>CM060395.1:35870619-37366183 GCA_030545235.1 Helianthus tuberosus
TTCCTTGAATCATTTCCTTAAAATTCTCCATGGGGTGGCGTTGGCAGCAACCAACCCTAGCATCTGAACCTGAGCGTTCCACCATGTGAGGGCTAAACCCTCGAGAGTACCGGTAGCATACTTCACCCCTGCGCGCCTCAGGGCATTCGCACATTTCGAAGACAGATTCTAGTTTCTCAAACCAGTGTAGGAGACCTACTGCTCCTTCAGTGCCGCTAAAGAGTATCGGTCGGCAGTCCATGAAAGTCTTAAAAGTACACACGGGTGGTTTGAACATGCTGATCCTATCGTGGGTGAAAGAAAAGACAAGCGTTTAACACAAAGGTTGGTTCACGAGAGTAGGATTCTAAAGATCCTAGAATGAGTTCGGACTGCAGGATATACCTCCTGCGTGTGCAGCTGCAAGTGCTGCGGCAACTCGTTCGTTGATCAGAGCCGTCAACTGGGCTTGTGTTAGGTTAACGCGTCCAGACATGATCTTCATATCAAGAAGAACGTGATGTGAGAGGGTTCGCGAAAGTACGACGATAAAATAGAGCAAGCACGCACGTGTTCAAGCAACAGTAGTTATACTAACCAAGCATACCATAAGCAATGTACTATGTAACTAACAAGTAGGCAATATTTACACAGATCATATCACCTAGAATGTCGAGCCTTGCATGTGGAGTGGAGCGTCGATTGTGGACCGTTGAGCACTGTACAGGTTATAGTCTGGTTTAACAAAAAACGTTTTCCCCTTTATTAAAACCAAGTTCTCTATAACCAATGGCTCTGATACCAATCTGTCACACCCCCAAAATCCACCTGCGGAGTACAACCGCTTGGAGGCGTGACTGACCAGGATCCAGCCACCAATCATATTGAACAAGCATATAAGTAGTTATAAAATCCAACCAATACAATTGGTGTTCAAACAAAGCATAGTTAAGTTACAAGCGGAAGCATAAGTCTTAAATCAAAACATAAGTTTAATTGTTTCAAAGTTTAACATGGCACACAGTCGTCCATGTCCCACAACGATCCTCCTCCATGCCAGCTCCAGCTAAGAACCTAAGGACCTGCAAAGCATGTAGTAACGAGTCAACAACAAGTTGAGTGAGTTCACGGTTGGGTGTTTGTTTTAAGTTGTCTCGAAAACAGTTTCCTTTAGCTGGCATCCTGCCGTGGGGGTTACCCCATAGTTAAAAACGTGACTTGTTCATTCCCGGTTACTCTGGCAATCCAGCCGTGGGGGCTACCCCGTGTTAGTTATCTGGCATTTCGGCCGTGGGGGCTACCCCATGTATACACTAGACTCGTTACCATATCGACTGCTGACTGTAGTCATGTTTATGTGCCCTGAAACTGTCAATGTCTATCATCATTGACGTGCCCCAGATCCATTAGTTCACGCCCGTCCTCTACGGCACGGTGTGAGGTTTGTCAGACCTAAATAGCGCTATCTAACTAATGACCCGCTCGCCATTGGCCCGGCGATTAAGTCGATACAAAAATGAGGGACTTCATGATAGAGTTTTGGTCTAGTACGAGTTATCTGTCCGTGAGGACGAGGAATTACATTCCTGAACCATTGCTGTCCTACCCAAGGAGGACGAGGAACCCATGTTCCTTACCCCTGGGAATCCCATGCTTTGTAAAGGGTGTGAACTCACCTTGGTTTGCTCGGCAGATACACAGAAAAGTCAAACAAGCAATATTGTGGTCACTCACGTCCTATCATAGTTGTATCATACAAATCAGGTTCGTATTCAAGCTGTACACGTATGTTTCTACACGTATGCTAACACATTGTACTCAAGTATCATTCATGGCAGCCCAAACAACATTCTCATTCAACAGTAGCACATATAGCCCATACTTTCGGCCCAAAAGCCCGGCCCAATCATCTAAGTCCGTAATCATGCAAGTCCAATTCCGCGTGCACAAGTGTGTGGTCTCGAGTCGAGACTGTACGGTCTCGAGTCGAGACTGTGCGGTCTCGAGTTGTGCTCATGTGTTCTCGAGTCGCAAACGTGAAGGTCTCGGTTCATGCATGCGGTGGTCTCGAGTCGTAACTGGACTCGCAATCATAGTCTCTAGTCATGATGTGTGTGTGTTGATGAAGCATGGTCTCGAATCGAGACTATAGGTTCTCGACTCGCAACTTGTGTCGAGACCGGGGATCTCGAGTTGACATATGGTGGTCTCGAGTCGCAACTGAAGGTCTCGACTGGACATAAGCTGATTCTGCACAGTGTACTATCCAATGGCAATTTGATTTCATGACACAATGTACTATCCAACCAAAATCCTTAAACATGTTTCTTGTCTAGCAATTTACTAAAAATGGATCAAACATATCAGATTTCAAATATTCAAGACATGTTCATATGATATTCAACAAGTTCTTCATACATTCATCACATATTCATCTAGTTCATATAAACTTTAACCAAACAAAAATCATGATTAACAAATTATCAACACTAACATGCACCCTATGATATCAACACCATGAATCTTCCTAATCGTGCACATACCACAGCCGATTACAAGTATTCAGTTTCCATTCATTAATCATTTCAACTTATATCAACACCCAAACCATATAGAGCCGATAACACACATACATAGTCAAGCATACATTATTCATCCTAACGAAATCCACACATTAACATATAATCATCATCAACCGAATGTAAACACATAACATAGAACATTTATGCATCGATTACTTGAACACTAACTCATCATCAATGTGTACCATCATATTAATCAAAACATCATAAACACTAACCGACAAGCATCATAAACACTAACCGGTTCAAGTATGGGTTCGAAAGTGGGTGTGTACGAGTTGATCCGAGAGCTCCTTAGTGGTCACCGGTTTGAATCCGAGAAGAAGGAGGAGAAATGTGATGTTTGGTGTCTAGGGTTTTAGTGAGAGGGAGTAGGAGAGTGTGTGTGTTAGAGGAGCATGAGTGTTGTCCAAAATGGTAAACATGGATGGTCACTAAGGTTATATACCCGTCCCAAGTAGTGCACCCTAATGGGTCTTCGAATGGGCTAAGGGTGTGTGTGGCCAACCGGCCCATATGTTGCATTGTTCACTCGAGACCACATGGTCTCGAGTTGGGTTCTTATTGTCTCGGTTCACATAAATATACACATACGTACAAGCACGACACATAAACATAACACTTAGTCACATAGGATGGTCACTTATATTATTAAACCAACACGTTGATTAGTCACATAACTTTGCGAGTAGGTTGTACTAAGATACACGAAAGGTTCTAAATTTCGAGTTGTCACATCATCCCCAAGTTGAAAGAAATTTCGTCCCGAAATTTGGTAGGCACTCACTGAGGAAGCTAGTTAAGTTGTATGGTTTTCCCGGTTTTCCTGGGGTGTCACATCCACCCCCCGTTGATCTGGAATTTCGTCCCGAAATTCCGTAGCTTCAGCCTCAGTAGTGGGTGTACTGTTTGCGAACAGTTGGGGATACTTTTGTTTCATCTGATCTTCGCGCTCCCAGGTGTACTCTGGGCCGCGACGTGAGTTCCAACGAACTCGAACGAGAGGTATTCTAGTGCTCTTGAGGACCTTAACATCCCGGTCCGTAATTTCGACTGGTTCCTCGACGAATCGTAACTGCTCGTCGATAGTGAGTTCCTTCAGAGGAACTACGTGGGTCTCATCTGACAGACACTTCTTCAGATTCGACACGTGGAAAACGTTGTGAACTACACCGAGTTCTGCTGGTAAGTTCAGTCTGTAGGCCACCCTGCCTATTTTCTCTATGACTTCGAAAGGTCCAACGTATCGTGGGTTAAGTTTGCCGCGTTTACCAAAACGAACCACACCCTTCCAGGGTGAAACTTTGAGTAGTACCCGCTCCCCAACCTGGAGCTCAAGTGGTTTCCTGCCCATGTCGGCGTAAACTTTCTGACGTTCGCGAGCTGCCGTCATGCGTTTTTGTATTTGAGCAATTTGTTCGGTCGTGTCTACCACATATTCTGGACCAGTGATCTGACTATCTCCCACCTCTGCCCAGCAAAGGGGTGACCGGCATTTACGTCCGTACAATGCCTCAAATGGAGCAGCTTTAATGCTGGTGTGGTAGCTGTTATTGTACGAGAATTCCACAAGTGGCAGATGCTTTTCCCAGCGGTTGCCAAAGTCGATTACACATGCACGAAGCATGTCTTCTAAGGTTTGAATAGTGCGCTCGGACTGCCCGTCCGTCTGAGGGTGATACGCTGTGCTCATATCTAATCGTGAGCCAAAGGATTTGTGCATTGCTTGCCACAGCTCTGAAGTAAAACGTGCATCTCGATCCGAGATGATAGAGGTGGGCACCCCGTGCCTCGAGACAACTTCCTTGAGGTATATTTCTGCAAGAGTGGAGAATTTATCCGTCTCCTTGATAGCCAGGAAGTGTGCAGATTTTGTAAGTCGATCCACGATCACCCAAATAGTATCGTTTCCGCGCTGGGATCTAGGTAGGCCCGTAACAAAATCCATGGAAATCTGCTCCCATTTCCATTGAGGTATCTCTGGTTGTTGGAGTAGGCCTGAGGGTTTCTGGTATTCAGACTTGACTCTTGCACAAGTCAAACACTTGCTGACGTAAGTTGCTATGTGGGCCTTCATGCTAGGCCACCAATATGTCGTTTTGATGTCGTGGTACATTTTATCCGATCCAGGATGTACCGAGTAGCGAGACTTGTGTGCTTCGTCCATCACAAGCTCTCGTAAGTTGCCATAGAGTGGGACCCAAACGCGTCCCGTCACGTAGTAAGCACCGTCTTCCCTTTGTTCTAATCGTTGCCTTGATCCGCGTAGGGCTTCAGCCCTGACATTTTCTGGTTTCAGTGCCTCTATCTGAGCAGCTCGTATCTGGGAAGGGAGACTAGAGTGGATCGTGAGTTGCAAAGCTCGCACGCGCTTAGGCGCAGTGTCCTTCCGACTGAGGGCGTCAGCCACAACATTGGCCTTGCCCGGGTGATACCTGATTGAGCACTCGTAGTCGTTTAGTAGCTCGACCCATCGTCGTTGTCGCATATTCAGTTCCTTCTGCTTGAAGATATGCTCGAGGCTCCTGTGGTCGGTGTAGATGGCGCACTTAGTACCATACAGGTAATGCCGCCATAACTTAAGTGCAAAAACGACAGCTCCCAGCTCCAAATCGTGCGTAGTGTAGTTCTTTTCATGAACCTTAAGTTGGCGTGAAGCGTAGGCTATAACTTTATCTCGTTGCATCAATACACAACCAAGACCTTGAATTGATGCGTCACAATAAACCACAAAATCGTCTGTGCCTTCCGGCAAGGAAAGGATAGGTGCGCTGCAAAGTCTATCCTTCAAGTGCTGAAATGCCAACTCCTGTGCATTCCCCCAGCGATAAACAACGCCCTTCTGCGTTAGTGAGGTGAGAGGCTGTGCAATCTTAGAAAAATCCTTTATGAATCTCCGGTAGTATCCCGCCAAACCCAAGAATTGGCGAATTTCCTTTGGTGTACGAGGTGCAGGCCAGTTCTTAATCGAGTCTACCTTGGATGGATCAACATGAATCCCATCCTTGTTCACTACGTGGCCTAGGAAATGGACTTCTCGAAGCCAGAAGTCGCATTTCGAGAACTTTGCATAAAGCTGTTCGGTTCGAAGGAGTTCCAGAATAAGTCGCAGGTGCTGCTCGTGTTCCTCCCGACTCTTGGAATAGATCAGGATGTCGTCGATGAAGACTATAACGAACTTGTCCAGGTAAGGCTTGCACACTCGGTTCATTAAGTCCATGAAAACCGCAGGTGCGTTTGTCATCCCAAAAGGCATGACCAAAAACTCATAGTGCCCGTATCGAGTTCTGAAAGCTGTTTTGGAGACGTCCTCTTCCCGGACTCTCAGCTGGTGATAACCCGATCTCAAATCAATCTTCGAATAGTAGCTCGACCCTTGCAGCTGGTCGAACAAGTCGTCGATACGCGGTAGAGGATAACGATTCTTCACCGTCACCTTGTTGAGTTCTCGGTAGTCGATGCACATTCTGAAAGTACCGTCCTTCTTCTTTACAAACAATACTGGAGCTCCCCAGGGCGATGAGCTTGGACGAATAAAACCCTTGTCCAGGAGCTCTTGTAGTTGCGTAGAGAGTTCCTTCAACTCTGATGGGGCTAAACGATAAGGTGCACGAGCGATAGGTGCAGCTCCAGGAGCTAGTTCGATCTGAAACTCGACTTGGCGATGAGGCGGAAGACCAGGTAATTCCTCAGGAAATACCTCTGGATAATCGCGTACAACTGGAAGATCTTCTATCTTCTTCTCTTTTTCTGAGGTGTCAGTAATGAGAGCCAAAATGGCAGTGTGGCCCTTTCGCAAGCACTTTTGGGCCTTAAGGAGAGAAATGACGTTCTCAACAGCACTCCTCTTGTCGCCATGAATCATGAGAGGTTCACCACCGGGACTTGGAATACGGACAACCTTCTCGTTGCAAAGAATCTCTGCTCGGTGTTGGGATAACCAATCCATCCCAATGACAACGTCGAAACTACCCAAGACAATAGGAATGAGGTCGATAGAGAAGGTCTGGTCAGCGAGAATAAGTTTACAACCCTTGACTATGTGTGTGGCTTCTAAACTCTTGCCATTTGCTAACTCTACGGTGTGCTTGTTGTTCAAAGGTGTTGGAATACGTTTAAGCATTTGACTAACTTCTAGTGACATGTAGCTAGTATCGGCACCCGAATCAAATAAAACTGAAACGTAAAAGTCGTCGAGAAGGAACTTACCCGCCACAACATTGGGGTCGTTCCTTGCTTCGCCTTGGCCGATCACGAACGCCCGCCCCCTGGCGCCATTGTTGTTGTTGTTCCCATTGTTACCATTCCCCTGATTGTTGTTATTGTGGTTGTTGTTGTTGTTCTGGTTCCTGTTCAGTTGAGGACAGTCTCTCTTGAAGTGGCCCTCAGCTCCACACTGAAAGCACCCTTTGTTATCACCCTGTTGCTGTTGCTGCTGGCGTTGATTCTGTTGAGCTTGCTGACGATTCTGATTGGCGGGGTATAAGCTCCTGCAATCCTTTGCAGCGTGACCAGGCTTGTTGCACCGATGACAGTTGCCCCTGGTGCATGGCCCGCTGTGGTGCAGGCTGCAGCGATTGCATTTGGGGTGATTTCCTTTGTACCCACCATGACTTTGACCACCAGACGATTGCTGATTAGGGCTCTTGTAGTCCTCAGTCTTTCTCTGCTGAGACTGGGACTGAACGGAAGTCGAACCCTTACTTGAAGTCCCATCCCATTTCCGTTTGTTGTCGCTAGAGGTACCAGAAGTAGTTGCAACACCCATGCGTTTTGGTAACTTGTTCTGTTCCACCGCCTGGTCCGTGAGACGGTGAGCCAACTGAACAGTTTGCTGGTAGGTGGCGAGGTTCGCTGAAGTCACATGACTTTGGATTTCCGGCACTAAGCCCTGAAGAAATAGTTCGATGCGTTTGATGGGAGGATCCACCATAGTAGGACACAGAATTGCCAGTTCGTTCGACCTTTTCACATAAGCTTCAATTTCCGACCCCGTCATCTTGAGGTTGAAGAACTCCACTTCCAGTTTGTGAATCTCATCACGACTGCAGTATTCTTCCTTGATCATTTCCTTAAAATTCTCCCATGGGGTGGCGTTGGCAGCAACCAACCCTAGCATCTGAACCTGAGCGTTCCACCATGTGAGGGCTAAACCCTCGAGAGTACCGGTAGCATACTTCACCCTGCGCGCCTCAGGGCATTCGCACATTTCGAAGACAGATTCTAGTTTCTCAAACCAGTGTAGGAGACCTACTGCTCCTTCAGTGCCGCTAAAAGTAGTCGGTCGGCAGTCCATGAAAGTCTTAAAAGTACACACGGGTGGTTGAACATGCTGACCTATCGTGGGTGAAAGAAAAGACAGCGTTTAACACAAAGGTTGGTTCACGAGAGTAGGATTCTAAAGATCCTAGAATGAGTTCGGACTGCAGGATATACCTCCTGCGTGTGCAGCTGCAAGTGCTGCGGCAACTCGTTCGTTGATCAGAGCCGTCAACTGGGCTTGTGTTAGGTTAACGCGTCCAGACATGATCTTCATATCAAGAAGAACGTGAGTGAGAGGGGTTCGCGAAAGTACGACGATAAAATAGAGCAAGCACGCACGTGTTCAAGCAACAGTAGTTATACTAACCAAGCATACCATAAGCAATGTACTATGTAACTAACAAGTAGGCAATATTTACACAGATCATATCACCTAGAATGTCGAGCCTTGCATGTGGAGTGGAGCGTCGTTGTGGACCGTTGAGCACTGTACAGGTTATAGTCTGGTTTTAACAAAAAACGTTTTCCCCTTTATTAAAACCAAGTTCTCTATAACCAATGGCTCTGATACCAATCTGTCACACCCCCAAAATCCACCTGCGGAGTACAACCGCTTGGAGGCGTGACTGACCAGGATCCAGCCACCAATCATATTGAACAAGCATATAAGTAGTTATAAAATCCAACCAATACAATTGGTGTTCAAACAAAGCATAGTTAAGTTACAAGCGGAAGCATAAGTCTTAAATCAAAACATAAGTTTAATTGTTTCAAAGTTTAACATGGCACACAGTCGTCCATGTCCCACAACGATCCTCCTCCATGCCAGCTCCAGCTAAGAACCTAAGGACCTGCAAAGCATGTAGTAACGAGTCAACAACAAGTTGAGTGAGTTCACGGTTGGGTGTTTGTTTTAAGTTGTCTCGAAAACAGTTTCCTTTAGCTGGCATCCTGCCGTGGGGGTTACCCCATAGTTAAAAACGTGACTTGTTCATTCCCGGTTACTCTGGCAATCCAGCCGTGGGGGCTACCCCGTGTTAGTTATCTGGCATTTCGGCCGTGGGGGCTACCCCATGTATACACTAGACTCGTTACCATATCGACTGCTGACTGTAGTCATGTTTATGTGCCCTGAAACTGTCAATGTCTATCATCATTGACGTGCCCCAGATCCATTAGTTCACGCCCGTCCTCTACGGCACGGTGTGAGGTTTGTCAGACCTAAATAGCGCTATCTAACTAATGACCCGCTCGCCATTGGCCCGGCGATTAAGTCGATACAAAAATGAGGGACTTCATGATAGAGTTTTGGTCTAGTACGAGTTATCTGTCCGTGAGGACGAGGAATTACATTCCTGAACCATTGCTGTCCTACCCAAGGAGGACGAGGAACCCATGTTCCTTACCCCTGGGAATCCCATGCTTTGTAAAGGGTGTGAACTCACCTTGGTTTGCTCGGCAGATACACAGAAAAGTCAAACAAGCAATATTGTGGTCACTCACGTCCTATCATAGTTGTATCATACAAATCAGGTTCGTATTCAAGCTGTACACGTATGTTTCTACACGTATGCTAACACATTGTACTCAAGTATCATTCATGGCAGCCCAAACAACATTCTCATTCAACAGTAGCACATATAGCCCATACTTTCGGCCCAAAAGCCCGGCCCAATCATCTAAGTCCGTAATCATGCAAGTCCAATTCCGCGTGCACAAGTGTGTGGTCTCGAGTCGAGACTGTACGGTCTCGAGTCGAGACTGTGCGGTCTCGAGTTGTGCTCATGTGTTCTCGAGTCGCAAACGTGAAGGTCTCGGTTCATGCATGCGGTGGTCTCGAGTCGTAACTGGACTCGCAATCATAGTCTCTAGTCATGATGTGTGTGTGTTGATGAAGCATGGTCTCGAATCGAGACTATAGGTTCTCGACTCGCAACTTGTGTCGAGACCGGGGATCTCGAGTTGACATATGGTGGTCTCGAGTCGCAACTGAAGGTCTCGACTGGACATAAGCTGATTCTGCACAGTGTACTATCCAATGGCAATTTGATTTCATGACACAATGTACTATCCAACCAAAATCCTTAAACATGTTTCTTGTCTAGCAATTTACTAAAAATGGATCAAACATATCAGATTTCAAATATTCAAGACATGTTCATATGATATTCAACAAGTTCTTCATACATTCATCACATATTCATCTAGTTCATATAAACTTTAACCAAACAAAAATCATGATTAACAAATTATCAACACTAACATGCACCCTATGATATCAACACCATGAATCTTCCTAATCGTGCACATACCACAGCCGATTACAAGTATTCAGTTTCCATTCATTAATCATTTCAACTTATATCAACACCCAAACCATATAGAGCCGATAACACACATACATAGTCAAGCATACATTATTCATCCTAACGAAATCCACACATTAACATATAATCATCATCAACCGAATGTAAACACATAACATAGAACATTTATGCATCGATTACTTGAACACTAACTCATCATCAATGTGTACCATCATATTAATCAAAACATCATAAACACTAACCGACAAGCATCATAAACACTAACCGGTTCAAGTATGGGTTCGAAAGTGGGTGTGTACGAGTTGATCCGAGAGCTCCTTAGTGGTCACCGGTTTGAATCCGAGAAGAAGGAGGAGAAATGTGATGTTTGGTGTCTAGGGTTTTAGTGAGAGGGAGTAGGAGAGTGTGTGTGTTAGAGGAGCATGAGTGTTGTCCAAAATGGTAAACATGGATGGTCACTAAGGTTATATACCCGTCCCAAGTAGTGCACCCTAATGGGTCTTCGAATGGGCTAAGGGTGTGTGTGGCCAACCGGCCCATATGTTGCATTGTTCACTCGAGACCACATGGTCTCGAGTTGGGTTCTTATTGTCTCGGTTCACATAAATATACACATACGTACAAGCACGACACATAAACATAACACTTAGTCACATAGGATGGTCACTTATATTATTAAACCAACACGTTGATTAGTCACATAACTTTGCGAGTAGGTTGTACTAAGATACACGAAAGGTTCTAAATTTCGAGTTGTCACATAAATGACGGGTTTGTCCCAAATTATGAAATAAAATAAATTGGGCATTTACAAGTTTTTAAAGATCCTGTTAAAACTTCCGCTGTCAACTCAAATAATAAATACCACGGGTTTCTGTCCCACGGCTCCTGGACCGGGTAAAACCGGGACGGGGGCCGTGACAGAAAAAGGTGGTATCAGAGCCACTTATTTAAGCCAATTAAGTATTTAGAAATACTTAATTTCTCAATTTGCCACTCTGTGATTCTGTGAAATTTAATTTGCAAAATATAACTTTTTAATAAGGATTTTGTGTTTCCTCTATATCTGCTAAACAACATGAATGAGTTGTCTGAAGCTCTTCGGAATCTCACTATCTATCCTGCTGATGTAGAAGTTTCCAGAGACTTTTTTGATTATCTGGCCGACACTGAAGAACCTATGGAGTTCCAGGCTCTAGCCCAGGAGAAACCCAAGACGAAGAAAAGAAGGAGGGTCGTAGGCTGGAGACGCAGCCGGAAGAAGAAGCCAGCTGCCCAGAGGATTAAAAAGACTGTGGACCCAAATGATAAAGGCAAAGGAAAAGAGATTGGGGAAAGTTCAGGGCAAGCCCAGGAAATGCCACCCTGGGAGGAGCTTGATCGTAAACTGGCAAATTGTGACCTCATTGGACCTGCCAATGAAGATCTCTTCAATTATCCAATTGAATCACAACTTCCAGTTAATTTGGAACCTGCTATCCCAGATCCCATTATCAGCCACCAACTTCTACCCGGAGAACTAGAGGAATGGTGGACAAGTGATTGGCAATTTCAGAATCTCTTGAATAACCCTCATACCTTTTTCCCACAGTTTGACCATGAGCCTGCACCAAACCCACCAATGAGCACCGAAAACTTGGCTGAACTCCGCCACTATGGCGAGGAGCTGGTGGATGCAGGAAATAGAATCCGGGAAGTGGGGGAGAGGATATCTTGGAAATACGACAAAAGGGAAGGTCGTTTCTGAAGTACCAGCTGACGGGGATCGTATGGGGTTGTGTGGCTATGTGTTTAATAATAATAATAATAAAAATATAATTATGTAAAATAACTTAAAATAAATCTTTTGTAATATAACTGGTGTGTACGAATGCCTACTAATATATATAAAAATATCAACGTCGCAAGGTCGACAATTTTGGCTATACGTGTTGACATGATTATGTGATTGTTTTATTGTGACTAATTATTAATTATTTTGTGCCAATAATTTATATAATTATATATTGATAATTATCAGATGGAACACGCCGTCAATGAGCCAGTTAACGAAGTTAACCAATCCGAACAAAACAATGGAGATCAATTTCTGAATAGGCAAGATATAGAGAATATCGTTGCTCAAGGAATAGCCAATGCTATTCCAACAATCCTTGCTGCTGCCCGCAATCCAGTTGAACCTCAACCAATTATTCCCAGCAAACGTACTCGCAACGACAATTTCAGTAATAGTGTAAATGGAGGCGACAACATTAATAATAATGATAATGATGGGATGCAAGCCCCATTTCTTAAGAAAATGAAAGCTGCAACGCCTGGTTGCACTTACAAGGAATTTCTTTCCTGTAAACCAGTTGAATTTGCAGGCAATGAAGGGGCAACTGCTGCACAGCGTTGGTTAGAGAAAACCGAAGCAGTAATTAAAATAAGTAAATGTGCCGAGGAAGACAAGGTCATGTACGCATCGCATCTTTTTAAAGAAGGGGCACTCGAATGGTGGAACACCGTACTACAAGCTAAGGGAAGTGATGTGGCGTATGCCATGAATTGGGCAGAATTTAAGAGTCTAGTAGAAAGAAAATTCTGTCCCGAATATTAAAAGGAACAAATGACAAATAAGTTCCTGAACCACCGGATGGTGGATGTAGACTGTCGAGGATATACTTCGACATTCTACGAGTATGCTAGAGTCGTACCAACCCTCGCTATATTTGGGGTTTAATTGGTGAAATCCGTGATATCGTTAAAGCTGCGAGACCTTGCACAATTGACGATGCAGTGGAATTAGCCAACACTTTGACAGACGGACTGGTGCGTACGCGAGAAGAAAATAGAAAGAAGGAAGTGGCCCAAAAGATTACCCAAGGATTCCGAGTGGGTAATAGTAGTAACTTCATGAAAAAGGGAACTGGGCAACCTTCCACTGCTCCATTTTGCATTACCTGTAAAAGAAAGCATTTTGGAAGTTGCAAAGGGTATTGCAATTTCTGCAAAATTCCAGGGCATCAAGAAGAAGACTGCAGAAGGAAGAAATCCACAATTTGCTTCAACTGTGGAGAAGCTGGACATTTTAGACCAGACTGCCCTAAACTGGTCAAACCTGCTGACAACAAAGCTAAACCTGCAGAAGGAACTACCAAGAAAAATGCAAGAGACTTCCAGTTGACTACCCAGGAAGCAGAGCTAATCCCAGATGTAATAGCTGGTACGTTCCTAGTTCACGACGTTTATGCAAAAGTATTATTTGACTCTGGTGCAAACCAAAGTTTTATAAATACTTCATTCTGCCAAGCTCTTAACCTACCCTTAACTAACCTTAGGAAAATTTTTACGGTAGAAACGGCAGATGGGAATTCTGTTAACATAGATAAGGTTTTGCAAGAAGGAAAGATAAAACTGTTAGGCCATTAATTTTCTGCAAACCTGTTAACTATGAATTTAGCAGGATTCGATGTGGTGTTAGGAATGGATTGGTTAGTAGCCAACCATGCTCGAATCCTCTGTGATAAGAATTCCATAGAAATTCATACACCTACAGGAGAAATAGTAGTGATTACAGGAGACAAGCCACGTAAGCCAATGAAATTCATTTCAGTAATGAAAATGGCCAATTATTCAAGAAAACAAGGAATAGTGTATATGATTTCGGTAATCATTAGCACTAAGGGTAAGGAACTTAAGGAAATTCCAGTAGTATCAGAATACCCGGAGGTATTCCCAGAAGAACTACCTGGATTACCACCCGATAGGGAAGTAGAATTTAGAATTCATCTAATTCCTGAAACTACACCGATAGCCAAGGCACCCTATCGGTTAGCAGCCACCGAAATGCTAGAATTAAAAAAGCAATTAGATGAATTATTAAGCAAAGGATTTATACAACCTAGTTCATCCCCTTGGGGAGCTCCAGTGTTGTTTGTGAAAAAGAAAGATGGGTCGATGCGAATGTGTATCGATTATAGGGAATTGAATAAAGTTACTATTAAGAATCGATACCCATTACCTAGGATTGATGATCTTTTTGATCAACTTCAGGGAGCTAGATATTTTTCTAAGATAGATTTACGCTCCGGATACCATCAGTTGAAAGTACAAGAAGAAGACATACCTAAAACTGCTTTTAGAACTAGGTATGGGTATTACGAGTTTACAGTCATGCCCTTTGGATTAACAAATGCTCCTGCAGCATTTATGGACATGATGAATAGGATCTGTAAACCGTATTTGGATAAATTTGTCATTGTCTTCATTGACGATATACTCATTTATTCCAAAAGCCAGGACGAGCATTGTGAGCACCTACATGCACTCTTAACCTTGTTAAGAAAGGATAAGCTTTACGCCAAATTCTCGAAGCGTGAATTTTGGCTACAAGAGGTACAATTTTTAGGACACATGGTAAATCACGAAGGTATTCACGTAGATCTCTCCAAAATAGAAGCAATCACCAAATGGAAGGTCCCGCAATCAGCTATGGAAATTAGAAGTTTTCTAGGGTTAGCCGGATACTATAGACGGTTTATTAAGGATTTTTCCAAAATAGCTGTACCATTAACTAAGCTAACCTGTAAAGCAGTAAAGTTTGAATGGGGACCTAGACAAGAAGAGGCTTTTAAGATTTTAAAGCAAAGGTTAACAAACGCCCCAATTCTTGCCTTACTAGAAGGGACAGAAGATTTTGAAGTTTATTGTGATGCTTATAAGCTAGGATTAGGATGTGTGTTAATGCAACGCAAGAAGGTAATTGCGTATGCCTCAAGGCAATTGAAGAAGCACGAGGAAATTATACGACTCATGATTTAGAATTAGGAGCCATAATTTTTGCCCTTAAGATTTGGAGACATTATCTGTACGGACGTAAGTTTACTATCTATACAGATCATAAGAGTTTAAGATACATATTTGGGCAAAAGGAATTAAATATGAGGCAAAGAAGATGGATGGAAATTCTAAGTGACTACGACTGTGATATTCAATATCACGAAGGAAAAGCAAACGTAGTTGCAGATGCCTTAAGTCGTAAGTATCATGAGAAACAACGACGAGTTCGTGCTCTTAGATTAAGTTTACAATTAGACTTAATGGAGCAACTGAAGAATGTTCAAGAAACAGCAATCAAGGATGATGCTGAAGGAATGAAAGGAAGAATAAAAGAATTAGAGCAAGGAAGTGATGGAATTTGGAGATTCCATAAGAAAAGGACTTGGGTACCTAAGCAAGGGAACTTAAGAGATAAGATTCTAGAGGAAGCCCATAAATCTAGATACATCATGCATCCTGGTAATAATAAGATGTACCAAGATTTAAGGAATAACTTCTGGTGGATAGGAACGAAAAAGGACATAGCTAGATATGTATCTAAGTGTCTTACTTGTTCACAAGTTAAGGCAGAACACCAGAAACCCTCAGGTCTACTACAACAATTAGAAATGCTTGTATGGAAATGGGAACTTATAACAATGGACTTTGTTACTAAGTTACCCAAAACCAGAAAAGGTAACGACATAATTTGGGTAATTGTGGATCGATTAACCAAATCAGCTCATTTTCTACACATGAAAGAAACCTTTAGTATGGAAAGGTTAACAAAGTTGTACGTAGACAAAGTAGTATCATTACATGGAGTCCCACTCTCCATTGTATCAGATAGAGATAGTCGCTTCACTTCACATTTCTGGACAAGTTTCAAAGAAGCCATGGGAACACGATTAAATTTAAGTACAACCTATCATCCCCAAACGGACGGACAGAGTGAAAGGACGATCCAAACCTTGGAAGACATGCTTAGGGCATGTGTCATAGATTTTGGTGGAAACTGGGATGACCACCTACCTTTAATTGAATTCTCCTATAACAATAGTTATCATTCAAGCATCGAAGCTGCCCTGTTCGAAGCACTATACGGACGTAAGTGTAGAACTCCAGTTTACTGGGCAGAAATAGGAGAAAACCAATTATCGGGTCCTGAGATTGTGCAAGAAACCACCGACAAGATCACTCAAATCAAGGAAAGACTGAAAACGGATCGAGATTGCCAGAAGAGTTATGCAGACAATCGACGCAAGCGACTAGAATTTCAAGTTGGAGACAAGGTACTCTTGAAAGTTTCTCCTTGGAAAGGAGTAGTTCGGTTCGGTAAGAAGGGAAAGCTAAGTCCAAGGTACATAGGACCATTCCCAGTAAACCAAAAAATAGGACCGGTCGCCTATCGCTTACAACTACCAGAAGAGCTGGCTGGAGTACAGGACGTGTTTCATGTATCTAACCTCAAGAAGTGTCTATTTGACGAATCACTGGTAGTACATCTCCAAGACATAGAGGTAAATGAAAAGTTAAAGTTCATAGAGAAACCACTTCAGATAGAAGACAGAAAAGTCAAGTTTCTCAAGCACAAAAGACTAGTACTGGTCAAAGTCAAGTGGGATTTATAGAGAGGACCTGAATACACTTGGGAACTAGAATCAGAGATGAAGCAAAAATATCCCTACTTGTTCCAGTAAATCTCAAGGACGAGATTTTAATTAAGGAAACCCTAATTGAGACCCCCAAGAAATATAGCATGACCCCTAAAATTTTCAGAACAGTTGGAACTAGGATCAGGGCCCCTAAAACTCAAGGGGGGTATCCCCTAATTGACGATTATCCTTATAATTTGCTGTAAAAATTGAATTTCGTCGATCTGTTGACTCACCCAGGCTACAAACAGACGTGGCTACCCTACCCTAAAAAGGCGCCGTCGCGCCACGCGACAGGGACCATTGCATGGCACAGTTGTTTCGACGTCAAAATTCGTTTCCTACACTGAGTTATACACTTTTTCGTTCAAAAACACACACTAGCACGAAGCTCTGCTGCGACAACAGGGTAATAACTCGATCACTACTATGATATAATGTCCGATTGATTGAAACTAATCCGATGGATGTTTAAGTGCTGCCCGAATCCGGGCTATATTTGTCATTCGTCGTGAGGGTTTTGATTTCGTGAGCTTATCGTAAATGTTGTATTAAGTTACTGACCTAGTTTCGTATGCATTGTCATTTACATTAGGTTATCAGGCTTATCAGTAGGCTAAACTCTGCCCGACTAAACTTGCAATGTGAGTCATTCTCTTTTTATCAACCATGTTTTTCAATACTCCATTTATTTTCAATAGTTATAATTACAGGGATTAAGTCGTGGTTATCTTAAATCACTGGCAAGTGGGGTATTGTGCACATTACTAATTTCTCACGGTTAGGTTCATCAACCTAACAGTGATAATCATCACTACTTGGGTGAAAGGACCCAATAGTGGTATGACCATCGTCACCAGGGTGTGACACGACGCCAGATAAAAATAAGATAGTAGCCATTGTAATCGCTCTTATGCTGTAATTTATAACTATTGTGTCGTTTTATATAACTTGAGTGACTCACGAGTATTTCCCCGCTGATAAAATATTTTTAAAACATGTTTCAGGTGACCTACTGTGAATCAAGGAAAAGTGCTACGAAGCACTAATAAAGCTTGAAGTGGTGGCTCAGTTAAATAAATAAACATGTTTTGTAAAACAGGGAATTTCCTCGTAAAATTCCTCTATTGTAAATGACGGGGTTTGTCCCAAATTATAAAATAAAATAAATTGGGCATTTACAAGTTTTTAAAGATCCTGTTAAAACTTCCGCTGTCAACTCAAATAATAAATACCACGGGTTTCTGTCCCGCGGCTCCTGGACCGGGTAAAACCGGGACGGGGGCCGTGACAATCCCCTTCCTGGAATTCAGTAGGACGTCTTCTTCTGTCCGCGTAAGACTTTTGTCGGTCTTGCGCTGCCTTCAACCGAGCCCGCACTAGATCGATCTTTTCATTTGTTATCGTTACAACATCTTTAGGGACGAGTTCTCGCTGTCCAATCTCTCCCCAGCACACAGGGGTTCTACACTTTCTACCGTACAACATTTCATATGGCGCCATTTGAATACTGCTTTGATAACTATTATTATACGCGAACTCTACCAATGGAAAATGGTCGTCCCAGTTACCCCCAAAGTCTATGACGCAAGCCCTCAACATATCCACTAATGTTTGTATAGTTCTTTCTGACTGCTCATCCGTTTGCGGATGGTACGCGGTACTCAATCGCAATTTTGTACCCACATCCTCGTGAAATCTATGCCAAAACCGAGACGTGAATCTTGTGTCACGATCTGACACAATGGACACGAGCACTCCGTGTCGAGCTATTATTTCATTCGTATAAATTTCTGCCAACTTTTCGAAAGAAATAGTTTCTCGTATAGGCAAAAAGTGAACACTCTTCGTGAGTCGGTCAACAATGACCCAAATAGCATCGTGGCCTCGTTTTGTTTTGGGTAGTTTTGTAACGAGATCCATGGTTATGTCTTCCCACTTCCAAACCGGTACTTCTAAGGGTTGCAATTTTCCATACGGTTTCTGGTGTTCCGCTTTCACTTGAGAACACGTCAAACACTTGCCGACGTACTTAGCTATGTCGCGTTTCATTCTGGGCCACCAATACCCCCTTTTTAGATCTTGATACATTTTCGTTGCTCCCGGGTGCACCGAGTAATGAGATCTGTGGGCCTCCTCAAGTAACAGAGATTTCACTTCACATAACCAAGGTATCCAGATTCGGCCATACCTGGTCATGACACCGTCTGCATTCATTTTTAATTCCTCAACCCAGCCTTTCGTTCTTTCCTTCATCGGATCATTAGCACTTAGGGACTTTGTTTGGGCCTCTTTGATTAATTCCATAAGTTTAGGAGTAACTGTCATTCTCATCTATTTAACTTGTATAGGTGGCGGGTATTCCTTCTGACTTAATGCATCTGATACAATATTGTCCTTCCCGGGGTGATAAAGGATTTCGCAATCATAATCCTTAATCAGTTCCAACCACCTTTGTTTCCTCATATTCAAATCCTTCTGTTCGAAGAAATACTTGAGACTTTTATGGTCTGAATATATTGTGCATTTCGTCTCGTATGAATAATGTCGCCACAGTTTCATTGCGAACACTACTGCAGCCAATTCTAGATCATGCGTTGGGTAGTTGCCTTCGTGTGGTTTAAGCTGTCTTGAGGAATAGGCTATCACCTTACCCCATTGCAATAGAACAGCTCCCAACCCCTGATGTGAAGCATCGATGTATACCACCAAGTCTTCTGATCCCTCGGGTAAGGTTAAAACTGGTGCGTCAGACAGTTTACTCTTTAACGTCTGGAATGCTTTATCTTGCTCAAGCCCCCATATAAATCTCTCATTCTTCTTTGTCAGTTTGGTCAAGGGTAACGCCAATTTGGAGAAATCCTATATAAACCTTCGATAATACCCAGCCAAACCCAGAAAACTTCTCACTTCACTCGAGTTTCTTGGAGGAACCCAATTCATAACGGCCTCCACTTTAGTTGGGTCCACCAAGACACCATCCTGATTGATGACATGGCCGAGAAATTGCACTTCTCTAAGCCAGAAGGCGCACTTTGAAAATTTTGCATAAAGCTTTTCCCTCCAAAGAGTTTCTAAGACTTCACGCAAATGATTTGCATGTTCGGATCTACTACGAGAGTAAACCAGGATATCGTCTATAAATACTATTACAGACTTGTCTAACATGGGCCGACAAACTCTATTCATAAGATCCATGAATGCGGCCGGCGCATTAGTTAGCCCGAATGACATTACTAAAAACTCGTAATGTCCATATCGGGTCCTAAACGCGGTTTTCGCAACATATTCTCGTCGTACCCGTAATTGATGATATCCCGAACGCAGATCAATCTTCGAAAACCAGCTCGCTCCTTGCAATTGATCGAAAAGATCATCTATTCGAGGTAGGGGATATCTATTTTTCACTGTGAACTTGTTCAATTATCGATAGTCGATGCACATGCGCATCGAACCATCTTTCTTTTTTACAAAAAAGTACCGGGGCTCCCCAGGGCGACACACTCAGGCGTATGAAGCCTTTATCAAGCAATTCTTGTATCTGTGTCATTAGCTCTCGCATTTCGGCAGGAGCTAACCTATAAGGAGCTTTGGCCACTAGTTTGGCATTCGGGTTTAGTTCAATTCGGAATTCCACCTCTCGCTCGGGTGGTAATCCCGGTAGTTCATCCAGAAACACATCCGGATACTCGTTCACAACTTCAACTTCTCCAATTTTGGGCACCCCCTGTCTTGTATCTACCACGTAGGCTAAAAACATCTTGCCCTCATTCCTTGCGTACTTAACCGCCTCGACAATTGTGCACAATTTTGTTTCTAATTTTCTTTCTCCACAAATACTTACCCGAGCCCCATTAGGTGACAATACGTGAATGACTTTCGCCTCGCATCGCATCGTATTTCCGCGTGATAACAGGACAACCAATCCATTCCCACTACTACTTTAAACTCTCCTAGAGCCATGGGAATAAGATCTATCTCGAAGTCCTCATTTTCTATGGTAATCCTACAGTTTTTACAAACTTCACATAACACATAACTTTTGCTATCCGCTAACTCTACTTCCAAGGGCATAGAAATTCGTTCTTTTCTAAAGGAGGGATGGCACATAAGTTCATTCAACACGAAAGATCTACTAGCACCAGAATCGAATAACACATTCATGGGTATTAGGTTGACTAAGAAAATACCTGACACTACATTTGGTAGAACCTTAGCCTCCTCCGTGGTAAGTTGAAACATCCTCCCTCGAGCCTTCTGATTCTCATTCTTCTTTCCATCATTCTGCCCCTTTTGTTTGAGTTTTGGACAATCGGCTTTGACATGACCGGGAGTAAAGCAATTGAAACACGTCCTCACGGGACTAGGGCACTTATAGTAAGGGTGCCCCTCTTGAACACAATTGTAACATCCCTTCTTTCCCATTAGGCATTCCCCGGTATGAAGCTTTCCACAAGTTTTGCATGGAGGAATACTGCTTTTGGATCCTCCTTTGTTTCTAATGTCATGTTGTTTAGGTTTCTTGGATGGACTCACATTTGTGGGTTTTTCAGCTGCTCTTTTCTCCCCCTTTCTACTTGTCGCTTCAGCTCTATCTCTCTATCCCGAGCTAAGTTAATAAGTTCATTCAAGGTTTCACACTTCGAGGGGGTGATGAATTCCCTATACTCAGCCTTCAACATGCCGTGATACCGATTTATTTTCATTCTTTCAGATTTGACAAAGTCTTCACAAAACTTTAGCTTATCGAAGAAGGTGTTGGTGATCTCATCAATCGATTCATCCTGTTGGCGAAGACACAAGAATTCATCTTGTATTCTATCGATCGTCGACTGCGGGGAATGATACTTCATGAATGACTCCTTGAATTCTTGCCAGGTTAGTAGTTGGAGTCTCTCATCCCCTAGCTCCTTGCCTTGGGTATCCCACCAATCCTTTGCTTGTTGTTGAAGCTGACCCGTAGCAAACATTACTTGGTCTTCTTTCTCACATCGACTACGTATAAACACGGCTTCAATGTTTGCTATCCACCTTTGGCATTTTATCGGATCAACCTCCCCATTGTAAGAAGAGGGATTACATGCCATGAAATCCTTGTATGTACACCTTCGTTCCTTGCTTTTACTTCTAGACCCTTCAATCATTTCCTTTAACTCCTCAATCTTACTAGTCATCATAGCATCTACTACTCCTAAGACACGGCTTTCAACTTCTTGAGCTAACCGGGGAAGGTTAGCATGTATAACCTTTTCTGCCGCTTCCATCATCTTACTATCAAATGCTTCCTGTCGTGCTATTTCAACATCATTTACATTACCAGCGTCCGTCATCTACATAAAACATTCATTCTATTAATTAGAATTACTTTCCTACATCTTTTCATCACATACAACTCGTATTATCATACTATCTTCCATTTTCGATTCATACTTCGTACATTATCGTCATCAACGATCATGTTGTATCATTTAAATCATGATCTTTGACTATAACAAGTTATTCTTTCTTCCTTAGTATATATAATTTTCCTCATCTTTCTAAGAGAATAGAGTCCTTAATTCTGATTATAGAGTTCTTGAAATTTGTTAAAAACAAGTTCCCTTATCAAATTCATCAAATAAATAAAAATCCCAGCAATTAGGGCCCTCGCGGGCCGCGACAGTGGTCGCACGACGCGACGATGAGCTTAGTTGGGTGTCGCACGACGCGACGCCCTTATTTTAACAGCAGGTTCGATTTTTTTTTGTGTTGCTGCTTTCGCCCAGCTCCAAACTTTTCTAATTTCCAACTTTAAAACCTCATATCTATGGTTCTAATAGTCCGTAATTTAAATACGGTCCCGTTTATTATCACCACCTACCTTAAAACACGGTTTACATACATTTAAATTTTAAATCCCTTTTTATTTCTAGCTATAACATAATCAAGTTTACGATTTACTTACTTGCATAGCGCCTCGGAACGAAAACACACTTCGCACGAGCTTTTGGTTTGAGTTCAAGCACTTGATACTTGAATCTCTCAAACCTAGGCTCTGATAACAACTTGTAACGCCCAGATTTCCTTATTCTTAATTTGAGTTATTGACATACTATTTATTTATAACAAAATTCGGGCATGACCTGTTCGTATTAAGAACAATCCCCTGTTTACGCAACATACAATTTGCAAATCCGTTGACGCATTCCAAACGACATAGTAAAAACCATAAAAGTTTTTAAAAACATCCATTACAACTAGAGTTGTTCAAAAGATTTAAACCACCAAGGGTAAAGTTTTAACTACAACACTTAACATATTTTAACAAAAAGCATTTTGACCCATGGGCAATACTACAAAAATTGCGGAAGCGCATGAGAGGCGTTTTAAGTGTGTCCGGTCCGAGCTCGCCATCCTAAGCTTGAGATTTACCTACAACCATTACATCAAACAACGTTAGCGTATTACTCATATTTCAACTACGCATTATAGAACTTGGTGAACTAAATGATCACCGTTTAAATTCTAGAACCATACATGACTAATTCATTCTTACATTCGACCTTCTTGTTTATGTAACCAACTTCGTTACATTATTCTCTCCAACTCATTCTATCGTAACCCAGTTACACAGAACATCAAGAAATCTTCAGTTTTTCATTCTTACTCTAACTTGAACCGACCCGTTCAATACGGACCGTTACGAGGTTTTTACTTGCGCGTTCACATTTTAATACAATGTCTACCATTATGAAACTAATATTTACAAGAACGACTACTAATATTTTTGAATAAACTTGTAAGTAGCAAGCTTACCTCGTTCTTGAGAGTGTTGTTGTGAACCGGAGCTTCCTCCTTCTTCCTTGATTCCTACACATAATTCCATTCTTTACTTAAATTATCTCATTTATTTACTTAGCTTTCACATTCATACGAAATTCACATTCCACATACATTTTTTTACATTTATCATATCCTTATTTTAACTCATAAAGTAATGCAACCTAAATTCATTCAAAGTTACATAAATCAACTATTCAGGCATATAATCGAACACTTGGTGTGCGTATGACAATCTTAGCACTAAGTACAAGTGTTTTATGCATAACTTCTCTAGTAGTCTTCACAACACTTTATCAATCAAAATCACATAATTCACTCATAGTAAAACCCTAGTAGTTCATCAATTTTACTAGTACTCATACATTCATCCATCACAATATTCAATCTATGGAACTACAAGATCACCAAACTACTAGATTAAGTGGGTTTTACTTGAAACCTTCAATACAAACGAAATTAAGCATAAAACATCTTCTAATGATGGTTCTAATCCATACATCAATTCGATTTCTTCAATTTCACGAGTTGATTAAAACCCTAGTTTCATGAATATGCATCAAATCACAACATTCAACTTACCTTATGTTCAATATACTTAGATTAGCAAGGAATTTACTTCATGCATTCGATTTTCTGGATCAATAGCACCTTAATTCCCTGAATTCTTGAAGTTTTATGAAGGAGAAAGGGTTTTCCTCTCTCCCCTGGTTCTTGGTTGCGACCCACACACACCCACTAACTGGGTTTTTTATTTTTATTTTTTTATCATATTATTAATCACATTTACAAGTTTAACCCCTCAAGGTTATATAAGTTATCATTCATATATGTTTCCTAACTTTTAACTTTTTCATTATTTATTTATCACTAATTACCCATTTAAAACATATAATCATTCGATAATTCTTTATTAGAATTTGGGGTGTTACACCTTATTACCCTTAATCTATAGAATTAAATAATGTCACGTGTCGTCTTCATAATATTTCACACACTTCTCACAAACTTCACCCTTTTTACAGGAACCTAAACTTATGTGTGTGTATATATATATTGGGTGGTGAGAGATGACCATTTGGGCTAGCCGTTTGGTCTAGCCGTTGGGGATGGCGGTTTTGTTAAGTAAAAATCAAAATTTTAAAAAAATTACACTTTTTTTACTTACAATACCCATCCCAAACTTCATTTTTTTCCACATTTATCTTCTTCAACCAAAACCAAAACCAAACACAAATAATAAATCTTCAACCAAACCCACACAAAAAAAAAATGAAAATGGTGCATTGGACAGAGGAGGAGGAAATAGCACTAGTGACGTCGATTGTTGACGCACAACGAACTCTACAACACGGTCAAACCGCGTATTAGGGACGGGCGTTTCAGAAATACCAACAATACGTTGGGAATGCGCGTCACAATTTAAACGTGTGCCAACACAAGTGGCGTGAGCTCAAACCGAAGTTAGATCGGTTTAAAGTTTGCTTCAACCGTGTCCCTGCGGGCGACTTGACCCACGAAGCTCGAGTGGAGATCACGAAGATCGAGTATAGACATGATGGGAATCGGGATTTGAAGTGGGTTCCCCACTTTAATATTTACCGAACTTTGTATTTTTTTTTCTTTTTTTAGGATTTAGTAACTACATTTTTTTTTTATTTTTTTAGGATTTTATGTAACTTTTTTTAAATTAATATAAGTTTGTGTTTTATTATATAAATGTCAACTATATAAAAAATATAAAAAAAATCCATATGTCACCTCACGCCAGCCTGGCCACGCCGCTTCCGCAACCCACTTTTTTGGGGTGGTCTGGTGGAGCACGCACTCGGCAGGTGTCGAGCAATGCCCCTAAACCAAGCCCCCCATATCCCGCAGTATAAGGATTTCAACTAAATAAGAGAAAAAATGTGGGAAAACAATTATGAGAATGCATAGAAATATGATATGTGTCCCCCATAAGTTTACTTTATTATATAGTACTAGCAGTGATACCCGTGTGCCACATTTGGTTTTTAGAAATTCATGCATACCATATTTTAATAGAAAGTATAGATAGGTGTATAGATATTGTAATTTTTGGTTTAGTTTTTTGTTTGATTAATATTAAAATAGTCATGAGTTATTATCACAAATCTTTGTGTTGATGCATTTGAACTCTGATTTACAACTAAAGAATCAGCCTAAACAAATAATCAAAAGTAGTCACTACCTTTCATCGTAAAAAGTGAAAACTACTATTTTAAATAGTGATATCTGGTTTAAAGTATGTGCAAACACAGGTTGCTAATAGAAAACCATTCATACCATATTTTATTAAACAACGAATCATTATATATTTTTTAGAAGGGAATTACAATCCCGAATGTTCATATCTGTTGGAAATGTGCTTATTAAACTTCGATACAGAAGCTGTAAAACATCAAACAAATATACTAACAAACTTAAAATCTTTACTTTGAAAAAAATCAATACATGCAATACAACTTGACTTTCAACAAACATTAACTGCGATCACACGATCACCTGCCTCAACAACTTTCACCAAAGCCCAATCAAGAGTCTCTTACCTAGCAACATCTCCTTTGCTATATGTTGTGTCTTGGCTACATATGCTGCTGGAAACGATGTCGCAGCTGCTGATCCAGCAACATCTCCACCCGCAACTGCTGTTGGAACCGTTCTTAAACCTCCAGCTGCAATTGTTTTTGCCGGTACTGCTTGGTTTTGCAAATATTGTACTACGAAACCCAGATTGTACCATTACCTTTTCGTGTCTTGGGTAATTTGGTAACAAAGTCCATTGTTATCAATTCCCATTTCCATATTGCATTTCTAACTGTTGCAATAACCCTGAAGGTTTCTGATGTTCAGCTTTAACCTGTGAACAAGTTAGACATTTAGCAACATAGTTTGCTATATCCTTTTTCATTCCTATCCACCAGAAATTCTTTCTTAAATCTTGATACATCTTATCACTACCAGGATGTATCGTATATTTAGACTTATGGGCTTCTTCTAGAATTTGCTGACGTAGGTTTCCTTGAATAGGTATCCAGATCCTTTTCTTATGAAATCTCCAAATTCCATCTGTTCCTTTTTCTAATTCCTTAATCATACCTTTTAAACCTTTAGCGTCATCCTTGATTGTTGTTTCTTGTATTTCTCTAATTTGCTCATTTAAATCTATCTACAGATTTAATCTGAGAGAGCGTACTCTTTTTGGCGTTTCATGATACTTTCGACTTAAAGCATCAGCTACTACACTAGCTTTTCCTGCATATCCCAATCATATTCGCTAAGAATCTCCATCCAACATCTCTGTCTCATATTTAATTCCTTTTGCCCAAAAACATATCTTAAACTCTTATGATCAGTGAAGACAACGAACTTACTACCGTAAAGACAGTGTCTCCAAATCTTAAGGGCAACAATTATGGCTCCTAATTCTAGATCATTGGTTGTATAATTATCTTCATGTTTCTTAAGCTGTCTAAAGGCATAAGCTATAACCTTTTGATGTAGCATCGGCACACATCTTTATCCTAACTTAGATGCGTCACAATAGACTACAAAGTCTTCAGTTCCTTCCGGCAAAGCAAGTATGGGTGCGTTGGTTAACCTTTGTTTTAAAATCCTAAAGGCTTCCTCCTGATTTGGTCCCCATTCAAACTTAACTGATTTGCAGGTCAGTTTGGTTAATGGAATGGCTATTCTAGAGAAATCTTGAATAAAAGGTCTATAATATCCTACCAATCCAAGAAAACTTTTTACTTCCGTTGGTGTCTCAGGGACTTTCCATTTGGTAATCGCCTCGATCTTTGTAGGATCCACATGAATTCCTTTATGATTAACTAGATGTCCAAGGAATTGCACTTCTTGCAACCAAAATTCGCATTTTGAGAATTTAGCATAAAGGTTTTCTCTTCTCAACAATGTCAGAAGTGTATGCAAATGCTCTGCATGAGCCTCCTTGCTCTTAGAGTAAATTAGAATATCATCTATAAAGACGATTAGAATTTATCCAGGTATGGTTTACATATCCTGTTCATCATGTCCATAAATGCGGCTGAGGCATTGGTTAAACCAATGGCATGAATGTAAATTCATAATGACCAAACCATGTTCTGAAAGCGATTTTAGGATTGTCCTCTTCATGTACTTTCAGTTGATGATATCCTGAGCGTAAGTCGATCTTAGAAAACAATCGAGCTCCTTGAAGTTGATCGAATAGGTCATCGATTCTCGGTAGTGGGTACCGATTTTTAATCGTAATCTTATTCAATTCCCTGTAATCTATACACATATGCATCGATTTGTCTTTCTTCTTGACGAGTAACACCGATGCTCCCCACGGCGATGAACTAGGCTATATAAAACCTTTTTCAAGTAGTTCGTCTAACTGTTTCTTCAGTTCCTGCATCTCCGTTGGTGCTATTCGATATGGTGCTTTGGCAATCGGTGCCTTTCCTGGTATTAGGTGAATTCTAAATTCAACCTCTCGATTTGGCGGTAATCCAGGTAGCTCTTTCGAAAAAACGTCTGTGAATTTAGATACTACGTGAATATCTTTTAATTCTTTTCCTTTAGTGTTAATGATCACTGAAATCATATACACCATTCCTCCTTTCCTTGCATAACTTGCAGCTTTCATCACAGAGATGAATTTTGTTGACCTGGTTGGCTTGTCTCCTTTAATTGTGATTTTTTCACCAATTGTTGTACTTACTTGCACAAACTTTTGATCACATAAAATGCTGGCATGATTGGCTACCAACCAATCCATTCCTAACACGACATCGAATCCAACTAGATTCATTGGAAAAAGATTAGCAGTAAAATTATGGTTTAGAATTTCTATCCTGGCTCCTTGCAGGATTTCGCTTATCTTAATAGAATCTCCATTTGCTGTCTCCACCAGACAATCTTGTTGGAGTTTAGTTAATGGTTGGTTGAGAAAGTTTGTAGAAAGAAGTATTGATAAAACTTTGGTTTGCACCAGAGTCAAATAATACTTTAGCAAAAATATCATTAACTAAAAACGTACCGGCAACTACATCCGGAATCATCTTGGCTTCTTCAGCTGTCAGAACGAATGCTCTGGCATTCTTCTTGGGTCCTCCGGTTGTCTTAGCTTTGCTGGTTGTTGCTAGAGCCAGTTTCAGATAGTTTGGGTTGATATGACCAGCTTCTCCACAATTGTAGCATAGCCTATTGCTAGCTTTCTTACTGCAGTCTTCTTCCTTATGTCCAGACATTTTGCAGAAGTTGCAGTATATTGAGCACCTTCCTGAGTGCTTCCTTTTGCAATACTTGCAGTTGGGTGAAGAGGAAGAACCTGTACCTTTCCCACGGTAGGAATTACCGTAATGAAATTCTTGGGTAAGCTTTTGAGCTACATTCTTTCTCTGGTTTTCCTCTTGTGTATGTACCAACTCATCAGTCAGGGTGTTGGCCAGTTCTACTGCTTCTTCTATGGTTTGTGGTCTAGCTGCCTTGACTACATGTCTGATCTCAGTAATTAATCCCCAGATATAACGGGAGATTAACACTGGCTCTGGTGAGGCTAAGGTTGGTACTATCCTAGCATATTCAAAGAATATGGTAGTGTATTCCCTTCAGTTTATTCCAATCATTTTATGATTTAGGAACTTATTAACAATCTGTTCCTTTTCATGGACAGAATTTCCTTTCAACTATCTCCTTAAAGTTGGTCCATTCCATATTATAAACTCTGTCACTTCCTCTAGATTGGAGAATGGTATTCCACCACTCTAAGGTTGCATTCTTAAAAAGATTAGAGTCAAACATGATTTTATCTTCATCTGCGCATTTACTTATTTTTAAGACTGCTTCTGTCTTTTCTATCCAGCGTAAGGCTGAAATGACTCCTTCGTTGCCTGAGAATTCTATTGGTTTGTAGGCCAAGAATTCTTTATAGGAACAACCATATGAGATGGTTCTTCTTCTTTTTGGAATTGGAGCTTGGATAAATGGTCCGTGATTTTCGTTCACGTTGTGACTTGGTTCAGTGGTTTTACATTTACTTCCAATTACAGAATTATTATTTTCTGCTTCTTTAATAGTCTTGATAATATATGGTATAGCGTCTATGATCCCTTGTGCTACTATATGTTCGATGGCACTTTTATTCACTTGGTTCCCGTTATTATCATGATTCTGGTTTCCTTTATTTACTTCGTTGTCCATCTAAATTGTAAACATTTATCAGGTATTTATATCATAGAATATGATTTAATTCAAACGAACATTCAAACAGATTGAACAAAAAACGTCAAGCATTGCGACTTACTCTTTTTATATATCTATATGCATCTAGTACAAATTACAACTGGAATTTAAATACTAGTAACTATGCATCGATATATATATATATATATATATATATATATATATATATATATATATATATATATATATATATATATATATATATATATATGGTGCTGGCTTGTCTAGAATTGCATCTCACGCTGGTCATAATTCCAGGAGTTTCTCTCCTATCTGACGGATCCGATTTCCCTCTTCAACTAACTCTTCACCATATTGGCGAAGTTCCTCCATATTTTCTTGGTTCATGGGTGGTAGTGATGCTGGCACTGGTTCAGGGTAACGTGGTATGGGTTCTCCGTAAAGGTATGGGTTGTCTAATATATCCTGAATTGCCCTGTTGTCATTCCACCATGGGTCTAAAAGGTTCAGTGTTGTATACTGCTCTATAGGGTTTGGTGCGGGAATTCTAGGGATCTCATTGGGGTCAAACGTTGGGATGGGGAATTGGTTCTCCTGATTTGGTTCTAGCTCCATTGGTTGGTTAGGGAATAAGGGTAGAAGTTGTGGTTCAGCTACTTGGTTAAGATTAGGGTCTGCTGCTGTGTTTGCTAACATGTGGAAATCAGCTAGTTGCCTATCAAGTTCCTCCTCCCATAATGGTATAGTTTCCTGGGTTTGGGTGTTCATTCTCTATTTGCTATTGCTCGCTGTTTTTGGAGTTTTTTCATTCTTTTCCTCCTTTCATGAGCTCATCTACTAAACATCCTCTCTTTTTTTAGGGGGGGGGGGGATGGTTCCTCGGATTGTGCCTTAAAAATAATGATTCATTCCTCAAAATCAGTGGTGTAGCCTGATGTTGGCTGGGATGAGGTTCCTTTATTCTTTGGGGAATGAGGTAATTAACGGTAGGTGTCATAGGTACCTTGTTCACTCATACTGTAAACTAGAAATTGTCAAATAACACAAAATAATAATATACATATTTACACAAAATCATGTAAGTTATTTCGTAACACAATTGGTTAAAATTTAGGTATTAGGAGAACACCTAAATGGCTTAAAACAATGGCTTTGGCTCTGATACCACCTTCTGTCGCAGCCCCCGACCCCTATCCCAGGAGCGGGCACCGCGAGATACAGAGCGGGTGGTATTGGTGTTTGTAAATTTGGCAGCGGGATTTAAAACATCAGGACCGTAGTTAGGAAATAAATATCAGAGTTTTAAAACATTAAACTTTTATAATAAATAAATGGGATAAATGCCATGTTCCATTGATAATACATTTATAGGTATAAACCCTAACTATTGAAAACATAAACTTTTATTTAGGTAACTTTTATAGCCACTTCTCTAAGCCTTCAGTGCTCCACGGTAGGCTTCTATTAGCTTCACATTAAGTTACCTGGACGCGTTTTAAAAAGATTTTATCAGCAAGAAATACTGACGAGTGCATCCCAGTTTAATCAAAACAAGCTTTTATAACTTTACAGTATTAAGAGCGATTACAATGTTTATATCTACCAATATACTCATTCAGTATTTGTCATTTTGACAGTTCCATGACTGTGGTAATATTACTCATTGGCTATCTCGTTGTCCAATAGTAACGTATTTAGTAGTAGTGTATACAAAACCCCACATACCGGCAGTAATTGTAGAATACATAGACTCAATCACTGTAAGTATAACTGGAAATATTTGAGGTTTTGTAAAACAGTTTGGTAGAAAAAGAGAATGACTCACTTTGAGACTTAGGTAATTATATAGCTTCCTGTTGCTTTTCCTGATTATTATCTATTAAAAATAAACAATGCACACGTGTTAGTAAGATAACCCAAATCACATTAGCCATACCTCACAAGACAGAACTCCAACAAACTTAGTCAGCAGAGTCTCGACATGCGTTACGGAGTCCTAGATCAATCGGGTTGGGTAACAAATTAGTGATCGAGGGTGAAAATACTTACAACGAGGCAGAGCTTCGTGTTTTAGGGGTATAACACCCGATAATTTTCGCCTATTAGAATTCTGAGAGAGAAAGAGATGATTAACGATTTGAAATGAAGCTGGGAGGCTCCTTTTATGGACTGATTCCGGGTTCCCTCGCTCCCCGTTAGAGACCCTAGCTAGGGCTTAGGTCAGGTTAGTCACAAGTGTAGACTTGCCGTGTGTCGTGCCACGTGGCACATTGAGCTTTTGCCAGATAGCTCTCGGTCGCGCCCCGTGACTCACCTTGTGAACTTGGTCGCGGCCCGCGAGCGACATGTATTTCTTGTTTTATTTCATTTTTGTTAAATTTAAGGTTATACGGGTGTAAATTAGCATATACGGTGTATATTTAGGGCGTTATATGAGGGTTGTTATATTTTTACTTCAAGCTCTACCATTTTTACTCACTTTCATGAATCAAAATCTGTATTTTCTAAACAGATTTTAGTACCTGATTATTGAATCGTTTGGATTTGAATGTTGATCCTGAAGAGCAGTGGAGGGAAGAAGAACTGTGAAGGGAGGATTCGTGTGATGCGGCTTAGTGTCTCGATGCAATCCTACATAAACTAAATCAAATTCAGACACAATTTAACATCAACATCAATATCTATCTGCAATCCTCATATTCTATATATATCATTATAATAATACTTATGCTTGGTAAAATAAGTAAAAGTAAAATGTGACAAGAAATATTAATACGAGTAAACTTTATGGCATTCAAACAGTAATAATTACATCAAGTATTGAACTAAGAAACTTTCAAATCTAACAGTAACAATCGGAAATTTAAAAATGTAACAGCAAGAATTAAGAAATTTTAGCTTCAACTCCATCGGGTGCTGAACCTTTCGATGTATATCCTTGAGCTTCTCCATGAACTCCAAGTCTCTATCACCGCACTCTATCTTACTGGCGAGACACAGGTCACGAACGGAAGTTGTCGGTATCGCCATCAGGTTTCTGGAAACCTGGTCTCTCGTGAGCTGACCAAGGTGCAGTCCATCAAAACATCTCTGCTCTTGAAGAGTAGCCCTATCCGCATAGACTTGCTCTTCATCTTGCTTGATAAAGCGCTGCTTTAAATCATCAGACTGTGCAGAAGTGTACGACACCATTTTATGTTATTACTCAACTGATGTGAAAGAAAGGTATCTTGGTAGTAAAACATGATGAAAAATAGGTGAATTGGCAATGATATTATATAGTGAAATATCTATCAGCCCAAAAGTCAGATTTAAATGCAAGCACTAAATAAAAATCTATATTTAAATTCCATGTACATTTAATAATCTTGGAGGGAAAAACATGTACATTTAATATAAACATGTATATTTATATTTAAAAACCGTGTGCATTTAATACAAAAACCTTTCAAAAATAAGTTTTCATGGGAAAATTAATAAAATTATATATCAAGAAACCCAAAGGATAAAATTTAAACCTTCAAAAAAAGGTTATCATAATTACGAATAACCTCTTAATTTACCATAACACCCATTTTAAACACTATAAAAGGTGGATGATTAGTTTGATTGAAAACATCAGAAATTCACTTTTAAAAAACTTTTAGTCAAAATACAAACCAAAACCAGCAACACCAACAATACTCTAGATGGCAAACAGAAGCTTCTACCACTGGGCAAACACCAACGCTATTAAAACACAATTCTCTAGATGGTCGCTTGAAGAAAAGAGAGCGGATGAAGAAGTAAACAGAAAAGTCGGCATCATCAGTGAAAACAATTACAAGCAAACCTGGAGCATCATCAGATTGGTTGATGAAGTCCTCCACTCTCCTCCATCAGACTTCAAGAACAACGCATAAGAGTTTATCACACAACTCGTGAAACAGGATCAGAAGATCTGTGACATGCTAGCCGATCTGCAAAACAAAAGAAAGAATGAAATTGCGTGGAAGAAGGTGAGAGTCGTCGAAATTTTAGGAAGTGTTAACTGTAGCGTGTACTATTTTATGCATATTCTTAAATTTGAGTGTTTAATATTTCTTTATATTTAGTAAAATCAATATCTATATTGATGTATTCTTAAATTTGATTGTTAATAAAAATTATCAACACTTGTTTCTTCATAATCAATTTAAATAAGTATAACTACAATAAAAAAAATAACCTACAAACCTAACATGCAACTAACTATCAACAGATCAAGTGAAACAAACACTAAGCACCCTATGCAACTCAAAGATAAAACAAAACTTAAACTCTAGGTCAAAATATAGAACATCATCAATCAACTGTAAACAAAAAACAAAGATCATACCTCATCGCTATGTGATCGGCTGCTTTCACTGTTCATATCTGTTCCTGCAACTTTCCTATTTGTAGCACCCTGTAGAGGTGGAATAATTTGATAGTCGATAAACATACAACCGTCCAACTAATCATAAAAAAATTGTAGCGAAATATAAAGTTTGATTATATTGACACACTTGTAACAAAAGCTTGATGACTTCTTCAACGGTTTCCACATTACACTCTGTAAGATTTTCAACGTACACTCCTTCCTTTAAACCTTCTCTAAGCTGTTAAATAAAGTAACTATCATGTCTAATGTACAAAGTTAAGAAACAATGCACTACATATTGAATAGTTAATCACTTATACTCCCTAATTCACTCAACGCGCTTAATGGTCAGACGACTTTAGTCAAAATTCTAGACAATATACATATAATAAAAGAAACATCAGCTAAAAGTTAAATAATTTGTGTAAGTATGAATTTATTGCAAAAAGACTTATCGAAGATGAACCTTCGATAAAAATCATTACCTGATGGGAGTGTATTAATAAAAAAGTATAATTTAATTTGATCCGTATGGTCATCATACCAGCTCCCTAATTCGTTCCACGCGCTCAATGTTCACGCGACTTTAGTCATCCGTATGATCATCATACCAGCTCCCTAATTCGCTCCACGTGCTGGATGGTCATGTGACTTTAGTCAAAATTCTAGACATTTGTTCTTTTTTAGATAGTCCAAAAGAGTAGAAGCTATACATTAGAAACTAAACACATATATGAAATCAAAACAACATAATTGTATCACTGACCTTAGATTGACATAGACCACAACAGAATCTGAGAACAACACCTTCCTCCTTTCATGTACCATCGTTACCAACTAAAAATTTCTTCTCCGATTATGATGTTATCTCCAATTTTCGAATATCTGATTAATATGGTTTATAAATGTAAATTATCATTCAGTATATAATTAATTAATCATGAAATATATTAAACCAACAAAAAGTAATAGTACTGGCCTTACATCTAGCTTTGGATCTTTAGCAGCCCAGTCTCGTGAGCTTCCACTTCCATGTTCAACTCCAGCCAAAACGATACATATAATAAAAGAAACATTATCTAAAAGTTAAATAATTAATTAAAAAAAATAATTTAATTTCATCCATATGATCATCATACCAGCTCCATAATCTAATGTACACAGTTAAGAAACAATGCACTAAATAATAAAGTAACTATAAGATGCCTACTACATAATCAAATAGACTGATTGTTGCAGGCGTAAAGAAAACTCATAGAATATGACTTTAGTCACCATTGCTTTGGAAAATCCCATTTTGAGAAAGTCATTAACAATCTTGGAGGGATGACTGCTAGAAGAACTTGACTACATCCACCAAATTAAAGAAACAACAGTAAGTTTGCAAAAACAGACAAAATCTAATAACAACCCAAGTGGACCAGTGTGTGGAATTATATTTATATAACTACATCCCCAACTTCAGTTGTAACTCCTGCTGCATTAGAAGTGGTACTCATGGAAAATGACAAAGGTTATGATATATTCGCTATCTCAAGCTCATCTTTAGTATTCCAGTCAATGTTATCACTTCCAGCATGAGAAGAATTGTCATCCTACATAAAGATAATCATTTAAATGACACATATATTGGATATAATCTACATGTAAAGTAAGCATATTATGAAATACAAATGACCGAAATCACATTCTTTGAGAATAACACACATATATTTATTATTAATTGAAAACAAAGTACCGCAATAACAGGTTATCTGTATTATCATATTTGGACATTTAACAAACAAATCCGAAGCAAATAACAAAAGCATCAAAGTGACTATAACCATAAGCTTCTAGCAATCAAGGCATGAAAAAACAAACTATTTCCATATGCATAACACAAAATATAAGATAAGCAGCCAATGAAGACCTATTCTTTGCTTTTAAATAACAAAACTAAAATTCACAAAACATAAAACAATTTTTAGTGAGTAATAAGGTTACAAGCAGATGAAACTATTGATATGAATAAGAAGGTTACAAGCAGTTTAATATTTCATTTGCATTAATTAATAGGTCGAAAAAGTAAACTCAAACCAATAACTTACCAAAAAAATGTCTCTTTCGTTCTTCTTCTTTAATCAAAACATGAATTAACAACCTCTGCAACAATCAAACTATCATTTGATTAATACATAAACCTCAATTCAAAAATATAACCATTGAAAACTGTAGCAACCCCCGTCCCCTAACTACCCGGGAACGGGCGGCCGCGACCAGTTTCAGTGGTATCGGTGTTTATCAGTTTGGTAGCGGAATTCACATCAGGATCGTAGTTAGGAAATATTTTATCAGAGTAAAATACCACGCTTTTATAATATTAAACACATGGGAAAATCCCAAGTTTCAAATACACACATTTTCATAGGGATAAACCCTATTTTATTTAAATAAAACATCTCTTTATTTGGGTAACTTTTATAGCCACTTTTCCAAGCCTTCAGTGCTGTCCAGCTGGCTTCTACTTGGCTTTCACATTTTGCTACCTGAAACGCGTTTAAAAACATTTTGTCAGTGGGAAATACTGGTGAGTGAATCCCAGTTTAATCAAGACAGGTAAAACCGTTTTACAGTATTGAGGGCGGTCGCGCAATTACATTTGTTTCCATCTACTTTAATTACCACCCACGGTACTGTCAACCCGACTTGTGGTCATGTTACTACTCACAGTGTACTAACAAATTTTGTATAGAAAACCCCAACATACCGACTATAATTGTAGAATACAAATACTCAATCACTGTTTAATATATTATAAATTAATTGAGGTTTTGTAAAACAATTTGCAAAAAGGAGGATTACTCACATTGCTGTCTTAGGGTTTTCCTTTAGGATTTCCTGGTGATTATCTATTAATTATACAATGCACACGTGTTAGTATAATAACCCAATATTTACATTAGTAATACCCTCCCCGAGACATAATTCCAACGACTTCGTCGGGCAGAACCTCGACAGCCGTTACGGAACCTTAGATCGATCGGGCAGCGTATCTAATATGTAACCGGGGGTTAAAATACTTACAACGAGACAGAACTTCGTTATTTTAGGGGGTTATTATGCCCGAGAATTATGTATATTATGCAGAATATTGAGAGAGAGATCGAGAGACTGAGCGATTTGAAAATGAAGGCTGATGGCCCCTTTTATAGGGCTGGTCGACGGTTTTGTCGCGCCCCGCGAAGGTCTCAGCCAAGGGCTTCGCGGCCCGCGAGGCTAGCTAGGGTAGGCCCTAGCTTGGCTGATTAGACCCTTAGCATCCACACGTGTTATGCCACGTGGCACCTCAGGGTGCGGCCATGGTGACCAGCTGTCGCGGCCCGCGTTAGACTCCTTAAGGGTCTTCGCGGCCTGCCAGGAACTAATAAAAATTGTTTTTATTTTATTTTTAATTAAATAAGCTATTTTGGGCTCGGTTTTCACATACGGGGTGCAACTTAAGACATATTGGGGGTGTCGGAAATAATTTTTTTTGGGGGGGGGGGTTGTTATAAAAACTTGAATTTCTCAATTATCAACATTCAATTCGATCCAAACACACAAATCAAATCATAATAATAGAATTGTGGCATGCAAAATCAACACATCAACCTAATTTATCAAATATAAACAAATATTGAACCAGAAACAAAGAAAAACATGCGAATTAAACTCCGAAAACACAAAATTTACCTCGAAATCTGTTAGATTTGAGTAGAGATGTATTTAGGTTTTTGATGCATAGCTAAGATACAGGGGTGAAATAAGATTTGTACGATGTGTGTATATATATACACACTAATAAGTTGAAAATTAAGCTACGAAAAGGAGAACAACAGCCGCTAATATGAAAAACAGATGATTCCTACCGGAATTGATAGCTTGTGGTGTTGAAAGTTTTGGAATTTGAGTGAAACCTAGTTACAGAACTGGAAATTAGAGATGAAGTTGAATTTGGGGAAGATATCCTCCTCTTCTTAGAAGATCTAGAAAATAGAACACATCCGATATATGCGGATTAATAAATCTCCAGAGAGAATGAATGAGGGATGCAATGCTTGAAGACGAGCGGTTAGGGTTTCTCTAATTTGAAATGTGATACAGATCCAGTAGAGAGAGGATGTAGAGAGAGAAAGTGGGTTGTGAAATTGAAATGTGAGGGTTTTGTAGGGATGTAATAATGTGAGGGTTTCGAGGGATGTGAATTTGAAATTGGATGTAATAGTGTGAGGATTTGGAGAGATGTGAATTTGAAATTTGAAATTCAAATGGATAGGGTAAAATCTGATTTTTGTATTTTAAAAGATTTTAAATTAAGGATTTATGATGTTATAATGACATCAGATAAATAGACATTGTTGGACAACCTATCTGATTGCAATGTAAACATTGTGATGCAATGCTCATTTCTCCTTTTATAGAAAGTATAGATAGATATAGATTAGTTTTTAAGAATTTGTTAAATAGTTAAAATTAAACTTACATAGATAAACTACAAATGGTACTTTTATCACTTTTAGTACCAGGAATTATAAACATTGATTCAAAGTTGGTCACTCACGATAAAATTTAAAATTATTTTTCTATAAATTAAATTTTAAACACTTTTTTAATAATTTATCTCGGATAATATATATTATAATTAAGAATTAACTTTTGTTTTGCTCCCTATGGTTTGGTCATTTTAACGGTTTTGCTCCAATAGTTTAAAAATATCCATTTTCCTCCATGATCTTTCGAGTTTGTCGCCAGTTTGCTCCCTGGCTCTAACTCAGTTAAAACGTTCAATTAAAAGTAAGGGTATTTCGGTAAGTTACTCTCTGGCTCTAACTCAATTAAAACGTTTAGTTAAAAGTTGCGGTAGTCGTGGTCGGCAGGTGGTAGTTGCAGGTGGTGGTGGTGGATGGTTGTGGATGGTGGTGGTCGGTAGAAAGAGTAGTTGGAAAGATGGGGGATAAAAAAGAATTACTTATATACATGTAAATAAACAAGTTATAGGTTTATTTAGGTGAAAAAGCTTACATGTCCTTGCTTTTATTTATAAAATTACCAAAATACCCTTCTAGTTAATAGATTTTTTGGATGGAGTTGGAGGTGGGGAGCAAAATGACGATAAGTTCCAAAAATCACAGAGGAAAATGGCTATTTTTAAACTATTGGGGCAAAACCGTTAAAATAACCAAATCACAGTGAACAAAATGGAAGTTAACTCTATAATTAATAAATGAAATACTTATAACACTTCAGTTCAACCATATATAATTACCAATTGAAATATAGGTATAGGATCATATACAAACCTTCTTTTCTCTAAAAACTATAAGAACCACTAGTTTGTTACTATATGGATGATTTAATGACTAAGTTTCAGGGGTATTATTGTCATAATCATAGTGTTTTGCGTTAATAATTCCTATATTTATTTATGCTTAAAGTTATGTTCCTCTCAATTAATAAATCAAATCATACATTTGTTTAAAAAAGAATGATCATTAACAAATTGAAATCAATAAATCAAATCATACATTTGTTTAAAAAAGAATGATCATTAACAAATTGAAATCAAATATGCATTTGCAATCATCAATTTCACGAAAACAATTTGAAATTCCTTATTTCAAACCTCTCACTACACCTTTTGTTTTTTTTTTTTTGAAATCAATGAAACATATTAGAGTATCATCCCCTAAAATCGTGTTATGAAATCTATTTTAACCAAAAACATTTAGGTTTCAATTAAATCATATTACGCTTGAAGGAGAACAATAACCTAATATAGTTGATGTGCTGATTACATATAAATAGTTGTGCTAATTAGGAAAATATTTTTTTAATTGATGTATTAATTATACATGTATATTTATAGTTTATGTTAACAAACATAATCAACAATTTTAGTTGATTATGTTGATGTGGGAGTAGAATCAAATACAAACCACATTTTGTATACAAACTGTAAGAACCATATAAAAATTGTGTCCTCCAACCAATTATAAAGAAAAGGTAAAATAATAACCTAAATAATATCAATTATATTGAATTCCCTGTAATTATGCTAACAAACAATTAATTCTTTATTTAGATCTTTCTTTTGTTTTCAATGTGCTGATATAATTCTTTATAAAGAAAAGTGCTGATATCATTCATATATGTGCTAGAATCAATTATTTTGATTAATTTTCATGTGCTAATATAATTTAAAAGTGCTACTTTTATATATGTATTGTTTTAGTATGTGCTAATTTAACTTTTAATAAGTGCTAGGATCTGTTCGCACAGTTTGTAGGATAAATATGGTTTGTACCATAACCAACTCCTGTTGATGTGTTGATTAGAATAAACCAAACCGACACAAACATGTTCGAAATTAACACAAACAATATTGAAACCAGAACATATAGTTTCGAAATTAGCACATGCAAAATCACCACAAAACAAGTTTGAAAGTAGCACTTACATAACCAGCACCCTCAAACCAACACAAACAGTTTTGAGTGCTACTTTAATACTTTTTAAAAATATCATTTAAAAAAATATATAGCTATATTATACTCATATTAAAGATAAAAAATGCTTAATTTTACGATGTATTCTTTTAGGAAAATAATAAAGTATATAAAAGTTATTTTTTATTTAAAGATATTGGTGGAATTAGTTGAAAAAGTCAACATAACAAAATTTTAGTTTTAATCTTTTTATTTAATTAAATTAACACAATTACTAAAATACTCTTAAAAACTACTATTTGACAACTAATAGTAAGGGTTGATGTGTAATCAATGACATCCATTGATTAAATATATACAGATGGTCCAGATATGTTCTCACAGTTTTTATAATTAGCATGATTTATACCGAATCTTAACTCTTGGAATACATATATGAAGTAACGTCCAAAAACTTTACATGTTTGAGATGACTTGTCAATAATCATTCCAAGTGTTAAATGACTCGTATATAACACACTTCACGGTATAGGATCATATACAAACATACATCTTTGTATAAATTGTAAGAACCAACAGTTTAATGATATGTTTCCACAATTAAAAGAATTGATTTAAGGATATTTTAGACATTTTATGCCCTTTTATTTATATCTAATTAAAAACAATAATTAAATTATCCCTAAATTCATGCAAAATTAATTCAAATCTTAATCTCCTAATCTATTCTTCATCATCGAATCAGCACCGTAACCAGCATCATCGTCAACACCGTAATCAGCACATCGTCAACATCAGCACCTAAATCAGCACGATAACACCACCTTCTGCACATCTGACGGTAACATCCCACACCACCACCATTAGCACATCCCGTAATCAGCATAACACTGTAATCAACACATTAATCAGCCCGTAATCAGCAAAATTTCATGTTTTGTTTTTAATTTTGTAAACAACATATATTATTACATAACTAGCACAATTTCTGTCACATCCCCCGACCCCACCCTGGGCGGGAGCCGTGAGTAGATACAGGTGGTACCGGTGTTTATTAAATTTGCAGCGGAAAATTTAATCAGGATCGTACTTAGGAAAAATTTAGAGTTTGTAAAACACCAAAGTTTAATATTAAACATCTGGGATAAAACCCATATTACAATCAAAGGTTTTTATAGGGATAAACCCTATTTGACAAAATATAATTTTATTTCTTTATTCGGATAATCATAGCCACTTTCTTTAAGCCTTCAGTGCTTCATAGCATGCTTCTTTTACTATTACAGTAAGTTACCTGAAACACGTTTAAAAACATTTTATCAGCAAAAAATACTGGTGAGTTCATTCATTTGTATAAAAATACACATTGTTATAATTTACAGGGTAAACTGCCATTTTGGTCCCTGTGGTTTGGGCACTTTTGTCGTTTTAGTCCAAATCTCAAACTTTTTAAATCTGGGTCCCTATGGTTTCACTTTTATTGCCATTTTAGTCCAAAATTCAAAAACCCTCATTTTTTACTGTTCCAACATGCCTATTTTGTCTTTTTGTGCAGGGGCATTTTGGTCATTCTGATTTTAATATAACATATTAATAATTAATAAACTAAATTAATATTAAGTTTATGTAATCCATTTTTGTTTAGATCATCATCTTGCCAAAACCAGAGATTTCTCCGATGAACACCACCTGCCACACCCCTCTCGCACCACCACCCCCACCACCACTTGCCACCACCCTCTCACACCAGCACCACCACCTGCTCAAACTCCTTCTTAACCATCTCCGGCTCCATTTCGCCCAACTGATTCAGATCCGAATCACACCAATTCAATCAAACCTAATTCAATCAACAATGAGGTAACTTATGACACAAACCTGATTTAATCAACAATGAGGATTCACACGAATTCAATCAAACCGGCATCATCATCTTCATCATCGGAATCATCCTCGTCATCGGCATCATCCTCATAACCGGCGTCGAAACCCTAACCCTAACCCCCAACTTTCCGGTGATGGCGGCGGAGGTGTTGGTGTCAAATCTGAGATATATGTTCCTGTCAAGTGCTGAAAGTTGAAAGGAATGGCGGATATGACAGTTTTTGTATCGGATGCAGTTGTTTTGATGCAAAATCATATGTTTCCGGTGTGTTTTCGAGTTTGTTGTGGTAGTTTTCACTCTGTGAGGATTCAAGAAATCACAAAGCATCTCCGATTGTAACCCACACCATAAATCTGAACTACCGATTCACTCACAAATTGATTCTCTCTCTTAGTTCGATGGTCACTCAAAGGTGCCGCTGGGTGTGACAGGTCATTGCAGATGGTTAGGTTGTGACGGGTGGTTGCAGGTGCCGTCGCTGTTCCTTGGGCGTCATCAGAGTTTTGGTGTAGTGGTGGTGCGGTGGGGATGGTGGTGGTGCAGTGGGGGTGGAGAAGATGATGGTCTGCGGTGAACTATGTGTGAAGAAGAAGTTGGTCTGAAGAAGAAGATGATGGTCTTTTATGTATTATAATAATTGTATAATAATTCCAAATGACCAAAATGCCCCTCCTCAAAAAGATAAAATAGGCATGTTGCATCAGTAAAAAATGAGGGTTTCTGAATTTTGGACTAAAATGGCAACAAAAGTGAAACCACAGGGACCCAGATTTAAAAAGTTTGAGATTTGGACTAAAATAGCAAAAGTGCCTAAACCAGAGGGACCAAAATGGCAGTTTACTCTAATTTACAGCATTAAGAGTTTTTACATTTGTTTATATCTATCAATTACTCAAATCAGTATTTGTCACTCAGTGGCAGTTCCGATGTGACGGTGGTCATATCACTCATTCGGAAGTCCCAATAGTGAAGATTATCAAGTAGTGTATACAAAACCCCACATACCGGTAGTAATTTCAGAATACAAAAACTTAATCACTGTATATACAACTAGAAAATATTTAGGGTTTTGAAAGCATTTGATAAAAGCGAATGACTCACATTGTAGATTTTGGGTTTAGATTATAGCCTTCTGGTAATAAGCCTGGTTTCCTAATACAAACACAATGCAACACGTATTAATGCATTAACCTAATTTAAACTTTAAAGATAAATCACGAGATCAAAACCCTAACGTAGTTGAAAAAGTATAGCCTTATCCAGGCAGTACTTTGACATCCGTTGACGGGTTTCAGATCGATCGGACAAGGCTTCGTACTAGTGATCAGGGTTAAAACACTGAATACAAAGCAGAGTTTAGGGCTTTGGGGTATTGGGTATAATAGCAGAATAGTAGAGTAGAAGAGAGCGAGAGAGAATTGAAAGTTTGAGCAATTTCTGAAATGCAGTTTCACGTCCAATTTATAGCCGAAATTTGACCACGTCGTGTCACGCGACCCATTTGGTCCAACACCGTCGCGTAGCGCGACCAGGCTAATTAGGGCTTAGGTGGCATGAGCCACTACTGTAGACTTGCCACATGGCGCCATGTGTCCCTGTCGAATATAGGGGTGTCGCGTCATGCGACTGGATCTTTTAACATCGTCGCGTAGCGCGACGAGATCAATACCAGGGTTCCCTTGATTTTCGTGCTGGTTCCCGTGATATGTATTTGGAGTCTTGATTATGGTTCGTTATGGTGTTCGTCTAGGGTTGTACAATTTCATTTTTTTTAATTTTATAAACAACACATACTGTTACATACTAGCACAATTTCATGTTTTTGTTTTAATTTTGTAAATAGCACATACTATCACATAACTAGTACAAAACAAGTTTATTTCCAAATAGACTCCCAATAACAACACAAAAGGAACAAATAGCAACACAAAATAATTACACAACAAAATAAGAACTTTCGTATAGATTTAAAATCAACACAATACATTTTTAATACCAACACATTCCAACTACATAACTAGCACAATTATAAAACACTTTTTTGTAACTTTTTTAAAGGTCACCTTTATAAAAAAAGAATAGCAATATGGTACTCATATTAAAGATAAAAAATACTTGATTTTATGGTATAATTTAAAAAAAAAAATATAAGTATATAAAAGTTATTTTAGTTTAAAAAACTTGGTGGAATTAGTATTTAATGGGAAATGACTAAATGACTAAAATACCCTAACTTGATAGTATTAATTATTAGTTATAGAGGTTTTATTTGTAACTAATACCAACCCTTGATTTAAACTATCTATAGCTTATATATGTTCTTACGATTCTTAAAGTTAGCACCGTTTGTACAAGATCTCAACTCATCACTAATCTTAAACGACACCTTTTCTTACATTATTATTCGGCCGGTTTTGATTCTTTAGCGGTACCGATACATATATCATTCGGTTGGTTTCAGTTCTTTTTGGTACGACAACGGTACAATTAAATATAAATAATAATATATATAATAGAACCTATTGTAGTATTAAAAATATATGAAGAAAAAAATATATATTATTATAAAAATAAAGTTACTGTTCATACTCACTTTCCAATTCCAATTATATATATTAGATATAATATGATACTGCTAAATGTATTTCCAAAACATTGGTACGGGATCATGAGAAAACGCCCTAAAGTGTGAGAACGGATCCTTGCGTAACATGTGTCACGCGACATAGTGAAGGGCGGAGGGGCCTTTTTGTCCTTTTATATTCTTTTTTTAAACGCATCTCACAACATCTCTCCATTTTTGGCTTTTAACAAATACGTGGCGTTTTTATTGTTTGAGTAAACTGCCATTTTCGTCCCTGAGGTTTGGTCACTTTTGCCATTTTAGTCCAAATCTCAAACCTTTTAAATCTGGGTCCCTATGGTTTCACTTTTATTGCCATTTTGGTCCAAATATCAAATCACCTGTTATTTAGCTATTAAAATCTGGTTATTTTGTCTTTTTCTTTAGGGGCAAAATGATCCATCTGAATTTAATATAACATATAATTAATTAAATTAATTATTTTAAATTTCTTTACCCCATAAATGGTCAGGAGATATATCTTCTCCACATGACTTCATCTTCCCTCAAAAATCACCCCACACCAAACCTTAATCAATAATTCATCTTCTTTATCTTCTAAGCATGGTGGTTTGCACATGTGGAGCCCCAACCCAACTGATAACATCCTGGACAACACATGAACTATATTCACCACAACACATGAACTAAATGAGTATTCACGCATCATATGCACTTAAACATGTAAAATTGCATCGAAATCAGGTTAATGATCTAATGTTCAACAAAAATTTGATAAATTGTTCTGTTAATGGCAGATAAATTTTCAACAGATTGGGATAAGGCATGGTCAAGTTTCAAAAAACAAGGGAAGAAGAGTAGGGTATTATAAAATGAGACTACGATATGGTTATAGGTTATAGTAGGGTATTTAAAAGAAATAGATTAAGATTAATTTAGTAGATTTTGTCTCACGTATATACCTTTCAAAATTCATATTAATATTCATAAACAAATACGTAAAAAAAAACATGTTGATTATATCCAAATTTGTTATCACAGTTTACCCCAAACAAGTATGTGAGTTGGAACCTGAGGCGGTCCAACTACCCGTTATCCGAGGAGACGGACCCCATAAAAAGAGCAGAGAGGTCAAATTTGCAGTTATGGACTGGCCCGGGGTTCACTCCGGGGGGAGCGATTGTCATTGTGACCTTTCTTTTGGTATACACCATTCTTTCTCCTTTGAATTAGATGATGATATTGTAGTTTCCTATGGTGCTGGTGTACATAGTTCATGGAAATTGTTATGCTGGAATGTCCGTCTTAACTTGCAAGTTGTAACTGTTTACATCCAACCACATGTGCAAACCACCATGCTTAGAAGATGAAGAAGATGAATTAGGAATTAGGGTTTGGTGTGGGGTGATTTTGGGGGAAGATAATTTGGGGAAAATGAAGTTATGGGGGGAAGATATATCTCCTGACCATTTATGGGGTAAAGGAATTTAAAATAATTAATTTAATTAATAATATGTTATATTAAATTCAGATGGACCATTTTGCCCCTGAAGAAAAAGACAAAATAACTAGATTTTAATAGCTAAATAACATGTGATTTGATTTTTGGACCAAAATGGCAATAAAAGTGAAACCATAGAGACCCAGATTTAAAAGGTTTGGGATTTGGACTAAAATGGTAAAAGTGACCAAACCTCAGGGACCAAAATGGTAGTTTTCTCTTATTGTTTTTTTAGATCAGGAGCATAGTAAACATTTTGGCATTTTAACTAAGTATGGCTTTGATTATTTTGACTTTCACCCTTCTCATGTCAGAGAACTTAATGACGAAACGTCCTCTGACCTCTCAAACCTCCATGCAATAACATGTACCATTTTTTTAAATTATATGGCATTTTAGACAAGATATGGCGTTTTAGTGAATGTGTGGAGTGTGAAGCTTTTGTTTAGCTGTTGTACTTATATAATGAGTTTTTTTTTGGGGGCCAGGTAGATATTTGTTTTTGGCGGTAAAAAAATCAATAATTTTCTTGATATGTATTTTTTTTATCAATTATTGTTCCATGTAGGATGCATGCCTATAATGTGACAGACAATTATGGCGTTTTGAAAAGATAAATAAATTCAATTTCCTATGTAGTGGCTTTTAATATAATAAATGTTTAGCAATAATGTTACCGTCTCTTCATTTAACTCTTTTGCAGTTACTGTTTCGTTCAGTTTTCATCTGTTAGTTAGTGTTGTTTTCCAATAATACATTATTTGCCATTTTTTGGCGTTTTATATAGCAACAACGTGCTTTGCTAGCATCCGTTCTCACAGTTTTCATACTATCAGACGTTTTGGTGTTTGTAGTTTTTGGCGTTTTATACTCAATTTTTTTTATTATTAGAGAATTAGATAATAAACAACAGAGAATTAGATAACAAACAATAGAAAATGAAAAAAAAAATTAATCTAATTTCTCATTCAAATTTTCACTTTCATCAGCCTCTTCTTCTTGAACCTTTTTGGCGTTTTGAACCTTTTTGAATACCTTACCTAGATGCTAATTTTCTTACATAATGCCCGTCTTTAAAAGAAGCTTATTTTTAGTGACATCCTTTATTTTGGTTTGATATATATACTTGTTTGGTGACATGTTGAAGACCAACGCCTGCTCGAATGTATTGATCCCTTCATGCCATCAATATATCCATCAAGAACAAAGTGACATGATGACATATCAGTGTCATCAGTCTCTTTTTCTTGAATATTTGTCCATCTCATTCAACAAAAACTTATAGAGTTACCCACCTCAGAGAAAAATCTATTTAGTGAAACTTCATTCAGAACAATACTCAATATAGAAGAAACGAGGTTTCCCATCTGTGGTTTTTTTAACTATTTTTTTGGCGTTTTTAAAGTGAGTGGTTTCTAGGAAATATGGCGTTGTTTTTTGGTGTGATCAATTGATTGTGCAGAGACGTCTCTCTTATAGGGTGTTTTTGGCGCGTAGTTTAGGCGGGATTTTATTATAATAAATGATATTAAGAAAGTAATCGTCTTTTCAGTTACTGTGTGTATTTTTACTGTTTTTGTTCAGGGTTTTTATGAGTTTAGGGTGATAGACGTCCCTTCTTACAAGTTTGGCGTTTTTTAAATGGCATTACGTAGTTTTTGGCGTTTTTTAGAGTTTTTAATAATACTTGTCCAAAGTAATTTTATTACAGTTTGGGAGTTTTTGGCATTTTATGGCATGATGGCTTTTCACAAACATTTTTCTGTGTGCCATTTTTATTAAAATAATGTATTTTGTTCTTAGCTGAAAAATACATAAAAAACAACAGAAAAAAACTAAAAAAGTAAAAATAGAAACAATTCATCTTCCAAATCTTCAGTGTAATCAGTCTCTTTTTTCTTTGAAACATGTTCACTCGCAGTTTGACTTTGGTATGTTTCATTTTGTTTTTTTTGTTGTTGAAGTAGCTTTTTTGTGGCCGTTTGGAAGCACAAATGAGGTGAGTTTTTTGTTTGAAGTTTATCTTTATCTTCAACACACTCATCAGTGTCATCCGTCTCTTCATGCCATTCAAATATTCATCAATAACAAAGCACATAAAATGACATAAGTCTGACACCAACATCTTTTTCTTGAAGATTTATCCATATTATTCAGCAAAATGTTATTGTGTGTTACACCCCCTCAGCTAAGAATGCATTCTGCGAAACTTCGCGTAGAACAATATTGAATATACAAGAAACGATGTTTGCCATTTTTGGCGTTTTACTGAGAAAATAGTGTATCTAAAAGAAACGTCGATTGGAATCTTTGATGTTTGAGTTTTTGGCGTTTTCTAAGATGATTGGTATATAGTAAAATATGGAGTTTTGAATTTGGAGTTTGGTGTGTTTGATGTTTTGGGTTTTTTGGCGTTTCTAAGATGAATGGTATGTAGTAGTAAATATGGCGTTTGCGGTTTAGGGTGTGTTTAATGAATGAATGAGGTTTTTTGTTTATATATGATGTGTTTTGGCCCGTAATGGCGTTTTATTCATGAGTTTGACGTTTTTTTGTAGAGAAGTCTAAAGACCCTTTTACCCTTAATGAAGCGCGTCCACTTAATAGAATTTGTGTTATTTACGAAAACGCCACCACGCCAATCTAGTCCATAGATTGTTTTGATCGGACGATCCATAACCGTTCTCACTGTTCTCACACTTTTCACCGTTTTCTCTAAATCCTAACCTCCAAAACATTATGTTATATGAGTTTTAAATTGGAGGTGGTGCATATTATCAGGTGTAAGTGTATTTACATTCTTTTCATTATTTCTGTTCTATAATTATACTAAAAAACACGATATTTTATCTTTAGTTTCAATTAGATAATACATTTTTATATCTTTAGCATTACCTTTTCTCTCTTCTTTACTCATAAATATTTTCAAAATATATTAAAAAATTACAAAATGTAAACAATGTTCTCTCAAATATAAAATGAACAGTAACATTTTCTTTCTCATCCACTCACAACCACTTTTTTATAATATAAAGTTTCTCATCCACTCGCAGCCACTTTTTTATAATATAAAGAGCAACTTACGTAATTTGATGGAATAGATGCGAATGCTCTAAGAGCATTCACATCCTAACCATCAAATTATGTGAGGAGGGGTTTTTATAATATAAAAGGGTATAAAAAGTGGTTGTGAGTAGAGGAGAGAGAAAATGTTACTGTTCATCTGTATATTTGGGGGGACACTGTTCACCCGTTATAATTTTTTAATATATTTTGAAAGTGGTTGTGAGTGGAATTGAGAGAAAAATGTAATGATAATATTATTTAATTGAAAGGAGAGAGAAAAAATATTTGTTTTTAGTGGAAATATATTGATATAGGAGTTGTTTTTTAGTGGAATGTATGTATAATTTGATGTGAATGCTCTAAGACTACACGGTGTGGGCGTGAAAATCCGGTGTGGAAGCCAGTCCGCGCCAAGCTAACGACCCCATGCCTGGCGTGGAGCATAGCGTTGTGGTTGGGGCTTGAGGATCTCCACCGGCAAGGGTGCAAATGTGTGGGTGAGGTGACGGCGTCTCATTGGTGGGTAGATTTTTGGTTGATTTTGATTGGTTAATGTTTATTCATTTATTTTATAAAAACGCCACTTTCCACGCCCCGTTCCACTCCATTTTTTCACCACACCACTTTTTGACCCGTGCTGACGTGGCCGTCGCATATCGCATATCGCCTTATTTTCATGCCCCTCCACACCGAATGGTGTAAGATTCAAAACAATAGAGGAGAGTGTGTCCATAAAATACTACGTTCACAATTTTAAAATCACCATTATACATTATAATGTTAGAAGCAAACAGCATACGTGATAAAAAGAATCAACTTTAATTTATTTTAACAAACAAGCAAAGTCGTATAATTTTTTTTTGAAAAGTAAACAAGCAAAGTCGTATATTTTAATAAACAAGCAAAGTCGTATATAGTTCACAAGTGGAGATTTGAAACTCTCACTGTCTTCTCATATCAGAAAGCAATGTGGCTATAACTTTAGTGGCATGGGGAATAAACAGAAATTAATTTTGACCCGAAGTTTACAAGTGGAGATTTGAAACTCGCACTATCTTCTTTTTTTTTTTTTTGGAACAGCAGCCACTTTATATAAATAAAGCCAACAACAACAAGCTGTGAAATACAAACGAGAAAAGAAGAAAAACCCAAACTTAGACAATCATAGAAATATCAAAATCTACCCATCTATTCCACTCCAGAGAACAACCCCTCACCCTATTTTTGACCCATAAAAGGTGTCTTCTTTGATCGACTCCACGATTCTAGACACCGGCACCATCTGCATTTTATTGAAAGAATACGTGAAAAACGCGTAAAGAGAGAAAAGAGTTGATGAAAGAAGAAATGGGTATCAACTGAAAAAGTATTATAATGTTTTGAAAGCCAGAATGGTCAATTCGATAGGATAACCTTAAAAAAGAAATTTACTTGCTAATTTTTTCATTAGAAACATCATAATTTATCAATACATTTATCAGTATTAATTATATGACCATATATATAAAGATTGATTTCATGTATACCCTTATAAACTTTGAAAATATCATATATATCAAATTAAAACTAAAAATATCATGTATATCTAATTTTAATAAATTAACATTTCTATCCCCTTTCATTGTATGATTTGTGCATACCCTATTTTTATTTTGAATTCAATTGAAATTATCTCCAATTTGATGGCAACTCAATCGTCTCTCTTCACTTCTTTAGAATTGCAAACCTTTCGAAATCTATTTGTGAGTATCATGTGCAAGAAGATCATATCAGCTAAGTTAAAATGTTTCACACTATCATTTAATATTCTTTATTTTGATTTTTATGAAATCCAAAATGATTACCCGTATTGTTTATCCACTTAAGCAAAAGATATGAACAATTTTAAGTACCATTACCTTGTGATATGATTAAGTCTATTTTATCCTATAGTACTTATGTGTCCCATTTCAGGACATACCCCTACGATCAAGGTATGCACAAAACTTTCTCGTAATAGGTGATTATGTTGTTTTCATCCTTATTTGATTTACAACGTTAGACCATTGATGAACAGGTATGTACCATCGTACAATCAAACAGACCAATGTTTGTCTCCAAAGAGGGTTAGGCAAATACCAATTTTGGTAGGATTATGCTATTATATATATATTGTTTACGAGTGATGATAAATAGTAATATTATTTTTATCATAATATATAGCTTTTTATTATTTATTATTTAATATATTATAATAATTTATTATTATATTTTCTTTTAATGAAATATTTTTAATTTTTTTCCTTTTTTAAAAAAACATATATTTTCTTATCATTTTTTAATAATTGTTTTTTTCTTTTTAGAACATATATTAATTTATCAATTAATTTGATACTTTTTTTTAATAAATTTACGTTTATAACTTTTTTTCAAAAACTTAATTACGTAGTTGTGATTAATTTCTCCTGACATTCTGTTATAAGTTTTATTAACAACGAAGTTGTACTCAAAATAAATTATTTATTTGGTATCATAAAACGGTATGATGTAAACTAAAACGCTCTAATGGTTTGGCTTTCTAAAAAACATTCTTTATTTTCAAATCACGTTTGTTTTACATTATCGTTTACTCGGTTTCATCGCAACGCGCGATGTAAAAAAACTAGTAACTATAATCCATCACAATAGTTTACATTATTATCTGTTACGAATAATGGAATATTCAAGATGTTCATATTAGGGATGAAAATTCCTAACATGAGACAAAAAGCAACAAATTTGGATATGATGAACGTTTAATAAGTAGGTCAATCTAAAGATGACCCGTCTAAAAGTGAGTTAACTTAAATATAATATGTTAACGATTTTAGTTTTCCTAAAGTTTATATTTAGATTTTATAGATGAAAAAATAAAGTTCAAAATCAAATATTTTTATCTTTAATGTGTCCTTAACGATTACATCTACAAGTGAAACTAAATCTCTTTTAAGTCATTATATCAACTCTTCATTTCTAACAATTTTATATATACTTTTCGAAGAACCATGAATAGTAATTTCAAATTTAAAATAATATATAGCTTTTTAGTATTTTATTATATTAATATTTACTTTTAATTTTTAACAAATTTTAATTTTTTTCTATTTACTTTTAGATTTTAATGTATTTTTATTTTTTCCTTTTCTAAAACCATATTTTCTTTATTATTTATTTTGTTTTTAATAATATTTTTTCTTTTTTTAAATATATCTTTACTTTATTGATTAATTTGATATTACTTTAATAACTTATGTTCGTTAATTTTTTTCGAAAAAAATTTAAGTACGTAGTTGAGCTTAATTATTACCCTCGATTAATATAAGTTTTATTAAAAACGGAATTTATATTCAAAAATAAAGTATTTATTTGCAATCGTAAAATGATACGATGATAAACTGAACTGATTCTAACGGTTTAGCTTTCTAAACAACATGTTACATTTTCAAATAACGTTTGTTTTACATTATCATTTGTTCCGTTTCGCCGCAACGCGCGACTGGAAAAAACCTAGTATGCATTATGAATGACTCTTTAGAAGAGTTTCTTCAATTCATGGGTTTTTGGCATTTTATTTAGCCCTTTTAAGATATTTGGGACTATGTCGAGGTATGTATATATCTGGATACAATAGAAGGACAACCCCGATATCTCCGGATGAAATAACAATATAAAGACCCAAAACTTTGGATTTTGGCAATCAATCAACACAAGATTTGAGATTACAAAATCGTATGCTGCAATGTGTAACCCACTTTGCACACAGTTTATTATGTATATATCACATAGTAAGTTGATTATTTCATGTTTCTTACCTAGTGGACATCATATGATGAAGCTACTATCACACTAGAACAATTTTAATTTCAGTTCCAGTGTGACAGTCCAACCGCTGATGTACTATCATTTCTTCTCTTTCGAACCATGATATCTCATTTTTATCTTAGTTTTTAGTGTTTTTGGATTTCATTTTAATTTTTAACTTACTCCCCCTAAACACACGTACTATCTTAAATATTTTTGGCTTAGGGAAATTTATCCCGCTAAAATTTTGTTTTGATGGAGTAAGTGTAAAAAAAGAAATTTAAACATAAACAAACTCCTACTTTAATCTAACAAAAAGTTTTTCGGCGTGAAAATTAGAATAATTGTTATAAATTACAAAAGTAAATAATTCATTACCATCTGTAACATACCATTTACCTTAGATGTTTTACAGGATCAACCACTGTTGAACGTATCAACACTTCTCCTTGGTCATCCTACACTAAGTCAACAACTGATCAGTTAGAAAGAAGAACCGAAGACCTAATAGTCTTGGGTCATCCAAATTCATTAAAAAATTGAAGAACTTTCCAATATCCTCACAACTTTTAGGTGTCTTGGATCCGTTATTAGTTGATGAGTTCGATAATTTCCACTAGATCCTTGGCCTCTAGAGTTCCAATAAACCCTCGGATTTACAAACCTTTGGAACTTATTATCTCGATAATTTCTATACCTATTACCATAGCCTGAATTTTGAGAAAAAAATTGGATGATTTTGAGAAAAAAATGTAAACATAATCATATTTTGTTTGGAACCTGTCACTAATAATGAATCAGAATTAGGTATACTACTAAAATCACCACAGGGGGGCATATTACCCCAGGCTATTAGGTGTGAATTTCCTGCCACTAATAATGAAGCAAAATATGAAGCTCTGATTGCAGGATTAGAATTGGCCAGGAATATGAATATTAGAAATTTGCAAGTATATGTTGATTCCTTGTTAATTACTAATCATTTCAATGGATCCTATGCAGTCAAAGGTGAAAGATTAATCGAATATCTTGAAATTGTCAAAAAAATTAGCAGGATATTTCAAAGTTTTTACGCTTGAACAGGTACCAAGAGAGGATAATGCTGAGGCAGATGCTTTGGCAAACTTGGGATCTACAGTCAGAATACCGGAAGGAACACAAATACCAATACTACATATTCTATATCCTGCCATGGAACTCTCTATGTCTCAGGATAAAGAAGTAGCAACTATCCAGGGTCCTGGCGATGAGTATCCCGAGGAGGATCCTAAATCCTGGACAACCCCAATCATGAAATATCTCAAGTAAGGATACATCCCAAAGGATGAAAATCCTAACGCTTTCAGGATGAATGTATCTCGTTTTACTATTATAAATAATGTTTTGTATAAGAAGTCTCTTGCAGGTCCATACCTAAGATGCTTGGAGGATCCTGAAACCAAGGAAGTACTTTAGGATATTCACGAAGGAGACTGTGGCAACCATACTAGAGGCAGGTCATTGTTCTCGAAAGTATTAAGAACGGGATACTATTGGCCGACTATGAGAAAAGATGCTGCAGAATATGCTCGAGGATGTGATGCATGTAAGAGGCATAACAATATACTGCATCAGCCTGCTGAGCCATTATATCCTATTGTGTCCCCTTGGCCATTTATGAAATGAGGGATGGATATAGTGGGGAAACTCCCAAAAGCTCCAGGAGGAAAGGTTTTTATGCTGGCAATGACATATTATTTTTCCAAGTGGGTTGAAGCTGAGGCCTTTGTTCAAGTCAGGGATCAAGAAGAGGTGTCCTTCATAAAGAGGAATATCCTGACCAGATTTGGGATACCGGCTGAGATAATTTGTGATAATGGCTCTCAGTTCATCTGCAAGAGAACCACTGATTTTTGCAAAAGTTGGGGGATCAATGTGACAACCCTCATAATTACATGCATCCGTACGATTAATTAATATTATATTGTGCTTATTGATTATACAGAAAATTGACTAAATGGTCCTGAATGTTTTCCTAAGTGTTAGGAATTAAAAGTGTTATAAAAAGTTGCATAAAAGACACTATACGGAATAACTTAGCACTTTAACGAATCGGTATCTAACCGAACAACCGGACATTACCCGGGACACCAAAATATTTTCAGAAACATTGTTGTATTATTTTTGGACTAGTTACGGTCCCCGAATACCCCAACACATTATATAATGTACCATACAAATAATACACTAGATATTACACTTAACACCCTAGCCAATTACCCACTTACCATTCAAAGTTACACTTACCCCCCCTTCTCCATATCTACGGCCCATGTAGGGGCCCCACTCCAAGATTGCAAAATCTCTACTAAATCCCATGTTGATATTACTTTGATTTTATTAGATATTGCTTGGATATTCCTAGATTTATTAGATTTCCTTGGATTTTATTAGATATTATTAGATATGGTGAAAACTTACACTTGGACCCCTTCCCCCCTCATATATTACGGTCATCATGGACCCACCAAGATCACACCATACTTCCTAAGATTTCCATTTGATATCTTATCTAGATATTGCTAGATTTGGTGGATTTGATCTTTTAAGGAAATCTTCTTAAGTAATGTGCCATAGATCACAAGATCATATCATTCTCACTTCAACACTCAAGTTCACCCATCTCTCACTTACTCTCTCTGTCCCTCTCGGCCCTCCCTACATCCGCCACCACCACCTTGTCACCACCATTGCTCCATTTTCAAGCTTGTACCAAGTGCTAGAAGGTGATACTTGGAGGTTGAAGCTTGGAGGTCTTGAAGGAACTTCATACTTTTCTTTCTCACCCCATCTTCATCATCATCCTTTGTTCATAAGTTCAACCCTAGTCTTTGTGCTAGTTTTAAGTCTTTGATTACACTCTTGGTTACTTGTATGATGATTATTCGAAAGGTTGTTGTTTGATGTTTAACACAAGAACATAAAAAGAAAATGAACAAGAAACATGAACATAAGTTTACATAAAGATGAAATCTTGTTGTATTAGGGTTGGTTAAAGCATGCATGATGTTTGATCATTGATTTCTTGATAAACCCGTTGTTAGGACATTTGTTGATGCGTTTTAGTAACATTTAAACTCTAAAAAGCATGCTGATTAGCATTTTCAGCCAACTTCAACTGGCTGTAAACGGATCATAATAAATCAAAAAGTGATTTCTGAAGCCTAAATTATGTATTTTTGAAAAACGGATCCAATGGCACTGGAATCGTAATTTTTCGAGGTCGTTTACTATTTTTAAAGGTCTGTTTCTGGACAGCAGCTCAAGCTGCGTTTTTACTGCAGAAAATGTGTGTTGTATTTTTAGTCATAACTTGAAACCTGAGTAGATCTAGCTCATGAAATTTATACTGTAGATGACCACTGATGTCTTGTAATCCTTCAACTAGAATTTCGTCAATTGGACTTACGATGAATGTTAAATTAATTTTTCCGTGGACTGAAGTCAGAAAGTGACGAATCTGATTTCAGTCCGGTAAATGATTTCTATAAAATATTGGTAATGAATTGGATCCCGATATTTTTACACAGTAATATTTGGATTGATTAAATTATTCTGTAAAAATTTGGGAATTTTTGGAGTAAGTTAACTATTTTATTAAAATACCCGAAAACAGTCCAGTTTTGAATGTTCAAGCTGAAACAATATAACAAGTGGTTTGCATGTCTAAATGTCGGTTATGTTATCCGATAATGATCTAACGTGTTATATGTCAATGAAAGTGTTATGTGCAATATCGTATGCTTGCTCTTGAGTAACTATAAGTGGAATGTTTATATGGGCGTGAAATGTTAACGTGAGTGCATGTTATGTAGTAGATACGTGTAGGAACTTTGTGCTCTATTTGAAACCACTAAATGACTAACTGGTAATCGTATTAGGATGTGATTGACCGACCTTGACTGTTAGCTATTTTTGAGAGTCAAACCGAGCAACCAAAGGTGAGTTCACACTCTACTAAGGCATGGGATTCCCGGTGGTTGGGAAATGGGTTAAAGAACTAAAATGGAACCTACACATCCTCCTTGGGTAGGATATGTACCGCCATCCTCCATAGGTAGGATGCCAATATTAATCCTGCGTATTCTCCTTGGGTAGAATACGTACGTTCGTCCTCCTTGGGTAGGACAACAACCTTAAAACTTACTAGACAAAACTCTATCACGAAGTCCCTTATTTTATATCGACTTAATCGCCGAGGCCAATGGCGAGCGAGTCATTAGTTAATAGCGCTATTAGGTTTAACAAACCTCACACCGTGCCAGTCGGACGGGCGTGTACTAATGGACTATGGCAAACTGTCAATGATGATAGAACATTGACGTAGGGCACAACTATTGTTCGTCAGTTGTCGATATGGTAACGGTCTAGTGGTTCACATGGGGAAGCCCCCACTGATTATGGATATGGTTTGGGTAATAAAGAAGGAACTGATTAATCATACTTTCAACTATGGGGTAACCCCCACGGCAAGTAAGCCAACGAAAGACAAACCATGTTTTCGGAAACAACATAAAACTAAACAACCAACTGTGAACTCGCTCAACTTTATTGTTGACTCGTTGTTACATGCCTTACAAGTCGTTAGATGCTTATGGAGCTTGCACGAGGAGGAGGTCGTTGTGGGACATGGACTCAAACATTTAAACTTTATGAACTTATTTATGTTTTGGTTCTACGTCTTATGCTTCCGCTGTTTAATTTGAACTTGGTTAACTAACTTTTGGTCACCAATTGTATTGTGGTTGGTTTTATTTACTTAATTACGTTGTTCAATATGATTGGTGGCTCGATCCTGGTCATGTCACGCCTCCAAGCGGTGATACTTCGCATGTGGATTTTGGGGGTGTGACAGATTGGTATCAGAGCCATTGGTTATAGTGAACTTGGTTTTAAAAAGGGAAAAGCTTTTTGATAAAACCAGACTATAACCTGTACAGTGCTCAAGGATCCACAACGATGCTTCGCTCCACGTGCAAGACTCGACACAATAGGTGGTATGAATTATGTTTATATTGTCAGTTAGATAGTTCACAGAGTGCATTAGTTAACGTGATAACTTCTATTTGAACCTTGCGTGCTTACTCTCTTCTGTCGTCCCACACTTACGCACTTTCGCGACACTTTTCTCACTCACACTACTTCGTTGTGAAGATCATGAACGGACGCGGAGCACGTGGTGGTATCAACCTAACTCAAGCCCAGCTGACGGCTCTAATCAACAAACGAGTGGCTGAGGCACTCGCAGCTGTTCTAGCAGGAGGTATAACCTACCATATCAACCCATCTTAGGACGTTTAGATCCTACTCTCGCGAACCAACTCTTGTGCTTAACCTTGTCCTTTATTCTCGCGTCACAGGTCAACATGCTCCGCCTCCCGTATGTACGTTCAAAACGTTGATGGATTGCCGACCTAGTACTTTCAGCGGCAAGGAGCTGTAGGTCTTCTTCACTGGTTCGAGAAGTTTGAGTCTGTTTTTGAGATGTGTGAATGCCCTGAAGATCGTAGGGTGAAATTTGCTACTGGAACACTCGAAGGTGCTGCGTTAACCTGGTGGAAAGCACAAGTTCAACTACTAGGGTTGGCGGTTGCTAATGCCACCCCATGGAATGACTTCAAAGATTTGATCAAAGAAGAGTACTGTAGGCGTAACGACATCCACAAGCTAGAGGTGGAATTTTTCAATCTGAAAATGACGGGATCAGAAATCGAGGCATACACAAAGAGGTCGAACGAGTTAGCTATCTTGTGTCCCACTATGGTGGATCCTCCTATCAAGCGTATCGAGCTGTACCTTAAGGGTTTGGTGCCAGAAATTCAGAGCCACGTGACCTCAGCTAATCTTGGCACCATTCAGCAAATCATCCGGTTGGCTCATCGTCTTACTGATCAGGCAGTTGAGCAGAACAAGCTGCCCAAGTGTATTATCGCTGCTACTACTGATGCTCCCAGTGATAACAAGCGCAAGTGGGATGGAAATTCGGGCAAGGGTTCTACTTCAGTTCAGTCTCAGTCCCAGCAGAGAAAGACTGATGACTACCAGAGTCCAGGTCAGCAATCTTCTGGTAGTCAAGGACAGGGTGGATACCGAGGGAACCACCCCAAGTGCAACCGGTGCAACAAGCATCATAGCGGGCAGTGCCACAAGGGTCGCTGTCTGAGGTGTAACAAGTTCGGTCATGAAGCAAAGAATTACAGGGGCGCACGACCAGCAAATCAGAATCGCCAACAACAACAACAAGCTCCACAAAACCACCAGCATCAGCAACAACAGGGCAATAAAGGATGCTTTCAGTGTGGTGCTGAGGCCACTTTAAGAGGAACTGCCCTCAGCTGAACCAGAATCAGAACAACAACAACCAAGGAAACGTGAACAACAATGGAGGCAACAATGGAGGCAACAACGGGGGTAACAATAATGGCAATGGTGCCAGGGGACGTGTTTTCGTGCTAGGTCAGGGTGATGCAAGGAACGATCCCAACGTGGTGATAGGTAAGTTTCTTCTGGATGATTTCTTTGTTACTGTTTTATTTGATTCGGGTGCCGATACTAGATATGTGTCCTTAAAAGTTAGTCAAATGCTTAAGCGCACCCCAACACTTTTGACCACCAAACACACGGTAGAGCTAGCAAACGGTAAAAGTCTCGAGGCCACACACATAGTTAAGGGTTGTAACCTCGTCTTAACTGGTCAGACCTTCTCTATCGATCTTATTCCTATCGTTCTGGGTAGTTTCGACGTTGTTATTGGGATGGATTGGTTATCTCATCAACAAGCGGAAATTCTTTGCAACGAGAAGATTGTCCGCATCCCTCGTCCTGGTGAAGAACCCCTCGTGATTCATGGCGACAAGAGTGGTGCTGTCGTAGGCATTATCTCTTTCCTTAAGGCCCAAAAGTGTTTGCGAAAGGGCCACACTGCCATTCTAGCACTCGTTACTGACGCATCAATGGAAGAGAAGAGAATTGAAGATATTCCTATTGTGCGCGATTTTCCTAAGGTATTTCCTGAGGAATTACCTGGTCTTCCGCCTCATCGACAAGTCGAGTTTCAAATCGAGCTAGCTCCTGGAGCAGCACCAATAGCTCATGCACCTTATCGATTAGCTCCGTCAGAACTTGAAGAACTGTCCACGCAATTACAAGAACTCTTGGAAAAGGGTTTCATACGTCCTAGCTCTTCGCCTTGGGGAGCTCCAGTCTTGTTTGTGAAGAAGAAAGACGGTACTTTCAGAACGTGTATTGACTATCGCGAACTTAACAAAGTGACCGTGAAGAATCGTTATCCCCTTCCACGTATAGACGACTTATTCGACCAGTTGCAAGGGTTGAGTTTCTACTCTAAGATTGACCTGAGGTCAGGCTACCATCAACTGGGAGTCCGAGATGAGGACGTCTCCAAAACAGTATTCAGAACTCGTTATGGGCATTACGAGTTTCTGGTTATGCCTTTCGAATTGACGAATGCACCAGCGGTCTTCATGGATCTCATGAACCGAGTGTGCCAACCCTACCTGGGTAAGTTTGTTATCGTTTTCATCGACGACATCCTGATCTATTCTAAGAGTCAGGAGGAACACGAGCATCATCTACGACTTATCTTGGAACTTCTTCGAGCATAGCAACTGTATGCCAAGTTTTCGAAATGGGACTTTTGGCTTCGTGAAGTACATTTCCTAGGCCACGTGGTAAATGAGGATGGGATTCATGTGGATCCATCCAAGGTCGACTCGATCAAGAACTGGCCTGCACCCCATACACCAACAGAAATCCGCCAATTCTTGGGTTTGGCAGGATATTACAGAAGGTTTATCAAGGATTTCTCTAAGATTGCGCAACCTCTCACCTCGCTGACTCAGAAGGGTGTCACCTATCGTTGGGGTGATGCACAGGAGTCCGCATTTCAGTACTTGAAGGAGAGACTTTGTAGCGCGCCTATTCTTTCGTTGCCTGAGGGCATAGATGATTTTGTGGTTTATTGTGATGCTTCCATCCAAGGACTTGGTTGAGTGTTGATGCAACGTGACAAGGTCATTGCCTACGCATCGCGCCAACTTAAGGTTCACGAAAGGAACTACACTACGCACGACCTGGAATTGGGAGCAGTTGTTTTCGCACTTAAGATATGGAGACATTACCTGTACGGTACCAAGTGCACCATTTACACCGATCATAGGAGTCTCGAGCATATCTTCAAGCAAAATGAGTTAAACATGCGACAATGTCGACGGGTCGAGCCCTTGAATGATTATGAATGCGCTATCAAATACCATCCAGGCAAAGCCAATGTGGTGGCCGACGCCCTCAGTCGAAAGGATACTACACCTAAACGTGTGCGAGCATTACAACTTACCATCCAATCTAGTCTTCCTACTCAGATACGAGATGCTCAGGTTGAAGCATTGAAAGCAGAGAACATCAGGGCGGAGTCCCTACGAGGATCAAGGAAACGGTTGGAACAAAAGGAAGACGGCGCCTACTATGTAAACGGGCGTATCTGGGTTCCACTCTATGGTAATCTACACGAGCTTGTGATGGATGAAGCGCACAAGTCTCGTTACTCAGTACATCCTGGTTCGGATAAGATGTACCATGACTTAAAGACCACATACTGGTGGCCTAACATGAAAGCCAACATAGCAACATACGTCAGTAAATGTTTGACTTGTGCGAGAGTCAAGATTGAATATCAGAAACCATCAGGCCTACTCCAACAACCAGAGATCCCGACATGGAAATGGGAGCAAATTTCCATGGATTTTGTTACTGGCCTGCCTAGATCTCAATGCGGAAATGACACTATTTGGGTGATAGTGGATTGATTGACTAAGTCTGCACACTTCTTGGCTATCAAGGAAATGGATAAGTTTTCTACTCTAGCAGACGTCTACCTAAAGGAAGTAGTATCGAGGCACGGAGTGCCAACCTCCATCATTTCTGATCGTGACTCACGTTTCACATCTGAAATGTGGCAAGCCATGCACAAGTCCTTTGGTTCTCGATTAGACATGAGCACAGGATATCATCCACAGACGGATGGACAATCTGAACGCACAATCCAAACCCTTGAAGACATGCTTAGGGCATGTGTAATCGACTTTGGTAATGGTTGGGAAAAACACCTCCCGTTAGTGGAGTTTTCGTATAACAACAACTACCACACTAGTATCCAGGCCGCTCCGTTCGAGGCATTGTACGGACGTAAATGCCGATCACCTCTTTGTTGGGCAGAGGTTGGCGACAGCCAAATCACAGGCCCAGAACTTGTGGTAGACACGACTGAGAAGATTGCTCAGATACGACAACGAATGGCGGCAGCTTGTGACCGTCAGAAAAGCTATGCTGATAAGCGAATGAAACCACTCGAGTTCCAGGTTAGGGATCGAGTGCTACTTAAAGTCTCAACTTGGAAAGGTGTAGTTTGTTTCAACAAACAAGGCAAACTCAATCCGCGATATGTTGGACCCTTCGAAATCATTGAGAAAATTGGCAAGGTAGCTTACAAGTTGAATCTACCTGAAGAACTCAGCGGAGTTCACAATGTTTTCCATGTGTCAAATCTGAAGAAGTGTCTGTCAGATGAGACCCTCATAGTTCCCTTAAAGGAGCTCACAATCGACGACCAGTTTCGATTCGTCGAGGAACCAGTTGAAATCACTTACCGAGATGTTAAGATTCTCAAGCGTACCAGAATACCTCTTGTTCGAGTTCATTGGAACTCCCGTCGTGGCCTAGAGTATACCTGGGAATGAGAAGACCAAATGAAGCACAAGTATCCCCAGTTGTTTGAGAAAAGTGCAACCACTACTGAGGCTGAAGCTACTGCGGAATTTCGGGACGAAATTCCAAACCAACGGGGGGATGGTGTGACACCCCAGGAAAAACCAGTAAACCACGCAACTTAACTAGCTTCCTCAGTAACCACGTGCTAAATTTCAGGACGAAATTTTCTTAACAGGGGGAGAATGTGACAACCCTCATATATACATGCATCCGTACGATTAATTAATATTATATTGTGCTTATTGATTGTACAGAAAATTGACTAAATGGTCCTGAATGTTTTCCTAAGTGTTAGGAATTAAAAGTGTTATAAAAAGTTGTATAAAAGACACTATACGGAATAACTTAGCACTTTAACGAACCGGTATCTAACCGAACAACCGGACATTACCCGGGATACCAAAATATTGTCAGAAACATTGTTGTATTATTTTTGGACTAGTTACGGTCCCCGAATACCCCAACACATTATGTAATGTAACATACAAATAATACACTAGATATTACACTTAACACCCTAGCCAATTACCCACTTACCATTCAAAGTTACACTTACCCCCCTCCCCTTCTCCATATCGGCCCCACTCCAGGATTGCAAAATCTCTACTAAATCCATGTTGATATTACTTTGATTTTATTAGATATTGCTTGGATATTCCTAGATTTATTAGATTTCCTTGGATTTTATTAGATATTATTAGATATGGTGAAAACTTACACTTGAACCCCTCCCCCTCATATATTACAGTCATCATGGACCCACCAAGATCACACCATACTTCCTAAGATTTCCATTTGATATCTTATCTAGATATTGCTAGATTTGGTAGATTTGATCTTGTAAGGAAATCTTCTTAAGTAATGTGCATTAGATCATAAGATCATATCATTCTCACTTCAACACTCAAGTTCACCCATCTCTCACTTACTCTCTCTCTCTCCCTCTCGGCCCTCCCTACATCCGCCACCACCACCACCTTGTCACCACCATTGCTCCATTTTCAAGCTTGTACCAAGTGCTAGAAGGTGATACTTGGAGGTTGAAGCTTGGAGGTCTTGAAGGAACTTCATACTTTGCTTTCTCACCCCATCTTCATCATCATCCTTTGTTCATAAGTTCAACCCTAGTCTTTGTGCTAGTTGTAAGTCTTTGATTACACTCTTGGTTACTTGTATGATGATTATTCGAAAGGTTGTTGTTTGATGTTTAACACAAGAACATAAAAAGAAAATGAACAAGAAACATGAACATAAGTTTACATAAAGATGAAATCTTGTAGGATTAGGGTTGGTTAAAGCATGCATTATGTTTGATCGTTGATTTCTTGATAAACCCGTTGTTAGGACATTTGTTGATGCGTTTTAGTAACATTTAAACTCTAAAAAGCATGCTGATTAGCATTTTCAGCCAACTTAAACTGGCTGTAAACGGATCATAATAAATCGAAAAACTGATTTTCTAAAGCCTAAATTATGTATTTTTGAAAAACGGATCCAATGGCACTGGAATCGTAATTTTTCGAGGTCGTTTACTATTTTTAAAGGTCTATTTTTGGACAGCAGCTCAAGCTGCGTTTTTACTGCAGAAAATGTGTGTTGTATTTTTAGTCATAACTTGAAACCTGAGTAGATCTAGCTCATGAAATTTATACTGTAGATGACCACTAATGTCGTTGTAATCCTTCAACTAGAATTTCTTCAATTGGACTTACGATGAATGTTAAATTAATTTTTCCGTGAACTGACGTCAGAAAGTGACGAATCTGATTTCAGTCCGGTAAATGATTTCTATAAAATATTGGTAATGAAGATCCCGATATTTTTACACAGTAATATTTGGATTGATTAAAACATTCTGTAAAAACTTGGGAATTTTTGGAGCAAGTTAACCATTTTATTAAAATACCCGAAAACAGTCCAGTTTTGGATGTTCAAGCTGAAACAATATAACAAGTGGTTTGCATGTCTAAATGTCGGTTATGTAATCCGATAATGATCTAATGTGTTATATGTCAATGAAAGTGTTATGTACAATATCGTATGCTTGCTCTTGAGTAACTATAAGTGGAATGTTTATATGGGCGTGAAATGTTAACGTGAGTGCATGTTATGTAGTAGATACGTGTAGGAACTTTGTGCTCTATTTGAAACCACTAAATGACTAACTGGTAATCGTATTAGGACGTGATTGACCGACCTTGATTGTTAGCTATTTTTGAGAGTCAAACCGAGCAACCAAAGGTGAGTTCACACTCTACTAAGGCATGGGATTCCCGGTGGTTGGGAAATGGGTTAAAGAACTAAAATGGAACCTACACATCCTCCTTGGGTAGGATATGTACCGCCATCTTCCATAGGTAGGATGCCAATATTAATCATGCGTATTCTCCTTGGGTAGAATACGTATGTTCGTCCTCCTTGGGTAGGACAACAACCATAAAACTTACTAGACAAAACTCTATCATGAAGTCCCTCATTTTATATCGACTTAATCGCCGAGGCCAATGGCGAGCGGGTCATTAGTTAATAGCGCTATTAGGTTTAACAAACCTCACACCGTGCCAGTCGGACGGGCGTGTACTAATGGATTATGGCAAACTGTCAATGATGATAGAACATTGACGTAGGGCACAACTATTGTTCGTCAGTTGTCGATATGGTAACGGTCTAGTGGTTCACATGGGGAAGCCCCCACTGATTATGGATATGGTTTGGGTAATAAAGAAGGAACTGGTTAATCATACTTTCAACTATGGGGTAACCCCACGGCAAGTAAGCCAACGAAAGACAAACCATGTTTTCAGAAACAACATAAAACTAAACAACCAACTGTGAACTCGCTCAACTTTATTGTTGACTCGTTGTTACATGCCTTACAGGTTGTTAGATGCTTATGGAGCTTGCACGAGGAGGAGGTCGGTGTGGGACATGGACTCAAACATTTAAACTTTATGAACTTATTTATGTTTTGGTTCTACGTCTTATGCTTCCGCTGTTTAATTTGAACTTGGTTAACTAACTTTTGGTCACCAATTGTATTGTGGTTGGTTTTATTTACTTAATTACGTTGTTTAATATGATTGGTGGCTCGATCCTGGTCATGTCACGCCTCTAAGCGGTGATACTCCGCATGTGGATTTTGGGGGTGTGACAATCAAGATGATCACATCAACTCCAGTACATCCTCAAGCAAATGGACAAGCAGAATCCTCAAACAAGATAATTATCAATAACTTAAAGAAGAGATTAGGTGCTATAAATGGAAGATGGGCAGAGAAATTACCATTTTCTTTAGTATTTGGGGCAGAAGCTATGATCCAGACAGAGATGGTGATACCTACAGCAAGATCAAGCCTCTGGGATCCTGAGGCAAATCCTAAAGCCTTGTGCCAAGAATTGGATACTGTTGATGAGACAAGAGATGTAGCAAAGCTAAGGATGGCAACATATCAACAGAGGATATCCAGAGCATACAACAAGAATCTAAGGACTAGAAGATTTCAAGTTGGAGACTGGGTGTTAAGGAAGGCTTTTCAGAATACTACTAATCCTGCTGACGGGAAGCTTGCCCCAAAGTGGGAAGGACCTTATGAAGTTGAATCAGAATCTGGGAAAGGAACATACCGACTCAAGAATATGGAATGGGATATGTTACCAAGATCCTGGAATGCCATACACCTTAAGCTTTAGAAATTAATTTCTAACTTAGGATGGTATGGATTCTATCCCTTTTAAATATGTTTGAATTTATTTATTCTTTTGAACCCAATACTAACTTAAGCATCGGAGGGGTGTTAGCCAAGCTAACACCTACCTTAGTTTGAAGGTGTTTTGTAGGATATGCTTCAGGAAGTTACTCCAGGATATATGCTCAAGATGAATCAAAATATTAGAGGATTGGCCCTCTCTCTCACGTTTAAGGGATCCTTATCCTTTCAAAGGTTTAAAGGTATTCACCTTTCTCTCGAATTGGGTTTAAACACCCCGTCTAGAGCGCAAGTTATTCAGGGATAGTTCAAGATAGCGGGACCAGTTCATGTAAAAGTGGCTGACAATTTCATTATTATTGGCTATACCCTGGATCCTTAAGGTATATGAGGATTGATCACCCTCTCTCACGAAACGGTATTTTCATACTCTTTAAGGTTTAAAGGTTTTCGCCTTTCTAAGTCTTGGAGTTTATACACTCCCTCCTGTAGCGCATGAAAACAAGGGTTTATCCCTAGGATATTAAGGGTTTATCCCCAGGATTTAAAGGGTTTATCCCCAGAAAAATTAAAGTCTATGGACAGGTTCCAAACAAAATATGATTATGTTTACATATATTCTTGTATAGATCAAGAAGTTCCTAAGTATTCAAATATGATATACACAGGGGACATCCATCTTGATACATTGTAAACAATTCGAAGGATGAACTCAATTTCTTAAATGTGCACAGGGGACATCCATGAGGGAATTTTGAAGAAGGTTCAAAGGTAGGAAATTGGAATCAATTTTCTAAGAGTCTTTGGTATGATCTCTCATTTTCATCTTTTGGAACCTTATCTAAATAACCTAAGTTTTTGGAGTTATGTATGACAAAGCTTTAACAGAACATTTCTGATTAAATACTAAAGTTTAATAACAGTATCCTAATCAGGATATTCTTTCAGAATACTTTCTCAGGATATTTTCTCAAAATATTTTCTCAGGATATTTGAAATAAATAAAGGAGAAAATTACTTTAAAATAAAACACATGCAACGTAATAAATAACAGTGGATAAGGCTAGAAGGGTTAGTTTATTATTCATATGCAAAAGGTTGCACTGTTGGCTTCATCTCAAAATGAGACCCATCCACCAACAGTGCAACTAGTTCTAAACCATATTTACTTAAACAGTTGAAGGCTTCGTCCTGAAACCTAGGATCCCTCCACCTTCAATTGTTGATTGTTCAAAAAAGCATACTAAAGATTGATGACCAAGGGCTTCGTCCTGAAACTCAGGATCCCTCCACCTTTGGCCATCATATTGTATCTAAGTGTAGGCAAAGTAAATGCAGGAACAGTAAATTGTTTGGAGTTACAGACTACTCGAATTTATAAAAGTGGGCTCCGGCCTAAGCAATAATATCCATCATTGTCCACTTGAATGCCCTCACACAGCGGCATCACCACCATCCTTCTTCGCCTCCTCAGCATCAGCATCCTGAGCAGCATCCTCACCAGCGTCCTTCTTTTCTCCATCCTTGTCCACCACCTCAGCTGCCTTAGAAGTCTCTCCAGCCCCAGCCTTAGCAGGATATGGCACAGGATGGCCTCCGAGCTCCTTGAGTTTCGCCACCCAGGAGTTAACCGGCCAGGATGGACACTCAAGACCTGTCTCCTTGGCTTCGTAAGCCATCTTGATCCGAGCTTGTAGCAGGGAGACGACGGCGGAGTTTTTGATCCCCTCTCAGAAGGAGACCATGGCCTGTTCATGCTCAACGTGGGTAGCTGCCATCTTGATCTAGAGGGTCAAGATTAGGGTATTGTGCTAAAGGGTTTGTCATGGGCTCCTCCTATGGGTAGTGTTCTCGATAATCCCTATGGTCATCATTCCATGGGTCATATGCTAAGGGATTGGGTGCTGGAACTCTAGGTATCTCATCAGGGTTAAAAGCTGGTATAGGAATCTGTTCCTCTTGGTTAGGTTCTATTTCCATTGGCTGAGTGGGAAATAGTGGTAATGGTTGTGGTGTAATGGTTTGTTCTAGGTTTGGGTCTGCGGCTGTGGTAGCTAATATGTGAAAGTTGGCCAATCTCTTATTGATTATGTCTTGGGTCTGGGCGTTCATTTCTCTATTTGCTGCTACTAAAGTCCGTTGCTGACATAACTTTTTCATCCTCTTCCTACGCTCATGTGCTCCCCGACTGAACCATCCTCTCTTTTTGGTAGGGAATGGTTCTTCGGATTGTGCCTTCAATACGAAAATCTCCTCTTCTGTGTCAGCTGAATACCCCGAAGGAGTAGGCTGAGAAGAAGTTCCTTCATCTCTAGGAGAATTAGACAGTTGATGATAAGCATCTCACGGACCTTGATCACTCATACTGTAAACTAACAAATTGTCAAATAACACAAAACAATAATATACATGTATGCACATAGTCACATAGATTATTTCCTAACAGAATTGACAATTTAATTGTCAGAAGAACACTTCTGTGGCTCAAATTAGTGGCTGTAGCTCTGATACCACCTCATGTCGCAACCCCCGACCCATTGCCCAGAGAGGCGGGCGGCCGCGAGCTTCCACATTCGGTGGTATCGATGTTTATTAAATTTTGGCAGCGGAATTTACATTAGGACCGTAGTTAGAAAATATATTTTATCAGAGTAAAACACCTCATTTTATAAATAATAAACACATGGGTAAAACCCAAGTTTCCATTCATAAGATGTTTATAGGGATAAACCCTATTTTATTCAAATAAAACTTCTTCTTTATTTAGATAACTTTTATAGCCACTTTTCCAAGCCTTCAGTGCTCTCCAGCTGGCTTCTATTTGGCTTTCACATTTTGTTACCTGAAACGCGTTTTAAAAACATTTGTCAGTGGAAAATACTGGTGAGTGAATCCCAATTTAATCAAAACAGGTTTTATCATTTTACAGCATTGAGGGCAATCCAGCAATTACATTTGTTTGTCTACTTTAATTATCACCCATGGCACTATCAATCCTGACTTGTGGAATTGTTACTACTCACAGTGTAGTAACTAATTTTGTATACAAAACCCCAACATACCGAAGATAATTGTAGCATTACAAATACTCAATCACTGTTAATTATAATGTAAAACAATTGAGGTTTTGTAAAAACAATTTATAAAAAGAAAGGATTACTCACATTGCTTAATTTAGGTATTTCCTTATGACTTCCTGGTTATAATCTATTAATTTAAACAATGCACACGTGTTAGTATAATAACCCAAATTTACATTAGCTATACCCCCCTCTCGAGACAGAACTCCAACGACGAAGTCAGGCAGAGCCTCGACATGCGTTACGGAGCACTAGATCAATCGGGCAGAGTATCTAATACGTAACCGGGGTTATAATACTTACATCGAGACAGAGCTTCGTTATTTTAGTGGGTATAATACCCGAGTATTACTTTAGCTATTCACAATTTGAGAGAGAAGTTTCGAATTTGAACGATTTCAACTGAAGCTCGATCGTCCAATTTATAGGGCCTGACAGACAGCCTCTCACGCCTAACGAGAGAGTTAGCAATGGCCTTCGCGACCCGTGAGAACCTCTAGGGTAGGCCCTAGCTTGGCTGACTCAAGGGGTAGCCTTGACACGCATCGCGCCACGTGGCATCACTAGGTGCCCCTTGTGGCCAGCTGTCGTGGCCCACGACTAAGATAGACGAGGGGGTCGCGCCCCGCGAGCCCCCCCTAAATTTTGATTTATTTGATTTTTATTAAGATAAGGTATTTCGGGCCTATTTTTTCATATACAGGGTGTATTTTAAAACATATAGGACATGTTTTAAGAATGTAGGGGTGTCGGAAATATTGTAGGAGGGTTGTTATATATTATTATTATTATTATTATTATTATTATTTTCGGTTATTACACCCTTGCTTTGTAGCAGACCTTAGAAAGCAGCAGTTGTTTAATGCCTTTGTCATTGGGAGGAGAATGAATCCAAAACACTGTTATTCTGGATCAAATGATTGTAGAACTATTTTGGTTTTCTATCATTTGTTCTCAAGATGGGATCCACATGAACCAACAATCTCCCCTAGAATAGATGATGCCAAAACCCTTCTTTATTCTTGATCTTTATTTCTCATCAACATTTCCCGGATCTGCCCTTTGAACTGTAATTCAAAGTCCAAGGAAATCATGTCATCTTCATCATCCCTTTCAAGTTGAAGGTTCAAAAGATCTTGAAGGCCACTTGCACTCAGACCATATGCATCCTTCATGTTTATCCTTTCGACATCACCATTTGATCTGAGCAAAGTCAATACGTGGGTGTCTGAGGATGACTTCCACTTTAGTATTTTTGGATCAGATGGTATTCTTGAGACAAGACTTATTTGTGATGAGTTTGGTGATAATGGTAGACTTACCTAATTGTCTAGAATATCTTTGAAAGAATCTGTCAGGTCTAAAAATACACCTTGTAAACTAGATGAGGATACCGAAGTCGAAAAGATAAAAAAAGACCTAGTTAGAAGGCATCTCAAAAGAAAGCTTTTAAGAAAATATCTTGTTTTAAATGTCATAATAAAGGACATGTAGCGAGTTATTGTCCCTTTAAGAAGGAAAAGAAAATAGTTGATGAGATTAAGGATGGGAATCGAGTTGGTTCAAATAATAATGTACAACCAAGTTGTCAAAGAAAACAACCAAGATTTCAACCTAAACCTTCAACATCAGGTAGATTTGATAGAACAAGAAGGATTTCTCCAAAATCTAATCATTTTTATGGTCAATCAAATCGGTTTCAATGTACATCGATACCAGAGTTCTGGGAATCGAAATTTTGAAGAAAGAAACGAATATAGGAGTTCTTATAACTCAAATGTTCATAGACTTTAATTTTTCTAGGGATAAACCCTTAATATCCTGGGGATAAACCCTTAATATCCTGGGGATAAACCCTTGTTTTCATGCGCTACAGGTGGGAGTGTATAAACTCCAAGACTTAGAAAGGCAAAAACCTTTAAACCTTAAAGAGTATGAAAATACCGTTTTGTGAGAGAGGGTGATCAATCCTCATATACCTTAAGGATCCAGGGTATAGCCAATAATAACGAAATTGTCAGCCACTTTTACATGAACTGGTCCCGCTATCTTGAACTATCCCTGAATAACTTGCGCTCTAGGCGGGGTGTTTAAACCCAATTCGAGAGAAAGGTGAATACCTTTAAACCTTTGAAGGGATAAGGATCCCTTAAACGTGAGAGAGGGGGCCAATCCTCTAATATTTTGATTCATCTTGAGCATATATCCTGGAGTAACATCCTGAAGCATATCCTACAAAACACCTTCAAACTAAGGTGGGTGTTAGCTTGGCTAACACCCCTCCGATGCTTAAGTTAGTATTGGGTTCAAAAGAATAAATAAATTCAAACATATTTAAAAGGGATAGAATTCATACCATCCTGAGTTAGAAATTAATTTCTAAAGCTTAAGGTGTATGGCATTCCAGGATCTTGGTAACATATTCCATTCCATATTCTTGAGTCGGTATGCTCCTTTCGCAGATTCTGATTCAACTTCATAAGGTCCTTCCCACTTTGGGGCAAGCTTCCCTTCAGCAGGATTAGTAGTATTCTGAAAGCCTTCCTTAACACCCAGTCTCCAACTTGAAATCTTCAAGTCCTTAGATTCTTGTTGTATGCTCTGGATATCCTCCGTTGATATGCTGCCATCCTTAGCTTTGCTGCATCTCTTGTCTCATCAACAGTATCCAATTCTTGGTACAAGGCTTCAGGATTTGCCTCAGGATCCCAGAGGCTTGATCTTGCTATAGGTATCACCATCTCTGTCGGGATCACAGCTTCTGCCCCAAATACTAAAGAAAATAGGGTTTGACCCGTTGCACTCTTTACTGTCATCCTATCAGCCCATAGCTTCTGCCCCAAATACTAAAGAAAATGGGGTTTGTAAAAACAATGTTCAGGATATAGCTCAGGATACCAAGCTATATCAACAATCAAACAATGAGCAAAAATGTAAAGGTTGACACGAGATGTACGAGGAAAGCCCTTGATCAATCTAGATCGTCGACACAAAACCTCGGGAGCTGACAATCGCAGCTGCCTTGTTCTTCTTATTACTTCAAAAGTCAAGATACAGTGCAGGATAATGCCCAGATCGTTGCTAAGTGTTACAATGCTTGCTAGAAGTGTGTGAATTGCGAAAGAGAGTGTAAGTGTTCGAGAGCAGTGAATGTGATGTGTCCTACAAGATCTGGTTATCCACATATTTATAGTTACAAAGAATAAACTAATTTTCCTAAAACAGCGGGATGCCTTAGAATATTCCCTTGTTAATGTTGTGGACCAGGTTTTGCGGCTTCAACGTTCCTCTTCTAACCGTCTGGACCAAGTCTTCAGGGGAACAAGTCTTGGTGAACGTTATGAACATGCACTCGAAACCTGCAAACAGTTTGTTAGTAATCATCAGGATACAGCATCTGGATGTTACCAATATCCTGATCCAGCATCCTGGTTGTGAACAACTATTATGTAATCAAGATATAACTTAAGATATTATGCAGGATATGGGCTAGGAATTTCACCCATAACAAGAGGATTGAATCATCAGTGCTTGTAATCAGTGTTTTGTAATAGAACAGTGTTTAGCTATAGCAGATGTTAGGGGTTGTTATAGTTGTTAGATGTCATTGTCTAGGTGACGTCAGCAAAGATTCCTCAATGGTTAGGTTTGTACTATAAATAGAACAGTGCATATACTATTCTATTAGGATCACTTCACACACTTGCATTTTGTAGGAACAAACAGAGTGATCTAAGGCTGAGGGGGAGAATTTTATTCATGCATACGTAAATTAATCATTCAATTGAAAGTGTTCACGATGAAAGCAAATCTCTCGTTGTTTGTGTTATAAAGTTTACATTCATTCCGCTGCATATTATTTCCATCTTTTTATCATCTTCCATTATTTCACCATTAAACAAACACAAACAATTCAAACTCAGATCCTAACAATTTGAATATACACCTAAATTCCCAACAAATGCACTTCCACATATATTAGAAACCTCTTGACTAATAAGCATAAAAGGATATGTAAATTGTCCTGATCCATTTGGCACAACTATATATGAATACTTGTTCAAACTTCCCACATTAGCATTGAAATTCGTTTAAATTTTCAGTCCTTGAACAGATCCTCCATTCTTGTAGTACAAACTGGTATCCTAATGTAATATCTGGGATTGCATATTTGCCTTTTATCGGATATCTAATTCTTGAGCTTCAAGTTTACCGCTAAACTGAGTCACCCTCAGACCTCTCGAAACCTCTTACCCTTTAACCATAATCCGAAACTTCCCCACTAATTATCTAGAAATGCATCCGCAAGCTTAGTTTTCTTCTCCAGATTAGTCATCACTATCCCATGTTTATCCATCTCTGCCAGCAAATGACAATATTATTAGGATCTGGGTTTGTTTGATTGTGTTGTTTAACAAAGTGAATAATGAAAGAAGATAGATCAGAGGATAATTGCAGCGGAAATTGAAAGTAAACTTTATAACATAATCAAAGGAAGAATAGTTTTCATCATACACGATTTCATTAGTCAAAAGATTGTATGAATTACAAAAGTTTAACTATGCATGCATGTATACTAAACTCCCCCGCAGCCTGAGCTCACTAGTTTGTTCGTACAAGATGATTGGTGCAAAAGAGCTAATAGAACAGTACAGGTACTATTCTATTTATAGTACAAATGAATCTACTGAGCATCTAATGCTGACGTCACCTAGACAGTGACATCTAACAGACTAACAATATCTAAACACCGATCTAGACAAATACTGTTACATTGAATACACTTATAGGTAAACACTGATACTCCGATCAGCTATTGACGCCCAAGCACTGATGTTGTAGATCAATGCTTTCTTCAATGGTTGATCAGGCCTTTGAATCAGCAGTGCTTAGTCTTCATCAGGTCTTTAATAATCAGCAGTTGTTAGGTCTTCTCAGTCTTTGTACCCACCAGTCTTTAGATGAACAGTTGTTGAGAAGATCAGTCTTTAAGACAATCAGCTGATAGAAACACTGCCATTGGAGGGAACTTAGAACATGCACTACTTATTGTGGATCAACTGTTTGGGAACCCGTTTTGGCCTTCAGTATCATCTGTTCTTCAAGGTTTGATCACATGGGCCAACAATCTCCCCCTAGAACAGATGATGCCAAAACACTTCTTTATTCTTGATCTTTATTCTCTCATTAGCTTTTCCCTAACTTGCCCTTTGAATTATTGGAGGGAACTTAGAACATGCACTACTTATTGTGGATCAACTATTTGGGAACCCGTTTTGGCTTTCAGTAACATCTGTTCTTCAAGGTTTGATCACATGGGCCAACAATCTCCCCCTAGAATAGATGATGCCAAAACACTTCTTTATTCTTGATCTTTATTCTCTCATCAGCTTTTCCCTAACTTACCCTTTGAATTGGAGCTCAAAGTTGAGGGAATCTTCATCATCTTCATCCCTATGAAGTTGAAGTTCTAAAAATCTTGGAGGTCAGCTGCACCCAGACCTAGTGCACCCTCCTTTGATATGTGTTCAACTCTACCATTGGACTTAAGCAAAGTTAATACGTGGGTCTTTTTATCAGACTTCCACTGTAGTATTTTTTAGTCCAATGGGTTTCTTGGGAGAAGTTTTATTTGTGATGAGTTTGGGAATGGAGGTCTGCTTGTCAGCCTTTTGACAGTTTCAACAACTTAAGCTTGAAGCTTTAGTGAAGCGTCATCCAATCCATACAACAATTGATTTTTGATAGCCAATTTCATGATATCGGCTTATCTCTTTTCATCTTCCTCATCCATCTGCTGCTATCTTTTTCTTTGATTTAAGACCTGGATGGATACATTAGAGGATGTGAACTGCTTTTTAAGAGAGAGGGTCTCCTGCTGTGGCTTATTGTCACACCCCGATATTTCCACGTATTACCGGTGGGCCAGATGGGGAGTATTATGACGTAGTTGATATCGTCATAGTCAATAATCACAGTTTAAATGCACAGCGGAAGTCTAGGAAGAAAATATTAATACAAACCGAAATGCAAAGTATAAATAAAATATTATACAAACGGTTGTGAGTGGATCCACATGCGGATCTAGAGTAGAATACACATTATTGCTCAACAGACTTTAAGCACTAAGAACTTGCAAGATTCCTTAATTAGAGCTCAGGAGCTTCTAGCCAATTCCGCGTAGTACCTGCCACTTAGCCTTTTTTGAAAATACGTCAGTTTACACTGGTAAGTACAATTAACTGACTCTTTTGAAAGCTTTTATAAAATTTATTTGGATGCACGAGGCATAAAATCTTTTATAACTTGGGACAATTATTTAAAATAATCTTGTATACAGTTTTACATGTTTGTCGTCCGTTCAGGACCCGGTTAGAAGAGCCGGATTAGATTAATAGACACACCATAAGTATAGGCCCACAAGAGAGGGAGATACCGTTTATACATACGCAACTGTCAGGTGTATGCCTACACCCCGTGCTTAAGCCGTGGCCATTTCTAATGAATGAGCCGAGGATATCCAGGACACAGTCATTAACCCCCCAAAGGCATTGCATCAAACAAGACAGATTAAAACGGGTTCTCTCAATGATTTAACCACTAATCGATTAAATATTCAATACCCGACCAAGCGGTAATAATTTACCGTATCCCAAGCCCGTATAAGGGAAAATAAGTTAAAAGTATTTACCTTAGCTAAAATGTAATTTTATTCTCAGCCGTATGTCAATCAGGAAGTACAAGTAGCTTTTACTGGGCTCCTAATCTGGAACGAAGATTTTAATAACCTATTAGATTCCTAACGGGTCTTATTTAAGTTATAACTTAAACCGGTTAGTTTTAAAGAAAGGTTTACGGTTCAAAACGCAAGATTAAGCGAAGACCGGATTAGAATGTGATTTAGACCCAACAAGTATGAAAACTTGTATAAAATGGGTAAACTAAACACATTCTGGATTTTGAAGTAAAAATGATAAGGTTTGACCTCTTTCGGTTAATTTATGCAAACTAGTTACATAAACCGTACCGAACGCGAATATGCATGACGGGTAACCAAATGAGTTATGTATAGGTTCCATAAGTTATTATGCTTAAATTATGTTGTGATATCAGTAGGATATCTTCCATTATGCCCAAAATGAATTTAAAACCAATTTAAGCCCCGTAAGGTATTTTGGTCATTTTAAAGTTTATAAAAGTGGTTAAATAGCAATCTGAGGTTATGGTCTAAAATAATCAGTAAAAATATTTATTTTAACAAGTTATATCAGTAAGATATCATACATATGTGAATTTTATCATTTATGGCCAAACTATGTACCGTAGGGGCATTTTGGTCATTTCACATATGTTTTAAGGGTCAAATTTGGAAATCTGAGTTCAAGACTTATACTTACTATTAAAGTATAAAAATTTATTGATAACATCAGTAGGTAATGAGTCTTAGGTGCTAAATATGGTTTTAAACCATACTATGCGCCTAAATCGCATAAAAGTCGATATTTGACGATATTTGATATGTTTAATGAAATCTGAGAATTTGATCAGTCTTTAATGCTAAAAATATTTTATTTAATATATAAAATCAGTAGGAAAAGGTTCGGTATCAAAATGATATGTAAAACTCATTTTATTAACGAAAAGGGCATTATCGTTAATTACCGAATTTATGCTAGAACTCTATGCTATGGTCAGTATAAAATTTGACAAAAATATCCAAAAACCCCTAAATATTATATCTCAACAATGGGTAGTAAGTTTGGTGTCAAAAATTGGGTTTAAATATGATTTATGCCAAAATGCCATTTAATTAACAAAAAGCTTTCGTTTTACGATATCTTGCATAACTCTCATTACAAACCAGAAACGGATGTCAAATTTTTAGGACATACTTATACATCAGTAATAAAGGTTTTTGTCCTCTCACATTTTCAAAAATCTCGTTTTAATGATAAAAGGGCATAATGGTTCATTTTTAAGCATTTAACGGAAACATGCAAATGATTTTAGATTTCTATGGAACCGTATAGTATAACCTCAGAGGGTTATACTAACATATAATGTGGTCCCAAAGGAACCTTAAGGCATAACTAAACTAAGCTAAATCGGGTCAGAACTGAAAGTCAAAGAAAATGTTAACTTTTGCGACTCTCGGTTGCAAACCGAGCCTAAACTCAGAATTGTCAGGTTGGACATGCCTAACCATGTTCAATTAATATTTACCAAGTTATTTAAGTGACAAAACTGATTTTATAGCTTCTACATTGTCGGTTATGAATTTTATTTAAAAACTGACCCGTTTGACTTTTATTTTAATTAATTTGACCCGACAATTAACTAAGTAAACGTGATAATTAGGAGGTGCCCTTTTGAGAGTTCAACACCTACCTAATTATAATCACGTAGCCATGTTCGTTGTGAACAATGGCTTGACCGTTTACGGTCTAGCTAAAAGTCAAAGCGTTTATCGTAAACACCTGACTTTTCGGCTTTTTAAGCCAAATAAAATAAATTTGTCACGAAAGGACACTTACGTATGGTCCTTAGGACTGAAAGGAGGTTCCCAAAAGCTCAAGATCCTCTTAGATTTAGAGATATAGCAGATTTGACGTCTTTGGCACAAGATGATAAAATTCTTATGAAACGCTATAATATGGTGGAAAATTTCTAATGGCCAACCTTACGCGCATTTGGTAGTACGACCAAGCATAGCGGAGTTTCCGGTTTAATCAAAAGGCCGCTCAAAGGCGTAGTTTCGTGAGTCGTCGCTTTTAGTCCCTTAATCGCACAAAGTAGCGCGTAATATCGTTTAACGATATCTAAGCCTTTCGCGGTCCATATTGAGTATTCCCTAGCATGTGCTTAAATATTACGACGCTCCCGTTTGCTTAAATGGTCACCCAGAGGCGTAGATTTAAAAGTTGACGCTTTTGGTCCCTCTAATGCGCAAACTTGTTCATATCATCGCTTAATAGCATCAAAGCCCTATCTAACCCATATTAGGCATTCTCGAGAGTATTATTTGCACTTCATAATTTCTCGAGTTCGCTAAAAGGTCATTCAGAGGTATAATTAAACATATTGACGCTTTTAACCCCTCTAACTTGCAAAGTTGCGCGTACGTCACTTATAGGCATAAAAGCCTTAGATGGCCAATATTTGGCATTCCTGAGAGTATAATCAAACATCATGAAGCTCCCGGTTTGTTAAAAGGTCACTCAGAGGTAAGAATTAACGTGTTGACGCTTTTAACCCTTCTTCGCGCAAACTTTCAATTAATTACGCAAACGACTACTCTCGATCAACAAGTGGCTCATTTGTGAATATGATTACCGTGTAACATTATTCAGAGGCTTATATTAAGCATCTTGACACTTTTAGTACTTTCACATTCAAAGTTTTCGATTTTTCGCAAAATTAGTCCCTCCAATTGAACGTTTGACTTTATTAGGGTTTAGTACACGTGTCAACATATCATTGGACGTGATTTTTTGAGGTGTTACACTTATCAGTAGTTTGGTCTTTGTATACTGGCTTCTTTGGAGCTGTAGGATCTGTCTCTCTTAGTTTTTCCAACTTATCATATATCTGATCTACATACTGCCTGGACCATCTTGCAATGGACCTTGCGTTCCCATACTTTGCAGCTACCAGCCCAGCTCTCTTCCTCTTGTATTTTAAGGCAAGATCCGCATTGGATTTCTTGAACTTATTCCAGTTTGGAGCAGTCTTCCTCATTTGAGGATCATTTTTCATTCTTTCACATCTATTTGCTTCTTCTTTGAGAGTTGTGAGAGGCCAATCTTTGAACTGATGCTCTTTGGCTGGGTATGGTTTGTCTCTCATGATAAGTTCTATGAGATCTTTCCTTAGCTCCTTTTGAAGGTCAGCATTAGGTGGCAGATTAGACATCTTCTTGCTAAGGTCTCTTGCAAAGTTTTCCAGTTTCCTGACTTTGCTTAACCGATGTTGCATTTGGCTTGATAAGTTGGTGTCACCTTTCCCTTTACTCACTTCTTTAGCAACATATTCTACTTCTTTAGCAACATATTGTTGGCCCATGTGATCAAACCTTGAAGAACAGATGATACTGAAAGCCAAAACTGGTTCCCAAATAGTTGATCCACAATAAGCAGTGCATGTTCTAAGTTCCCTCCAATGGCAATGTTTCTATCAGCTGATTATTGTCTTAAAGACTGATCTTCTCAACAACTGTTCATCTAAAGACTGCTGGGTACAAAGAATGAGAAGACATAACATAACAACTGCTGATTGTCAAAGACCCGATGAAGACTAAGCACTGCTGATTCAAAGGCATGATCAACCATTGAAGAGAGCACTGATCTGCAACATCAGTGCTTGGGCATCAATAGCTGATAGGAGTATCAGTGTTTACCTATCAGTGTATTCAATATAACAGTTTTTGTTTAGATCAGTGTTTAGAGGTTGTTAGTCTGTTAGATGTCATTGTCTAGGTGACGTCAGCATTAGATGCTCAGTGGTTTCGTTTATACTATAAATAGAACAGTACCAGTACTGTTCTATTAGCTCTTTTGCACCAATAATCTTGTACGAACAAGCTAGTGAGATCAGGCTGAGGGGGAGTTTAGTATACATGCATGCATAGTTAAATTTTTGTAATTCATACAATCTTTTGACTAATGAAATCGTGTATGATGAAAACTATTCTTCCTTTGATTGTGTTATAAAGTTTACTTTCAATTTCCGCTGCAATTATCCTATGATCTATCTTCTTTCATTATTCACTTTGTTAAACAACACAATCAAACAAACTCAGATCCTAACAAATATCTTTTGATAAATTAATGTAGAGTCTCATTTTTCATGCAGGTAAAAATCTCAAATTCTTTCTTTGTCAAGGCCCTTTGTCTTTGAATCATGTTGGTATTTCCATAATAATTTTCGTACAAAGCTTCCCATAACGACTTTAACGTCTTATTACTCTTCCATAGATGTGACATGTCATCCGTAAGAGCTTGCTGTAACTGACTAAACATTTTTCTCTCTCTTTCATATTTTCCTTTATCTTCTAGTATTAATGTTGAAATCTTCCTTGTTATCTCGGTTGTTTCCTGATGAGGTAATATATATTCCTCCTGAATTGCGATCCATAAATCGATATCTAAACCTTGAATATATCCCTCAAATCTCTCTTTCCACCTCAGAAAATCTTTGATCTTTAGCAGCTTTGGGGCTTTATTGTTCGTTCCCATCATATTGTCAAGATTGATTGTTTGAACTATATTGTGTCGCCCTACAGTTCTGGTCATGAATGTTCTCCAATCGTCTAGACGTTCCATTTTGATGAACTTTCAAACACTTAGACAAAATAAATTCCAAAACACTTAGACACTTCAAGAAAACTAATCCTGTGCACGTAAAAGTTAACGCGTACAAGCTATCGGTCAAACGTACCACTCCTATGCACAACTCTAAGCGTACAAGTCCTACACAGCGTATTACTTATGCGCTTTGGCTCCTACGTGCGTACCGCACCTACGCAAGAAACCTTTGAAGCGTATGAAGCTGAATCTTGACAATTTTTTGTGTGTTTTGGACGTTTTTGAGTGTAATCGTATGAGAAAAAGAACAAAGATGAAAAAGAATATTCTGGGAAGAAATTTCACAATTTCAACCATGAGAATGCTCTAAAACTCAAATAAACGAAGTTTTATGCCAAAATCTTCACTTCTAAGACATAGCACAATTAGATATCACTTCCTTAGCTCTAATACCACTTGAAAGCTTTAGGAATCGTTATGTAAGACGTGGTTAGACGTTAAGAACGATGTAAACAGATCTACTTACACACATGTAAGTGTGGAATCCATGCAAATGTGTGGTGTATGCTTAGAAATACTAAATAAAAGTTCTTTATAAATTTTGACAGCATTTCGTTACAACTTGATGTCCTTTCTAAAAGAACCAAATGACAAGTCTACTCATCTGTGCGCACCACTACTCTATTTATAGACCTAGACGTAGGACTACAAGCGTACGTCTCATACGCACACACTAGTTCTGCGCTGCGCTGCGTAGGACTAGTTGTTTACATTTCAATTTCAAACACAAAACTATCTAATGAACGTGCTACCATATAAATAAAATGAAAATTACAAAAGACGCATGCATTAAACTAAATGCACTAATAAGTTTGTTACAAAAATCATTGAAGAAATATTTACAGAGAGACGGGGGTAATTAAATGAGTCATATCAATAAATTTGAGTAAAAATAGGTTCTTTAAAGTAATGGCCATTTTAGTCATTCTACACAAAATTAAAAGAAAAATGGGAAATCCGCATTCATGTGTGGGGTCTAACTTGTTATGTTTCTGCTTTCTCATACTTAGGCCGTGTTTGGATAAGCTTATTTTACCTTCTTACGATTTATTGACTTCTTGGAAAAAAAGTTCTTGTGAAATGATGTTTGGGTAATAAGGTGAAAAGTAGCTTTTTAGGCATTGAAAAAAAAATGAAAAAATCACTTGGTCGTGACACAGAACCGTCCCCGAGAACTATCAAAAAAATTTTAGCCCTCGGGCAACAGAAAAAATTGGGCCCAAAATTGTGGTTGAGGAAATGAATTAAAAAAAAAACAAACCCTTGGTTGTGTAGTCAAGACTTGAACTTGAGATCTATATTATCTTAAGATGGTTTTTCAACTCCACCACCAACACTTTTTTGCGTATTGTGTAGATGCATATATTAAATATATAATTAAAAGAATATATAAAAGCTTATAGAAACCTTTCGGGCCCTTTAAAAATTTGGGTCTCGAGCGACAGTACAGGTTGGCCGGCCCAAGAGCCGGCCCTATTTTAACATTTTCAAAAAGGAGATAAAGAGGTTAAAAAGTTAATAAGAAGAAATGAAAAAACTCATCCAAACATGCCCTTAGAACACAACCTATAATTTTGCCCACAAAGACCTCGGATTTCAAAAAAATATTTTTTTCAAAGAAAATTAATGTATCAATATGATACGAATGAGAGAAAAATTCTCAATTTTATGTTATGATTTTTTAATCTGCAAAATACATAAAAGTTGTATGAGTTTATGAAATCATGTTTTAGCTAGTAAATACATTGCTTTCTATGTCTTTTAAGTTATTAATTATATTGTACAAATTGTTTAATTAACCTTTCTTTGTCTCTTAAGTTACTAATTATATTGTACAAATTGTTTAATTAAAGTTTCATAAAATTCTAGCAATTTTTTTTTTAGATTACAAAACAGTCGATCAAAATTATCTTTTCATGTGATAATTTGGATTTTAAGTTATGAGAAAAGTGTCCGGATAGTCCCTGTAGTTTGCTCATTTTTAACCTTTAGTCCCTAACTTTCTAAAATTATACCTATAGTCCTCAACTTTTTCAATTTCGTTCCCGAATAGCCCCTGACGCGTAACTGGGTTAGTTTTTGGTGTTAAGTGCGCGTGAAATGACAAAAATACACTTACTGTCAAAGTAATAGCTAAAAAGTTCAAAGAAATATAATTAATACCCACTACCCACGCCACCATCTACCCCCCCCCCCCCCCCCCCCTTCACCAACCACACTCACCAGAATTCCTCCTCCATCAACAACATCAAGTTACAATCTTTACACAAAACCCATCTCATATTCAAGAAAAAAGACATGAAATTTACACAATTTAAACACATTACCCTCAACTTTCTGTAGAATTTTCTTCACTTTCCTCTTACACCCATCAAAGAACAAGTCTGCATGCACAAGGAGCCAACTTCAAGATTCAAGAACAATTAAACAACGTTGAATTCAAGAATAAAAAAGGGGTGATTTTTTTCTTTATCGCGCACTTTAACATGATTTAAATTAAAGATCTTTAAGTTTACAATTGACTATACGCAAAGCTTTGAAAGAAGCTATAAACACACAAATTAATACAACTTAAACCATAAATTTCAAACGTTTTTCCACACATTAATAAATAAAAACAGTGAAAGTATGTACCTGAATCTTGACAAACTCGTCTTCACTCATATTCTCAAGCTAAAACAAACAAAGAAAATAAAAAAGGAAACATGATAAATGACTAAATGAGAATGCATGTTTTATAGATCTTAAGTGATAAGAAACATAGAACAAAAAAAAAAAAATTAGAGGGTAGTGATGGTTACAGTGAAGTGTGAGTGTGTGTGTGTGTGGGGGGGGGGGGGGGGGTGGTAGTGGTGGTGGTGGTGGTGTGGAGTGGAAAAGATGAAGTGGGTGTTGGGTATTGTCACACCCCGATTTCCACGTGTCACCGGTGGGCCCGGTGGGGGAGTATCGTGACGTGGTTGGCAACATAATAGTCAAACAACACAATAATTATTATGCACAGCGGAAGCAAATTTAAAAATATAATACAACCGAATCTAATTATTGTAATATCAAGTATCACAACGTTCGATTGTTTATCCACAGAACGGATCGAAATAAAAATAGTATTTATGGTTCAACAGACTTCAGGCATCTTAAGCTTGCGAGACTTCTAATGATGCTAAGGAGAAACCCCAGCCAATTTCGCTTAGTACCTGCATTTAATCTTTTTGGGAAAATACGTCAGTTTACACTGGTAAATACATTCAACTGACTCATTTTAAAAATGATTGAAAATTTGTTTGGATGCACGTGGCATAAACATTTTATAATTTGATTAAGATGCACAGAGGCAAAATTAATCTTGTATAACTTGGGCAATTATTTAGCTATATAATCTAGCGAACGAATTACATGTTACTTATGCGTTCAGTAGCCCGGATCTTGTCCGGGTTAAAGATCAATAGACACACCACATTTATTCTTTTGTGCGCTGACAGGCGTACGCCTACACCCCGCGCTTAAGTCGTGGCCATTACTTCGAATGATGCCATGGATATCCGGGACATGGTCATTAACCCCCCAAAGGCTGTAAAGTAAACAAGACTGTTTAAACGAGCCGATCAAATTATTCAATTAACCACCTAAGCGATGGAAGATTTGATGCCCGACCAAGCGGTATTTTATATACCGTAACCCAAGCCCGTATAGGGAAAATAAGTTAAAAGTATTTACCTGAGCAAGTATTAATCACAATAAGCAAAATGCACGTAGCTTTTACTGGTTCTCCTAATCTGGAACGAAGGTTTAATATAACCTATTAGAATCCTAACGGGTCTTTTAATTAAGCTTAAGCTTAGACCGGCTAGTTTCAAGATACGGTTCGTACGCACGATTAAGCGAAAACCGGATAGACTGTGATTTAGACCCGACAAGTTCAGAGACTTGCTTGTTATGGGTCCTTCATGCACATTCTGGATTTTGAGAATAAACCGATAAGGTTTGACCCGTTTCGGCTAATTTATGTAAACTTGTTACATAAACCTAACCGAACGCGTAATAAGCGTGACGGGTATCCGCAAGAGCCATATACAGGTTTCCTAAGTTAATTATGCTTCAAATATGTTGTGACATCAGTAAGATGTCTTTCATTATGCCCGAAACGTGTTTAAACACAAACTAGGCCCCGTAGGGGTAGTTTGGTCATTTAAAAGTTTATAAAAGAGTTTAAGTAACAACCTGAGTTGCAGGTCTGATGTAATCAGCAAATATACTCAATTTTCTAAGTTATATCAGTAGGTTAAAGTATATATGTGAAACTTATCATTTATAGCCAACTATGCACCGTAGGGGCATTTTGGTAATTTCACATAAGCCAAAAAGCTCAAAACCGGAGTCTGAGTTAATCAACCTTTGCTTACTGTTAAAATATTCTAATTTGCCTAAAATATCAGTAGGTATCAACCCGGGTATGTTCAATATGATTTTAAAACATACTATGCGTTAAAAACGCTAAATAAGGCGATTAAAGGCCAATTCCGGGTTCGATACTTAAATCTGATATTTTTATATTTCCAGAAGGCTTAAAATAATTTATTTATCATATGTGATCAGTAGCAAAAGGTTTGGAGTCGTTTAGATATGTAAATCTCATTTTATGGCCCGTAAGGGCAAAACCGACAATTACCGGATTAAGCCTACGATTACTAGTTATGCTCAGCCTAAAATTTATTAAAAATCTTTAAAATTCCCAAAATAATATATTACATCAGTGGGTAAAATATTTGTTATCAAAAAGTATGTTTAATTAGGCTATACGCTAATTACGCCATTTTATTAACATAAAGCTTTAAATTTGCGATAATGAGCATAACTCCTAATCTACAAGTCAAACTGATGTCAAACTTTGCATACAAGTTTATATATCAGTAATCAAGGTTTCTACACTTTTACATTTTCATAAATCACGTTTTAAGGTAATAAGGGCATAATGGTCAACATATGAGCAATTAACGGAAACATGCATATTAATTGGATAACTAATGAACCAAGGTGTATAATCACAGAGGGTTGTACTAACATGTAACCTAGTCCAATTAAAGCTCTGAGGCATTTCTAAAACATGCCTAAACGGGTCAGAACTGAAAGTCAAAGTGAAAGTCAAACTATGTGACTTTCGGTTCCGAACCGGGTATTTACAGGAAACTGTCGGGTTGAACATGTTTGGACATGTTCTTACACTTATTACTATGTTATAACAATGATCAAACAGGTTGTATATGATCTACATTGCTAATTATGCATGAATTGTATTTTAAGTATCCTGTTGACTTTTTCTTAGTAAGTTTGACCCGACTTTTGACCTGTTTAGAGTGGTGATCAGGGGGAACCCTTTTAAGGGTTTATTACCCACATAAATACCAACTTATACCTACTTTTAATTCGAGATATGACTGAGCCATTGTTGACTAATCTCGAAGTCAAACCGTAATTACGACGGTTTGACTTATAGCTAAATAACTAAGCTAAACTCACTTAAAGAAGGATTAGCAGACTTACAAGAGTCCTATGCACGAATTTTGATCACTTGAGGCTGCTTGATAGCTCCAGAAATGATCCAAGAATGCAGGAGAAGTTGTGAGGAATGTTTGTAAACTTGAAGGCCTTATATACTAGTTGTAATCACCATAAGGTGTTGACAACTAAGGCTACAAGTGACCACAATTGTCCCACAAGTGTCCCTGGGGTCTAGGAACATTTTAGGGGTCGCCCAATAGTGAGAAATACCAGTTAGATCGGTCACAATCGCGCATAACAGGCTGCAGCAGGTTTTCTGGTTGCTGGGCATTGCTTGCGCACCGTAAGGGTCTCTTCTTGCGGTGCGCAAGCCTTCATCAGGGACCAAAATGTTGTTCTTTCATGCATTCGAAAGGGCAACTGATGTGCACTCGATTTTTGGCCATGTTTTATCAATAAGGGGCCTCTAAAAAGTGCCATGAACAGATACATACCCTACCATTTTGAATTGTTTGCTTGGATCCTTTATAAAAGTACCGAAAACTAAGGGTTACCGTAGGAATTTCTTCGTAGGAGTCCACCAATTAAATTATGAAGCATTCATTGCCATAATTCACTGAACTTGAACATATACTAGATGTTTTTAATATGATTTGAGTCTTGGGATTTATTCGAGGTCGTTCAGAGGTGCAAAAGTTAACATGACGACACTTTTTAAATCCTGTCAAACATTTTTAATAAATCCGAGTTTACAACGCGTTTTGTCTTTCATGACACGTGTCGTTCTTTCATTGCACACGAATTTTCGAGGTGTTACATCCTCACCCCCTTAAAATAAATCTCGACCCGAGATTTACTGAAATAAATAAGGGTACTTTTCTTTCATGGTGGATTCAACTTCCCACGTATATCCGGGACCTCTACGGGCATCCCATTTGACCTTCACAATAGGTACATGTTTCCTTCGAAGCTTCTTTACCTGTCGATCTTCAATCGACAAAGGTTTTTCCACAAACTTTAAGCTCTCATCTATATGCACATCTGTATGTGGTATAACCAGTGATTCATCCGCGAAACACTTTTTCAGATTGCAGATGTGGAACACATTGTGAATTCCGCTGAGCTCTTCCGGTAAGTTTAACTTATAGGCAACTGACCTGACACGTTCGATAACCTCGAAAGGTCCTATGTATCTCGGGCTTAGCTTGCCTTTCTTACCAAACCGCATCACCCCTTTCCAGGGTGACACTTTAAGTAGGACTTTGTCACCTACTTCGAAGTGAAAATCCTTACGCTTAGGATCAGCGTAACTCTTCTGCCTATCTCGGGCAGCTTTGAGACGGTCACGAATCTGGACAATCTTGTCCGTTGTTTCGAACATTATCTCTGGTCCTGATAACTGGACATCTCCAACTTCCGCCCAACTAATAGGCGATCTACACTTTCTACCGTATAATGCCTCAAAAGGCGCAGCCTTAATACTGGTATGGTAGCTATTGTTGTAGGAGAATTCGATTAATGGTAGGTTCTTATCCCAACTACCTCCCAAATCGATCGCACACGCACGTAGCATGTCTTCCAACGTTTGAATAGTACGCTCACTCTGACCGTCAGTCTGAGGATGGTAAGCCGTACTAAAATTCAAACGTGTGCCCAAAGATTGCTGGAAACTCTTCCAAAAATGCGACGTGTACCTAGTATCTCGATCAGAGATAATAGCCACAGGTATGCCATGTAAGGCTACAATCTTATCAACGTACAACTGGGCTAACATATCGGAGCTATAAGCCTCCTTGATGGGTAAGAAATGAGCTGACTTAGTCAGTCTGTCAACTATAACCCATATTGTATCATTTCCTTTCCTTGTCTTGGGTAACTTGGTAATAAAATCCATAGTTACCATTTCCCACTTCCATGTAGGAAGTTCAGGTTGTTGTAGCAAACCTGACGGTTTTTGATGCTCGGCTTTGACTTGCGCACATGTTAAGCATTTAGCTACATGGGTGGCTACAGACTTTTTCAAGCCTATCCACCAATAATTTGCCTTTAAATCCTGGTACATCTTATCAGCTCCAGGATGAACGGAGTATTTGGAACTATGGGCTTCTTGGAGGATGACATCACGAAGTCCTCCATAAATTGGAACCCATATTCGTCCATTTAATCGTAAAATTCCGTCCTTGCTAAGAGTTAACTGCTCCTCAGTTACTCCTAGCTTTTCATTAGGATAGTTAGCTTCCAACACAGCTTCCTTCTGTGCAGCTAACAACCTTTCAATCAAATTATTCTTTATCTCCCTGCGCTTGGCATTGATTCGGATGGGTTTAACCCTTTCCTTCCGACTCAAGGCATCGGCGACTACATTCGCCTTGCCGGGATGGTATTTGATTTCACAATCATAATCATTTAATGTTTCCATCCAACGGCGTTGCCTCATGTTTAGTTCCTTCTGATTGAACAGATGTTGGAGGCTCTTGTGATAAGAATAAATCACACATTTGACACCATATAGATAGTGCCTCCAAAGCTTCAGTGCGAACACAACGGCACCCAACTCCAAGTCGTGGGTGGTGTAATTCTTTTCATGCACCTTTAACTGTCTTGAAGCGTAGGCAACAACCTTGCCTTTCTGCATAAGCACACACCCCATGCCAGTGTGCGAAGCATCACAATAAACCACAAATTCTTCTATTCCATCTGGCAATGTCAGTACTGGGGCGTTGCTCAACTTTTGCTTCAGGATATCAAAGGATTCTTGCTGCTTAGGGCCCCAAATGAACTTTACTTTTTCCTTAGTCAAGGAAGTTAGGGGCGCAGCAATCCTTGAAAAATTTTCGATGAAACGCCTGTAATATCCTGCCAATCCCAGGAAGCTACGAATTTCTGTAGGCGTCTTCGGCTCTTGCCAGTTCATTACGGCTTCAACCTTAGCGGGATCCACCTGGATACCACGCTTACTAACCACGTGTCCAAGGAATTGGACTTCTCGTAGCCAAAATTCACACTTAGAGAATTTGGCATAGAGCTTCTCCTGATGTAGAAGTTTGAGAATACAACGAAGGTGGTTCTCATGGTCAGCTTGATTCTTAGAATAAATGAGAATGTCGTCGATGAAAACGATGACGAATTTATCCAAGTAAGGCTTGCAGACGCGATTCATGAGATCCATGAATGCGGCTGGTGCATTAGTGAGCCCAAATGGCATCACTAGGAACTCGTAGTGACCATAACGAGTCCTAAATGCAGTCTTGTGAACGTCTTCATCTTTAACCTTAAACTGATGGTAGCCTGACCTCAAATCGATCTTCGAGAAGTAACTTGCCCCTTGAAGTTGATCGAACAAATCGTCGATTCTGGGCAAAGGATACCTATTCTTGATCGTGACTTTATTAAGCTCGCGATAGTCGATGCACAGGCGCATCGACCCATCCTTCTTCTTGACAAACAAGATTGGCGCTCCCCAAGGAGATGAACTAGGTCTAATGAAACCTTTAGCCAGCAATTCATCTAGCTGCGTCCTCAACTCCTTCATTTCTGTGGGTGCCAATCTGTATGGTGCTCTAGCAACTGGTGCTGCTCCGGGGATGATATCGATTCTGAATTCCACTTGTCTATCTGGTGGTAAACCAGGTAGATCTTCAGGAAACACTTCTGGGTATTCAGAAATGACAGGGATGTCTTCTATCTTTGGTTTAGGCTCATCAATAATCACTTGCGCCATGTAGATGACACACCCCTTCTTGAAACACTTGGAAGCCTTGAGCATAGTCACCTGCTCAGGCAGCCCATACTGGGTATCTCCCCGAATGGTAAGTGATTCACCAGACGGAGTCTTTAGTACCACTTGTTTCTTGTTACAGACAATTTGGGCCTGGTTATGAGATAACCAGTCCATACCCAGAACTATGTCAAAACCGGCCAACTTAAAGGGAAGTAAAGACAGAGGAAAAGAATGGTTCTTAATGGATATAACACATCCATCTAACACAGTGGAGACGGTTTCTAGAGAGCCATCTGCTAACTCCACCTCATAGTTTACTTTTAAGGTTTTGACAGGTAATTTCAACAGTTCACAAAACTTATTGTCTACAAACGACTTATCAGCGCCGGAATCAAAAAGTACTCTAGCATATACGTCATTTACAAGGAAAGTACCTGTAATAACGTTGTCGTCTAGAACCGCTTCTTTTGCGTCCATTCTGAAGACTCTAGCATTAGTCTTCTTGGCCTCTTCAGGCTTCTTGTTGTATTTCGGGCAGTTGGTCTTAATGTGCCCCTTTTCATTGCAACGGTAGCACGTTGCGTCTTTTATCTTCTTGCAATCCAAGGTTTTGTGTTCCTTGGACTTGCACAAACCACAAGCAAAAGATCTTGACTCATTATTTGAGTTCGATCCGAGTCTGCACTTTCCAAAGTGCTGTTTCTTGCAAATATTGCACTTGGGCTTCTCACCAGACCGGTGCCCATCTCTTCTTGACTCAGACCCCTTCTTGCTATCACCGTTCCCACGGTGCTTCTTGCTTGACCTCTTTGAGTTATCGTCTTCACGCTTCCTCTTTTCGGCATCTTTGTTCCTCAGCGACCGTTGCCTGACCGCATCCAAAGTGAGGGACAGAGATATGTCAGTTACCGATCTAAAAGTAGTCGGTCGAGATGCCATTACGCTTGCCTTTATTTCCGGGGCTAGACCACCGATAAATCGAGCGATTCGTTTGGGCTTCGGGGTTACCAGATATGGAACCAACCGGGACAGCGTGTTAAAGTTCGTGAGGTAAGCTTGACAGTCGAGGTTTGTCATCACCAATGATATAAAATCAGACTCTATTTTCTCCACCTCATGCTGAGGGCAGTAATTTTCCTTGATTAGGGCGACAAATTGATCCCACATCATGCTATACAAGGGGATTTTCCCAGTGGCTTGGATCAGTGCTCTCCACCAGGTTAGAGCCTCTCCTTTGAAAGATTGCGACACGAACTTGACCACGTCCTTTTCAGCGCATCCGCTGATGTCCACAACTGTATCCATCTCGTCCAACCACGTCATACAATCCACGGCTCCTTTCTCCCCAGTGAAATCCCGGGGTTTACACGAGACAAAATATTTATAGGAGCAACCCTTAGCAAGGGGTCCTTTATTCAGTATGATCCGTTGAGATGGGACACTGTGGTTTGAGGAGTGTCGATCATCATTCTTCTTCAGGTCGTCCTTCTTTGACGGTGGCTTTGAAGGCTGTGTGGATAGGGTCCTACTACGGGTCCCACTGTACTCTTCATACTGCCTTTCCAAAGCCTGTGTAACAGCGTCGTCTATGATCGCTTTTAATTCAGCACCCGTTAGATTTACTCGGGCGTCATTATTAACCTCCACTGGATGGCTATTACCCTCGTCTGAGTTAGCCATTTAAATTGAACTGTTGCAGAAAACAAGGACAATAGTTTATTTGGGAGTTTATGGAATTGTCCTTTATGGCAATTCATTAACCATGGTACAGAGACCATATTTGGTTAATTTATAAATCATATTCATTTAGGATTTCTATAATAATTTATCCTAATCATAAAACAACAACAGTTTTATTTGTGGCACAAAAGGCCTAGTCACGTGGACATTTTTATTTAATGTATGATTTCAGAGAATCAAAACATTAAGGTATACTGGCACAATAGGCCTAGTCACAAGGACAATTATAAATTATATGCTAGGATTGCAGAGAATCAAAGCATTTGAGGTTTGAACCTAGTTCATTACCTTTATTTGACAGGGAGTCATAGCTACCACTGTCTTTTGGCTCATATGGAAATGAGCAGGGCCCGTAGGCACTATATTACCACGTATGGTAAAAATATGATCATCTTAATTGATGATCTTAACCCTTGATTCAGAGATCATTAAATTGGGTTAGGAATCTTCTAAAGAATCCTTATACATATACAATGACGTGTGATTTTTAAGGAATCACTTCTGCCAGGAGTGTTAACATGTTTTCAGATGTTAACTTAGATTTGAATCTTTTGAACAGGTCTTACCATCTTGGCCTGGTCTTATAATTTACCCGAGGCTAGGTTTCACACTTTAAGATTCTTAATTAATAATTACATAGGCAGATTAATTCAAAAGGAATGATATATATTTATTTCATTTATAATTTATTTATGCACAAAATGGCAAACATGAAATTTATAAAACAAACATTCCATTAATTTATTCAAAATATTACATACTGCCCTAAACGGGTCTTTTCAACAAACAATTACCCACGCAGGGGTTAATCAACATACTTGTCCACGCAGGGACTTTAAAACAACATAATAGTCCACGCAGGGACCTTAAACAAACATCATACCCTCGCAGGGGTTAACGGAAAATAGACCCACGCAGGGGTCAAAAAAACACACATACATACCCACACAGGGGCTTAAACTAATATAGGAAATACAGGCCCACGCAGGGGCTCAAAAACAATTGGAAGGATTTTAGTGATCCTTCTTGTTCTTCCCTTTGATCAAACTTGCTAATCCTTGGAAGAAAGTCTGTCTCTCCCTACGGTCCCTGTGCACTTCCCGTTCAACCTGATCCATCCTCTGAAGGAGTTCTTCACGCTCAGGTGGGGAGAACCTAGGCGGCTGCGATTGAGTCCGTATGATAGGCCTAGGTGGTATTTGGTACCCATGTGTTGGGTACCCAACTCCCCATGGAGCTCCGTATGGCCCTTCTGGGTGCAGGGCATTGTAGTTGGCTGCCACCAAGTAAGGGTCGGCCTCTGCGTACCCATAGTTGTGGTGATTCGGCGGTTCAAACGGGTTATACGCCATGGAACCCGTATATGCTGGAATTGGGTTATCAAAACCCATTGGCGGTGGCTGTGGTACAGCTGGTTGTGAAGGTCCACCCATTTGTGGGTCTTCCTGATGTGGCGGATAATGGCTGCCACTGGACTGACGTGGGGAACTGAAATGGAAGTCCCCTGCTCGTGCCGACATGCGGGCACCGGTTCTCCTACGCCTTGGCGGTTGAGGAGGTGCCGGCTGTACTGGTGGTGGCGGAGGTGGTGGCGTAACTGCCACAAATCGGGAATCCCCAGAGGAATCTTGATGATGCTGCTGCTGCTGCGGCTGCTGCTGCTGAGGAGGCGACGAATGGTTAGGAGGGGTATAATACCACTCGTGCCGAGTGAACATGGCTTGGAAGCTGTCTGGACCACCGTAGGGTGATCCGTGGAAAGACGATCCGTCGGAGATCTCGATCGGATGTTTTGGAGTGCCACTTGCGGGTTCGACGGGGTCAGTATCCTCGTCCATGTCATCCGCGTGATCGCCAGAGAAGTGATCGTCTGGCCCCAGTGGGTTAAAACCCACGGGTTCTTGCACGTAGCCTACCGGATTAAACCGGCCCCGAAAAACTGGGGTGGGGTCCCCGAAAGAATGACGAGACAGGGATCGTTGTAATGGTATGAAGGAAGGCTGAGGGTTGTTCGGCTCGTAGTCCGGTTGTGGCCCATACGGGTTTTGGACTGGCGGTGTAGAGCTGTGTGATACCGATCTTCTTGCTGGTTCAAACAGGTTTCTTCTGTTTTGGCGTGGATCGTCACTCTCCGTGGTAGACGGAGCTCGAACATTTGAAGGTCCTGCCTCGTTGTCGTTGGGGGCGGTGATCGGCCCCTTTCCTCGTCCTCTCCTACGGAAGAATCTTGGAGGCATTTTGGTAATCCTGTCAACATAGCATAAGATAACGACAAGAAATAAATAAAATAAAGGACAACACAAAACCAAACAAAGTGGAATTTGTCCTAGGTTATATGTCTAGACTCGAAGGTTTAGATATGTGCAATTGTGTAACTGAGATTAAACACAAAAGGCTAGTGTTTAATTCACTCAGAGTTGGCTCTGATACCATCCTGTCACACCCCGATTTCCACGTGTCACCGGTGGGCCCGGTGGGGGAGTATCGTGACGTGGTTGGCAACATAATAGTCAAACAACACAATAATTATTATGCACAGCGGAAGCAAATTTAAAAATATAATACAACCGAATCTAATTATTGTAATATCAAGTATCACAACGTTCGATTGTTTATCCACAGAACGGATCGAAATAAAAATAGTATTTATGGTTCAACAGACTTCAGGCATCTTAAGCTTGCGAGACTTCTAATGATGCTAAGGAGAAACCCCAGCCAATTTCGCTTAGTACCTGCATTTAATCTTTTTGGGAAAATACGTCAGTTTACACTGGTAAATACATTCAACTGACTCATTTTAAAAATGATTGAAAATTTGTTTGGATGCACGTGGCATAAACATTTTATAATTTGATTAAGATGCACAGAGGCAAAATTAATCTTGTATAACTTGGGCAATTATTTAGCTATATAATCTTGCGAACGAATTACATGTTACTTATGCGTTCAGTAGCCCGGATCTTGTCCGGGTTAAAGATCAATAGACACACCACATTTATTCTTTTGTGCGCTGACAGGCGTACGCTTACACCCCGCGCTTAAGTCGTGGCCATTACTTCGAATGATGCCATGGATATCCGGGACATGGTCATTAACCCCCCAAAGGCTGTAAAGTAAACAAGACTGTTTAAACGAGCCGATCAAATTATTCAATTAACCACCTAAGCGATGGAAGATTTGATGCCCGACCAAGCGGTATTTTATATACCGTAACCCAAGCCCGTATAGGGAAAATAAGTTAAAAGTATTTACCTGAGCAAGTATTAATCACAATAAGCAAAATGCACGTAGCTTTTACTGGTTCTCCTAATCTGGAACGAAGGTTTAATATAACCTATTAGAATCCTAACGGGTCTTTTAATTAAGCTTAAGCTTAGACCGGCTAGTTTCAAGATACGGTTCGTACGCACGATTAAGCGAAGACCGGATAGACTGTGATTTAGACCCGACAAGTTCAGAGACTTGCTTATTATGGGTCCTTCATGCACATTCTGGATTTTGAGAATAAACCGATAAGGTTTGACCCGTTTCGGCTAATTTATGTAAACTTGTTACATAAACCTAACCGAACGCGTAATAAGCGTGACGGGTATCCGCAAGAGCCATATACAGGTTTCCTAAGTTAATTATGCTTCAAATATGTTGTGACATCAGTAAGATGTCTTTCATTATGCCCGAAACGTGTTTAAACACAAACTAGGCCCCGTAGGGGTAGTTTGGTCATTTAAAAGTTTATAAAAGAGTTTAAGTAACAACCTGAGTTGCAGGTCTGATGTAATCAGCAAATATACTCAATTTGCTAAGTTATATCAGTAGGTTAAAGTATATATGTGAAACTTATCATTTATAGCCAACTATGCACCGTAGGGGCATTTTGGTAATTTCACATAAGCCAAAAAGCTCAAAACCGGAGTCTGAGTTAATCAACCTTTGCTTACTGTTAAAATATTCTAATTTGCCTAAAATATCAGTAGGTATCAACCCGGGTATGTTCAATATGATTTTAAAACATACTATGCGTTAAAAACGCTAAATAAGGCGATTAAAGGCCAATTCCGGGTTCGATACTTAAATCTGATATTTTTATATTTCCAGAAGGCTTAAAATAATTTATTTATCATATGTGATCAGTAGCAAAAGGTTTGGAGTCGTTTAGATATGTAAATCTCATTTTATGGCCCGTAAGGGCAAAACCGACAATTACCGGATTAAGCCTACGATTACTAGTTATGCTCAGCCTAAAATTTATTAAAAATCTTTAAAATTCCCAAAATAATATATTACATCAGTGGGTAAAAGATTTGTTATCAAAAAGTATGTTTAATTAGGCTATACGCTAATTACGCCATTTTATTAACATAAAGCTTTAAATTTGCGATAATGAGCATAACTCCTAATCTACAAGTCAAACTGATGTCAAACTTTGCATACAAGTTTATATATCAGTAATCAAGGTTTCTACACTTTTACATTTTCATAAATCACGTTTTAAGGTAATAAGGGCATAATGGTCAACATATGAGCAATTAACGGAAACATGCATATTAATTGGATAACTAATGAACCAAGGTGTATAATCATAGAGGGTTGTACTAACATGTAACCTAGTCCAATTAAAGCTCTGAGGCATTTCTAAAACATGCCTAAACGGGTCAGAACTGAAAGTCAAAGTGAAAGTCAAACTATGTGACTTTCGGTTCCGAACCGGGTATTTACAGGAAACTGTCGGGTTGAACATGTTTGGACATGTTCTTACACTAATTACTATGTTATAACAATGATCAAACAGGTTGTATACGATCTCCATTGCTAATTATGCATGAATTGTATTTTAAGTATCCTGTTGACTTTTTCTTAGTAAGTTTGACCCGACTTTTGACCTGTTTAGAGTGGTGATCAGGGGGAACCCTTTTAAGGGTTTATTACCCACATAAATACCAACTTATACCTACTTTTAATTCGAGATATGACTAAGCCATTGTTGACTAATCTCGAAGTCAAACCGTAATTACGACGGTTTGACTTATAGCTAAATAACTAAGCTAAACTCACTTAAAGAAGGATTAGCAGACTTACAAGAGTCCTATGCACGAATTTTGATCACTTGAGGATGCTTGATAGCTCCAGAAATGATCCAAGAATGCAGGAGAAGTTGTGAGGAATGTTTGTAAACTTGAAGGCCTTATATACTAGTTGTAATCACCATAAGGTGTTGACAACTAAGGCTACAAGTGACCACAATTGTCCCACAAGTGTCCCTGGGGTCTAGGAACATTTTAGGGGTCGCCCAATAGTGAGAAATACCAGTTAGATCGGTCACAATCGCGCATAACAGGCTGCAGCAGGTTTTCTGGTTGCTGGGCATTGCTTGCGCACCGTAAGGGTCTCTTCTTGCGGTGCGCAAGCCTTCATCAGGGACCAAAATGTTATTCTTTCATGCATTCGAAAGGGCAACTGATGTGCACTCGATTTTTGGCCATGTTTTATCAATAAGGGGCCTCTAAAAAGTGCCATGAACAGATACATACCCTACCATTTTGAATTGTTTGCTTGGATCCTTTATAAAAGTACCGAAAACTAAGGGTTACCGTAGGAATTTCTTCGTAGGAGTCCACCAATTAAATTATGAAGCATTCATTGCCATAATTCACTGAACTTGAACATATACTAGATGTTTTTAATATGATTTGAGTCTTGGGATTTATACGAGGTCGTTCAGAGGTGCAAAAGTTAACATGACGACACTTTTTAAATCCTGTCAAACATTTTTAATAAATCCGAGTTTACAACGCGTTTTGTCTTTCATGACACGTGTCGTTCTTTCATTGCACACGAATTTTCGAGGTGTTACAGGTATTAATTATAGCTATTAATTTGACAGTAAGGGTCTTTTTGTTATTTCACATGCACCTAACACTGAAACTACCCCAGTTACGTGTCAAGGACTATCCGGGAACGAAATTGAAAAAGTTGGGGATTATAGGTGTAATTTTAGAAAGTTAGGGACTAAAGGTGAAAAATGAGCAAACCACAAGGACTATCCGGACACTTTTCTATTATTAGTTTTTGTTCTTCGAAAATAAGGTTCTAAAATACACGTACATATTCTTTAAATCTAAGCAAAAGTAATTTATAATTACTTAAGACAAACTTGAGGTTTTAAACTAGACATGAATTAAACAAACAAATTACATATATACTTTTTATGTACGGGCGCAACCTTATAAAATATATGGACACGATGTAGGTTTATACGAACACGCTTTGACAAGTTTATATATTTTTAAGACAACAATCAAGAAACAAGGTACGGATCCTTAACCCTCTCCCTTTGTTATCTGGTTCGTTTGCTATAAACCCTTATTTATAATATAGGTATGTATAACAACCCTCCTAAAATATTTCCGACACTCCTAAAATATTTAGAATATCCCTATACGTCCTAAAATACACCCCGTATACGAGATTGGACCCTAAATACCTTTAATTTCATAAAAATAAAATAAAAACAAAATCCATGTGGCGCTTGCGGGTTACGCGGGGCGCGACAGCTCAAGACCAGGGCACACCTTGTGATGCCACGTGGCATAACGCGTGTGAAGGCTAGGGATCCGACTCAGCCAAACTAGGCCCTACATACCCTACGTCGAGGGCCGAGAAGACCCTTGTGGTCTTGTTCGCGGGGCGCGAGGAACTCGAAATCAGCTCCTATAAATCGGGAGCATCAGCAGTTCATTTCCGATGTTCAAAACTCGAAATTCTCTCTCAATTTCTGAATAGTAGACATAATATTCGGGCATAATATCCCCCCAATTAGCGAAGCTATGCCTCGTTGTAAGTATTTTAACCCCCGGTTACGTATTAGATACGCTGCCCGATTGATCTAGAGCTCTGTAACGGCTGTCGAGGTTCTGCCCGACGTAGTCGTTGGAGTTCTGTCTCGGGGAGGGTATAACTAATGTAAATTGGGTTATTATACTAACGTGTGTGCATTTTTTAATTAATAGATTATAACCAGGAAACCACAGGGAAAAACCTAAAGTAGCAGTGTGAGTAATCTTCTTTTTGTGTAAACCTTTTTGCAAACTGTTTTTACAAAACCTCAATGCTTTACATTATAATTAAACAGTGATTGAGTATTTGTAATTCTACAATTATCGTCGGTATGTTGGGGTTTTGTATACAAAATTTGTTACTACACTGTGAGTAGTAACATGACCACAAGTCGGGTTGACAGTACCATGGGTGATAATTGAAGTAAGAATTGGAAACAAATATAACTGCGAGATCGCCCTCAATACTGTAAAATGATAAAACCTGTCTTGATTAAATTGGGATTCACTCACCAGTATTTCCCACTGACAAATGTTTTTAAAACGCGTTTCAGGTAACAAAATGTGAAAGCCAAATAGAAGCCAGCTGGACAGCACTGAAGGCTTGGAAAATGTGGCTAAAAAAGTTACTTAAATAAAGAAGATGTTTTGTTTAAATAAAATAGGGTTATCCCTATAAACAGTGTTGTAACATAAACTTGGGTTTTACCCATGTGTTTATGATTATAAAAATGTGGTATTTTACTCTGATAAAATATTTCCTAACTACGGTCCTGATGTAAATTCCGCTGCCAAAATGACAAAACCATTGATACCACTGAATCCGAGCTCGCGGCCGCCCGTTCCCAGGAGGTAGGGGCTGAGGGTTGCGATAGAGAGTGGTATCAGAGCTTAGCCACTGATTTCAGCCACAGAAGTATTATGCTGGCAATGAAATTGTCAATTCTGTTAGGAAATAATTTATGTGAACATATGCATACATGTATATTATTGTTTTGTTATTTGACAATCTGTTAGTTTACAGTATGAGTGATCAAGGACCATCGGACGCTTATCGTCAACTGTCTAGTTCTCCTAGAGATGAAGGAACTTCTTCCCAGCCTACCCCCTCGGGGTATTCATCTGACACAGAGGAAGGAATTTTCATATTTAAAGCGCAATCCGAGGAGCCATTCCCTACCAAAAAGAGAGGATGGTTCAGTTGGGGAGATCACGAGCATAGAAAAAGAATGAGAAAGTACAGCAACAGCGAGCTTTAGCAGCTGCGAATAGGGAGATGAACACCCCAACTCAACATATACTCAATAGGAGACTAGCCAACTTTCATATCTTAGCAACCACTACTGTAGACCCGAATTTAGAACAGATGATAGCACCACAACCGCTACCCTTATTCCCAACACAACCCATGGAAATAGAACAAAACCCAGGAGACCAGATTCCCATACCTTCTTTCGACCCAGCCAACATCCCTAGACTGCCAGCCCCAAATCCTCTAGGTTATGACCCATGGTTTGACGACCACAAGGATTACCCAGAATTTCATCCACAGGAAGAGTTAGTACCAAACCCAGTAGCACCCTATCCAAACCTTGACCCTCTAGATCCTTACTGGGACAATGACAAGTATATTAGGGAAATCCTAGAGAACCCATACCCGCACGAAGAACCAATGCCACAGTACCCTGACCTGATACCAGCACCCGCACCACCCATGAGCACTGAGAATGTGCAAGAACTTCGCACCTTTGGTGAGGAATTGTTAGATGAAAGTGAAAGGATAAGACAAATAGGGGAGAGGCTCGTTTGGAAGTACGACGAGCGTAACATGCAATATTGGATGAACCCCTATCAGTAATAATAATAATAATATACATATATATATATATATATATATGTGTGTGTGTGTGTGTGTAACTTGAAAAAAAATATATATCCTAGATAATCCACTATCTACTGATGCATACTAGTATTGTAATTTAAATTCCAGTTGTGGTTTGTATTAGATGCATAATATATAAAATAGAGTAAAGGTCGCAATGCACGACGATTTTGATCAATATGCTTGTTGTGTGATTGTTCGCATTAAATATTGCTCTGTGATATTAATATTTGGTAATTGTCTATAAATCCAGATGGCCAACGCAGCAAATCAAGAAAACCAGAATAACCAGAATAATGAGAATAATGACAACCAATTAGATAACAGTGTCGTTCAACATATAGTGGCACAAGGAATCATAGATGTTATACCTAATATCATCCAAGCTGTTAGAGAAGCTGAAAATAATAAAAGTAACAGTGGAAGTAAACGACCATCTAATGAACCCAGTCATAGCGTAAATAATAGACCATTACTTCGATTGCCAATTCCAAAAAGAAGAAGAACCATGTCTTATGGTTGTTCTTACAAAGAATTCTGGTCATGCAAACCAATAGAATTCTCAGGCAATGAAGGAGCCATTGCAGCTCTACGCTGGATAGAAAAGACTTAGGCAGTCTTAGAAATAAGAAAGTGTGTAGAGGAAGACAAAATCATGTTTGCTTCCAATCTGTTAAAGAATGCTGCTTTGGAATGGTGGAACACTATTCTCCAGTCTAGGGGAAGTGATAAAGTCTACAATATGGAATGGACCGAGTTTAAGAATATGGTTGAAAGAAAATTCTGTCCTCCAAATGAAAAGGAACAGATAGCCAATAAATTCTTAAACCTTAGAATGACTGGAGTAGACTACTATATTCTTAGAATATGCTAGAATTGTGCCAACCCTAGCTTCACCAGAACCAGTATTAATCTCCCGTTACATCTGGGGATTAATCAATGAGATTAGACATGTAGTCAAGGCAGCTAAACCACAAACCATAGAAAAAGCTGTAGAATTAGCAAATACCTTGACTGATGAACTAGTAATTACACAAGAGGAGAATCGGAGGAAGAACCTAGCTCAGAAACTTACCTAGGAATTTCGTTACGGAAATTCTAACCGTGGAAAAAGTATAGGTTCTACTTCTGCACCCTATTGTAAGGCTTGCAAGAAGAAGCATTCAGGAAGATGCTCCACTTACTGCAACTTCTGCAAAATACTGGGACACAAGGAAGAAGACTGCAGGAAGAAACCTAGCAATGGAGTATGTTTCAATTGTGGAGAAAAGGGACATATCAAGCCAAACTGTCCGAAACTAGCTCTAGCCATGAACAACAAGACTACTAAGAATGCTAGGGTATTTGTTCTGACAGCCGAAGAAGCAAAGATGATTCCGGATGTGATTGCCGGTACGTTTTTAGTTAATGATGTTTTTGCTAAAGTATTATTTGACTCTGGTACGAACCAAAGTTTTATTAATACTTCATTTTGCAAAATTCTCAACCAACCATTAACTAAACTCCAACAAGAATGTCTAGTAGAGACAGCAAATGAAGAAACCATTAAGATTTCTGAAATCTTGCAGGGAGCAAGAATAGAAATTTTAAACCATAAGTTTATTGCTAATTGATGTGTGTAAAATGCAACATATAAATTACATCAAATGAGGCATAAAACTAACCATTTTTTTAGTACTAATGTTGGAAAAAGTGTGCTTTTGTCTTCCTTTTGTATTTTCAGGATTAAATGAGCTCAAATGAACAAAAGAAGCAAAAATGCAGCTAAATCTAACACAAATACTAGAAAAGGAATAAACGTGGCATGTGTCACGGCCCCCGACCCGGTTCGACCCGTTTCAGGAGCCGCGGGACAGAAAATCCCGTGGTATTTATTTAATTGAGTTAACAGCGGAAGATTTTAACAGGATCTTTTTAAAACTGAAAATTTCCCGATTATTTTATTTCACAATTCGGGATAAACCCTGGTAGTTTACAATCATATGATTTCACTGAGAAATCTTTATTTTACAAAACATGTTCCTTTATTTTATATTGAGCCACTTCCTTAAGCTTGTAGTGCTTCGCGGCACTTTTCCTGGATCACAACAGATCACCTGAAACTTGTTTGAAAAAGGTTTTGTCAGCGGGAAATACTGGTGAATCATTCTTTTTACTGAAACGACTCGTTGTTATAATTTACAGTATTAAGAGCGATTACAATGTTTCCAGATATCAACCAACTACCCACGGTATTTGTCACTCGACCATCCATTGGTAACCTCATTGTCCAATGGTGTCTGTGACTATGGTCATATCACCCCTTGGCTAACTCGTTGTCCAATGGTGATGGTTATCAAGTGATGTATACAAAACCCCACATACTGGCTGTAATTTGGTGACTACAAAGACTTAATCCCTGTAATTATAATTTTGAAAATAAACCTGCTTTTGAAAATAAATTTGGTAAAAAGAGAATGACTCACATTGCAGATTTGTATGAGCAGAGCTTAGCCTACTGATTAGCCTTTTAACCTAAATTTAATAACATGCACACGAACTTGGTTAGTAAATAATACAGCATTTACGATAACTCACGAGATTAAACCTTCACAACGAATGACAAAGTGCGATACTTAAACATCCATCGAATTTACGACGAATGACAAAGCATAAACCCTAATGTGGGCAACACTTAAACATCCATTGGATAGTTTAATCGATCGGACATTGAATCGTAGCAGCGATCGAGTTAATACCCGGTATCGGAGCAGCGCCTCGCTAATTTTAAAAGTAATTTCGACTTCAGAGTATTGTAACTTCGTTTTTGTGAAGTGAATTCGACACCAACAGACTGCTCCTGAGCTAGGCTATTTATAGGTAAAATATAAGGCTGTCGCGGCCCGCGTGAGTCATGGGCTCACCCTTACGCGGCCCGCCTAGCCGCCTACTCTACACGTAGGGTTGATGGGTCATGGGTTAGGGTTGCCAGGTGGGTTATACGTGGCCCGGATACTTATCCGGTCAAATTTTAAGTTGACGCGGCCCGCGTAAACTTTCCTTAAGGCTTACGCAGGCCCGCGAGAAGACCATATTTCTGATTTTCTTGTTTTTTTTTTCATGCACAGTATGGTTTCAGGGGTCTAGGTTTATACTTACGTGTATTTTTAGGAAAAGTTTGAGAGTCCTTACATCCTCCCCACATTATTTAAAATCTCGTCCTCGAGATTCATTGGAATAAGTGAGGATACTTTCGCTTCATCTCCGATTCCAGCTCCCAAGTGTATTCGGGTCCTCTCTTTAAATCCCACTTGACCTTGACAAGTACTAACCGTTTGTGTTTGAGAAATTTCACCTTTCTGTCTTCTATTTGAAGAGGTTTCTCTACAAATTTTAACTTTTCGTTTACCTCTATATCTTGGAGAGGTACTACCAAAGATTCGTCTGATAGGCATTTCTTGAGGTTAGATACATGAAATATGTCATGTACTCCAGCTAACTCTTCTGGTAGTTGTAAACGATAAGCAACTGGTCCTATACGTTGGATCATTGAAAATGGTCCTACGTATCTTGGACTTAACTTTCCTTTCTTACCGAATCGAACTACTCCTTTCCAAGGAGAAACTTTTAATAATACTTTGTCTCCTACTTGGAATTTCAACGGCTTCCGTCTATTGTCTGCATAACTCTTTTGACGATCTCGAGCCGTGTTTAATCTTTCCTTGATTTGAGAAATTTTGTCGGTCGTCTCTTGCACTATTTCCGGACCTGATAATTGACTTTCTCCTATTTCTTCCCAACAAACTGGAGTTCTGCACTTTCTTCCATACAGTGCTTCAAATGGGGCAGCTTCAATGCTTGAATGATAACTATTGTTATAGGAGAATTCAATTAAGGGTAAATGGGTGTCCCAATTTCCCTCAAAATCTATTACACATGCTCTAAGCATGTCTTCCAGAGTTTGGATCGTTCTTTCACTTTGTCCGTCTGTTTGAGGATGATATGCCGTACTGAAATTTAGTCGAGTTCCCATTGCTTCTTGGAAACTTGTCCAAAAATGGGAAGTAAAACGACTATCCCTATCTGAAACAATGGAGAGTGGAACTCCATGTAAGGATACTACTTCATCTATATACAACTTTGCCAACCTTTCCATACTAAAGGTTTCTTTCATAGGTAGAAAGTGAGCTGATTTGGTTAATCGATCCACAATTACCCAAATCGCATCATTACCTTTTCTGGTTTTGGGTAACTTAGTAACAAAATCCATTGTTATGAGTTCCCATTTCCATACAGGCATTTCTAATTGTTGTAGTAGACCTGAAGGTTTCTGGTGTTCTGCCTTAACTTGTGAACAAGTAAGACACTTAGAAACATATCGAGCTATGTCCTTTTTCATTCCTATCCACCAAAAGTTATTTCTTAAATCTTGGTACATCTTATTGTTTCCTGGATGCATGGTATACCTAGATTTATGGGCTTCTTCTAAAATCTTATTTCTTAATTCTCCCTGCTTAGGTACCCAAATTCTTCTTTTATGGAATTTCCAAATTCCATCAGCTCCTTGTTCTAATTCTTTTGTTCGTCCTTTCATTCCTTCAGCATCATCCTTGATTGCTGTTTCTTGAAAATGCTTTAGTTGTTCCATTAAATCTAACTGTAGATTTAATCTAAGAGCACGAACTCGTCGTTGTTTCTCATGGTACTTACGACTTAAGGCATCTGCAACTACATTTGCCTTTCCTTCGTGATACTGAATATTATAGTCGTAGTCACTTAGGATTTCCATCCATCTCCTTTGCCTCATGTTTAACTCTTTTTGCCCAAATATATATCTTAAACTTTTATGATCCGTATAGACAGTAAATTTACTTCCGTACAGATAATGTCTCCAAATTTTAAGGGCAAAAATTATGGCGCCTAACTCTAAGTCATGAGTTGTATAGTTTTCCTCGTGCTTTTTCAATTGCCTTGAAGCATACGCAATTACCTTCTTGCGTTGCATTAGCACACATCCTAATCCTAGTTTTGAAGCATCACAGTAAACTTCAAAATCTTCAGTCCCTTCTGGTAAAGCTAGGATTGGGGCATTTGTTAACTTTTGCTTTAGAATCCTAAAAGCTTCTTCTTGTCTAGGTCCCCACTCAAACTTAACCGCTTTACAGGTTAGCTTAGTTAATGGTATAGCTATCTTGGAAAAATCCTTAATAAACCGTCTATAGTATCCGGCTAAACCTATAAAACTTCTAATTTCCATTGCTGATTGCGGAACCTTCCATTTGGTAATTGCCTCTATTTTAGAGGGATCTACGTGAATACCTTCGTGATTCACCATGTGACCTAAAAATTGCACTTCTTTTAGCCAAAATTCACATTTCGAGAATTTGGCATAAAGCTTTTCTTTTCTTAACAAAGTTAAGAGTGCATGTAAGTGCTGACAATGCTCGTCCTGTCTTTTGGAATAAATAAGTATATCTTCGATAAAAACAATTACAAATTTATCCAAGTACGGTTTACAGATTCTATTCATCGTGTCCATGAATGCGGCAGGTGCATTCGTTAATCCGAAGGGCATGACTGTAAACTCGTAATGACCATACCTAGTTCTGAAAGCAGTTTTAGGTATGTCTTCTTCTTGTACCTTCAATTGATGGTATCCGGAGCGTAAGTCGATCTTAGAAAAGTATCTAGCTCCTTGAAGTTGATCGAAAAGATCATCAATCCAAGGTAATGGGTATCGATTCTTAATTGTAACCTTATTCAATTGTCTATAATCAATACACATTCTCATCGAACCATCCTTCTTCTTCACAAACAATACTGGTGCTCCCCACGGAGATGAACTAGGTTGTATGAAACCTTTATTTAGTAATTCATCTAATTGCTTTTTCAGTTCTAACATTTCTGTGGGTGCTAACCGATCAGGTGCCTTGGCTATCGGTGTAGTTCTGGGAATTAGATGAATTCTAAATTCTACTTCCCTATCTGGTGGTAATCCTGGTAATTCTTCTGGAAATACATCTGGGTATTCTGAGACTACAGGAATCTCCTTAAGTTCTTTACCCTTAGTAATAATGATTACTGAAATCATATATACTATTCCTTGCTTTCGTTCATAGCTAGCAACTTTCATTACTGATATGAACTTCATGGGTTTACGTGGTTTATCTCCTGTAATCATGATTACTTCCCAGTAGGTGCCTGAATCTCTATAGAATTTTTATCACAAAGGATTCGAGCATGGTTGGCTACTAACCAATCCATTCCTAATACGACATCGAATCCAGTCAAATTCATTGGTAATAGGTTTGCATGAAATTTATGACCTGAAAGTTCTATATTTTCTTTTTGCAAAACCTTATCTATGTTAATAGAATTTCCGTCTGCCGTTTCGACTGTAAAAATCTGCCTAAGGTTGGTTAAGGGTAAGTTAAGAGCTTGACAGAATGAAGTATTTATAAAACTTTGGTTTGCACCAGAGTCAAATAATACTTTTGCATAAATGTTGTGAACTAGGAACGTACCAGCTATCACATCTGGAATGAGTTCTGCCTCTTGAGTAGTTAATTGGAATGCACGAGCATTCTTCTTGGTAGCTCCGTCGGCTGGTTTAGCTTTATTGTCTGCTGGTTTAACCAACTTAGGGCATTCTGGTTTAAAATGTCCCGTTTCTCCACAGTTAAAGCAGACCCTTGTTTTCTTTCTGCAATCTTCTTCACGATGTCCTACAACTTTGCAAAAGTTGCAGGTTACATTACATCTTCCATAATGTTTCTTTCTGCAATTCCTGCAGAACGGCGAAGTTGAGGATTGCCCTGTTCCTCTTCTCTTGAAGCTGCTATTATTATTCGTACGAAATCCTTGTGTAATTTTCTGAGCCAGTTCCTTTTTCCAATTTTCATCTCTTGCGCGTACCAGCTCGTCAGTTAGGGTGTTAGCTAATTCTACCGCATCGTCAATAGTGCGAGGTCTCGCAGCTTTAACGATATTACGGATTTCGCCAATTAATCCCCAAATATAACGAGAAATGAGTACCGGTTCTGGCGAAGCCAGTGTTGGTACCACTCTAGCATATTAAAAGAATGTCGAAGTATACCCGCGACAATCTACACCCATCATTCGATGATTTAGGAACTTATTCGCCATTTGATCTTTTTCATATTCGGGACAGAATTTTCTTTCTATAAGACTCTTAAATTCTTCCCAGTTCATGGAATAAGCCATATTTCTTCCTTTGGCTTGAAGTACTGTATTCCACCATTCTAGTGCCCCTTCTTTGAAAAGATTTGACGCGTACATGACCTTGTCGTCCTTGACACATTTACTTATTGTAATCACTGCCTCGGTTTTCTCTAACCAACGAAGTGCCGCAGTCGCTCCTTCATTGCCTGCAAATTCAGTGGGTTTACAAGCAAGAAATTCTTTGTAAGTGCAACCAGGCGTTTCAGCTTTCATTTTCTTAGGGAGCGGAGCCTGCCGTGAATCATTATCGTGATTAGTATGATTACCGCTTCCGTTTACGCTATTACTGAAGTTCTCTTCAGAAATAGGTTTGCTAGGAATGATTTGTTGAGGTTCAACAGGTTTCTGGGCAGCAACAAGTATTGCTGGAATAGCATTGGCTATTCCTTGAGCAACGATATTTTCTATATCTTGCCTAGTCATAAATTGATCCTCCAGGTGTTGCTCAGATTGGTTAACCTCGTTAACTGGTTCGTTATTAGCGTTTTCCATCTGATAATTAATATATATAATTTATTAGTATAGAGTAAATAACAATTATACACAAAATAATCATACAAATTTCACAACACACATATAGCCAAAATTATCGATTTCTCGATTCCCATTTTTATATATTTATAATATGCATCAATACACACCATTATCTTACAAAGTTTTATTTTAGGTTATTTTATAAGATTATATTTTTCTATTTATTATACAACCACAGTTGCACAACTCCACTATCCCTCGTCAGTGGTACTTCAGTAACGACGTTCCCTCTCGTCGTATTTCCAGGAGATCTGTTCTCCTACTTCCCTGATCCTATTTCCTGCATCCACCAGCTCTTCTCCAAAGTGGCAGAGTTCAGCTAAATTTTCATTGCTCATTGGTGGGTTTGGTATAGGTTCTAGGTCGAACTGAGGGAGAAAGGTATAAGGATTATTGAGAAGGTTTTGGAACTGCCAATCATTGGTCCACCACTCGCCCATTCCTAGAGGTTGGGTGTGGATTATAGGTTCTGGGACTGCTGGTTCCAAGTTCATTGGAAGTTGATTTTCAATAGGATAAAGGTAGAGATTATTATTATTGATAGGCCTGATGATATCACAGCTTGCCAATGCGCGATCCAATTCATCCTGAAATGGTAACTCCTCAACTTGTCTAGAGCTTTCCTCAATTTCCATCTCTGTCTGCCTAGAATCTTCCCCAGCTTCAATCCCCTTTCCTTTATCTAAGGGATTTTCTATTTTGGGAATCTTCCTAGTTGTGGGTTTCCTCCTGCGCACACGCCTCCATCCCACAAATCTTCTCCTTTTCTTAGGCTTGGGTTTCTCCGGAGGTGGAGCGTTGAATTCCATAGGTTCTTCTATATCAGGTATATAACCAGTAAAATCTCTGGAAACTTCTATTTTCACTGGATAGAGATTTAGATTCTGAAGGGCTTCAGATAAGTCATTTATGTTGTTTAGCATATATGCAAAATGCACACAAAATGCTAAGTTAAAATTTTGATAATAAAATTTAAAAAAAAACATTTAAATATTATTACATACCGTGTGACTAATTTAATACAAAGGACAACTGATAATTAAAAGACACTAGGGTTTACTATAAACTTATTTATTTACTGGGTAAAGTTTCTGGCTTGTAGGTGATAAGGGTGCTAAAACTTGAGTCAGAGTATTTAAAGATTTGCATTTATTGCTACAGTGGCTAGCATATAGAGATCCGACCATTTTTCATCTAACTGGTCTTCCCATGGTAGGTTACTGCCTAGTTCTTGGGTTTTCTGATTAACTCTCTTTTCTTTTGGTTGTGATTTCTTTATTTTCTCCTGACTTTTCCTAATAATCAAACTTCTTTTATTAGGAGAAAATGGTTCCTCATATTGTGCCTTTCGAACAAATATTCCTTCATCAGTGTTGGGTATTTTGAGGATGAAGTTCCTTTTTCTTTTGGTGAAATATCTAATTTATACTAGATATCCGAAAGTCTTTGCTTACCCATACTGTAAACAAATATTCAAATAATAAAACACATAATCACAAAAATAGCAATTTAGTAAAATTAAGTATTTTCTAAATACTTAATTGTCTTAAATCAGTGGCTCTGATACCACCTTTTTCTGTCACGGCCCCCGACTCGGTTTGACCCGTTTCAGGAGCCGCGGGACAGAAAATCCCATGGTATTTATTTAATTGAGTTAACAGCGGAATATTTTAACAGGATCTTTTTAAAACTGAAAATTTCCCGATTATTTTATTTCACAATTCGGGATAAACCCTTGTAGTTTACAATCATATGATTTCACTGAGAAATCTTTATTTTGCAAAACATGTTCCTTTATTTTATATTGAGCCACTTCCTTAAGCTTGTAGTGCTTTGCGGCACTTTTCCTGGATCACAACAGATCACCTGAAACATGTTTGAAAAAGGTTTTGTCAGCGGGAAATACTGGTGAATCATTCTTTTTACTGAAACGACTCGTTGTTATAATTTACAGTATTAAGAGCGATTACAATGTTTCCAGATATCAACTAACTACCCACGGTATTTGTCACTCGACCATCCATTGGTAACCTCATTGTCCAATGGTGTCTGTGACTATGGTCATATCACCCCTTGGCTAACTCATTCTCCAATGGTGACGGTTATCAAGTAATGTATACAAAACCCCACATACTGGCTGTAATTTGGTGACTACAAAGACTTAATCCCTGTAATTATAATTTTGAAAATAAACATGCTTTTGAAAATAAATTTGGTAAAAAGAGAATGACTCACATTGCAGATTTATATGAGCAGAGCTTAGCCTACTGATTAGCCTTTTAACCTAAATTTAATAACATGCACACGAACTCGGTTAGTAACTAATACAGCATTTACGATAACTCATGAGATTAAACCTTCACAACGAATGACAAAGTGCGATACTTAAACATCCATCGAATTTACGACGAATGACAAAGCATAAACCCTAATGTGGGCAGCACTTAAACATCCATTGGATAGTTTAATCGATCGGACATTGAATCGTAGCAGCGATCGAGTTAATACCCGGTATCGGACCAGCGCCTCGCTAATTTTAAAAGTAATTTCGACTTCAGAGTATTGTAACTTCGTTTTTGTGAAGTGAATTCGACACCAACGGACTTCTCCTGAGCTAGGCTATTTATAGGTAAAATATAAGGCTGTCGCGGCCCGCATGAGTGTAACACCTCGAAAATTCACGTCCTATAATGTATTGACACGTGTCATAAGCTTTGAACGTGTGAAAGAATACTCCAGAAGGACTAAAGTTGACAAACATGGAAGATATGTGAATATAAGGGTTCAAAATGTCAACAATGGATAAATATACCCTACAATATCCCTGCATGATGTTTATACCCTTAAACGAATGATTCATGGATCATACGAAGCTAATTGTGAAAGAAAGTGAGAGATTACAAACTACAGGGGTTAAATGTGTCAGCATGTTTAAAATATACCTCTGAGTGACCTTTTAGCAAACCCGAAGCTTTGTAACGATCAATTATGCTCACTAGAATACATGATAAAAATTTCACCAAGTTTCGCTATCATATGAGAAAGTTATGACCATATTCGTATACGAGGGGTTAAAAGCGTCAACGTTGAAATTTATGACTTTTCGGGTAACCATAAAGTTACCCAAGGACTTAACAAAGTTTGGTTATGTCTTAAGGCCCTTAAAAGTACAAAGTGCAAGAAATCATGTTAAGAGCAAGTGTAGAAGGATCAGGGACTAAAAGCGTCAAAAAGTGCATAAGTTTGCATTTTCGCGCATAACTTACGTTCTGAATACACCCGGACATCCAAAAATTTATGTAAGCACTAAAATATTTTATTTTAGTGTTTGGCATAAGAAAAATACATTCGTCGCGCAATTTGGATCGTTTTTCGCGCTTATGCGCATTCGGTCGTAATTAACCGAACATCGCGATTGTACGACCAAACGAACGTTGGTGACCGACCGGATAATATTTAAATCCCACAAATATTCTGTTCTGATTAAAATCTTATTTTAATCAGGTCCGTGTTGAAAAATAAATTAAAACGCCTAAAAACGTTATTTTTCAAAGTTTAAGCGCGTACCGTGTGTTTCTACGCAACACAGTGCTTCTACTGCAAAACGCAGACAACGCAGCCAGTCCTGGCAACTGAAATTTATTTCAGTAATATCTTGGCGAGTTTATTTTTATAGAGTAATACAAATAATTTAGAACGCCATAAACCGGGATTTAAACGCTAGATAAAATACCCGGTACCCAGTTAAATACCCGTTTTAGCCATATGTCAGGAATATGCTAAGGTATATGCTAAGGAATATACCAGGAAAATGCCAGGAATATGCTAGGAATATGCTTGGAATATGCTAGGAATATGCTAGGAATATGCTTGGAATATGCTAGGAATATGCTTGGAATATGCTAGGAATATGCTTGGAATATGCTAGGAATATTCTATATGGAAGATCCTATAAATACCCAACCCCATTCAACCCAAAAGCAACAAAAATCTGATCTAAAAGACTCCAAGTTGAAGCCATTGCTTCATACCTGAGTTACTTGGACCAAGATTAGCTTCGGGGACCCTTTGTAAGTGTTCCTTCGTTCTTTTATTCGTTTTAGCGTTAAAGTCAAACTTTGTTTGACTTTCTGCATTGACCAGTTTATGGTCAATGCGAAGTTCGTTTGAACTTCATAACGTGAGCGTAATCACGATGGTTATAGTCCCTAGTGACTATACCTACTGATTACCACGTTATCTATGCTCAGTGACGAGTCGTAGTTTCGGCCGAAATGCGTATTCTTGCGTATTTTGTAACCAAACTACTCTTAGGTATCAAAACCGTTTGTTTTGATACCAAACCTGTTTTCTAAACTTAGTTAAGCATGTTTTAACATGCTTAGCTCGTCACTTTTAGTTTAGTGCTTATATAGGGTCGTAAGGTAAGCGATCTAAACAATCGCTTATACTTTCGAACCCGACCCGTTTGGTCGATCATTAGGATCCGACCAAACACATTAGGTGACCATAGTATATACGGAATAACCTTCCGAGGTTATACCTTATGGTCACGACGTTTAGTTAGTTGTATGACAGGTCGTATATATGCCTTAGGTAAATGACCAAAATACCCCTACGGGGCGTATATTGAGATTAAACTCGTTTTGGGCACATTGGAAGGTATCCTACTGATATCACAACATATTTAAGGCATATTAACTTAGGAAACCTGTATATGACTCTTATGGTTACTCGTTACGCGCTTGTCACGTTCGGATCGGCTTATGTGACTAGTTTGCATAAATTAGCCGAAACGGGTTAAACCATATCTTTTTGGTCTCAAAATCCAGAATGTGTTTAAGTTACCCATATTAAACAAGCATACAAGCTTGCCGGGTGGGTCGAAACCACATTCTAAACCGGTCTTCGCCTTATCATGCGTTTGAACCGTACCTTCCTCTTTAAAACTAACCGGTCTAAGCATAGGCTTAATTAAGGACCCGTTAGAAATCTAATAGGTTATTAAAAACCTTTGTTCCAGATTAAGAGCCCCAGTAGAAGTACTTGTGCTTGCTGAATTGATATATGGCTGGGATTGAATTTATATTTAGCTCAGGTAAATACTCTTAACTTATTTTCCCTTTACGGGCTTGGGATACGGTATTATAATAATACCGCTTGGTCGGGTATTGAATGTTTAATCGGATTGTGATTAAATTATTGAGGTAACCCACTTTAATCGGTATTGTTTGAAATAAAAGCCTTTAGGAGTTAATGACCATGTCCCGGATATCCTTGACATCATTGTATTATAAAATGGCCACGACTTATGCACGGGATGTAGGCATACACCTGACAGTGCATAAGGGAAACGGTATCCCACTCTCTTGTGGGCCTATACTTGTGGTGTGTCTGTTAATTTTGACTCGGTTTCTACATCGGGCCCTGAACGTACAACGAACATGTAAATCTGTATACAAGATTATAAATATAATTGTCCCAAGTTATAAAAGATTAATTTTGCCTTGTGCATTTTAATCAAAGTGTCAAAATATTTTCGTGCCTTGTGCACCTAAACCAATTTTCTTAAACTCGTTTCAAATGAGTCGGTTGAGTGTATTTACCAGTGAAAACTGACGTATTTTCCAAAAAGGTTAAGTGACAGGTACTGAACGTAATTGGCTGGAAGCTCAGGGCGTTAATAAGGAATCTTGCAAGTTCTAGGCGTCCAAAGTCTGTTGAACAGTTTTTCCTTTTATTTGATCCGCATGTGGATCCTTTACTTTCCGTTGTAATACTTGATATTACTTTATATTCGGATTGTAACATATTTATCCTTTGCTTCCGCTGTGCATTTATATATATTGTGTTGTTTGACTATGATGATATCAACTACGTCACGATACTCCCCTACCGGGCCCACCGGTCAAACATGGAAATATCGGGGTGTGACAGTGAGTCATGGGCTCACCCTTACGCGGCCCGCCTAGCCGCCTACTCTATGCGTAGGGTTGATGGGTCATGGGTTAGGGTTGCCAGGTGGCTTATACGTGGCCCGGATACTTATCCGGTAAATTTTAAGTTGAAGCGGCCCGCGTAAACTTTCTTAAGGTTTACGCGGCCCGCGAGAAGACCATATTTCTGATTTTCTTGTTTTTTTTTCATGCACAGTATGGTTTCAGGGGTCTAGGTTTATACTTACGGGTATTTTTAGGAAAATTTTGAGAGTCCTTACAGCATGCCCGACCCCTCGACAACATCTTCCCAAGCAAAAACAAGACATCAGAAGGCTGAACACGCCCCGTGCCCAGCGGACATGGGGGCGTGCCCAAGTGTCTGCAGAAAAGAAAAAGTTGTAGAAGCTTCTATTTCCCAACACGGGGGTGTGCCCAGCGGACACGGGGCCATGGTCAACACTTAGATTCACAGAATCCAAGCAAATCTTGATAGTACCGATACGCTTCTGCACATGGGGCCGTACCCAGCGGACACGGGGGCATGGCCAACTAATACAGACAAACTGCATTTAATGAAGAAAGAGAAGATGGATGGACATGAGGCCGTGCCCAACGGGCACGGGGCCGTGTCCGGGCTTCTGTGCAGGCTATAAATAGAGTGGCTTGGTTCACTTCAAAGGCATCCCTTGGCAAACCACCTCTCTCACACTTCACCCACACTCCACCACCATCACAACCCACATCCACTACCATCATCCATCATAGAGTGTGTGTAGTAGTCTCGAGATCCAAGATTGATAGTAAGAGTTCTTGACAATCAAAGGCCATGTTTGCCTAAGTCTCTTACATCACTTGGTGAAGACAAGCATTTAGTGTAATACTTTTGTTTTTTAATCTTTTCGCACTTTTTATTTGGTTTTGTATTAATGACATTAATAATTAGTTTTTATGTTGAAGGTGAAACTTCCTTATCATTTGTCCGTGGTGTCTTGGCGTTATTTTACTGTCTATATAAAATAAAAGATTTACACCATTGATATCTCTACGATCTATATAGAGATATGTTGGCTACCTGGTCGGGGGTTAAGGGAATGGTGTGTTAAGGTTCTTGCCTTGTTCAGTGTATAGATCCTGCAAGGACCTGGGTCAAGCTTACTAGGATCTCCTTCAATACCCACTGGTATTGGATGGCGGGGGTGCGAATGGCTTGATCCCCTCATATGTAAACTACTATTATTACATTAACCCGGCTACTTAGGATTGTATCCCTACTGACTCAAACTACTTAGCCGAGGGTAACGTCACCTTCAAAAGAGGGGCCTACCACATTACGCATTAATAACTTAATTAATTATTTTCCAATAATCCAACCCTTTAGGATTGTATCCTTGCTGACTCAAACTACTGTGTTGAGGGTAACGTCACCTTCAAAAGAGGGGCCTACTACTATAACTAAGATAATCTCTTAAAAAGTGCAAAAGTGCGAAATTCATCAAAGGTTACACTAAAGGCGAGTCGGATCCAAGTGATTCATCTTGTCTATTTGTTTTTTTTTTATTTTTTTTTCAGCATTTTTTGTTTTTATTTTCATGTTTAAAACCTTTTTCCAAAATTTTGATTTGATTAGACGTTGAGGATAAACCGGTACTAAAAGCTCTTGTGTCCTTGGACGACCTCGGTATCTTACAAATGCTATACTACGCTCACGATGGGTGCACTTGCCCATATGTGTGTTTAGTGTTAGTAAAATGTCATGTTTTATAAATTTAAAACTTGACTAAAGTGTTAAAAAGGGCTTAAAATATACATAAAAACCTATCACACTTAACGCACATCAAGTTTTTGGTGCCGCTGCCGGGGACACAAGGATTTTAGGAAACTTAGGAATTAACGGCCTAATCGTTTTTCTTATTTTTCTTTTTTTTTAGGATTTTTCGTAATTTTTTCAGCTTCTGCAGAGCTAAGCACGGGCCGTGCCCCTTGAACACACCCCGTGCTCAATCTTTGGTACTGGCAATCCTGTTTTAAGTCAGACAGTAGCTGAACACGGGGCCGTGCCCACTGAACTCGCCCCGTGCCCAAGCTTCAGATACTGAAAACAGAGCCGTAAGATCCCAACGGCTGGTAATTTCTGACACAATCATGAGTGATACTGATGATTTTTACTTTCACTCTTCTTATGGTACGTGGTGTCAATTATGTGGTGGAAATCATGAAGATTTAAAATGTTATTTTTAAATTATACTCCCCACTATATAGACCCATTGTTTTCCTGTAGCCTTAAGATGGGTGAAAGTAAAAATAATCCCTATCTCTCCCTCGAATGCTCTCAATCATCCCTTCTAGATGAAATGCTTCTTGAAGAATTCTTTCAGCTAGAAGAACTAATTCTCCGATGGATAAAAGAACTTGAGATGGATATAATTAAATCATCTCAAGATGACGGTCAAGAAGAATTAGTGAGACCGCATTCGAATTATAACAACATCGTTGCTCCTGAAATCACCTCTAACTCTTGCGAAGACTTGAGCGATAGTCGTCCCTGTGTCGATTGTGCCGTGAAGGACTCCCCGTCGAATTTCGTCGATGCATACATAGACTTGAGCGATTCGACATACACCTTCTTTATCGAGAGCCCGGATAAGGGTTGGACTTGTCCACCTACATTTAGCATAGGAATCTGTCACGGCCCCCGACCCGGTTTAACCCGTTTCAAGAGCCGCGAGACAGAAAATCCCGTGGTATTAATTTAACAACGGAAGATTTCTTCAGGATCTTTTTAAAACTACAAATTTCCTGATTATTTTATTTCACAACTCGGGATAAAACCCCGGTAAATTTTACAATCACATGATTTCACTGAGAAATCCTTATTTTACAAAACATGTTTCTTTATTTTATATTGAGCCACTTCCTTAAGCTTGTAGTGCTTCACGGCACTTTTCCTGGATCACAATAGATCACCTGAAACATGTTTGAAAAAGGTTATGTCAGCGGGAAATACTGGTGAATCATTCTATTTTACTAAAACGACTCATTTGTTATAATTTACAGTATTAAGAGAGATTACAATGTTTGCAGATATCAACCAATTACCCACAGTATTTGTCACTCGACTCGTTTCTGTGACTATGGTCAGATCACCCATTGGCTAACTCGTTGTCCAATGGTGACGGGAAATAAGTAGTGTATACAAAACCCCACATACCGGCTGTAACTTGGTGATTACATAAACTTAATCACTGTACTTATAACCTTTAAAAATAAACATGATTTTGAAAGTAATTTGGTAAAAAGAGAATGACTCACATTGCAGATTTATTTGAGCAGAGCCTAGCCTACTGATTAGCCTTTTAACCTAGTTTAATAATAATGCACACAAACTAGGTTAGTAACTAATACAGCATTTACGATAACTCACGAGATTAAACCCTCACATCGAATGACAAAGTGCGATACTTAAACATCCATCGACTTAACGACGAATGACAAAGCATAAACCCTAATGTGGGCAGCACTTAAACATCCATTGGATAGTTTAATCGATCGAACATTGAATCGTAATAGCGATCGAGTTATTACCCTGTTTTGCGGTAGCGATTTGTGATTCGTGTGTGTTTTAGAATTGTTTCGGCTATAACTCAGTGTACGTAACGAAATTTTACGTCGTTTCAACTCCAGAATTCATGTCCCAAACCCCACTATTTATAGTCAAAATTGGACCCCCTCGCGTGACGCGAGGGGTACCCCTCTGGGCGTCGCGTGGCGCGAGGGGTCTCTATTTACCATAGGGTAGCCACGTCCCTAACTAGCCTTGCTGACTTGACGGATTCTTAAAATTCGATTTTGACAGCGTTTTATGTGGATAATCGTAACTAGGGTTTATCCCCCCTGAGTTTTAGGGGCCCTGATCCTGATTCTGATTATTCTGAAAATTTTTAGGGTTTGTGTAGAATCACTTGGGTGTCTCAATTAGGGTTTCCTTTTGAACAAAATAAAATAATAATTACGACTTTTGATACGAGTTGTTACATCCTCCCCACCTTAATAAAAATCTCCTCCTCGAGATTTACTGGAATAATTGAGGATACTTTCGCTTCATCTCTGATTCCAGCTCCCAAGTGTATTCAACTCCTCTCTTTGAATCCCACTTTACTTTAACTAGCACTAGTCGTTTGTGCTTGAGAAACTTCACTTTTCTGTCTTCTATCTGAAGAGGTTTCTCAATAAATTTTAACTTTTCATTTACCTCTATATCTTGGAGAGGTACTACCAAAGATTCGTCTGATAGACATTTCTTGAGGTTGGATACATGAAACACATCATGTACTCCAGCTAACTCCTCCGGTAGTTGTAAACGATAAGCAACTGGTCCTATACGTTGGATCACTGGAAATGGTCCTACGTATCTTGGACTTAGCTTTCCTTTCTTACCGAATCGAACAACTCCTTTCCAAGGAGAAACTTTCAACAGTACTCTGTCTCCAACTTGGAATTCTAACGGCTTACGTCGATTGTCGGCATAGCTCTTTTGACGATCTCGAGCCGTCTTTAGTCTTTCTTTAATTTGAGTTATCTTGTCTGTCGTTTCTTGTACTATTTCAGGACCTGATAATTGACTTTCTCCTATTTCTGCCCAACAAACTGGAGTTCTGCACTTTCTTCCATACAGTGCTTCGAATGGGGCAGTTTCGATGCTTGAATGATAACTATTGTTATAGGAGAATTCAATTAATGGTAAGTGATCGTCCCAATTTCCACCAAAATCTATCACACATGTTCGGAGCATATCTTCTAGAGTTTGAATCGTCCTTTCACTTTTCCCGTCTGTTTGAGGATGATATGCAGTGCTTAGGTTTAGTCGAGTTCCCATTGCTTCTTGGAAACTAGTCCAGAAATGAGAAGTAAAACGACTATCCCTATCCGAAACAATGGAGAGTGGAACTCCATGTAAGGATACTACTTCATCTACATACAACTTTGCTAACCTTTCCATGCTAAAGGTTTCTTTCATGGGTAGAAAATGATCTGATTTGGTTAATCGATCCACAATTACCCAAATCGCATCATTACCTTTTCTGGTTTTGGGTAACTTAGTAACAAAATCCATTGTTATGAGTTCCCATTTCCATACAGGCATTTCTAACTGTTGTAGTAGACCTGAAGGTTTTTGATGTCTGCCTTAACTTGTGAACAAGTAAGACACTTAGAAACATCTCGGGCTATATCCTTTTTCATTCCTATCCACCAAAAGTTATTTCTTAAATCTTGGTACATCTTATTATTGCCAGGGTGCATGGTATACCTAGATTTATGAGCTTCTTCTAAAATCTTATTTCTTAATTCTCCTTGTTTAGGTACCCAAATTCTACTTTTGTGGAATCTCCAAATTCCATCAGCTCCTTGTTCTAATTCTTTTATGCGTCCCTTCATTCCTTCAGCATCATCCTTGATTGCTGTTTCTTGAACATTCTTCAATTGTTCCATTAAATCTAATTGTAGATTTAATCTGAGAGCACGAACTCGCTTTTGCTTTTCATGGTACTTACGACTTAAGGCATCTGCAACTACATTTGTCTTTCCTTCGTGATATTGAATATCACAGTCGTAGTCACTTAGGATTTCCATCCATCTCCTTTGCCTCATGTTTAACTCTTTTTGCCCAAATATGTACTTTAAACTTTTATGATCCGTATAGATAGTAAACTTACTTCCATACAGATAATGTCTCCAAATTTTAAGGGCAAAAATTACGGCTCCTAATTCTAAATCATGAGTTGTATAATTTTCTTCGTGCTTTTTCAATTGCCTTGAAGCATACGCAATTACCTTCTTGCGTTGCATTAGCACACATCCTAATCCTAGTTTTGAAGCATCACAGTAAACTTCAAAATCTTCAGTCTCTTCTGGTAAAGCTAGGATTGGGGCATTTGTTAATTTCTGTTTCAAGATCCTAAAGGCTTCTTCTTCTTTAGGTCCCCATTCAAACTTAACTGCTTTACAGGTTAGCTTAGTTAATGGTACAACTATCTTGGAAAAATCCTTAATAAACCGTCTACAGTATCCAGCTAAACCTATAAAACTTCTAATTTCCATTGCGGATTGCGGAACCTTCCATTTGGTAATTGCCTCTATCTTAGCAGGATCTACATGAATGCCGTCCTGATTCACCATGTGACCTAAGAATTGCACTTCTTGCAACCAAAATTCACACTTCGAGAATTTGGCGTAAAGCTTTTCTTTTCTTAACAAAGTTAAGAGTGAATGCAAATGCTGACTATGTTCGTCTTGACTTTTGGAATAAATAAGTATATCGTCGATGAAAACAATTACAAATTTATCCAAATACGGTTTACAGATCCTATTCATCATGTCCATGAATGCAGCAGGCGCATTTGTTAATCCGAAGGGCATGACTGTAAACTCGTAATGACCATACCTAGTTCTGAAAGAAGTTTTAGGTATGTCTTCTTCTTGTACCTTTAATTGATGATATCCGGAGCGTAAGTCAATCTTAGAAAAATATCTAGCTCCTTGAAGTTGGTCGAATAGATCATCAATCCTAGGTAATGGGTATCGATTCTTAATTGTAACCTTATTCAATTCTCTATAATCAATACACATTCTCATTGAACCATCCTTTTTCTTAACAAACAACACTGGTGCTCCCCACGGGGATGAACTAGGTTGTATGAAACCTTTACTTAATAATTCATCTAATTGCTTTTTCAGTTCTAACATTTCTGTGGGTACTAACCGATAAGGAGCCGTAGCTATCGGTATAGTTCCTGGAATTAGATGAATTCTAAATTCTACTTCCCTATCTGGTGGTAGTCCTGGTAATTCTTCTGGGAATATCTCTGGGTATTCTGAGACTACAGGAATCTCCTTAAGTTCTTTACCCTCACTACTAATGATTACTGAAATCATATATACTATTCCTTGCTTTCGTTCATAACTAGCAACTTTCATTACTGATATGAACTTCATGGGTTTACGTGGTTTATCTCCTGTAATCATGATTACTTCCCCAGTAGGTGCACGAATTTCTATAGAATTCTTATCACAAAGGATTCGAGCATGGTTGGCTACTAACCAATCCATTCCTAACACTACATCGAATTCAGCTAATTTCATAGGTAACAGGTTTGCAGAAAATTTATGACCTGAAAGTTCTATTTCTACATTTTGCATCACCTTATCTATTTTAATTGAATTCCCATCTGCCGTTTCGACTGTAAAAATCTGCCTAATGTTGGTTAAGGGTAAGTTAAGAGCTTGGCAGAATGAAGTATTTATAAAACTTTGGTTTGCACCAGAGTCAAATAATACTTTTGCGTATATGTTGTGGACTAAAAACATACCAGCTATCACATCTGGAATGAGTTCTGCCTCTTGAGTAGTTAATTGGAAGGGTCGAACATTCTTTTTGGTAGCTCCATCGGCCGGCTTGGCTTTGTTGTCTGCTGGTTTGACCAATTTAGGGCATTCTGGCTTAAAATGTCCTGTTTCTCCACAGTTATAGCATACTCTTGTTTTCTTTCTGCAATCTTCTTCGCGATGTCCTATAGCTTTGCAAAAATTGCAGATTACATTACATCTTCCATAATGTTTCTTTCTGCAGTTCTTGCAGAATGGCGAAGTTGAAGATTGCCCTGTTCCTCTTTTCTTGAAGCTGTTATTATTACCCGTACGAAATCCTTGGGTAATTTTCTGAGCCCGTTCCTTTTTCCTGTTTTCATCTCTTGTGCGTACCAATTCGTCAGTTAGGGTGTTAGCTAGTTCTACCGCATCGTCAATAGTACGAGGTCTCACAGCTTTAACGATGTTACGGATTTCACTAATTAGTCCCCAAATATAGCGAGAAATAAGTACTGGTTCTGGCGAAGCCAGTGTTGGTACTACTCTAGCATATTCAAAGAATGTCGAAGTATAACCGCGACAATCTACACCCGTCATGCGATGATTTAGGAACTTATTTGCCATTTGATCTTTCTCATATTCGGGACAGAATTTTCTTTCTACAAGACTCTTAAATTCTTCCCAGTTCATGGCGTAAGCCACAGTTCTTCCTTTAGCTTGAAGTACCGTGTTCCACCATTCTAGCGCTCCTTCTTTAAAAAGATTAGACGCATACATAACTTTGTCGTTTTCGGCACATTTACTGATTATAATCACTGCCTCGGTTTTCTCGAACCAACGCAGTGCTGCAGTTGCTCCTTCATTGCCTGCAAATTCAGTGGGTTTACAAGCAAGAAATTCTTTGTAAGTGCAACCAGACGTTGCAGCTTTCATTTTCTTAGGGAGCGGAGCTTGCAGTGGTTCATTATCATGATTAGTATGATTACCGCCTTGGTTTACGCTATTGCTGAAGTTATCTTCAGAAATACGTTTGCTAGGAATGATTTGTTGAGGTTCGATTGGATTTCTAACAGCAGCAACTATTGCTGGAATAACGTTGGCTATCCCTTGAGCAACGATATTTTCTATATCTTGCCTATTTAGAAATTGATCCTCCGGGTGTTGCTCAGATTGATTAACCTCATTAACTGGTTCGTTATTAGCGTTTTCCATCTGATAATTAATATATATAATTTTATTAGTATCGAATAAATAACAATTATACACAAATAATCGCATAAATTTCATAATACACATATAGCCAAAACTATCGATTTCTCGATTCCCATTGTTATATTTTGTAATATGCGTCATTACACATCATTATCTTACAAAGTTTTATTTTAGGTTATTTCACAAGCTACATTCTACTTATTTATTTTACAACCACAGTTTCCCATTCTCACACCATACTATCCCTCGTCAGATGATATTTTAGTAACGGTGTTCCCTCTCATCGTACTTTCAGGAGATCTGTTCTCCTACTTCCCTGATCCTATTTCCTGCATCCACCAACTCCTCACCAAAGTGGCGGAGTTCAGCTAAATTCGCATTGCTCATTGGTGGGTTTGGTATAGGTTCCGGGTCGAACTGAGGAAGAAAGGAATAAGGACTGTTGAGAAGGTTTTGGAACTGCCAATCATTAGTCCACCATTCATCCATTCCTAGAGGTTGGGTGTGGATTATTGGTTCTGGGATTGCTGGTTCTAAGTTTATAGGGAGTTGATTGTTGATAGGATAAGAGTAGAAATTATTATTAATAGGCCTGACAACATCACAGCTTGCCAAAGCACGATCTAATTCTTCCTGAAATGGTAACTCCTCGATCTGTCTAGAGCTTTCCCCAGTTTCTAGCTTGGTTTGACTAGGTCCTTCCCCAAACTCCATTTCCATTTACCTAGAATATTCTTCAAATTGCATTTCCATTTGCCTAGATCCTTCCCCGATTTCAATCCCCTTCCCTTTATCTAAGGGATTTTCTATTTTTGGAAGTCTCTTGGCTGGCTTTTTCCTACGTACACGCCTTCCCCATACATATCTCTTTCTTTTCTGAGGTTTTGGCTTTTTTGGAGGTGGAGCATTGAATTCCATAGGTTCTTCTATATCAGGTATATACCTATTGAAATCTCTGGAAACCTCTATGTTCACCGGATAGAGATTTAAATTCTGAAGGGCTTCAGACAAGTCACTCATGCTGTTTAGCATATATGCAAAATACACAAAATTTGCTAAGTTAAAATTTTATAACAAAATTTCATAAATAACCTTTAATTATTATTGCATACCGTGGAACTAATTAAATACAAAAACAACTGAACATTAAAACACACTAGGGTTTACTATAAGCTTATTTATTTACTGGGTAAGGTTTCTGGACTGTAAGTGATAAAGTTGCTAAAACTTTGAATCAAAGTATTTAAAGATTTGCATTTACTGCTACAGTGGCTAGCATATAAAGATCTGCCCATTTTTCATCTAACTTGTCTTCCCAAGGTGTTTTACTGGTTAATTCCTGGGTTTCCTGGTTAACTTTCTTTTCTCGGGATTTCTTTATTTTCTCCTAACTTTTCCTAATAATCAAACTTCTTTTATTAGGAGAAAGTGGTTCCTCATATTGTGCCTTTCGCACAAATATTCCTTCTTCAGGAATTACAGAGTGATTTGAGGATTTAATTTGGGATGAACTTCCCTTCTCGTTTGATGACCTATCTAATTTAAGATAGATGTTTGACAGCTTTTGCTTACCCATACTGTACACAAATATTCAAATAAGAAAACATATAATCACAAAATGACAAGTAGAAAAATTAAGTATTTTCTAAATACTTAATTGGCTTAAATTAGTGGCTCAGATACCACCTTTTTCTGTCACGGCCCCCGACCCGGTTTAACCCGTTTCAGGAGCCGCGAGACAGAAAATCCCGTGGTAGTAATTTAACAGCGGAAGATTTCTTCAGGATCTTTTTAAAACTGCAAATTTCCCGATTATTTTATTTCACAACTCGGGATAAAACCCCGGTAAATTTTACAATCAAATGATTTCACTGAGAAATCCTTATTTTACAAAACATGTTTCTTTATTTTATATTCAGCCACTTCCTTAAGCTTGCAGTGCCTCACGACACTTTTCCTGGATCACAATAGATCACCTGAAACATGTTTGAAAAAGGTTTTGTCAGCGGGAAATACTGGTGAATCATTCTATTTTACTAAAACGACTCATTTGTTATAATTTACAGTATTAAGAGAGATTACAATGTTTCCAGATATCAACCAATTACCCACAGTATTTGTCACTCGACTCGTTTCTGTGACTATGGTCAGATCACCCATTGGTTAACTCTTTGTCCAATGGTGACGGGAAATAAGTAGTGTATACAAAACCCCACATACCGGCTGTAACTTGGTGATTACATAAACTTAATCACTGTACTTATAACCTTTAAAAATAAACATGATTTTGAAAGTAATTTGGTAAAAAGATAATGACTCACATTGCAGATTTATTTTAGCAGAGCCTAGCCTACTGATTAGCCTTTTAACCTAGTTTAATAATAATGCACACAAACTAGGTTAGTAACTAATACAGCATTTACGATAACTCACGAGATTAAACCCTCACATCGAATGACAAAGTGCGATACTTAAACATCCATCGACTTAACGACGAATGACAAAGCATAAACCCTAATGTGGGCAGCACTTAAACATCCATTGGATAGTTTAATCGATCGGACATTGAATCGTAATAGCGATCGAGTTATTACCCTGTTTTGCGGCAGTGATTTGTGATTCGTGTGTGTTTTAGAATTGTTTCTGCTATAACTCAGTGTACGTAACGAAATTTTACGTCGTTTCAACTCCAGAATTAATGTCCCAAACCCCACTATTTATAGTCAAAATTGGACCCCCTCGCGTGACGCGAGGGGTACCCCCCTGGGCGTCGTGTGGCGCGAGGGGTCCCTATTTACCATAGGGTAGCCACGTCCCTAACTAGCCTTGCTGACTTGACGGATTCTTAAAATTCGATTTTGACAGCGTTTTATGTGGATAATCGTAACTAGGGTTTATCCCCCCTGAGTTTTAGGGGCGCTGATCCTGATTCTGATTATTCTGAAAATTTTTAGGGTTTGTGCAGAATCACTTGGGTGTCTCAATTAGGGTTTCCTTTTGAACAAAATAAAATAATAATTTGGACTTTTGATACGAGTTGTTACAGAATCACCCTTTCCGATACCCTCTTACATTCCCGTCTAAAACTAGGGCAACTAAGGTATCTCAGGCACTTCGGTGTTGTTCCGTCCAGTAAGGAACCACCCGATCCGGATAAATTCCTTAAAAATAGACAAAACTTCATAAACAGCCTCTAGACACGGGGCCGTGTCCAGGTCAGCACGCCCCCGTGTCCACCAAAAGATTCTCGTCTGACTTTTGGTCAGAATACGGACAAAAGGTGTCAGAATCTTGTCTGCACACGGGGCCGTGTCCAGCGTGCTGTCGTTTTCTATAAATGCAACAAAGATTCCTGCACATTTCGACCATTCTAAAGACAAAGATTTAGTGGGATCTTCACATATACCATACTAGGTATATTCTAAAGAAGGTTCTCAACAACCATCTTGTCTTTTCTACTTTTGTCCATTGCCTTCTTCTTCATTTTTCCTTCAACACCTCCATTAGAGTTTGAAATCACCATGGTTTCAATATTTATTGTGGTATTGTTAGATTTTTATTCAAGGAATCTTGTTTAAATAAGTTTTACAACACTGTTTTAAGTTATTTCCGCTCAAAAATGCTTCAAAAGTAAGAAAAATAATTTAAAGATCCAAGATTCCTTGTTCCAAAAATCTGCAGAAAGCTAAATACGGGGCCGTGTTCACTGAGCACGGGGTCGTGCTCACTGAGCACGGGGCCGTGTTCGAGGTACTGTTTCATTAAAAATGAACTCTTTTCTGTTTATTTTCGTAGAATATCAAGCCAAAACAGTGGAACCTCCTCAGCACATTCCCGAAACAGTCGGAGGGAACGAAGGCCTTCAATCGAAGCAACTCTTGTACTCTATGTTATGGCACTACGAGAAGCGCTCGACGAAATGACATCCGTAGAAGCGGTCCTGATCGACCGTATTAATTATCTAACGGTGGGGTTGGAAAATAGTTTCCAAGAAATCAACCTCTTGCACCAGAGGTTGAACATTCTTGTGACACCTCCCATGGAACCAATCCTTCCCCAAAAAGATTGGAACTTAGCACTTGGAATCAATAACCCCACAGGGTGGGATGACATCCCCGCGGAACCTCCTCTTGACTATTTGCAAGAAGTTCCAGTGGAAGTTACACCCCCTCAAAATAACGATGCCAATGAGCCCACCTTTCTTCTCCCTAGGGAGATAGAAGAATGGCTCAACGACGTGTGAGGGACCATGCCCGGAGTAGAAGTTCTTCAAGCCTCATTCAACCGAAAAGATTATCTTTGTCGGAAATTTTGCTCTTAAAATAAACTATAGGCAAGGACTTCTTTTCGGTTTTAGATTTCTTGTGTTTCTTGACCTATAAGTTTTAGTTATGCTTTTATTATTAGGAACTTATTGTAATTCTCTCTTTAATGAATGATGGTTTTAAAATTATTTGGTGGTTGGATGATGTTGTAATGGGTAAAACACACTCAGGATGGTGAAGGATACTAAGGGAAGCTTAAACCAACACCCTATATACAAAAACAGAGCCTCCCGACAATTCTACTTCATTATAGCAAGTTCAGCACGGGTCGTGCCCAGCCAACATGCCCCGTGCTCAAGGGTCTGCATAAAAATGCCCAGTTCAGGTAACTGCACACGGGGCGTGTTCACTGAACACGCCCCCATGTCCAGCCTTCTGTTACTTTTTGTCACTCTCTGTTACTGGCAACCTGAACACGGGGCCGTGCCCGGACACCACGGCCCGTGTCCAGATGCCTAGTAACAAGAAATTTTGTTTTTAACACACCATTTTTCACATTCGATCAACCTAAAAACTTATTTTTGGGACACATTGAGGACAATGTATAATTTAAGTGTGGGGGGATGCTAAAACCTTGAATTTTGCAAATCCTAATTACAAGCCTTACACAAAACTCTATTGGAACCTCTAAACACCCCAATTTTTTTTCAAAAAACTTTTCATTTTTTTTACTTGTCTTAGTTTAAGTTGGGAATATCAAGTTCTAAAAAGGTTATATTTTTACAAATTTACAACCGATAGCCTCGTGATAAAAAGAACCAACATAAGAAAATTATGAAACGGCATGACAAATCTAGTTAAAATTTGATTATATATACTTGATCACATTGTAACGATCCTCAAATAAACCGACACCTTCATAATAATTCAGACACCCTAATATATTTTAAAATATCCCAATATGTCTTTAAATACATCCCGTATGTGAAAACCGAGCCCGAAATACATTAAATAGAATTTAAAATAAAAAAAAACCTGATTTTTTAGCTGAGGCGGGCAGCGTAGACCCACCCCAACCTTTACGCGGGCGGTATCAAGGTTAAAAACCTGATTTCGTTGAATTTTAAGTTAAGGCGGGCCGCGTAAGCTAACCTTAACACTTACGCGGGCCGCGTGAGATCAAGAACGCAGAGACACCCTAGGCCGACACGTGTCGACATCGTGGCGGACCTACCTGATGAGCATGACAAGCTAGTCCGTTGACTAGCTTTGACGCGGGCCGCGTAGACCTTCGTCTACTCTTACGCGGGCCGCGAGAGACCCAGGTTCAGCAACTATATAAAGGAGCCATCGGGTTCAACCAGAAATCGTTCAAAATTCATTTCTCAATCTCAAATTCTGATATTAGGCATAATACGCGGGTATTATACCCCCTAATTAGCGAGGTTCTACTCCGTTGTAAGTATTATAACCCCAGTTTCGTATTAGATACGCTGCCCGATTGATTTAGGGTTCCGTAACAACTGTCGTGGTTCTGCCCGACGTAGTTGTTGGAATACCGTCTCGGGGAGGGTATCATTAATATTATCAAAGGGTTATTATACTAACCTATGTACATTTGTGTAAATTATAGATTAATCCCATGAAACCCTTACGCGAAGTCTAAGATAGCAATGTGAGTTTATCCAATTTTTGTTAAACTTTTGTATTATTTTACAAAACCTTAAATGTTTTACAATGTGATTAAGCGGTGATTGAGTCTTTGTAGTTCTTCAATTACTGCCGGTATGTTGGGGTTTTGTATACAAAATTTACTACACTGTGAGTAGTAAGTCGGGACGACAATACGTTACCATTGGACAACGAGTTAGCCAATGTGTAATATGACCCACCAGTCAGGATTGACAGTACTGAATGAGTAATTGTGTAGAAATAAACAATGTGATTGCTCTCAATACTGTGTTAATTAATAAAATATTTCTTGATTAAACTGGGATTCACTCACCAGTATTTTCCACTGACAAATGTTTTTAAAACGCGTTTCAGGTAACACAATGTGACAGCCAATTAGTAAAAAGCCAGCTGGAGAGCACTGAAGGTTTGGGAAAAATGTGGCTATAAAAGTTACCTAAAAGACGATGTTTTAAATTCAATAAAATAGGGTTTATCCCTATAAACGTATTGTAATAAGAAACTTGGGTTTTACCCATGTGATTATTAATATTAAATATGGTGGTTTTACTCTGATAAACATTTCCTAACTACGGTCCTGATGTAATTTCCGCTGCCAAATTAACCAACTGATACCACCAAAATTCTGAGTTCGCGTCCGCCCGTTCCCGGGACAGATAAGGGATCGGGGTTTGCGACAGAAGGTGGTATCAGAGCCTAGCCACTGGTCTAAGCCAAAGAAATGTTCTGCTGACACTTAAATTTTAAATTTTGTGTTAGGAAATAATATATGTGATTATGTGTTTTGTGTTATTTGACTATTTGTTAGTTTACAGTATGAGTGATCAAGGACCCTCAGACATGTGTCGTCAGTTGTCTGATTCACCTAGGAGTGAAGGTACCTCTTCACAGCCTGCCCTTTCTGGGTATTCTACTGATCAGGAAGAAGGGATGTTTGCCTTTAAAGCTCAGTCAGAAGAGCCATTCCCTCATAAAAAGAGAGGATGGTTCAGTAAGAAAGCATTTGCACGTAGGAAAAGAATGCGAAAGTTGCAACAGCAAAGAGTTCTAGCGGCTGCTAAGCGAAAGACAGATGCCCATACACAGGATATGCTTAATAGAAGCCTAGCCAATTTCCATATCCTAGCTACAACTGCTGCTGACCCAAGTCTGGAACAACTAGTAGCCCCACAACCCTTACCTTTGATTCCCACTCAACCAATGGAGGTAGAAATGCATGATTTTAACCCTGAGGAGATACCTAGGATACCAGCCCCTAATCCTCTAGATCCAAATTATGATCCATGGTTTGATGATCTTAGGGATTATGTGCCACGCTATCACTTAAACGAAGAAACCTTGCCGAACTTGCGTATTCCCCATACAACAGGATACGTACGACCATAAGACCATCAACTCTATCACTTTAAGTCCCTCATTTATCGACTTAATCGCCGAGGCCTATGGCGAGCGGGTCATTAGTTAATAGCGCTATTAGGTTTAACAAACCTCACACCGTGCCAGTCGGACGGGCGTGTACTAATGGACTATGGGCAAAGGGTCAATGCTGATAGACATTGACTTAGGGCACCTCTTACATTTTCGTAGCAGTCGATACGCGTGGTCTAGTAACACATGGGAAGCCCCCACTAATCTTCGCAAACATGTCTGGGAGACCGCGATACTAATTAACACGATACATGGTTTACAAAACGAACATATGATTTACGAAACGAATGCTACAACCAAACAACCAACTGTGAACTCGCTTAACTTTGTTGTTGATTCGTTGCTACATGCCTTGCAGGTCGTTAGGTACCCATGGAGCTTACACAGGGAGGCGCAGTCGTTGTGGGACATGGCAATGTGTGCCATGCTATAAACATTACTTTATTTCGTACTTAATACTTACTTTGGGTTTTTACAATTATGCTTCCGCTAAACACTTAACTATGCTTTGGTTTTGAACACCTTTCATATTGTTTGGTTGAATTATATTTATTACATACATTGTTCAATATGATTGGTGGCTTGGTCCTGGTCAGTCACGCCTCCAAGCGGTGATACTCCGCGTGTGGATTTTGGGGGTGTGACAATTAACCCCTCAAAGGCTTTAAGCAAACAAAACATTTTTAAACAGGACATTTCAATGATTTAACCTTCATACAATTAAAGATTCAATGCCCGACCAAGCGGTATTTTATATACCGTACCCCAAGCCCGTATAGGGAAAATAAGTTAAAAGTATTTTCCTTTGCAAGTATTAATCATGTCACACCCTGGCTTTGCGGAAGCGTGGTTATTTTTGTGTGACTTCTTAATACCATAGCTTAATCATAACAAGCTATATGAAATAAAAACCATGCAAGATCATCCATTAAAATAAGTTTTAAAACCAAAGTAACATGACATTGTCTTGGAACTACACCATCATAACATAAAGTATTGTTTTGAAAGACATAAACATCAACATGAATAAAACGCAGTTTAAGACTTGTGACTCGTCCAGGAAAAAGTCACATTTCCTAAACCTGGATGACCTCGGAACCCATATGCAGCGGGAAAACATAACATACCGCGCCAGATCTTTAATTCCCTGAAATACATGTAAGTTGGAAAAAATCAACAATAATGTTGAGCGAGTTCATGTGTAAGTGAGTAAATAAACCTTTGTATATATAAAAATCCTGGTATGTAGCAAATAAGGAAAAAGAGATCACCAATGGTTTGCAAGGCCATTGATATGTGTGAAGTGCAAGTAGGAAGACTCAAACCTAGCAGATTTTGCGTTGGGCACAAAGTCACCCCGAGGTCCGTACTGTTGGACCTGGAGTTGGGCTCGCTACACCCAGATAGATCTACCGCTTACGTCCCTCGGTCCTACAACGAGGATTAATGGCCTCCAGTTCCCGCCTACCCACTCACATGATCTAAGTAGTAACCCTCCTTACGCTAACCATACCATGTATAAAGTACTTGTAATCAAAGTAACATGTATTTCACCCCCGTAGTTTAGAAAAACTGAAAACAGTTAAGAGAAAAGGGGGACATGAACTCACAGTGGTGCGTCTCTACCAAGTATGTCTCCTGATCAAGCAGCTGTGTGACGACCTACACGTACTAATTCTATTAGAGGGACGGCCGTGCCTTAGCTTTAAGGTTTAAGTTTTTGGGAAATAGTTAGACAACTATTTCGTGTTTATATTCTGTATACTTGGTAATCATTTTCCTTCCCAAGGATGGGGGATTTAATACATGTGTATTCGTATAATTTCGAAATATATTATTAAGTCTCACTGAAAATATATTTTATTTCTAACTCCAAAATATAAATATTCTTCTCAAAAATATTATATTTTCTATTACATAAATTTTCCCAAAATAATACCTTGACAAAAACACGCGTTAAGTCATATTTTCTTAAAAATGCGTAAGTTACGTTTTAATGATCGAGTGGTAATAATAATTACCGGTGTAACTTATATATTTATCGCGAAGGCGTTCGTATTATTTTGGATTCGTTAACGTTTGATAGTATTATTTTTACCCTAAAAATAATACTAGTATCTTCACAAAATAACCATAAACACATATCAAGTGACTTTATGAAAAATATATACTAAATATATATTTACCAAGTTTTATTTTGTGAAATCCCACCTCCGATGTTTTGTAAATAAAGTCGTGGCGAAATCTATAATTTGAAAACAAGTCGAAAAGTATTTCTAACACTTATAGTGAAAATAATTCTAAGTGTTAGGTTTTAGAAAAATTTCGCCAGAGTTTCCTCTGTAACTGGAGGTGGCCACGCTTTCAAGCGTATCATTTTCTTTTATAATCAAATCAACCATTTTTCTTATTTAACCAAAGCAATATTCAACGCATCAAACTAGTTAATAAACATGTAATTCGCAAGAATCTCATGAACTTGTAGTTTTCCAACACTATGATGTAAATCCCAATACTTTAAGAGGATCTTTATATAAAGCAATCCGATTTTGTAAAAACCTCGTTTTTAGGGAAGTTCCGTCTTTACAACTTCTCGTCATCTTTTTCAAAAATAGTTATTTTGTCGAAAGTGTGTGCTACACAAGTGTTTACACACTTGTGTGTTCTAAAAATCATTCGTGTTAGTGTAAGATCCGTCTTTAGAAAACATGATTTCTTTGATACTTGGTTCTTTGAAAATACCGCTTGTAGATACGTAGATCTACTAGTTTTAAACACTATTTCACAAGCTAAATCGCTTTTACACAAGTTCATGATTCGTGTGTGGTAGAGTTTCATCCTTTAACCCTTGTTACTTCCAAAACAACCTTATGTCATGATCCAAGGTCATGACCAATCCGGGTTAAATGACGATCCGAGCTACCACAACATAGATCGGGTCCAAATAATCACATAAATCAATTACTACAAGATTTACACAACATATGAGCTTTTAACCATCATTACAAGCATTTTTAGTAAACTTTTATGTATCAACTTGTATGTTTACGAGTTTTAGCCGTTACATAACATTTTAACCACTTTAGAATAGTTCGAGAGGGTGGTTATAGCAACTTACAACTAGCTCGAGGCTAGGGAAGAATCTAGGCGCAAAATGGGTGGATAAAAGCAATAGGGTGAGGTCCTTCGCCTTCCGAATGCACCAAGCCTCCTTATACGTGATCCTTAACGCTTGTATGAACTTGGAATGTGAAGATCAAAGCTCAAAAAATTGATGGGTGCAAGAGGGTGTTCGGCCGTGAGTTTCTTGAGGGAGAGTGAGAGAGTGTTTTCTTGTTATGTGATTATGTGAAGGTTATGGTGGGTTAAAGATGTTACTTATAGACCATTCTTGCATCATTGTCCAATGGATTTAGTGTTGTCAAGATATTAGGCAAAGTAGGATTAAAATAATCATCAAGGTACAAGGGGTGTCCCCTTGGGGACCGAATTCGTAAAGGGGGGGGGGGGTATCTAGTTCACTTCCAACCAATTAGTTAATGTATAGTTAGGTTAATCTAATTAGTTAAGTGATTAACCCGGTTAGTAGTGTGTTGTGCATTATGGCGTGGGTTAGGGTATTCAGGGACCCTAGCTGGCTCAGAAAAAGAAAAATAGTGTTATTAACAATATTTTCATGTTCCGGGCATAGTCCGGTTGTTCGGTTGGATAGTAATCCGTTAAAGCGTTAAACAAGCTTTAAAGTGTCGTTATAATTATTTTTTAGTGACACAACTTATTTCTCCAAAGTGTCGGGAATATTTTCCTCCTGTTTTGGCACTTTATTAGTTAGCCAAATGCTGAATTGTTTATTAAAGTGCTGAGTCTTTGTGCTTAAAGCACGTTTTAGGCACATCCAGTCATTGTAACTTATTCCTAGAGACGCAGTTCTACAACCCTTGTATCCCTACACTCACCACTAGTGTAGTAAGATATTTCTGGCTCATACAGGCCTTAGAGGCAGTGTCTGCCTGATGCTGGCTTTATCAGCATGTTCAATAGGTTATCCGTTTATAGTGCTACTGTGCTTTTTGTGCATCATGTTTGTCACTAACGTTCAGCATGTACATAATGTAGTGACGGTATGTAAAGTATGATGCAGGTATATGCATGTATCAGAAATCAAGTAGCAGTTCATCAGTAATTTCAAACAAGCACAGTAATTAAGCAGTAATTAATTATTAATTAAGTCGTACGGATACCTGGTTTAGTGAGGGTTGTCACATTCTCCCCCCGTTAGAAAAATTTCGTCCCGAAATTTTAAGTTCTGCTTGTAGATGCAGGGTTCTTAGGAAATAGGTGGGGGTATTTCTCTTTCATCCGGTCCTCACGCTCCCAGGTGTATTCAGGACCATGTCTGGCATTCCATCGAACTTTGACGAGCTTGACACTGCTCCGGCGGGTCTTGTTTACTTTCCAATTCGTAACCTCAACCGGTTCTTCAACGAAATGGAGCGTGTCGTCAACATGAATCTCGTCGATGGGAATGGCAATGGTATCTTGAGTTGGACTTTTCTTCAGGTTGGATACATGAAATGTATCGTGAACTGAATGGAGTTCAGCAGGTAAGTCCAGCTTGTATGCTACTAGTCCTATTCTTTCCAAAATTCTGAAAGGACCAATGTAGCGCGGATTTAACTTTCCACGCTTTCCGAAGCGTGCCACACCCTTCCAGGGTGAGACTTTCAATAAAACCATATCTCCAACATGAAATTCCAAGTGTTTCCAGTTTGGATCCACATAGGCTTTCTGTCTTTCACGAGCTGCTTCGATGCGTTTTCGGATCTGCGCAATCTTGTCTGTCGTCTCTTGGACGATTTCGGGACCAACAAGCTGCCTATCACCTGCGTCAGCCCAGCATAGGGGTGATCGGCACTTGCGTCCGTAAAGGGCTTCAAATGGCGCGACTCCAATACTGGTGTGGTAGCTGTTGTTGTATGAAAATTCGACCAAAGGCAAATGCTTGTCCCAGCTACCGCCCAAATCCATTACACATGCTCTCAGCATATCTTCTAACGTCTGAATCGTTCGCTCGCTTTGACCGTCAGTTTGCGGATGAAACGCAGTGCTCAGATTTAATTGTGAGCCAAAAGCTTCTTGGAAGGATTGCCATATCCTTGACACAAACCTTCCGTCTCTATCAGAGATGATCGAGAGAGGCACTCCATGACGTGCGACGATTTCTTTCATGTAAAGTTAAGCCAATTTGCTAGTGTTATCCTTCTCTTTGATTGGCAGAAAGTGTGCGGACTTTGTTAGGCGGTCAACTATCACCCAGATAGTGTCATGACCTCTTGGCGTTCTTGGCAACTTTGTAATAAAATCCATTGAGATTTGATCCCATTTCCACTTGGGAATCTCAGGTTGTTGCAGAAGTCCTGAAGGCTTCTGGTATTCTGCTTTCACCTTAGCACACGTTAGACACTTGCTCACATAAACAGCAACATCGCCTTTCATCCTAGGCCACCAATAGTAATCCTTGAGATCTTGGTACATCTTATCCGCTCCTGGATGGATAGAGTACCGCGACTTGTGAGCTTCATCGAAAATAACCTTCCTTAAACCTCCAAACAAAGGAACCCATATCCTTTTCTCAAAACATAACGTTCCTTCCTCGTTTGGTACCAGTAGCTTCTCCATCCCACGGAGATATTCTTCTTCAAGGTTTCCTTCCTTGAGAGCTTCTTTCTGCGCGGCACGAATGCGCAAGGAAAGATCGGTTCGGATAATCATTTCTAAAGCCCTAACCCTTATGGGCTTGATCCTCTCCTTTCGACTTAGGGCATCGGCGACCACATTTGCCTTCCCTGGATGATACTTTATCTCGCAATCGTAATCATTTAACAACTCAACCCATCGTCTTTGCCTCATATTCAACTCCTTCTGGTTGAATATGTGTTGTAGGCTCTTGTGATCTTTAATGCAAATACCACTGCGCCAAGTTCCAAATCATGTGTGGTATAGTTCTTTTCGTGCACTTTCAATTGACGCGATGCGTAAGCAATAACCTTTTGGCGTTGCATCAACACGCAACCCAATCCTTGACGTGAGGCGTCACAGTATACCACAAAATCATCTGTACCTTCCGGTAGTGCTAAGATTGGCGCAATGCAGAGCTTATCCTTCAATATCTGGAACGCTTCTTCCTGTTTGATTCCCCAATCAAACTTCTTATCTTTCTGCGTGAGGAGCGTCAACGGTTGAGCGATTTTTGAAAAATCCTCAATAAATCTTCGATAATAGCCAGCCAAACCCAAGAATTGTCGAATCTCGGTTGGCGTCTTTGGCGTTTCCCAATTCTTAATCGCTTCGATCTTGGTGGGATCCACGTGGATTCCATCTCCATTTACCACGTGCCCAAGGAATTGTACTTCTTGTAGCCAAAACTCGCACTTAGAGAACTTGGCATACAACTGTTCCTTCTTCAGCAGCTCCAAAATAGCTCTTAGATGTTGTTCGTGCTCAGCCTTTGTCCTTGAATAAATCAAGATGTCGTCAATGAACACAATCATGAACTTGTCCAAGTACGGCTTGCAAACTCTATTCATCAAGTCCATAAAGACTGCAGGTGCGTTTGTCAAACCAAACGGCATAACAAGGAACTCGTAGTGTCCATAACGAGTTCTGAAGGCTGTCTTCGGGATACTTTCCTCTTGTATCCTTAACTGATGGTATCCAGATCGAAGATCGATCTTTGAATAAAAGCTTGAGCCTTGCAGTTGATCAAACAGATCATCAATTCTTGGCAGAGGATATCTATTCTTGATTGTCAGCTTGTTCAGCTCCCGGTAGTCGATGCACATACGAAAACTACCGTCCTTCTTCTTGACAAACAGGACCGGAGCTCCCCAAGGCGAGAAGCTTGGTCGGATAAATCCCTTGTCTAACAACTCTTGAAGTTGTGTCGACAATTCTTGCATCTCAGACGGGGCAAGTCTATAAGGTGCCTTAGCCACAGGCGCGGCGCCTGGAACTAAGTCAATGCGGAACTCTACTTGTCTCTGAGGTGGCAGTCCAGGTAAGTCCTCTGGGAAGACTTCTGGATATTCCCTCACGACAGGGATGTCTTCTATTCTTGGCTCAGCAGCCTTCTTATCCACAATGTGTGCCAGGAAGGCAACACATCCCTTCTGCAAACACTTTCGCTCTTTCAGGCAGCTGATAATTCTTAACGGCGTATCACGCTTCTCCCCGTGAACCACAATTGTTTCGCCATCTTCGGTTGGGATACGAACGACCTTTTCGTGACAAACTATTTCAGCCTTGTTGCCTGATAACCAATCCATTCCTACCACCACGTCAAAGCTTCCCAACTGGACTGGTAGCAGATCCAACGCAAACTCACGCTCTCCCAATTCGATCACACAACCTCTGATAACTTCATTGGCTTCTACTAACTTCCCATTAGCCAATTCGATTGAGTACGGAATATCTAATTTACTAGCGGCTAAACCAAGCATGTTCTTAACTTCTAACGATACGAAGCTATAATCGGCGCCAGTATCAAATAAAACGGATGCATAGCGTTGGTTTACAGGGAACGTACCAGTAACGACATTGGGATCCTGGCGCGCTTCCCGTGCTTCGATATGGAACACTCTTCCACGGGCTTGGTTTAACTCTGGGCAGTTCCTCTTAAAGTGCCCGATATCACCACAGTTAAAGCATCCAAGTCTTTGCCCATTTCCACCTCCATTTCCAGCTTGGTTGTTGTTTTGGTTTGCATTACCAGCTTGATTCACATTGTTGCCTCGATTCCCGTTTCCTCCATTGTTCCCCTATGGGCGATTCCCAATACCACCACGATTATTATTTCTATTCCCAAATCCTCCTTGGCCTCCCCGGCCAGCACTAGCCCAACAAGAATCCTTCAAGTGACCAGTCTTTCCACAAGCTTCACATACTTTTGGCCCGCATCGGCCAGAATGGTGACGCTGGCAGGTGTTGCACTTGGGCTGGGTGCCCATATATCCTTTTCCTTTCTTCCCACTACCAACTGTAACCTGAGCTGGCGCGTTTGGCTCTTCTTTCTTAACAACCCCACTAGTGCCTTGTTTGAAGTTCGAGAACTTTCGTTTGTTACCTCCAGATGACTCGACGTGAGTCTCTTTCTTCTTTTGCTCAACATCAGAAAACTTGTTTAGGCGGATCGCCTCCTCAGTGAGAGCTACGCTCAAATCGATTGCCTCAGTAATTGTCGCAGGCTTGGATGAGGTCACCATGCTTATGATTTGAGGAGGTAATCCCCAAATGAAACGTTCAATCCGCTTGAACTCCGGAGTGACCATGTAGGGTACCACATGCGATAAGTCATGGAACCTTTGAACGTATTCTGCGATCTTTGGACCTTCCATTTTCAAATGCCAGAACTCAGTTTCCAATCTTTGGATTTCCGCGCGAGAGCAGTACTTTTTGCGCATAAGTTCCTTCAGTTCGGTCCAGGTTAGCGCGTAGGCAGCAGCTTCACCAAGTGTCTGTACCTGCAAATTCCACCAAGAGAGGGCTCCATCCAAGAATAGCCCTGAGATATAGGTGACTTGCTGATCTAGTGCGCATTTGCTCATGCGAAGAACAGATTCAGTTTTCTCAGCCCAACGAACAAAGGCGACAGCACCTCCTGTGCCATCAAAGTTGACCGGTTTGCAGTCTAACAACTGCTTGTAGGTGCACCCTGCACACACATTGTAACATGTGAACGGCATTAGCATCTTTGCTATAGATATCCAATTAGGTCATGGTATGTCTAAACGACTTAGTACTACCATGAGGTGGATTGTTGTTGCCATTGTTGTTTGAGCTGCTTCCGCTGGGTCCTCCTTGCGAGGCGGCGTATTGCGCGATGGCAGCAGCGATGACTTGTTGGAGTTCTGCCTCATTGGTAGGCATCGGCATTGGACGTTTCGGCGGCATCTTCTAAAAGATGTGTTTACGTCAGTCAGGCCATAGTAAAGATCCCATGTTATAATACATACGCTTTATTATGATAGTAATAGTACATAACATCTCATGTTATAATCATATCAATCACACAACATCCCATGTCATAGAATATAAATAACCAAATCAAGCATCAAATATGATGAGAATACTGCGATTGCCATATATTGAGACCACATAGTTAGCGTACAAGTACATCACAGTGTCATACAACATCATCGACTAAGGGCTACATCACCCTAGTCTAAAAACTATATCAAATCAGTGTTAGTACATCAAATACATGTCAACAAAAGTCAGAATCATAATGTAGTCTCCAAAAATGCTGTGCAGTCAAAAGCAATTGCCGTCTTCTCACCAGCGTCTACCCATACGGTACTGAAGAGCTCTACACGGATGGCGGTGGAGGAGGGGGAAAGTGAGTGTAAAACAAGCGACGCAAATGGAGCCAGTCCTCCTCCATGGATCTCTGGGTACGCAAGAAAGAAGCAACCTGCTGCTCTAGGGCAAAAAGGCGTGCAGCATAGTCTGGTGGTAAAGGTCGAGAGGGCTGCAAAGGAGAGTGGGTCTGACCCTGGCACTGACACGGCGGCGGCTGGGCTCTCTCAAGCTCCTGAATGCGCTGCGTGTGTGCCTCGTGCTGGGCGACAAAAGACATCAGAACGTCCTCAATAGTATACCCCATATGGAAAGAATGGTAGGGGTCGGTCGGTGGCATAACAGAAGGTGACGTCCAGAGAAACGGCTCACTGGTGGGATCAAAAGGTGCCACATGAAATGGAGAAACAGGGGGAAAAGTAGCAGACGGTGGTATAGCAGGGATAGATACCGGTACATGTCCAAAAGGGTGAGCCGAAGAACCCTCTCCAGGTCGCGCTGGAGGTGTAAATCGAGGAAATGAAAAGGAGGTACCCACGTGACGGGTATCAGTGATCTGAGGGGGAATAGGTGGGACCTCGTCATCAGTAGGAATCCACCCATGCTGGGCGTGCTCATCTCGTGGGTCAATCTGTGCCTCAAAAAGTGCATGATCAAACTGAACTGGCATAGGATCATGGTGAGGTGCAACAAAAGGGTCAACTAGTGCATCAGCAATAAGTGGGGGATCAACATGATCAGCAGCAATGACATGATCGCCCTCCAACAACGGAGCGTCCACTGGGTGATCATCAATAGGTGGGTCAGCAATGACAGGCTCAATAATAGGTGCGTCAGCATGAACTGGGTCGTGCTCAAACGTAGGGTCTAGAGCGGCTACCTGCTCAGGGGCCATGGCAGGCTCGGGGTCATCGAAGGCCATCTCAAAATCAAACTCAGGGTTGATGGGATCAACTGGGTCTACTGGGTCGACTGGATCCTCCATAGGCTGATCCATGGGTATAAACTCTATATCCTTATCTGGGTCGAATCCTGGGGGAAAGACAGGATCGGAATCCTCCACATCCTCGTGGTCGAAAGCAAAACTAGGAATAGGGGCAGCAGAGGATGCTTAGTCGGGATCTGATCCATGTGAGAAGTGTTGCGCACTCTGGGTGTGTGAAGGTGCGGAGGCCACAGACTCGAAAGAGTCTGGGACCGGAGAGTGAGCGGGTGACTCCTCGGCGGGAGCATCTGCGATCATCAAGAGATCACCAGCAGCAAGAAGGGCCTCGCCCTGAACATCATCCTCTAAAGGCTCGTCATCAAACAGATCGATGTCGCCATCATCGTCGGCGTCGAGAAGCAAATCGTAAGCAGGATATGAAGCAAGTGGTATGGGAGCAGGGATCTCCACTAACGGTAGGTCCCCGGCCAAAGGGCCATCAGCGAGCTCATCAGCACCATCAGGTACAGCAAAGGGCTGAAAGTCGTCCTCGTCCGTGCTAGTAACGTCGGAGGTGTGAACCTCGCGCTCTGAAGACTCTAGGTCGTCTGATACGATAGGTCTAGGGCCTGTGGTGTCTGAATCACCAGTGCCGGTCGAGTCCATGTGTCTGTAACATAAACACAAATGTGCATGAATAATCAATCATACAATCAGATAAGCACATTAGTCACCAAGTAAGCAATCAAATAATTCTCCTAGTCCCACTAGCCTCCCAGCCTCCCAGACTGCTCTTCCTAGTCCCACTAGCCAATTCTCCTAGTCCCACTAGCCAATTCTCCTAGTCCCACTAGCCAACTACCTCGATCTCCCAGACCGAGCCTCGGCCTTCCAGACCGAGCCTCAGCCTTTCCAGACTGAGCCTATAAATAATAAATAAAATGTGCTCAACATTTGTTTGTAAAAACGTTTTGGATCTGGACTTAAGTGGTATGCAGTAAAAATGTTTTCGTGAGAGCCCTAGTGATCATAGTCTAGACTCGAGAAGGAATCCTAGTTCGCTATGATCAGAGCTCTGATACCAAGCTGTCACACCCTGGCTTTGCGGAAGCGTGGTTATTTTGGTGTGACTTCTTAATACCATAGCTTAATCATAACAAGCTATATGAAATAAAAACCATGCAAGATCATCCATTAAAATAAGTTTTAAAACCAAAGTAACATGACATTGTCTTGGAACTACACCATCATAACATAAAGTATTGTTTTGAAAGACATAAACATCAACATGAATAAAACGCAGTTTAAGACTTGTGACTCGTCCAGGAAAAAGTCACATTTCCTAAACCTGGATGACCTCGGAACCCATATGCAGCGGGAAAACATAACATACCGCGCCAGATCTTTAATTCCCTGAAATACATGTAAGTTGGAAAAAATCAACAATAATGTTGAGCGAGTTCATGTGTAAGTGAGTAAATAAACCTTTGTGTATATAAAAATCCTGGTATGTAGCAAATAAGGAAAAAGAGATCACCAATGGTTTGCAAGGCCATTGATATGTGTGAAGTGCAAGTAGGAAGACTCAAACCTAGCAGATTTTGCATTGGGCACAAAGTCACCCCGAGGTCCGTACTGTTGGACCTGGAGTTGGGCTCGCTACACCCAGATAGATCTACCGCTTACGTCCCTCGGTCCTACAACGAGGATTAATGGCCTCCAGTTCCCGCCTACCCACTCACATGATCTAAGTAGTAACCCTCCTTACGCTAACCATACCATCTATAAAGTACTTGTAATCAAAGTAACATGTATTTCACCCCCGTAGTTTAGAAAAACTGAAAACAGTTAAGAGAAAAGGGGGACATGAACTCACAGTGGTGCGTCTCTACCAAGTATGTCTCCTAATCAAGCAGCTGTGTGACGACCTACACGTACTAATTCTATTAGACGGACGGCCGTGCCTTAGCTTTAAGGTTTAAGTTTTTGGGAAATAGTTAGACAACTATTTCGTGTTTATATTCTGTATACTTGGTAATCATTTTCCTTCCCAAGGATGGGGGATTTAATACATGTGTATTCGTATAATTTCGAAATATATTATTAAGTCTCACTGAAAATATATTTTATTTCTAACTCCAAAATATAAATATTCTTCTCAAAAATATTATATTTTCTATTACATAAATTTTCCCAAAATAATACCTTGACAAAAACACGCGTTAAGTCATATTTTCTTAAAAATGCGTAAGTTACGTTTTAATGATCGAGTGGTAATAATAATTACCGGTGTAACTTATATATTTATCGCGAAGGCGTTCGTATTATTTTGGATTCGTTAACGTTTGATAGTATTATTTTTACCCTAAAAATAATACTAGTATCTTCACAAAATAACCATAAACACATATCAAGTGACTTTATGAAAAATATATACTAAATATATATTTACCAAGTTTTATTTTGTGAAATCCCACCTCCGATGTTTTGTAAATAAAGTCGTGGCGAAATCTATAATTTGAAAACAAGTCGAAAAGTATTTCTAACACTTATAGTGAAAATAATTCTAAGTGTTAGGTTTTAGAAAAATTTCGCCAGAGTTTCCTCTGTAACTGGAGGTGGCCACGCTTTCAAGCGTATCATTTTCTTTTATAATCAAATCAACCATTTTTCTTATTTAACCAAAGCAATATTCAACGCATCAAACTAGTTAATAAACATGTAATTCGCAAGAATCTCATGAACTTGTAGTTTTCCAACACTATGATGTAAATCCCAATACTTTAAGAGGATCTTTATATAAAGCAATCCGATTTTGTAAAAACCTCGTTTTTAGGGAAGTTCCGTCTTTACAACTTCTCGTCATCTTTTTCAAAAATAGTTATTTTGTCGAAAGTGTGTGCTACACAAGTGTTTACACACTTGTGTGTTCTAAAAATCATTCGTGTTAGTGTAAGATCCGTCTTTAGAAAACATGATTTCTTTGATACTTGGTTCTTTGAAAATACCGCTTGTAGATACGTAGATCTACTAGTTTTAAACACTATTTCACAAGCTAAATCGCTTTTACACAAGTTCATGATTCGTGTGTGGTAGAGTTTCATCCTTTAACCCTTGTTACTTCCAAAACAACCTTATGTCATGATCCAAGGTCATGACCAATCCGGGTTAAATGACGATCCGAGCTACCACAACATAGATCGGGTCCAAATAATCACATAAATCAATTACTACAAGATTTACACAACATATGAGCTTTTAACCATCATTACAAGCATTTTTAGTAAACTTTTATGTATCAACTTGTATGTTTACGAGTTTTAGCCGTTACATAACATTTTAACCACTTTAGAATAGTTCGAGAGGGTGGTTATAGCAACTTACAACTAGCTCGAGGCTAGGGAAGAATCTAGGCGCAAAATGGGTGGATAAAAGCAATAGGGTGAGGTCCTTCGCCTTCCGAATGCACCAAGCCTCCTTATACGTGATCCTTAACGCTTGTATGAACTTGGAATGTGAAGATCAAAGCTCAAAAAATTGATGGGTGCAAGAGGGTGTTCGGCCGTGAGTTTCTTGAGGGAGAGTGAGAGAGTGTTTTCTTGTTATGTGATTATGTGAAGGTTATGGTGGGTTAAAGATGTTACTTATAGACCATTCTTGCATCATTGTCCAATGGATTTAGTGTTGTCAAGATATTAGGCAAAGTAGGATTAAAATAATCATCAAGGTACAAGGGGTGTCCCCTTGGGGACCGAATTCGTAAAGGGGGGGGGGGTATCTAGTTCACTTCCAACCAATTAGTTAATGTATAGTTAGGTTAATCTAATTAGTTAAGTGATTAACCCGGTTAGTAGTGTGTTGTGCATTATGGCGTGGGTTAGGGTATTCAGGGACCCTAGCTGGCTCAGAAAAAGAAAAATAGTGTTATTAACAATATTTTCATGTTCCGGGCATAGTCCGGTTGTTTGGTTGGATAGTAATCCGTTAAAGCGTTAAACAAGCTTTAAAGTGTCGTTATAATTATTTTTTAGTGACACAACTTATTTCTCCAAAGTGTCGGGAATATTTTCCTCCTGTTTTGGCACTTTATTAGTTAGCCAAATGCTGAATTGTTTATTAAAGTGCTGAGTCTTTGTGCTTAAAGCACGTTTTAGGCACATCCAGTCATTGTAACTTATTCCTAGAGACGCAGTTCTACAACCCTTGTATCCCTACACTCACCACTAGTGTAGTAAGATATTTCTGGCTCATACAGGCCTTAGAGGCAGTGTCTGCCTGATGCTGGCTTTATCAGCATGTTCAATAGGTTATCCGTTTATAGTGCTACTGTGCTTTTTGTGCATCATGTTTGTCACTAACGTTCAGCATGTACATAATGTAGTGACGGTATGTAAAGTATGATGCAGGTATATGCATGTATCAGAAATCAAGTAGCAGTTCATCAGTAATTTCAAACAAGCACAGTAATTAAGCAGTAATTAATTATTAATTAAGTCGTACGGATACCTGGTTTAGTGAGGGTTGTCACAAATCACAAACAGCAAATGCACGTAGCTTTTACCGGGTCTCCTAGTCTGGAACAAAGGTTTATAATAACCTATTAGATTCCTAACGGGTCTTTTATTAAGCCTAAACTTAGACCGGTTAGTTTTAAAGGAAGATACGGTTCAAACGCACGATTTAAGCGAAGACCGAGATAGAATGTGATTTAGACCCGACAAGTTTGAAGACTTGTATAATATGGGTAAACTAAACACATTCTGGATTTTGAGACAAAAATGATAAGGTTTCACCCGTTTTGGTCAATTTATGCAAACTAGTTACATAAACCGAACCGAACGCGCAAGATGCGTAACGGGTAACCATATGAGTCATATACAGGTTTCCTAAGTTAATATGCCTTAAATATGTTGTGACATCAGTAAGATGTCTTCTATTATGCCCAAAATGGATTTAAACACAAACTATGCCCCGTAGGGGTATTTTGGTCATTTAAAAGGTTATAAAAGAGATTTTAATGTGATTCTGAGTTTCAGATCTGATATAAACAGTAAATATACTCAAATTAACAGGTTATATCAGTAGGGTATTAGCTATATGTGAAATTTACCATTTATAACTAAACTATACACCGAAAGGGTATTTTGGTAATTTCACTTAAGCCTAAAAGGTCAAAACTGGAAACCTGAGTTTAAAAACTTTTACTTACTGTTAGAATATAAAAATTTACTTAATATATCAGTAGGTATCAAGTCTTATATGTTTAAAATAGTCTTAATACATACTATGTGTTAAAAACGCTTAAAAAGGCGATTTTGAGCTATTTCCGGGTTTTTAAAGGAAAGCTGAAAATTTTAATATTCCAGAAGGCTCAAAATATTTTATTTATCATAACAATTCAGTAGCAAAAGGTTTGGTGTCCAATTGTTTTGAAAAACTCATTTTATAGGCCAAAAGGGCAAAACCGACAATAACCGAATTAAGCTTAGAACTCTATGTTATGCTTAGCCTAAAATTAAATAAAAATCTTCAAAAATCCCAAAATATTATTTTATATCAGTAGGTAAAAAGTTTGGTATCAAAAATTAGGTTTAGATAGGCTATATGCTAATTACGCCGTTTAATTAATAAAAAGCTTTCTGATTACGTTAATGAGCATAACTCCTAATCTAGACCTCAATCTGATGTCAAATTTTAGGGACAAGTCTAATAATTAGTAACTAAGGTTTCTATTCTTTTACATTTTCAAAAATCACATTTTAAGGTCATAAGGGCATATTGGTCAACATTTAGGCATATAATGGAAACTTGCATATGAATCGGATAACTAATGAACCAAGTTGTATAACCTCAGAGGGTTACACTAATCAATAACCTGGTCCTAATAGAGCTCTAAGTCAATTCTAAAACATGCTCTAATGGGTCAGAACTGAAAGTCAAAGCAAAAGTCTACTTTTGCGACTTTCGGTTCCGAACCGAGCTTAAACAGAAAATTGTCTGGTTGAACATGCCTAGACATGTTCTTACATTGATTACCAAGTTATATGAGTGATAAAACAGGTTTCATAGCTTCTACATTGTTAATTATGTGTTTATGCGAAAATTAGCTTTCTGTTGACTTTTTAAAATTAACTTTGACCCGACAATTGACCTAGTTAGAGTGGGAATCAGAGGGTGCCCTTTTAAGGGTTTATTACCTACATAATTACCAACTCAAAGCTACTTTCAATTCGTGATTTGACTAGACAAATATTAACTAATCACGAAGTCAAACCTTAATTACGACGGTTTGACTTTAGGCTAATAAACTAAGTAAAACGAATTAAGAAAGGTTAAGGACACTTACTGAAGTCCTAAGCACGACTAGGGATCCTTGAGAAGTGCCCTTGAGCTCCAGAAATCCTCAGAACAAGAGTTTGGAAGCTTTCCAAGTGAATGCTCAAAAGTGAGTTCATAAGTTGCAACAATTGGTCCTATATATAGCCAAGGGAAGTCATGGAGATTGATCCAGGTGTTAAGGGAACTTCCAGGGATGATGACAAGTGCCTAGGGACGTGTATCATGCAGCAAGAGGGTGGCAAACTCGCTGAATCGCGTAAACATGCAAGCTGCCACGTTAAGGAAGAGTTTGCTGAACTGGCAGTCCGTCGCATGGTGCCATGGACGGGTGCCCAGGTGGTGGCGCTACGCCAGCACCCCACATATCAGCCAACATGTTTCAAATTTTGACATTTTCACCCCCTAGACTTCCAATTGTGTAATTTCTTCCATTTTAGGCACTTTTAACCCTTGAAATTTATATTTCTATGATCCATGAGAAAAAACCAATCATCAATAGGTCCGGTTTCGTTAAATGATAACCGAAAACACAAGTTTTGCCTCGTTGACGCTTTTAACCCCTCGTACACGAATATTATCATAACTTTCTCATACTTTATCAAAACCTTGTGAAATTTTTATCACTTATTCTCGTGAGCATAATTAATCATTACAAAGATTTGGGTTTGCTAGAAGGTCACTCAGAGGTATACTTTAAACATGTTGACACGTTTAACCCCTGTAGTTTGCAATCTCTCACTTTCTTCCACAATTAGCTTCGTATGATCCATAATTTATTCGTTTAAGGGTATAAACATCGTGTGGGGTAATTGTAAGGCATATTTATCCGTTGTTGATATTTTGAACCCTTTTACACACATAGATTCATTGTTTGTCAACTTTAGTCCCTCTAAGTAATTCTTTACACGTTTTAAAATCCATGACACGTGTCGATACATTATTGGACATAAATTTTCGAGGTGTTACATCCTCACCCCCTTAAAAGAAATCTCGACCTCGAGATTTACTGAAATAAATGAGGGTACTTTTCTTTCATTGTGAACTCTACCTCCCACGTATACTCGGGACCTCTTCGGGCATCCCATTTAACCTTGACAATTGGCACATGCTTCCTTCGAAGCTTCTTGACCTGTCGATCCTCGATCGACAAATGTTTTTCCACAAACTTTAAGCTCTCGTCTATATGCACATCCGTATGTGGTATGACTAGCGAATCATCAGCTAGACATTTCTTTAGATTGCAGATGTGGAATACATTGTGAATACCACTGAGCTCTTCAGGCAAGTTTAACTTATAAGCCACTGTTCCTACACATTCGATGATCTCGAATGGTCCTATATACCTTGGGCTTAGCTTACCCTTCTTACCAAAACGCATCACTCCCTTCCAGGGTGATACTTTAAGCAACACTTTGTCACCAACCTCGAACTTTAGAGGTTTGCGCCTTAAGTCTGCATAGCTTTTCTGCCTATCTCTGGCATCTTTCAGGCGGTCACGAATTTGGACAATCTTGTCCGTTGTTTCAAGGACTATATCAGGTCCTGATAACTGAGCTTCTCCTACTTCTGCCCAACAAATAGGCGTCCTGCATTTCCTACCATATAATGCCTTAAAAGGCGCAACCTGAATGCTTGTATGGTAGCTATTGTTATAAGAGAACTCGATCAATGGTAGGTGGTTATTCCAACTACCACCTAAGTCAATCACACATGCACGAAGCATGTCTTCCAAAGTTTGGATCGTACGCTCACTCTGCCCGTCCGTCTGAGGATGGTAAGCCGTACTAAAGTTTAAGCGCGTGCCCAAAGATTGTTGGAAACTTTTCCAAAAATGTGATGTGTATCTGGTATCTCTGTCAGAGATAATAGTCGCTGGTACGCCATGCAGAGATACAATCTTATCTACGTACAATTGGGCTAACATGTCGGAGCTATAAGTCTCCTTATTGGGTAGGAAATGTGTTGACTTAGTCAGTCTATCTACTATCACCCATATAGTATCATTTCCTTTCTTTGTCTTTGGCAACTTGGTGATGAAATCCATCGTCACCATCTCCCACTTCCAAGTGGGAAGTTCAGGCTGTTGTAGCAAACCTGATGGCTTTTGATGTTCAGCTTTTACTTGAGCGCACGTCAAACATTTGGCTACATAGGTAGCTATAGACTTCTTCAAGCCTATCCACCAATAGTTCGCCTTCAGATCCTGGTACATCTTGTCAGCTCCAGGATGAACGGAGTATTTAGTACTATGGGCTTCCTGGAGGATAATATCCCGAAGTCCTCCATAAACTGGAACCCATATTCGTCCTTTAACCTTAGGATTCCGTCTTTGCCATAGGATAACTGCTCTTCAGTTACTCCTAGCTTTTCATCAGGATAGTTAGCTTCTAGTACAGCTTCTTTCTGCGCAGCTAACAACCTTTCATTCAAACTATTCTTTAATTCAATGCTCTTGGCATTGATTCTTATAGGCTTTACCCTTTCCTTTCTACTTAAGGCATCTGCGACTACATTTGCCTTGCCTGGATGGTATCGGATTTCACAATCATAGTCATTTAGAGTTTCCATCCATCATCGCTGCCTCATGTTTAAGTCTTTCTAACTAAACAAGTGTTGGAGGCTCTTGTGATCAGAATAGATCACACATTTGGTACCATACAAATAATGCCTCCACAGTTTTAGTGCAAATACAACGGCACCCAACTCCAAGTCATGGGTGGTGTAATTCTTTTCATGTACCTTTAACTGACGTGAAGCATAAGCAATGACCTTGCCTTTCTGCATAAGCACACACCCCATACCGGTGTGTGATGCATCACAATACACCACAAATTCATCAATTCCATCAGGCAACGTCAATACTGGAGCGTTGCTCAACTTCTTCTTCAGAATATCGAAAGATTCTTGCTGCTTAGGCCCCCCGTCAAACTTGCTATTCTTTCGAGTTAGTAAAGTTAGGGGTGCTGCAATCCTTGAGAAGTTTTCAATAAAACGCCTATAATATCCTGCCAGATCTAGAAAACTGCGAATCTCAGTGGGCGTCTTCGGCTCTTGCCAATTCATAACAACTTCAACCTTAGCGGGATCTACTTGGATACCACGCTCACTAACAACATGTCCAAGAAATTGGACTTCACGAAGCCAGAATTCACACTTCGAAAACTTGGCATAGAGCTTTTCTTGATGAAGCAGTTTCAGAATGCATCGAAGATGTTTCTCATGGTCAGCTTGGCTCTTCGAGTAAATAAGAATGTCATCGATGAAGACTATGACGAATTTATCTAAGTAAGGCTTGCAGACGTGATTCATGAGATCCATGAATGCCGCTGGTGCATTAGTGAGCCCAAAAGGCATCACTAGGAACTCGTAATGACCATAACGAGTCCTAAATGCAGTCTTGTGTACATCCTCATCTTTGACCTTCAGTTGATGGTAGCCTGATCTCAAGTCGATCTTGGAGAAGTAACTCGCCCCTTGAAGTTGATCGAACAGATCGTCGATCCTGGGCAATGGATATCTATTCTTGATAGTGACCTTATTAAGCTCGCGATAATCGATGCATAGACGCATCGACCCATCCTTCTTCTTCACAAACAGGATTGGTGCTCCCCAAGGAGATGAACTAGGACGAATGAAACCTTTTGCCAATAAATCATCTAGCTGAGTCCTCAACTCTTTCATCTCTGTTGGTGCCAACCTGTAAGGTGCCCTTGCAACAGGTGCTGCTCCTGGAACAATGTCAATTCTGAATTCTAGTTGCCTATCTGGTGGCAAACCAGGTAGTTCTTCAGGGAATACTTTGGGATATTCAGAAATGATGGGGATATCTTCAATCTTAGGCTTCGGCTCATCAATAGTTACTTGTGCCATGTAGATGACACATCCCTTCTTCAAACACCTAGATGCCTTGAGCATAGACACTTGCTCAGGCAGTCCATACTGGGTATCTCCCTGAACGGTAAGTGGCTCACCAGACGGAGTCTTGACCACCACTTGCTTCTTGTTGCACATAATCTGAGCTTGATTGTGGGATAACCAATCCATGCCTATGGCTATATCGAAACCGGCTAACTTCAAAGGAAGTAAGGACAAAGGAAAAGAGTGGTTCCTAATGGATATGAAACATCCATCTAACACGGTTGATGCGGTTTCTATGGTGCCATCGGCTAATTCAACCTCATATTTTATGCTTAGGGTTCTAACAGGTAGGTTTAACAACTTACAAAACTTATCATCAACAAATGACTTATCTGCTCCAGAATCAAATAACACTCTTGCATAAACATCATTAATAAGGAAGGTACCTGTTATGACATTATCATTCTGGATCGCCTCCTGTGCGTTCATCTGGAAGACCCTAGCATTGGTCTTTTTCCCATCTTCAGCCTTCTTTGCAAACTTTGGGCAATTGGACTTAATATGCCCTTTTTCATTGCAGCTATAGCACGTTGCATCCTTGATTTTCTTACAGTCTAATGTCTTGTGCTCAGAAGATTTACAAATACCACAAGGCCTTGGCTGCGATTGGGATTTCGATTCAAATCTGCACCTCCTGAAATGGTGCTTCTTACAGATCTTACACTTGGGTTTATCACCCGACTGTTGACCATCCTTTTTCGTTCCAGAACTCTTCTTGTGATCATTGTTTCCCTTACGCTTCTTGTCTGAACGTCGTGAGTTGTCATCCTCACGCTTTCTCTTCTCAGCGTCTGTGTTTCTCAACGATCTCTGCCTAACCGCGTCCAAAGTAAGGGACAATGATATATCAGCTGCAGACCGAAAAGTAGCTGGTCTAGAGCCCTTCACACTGGCCTTGATTTCTGGGGCCAAACCCCCAATGAAACGAGCTATCCTCTTGGGTTCCGGAGTTACCAGACACAGAACCATTCTTGACATGGTATTGAAGCTTGTAATGTAGGCTTGACAATCTAGGTTTTTCATAACCAAAGACAAGAAATCAGACTCAATCTTTTCAACCTCATGCTGAGGGAAGTAGTTCTCCTTGATGAGAGCAACAAATTGATCCCATGTTAAGTTGTATAGTGGGATTTTTCCTGTGGCCTGGATCAAAGATCTCCACCATGCTAATGCCTCGCCTTTGAACGACTGGGATACAAACTTTACCACATCCTTATTGGCACAACCACTAATATCTACCACAGTGTCCATCTCGTCTAACCATGACATGCAAAAACTGCTCCCTTTTCCCCGGTGAAATCCCTGGGTTTGTAGGAAACAAAGTATTTATAAGTGCAACCTTTAGCACGTGGTTCTTGGTTTAACACAACTCTTTTAGATGGAACACTCCTCTGGTTCGATGAGTGATGAGAATCACTCTTATGAGCAGTATGAGTCTTTGAGGGTGGTTTAGAGTGTGGTACAGACTGGGTCCTTACATGGGTACCACTGGATTCATTGAACTGTCTCTCCAAAGCTCGCGTAACAGCATTATCTATCAATTCCTGTAATTCTGCTCCTGCTACGTTGACTCTGGAGGTGTCGTGATTCTCTCTGGGGTGGCTGTTGGCTTCGTCTGACCCGGCCATGTAGCTTTATTGCTACATAAAATGATGATTTAATTTATTCAGGAGTCTATAACAGCTTTATTATTCTAGAAGATTTATTAATCATGGTATTTAAGAACCATTTTGATTAATTTGTTAAACATATATATATATATATATATATATATATATTCAGGATATTATAAAAATCCTTAGTTTAAAATATATTAATGGCAAAAAGGGCCTAGTCACGTGGACGGTTTTAAATCTTTAGTCATGATCTTATAGGGTCATGCTATTGAGGTTTTAATTATAATTCGTTACCTCTTCTTAACAGGGGGTCGAAGACCACGACTGTCTTTTGTCTTATATGACAATGAGTATAGCCCGTAGGCATTATATCCCTAATGGATGTTTTAATTAATTAAAAGTATTTGGGAGAATCCAATATAAGGATGAATTAGGTGATTTTATCGAATCACTTTTGTCAAGAGTGTTAACATGTTTTCAGATGTTAACAAGGATTTGAATCTTTTAAATAGGTTTTACCATCTTGGCCATATTTAAAATGACATGTGGCTAGGTTTTACCTTTTAAGATTCTTATTATTTTATTAAAATGGTAGGTTTTATAAAATGAATGTTATTTTTTTCATTTATTTCACATATTATATTTATGCATATAATTTAAAAATGAAAATTTAAACTAATCAATCCATTAAAATTTAAACAAGTACATGTTTGCCCTAAACGGGACTTTTACAGAAATAACATGCCCGCGCAGGGGCTTAAACAGAAAAAACACACCCACGCAGGGGTTAACAGAAGACATGCCCATGCAGGGGCAGAATAAAAAGACATGCCTATGCAGGGGCAGAATACAGAAACAAATGTCCACGTAGGGACATGATTACAACACTAAGAACAACAAACAAATAAAGGATTTAGTGATCCTTTTTGCTTTTCCCTTTAATTAAGTTTGCCAGACTCTTGAACATTCCTCTGTTTTGCCTTCGGTCTTCCCGCACTTCCTGCCGCACCTCATTTATCCTTTGCAGAATCTCTTGGTGCTGCGGTGGTGACATCACTGGCGGTTGCAGGGGTTGCTGATATAGCGGAGGTTGAGGAGGCGGCGGTTGCTGGTACCCATAAGGTGGGTACCCATAGTGCGAGTATTCGGCTTGATATGGGACCCCAAAGGATCCTTCCGGATGATGGGCTTTGTAGTTTGCCGCTGCTACCAGGTAAGGGTCGGCCTCAGCATAGTTGTAGTTGGTGTGAATCGGCTGCTCAAAGGGATTATATGCCGCCGCACCGGTGTATATAGGTATAGGGTCACCAAAACCCAACAGTGGTGGCGCGACAGGCGCTGAGTTTACTTCCGAGACGGGGTTTGAAGGCCCACCCATCTGCGGGTCTTCATGGAGTGGCGGGTAACGACTGCCACTCGAAGGTTGAGGGGTGCTGATATGCACTCCTCCTCGCACGGACATCCGTACGGTTGTTCGTCTTCGCCTCGGTGGCTCCGGAGGCTGTTGCTGAGCTGGTGGTGGTGGCGGAGTGACCGCGACAAAACGAGAATCCTCGGAGGGATCCTGCGGCTGCTGCTGCTGTGGTGAGTTGTGGTAACTGGGAGTAAACACCGAGTCGATCTGTCGGAACCTTTCCTCATAGCTGTCGGGACCATTATATAGTGATCCCACGAAAGGTGACCCATCAGAAATTTCAATGGGGTGATTAGGGGTTCCGGATGGTGGCTCTACAGGATCGACGTCCTCATCTATGTCCATTGCATGGTCGCCTACGAAATGGTCTTCGGGTCCTAGTGGGTTAAAACCCACTGGTTCTCCAAGGTAGTTTGCCGGGTTGAACCGACTCTGGAAAAAGGGCGTTGGGTCATCAAAAGGTGAGTTGTGGCCCTGGAGAGGAATGTAAGATTGGTGGGAATTATGGGGCTCATTTTCAGAATGAGGCCCAAAGGAGTTTTGAAACGAAGGGGAGGAGCTCAACAAAACTGAGCGCCTTGCTGGTTCAGTATAGGTCCTCCAGATATCTTGAGGACTCCGGCTATGTGAATCTGATGGTGTTCGCCGGTGCGAAGGCCCGGCCTCATGGTCATTTGGAGCGGCGAGTGGCCCCTTGCCTCTTCCTCTCCCTCTTACTCTTGGTAGCATCTTTTAACCTGTCAACATATACAAAGATAACAACAAGGAATATAAAAGACAAAGTTAGAATTAAAAACAATTTGGATTAGTCCTAAGTTCTTTGTCTAGACTCGAAAATTTAGGAATGTGCAACTGTGTAACTAAGATTAAACACAAAAGGCTAGTGTTTAATTCACTCAGTGTTGGCTCTGATACCAACCTGTCACACCCCGATATTTCCACATATTACCGGTGGGCCCGGTGGGGAGTATCGTGACGTAGTTGATATCATCATAGTCAAACAACACAATTTTAAATGCACAGCGGAAGCAAAAGATAGATTTATTTCAACCGAATAAATTGTAACATTAAGTATCACAAAATAGTTGAAACAGATCCATAGGCGGATCAAATAAAAAGGAAGCATAGTTCATCAGACTTAAAATGCATCCAAGCTTGCGAGACTCTTATTGATGCTAAGGAGAGGCCAGCCTATTTCGAGTAGTACCTGCAGTTAACCTTTTTTTGAGAAAATACGTCAGTTTACACAGGTAAATACAATTAACTGACTCATTTTGAAAAGGTTTAGAAAATTGATTTGAATGCACGTGGCACAAAACATTTTATAACTTGGGATAATTATTTATATATAAACTTGTAAAAGAATTACATGTTTCTTATGCGTTCAGTAGCCCGGATTTGACACCGGGTTAAAGATTAATTGACACACCATATTATTTATTTATGCACTGTCGGGTGTACGCCTACACCCCGTGCATAGGTCGTGGCCATTTCGTAAAATGATGCCAAGGATATCCGGGACATGGTCATTAACCCCCCAAAGGCTTTAAGCAAACAAAACATTTTTAAACAGGACATTTCAATGATTTAACCTTCATACAATTAAAGATTCAATGCCCGACCAAGCGGTATTTTATATACCGTACCCCAAGCCCGTATAGGGAAAATAAGTTAAAAGTATTTACCTTTACAAGTATTAATCACAAACAGCAAATGCATGTAGCTTTTACCGGGTCTCCTAGTCTGGAACAAAGGTTTATAATAACCTATTAGATTCCTAACGGGTCTTTTATTAAGCCTAAACTTAGACCGGTTAGTTTTAAAGGAAGATACGGTTCAAACGCACGATTTAAGAGAAGACCGGGATAGAATGTGATTTAGACCCGACAAGTTTGAAGACTTGTATAATATGGGTAAACTAAACACATTCTGGATTTTGAGACAAAAATGATAAGGTTTGACCCGTTTCGGTCAATTTATGCAAACTAGTTACATAAATCGAACCGAACGCGCAAGATGCGTAACGGGTAACCATATGAGTCATATATAGGTTTCCTAAGTTAATATGCCTTAAATATGTTGTGACATCAGTAAGATGTCTTCTATTATGCCCAAAATGGATTTAAACACAAACTATGCCCCGTAGGGGTATTTTGGTCATTTAAAAGGTTATAAAAGAGATTTTAATGTGATTCTGAGTTTCAGATCTGATATAAACAGTAAATATACTCAAATTAATAGGTTATATCAGTAGGGTATTAGCTATATGTGAAATTTACCATTTATAACTAAACTATACACCGAAAGGGTATTTTGGTAATTTCACTTAAGCCTAAAAGGTCAAAACTGGAAACCTGAGTTTAAAAACTTTTACTTACTGTTAGAATATAAAAATTTACTTAATATATCAGTAGGTATCAAGTCTTATATGTTTAAAATAGTCTTAATACATACTATGTGTTAAAAACGCTTAAAAGGCGATTTTGAGCTATTTCCGGGTTTTTAAAGGAAAGCTGAAAATTTTAATATTCCAGAAGGCTCAAAATATTTTATTTATCATAAAAATTCAGTAGCAAAAGTTTTGGTGTCCAATTGTTTTGAAAAATTCATTTTATAGGCCAAAAGGGCAAAACCGACAATAACCGAATTAAGCTTAGAACTCTATGTTATACTCAGCCTAAAATTAAATAAAAATCTTCAAAAATCCCAAAATATTATTTTATATCAGTAGGTAAAAAGTTTGGTATCAAAAATTAGGTTTAGATAGGCTATATGCTAATTACGCCGTTTAATTAATAAAAAGCTTTCTAATTACGCTAAAGAGCATAACTCCTAATCTAGACCTCAATCTGATGTCAAATTTTAGGGACAAGTCTAATAATCAGTAACTAAGGTTTCTATTCTTTTACATTTTCAAAAATCACATTTTAAGGTCATAAGGGCATATTGGTCAACATTTAGGCATATAATGGAAACTTGCATATGAATCGGATAACTAATGAACCAAGTTGTATAACCTCAGAGGGTTACACTAATCAATAACCTGGTCCTAATAGAGCTCTAAGGCAATTCTAAAACATGCTCTAATGGGTCAGAACTGAAAGTCAAAGCAAAAGTCTACTTTTGCGACTTTCGGTTCCGAACCGAGCTTAAACAGAAAATTGTCGGGTTGAACATGCCTAGACATGTTCTTACATTGATTACCAAGTTATATGAGTGATAAAACAGGTTTCATAGCTTCTACATTGTAAATTATGTGTTTATGCGAAAATTAGCTTTTTGTTGACTTTTTAAAATTAACTTTGACCCGACAATTGACCTAGTTAGAGTGGGAATCAGAGGGTGCCCTTTTAAGGGTTTATTACCCACATAATTACCAACTCAAAGCTACTTTCAATTCGTGATTTGACTGGACAAATATTAACTAATCACGAAGTCAAACCTTAATTACGACGGTTTGACTTTAGGCTAATAAACTAAGTAAAACGAATTAAGAAAGGTTAAGGACACGTACTGAAGTCCTAAGCACGACTAGGGATCCTTGAGAAGTGCCCTTGAGCTCCAGAAATCCTCAGAACAAGAGTTTGGAAGCTTTCCAAGTGAATGCTCAAAAGTGAGTTCATAAGTTGCAACAATTGGTCCTATATATAGCCAAGGGAAGTCATGGAGATTGATCCAGGTGTTAAGGGAACTTCCAGGGATGATGACAAGTGCCTAGGGACGTGTATCATGCAGCAAGAGGGTGGCAAACTCGCTGAATCGCGTAAACATGCAAGATGCCACGTTAAGGAAGAGTTTGCTGAACTGGCAGTCCGTCGCATGGTGCCGTGGACGGGTGCCCAGGTGGTGGCGCTACGCCAGCACCCTACATATCAGCCAACATGTTTCAAATTTTGACATTTTCACCCCCTAGACTTCCAATTGTGTAATTTCTTCCATTTTAGGCACTTTTAAACCTTGAAATTTTTATTTCTATGATCCATGAGATAAAACCAATCATCAATAGGTCCGGTTTCGTTAAATGATAACCGAAAACACAAGTTTTGCCTCGTTGAAGCTTTTAACCCCTCGTACACGAATATTATCATAACTTTCTCATACTTTATCGAAACCTTGTGAAATTTTTATCACTTATTCTCGTGAGCATAATTAATCGTTACAAAGCTTCGGGTTTGCTAAAAGGTCACTCAGAGGTATACTTTAAACATGTTGACACGTTTAACCCCTGTAGTTTGCAATCTCTCACTTTCTTCCACAATTAGCTTCGTATGATCCATAATTTATTCGTTTAAGGGTATAAACATCGTGTGGGGTAATTGTAAGGCATATTTATCCATTTTTGATATTTTGAACCCTTTTACACACATAGATTCCTTGTTTGTCAACTTTAGTCCCTCTAAGTAATTCTTTACACGTTTTAAAGTCCATGACACGTGTCGATACATTATTGGACATAAATTTTTGAAGTGTTACATTGACAAATATGTGTATTATGTGGTTGGTACTTAAACTATTTAATTATTCTATTAATGACTGGTAAATGTTTAAAATTCAGATGGCCGATGAAGGAAATCAAGGAAATCTGAATAATGATAACCAGAGTAACATTAACGTGGTTAATGAGAATCCGAGCATCAATAACAATGGAAACCAAATGGATAATAGTGCCGTTCAACATATAGTGACACAAGGAATCATAGATGCAACGCCATTTATTATTCAAACGATTCAAGAAGCGAATAATAAAAGTAAGCATAGCAGTAAGCGACCAATCGAACCCGAAAACAGTGTGAACAATGGACCTGTACTTCAATTGCCCATTCCCAAAAAGATAAGAACCGTGTCTTACGGTTGTTCTTATAAAGAATTCTGGTCTTGTAAACCAATGGAATTCTCGGGCAACGAAGGGGCCATTGCAACCCTACGCTGGATAGAAAAGACTGAGGCAGTCTTAAGAATAAGCAAGTGTGCGGAAGAAGATAAGATAATGTTTGCTTCTAATCTGTTTAAGAATTCAGCACTAGAATGGTGGAACACTATCCTCCAATCAAGAGGAAGTGATAGAACTTACAATATGGAATGGGAGGAATTTAAGGACAAGGTAGAAAGGAAATTCTGCCCACCCAATGAAAAGGAACAGATAGCAAACAAATTCCTAAACCTTAGGATGACTGGTGTGGATAGTAAGGGATACACTAAAATATTCTTTGAATATGCTAGAATAGTGCCAACTCTTGCTTCACCTGAACCAGTATTGATCTCCCGTTATATCTGGGGATTAATTGGGGAGATAAGACACGTAGTCAAGGCAGCTAGACCTCAAACCATAGAAGAAGCTGTAGAACTGGCAAATACCTTGAGAAATGAATTAGTCTTTACCCGAGAAGAGGATCAAAGGAAGAACCTAACCCATAAGCTCACACAAGAATTTCGTTCTGGAAATTTTAATCGTGGGAAAAATATAGGTTCTACCTATACACCTTACTGTAAGAATTGCAAAAGAAAGCATTCAGGAAGATGCTCCATATACTGTTACTTTTGCAAAATATCGGGACACAAGGAGGAAGACTGCAGGAAGAAAGTTAACAACATGATATGTTACAACTGTGGAGAACAAGGTCATATCAAGCCTAATTGCCCGAAATTAGCTCCAGCTACAAACAACAAGAATACTAAAAATGCTAGAGCATTTGTTCTGACTGCAGATGAAGCCAAAATGATTCCAGATGTTATAGTTGGTACGTTTTTAGTTAATGATGTCTTTGCTAAAGTATTATTTGACTCTAGTGCAAACCAAAGTTTTATTAATACATCATTTTGCAAATTTCTAAATCAGTCATTAACTAAACTACCACAAGAATGCTTAGTAGAGACAACTAATGGAGAAACTGTTAGGATTTCTGAAATCTTGCAGGGAGCAAGCATAGAAATTTTAAATCAGAAATTTATTGCAAACCATTATCCCATGAATCTGGCAGGATTTGATATTGTTCTAGGAATGGATTGGTTAATAGCCAATAAAGCCAGTATTTTATGTGATCAAAAGTCAATTCAAGTAAATTCACCAAAAGATGAAAAGATCACAATTAAAGGAGATAAACCATCTAGATCCACAAAAGTTATCTCTGTGATGAAAACTGTAACTTATATAAGAAAAGGTTCTATAGTGTATTTGATTTCCATAATCACTAACACTAAAGGAAATGATTTAAAAGATATTCCAGTAGTATCTCAGTTTTCAGATGTATTTCTAGAAGAATTGCCAGGGCAACCTCCAGATAGAGAAGTCGAATTCAGAATCCATTTAATACCAGGAACAGCACCGATTGCCAAAGCACCTTACCGTTTGGCACCTGCAGAAATGCAAGAATTGAAGAAACAATTGGACGAATTGCTAGAAAAAGGATTTATACAGCCAAGTTCGTCGCCATGGGAAGCGCCGATACTGTTTGTTAAAAAAAAGACAGATCGATGCGTATGTGCATTGACTACCATGAATTGAAAAAAGTTACGATTAAGAATCGGTACCCATTACCAAGAATCGATGATCTGTTCGATCAACTGCGAGGAGCTCGATTTTTCTCTAAAATCGATTTAAGGTCAGGATATCATCAATTAAAGGTACAGGAAGAGGATATTACTAAAACCGCATTCAGAACAAGGTATGGCCATTATGAATTTACTGTCACGCCATTTGGTTTAACCAATGCCCCAGCTGCATTTATGGACATGATGAACCGAATATGTAAGCCATATTTGGATAAATTCATAATTGTTTTTATAGATGATATTCTAATTTACTCTAAGAGTAAGGAAGATCATGCAAAGCATTTGCACACACTTTTAAGTTTATTAAGAAAGGAAAAACTTTATGCTAAATTTTCCAAGTGCGAATTTTGGTTAGAACAGGTACAGTTTCTTGGACACGTAGTGAATCATGAAGGAATTCATTTGGATCCCACAAAGATCGAGGCAATTATCAAATGGAAAACCCCTGAATCACCAACCGAGGTTAGAAGTTTTTTAGGATTGGCCGGTTATTATAGAAGATTTATTCAAGATTTTTCTAGAATAGCCATTCCTTTAACTAAGCTAACCTGTAAATCTGTTAAATTTGAATGGGGATTAAAACAAGAAGAAGCCTTTAGAATCCTTAAGCAAAGATTAACCCATACACCCATATTAGCGTTACCAGAAGGAACTGAAGACTTTGTAGTCTATTGTGACGCTTCCAAATTAGGTTATGGATGTGTATTAATGCAACGTCAAAAGGTTATAGCTTACGCATCTAGACAACTTAAGAATCATGAAGAGAATTATTCAACCCATGATCTAGAATTAGGAGCTATAATTTTTGCTCTTAAGATTTGGAGACATTACCTTTATGGTAGTAAGTTTACCATATTCACTGATCATAAGAGTTTAAGGTACATTTTTGGACAAAAAGAGTTGAATATGAGACAAAGACTCTGGATAGAATTTCTTAGTGATTATGATTGCAATATCCAATACCACGCAGGAAAGGCTAATGCAGTGGCAGATGCTTTAAGCCGAAAGTATCATGAAAAGCCAAAAAGAGTACGTTCTCTTAAATTAAATTTGCAAGTAGATTTAAATGATCAGATAAGAGAAGCACAAGAATCAGTAATCAAGAATAATACTGAAAAATTAAAAGGTATGATAAAAGAATTAGAACAAGGAACAGATGGAGTTTGGAGATTCCAAGAAAAGAGAATGTGGATACCTAAATTAGGAAACCTACGTCATCGTATATTAGAAGAAGCCCATAAGTCCAAATATACGATGCATCCAGGAAATGATAAGATGTATCAAGATTTAAGAAAGAATTTCTGGTGGATAGGAATGAAAAAGGACATAGCAGCCTATGTTTCTAAATGTTTAACCTATTCTCAAGTCAAAGCTGAACACCAGAAACCCTCAGGCTTGTTGCAGCAATTAGAAATGCCTGTTTGGAAATGGGAATTAGTAACAATGGATTTTGTTACCAAATTACCCAAGACACGAAAAGGTAATGATACAATCTGGGTGATTGTAGATAGGTTAACCAAGTCTGCTCATTTTCTACTAATGAAGAAAACATTCGGTATGGAACAGTTAGCCAAGTTGTATATAAATGAAATAGTTTCATTACATGGTATTCGTTTATCTATTGTTTCTGATAGAGATAGTCGTTTTACTTCTCATTTTTAGACAAGTTTCCAAAAAGCAATGGGAACCAAGCTAAATCTAAGCACCACTTATCATCCTCAAACGGACATACAAAGTGAAAGGACAATTCAAACGATGGAAGATATGCTTAGAGCTTGTGTAATTGATTTCAGAGGAAATTGGAACGATCATCTACCATTAATAGAATTTTCTTACAATAACAGCTATCATACCAGTATCAATGCTGCACCATTTGAAGCGCTTTATGGATGAAAGTGTCAAACCCCAGTCCGTTGGGCAGAAATTAGAGAAAAGCAACTATCTGGACCAGAGATAGTACAAGAAACAACATACAAGATTATTCAAGTCAAGGAAAGACTAAAAGCAGCACACGATCGACAAAAGAGTTATGGTGATAACAGACGGAAGCCATTAGAGTTCCAATTAGGAGATAAGGTTTTATTAAAAGTTACTCCTTGGAAAGGAGTAGTCAGATTCATCAAGAGAGGAAAGCTAAGCCCCAGGTATGTTGGACCTTTTGAGATTATTAAAAGAATAGGACCTGTAGCTTATCAGCTACAACTGCCAGAGGAAATGGTAGGAATACATGATGTATTTCATGTATGTAATCTCAAAAAGTGCTTAGCCAATGAATCACTAGTGGTACCTCTTAAGGACATAGAGGGAAATGAAAAACTTAAGTTCGTAGAGAAGCTACTACAGATTAAAGACAGGAAAGTCAAGAATCTCAAACACAAGAGATTAGTTCTAGTCAAAGTGAAATGGGATTCCAAGAGAGGACCAGAATATAAATGGGAGCTTGAATCAGAGATGCAGAGGAAATACCCACACCTATTTCAGTAGACCTCGAGGACGGGTTCTAAAACAAGGTGGGGAGGATATAATAACCCTCCTAAAATATTTCCGACACTCCTAAAATATTTAGAATATCCCTATACGTCCTAAAATATGCCCCGTATACGAGATTGGACCCTAAATACCTTTAATTTCATAAAAATAAAATAAAAACAAAATCCATGTGGTGCTCGCGGGCCGCGAAGACCTTGTCTTCGGGATAAGCGGGGCGTGACAGCTCAAGACCAGGGCGCACCTGGTGATGCCACGTGGCACAACGCGTGTGAAGGCTAAGGATCTGACTCAGCCAAGCTAGGCCCTACATACCCTACTTCGCGGGCCGCGAAGACCTTTGTGGTCTTGTTCACGGGGCGCGAGGAACTCAAAATCAGCTCCTATAAATTGGGAGCATCGGCAGTTCATTTCCGATGTTCAAAACTCGAAATTCTCTCTCAATTTCTGAATAGTAGACATAATATTCGGGCATAATACCCCCTAATTAGTGAAGCTCTGCCTCGTTGTAAGTATTTTAACCCCCGGTTACGTAATAGATACGTTGCCCGATTGATCTAGTGCTCCGTAACGGTTGTCGAGGTTCTGCCCGACTTAGTCGTTGGAGTTCTGTCTCGGGGAGGGTATAACTAATGTAAATTGGGTTATTATACTAACATGTGTGTATTGTTTAATTAATAGATTATAAGTAGGAAACCACAGGGAAAAACCTAAAGTAGCAATGTGAGTAATCTCCTTTTTGTGTAAACCTTTTTGCAAACTGTTTTTACAAAACCTCAATGCTTTACATTATAATTAAACAGTGATTGAGTATTTGTAATTCTACAATTATCGTTGGTATGTTGGGGTTTTGTATACAAAATTTGTTACTACATTGTGAGTAGTAACATGACCACAAGTCGGGTTGACAGTACCGTGGGTGGTAATTAAAGTAAGAATTGGAAACAAATATAATTGCGAGATCGCCCTCAATACTGTAAAATGATAAAACCTGTCTTGATTAAATTGGGATTCACTCACCAGTATATTCCACAGACAAATGTTTTTAAAACGCGTTTCAGGTAACAAAATGTGAAAGCCAAATAGAAGCCAGCTGGACAGCACTGAAGACTTGGAAAATGTGGCTATAAAAGTTACTTAAATAAAGAAAATGTTTTGTTTTAATAAAATAGGGTTATCCCTGTAAACAGTGTTGTAACATAAACTTGGGTTTTACCCATGTGTTTATGATTATAAAAATGTGGTATTTTACTTTGATAAAATATTTCCTAACTACGGTCCTGATGTAAAGCCAAAATGACAAAACCACTGATACCACTGAATCTGAGCTCGCGGCCGCCCATTCCCAGGAGGTAGGGGCCCGGGGTTGCGACAGTATGTGTATATATATATATATATATATATATATATATATATATATATATATATATATATATATATATATATATATATCTTGAAAACTCGAACGACTTTGAGCCTCGATTCAATTGACCCTCCGTTCATTTCTTACTCCGATTAAAATTATTATTCAAGTTGACAACATACGATAAGTTTATGATTATATTGTGCTCATTATCGCATGTTCCGATACTTATATATCTGTTAATCTTAGTGTTACATTTATTTCTGATTATCTGAGATCTGTTACCCTAAGCTCTCCGGCTCCTCCCATGATGGAGTTATCAGTTCACGGCGTCCCTAGGTACAAATGTGGTATATAGCGACTAGGTGGCGTATGGACATATCCTAGGTATGTTTCTGGAGATGGATGTCGGGTAGACCAACCCACTCCGTCTCATGTGACAGACTTTGTGGCTGTCACCTCTGTTTAGCTTTTGGGTACATCCGTATGATATGATTCAGTCAGTTATATGTTATGTTTTGCTCTGTTGTACTTCTTGTCAGTTATATCATTTCAGTTGTTTATTTGTTTGCTATTTGAGCGTATTATTCCGTACTGGGCATTTGGCTCATTCCGTGTATTTTATTTCACTACAGGTTCACAGTGGGCGATGTAAAGAGTGAAGAATAAACCCAAGGATGCTAACCGAAGATGTTTGTCACTTTTATAAAATAAATATGTATTTTGGGCCTTAGGGCTATGAACCATATTTTGAAATGTAAGCCTAACTTTAAATAATGGAATTATGACTTCTATTCTGATCCATTGTTATAGTGACACGTCAACCCATCCGGGTTGGGGTGTTACATAAGGTCTGTTGATTCACAAAGTCTGCTAAAGTTAAACTGCTGATGAAGACAAAGGTCTATTGGAAGCAAAGGTCTGATCACCCTTTGAAGAAGGTCTGCTAATGCTTCATCAGAGGATTGAATCATCAGTGCTTATAATCAGTGTTTTGTAATAGAACAGTGTTTAGCTATAGCAGATGTTAGGAGTTCTTATAGTTGTTAGATGTCATTGTCTAGGTGACGTCAGCAAAGATTCCTCAATAGTTAGGTTTGTACTATAAATAGAACAGTGCATATACTGTTCTATTAGGATCACTTCACACACTTGCATTTTGTACGAATAAACAGAGTGATCTAAGGCTGAGGGGGAGAATTTTATTCATGCATACGTAAATCAGTCATTCAATTGAAAGTGTTCACGATGAAAGCAAATCTCTCGTTGTTTGTGTTATAAATTTTACATTCATTCCGCTGCATTATTATTTCCATCTTTTTGTCATCTTCCATTATTTCACCATTAAACAAACACAAACAATTCAAACTCAGATCCTAACAATTTGAATATACCCCTAAATTCCCAACACATGCACTTCCACTTATTTTAGAAACCTCTTGAGTAATAAGCACAAAAGGATATGTAAATTGTCCTGATCCATTTGGCACAACTATATATGAATCCTTGTTCAAACTTCCCATATTAGCATTGAACGTCGTTTAAATTTTCAGTCCTTGAACAGATCCTCCATTCTTGTAGTACAAACTGGTATCCTAATGTATTATCTGTGATTGCATATTTGCCTTTTATCGGATATCTAATTCTTGAGCCTCAAGTTTACCGCTAAACTGAGTCACCCTCAGACCTCTCCAAACCTCTTACCCTTTAACCATAATCCAAAACTTCCCTACTAATTATCTAGAAATGCATCAGCAAGCTTAGTATTCATCTCCATATTAGTCATCACTATCACATGTTTATCCATCTCTGCCAGCAAATGACAATATTGTTAGGATCTGAGTTTGTTTGATTGTGTTGTTTAACAAAGTGAATAATGAAAGAAGATAGATCAGAGGATAATTGCAGTGGAAATTGAAAGTAAACTTTATAACACAATCAAAGGAAGAATAGTTTTCATCATACACGATTTCATTAGTCAAAAGATTGTATGAATTACAAAAGTTTAACTATGCATGCATGTATACCAAATTCCCCCTCAGCCTGAGCTCACTAGTTTGTTCGTACAAGATGACTGGTGCAAAAGAGCTAATAGAACAGTACAGGTACTGTTCTATTTATAGTACAAACGAAACCACTGAGCATCTAATGCTGACGTCACCTAGATAGTGACATCTAACAGACTAACAAACTCTAACCACTAATCTAGACAAATACTGTTACATTGAATACACTTATAGGCCAACACTGATACTCCTATCAGCTGTTGATGCCCAAGAACTGATGTTGTAGATCAGTGTTTTCTTTAATGGTTGATCAGGCCTTTGAATCAGCAATGCTTAGTCTTCATCAGGTGTTTGACAATCAGCAGTTGTTAGGTCTTCTCAGTCTTTGTACCCAGCAGTCTTTAGATGAACAGTTGTTGAGAAGATCAGTCTTTAAGACAATCAGCTAATAAAAACACTGCCATTGGAGGGAACTTAGAACATGCACTACTTATTGTGGATCAACTGTTTGGGAACCAGTTTTGGCTTTCAGTATCATCTGTTCTTCAAGGTTTGATCACATGGGCCAACAATCTCCCCCTAGAACATATGATGCCAAAACATTTCTTTATTCTTGATCTTTATTCTCTCATCAACTTTTCCCTAACTTGCCCTTTGAATTGGAGCTCAAAGTTGAGGGAATCTTCATCATCTTCATCCCTATGAAGTTGAAGTTCTAAAAGATCTTGGAGGTCAGCTGCTCCCAGACCTAGTACATCCTCCCTTGATATGTGTTCAACTCTACCATTGGACTTGAGCAAAGTTAATACGTGGGTCTTTTTATCAGACTTCCACTTAGTATTTTTGAGTCCAATGGGTTTCCTGGGAGAAGTTTTATTTGTGATGAGTTTGGGGATGGAGGTATGCTTGTCAGCCTTTTGACAGTTTCAGCAACTTGAGCTTGAAGCTTTAGTGAAGCATCATCCAATCCATACAACAATTGATTTTTGACAGCCAATTTCATGATATCAGCTTCTCTCTTTTCATCTTCCTCATCCATCTGCTGCTATCTTTTTCTTTGATTTAAGACCTGGATGGATACATCAGAGGATGTGAACAACTTTTTAAGAGAGGGTCTGCTGCTGTGGCTTAGAAGTGGTTTGGTCTTTGTATACTGGCTTATTTGGAGCTGTAGGATCTGTCTCTCTTAGTTTTTCCAACTTATCATATATTTGATCAACATACTGCCTAGACCATCTTGCAATGGACCTTGCATTCCCATACTTTGCAGCTACCAGCCCAGCTCTCTTCCTCTTGTATTCTAAGGCAAGATATGCATTGGATTTCTTGAACTTATTCCAGTTTGGAGCAGTCTTCCTCATTTGTGGATCATTTTTCATTTTTTCACATCTATTTGCTTCTTCTTTGAGAGCTGTGGGAGGCCAATCTTTGAAATGGTACTCTTTGGCTGGGTATGGTTTGTCTCTCATGATATGTTCTATGAGATCTTTCCTTAGCTCCTTTTGAAGGTCAGCATTAGGTGGCAGATTTGACATCTTCTTGCTAAGGTCTCTTGCAAAGTTTTCTAGTTTCCTGACTTTACTTAACCCATGTTGCATTCGACTTGATAAGTTGGTGTCACCTTTCCCTTTACTCACTTCTTTAGCAACATATTCTACTTCTTTAGCAACATATTGTTAGCCCATGTGATCAAACCTTGAAGAACAGATGATACTGAAAGCCAAAACTGGTTCCCAAACAGTTGATCCACAATAAGCAATGCATGTTCTAAGTTCCCTCCAATGGCAATGTTTCTATCAGCTGATTGTCTTAAAGACTGATCTTCTCAACAACTGTTCATCTAAAGACTGCTGGGTACAAAGACTGAGAAGACCTAACAACTGCTGATTGTCAAAGACCTGATGAAGACTAAGCACTGCTGATTCAAAGGCCTGATCAACCATTGAAGAAAGCAATGATCTGCAACATCAGTGCTTGGGCATCAACAACTTATAGGAGTATCAGTGTTTACCTATCAGTGTATTCAATGTAACAGTATTTGTCTAGATCAGTGTTTAGAGGTTGTTAGTCTATTAGATGTCACTGTCTAGGTGACGTCAGCATTAGATGCTCAGTGGTTTCGTTTGTACTATAAATAGAACAGTACATGTACTGTTCTATTAGCTCTTTTGCACCAATCATCTTGTACGAACAAACTAGTGAGCTCAGGTTGAGGGTGAGTTTAGTATACATGCATGCATAGTTAAATTTTTGTAATTCATACAATCTTTTGACTAATGAAATCGTGTATGATGAAAACTATTCTTCCTTTGATTGTGTTATAAAGTTTACTTTCAATTTCCGCTGCAATTGTCCTCTGATCTATCTTCTTTCATTTTTTACTTTGTTAAACAACACAATCAAATAGACTCAGATCCTAACAAATATCTTTCGATAAATTAATGTAGAGTCTCATTTTTCACGCAGGTAAAAATCTCAAATTCTTTCTTTGTCAAGGCCCTTTGTCTTTGAATCATGTTGGTATTTCCATAATAATTTTCATACAAAGCTTCCCATAACGACTTTGACGTCTTATTACTCTTCCATAGATGTGACATGTCATCCGTAAGAGCTTGCTGTAACTGACTAAACATTTTTCTCTCTCTTTCATATTTTTGTTTATCTTTTGGTATTAATGTTGAAATCTTCCTTGTTATCTCGGTTATTTCCTGATGAGGTAATATATATTCCTCTTGAATTGCGATCCATAAATCGATATCTAAACCTTGAATATATCCCTCGAATCTCTCTTTCCACCTCGGAAAATCTTCGATCTTTAGCAGCTTTGGGGCTTTATTGTTCGTTCCTATCATATTGTCAAGATTGATTGTTTATATTGTGTCGCCCTACAGTTTTGGTCATGAATGTTCTCCAATCGTCTAGACGTTCCATTTTGATGAACTTTCAAACACTTAGACAAAATAAATTCCAAAACACTTAGACACTTCAAGAATACTAATCCTACGCACGTAAAAGTTAACGCGTACAAGCTATCGGTCAAACGTACCACTCCTATGCACAACTCTAAGCGTACAAGTCCTACACAGCGTATTACTTGACAATTTTTTGTGTGTTTTGGACATTTTTGAGTGTAATCGTTTGAGAAAAAGAACAAAGATGAAAAAGAATCTTCTGGGAAGAAATTTAACAATTTCAACCATGAGAATGCTCTAAAACTCAAATAAACGAAGTTTTATGCCAAAATCTTCACTTCTAAGACATAGCACAAGTAGAGATCACTTCCTTAGCTCTGATACCACTTGAAAGCTTTAGGAATCGTTATGTAAGACGTGGTTAGACTTTAAGAACGATGTAAACAAATTTACTTACACACATGTAAGTGTGGAATCCATGCAAATGTGTGGTGTATGCTTAGAAATACTAAATAAACGTTCTTTATAAATTTTGACAGCACTTCGTTACAACTTGATGTCCTTTCTAAAAGAACCAAATGACAAGTCTACTCATCTGTGCGCACCACTACTCTATTTATAGACCTAGACGCAGGACTACATAGCGTCGTCTCATACGCACACACTAGTTCTGCGCTGCGCTGCGTAGGACTAGTTGTTTACATTTCAATTTCAAACACAAAACTATCTAATGAACGTGCTACCATATAAATAAAATGAAAATTACAAAAGACGCATGCATTAAACTAAATGCACTAACAAGCTTTTTACAAAAATCATTGAAGAAATATTTACAGTGAGACGAGGGTAACTAGATGAGTCCTATCAGTAAATTTGAGTAAAAATAGGTTCCTTGAAGTAATGGCCATTTTAGTCATTCTACACATAATTAAAAGAAAAATGTGAAATCTGCATTCATGTGTGGGGTCTAACTTGTTATGTTTCTGCTTTCTCATACTTAGGCCGTGTTTGGATAAGATTATTTTACCTCCTTACTTCAAAGAAAATTAATGTATCAATATGATACGAATGAGAGAAAAATTCTCATATGTTATGATTTTTTTAATCTGCAAAATACATAAAAGTTGTATGAGTTTATGAAATCATGTTTTAACTAGTAAATACACTGCTTTCTATGTCTTTTAAGTTATTAATTATATTGTACAAATTGTTTAATTAACCTTTCTTTGTCTCTTAAGTTACTAATTATATTGTACAAATTGTTTAATTAAAGTTTCATAAAATTCTAGCAATTTTTTTTTTTCAGATTACAAAACTGTCGATCAGAATTATCTTTTCATGTGATAATTTGGATTTTAAGTTATCATTATTAGTTGAGAAAAGTGTCCGGATAGTCCCTGTAGTTTGATTATTTTTCACCTTTAGTCCCCTAACTTTCTAAATTACACCTATAATTCTCAACTTTTTCAATTTTGTTCCCGAATAGCCCCTGACGCGTAACTGGGTTAGTTTTTGGTGTTAAGTGCGTGTGAAATGACAAAAATACACTTACTGTCAAAGTAATAGCTAAAAAGTTAAAAGAAATATAATTAATACCCACTACCCAGGCCACCATCTACCCCCCCCCCCCCCCCCCCCCCCACTTCACCAACCACACTCACCAGAATTCCTCCTCCATCAACAACATCAAGTTACAATCTTTACACAAAACCCATCTCACATTCAAGAAAAAGACATGAAATTTACACAATTTAAACACATTACCCTCAACTTTCTGTAGAATTTTCTTTACTTTCCTCTTACACCTATCAAAGAACAAGTCTGCATGCACAAAGAGTCAACTTCAAGATTCAAGAACAATTAAACAACATTGAATTCAAGAATAAAAAAAGGGGTGATTTTTTTTCTTTATCACGCACTTTAACATGAATTAAATTAAAGATCTTTAAGTTTACAATTGACTATACGCAAAGCATTGAAAGAAGCTATAAACACACAAATTAATACAACTTAAACCATAAATTTCAAACGTTTTTCCACACATTAATAAATAAAAACAGTGAAAGTGTGTACCTGAATCTTGACAAACTCGTCTTCACTCATCTTCTTAAGCTAAAACAAACAAAGAAAATAAAAAAGGAAACATGATAAATGACTAAATGAGAATGCAGGTTTTATAGATCTGAAGTGATAAGAAACATAGAACAAAAAAAAAGGTGAAAAATGAGCAAACCACAAGAACTATTCGGGCACTTTTCTATTATTAGTTTTTGTTCTTTGAAAATAAGGTTCTAAAATAATGTGTTAAAACAACTATTAACGTAAGCATATTACAAATTGTAAAGTCGGTGTCGAATTTATATATTTTTAATAATATTTTGATTTTTCTCTAATAAGTTTTGTTTGTTAACTTTTTTGAAATTTCTAGACTCACAGTTTTATTTAATTTTTTCAATATCATATAAATTTTTATTGAAAACGGAGTTCTAATCAAAATTAAGTATTTTTTGGTATCATAAACAACTTTCACACGTACTTGGATCGGTCCTTATGCGGAATATGTACTTTTTGGTAAAATATTAATCCTTTCTTTTAATTTTACGTTTGGTATCGTAAACGGATTTTGTAGTGCTTCGATCCGCAGTATCGGCTGGATATAGATATGCACTTTGTATACCCGACTACGATGAATAGCAGATACACAAATTTCCTTGGGTATTTAACCATTATAAATAAACAACAAGTTTGAGCTTAGTTGGTTGTACTCTTAGCTTTGGGTGATTTTCAAAAAAAATTGAATTATGTGATTTTAAATGTTTATAAATTAGAAAATGAAATGTATTATTAATAAACTAAAAAATATATATAATTTATTATTTCTCTAATATTTGTTAGATCCAAATATGTAATTAATAATAAATAAAAAGTAAAACAAAGAATTATAAAATTCAACATATAACTTTATGTTTTAGAAAATATTTATGTAATTATAATTAAATAAATATGTCTACTTAATTTTAACTACTCAGTAAATATTGCTAATGAGTGAGTGGTTGGAGAAAAAATTGGTGTTCTTTGTGACTCAGGTACGATTCCCACTCTCCTCATTATTTTATGCGACATCTAAGTGAAGAGCAAATACGGGTGGCGCCGGTTCGACTTGAATGGGAGGCGAGGTTTTACCGATTAATCCATTGTCGTGCCTTCGGACAGGTTGAGGTCGGGTTTCCGCACATCTGGGGAGAGCCAAGGGGCTGACGGTAGTCGAGTAGTCCACCTTGGCCACAACGCCCGGTGTCACGGAAGAAATAGAAGATGGGAGGAGCAGGACATTGTCATATGCAGCTGTGAGATGTGTGTGTCTGCCACTCTGCTCGCCTCCGCATCATTGTCTGATCTTGATAATGGGATCAAAATAGAACACTGGCCGTTCTACAATGGGAGCTCACACTATGACACGACCCAGTACAACGAAGAGATGATCAAATTCAGAAAAATGGCTTTGGGCACACAAGACTAGGCCAACAGTGAGTACCGCCGGCCCAGGAGTGAATACATATTGCACCCATCTGGGTTAAGTAGTGAAGGGCCGAATACTCGCAAAATGGAGACGGTTAGGTTGCGGTATGACAATCGTGGCTCGAGCGAGGGGTTCTAATGATAATTGTACAAAAAGTATGCTAATTTTTTTGTTTATTTTTAAATTCGATTTAATGATATCATGACGATTATTGAAGTTGAAAGATTCAAAGGGTTTTGGTTAAATTGGTGAGATTTATAGTCACTTCGACAATTGGTTTGAATGTTATTTTAAAGGTTTGACAAAATAACGTGTGTACACAATGGATTTGTTATAATCGGCACCACATTGGCACCAGGTTTGACAAAATAGTTGTCGTTTGGCATGTTTGCTGTCAACTGGCACCACATTTTTCGGCCACATTTTTCGGCTTCTAGATGATATGTAGAATACTATGCCACGAATAGTTATTCTTACTAATATGTATACACAATGGATTTGTTATAAGCCGCGCTAAATAAAAGCAGAGAGACGCAACGACTCGGCTCGATTTAGTATGACGTATGTGCACACTTTAACATGATGTCCGCATGTGTTGTCCGCGGCGCAACGCCCGCAGGGTATTATCCTAGTTATTTGGTAAAAGGTGGTTTTACATCTTTTGATTGTTTTCTCTAATTATTTTCAACCATAGAGTTATCCGCTTTGAAAAAGAAATTAGAGTTAATTGCCCGGATGGTCCCTGTGGTTTCATGTTTTTTCACATTTAGTCCCCATCTTTTGAAAATAGCATGTATACTCCCTATGGTTTGTCATTTTGTTACTCGGATAGTCCCCTAACATTTACTCTTGTTACTATCCGAGTAACAAAATGACAAACCATAGGGAGCATACATGCAATTTCCAAACTAACTGACATATCCGAGTAATAAAATGACAAACCATAGGGAGCATACCTGCTATTTTCAAAAGGTGGGGACTAAAGATGAAAAAATGTGAAACCACAGGGACCATCCGGGCAATTAACTCAAGAAATTATTTAATTATATATTTAACGAGTTGACGTTGACCCGTGCGTTGCAACGGTGTCTTAATTAGGAATGTGTTTAGTACAATATAATATGAGATACCGAAATTCTTAACTATATGTAAAACATTCTTTTATTTTTTCTTGATCCCCGGCCCATAGCACCACACTAAAACATTATACTTTCAAAGAATATAAAGTGTTTTGGAAAATGACCCAATTTTGCAGTCATAAATTTGAACCGAACATTTTCTGACCCTGGTTTGGTAGGGTGAAAGCCTAAACCGATTATATGTAGCCAATTTTTTCAGGATCCCAAATATTTCAAGCTTAAACATAATTCAAGTTTAAATGTAAAACGAAAAACCAACTCGTATCTAAAAACCTGAAACCAACCGGTTTCCTAAACCTATTAAAACTGAAATTTTGTTTTGGTTTGGTTTTAGTCAAATTTAAGTCTAAAACGTTCCCAAACCAAATTTTATAATCGACTCAAGCATGCCGAGGATGCAAAAATTTTGTAAGGTTCGCTTGACTTGTGTACTGATATTTTACCTGTCGAAATAAAGTCGTATTAAAATGCTAAAAAATTCAACACGTAATAATTTTTTAAAATTAAGTTTAAAATATTAAAGTTAGTATTTCAATAACTAAGTTTAAATATTAGACATTTCTATAGTTAATTTTAAAATATTAGATAAAAAACAAAGAAAAACAAACACAAAATAAATCCTAAAATCAAAGTTTATATAAGGTTTTTAATGGCATGGGTTATACAAAATTGGATTTTGCAAAATAAAAATTGAAGAGAAAAAAAGCAAATCCATGAAATGGTGGTCGAACACCCGAACCCGATTTTCACGATGATTAATTATTAAGCACATCGTTTGGGTTTAGAGATATTTATTCAGTTTAATTATTATTGCATAACACGTGATAATATTTAATAGGGTATTTTATTTTTGAAGTGGTGGGTTTGAAAGTTGGTAATTATAATACCCCTTTGATGAGTAGTTGCGATGGTTTGAAAGAACAGGGTTGCGGAATGAATCGATGCGATACTACTCATAGGGTGTGTGAATAAATTGAAGGGTCTTGAGTCGTTACCATACATAATGTGACTTTAAATATAATTATTCAAATAAAACATATGTTCTTGAGGAGGAAGATATGAAAGAACTTATTTTATATAATGTGATTTACGTTGGTTATATTTTGTGTGAACTTAACGCAAATGTTATTTACATTGGTTATATTGTGTTGCTAATTGTAATCATAATATAACTTTAAATCTAAATATTCACCAAATTAGATTTTGTTCGAACAAAATCTACATGAAGAGATACAAACTTATATATATAATTTCTAATCGATGCGACTTTTAAACGAAGAGGTAGAAACTTTTTCATAGAATTTCTAACCAACGCGACTTTTAAACGAATGGGGGTACAAACCTCAAGTTGGTAAGGGGTGTGAAATATTTAAAAGTAGTTTGAAGGGTTATGACTTTTTGTAAGGGTGTGATATACATAAAAGTAGTTTGAAAGGTTATGACTTTTTGAAATGGTGTGATGGGTTGTGACTTTTTGTAAATATATGTAGGGTTGTGACTTTTTGTAAAGGTACGGTATATACAAAAGTAGTTTGAAGATTTATGACTTTTTGAAAGGGTGTGATGAGTTGTGACTTTTTGTAAATATATGTAGGGTTGTGACTTTTTGTAAGGGTAGGATATATACAAAGTAGTTTGAGGGATTGTGACTTTTTAAAAGGTGTGATCCAAACCATTGTGTCTTTGAAAAGGTGTGGTCCAAACCATTGTATTATAAATTACTTTTTGTAAGATTATATAATAAAAAAGGAGTAAACTGCCATTTTGGTCCCTGTGGTTTGGACATTTTTGCCATTTTAGTCCAAATCTCAAACTTTTTAAATCTGGGTCCCTATGGTTTCATCTTTATTGCAATTTTAGTCCAAAATTCAAAATCCTCATTTTTTTTACTGTTCCAAAAAGTTTGAGATTTGGATTAAAATGGCAATAAAAGTAAAACCACAGGGACCAAAATGGCAGTTTACTCTTAATTTTGGACTAAAATGGCAATAAAAGTGAAACCACAATGACCCAGATTTAAAAAGTTTGAGTTTTGGACTAAAATGGCAAAAGTGCCTAAACCACAGGGACCAAAATGGCAGTTTACTCAATAAAAAAGCATACTGCTAAAGTCACCTATTATATCTTCCTTAAATTTTTTAGTTCTTGTAAATCAATATTTAAGTATATCTACTGAACTCTATAGGATTAGTTCTTGTAAATCAATATTTAAGTATATCTAGGATTCTTGTAAAGCAATATTTAAGTATATCTACTGAACTCTATAGGATTTAGTTTTTATAATAGTTTAATTTTTATCTATTTTTTTTTTAACCGTAAATTTTTTTTATTCCCTACTGTCTATGAGACTTGAACCCAAGACTTCCTCCTCTCTCAAAGTATTTAAATGTTTTGTCTTTGCTAATGAACCATCATCTCATTGGTATAAATTTTTTAATAATTATTTTTCTAATTTAAAGGTTGACCAAATCTTAGTGGGAGATGGGGGCAGACCCACAACTTAGGGTGAAGGGAGTGGTTAAACAGGTGAAAGTGGCAAACTTTAAAATGGACCAATCAGAGAGTGCCACGTCAGAGAGGGTAAAAAGTTTAAACTTTGCTGAAAAGTGTTGGCAATGGTGTAGACAGTTGAAAGTGGCAAACTTTTTTTTTTGTTTTTTTGTTTTTAAAAATTATTTGTTACATAAAAACAATAAAGCATCAAATTAATTAAAAAAAAAAACAATTACCGAAGACTTTTTATTGTAAATGTTGATTTTTTTATTGTTCCAATGATTGCCAATGATTGCCTCCCCCTCTTTCCCGATCGACAAAGGCTCACCGAATACATTAGTTTGCCGATCGGCAAAGGTAGCCGGCGGCGGTGTTACCGCGCGGCAAAAGCCTTTGCCGATGACTTCACCGCACCACTCCCTTCACCCTTAAGAATTGAAGGGTGGGCGATAGCCCCCTTAAAATTTTTATTTAAATGTTACACTTACGTAAAAAATCTCAAGCCCCCCTTAAAATTTTATTTAAATGTTTATTTAAATGAACAAGTTTCAATACTCTTTTAGTTCTCTTTAGCCCCCCTTAAAATTTTATTTAAATGTTTATTTAAATGAACAAGTTTCAATACTCTTTTAGTTCTCTTTAAAATGTGGAATAAAGACACCAAAGTCAAAGAGAAAACAAATTCACAAAGGATTTATCACAGAGAATGAAAAGTATCATATGAAGAATTTTCTAATAATTTGAATTTTGAAATACATAATAATAATAAAATAATCTTTTATTTTACCCAACTTATCACTTTTTAATTATTTACTGTAAATTTTATTAGGTTGATGCTTGATCGAAATACATAGATTACATAATGGTTTAGTTTTAAAAAATAAAAAGAAGTAGAAGCAATTGTATAGATATTGTATTTTTTATGGATTTAGACCGATGATTGATGTATATTTATTGTGTATTTAAAATTGAATTTATTGTTATCTTTTTGTTATATGACCCTATCGGATTTGATCCAGCTCGAATCTAACCATTTTTTTTTACCAAATCTTAAAAACTTCCGTCCCATGAATAAAATTTCTATGTCCGCCAATGGTAGAAGATTCTACTATGCACGTTACAATAATGCATCTTGTCATGGACCCATACATATTTATTCATCACATAAAATTTAAACGAAGAAGTGGTTGTTGTGGAAGATTTGTGGCTTACTTAAACAACGGACCAAGAGCATAAACTCATACCCAATATGCCTTTTCTTGTACTCATACCCAATATGCCTTTTCTTGTATACTTGGTCGTTCTATTTTTAGTTTTTATTCTCGTTTTCATTTTATTAACTTATCAAAAACTTAGACCTACAGTTATCCCTACAAATTGGCCAATTCTTGGTATGATACCGGGGATTCTTGTAAACGTTCACCGAATCCATGATTACACCACCGAATTTCTGATACAAAGTCGTGGTACATTCATGTTGAAAGGCCCTTGGTTAGCCAACATGGACATGCTACTTATCACCGATCCTTTAGACATCCACCACATTCTAAGCAAAAACTTCAGCAATTATCCCAAAGGTGACAAATTTAAACAGATCTTTGATGTCCTAGGAGATGGAATACTCAGTTCCGACGGTAAGGTATGGGAAATCAGTCATAAGGTCATTTTTTCTGTCCTAAAGCATGCAGAATTTCAGAGTATGTTGGAAACAATTATCTGGAACAAAGTGGAAAATGGGCTTCTACCTATACTTGAATCTATTTGTGAACGTGGCACTGAAATGGATTTGCAGGATATATTTCAAAGGTTTTTTCTTGACACCGTATGTAAATTACTCTTTGATAAAGAGCCAGAAAGCTTGTCTCTTGATTTTCCTCACTTCCCTTATTCGAAAGCATTCATACATAGTGAAGAAACTATATTGCTTAGGCATATTACGCCCCCTTTCCTTTGGAAGCTGCAACAAATTCTTAGAGTGGGGAAAGAGAACAAGATGAGTGAAGCATGGAAGCATCTTGATCAATTTTTAGACAAATGCTTGACTCAAAAACAAATAGAGTACAACAACATGAACCATAATGCAGAGAAGTTCTCTTTTATCACAGCTATCATGAGAGAGTTTACAAATCAGAGTGACACTTCTTTGGATTTAACAAAATTTCTAAGAGACACCATTATTAATTTGATGGCAGCAGGAAAAGATACCCTCAGCAGTGCTCTATCTTGGTTCTTCTATCTTCTTGCTAGAAACCCAGCCGTAGAAGATAAGATTCTAGAAGAGATTCATACACATTTGGGGGTCAATGTGCGCAAAAGATGGAACACTGCAGAGTTGGACAAAATGGTTTACCTTCATGGAGCTTTATGTGAATCTTTAAGGTTATATCCGTCTGTCCCTTTCAACTACAAATCTCCATTACAACCAGATGTCCTTCCAAGCGGCCACCAAGTTGATCAAAACATCAACATTATTCTCTCTTTTTATTCTATGGGGAGGATGAGATCAATATGGGGGAATGATTGCATGGAGTTCAAACCTGAAAGGTGGATTTCTAATGGTGGAGGAATCAAGCATGAGCCCTCATACAAGTTCCCGGTATTTAACGCTGGACCAAGAACTTGTTTAGGTAAGAATATGGCTTTGTCTCAGCTGAAGATAGTGTCAACCGCGATCATTTACCACTACCACATTCAGTTGGTGGAAGGCCATCCTGTGCTTCCAGCAGATTCTATGATACTTCATATGAAGCATGGTCTCAAGGTCAGATTAAGTAGAAGAAGCGAACTCAACTAAAGTTTATGTTAAGCATTTACTAAGAATAATTTTATTGTGTGTTATTTTGGTCTTCTAAAGTTTGTGTTAAGCATTTACTAAGAATAATTTTATTGTGTGCTATTTTGGTCTTATGAAGTTAATTTTCTATTACCTCAATGTTTACTAGGTTTCTAATAAATATATTGTGTACTATTTTGCTATTGTAAACTTAATTTTAAGACGTCAATGTATACTAGGTTTTGAAAGTCAGAAAAATAAGGTAATCTTGTAACTCTAAAAGAATATTATAACATCTATGTATACAATCTTTGGAAGTCACAGATGGTGATTGAATTATAATGTTACGCTTACATACATTGATTCATATCGTAACACCTTGTTTAGAAAAATAAGGTAATGTTGTAACTGCAGAAAGAATATGATAACATCTATGTATATGGCTGGAGATATTTGGACACCCATCGCGCCTATTTTCACACCTTTGGTGCCCTAGACGCCTCGTATAGGTCTATACGAGGCGTCTACGCACTGAATTCAAGGGGGTCTGAGAGGGTGTCAGGCACAAAGTTTAAGGAACCCTAGACGCCTCGTACAGAGCTATACGAGGCGTCTAGGATTGGGTTTTTTTTTTTGGCTGAAATGAGGGGTGTTTTGGTGGGTTTTGGTATGGTTTTTGGATAGTTTTTGAAGATGTGTTTTTTGTTGAAAATTTTTTTGTTTTTAAAAAAAGTTATGTTTTTTTTGTTTTTTACACTATAAAAAAGTTTTTGTTTTTTAAAAATGAACTATTTTAAAAATCGGCTCTTTAAATATATTATATCGATTAAATATTATAATGTTTTTTACATTTTACTTTTTTAAATATTATTCTTCCGATTAAAATTTTATCTCGTTCAAATATTCAAAACATATTTTGTTTCCGTATTATCTCAATTTAAGACAACAATCATTAAGTAACCGAATAATTGAAAACAAACATAAATATGACATAGATAAGATAACTTTGTACATCCATAACAAAAATATATAAGATAAGTTTGTACATCCATAATAAAAATAAAAACAACAAGAGGTCTATGCATCCGAATCCGAATCTGGCTGCTGCGGCTGCTGCTGCTGATGTGGTGCTCGAGGTGGTGGGAGCGGTATCGCGGGTAACCCATCTCTCTCGCGTCTATCCTGCAGCTCCCGAACCACCCAACCTATCAAATCGCTGAGCCTGTCAAGCTCTGCTCGTACCTCCGGATGTATCGGCGCAGGTCCTGGGGCATGACCTGGAATAGCGTGACGTGGAAACTGAGGCGCCCCGGCAGGTGGCGGTGGCTGTGGCACCGCTGCACCGTCTACATCCTCCGGAGGCTCCTCCACAGGCACTATATCAGCAGGATCTACAGGAGGATAAACGGGCTCGAAATGCTCTGGTAGTGCCTCCTCTGTCCATATGAGCCCGGTCTCGCGGTTTTTAAACCGCGGGCCAACTGGAAACCTCTTGATTACCTTCATCCCCCACAGCGACTGCATGCCCATCCGCGTCGGCATGACTGGCGGCGTCTGTAGATGTGGGTCCTCGTGCAGCACGAGGCCAAATGAACGGGCAATGACGGTCACATACGCCCCGCCATACAAAAATCCGCGCTCCTGCCGGTGATGGGCGGAGGCGTAGTACTGGGCTAGACCGTGTGCTAGCGCGCACGGCCTCCTATACAACAAACAGTAAAGGAAAAAAAGATCTGTGGTCGTACACCACTCACGGCTGTACCCGCGCGCTGAGATAGAAGTAGCGAGCAAATGGTGCAGATACCTGCAGATAGTGTTAGTGTTAGCGAAATACAGAAATAGAGATAAATAAACAATGCACATAATCACAATAATTGCCGTAATAAACGTACGTACCTGTACAGTGGGTCCGCAACAAACGACACCCTCCCCTTCGACTTATCGTCCTCCCAATGATCTGGCCCCGCAATCACCTGCCAAAACCCTAGAAGAATGGGTTTTTCAACCACCACTAGCCCCGCTGTGTAAACCTCAGTCTCGATCTCCCCCTGCATGTATAAACCAGAACGCACCGCAAAGTCTGCTAGCGTCATCGAACGCAAAACGCCAGCGAGCCTGAAAGAAATCTCAGGCGGAGGGGGAGCACCTGGGTAAGGCAGCGACACTGGGACCCCAGGAGGGTGAAATGTGAATGACGAAAGGAACTCGACCAGCAGCTCCCTGTAGGTCGGCGTGTGCGCCAAATCGAAAAGTCGATGCCACGGAGAATCGAGTGGTACAAACCGACGCACTCTATCCGTCTCAGCAAGCTGGTCCATCGCATCCCAGTCGATCGATGCATGCGATCCAATATACATCCTCCGAAGCTTCTGGCAATGGCGGGCGGCATCGGAGCCCGCGGGAAACTCTAGATACGGACAAGCCTGCAGCGTATCCAGAGGCGGCCGCCGTCTCCGTCGTGGACCCTCCTGAACCGGCTGAATCTGCTGAGCCGGCTGACCCCCCTCAATCTCTATCTCAATATCATCGCCCTCCATAATCAATCTGCAAATAATAAATAATAATAATAATAATAATAAATAAAAATAATAATAAATAACAATAACAATAATAATAAATAATAGTAATAATAAATAATAATAATAATAATAATAAATAAATAATAATAATAATAATAATAATAAATAATAATAAATAACAATAACAATAATAATAAATAATAGTAATAATAAATAATAATAATAATAATAATAATAAATAAAAATAATAATAAATAACAATAACAATAATAATAAATAATAGTAATAAATAATAATAATAATAATAATAATAATAACATTAACAATAATAATAACAACATTAATAATAACAATAATAATAAAACTAATAATAATAATTAATTAAAAAAAAAAACACAGAGCCTCGTATAGCCCTCGTATAGGGCTATACTCGGCGTCCTGTTCTTCCACATTCATCTTCAACCTCAAAACTCAAACCCCCAAACCCCACAAAAATCAAATTTCAGGGCAAACCTACGGTCTAAAGGCAAAAACATGGCAAAAATACTAAACTACGGGGCGAAATACGTACCGGTGATGCTTCAAATCTTCGAAAATCCGGTCGAGATACGTATCCGAGGCGTATAGAGGTGTATTCTCCGTATGTGTGTTTGTTTTTTGTTTGGGGGTTATAAGCAGCCTCGTCTAGACCCCCCCTGTGTTATACGAGGCCTAGACGCCTCGTATAGATCTATACGAGGCGTCTTCCTTTTTTATTAAATGACCATTTAGCCCCTGGTTTGCCCCAAGTATAGGCATTATTCAGGGGCAAAATGGTAATTAACCATTCCAAAAAGATATTTCTGGAATGGTTAATTACCATTTTTCCCCTGAATAAAGTCTATACTGAGGGCTTTACAGGGGCAAAATGGTAATTTAATAAACTTTTTTTAATAATTAAAAAACAAAAAATCTCAAAAAGTTGCCGCCTCACAAGACGACACGTATAGCTCTATACGCGGCGTCTGGGCTTCCAAAATTACCTTTAAGCCCCTGTTAATGGTCTATACTGGGGGCTTTACAGGGGCAAAATGGTAATTAACATAAAATATTTTCAAAATTCAAAATTTAAAAAAAGAATTGTTGCCGACACTGTAGACGACTCGTATAGCTCTATACGAGGCGTCCTAATTCAAAAAATTCAAATTTTGATTTTCAGATTTTCAAAATTCAAAATTTCAAAAACCCGCTCAAATAGACGTCTCGTATAGATCTATACGAGGCGTCTGTGGATTCGGAAATGACATTTTAGCCCCTGAAATAAGCCTAGATTGGGGGCCTAACAGGGGCAAAATGGTCTTTTGGGCAAAGCCATACGACGCGTATAGCTCTATACGCGTCGTATATTTTTAATTTTTTTCAAAAATGATATTAAACTGTTTTAATTATTGAAAAATGATACAAATTATAGAAATTGTAGAAAATTATAGGAATTAATAAAAAAAATACATTCGAATTACAAAAATCATTCTTCCGTATCACTATCGATGTAATTAAGACTGGGGTTTGATCTTGGCGGAGGATTCATTATCGATGTATACCATTCTAGACGTGGCAAGTACATATCTTCCCATTGTTTCGTATGGGGTGTTCGGTTGGTCAACCATAGCCCGTGTGCTGGTGGCATTGGATAATCCCCTTCCAGCTTAACATGTATGAAGTGGTTCTCGTTTACATGTGTAAGCGTTATGAACAATGGTTGTTGATTAGCCGGAGGACTTAGTATCGGGAAGAAAGTGGAACTCGCACCCATGGTTGTCGTTAACAGGTGCACCCCGATACCGTACGTTTGTGCAATAAGAAGTCCTGCATAGGGGAAGTCCATCCAGTGATCCCCCCCACAACCGGACACTGAATCCCAAATTAGGCCCTGACGATGCGTGTAAAAATAACCTTTATCCCATGCTTCAAATATTGGGAACCAGATCGATTTGTTCTTATCCATTTCTTGAACAAGGTGCCTTCGAATGAGCCCCCATGAACTCTGTTCCATACCTAAGCCCACAGCCACAGACCGAAACCCACAATGACCGTCCGGCATCACATCTCGTATGCACGAGACGTACGGATGGAACACTAGCGGAATGTCATCCTGAAACTGTTCGATGATTCCCACGTACTCGTCCCCAATGATTAACGGAAAACCGTGAGCATCTCGTGTCTCTTTCTTCTTAGAACTCTTTGAACGGCTTAGGCTCGCTTTGGGTTTTTGGGACCTTATAACCGACTGTTGAGAGGCCTGTGACGGAACGTACGAGCTGTGACGAGGTTTGTCGTACTTACTTTGTCGGGAACCTTCAAAGCACGTGTTTGCATCACCGAATGAGCTTCATCTATACGAGAGGCCTCGTCCAACCTTTGTTGTACCTGCTTTGTTGTTGGTCGGCCACGAGTATTTTGTTGGACAACCGGTGGTTTCTTGGTAGATTTCTTTGGAGTCAACACCGCTTTAATCTTTGAAATCAGGCTTTTTTGCTGAGCTGGGGGGTGCGACTCTAATTGTTGTCTAACAATATTTAGCTCTTCGACCACGTCCACGTCATCGTCTATCAATTTACAACTTTGGAAGTTAAGTTTCCGCCAGAAGACGTCCACGTCTTCGAGTTGAATCGGACGCTCTGCACGGTTAAAAACAACATTGTTTAAGTCACATGATTAACGGAAATATATCACACAAGTGTTGTACGTTTAACAATTATTACCTTCAAGCATGTACTTTTCTATCCTGCAAGCACAGGGCAACCCACAGCTGTGCCACATTTGGCAACCACATGATGAATGAAAGCGCTCCAAGACATCTAGCTTCCTAATTGCCTCGCTCCTCAACAAGTCAAGGGCTGTATGGGATACTTTACCAAGTAGGTGTTGAAACAACGGGTGTTTGTGGTGGGTCATTGTTTTTTCGATGCTATCTCGAAAAGTCTTCCTTATTTCACCGAACTGTGTCTCAACTATATCATGGACACAACCAACTATACGGTCGAGCGAGCTCCTATCTTCAACGTATCTCTTTAAGTTGGCGTGTTGGCTCTCAACTCTGTTTGTGGTACGATTACCAAAGTTGCGCCTCTTATCAGTCCACGCAAAGACGAACATCTCCTTATAGTCTTTTAGCCAGTTATCGTACACGTATTTGAAGACCCCTAAAACGTAAAAATAATTTAATAAAATTTGCATAGGTGAGTCGTATGTTATTATAAAAACTTACTAGAACGTTTGCACTCCACAAGTCGTTGTCGCATGTTGCGCAAGTGGTACTCGTAGATAAGTATGGATGGAGACTCAATCAATGTCCCCCAGAATGACAAAAATTTCTTCCAGTCTTCGTCTGTGAAGGCACCCTTGCAGTGCTTCATAACATTCTGTTGTATGTGCCACCTGCAAAGAAGCCTGGAGGCGTTTGGAAATACTTTAGCACACGCGCCCATAAGGGCTAGGTCTCTGTCGGTTAAAATCACACGTGGCTCCATGCATTCATCCAACATTGACTTGACCCTCTCAAGCACCCACACAAAGTTATCACCCCGTTCTTTACTAACAACGGCATGCGCGATAATAAACGATTTGTTGGTAGGCGTCATACCAACAATCTGGATAAAGGGCATATTGTATATGTTTGTCTTGTACGTCGCATCGATCAGCATGACGTGGGGGAATGCACGCCACATGTCTCTCGAGTACCGATGAAGAAAGAAGATCTCTGTTACGATCTCTCGTGTCTCGTAAATAAAGTCGTTGTTTATCAGCTTGTCTTCTAGTGACTGCATGGGAGTCAATCCTTGTCTTTGTTCGGCTCTAATCTTCGCCACAACGTTTTGAACGTCTTTCAGAACATGAAACCTGTCGGGGTCCTGCTTCCTTATCGTTTGAAATATTTTGCGCGACTCCATGTTTTGAGCTGTCAGCTGCTCGATCAGTTTCATTTCGCTTGGAGTAAACCTTCGCACAAACGCGTGGGCCGACAGGTCCTCACAAAGTTCATGGTTATGTTCAATTTTTCCGTCTTTAATCTCCCAGGTTTCATACGGGTGGTTTCGCACAGCCAGCAGGTAAAACGGGCAACCGGTTTTTTTGCTTCCGGCTTTTCTAAGTGTTGCTGTAGTCTGGTGCTCACCAGCACGATCACATTCAAGCCATACCCTCCGGATTCTTCCACCGGTTTTCTTTGATCGACGGGTGACAATAACGAAACCATCCGCGTTTGCTATTTCTTGTATCCGATTCTTTAGTTCATCTAAAGAGTTGAAAACCTGTAACATCGACAATAATAATAAATAATTTTAATAAATAAATAAATAATAATAATAATAATATTAATAATAATACTAATAATAATACTAATAATAATAATTAAATAATTAAATAATTAAATAATACAAAAATAGTAATTAATACCTGCTTTTTTAAGTACGGACTGTCCTGGATGGGAGGTGTCTCACCACCATATCTACCATATCCACCATAACCACCGTCTCCTCCGTATCCACTGTATCCACCATCTCCTCTGTATCCACCATCTCCTCTGTAACCACCGTCTCCTCCGTATCCACTGTCTCCTCCGTATCCACCGTCTCCTCTGTATCCACCGTCTCCTCCGTATCCACCGTCTCCTCCGTATCCACCGTCTCCTCCGTATCCACCGTCTCCTCCGTATCCACCGTCTCCTCCGTATTCACACCCGTATCTATAATCCGGATACCCTTGTTGCGTCAGATAACTTGGTTGACAAGCATGGTATGAGTCATCTACAGGGGCTGTTTCATCAACAGGGGGATGATTGTTCAAATCTAGAAACGGTTTGTTTTGTTCTCCTTGTATACTAGACACAACCTCCTCTTGCTCATTAGAATCGGGAACGCAAGACTCCTCCAAAATAAAGAACCGTATCATCATTAGTAAATAATAAACTAAAACAAAAACTAATTAAAACATTTAAGTACCTGTACCGTTACCGGATCGCTTTCGGGCACCCAGTTCTCGCTATAATACTGCCCGAAGACATAGTTACCGTCCCAGTATGATGACATTTAAGTACCTGTAATGAAAGAAGAAGAAGAAGCAGAACGATGAATAAGAAGAAGCAGAAAGAAGCACATTTAAATGTTGAGGATGCTCGGGTGTGGACAAAGCATAACTGTATGTTGCACTTTTTCATAAGTCTTAGACGCCTCGTATAGTTCTATACCCCTCGTATACCTTTTAGTCACTTGTCAAATGTACAGTAAAGCAGCCACTCAAGACGCCTCGTATAGGGCTATACGAGGCGTCTGAGTACCTCGTATCCATCCCTCGTACAGACCTATACTCCCCGTCTGATGTGACTGATTTGACATTGTGCTTTGGTGCAGAGATGGTCGGAAAAGTAACCCTATACGCCTCGTATAGGTCTATACGAGGCGTCCTGAAGGGTGTCAAAATAGGCATAAAGGTGTGTAAATATGTAGACCCATGTATATTGACTTGGGAGGAGCGGAGACAGGACTTGTCACATTTGCATCTCTCTATGGAAGTGGTCGAGGATATAAGTTTGTGGAGTCGTTGAATTATGGTTAAAGACTTTTAGGATTAGGGTATGGTTTGCTTTGCTTTTTATTCTTACCTTACAAGCATAGTTTCTTAGCGTATTTTATGTGGTCTTTACATGTTATCGCTTGTTTGTGTGTCTATTTGATTTGGTACTTGTTCATGTTCAATGTTTTAGCAAACGTAGAGTTTTTGACTAGCTATGTAGATCTTACGTTGACTTCTATGTGTGGTTATGATATCTATGACTTTAGAGCCTAGAGTCTTACTTGGAAACAACCTCTCTAAGGCTAGCTTACATCTTACATTTCTCAAACCCTACCAATATCCTTGTTATTATTGAGATTTTATTTGGTATGTTATTGTTTATATAAACAAAACATTAACCAACAAGAATATCTTGTGTTTAACAGGGAATACCATATGGATTTAACTAGCATATTAAAACAAAAAAGTTAGACAAAAGATATTTTCACACTAGCAAGTAGTGTGATAACCTTATTTTCAAAACTCTATAATATATGTCATTAAAGGTCAAGTTATTCTTAAAAAACTCCTAATTGTAAGAAGAATTTATAGAGTGACAAATGTACAATAACCTAAAATCTAAACCCACTACATCATCACCCAAAACCTAAACACCCACCCCCCACCCCACCGCCACCCAAAAACCTAAACCCCCCCCCCCCCCCACGAAAAAAAAAAAATAAACCTCACCAAACCCCCCCCCCCCCCCCCCAAAAAAAAAACCTAACACCCCCCCCCCCTCCAAAAAAAAAAAAAAAAATCTTAAAAAAAATCTAAACACCCGCCCCCACCCAACCACCACCAAAAAAACCTACCCCCCCCCCCCCCCCCCGGTGGTGGATGTTGTTTTTTTTTTTTTTTTGGTGTAGTGGGTTTTCTTAGGAGTTTTTGTACCCTTTTTATAATTAGGAGCCTTTGTATTTGATCTTAATCCATGTTATTAAATGTCATTTAATTGTCACATGGAAAAGAGTTTATAAAATTTTGTTATGTAATTATTATTTTTATAAAAATAAACCTATTACGGAAATGCTATTTAAAAGAAATATTATAAAAAAGAATCTTTGTTTGAAATTTAAAGAAAAATAAATTTGAGGAAGTTGTATATTCTAAAAGTACAGGGGCCAAATGTATAAAAATTTAAAGATCACCTCTCTGCTTTCTCCCTACTCATGTTTTCCGATAGTACCCATCACACAATTTAAGTAGGGGCGTTTGGTTCGCGAAATGATTTGGAATTGGAATTTGTATAGGAATTAGAATTTGAAGGAATTAGATTTGGAATTTAAACATTCCAATTGGAATTGGAAATTGTTGGAATTGGAATCTCAATTCCATGTTTGTTGTGTTTGGTTGTCAAATGAATTGGAATCCATCACACCGGCACCCACAACCACCGGTTTTGGGTCGAAACGGTACGGGTCAAAACGGTTCGCGTCGAAACGGTAAGGGTCGAAACCGTTCGCGTCAAAACGGTACGGGTCGAAACGGTTCACGTCGGAACGGTTTGATTCGAAACGGTTACCGTTGGAACGGTTCGATTCGAAACGGTTCGGGTCGAAATGGTTCGCGTTGAAACGGTACGAGTCGAAACGGTTCGTGTCGAAACGGTTCGATTCGAAACGGTACGGGTCGAAACGGTTCGATTCGAGACGGTTCGATTCGAGACGGTACAGGTCGAAACGGTTCGTGTTGAAACGGTACGGGTCGAAGCAGTACGCGTCGAAACGGTACGCGTCGAAACGGTACGCGTCGAAACGGTTCGAGTCGAAACGGTACGCGTCAAAACGGTTCGCGTCGATACGGTTCGAGTCGAAACGGTTCGCGTCGAAACGTTACGGGTCGAAACGGTTCGGATCGTATGGGTCGAAACGGTGCGGGTCAAAACCGTTCGGGTCGAAACGGTCAAAGATTCCAATGAATTTACTTTAATTCCTTCACATATAGGAAGGATTTTGAATTCCTTTAGTTAAAGGAATTTGAAGGAATTCATGCCAAATTACAATTCCAATTCCATTGTTAACCAAACACATGAAGATTGGAATTGAGATTCCAATTCCATCAAATTCTGTGAACCAAACATCTTAAGAGATGAAATTCAGATTCCAATTCACTTAAATTACATTGAATTCCCACGAACCAAACGGCCCCTAAGTGACCTCTAAAACGCCTCTAATCCACTGAATCAATCACGATAACCTGCCAAGTTAAACTCCTAATCACAAACTGTGATTTACAAGAAACATTACACGTTTAGTAGCTGCAAAATCTTTAGGGGGCGTTTGGTTTGTAGGAATTCAATGGAATTTAAAGGAATTGGAATTTGAATTCCATATTTTAAAATGTTTGGTTCACATAATTTGATGGAATTGGAATCTAAATTCCAATATTCATGTGTTTGGTTGACAATGGAATTGGAATTGAACATGAAATCCTTCAAATTCCTTGAACTAAAGGAATTCAAAATCCTTCCTATATGTGAAGGAATTACAGTAAATTCATTGGAATCTTTGACCGTTTCGACCTGCACCATTGCAACTCGTACTGTTTCGATCTGAACCGTTTCGATCGAACCGTTTTGACCCGTACTAGTTTCGATTTGAACTGTTTCGACCCGTACCGTTTCGAATTGAACCGTTTCGACCCGTACCGTTTCAACGCGAACCGTTTCGAGACGAACCGTTTCGACGCGAACCGTTCGACCCGTACAGTTACGAATCGAACCGTTTTGACCCGTACCGTTTCAACACGAACCGTTTTGGCCCGTACCTTTTCGACCCGAACCGGGGGTTGTGGGTGCCAGGGTGATGGATTCCAATTCATTTGACAACCAAACACAACAAAAATGTAATTTGGATTCCAATTCCAACAATTTCCAATTCCAATTGGAATGTTTAAATTCCAAATCCAATTTCTTCAAATTCTAATTGCTATACAAATCCAATTCCAATTCCAAAGTATTCCGCGAACCAAACGCCCCATTACATTCTAATAGATGGCCTGAAATCATGGGAGTTTCCAATCTTTTAACACACGAGTACTACCTTATAAATACTAAGGTAACATTTGGTATGCAGGAATGAGAGGTGGAATGGAATGGACCATTGTGAAGGAATGAAAAAAAGAGTGTTTGGATGGTCGATGGAATGAAATCGTTCATTCCAAAATGCATTCCATTCCCCTCAATATCATTCCATCCGCCCCCTATTCTGTTTCATTCCATTCCATCTTCACCCTTCATTAACAACATCACAACCCACCACCGTTGCCACCACCCTTCACCACTGTCATTCGCCGCCGTCATACACCTCTGTCGCCACAGCCGCTGCCACAACCTACTGCCGTCAGCCACCTCCGTCGCCGCTGCCACCTCTGATCACCGCCACCACCCACCTTCGATCACCGCCGCCACCATCGCCGCTGCCACCTCCGATCATCGCCGCCGTCGCCACCCACCTCCGCCACCACCCACTGTCGCTACCACCTGCGACCACCGTCACCGCCGCTACCACCTCTGACCACCGTCGCTACCCACCTCCGTCGTCACCTACCACCACCGCTGTCACCACCCGCCGCCGTCTCCACCCATCACCACCGCCAACCACCGTCGCCGCTACAACTGCCACCTATCACCACCCACCATTACCGCCCACCACTGACCATTTCCATCTGATTTTATTCCTTCGTTTTTTTTCTCATACCAAACAACAAAAAGTAATGGTTCATTCCATTCTCACATGGTAGCCAAACAAGACATGGAATGGTAATGATCAATTCCATTACCTCATCCATTCCATTGCCTCGTCCATTTTATTAACTTGTGGCGCCCACTTTTTCACATACGAAAAATAGTATAAACATCGTACAAATTTTACAAAAACTTGGGCATGACCCATTCGTTTTATAGTTAATACCCTGCTTTCAATAACAACATTTGAAACATGTTCTAAGACACTTTTCTAAATATTAAAAATTTCGACCATACGAGTTTAACCAAAAACATTTTTTATCCAAAATACCTAAATTCAAACTTAAAGACTTCAAGTTACTACAACCATCCTAACAAAAGCATAACATATACATTACAAAATAAGTTTTTGACCCATTATAAAGTCAACTTGAACCGGAAGCGAATAAATGGGCATTATAGTGTGTGTTCGGTCCGAGCACGCCGCAATCAAGCATGTGATTTACCTATCATACACAACAACAAACATTCGTTAGTTCATAATACCAAACAAAAATCCGTAACATTCATTATATACTCTTACTAGGTTAATGCCCGCGCGATGCGCGGCTTCATCCAAAGCCATATTATTTTGATTCAAATTTATTACTTTGTAAAAAGACATACATTGGAATTTAAGATCGTTTAAAAAACAAAAAAAATCGAAAGAAACAAACAACAAATCTTCAAATTTCAGTAAAAATTTACTCGTAGACTACGTTGGTTTTTTATTTGCAACGGTGCGTCTCTGTGGAGTATTTATATATGGGAAAATTACCAAATTAGCCGCTTGACCAGGCACTTTTCCAAAATAGCCATTTGACCAGGCTTTATGCACCTTCAATGCAAGTGAACTCTCATTTTTATGCACCTGAATTTATGAGCTTTCAACCCATGCCCAAGCCGCTACACCCTGAATTTATGAGCTTTCAACCCATGCCCAAGCCGCTACACCCTGAATTTATGAAGGTGCATAAAAATGAGAGTTCACTTGCATTGAAGGTGCATAAAGCCTGGTCAAATGACTATTTTGGAAAAGTGCCTGGTCAAGCGGCTAATTTGGTAATTTTCCCTTTATATATTCCGGCGTCCACGAAAACAGGGGACAAAAGTCACAGTGTGACAAAGGGTGTGGACACAATGATGGTGTTAAATGTACCATATACATAAATCTACGTAAGGGTGAGCGGGGCGTTCTCGGTGACCCCATGCGGGGACCTCCTCCACCGAAGAGGGGTGGTGCCGCCATTCAATCGGGGACCAAAATCGGTGGGAATTCACCGAAGAGAGGGAGGAGAGAGGGAGGAGTGGACCAATGAAAAATTTCCTTTTTTTTTTTTCTAATAAAAAACCAAGTCACCTAAGAGGGGAGTGCCGCCATCAATTTAGGGTGTTAGGGGAGTTTAAGAGGGGAATTGACGTGGCACACGAGGATTGGTTATGCGTAAGAGTGCCCCCCTCACCCTAAGGTAGAAATGCATTCATTTTAAATAGCTATAAATCTACAACTTGCAGAACAGTTTGTAGCCCAACTTTCAAATACATGCCCTAAGTGGTCCAACGATTAAAAATATGAGATGACCAATTTGTGCCTACTGATTGGTTTGTAGCCCAACGTTCATAATAGTGAGTGTATCGCTCTAGAGAGTTCTTTGCCATCTCTCGTCGACGTTCAGACTCATCATACTGCAAGTGAAAGTGGAAATACAAAATCAACATTTAATAATTCAAGAAAATAAAATTGGAGACTCATGATTATTTTGCAGCAAAATACAATCATTTTAATTACTACTCCCTCTTGCTTCGCTGACGCATAACGATTGCAAGCATAAAAGCCACCAGTTCTCTCTCCATGATCTGACCATTGACCGAGACACAACCTACACGTACAAATTTTTATAGAAACAGATCAGAATTATTTGTAGAAATACAATGAATACCAATGAGTAGAAGTGCACACAAAAATGTTGCATGGCCCCTATGGTTTACCAAAATTTTGGATTTAGTCCCTAGCTTTCCAAAAGTACAAAGATGATCCCTATGGTTTGCATTTTGAAACGCACTTGGTCCCCATAATTTTTTCCAAAAATACATGGATGGTCTCTGTGGTTTGCACTTTGTAACTCATTTAATCCCTAACTTGGACATACTATAACCTTCAGATTTGTTGGCTTAGGACTAAATGCATTACCAAGTGCAAACCACAGGAACCATCCGTGTACTTTTTAGAAAGCTAGGAACTAAATACAAAATTTTGGTAAACCACAGAGACCATCCGTGTATTTTACTAAAAGTAGCAATTTCGGTCCATTTACCTCTGATCATGAACGATGAACGTTTTGATTGTTTCAAATGAGTTGGAAATTGCGAGAGTATTTTTAACGTACAAAACATTCTAAATTGTTTTATTTAACTTACCAGCAAAACTCGTATTTGCAAGGAGGGTTGCAAGTCATGTGCATACAACCTTGGTTCTTCTCGATCAGACGTTTACACTTTGGACAAGGCTTAGAATTAGCTAATATCCTGTAATACATAACATGAACGTTAAAACAATAAAAAGTAACATTCTACAAATTATACAACATTCTTATAAGGAAGTAGACGAATTAAATACAAATAAAAAATAATAGCAAAAAAAAAAAAAAAATCATCGCAACACATAATCATGTAAAAAAGTTATACCTTGTCCACACCTTGGTTACATGCATATACCAAAGCATTAGTAAGTGTAAGCCGTCCTTCAGCATCAGCAAGTCCACACCTTAAATTTGACTTTTCACCCATTTGAGAATCATGCATTTGGGCTGTTTGTTTAATGGGCATCTTTGGACCCTACCCACGACCCCTTGTCCTCATTTGGATTGAAAATTTCTTAATAGAGTTTATAATTTTCAAACCCAACTGGCATAAAAATCTGGATTCCAATTCTATATTTTTTTTCTTTTAATGAAAATATGAATATATTGTTTTGCTAATTGACCTGAATTAAATTACGATTTTACACTTGAATTTGATTGAATTTGTTTAGATAAGGTAACCCGTTTTGATGGTTTTAACATTAAGATTATACGCATGGACAATTCTATCACTAATTTAACATTGACGGTCATAGCAAACTCCAGTACACCAATACATTGACGGCCTTCTATCACAGGCATGAAAAGCGATCCTTGAAAGTTAGATTTCTTAGCATCTTCTAGTTGCAGATACTGCTTATCATTGAATTCATTCACATCTTGAATCCATTCAGGACACTGATTGAGGAATATAAGGGCAGGAGGCCCTATGCACTCTCCTTTCTTACTACATGCATAGGACTTGTGGTCCAAACATGCTACACGGTATGGCCCAAATTCATTTGTTCCGGTCATGGAATGCCCAAATGGCTGACCACATGTGGCAAGTATAACCCCAAATGGGAAATCTATGGCGGCCCAATACTGGGCAAAAACGGATTCGTCATAGAATCACATAGTTGAAAGTGCAGAGATAATCTGTTTATGGATACGCGTATCTACAAGGATCAAACACCAAACATTAATTAAGGATATGCAATGAACACCGAATCTATAGCAACTATTGCTCAAAAAGTAATAAATTAAGCTTAATGTGAAAACACTTTTATTTATATGATAATATAAATCAATAAATCACCAAAAGTAACAATAGAATCAACTTACATATTAAGAACATTGATCCATGAATTACAAAAAAAAAAAAAAAAAAAAAAACATTATACAAGTTAGGTCATTTACTCACAATTAAGACATCAGCTTATGAAACTACTTCATAAAACATCAATAGGTAGCATACAACCATCAACCACTTGAGTATTTAACATACAACCAGTACATGAATATCAATTAGTTATGAATAGTACTGAAAGCACAAATCAAGAAAGCAACAGCACCAAAGATTCATGTATATGGTTTAGAGTTTTATATAAAACTTCTAATTATATAAAATTTAAACATTTTGCATATAAAACAAATATTATATAGGCAAGCAGGTTAAGAAGTAAATAATGTGTCATACAGAGATCCCGAAAGGTCCATGCCCGTTGTTATTATGCGACACTAATAGTCGTTGCCAACCTGTATTCCCGCATAAATTGCTTCTGTAGCCGGTTACCGGTGATGCCAAAACAGGTTTGAACTGAAGATCTGACCAAACATTTGCAATAAAAAAACAATGTCATAACATAAATCCCATAAACAACAAACACCAAAATAAACAAACTTACACAAAAACCAGGGCACTAAGTTCCGTCATTACATCTGAGATTCTGAGTTCCGTCATTACATCTGAGATTCTGAGTTTCGCCATTAAACAAATCCCATCTAACTATATAAATCAACAATTGATCAAACAAACTATGGATACAGGACCAAAAATTACCAAGATGAAGAAACAAAAGTTTGATGTTCCTCCCTCTAATCACTGCTCTGTCACACACAACATTATAATAATTAAAGTTGAGTACAACTTACATGACTGGCTACGACCAGAAAGCACCGATTGTGGGAGAGAATTTGTTAGGGTTTCTAGCGTGCAAGATTGATGGATCGTACGGCAACCACCATTGGGAGATTTGGGTGAAAACATGGAGACGACGAACTGTGATTTTGCTAGGGTTCGTGAAAAGAGAGGGATATGATGTGTGGATCTAATAATCAAATGTAATCACAATATTGACATGTTCGATGACTTCGTCGGTGATGATCTTCAGAGAGAGAGAGAGAGAGAGAGAGGGAGAGGAATCGATTGAAAGGGTCAGGAGGAGAGGAAGCCGATTAGGGTTTCGGAGGAGCAAAATCGCCCGTTTGATAGATTTGATTTTGTGTGAATGAGAGAGAGAGTATAGACAAAGCGTATGTGAGAAGCCAGATTCAATCCTCTCATTTGAGATATGCCAAGTGTATGATGATGTGGCTGCTTATTTGGCATCAACCATAGGGTGACATGTGTCCCCCAATGGTTTGCTTTATTAGATATATAGATTCGACCCATTTGCAATTTACCCATTTGTTGACATTTCTTGTGTAAAGCATTCTTCTCGTTTGACATTATTTCTGTTAACTTTCTTTCATTCCAACATCTCAATAACATTCATACATACATCCATTCGGCCCATTTATAATGAGTCCATACTCAAACAACATCGCTATTCATCATACATGCCTAAATCATCCCGTTTACAACGGAAAACTTTATCTTACATACTTGACATAACTTTATCATTTTTGACCCGTTTACAACAAGTCATTACTAAGCCATTTCACATTCTACTTTCTGAACGATTTTTAGTACCACTTGCGTGGTTAATATACATCCGATACAATCTTGCTACTTAACCGTTTTTCTAACATCCAACATATCAAAACTTTTATCATAAACAAACTTACAACTCAATGCTAATATTCATTTACTAACTATTAACCGTAGAACTAGATAAAAGGGAATTAAGTTCATATGAACTTACCGCGATCTTGCGTTTCTTGCGCTATAGAATGACTTGCTCCTCCTTCCTTCTTTGTTCCTATACATCACAACTTCATATACTTAACTTTCGAAAATTTCATTATTCTCATATTCTTGTCATGCAATATGACGTTTATGAACCATATGCATTCCCACCATAATCATATTTCTTCAGCTTAGCAAATTTTCATACAAAATCACAATTTCATTAATTTAGACATTTCATCGAACACATGGCGTGCGTACTTTCTAATAAGCATGATGTACAAGTAGTTATAGCATATTCATCCTAATATCATCAATGGGTTATCCTAAACATGTACAATTAATATCATAACTATACTTCATATGATTTATATCAAATTACCTATCTAAACACCTTCTATAACATGAGTTTAATTTCATCATCATCCAATTCATCCAAAGCTTTACTAAATTTCATCATCTTACAAATTTCTAGTGGGTTTTACCCAAAACTACCAATACAACCAAAATGGCACATAATATAACTTCCATTTGTACATATTATCTAACATTCATGTCCAATTTCATACAAAAATCACGGATTATACATAACCCATTACATCAACTAATACTAAAACATGAATTTTGACTTACTTGATGTTAACAACCCTTAAGAGATCATAACTCCTAGCTTATGCACTGAAAATTCAGCCTTTTTCTTCCTTAATTTGTAGAATTTTTCAAGATTTTAAGAACTAGGGTTTCCCCCTTTGCTCTCTCCCTCGATCGCGTACACACCCACACTAAACACTGACCAAACTTTTCTTTTTTTTATTTGATGTTTAATTTATTTACATTTTTCATTCCTAGCCCTCATACTTTTAAAAACATGTCATTTACTTCTTCTACACACTAACTTAATTATCTTTCTTTGGTTAACTTCATTTACATAAAAGGGTTTTAAACTTACTATTTATTATAAAACTTTCAAATTGGTAAAAATCTATGTTTACCATTCCTTATCATTAAAGCATATCGATTAAATTATTATTCAAAGTTATACGAAATTTTGGGGTGTTACAAGTCTACCCCCCTTAAGGAAGGTTTCGTCCCCGAAACCTGAATACGTACCAAATAATTCGGGGTGGTGCCTTCGCATTTCATCCTCCGCTTCCAACTAAGATCCGATCCCTTTCGATGTTGCCATTGAACCAACACTTGTCGAACGGATTTGTTGCGGAGTTGCTTCACTTTAAAATCTTTTATTGCAACGGGCCTTTCAACATAATTTAATTTCTCATCCACTTCAATATCATCCAAAGGCACATATGCCATCTCATCCGCAAGGCACTTCCGCAGTTGCGACACATGAAAAGTGTTATGAATTTCATCCAACGCGGGAGGTAATTCTAACTGGTACGCTACCGACCCGACCCGAGCGAGTATTTTGAATGGTCCAATGTATCGAGGACCTAGCTTTCCGCATTTACGAAAGCGAATTATCCCTTTCCATGGAGAGACTTTTAATAAGACATAATCTCCCACTTGGAACTCAATTAGTTGCCTTCATCTGCAAAATCAAAGAATAAAGATCATTGTTAGTAGGAGCAGAAGAAACAACAGTATTTGCTTTTCTGAAAACGGGGGTTGATGAAAGGAATGAAAGTATAAATGATATGTTAGAATCCGCGAGACGGATTCGAAGCATAGAATGAATGAAGAGTATGAATGATATGTTTGAATCCGCGAGACGGCTGCAAAACATAGAAAGGAATGGAAAGTGGAATGAAAAGTCCGAATTCGTAAGTAAGTACGGACCGAAGAAGAAAATATTTTTAAGGCAAGTATTATCCAAGATATGTTTAGAACTTTTGTCTATATAATATAAATATGTGAATGCGTCGAACGCAAGATGTTTGAGAGGGACAGATAAGTCATACGGATCAAAGGGCGATTGACATTTGAAGCCCGATATTTAATGATTTGAATTGTCAAGTCTTGCACATGTAGGTGAGCAAAACGTATGGTTATGCAATGTCGCAAATTGGAAGGAAATAGTCAATGCAAGGTATGGATAACGAGTCAATGGATTTGACCTGCGCCAGGTATGTATAAAGGTTATGTTTTATTTTTTGGAGCTTATAGCTCGACTAAAGAAGGATGCGTCAGAACTGAGTAATTGGTAAAACTAGGTCAGAATATATATCTACAAATGGACTTCTGAAAAGTCAAACAAAGTAAGTTGATAATTATTAAGCAAGTAATGAAAAAAAAATTAAATTAACAAGAAGTAATTGATTTACTATGTAGGTAAAACCGATGAAAGCTATTGTAATAGTAAGAAACCTTAGTTGAAAGAAATAAGCTTTGAGCAAGTTACAAGATAGATACATTACTAAATGACTCTTGCTGGTCAAAATGAATGACGGACTACGACCCGAACAATAATTTAAGTATGGACAGGAAGGGTAAGTTTTGCAAGAAGTACTGAAAGGATGTATTAAAGTCTTTGTATGCAAGCATGAATGGAAAGAAGTACAATCGTGTACTTAATTACATCCATGATAATTAAGTAACACCAGTTTGACCTTGAAAGTCAAACTGCAAAAGGTTGGTGAAATAATTAACAAAATGAAAGAATTGTGGGTGTTTAAAACACCAAATAGAATAAACTTGGAAAGAATGTAATAATGACAAGTACCGATGGAAAATGCTAACTTTGATGCTAGGCTTGTTGGCCATGTGCATTTAAACAAGATACTGTTGGAAGGATGCCCATGAACGGAAGCCCATTCATGAAAGGAAGGGATCGAACCGACCTTGATTCGGACTCAATCAGAAGCGGGCCAATCCGGTTTGCAGATCGTTAATCTTCGAAATGAAATCAAGGTTAGTAAAATGATTAATCCTATGTCGGATAGGTATGATACGGTAAGGAATGATAATTTTTAATAGTCGACATAGGAAGGAAATTTTTGTCGCTAAAAAGAAGTTTCGGGTAATGATTAAGTTCTAGTATGATAAGCCTGCACAACACGTGTACTCATGTAGAATAAGTAATGCATGAAGTTAGAGAACTATAGTAAAGTGATCTGAATGAGCTTAACGTAAAGGTATGCCTGGTAAAAGTAACTATAGAAAACGTAGAATAATGCTTAACCATGGAATTTAATACAAATGAGTGAGTACGAAGTGGTAGTTTCAATATATTTACGAGAAAGAACTGGTTATTGAATGTCTTTGGTATGAGTATGATGTTAACGACCCCCCCATGTGTAACTGCGAAAGTAACTAGAATAAATGTCGATGAAATAACGTTGCTATGAGATCAAAACGAGATTTAAGAGTGACTAATGAAAGAGTAGAATGTTATGTTTGATTCTTGAGTGAGAGAAGAAATAATCCAGTAGTTACTACTAACAAAGGTATAAACAAAAAGAATGAACTAGTAGTAATGTTGTTCGCTAGGAACTAACCTTATGTAAGAATCCGAAGTATAAAGGAATGAATTTTAAGGGGGGTGTGCCCTAACGTGCCTACGGAAGAGTTAATAATAATATCTGGAAGGCATAAACTACGTACGAGTAGATTAAAACTTACTATTTATGACTAAATTAAAGGTATAACTGGAAGGTGAAGGTTAGTTCCTAGCGAACAACATTACTACTAGTTCATTCTTTTAGTTTATACCTTCCAGTTATTATTATTAACTCTTCCGTAGGCACGTTAGGGCACACCCCCCTTAAAATTCATTCCTTTATATTTCGGATTCTTACATAAGGTTAGTTCCTAGCGAACAACATTACTACTAGTTCATTCTTTTAGTTTATACCTTTGTTAGTAGTAACTACTGGATTATTTCTTCTCTCACTCAAGAATCAAACATAACATTCTACTCTTTCATTAGTCACTCTCAAATCTCGTTTTGATCTCATAACAACGTTATTTCATCGACATTTATTCTAGTTACTTTCGCAGTTACACATAGGGGGGGGGGGGTCGTTAACATCATACTCATACCAAAGACATTCAATAACCAGTTCTTTCTCGTAAATATATTGAAACTACCACTTCGTACTCACTCATTCGTATTAAATTCCATGGTTAAGTGTCACACCCCGATATTTCCACGTATTACCGGTGGGCCCGGTGGGGAGTATCGTGACGTAGTTGATATCATCATAGTCAAATAATCACAGTTCAATGCACAGCGGAAGTCTTAAAGTAAAATATATTATAAACCGAGCGAAAGTAACATACGTATTACAAACGGAATGTAAGAGGATGTAGGTCCCGAGATCTGAGGATCGATAACGAAAACCAAACCCTTGTTTATAACAAACAGTGTCACGGGTGCGGAATCCCCGTAACGATGCCAAATCAAACACAGTTAATAACATACACGTGGTATAACCAATAAAACGCAATCTATTGATTAAATGGGATGAGAACCAAGAACAACTGATACACACACAGTTTTACAGAATAACTCTCAGGGTATGCTCTCATCTTGTTTCAAATGAAACCAGAAATGTGTTTATATAGCAGACCAGGGCCCAAACATGACGAAACCTCAATGGGCTCGACGAAACCTCATTGGGCCTGATGTTGGGCCTGATGTTGGGCCTGACGAAACCTAACAGTCGAAGAAACCTGGGGGGTTTCGTCACTGTTCACGACGAAACCTTGGGGTTTTGTACATTGGAGGGTTTCGTCATGTTGTTCTCGACGAAACCTAGGGTTTCGTCGAGGGCTGCAATATGTCTTCTGTTTGCTGCAAACAGACAGCAAAACAGATAACACTTATAAACATAAAACAAAGACAATAATACCCTTGATATGCAACATGCATTGTTCGTATATCATTACATACCAAAACAAGACAAATTAGTCGGACACAAGTGGATAGGAGGATATCCGACTTGGTCGACGGCAAATACAGACTCGATAAACGTAAAAGACCGTACAAAATACAACGCTAATAAAGACTCATTACAGACACAAAAAGGTGGACCAACAAACTCCCCCTTGTCTGTTACTCGTCTTCGGTCTTCGAATCTTCTATCTTCAGTGTTGTTCGGACCACGAACTGCCCGCATGAATTCCTCGGTAGTAGCAGAAGCAAGCGACGCGCTGGAATCGCAAAGCTTGATGCGTGTCCTTGTCTTCATAGAAAATGTCGTGTCGATATAATTTGTCGATGTCGACTGCGGACATGTTAACGATCCACATCGGATCCAACATCCGGAAATTTTCACGATCACCTCTAAACACGATCACCGCTTCATGAGTGTCTGAGTCGTAGCACCATAATGCCATTTCATTGAAAAAGTTCTGCTGCATCGGCATTAATGGGATTTTATCTACGACTTTCGCGGGCTGATACACAAGCTTGTAGCGCCCCGTGTTCGTTGCTGGATCAAGAGTAAACTTGATTTGCTGATAAATAGGGAACTGAGGCTTGTACGACTCGTCTTTCCAGCCAAACTTTTTGTTCATCTTTATCAGCCGCTCGAATAAAGTTGCGCCTTCGAAGTTTGAGCGATTAATGAGCTCAATCTTCGTCAATGCTGCAACATCGTAAAAAGGCAAAGATAGTATGCTCAGTAACGATCGGAAGTATTGAATACCGAATTCCCTTTTGATGGCGACACAATGTATTTCCTTAACGAACATCCAGCAAAGGATTCTTCCACTCGGCTTCGCTTTCTCAAACTGTAAGTAATCAACTTGTGCGACATCTGGCACAGGCTTGGAAACCTTTGATAAGAACTGTTTTCGCCACTCGGAGAACGCATCTGTGGCATTTTCAGAAGTATCACGGTTCTTTACATGCTCATCTATGACGTCCACATTCTCTTTTAACCATTCTTCATCGAAAGGAGTGAATTCAGTCCCGTCTCGACGAACATACGAAGACTTCTTCTCATTTCCCTAAAAAACAATCTCTTCAATGTTTTCAACATCAGTAGTCTCAGTCTCACTCGGTATCTTATCAATCTCAGCATCATCAATTTCTTTCATTGCGTTTAGAGCAAGTAACTGCTCATGTGAAAGATCCGATATAATCTCCCCTTCTTCAAGTAGTTCCCCAGTGATTGGATGAATAACCTGCAATGCAAGATTAACACTGCTTGGAACAGAAGATGTACCTTCAATCTGTTGAACTGTTCCAGAGGAGGTTCCTTGAGTAGATTCGATCACTGGCGGCTGAGCAACAATGATTTTAGAGGATGTAGTGGCTGGTGGCTGCTGTGATGTAGCAGAAGGGTCAGGATTCCCTTGATCTTCAGGATTATCATCCTTTTTCTTCATAACCTCTTGTTGCTTACATCGATCATCCCACAGAGTAGTAACGCGCTTTCGAAGGAACTCATAGCCTGCATTGATCTTTTTGACTCCGTCAGCTATAGTTGTGTTACGAGAGTCGTACCACTCTTTCATGAAATCACATCTTCCTTTCAGATCCTAAGCCAACTTCTGAAGTATAGAGCTGCTTTGTTCTCTTGTCTCGTCTGCAGTTTTCAAACGTGCATTCTCTGCTTTCAATTGATCGATCTCGGCTTGTTGACGTCCTATAACAGTTTGTTGTTTTTCAACAGTGGACTTCAACTTATTTATTTCCACCATTTGACTAAGTTGATCATTCTTCGTGATCCTGATGAAATCAGTTTGCCTTTGTATACGATCTGCAGCAGCTTCAAGTTGAGAGAATAAGAAGTTGTTCTTTTCATCTTGAGACATCTCCGAGAATATCCTTTGACGTTCAGAACTAGGCTGAGATGTAGTCGCTCTAATTGCAGAAGACATTGATCTTTGTGGAGCAGCTTGAGGAATTACTGTTGGAGTTTCAGGAGCTGAAGATACCACAGGAGTTTCATGAATAGGCTCTTGAGGAACATATGCAGAGGTAGCCAAGTATCTTCTAGCTTTCTTTTTCTGATGGACATACGATTCCTTTTTCTTCAAACGTTTCGCTTCAGTATCTGAAGGAACGTATTCTGGGTCATCCTCCTGTCTAATCTTCCTGTATCTTTTAACACCACGTTCATCGAGATACATTTCGTATCCAGGCTTAATAAGATGATCATCCAAATCAGAATCCTCTTCGTCGTCGCCAGCTGCTGTACCACCAGCTGCACCAGCACTAGATGCACCAACGGCACCTGTATCACCACCAGCATCACCATCATCTTCACTATCACTTTCAGACATATCAGAATCAACTGGATCTAGACCAAACTTTTCAATCCTTTTTCTATTCAACTCCGGTTCTTCATCATCTGATTGGCTGTCATTGTGACGCCATTTATCATCTTCAGGAGCAACGTAATCTGGTTTCCCAAGAGCACCAATCAACTTTCTTGGAGGATCGCTTTCTTTGTATCTCTTGGCAGCAAGACTCTTGATTATCTTTAATGAATTCAAGATCATAGGCTCTATCTTCAGAATGTCATTGTCGGCTTTCGGAAGACCTGGATGTTGAACATTCATGATAATTTGAAGAAACCGAGGATACATCCAGAACTTGTTCCCGGTTATCCTACTTCCAGTCCTCGTCATATTTTCCTTCATATTGGCGAAGATGTACTTTGAAATGCTAAACGGTTTGTTTAGCACCAACGCCACCATAAGACCAACTAGATCATTGCCTGCCATATCGTATCCGGCACGTCTATTGCTAAGACACTGAATGAGAACGTGTAATAGAAACTTGTAGCGCAACGGCAGATCACCCTTGTTGATTTGATTGCTGAAAATATCGCCTGTACACTTCATTCGTAATAGACATCCACGCGTACACATGATAGGTACAGAATATGGAGCATCCGGATGGTCTTGTAGCTGTAAAACATCGTTCAAGATATCCGGTGAGACTATAACATCCACATCATTCACACGACCCTGAATAACTTCCTTTCCATCCACTTGCACAACACTTGCGGAATCCCAGAAGGCTTTAATGAGAGATTTGTACGCAGGCGTTGAGAATGTAACAGCATGATTGATCCGCGACTCCCTGATCCATTTAGTAATATCTTTCAATTCAACGATCTTTTCCTCGGGATCCAGAAAAGCAATTTGATTATGACGCTTTTCAGACATTATCTCCTCTTCCGACTTATTTTCCTTCTTAGTCGGTTTCTTACGTTTTCCTTCTTTAGGTGCCATCTGAAACTGAAAGCGTCCACAATAAGCAACAATGGTATCACATATGCATTTAGACATGTATGAATACAAGTTCATGTATCCAATTGATATTTAACATATACATACACATCTTCTGTGAACAAACACCAAACTGAAAATTTCACTAAGGCATGGACGAAGAAACTCTGTGATCTCGACGAAACTCTATTCATTGCGACGAAACCTCCTTGGTCAAACAAAGTCAGCGTTGACTGTTGACCTGAGGAGTTTCGTCGAGAGGAGTTACGTCGTAAAGGGGTTATGTCGTGACAGTTAGGGTTTCGTAAATTGGGGGTTTCACCAAAATTAGGGTTTAGTAAATTGGGGGTTTCGCCATATGGGGTTTAAACAAAAATCAGATCACTACAAACCAATATCAACACTTTGTTTAACCCAACCCAAGTAGGAAACACACCCAAGATCTAATTTAGATATGTTTTGCGATCAAACCCCGTTTAAAACAGTTTAACCATCAACAATCATCAATCCCCTGTTTTTATAGACCAACCCATAACCCAAATCAAAGCACAATCAATGTAAACATTCTAAATCTATCTGTTTTTTATAGAAACCAAAACAAGCACAAGTTTAGATCATGAATACATTAAGTAAAATGGGTCTCCTATGGTTTCGGACAAAAACAGATTTGAACAAAAGCACACGGTTACAAAGGTTCAAAACCTGTACATGAACATTTTTATACCTTTGATTTTGTTTAAATATCAAGAAAAACGGAAGGTTTTTGAGATTTTGTGAATGGGTATGGCGGTGGAGTGATGAAGAAGGAGAAACAGGGATATGGTTTGAAAAAGTGAACAATAATTGACCTGGGACCCTTATAAATATCTTACATTTCGACGAAAGGTCCAGACTTCGACGAAAGGTCATGTGGGCTCAACGAAACCTTCTGATGGGCTTGGTCTTGGGCCTAAACATTTAGCCCATGACGAAACTCAACTGGGCCAGGGGTTTCGTTGTTACCTCAACGAAACGTGGGGGTTTCGTCGAACACCAAATCATGTTTGACCAAAGTTGACCAAGTTTGAAACATTGACTTTGACCATGGGGGTTTCGTCGACACTAAAAGGGTTTCGTCGACTAATTGGACTTTCATCGACATCATTTTTCAAAATGTACCAAGTCTTGAAAATTTTGAAATTTTGCACACTGAACAGATTTTCATTATAATGGAGTTTATCAAATGCAAGGACGTTTTATGAAGTAGGTTTCAGGCTTCCGGTAGAAAACACCAAGCAACAACTTCGGCTTAATCAAAAACGAACTTTACAAATTACACTAAAAACGAATTTAAAGCGCGGTAAACTAATCGAAAAGCTATTGAAAGCAATAAACAACTGTACAGATGCAATCTTTTTGCGAATTTCAAGGATAAGGAATCATACCAGCTTACGGTCTTAGTCAACATGATTTTGATTTCTGTTTAAAGCTTTGGATAAGTATACTACCTCGATTATCGGTATTGTTGTCCACATAAGCTCAAACTGATCAGACGTAATCACAATTTGGAGATACGATTTACGGTAAGGATTATACTTACAAGTCGATGCGAATCCACTCACGACACATTCCCGTATCAAGGTATGCACGAGAGTTCATCTTACCGGTGAGTATACCGTTTATCATCTGTTTGACCGTATAAAGGAATGTGAGAAACTCACTTATTTTGATTGAAAACAAGCCCTATGTGATAGAATCACTTATTGATGAGGAACTTGATTTTCAGATGCATGAGGGCACAGGAGCAAGTCCGTGAACAGGTCAGTACTTTCATACAGCAAAGAGACGAACTTGACTCCCGGATAAATGTGATATATTATCACTTATTTGTTTGGACATGTGATTGTTGATCACTTATTGAGGTCGGATGCAATATGTACAAGTATGTATAGTATCTTGGAAGATCTAGACTTCGTCTCCGTTATTTTTCGGTTTGATACAACCAAGATACCCAGATGATAAGCAGTATAAAGACCGAATATCTCAGTACCTCGGCAATCAATCAAACGAAATTTCGGTACCAAGACCATATGCCAATGAATGGTTCCCACCTGACTTGAAGTCTGTTAGGTTTGTATCATCCTGCACATTTTAGTCTGATTGTGAGCCTACCGATACATCGTTAGTAGAGATACTTATCATTTCTCAATTTTTTTCAATCAATTTTTTTGTTTTTCATTTTGAACATGTTGACCGACCACACCAGTTAATATCATCATCTTCCTTTATCCAAGAAACTCATTTTTCGTTTTCTAATTTTTTTGAATTTTGAATTTTGAAACGTAAAGACAGAAAGTAAAGACATCTTTTTGGATTTTTGGTTTTTCAAATGTTTTTGTATTTTCTTGAATTTACTCCCCCCTAAAATGCTAAAAGGTTACGAAAACGAAAATCTTTTTGAATTTTTAGAGTTTTTAAAGAAAATATTTACAAAAACGATTAGCCAAAGAAGTTTACTAGGGTATCACCTTAATGCCATTGACCAAAAGTAGATAATCAAAACGTGATTTATCAAAAGCTTTTGTAAATAGGTCGGCAAGTTGGTGATCGGTGGGGACATGAACGACATCGATTAATCTTTTGTCAAAACAATCACGTATGAAGTGATATTTAATTTCGATGTGTTTGGTCTTGGAATGCTGCACAGGATTTCTAGTGATCTGTAAGGCAGCATTGTTATCAACAAAAATAGGAGTAGATAGGAATTCAAAACCGTAGTCGCGCATTTGTTGTTGTATCCAAAGAACTTGGGAGCAACAACTGGAGGCAGCAATGTATTCTGCTTCACAAGTTGATGTAGCAACACACGTTTGCTTCTTGCACTGCCACGTGACCAGGCGATTTCCTAAGAATTGACATCCCACCGTTGTTGATTTGCCATCAATTTTGCAACCACCAAAATCAGAATCACTGTATGCAATCAAGTTGAAGCTATCATCCCTAGGGTGCCAAAGACCGGTGTTAGGGTAACCCTTCAAATAGCGAAAAATCCTCTTAACAGCTAACAGATGAGAGGCCTTCGGGTTGGCTTGATATCTTGCGAGCAGGCACGTTGGATACATGATGTCAGGCCTCGAGGCTGTGAGATACATTAGAGATCCGATCATTACGCGATAGTATGAGGAGTTGATGCTTTCACCCTTCAAATCCGGAGTAATCCCGTGATTCTGCGGAAGTGGGGTACCAATGGGCGTTGCATCTGACATCTGGAATCGGCTCAAGATGTCACCAACATATTTAGTCTGATGGATGAATATCCCAGACTCTGTTTGTTGAACTTGTAGGCCCAAGAAGAAATTCATCTCCCCCATAGCGCTCATCTCGAACTTTTCCTGCATAACACGTTCGCATTGCCTGCACAAAGAATCATTAGTAGAACCAAATATTATATCATCAACGTATACCTGCACCAGCAGAAGATCTCCATCTTGTTCCTTGATAAAGAGTGTGTAATCAATAAGACCTCGCCGAAATCCATTCTCCAGAAGATAGTTGGATAAGGTTGCGTACCAAGCCCTAGGTGCTTGATGTAAACCATAAAGAGCTTTGTTGGGCAACCAAACCCGATCGGGGTGAATAGGATCTTCAAAACCCGGAGGTTGTTCGACGTGCACCTCTTCTTGAACTATACCGTGAAGGAAAGCACTTTTGACGTCCATCTGGAATCCTTTGAAAGAAGCATAAGCTAGAAAGATCCGAATAGCTTCCAGACGTGCAATAGGTGCGTAAACTTCATTGTAGTCGATGCCTTCGATCTGGCGAAATCCTTGAACAACCAATCTCGCCTTGTTACGAATAACTACTCCACGATCGTCCTTCTTGCATTTATAAACCCAGCGTGTGCCAATTTTCTTGTAGTTCTCCGGCCTTTCAACTAGCTTCCAAACACCTAGCTTTTGAAATTGCTGCAGTTCGTCCTGCATGGCTTCAACCGAAGAATTATCCTTTAAGGCTTCCTTCCAAGATTTAGGTTCTTCTTGTGAAACATAACACGCGAAGGACCAATCATTTTGAAGACCAGATTCTCTAATGGCTGAATGTAAACCAGCATTCTGGTTGTTTCTCAGCTGATTACGCGTCTGCACACCGCGTTGGACATCTCCTATAATGTTCTGCTGTGGATGAGTATCGTGAATCCTCATTTCAGGGTTTTCAGGAACACGAGTATTGATACCCAAATTGTGAATATTAAGATCAACAACTGTTGGATCGATGTGTGACCCTAACGAGTCAATCAGAAGAGTTTACAATCTATTTCAAAGGCGGAATCAGAGAAATAGATGTGTAACAGCTTGATTCCTCTTAATTATCTTCTTTTTATTGATTCCAAAGCTTTTACAGATCGTTTGACAAACTGGCAGCACCTCGGCTCTGAATCGGAAAAGTTACAAATGACCAAGTGCCTCAGCTATTTATAGCTGTGCTAATTCCGTTTGAAAGTGGCACTGGCCATTTCAAGCGAAATTACACACTTAACCACAAATCCTAGATTTTATCCTGCTGAGCACTGGTTTATCCTATCTAGACATAAGACTCTATAAAGACGAAGTTAACAGACATTTGTGCACCAACAGACTCCCCCTTGGATGTTGACGAAGTCTTTAGCATCAAATCTTCAGTCTTTAGTCTTTGTCTATCTTCTTGCTCTGTCCAATTTGTCTAACAATGTATGCTTCCTTCAAATCTTCTCTTCTTCTATCAACAGCTAGCATGAAACACAGAAACTGAATCTTTAACAACCTTCAAACTCCCCCTTGAATGTTGATCCAGAATGTAGACTCCCCTTTTCAATATGCTGGAGCTTGAATTCTGGTTCAAACTTTACACTTTCTTTGCCATGGGGATCTTGTTTCCTGCTTCTCAAGAATATAACATTACAATCTATTCTCTTTTAACATCTATTCTTGCTTTTATCAGTTCTAGTAATCCACTTAAGTATTCAGGTCCAAGTTAATGACCCTGAGTACTCAATTTATCTACCAAGTCCAACTTAATGACCTTGGTTGATCTGAGATAAAACCAAACTGACTTTTGTTCAACATAGTTCAAAACTTTATTCTGAAAATTACAAGTTTCAACTTAATGAACTTGTTTTTGACTTTCCATTAACAGGTTTAACAAGATAAGCTCACAACTCTTCTGTCCAGCTTAGAAACTTCCTGCATCTGCTTCAACTTTCGAATCCGAAGATCAGCTTTCCACTTTGGTTTGTCAAAAATAAAGCAGAAATGTAAAATCTTTTTGGATTTTGAATAAAGTTTCTAAACTAGAATGCTAAACAGAAATGAAATGCAGTAAATGTAAACTATTTACAAACATATTTTTGGTGAGCGTCAATATGTTTAATTATGCGTAAAGATGGATGAGTTTATGAATCCGTTTAGTGACATCTTTGCTTTAACGGGAAACAGCGGATACGAATTAGGTGAATTAGAGACTTAAACTCATTCATGTGTCCCACCTCTTGAATATACTCCCGTATCCAAATCCCAATATTCAGTCTTACAGGTGAGTATACCACAGATGATATCTGTAAGGGGTTAATTGCGAGGGCCGTGAGAGCTCAGGTCAGAACTTCCGTTCAGCAGAGAGATGACGGCTTTGACTTTTAGTATGTCCCCTTTAGAGGATCTTTTCTTTAACAGCTATGATTAGCATTTTTCAATGTTTCATCATTTTTATGCTGAGGGCGGTGCTATATTTCAAGCAAGCAGTAAAGTATTATACGGGGACTAGGCCATTGCTTCCGCAAAATCAGAAGTCCCGGGATAATACCCCAGATATCACTGAGTATAAAGACCTAGTATCTCAGAAAGAGGTTACCAATATATCCAAGTAGTGTTCCCCACGAAATAAGCAAGTTTAAATTTAGGTTTATATCCCGAACAAACCTACTAAATGTGTAAAAACCTATCGGCATATCATCAGCGAGACTGCTTAAGACTTTTAAACTTTACATATCTTTAGCATACTGTAACTGTCAAGCCAATGTACTATCATTTTCCCTTTTTACACAAGCTATTTCTGGTTTTCTATTGTTTTTGTATTTTGAAAATATCTCATGTTTTTGGATTTTTGAAATTTTTACTGTTTTTGTATTTTCTGAAAATATTTACTCCCCCTAAATACCAAAACAAGTAAAAAATCGACAAACCATTGCAGATTGCTTCTCAACATCATCTACAGTGGTACCTTCATCTACGCCAAGAATCTCCTCCGACACCGATAAAAGCTTCATACCGTTCAATTTTAAAAGATATTGAAAACGAATTTTGTCAAACACTTTGGTATGTAAATCAGCTTTTTGTTCGTCAGTGTGGATTTTCTCAATTCGTATCAACTTCTTCTCGAAACAATCTCGGATGAAGTGATGACGAATTTCAATGTGTTTCGTTTTAGCGTGATGAACAGGATTTTTAGTAATGTTTATCGCTGCCTCATTATCAACAAAGATAGGGGTGTTAAGAAATTGCAAACCGTAGTCGCGCATCTGTTGCTGGATCCACAAAAGATACATACTCAGCTTCACATGTGGATAAAGCCACAGAGGTCTGCTTCTTGCATTGCCAGGTAACCAATCGTGGTCCGAAAAACTGGCATCCCGCTGTTGTTGATTTAGCGTTAACTTTGCAGCATCCGAAATCGGAATCGGAATACCCTTCGAGCGTGAAATCGCCTTCTCTTGGATACCACAACCCCAGTGATGGAGTTCCTTTCAAGTAGCGTAATATCCTTTTGACAATCACCATATGCGAAGCTCTCGGGTTAGATTGAAATCTTGCTGCGAGGCAGGTTGGATACATAATATCGGGTCTTGAAGCTGTCAAATACATCAGCGATCCGATCATGGAACGATATAACGTTGCATCTACCTTCTCTCCGGTGAGATCAGGGTTTATCCCATGGTTCGTCGCTAACGGGGTGGAAGCTGGAGTAGAACCTGACATCCCAAATTTCTCTAAGATATCATGAACATACTTCGTTTGATGTATGAAAATTCCCTTAGGCAGTTGATCAACCTATAGTCCCAAGAAGAATTTCATCTCACCCATCGATGACATTTCAAATTTTTTGCTTCATAACTCTTTCAAAATCTTTGCACAGATTTTCATTTGTAGACCCAAATATGATGTCGTCCACGTATATTTGAACTATCAGAAGATGACCGTCGACTTCTTTGGTGAATAGAGTGGCATCCACTTTTCCACGGATGAAGCTGTTGGCTAGCAGGTGTTGAGACAATGTCTCGTACCAAGCTCTCGGGGCCTGGTGTAAACCATACAGCGCTTTATCCAGTAAGTAAACCTTGTCTTTGTGGATTGGATCGGTGAAGCCCAGTGGCAGTCCGACATATACCTCCTCTTTTACCTTCCCATAGAGAAACGCCGATTTAACATCTAACTGATAAACTTTAAAATTTTTCCAAGATGCAAATGCTAGGAAGATTCTGATTGCTTCAAGTCTAGCAACTGGAGCATATACTTCAGTGAAATCTATCCCCTCCTGCTGACTGAAACCCTGGACTACGAGTCGAGCTTTGTTACGAATAATAACCCCTCGATCATCTCTCTTGCACTTGAACACCCACTTGGTGTTTATCTTCCTGTGACCATCAGGCAAGTCTGCCAATTTCCACACTCCTAACTTCTCAAACTAACTCAGATCCTCTTGCATCGCGTTGACCCAAGAATCTTCAGTTTGCGCTTCCTTGTATGTTCGCGGTTCAATCTGCGAAATAAAACAACTAAGTGAAAACTCAGTTTGTAACGGAGCAACTGTAGAATAAAAACAAGTAAGGCCTTGGTCAATTTGACGTCTAGTGTGAACACCCGATTGTAATTCTCCAATAATCAGCTCTTCTGGATGATATAAAAGAGTTCTCGGCATCACCTCGCCTGGAACATCTACCTCACCTTCCAAATTTGTGACATTCTGATTTACACCTTGTTCACTGACTGGAATAGTTTGACTTGATATCTGGATCTGCTCCCCCTCAGAATCTGGATCACCATGATCAAATATAGGTCTATCATCAGATTCTTGATTATCGTTGACTGCCGTCTGATTGTCAAGTGTTTGTTGAATATCATCATGTTCACTAGCATTACTTGGACCGGCTTCATCATCATTTGAAGTTTGCCGTCGACTTTGAATATACTCAGCAGGAAACCTTTCTTGTGATTCTTCATACTATCTCAGAATATCAAACTCGTCAAAGAAATCTGTTTCTTCTTCAATGTCAAACGAATCCCACAGTGTATCGTAATTAAAACGCCATGAGTCGCCTGGATTCTGCGGTGGCATGGTATACCTTTGACACTCAACATTGTGTGCTTCAATAATCTGCTTCAAGCTTGGAACAAAGACTCGTTTCAATGGACTTGCATAACCCACGAAAATTCCTTCAATGCTCTTTGCACCAATTTTTCCAAAAGGCTCTAGAACAGTGCAGGGAGACCCAAACGGTTCTAAATACTTCAGGTTCGGTTTGCGGTTATTGATAAGCTCGAAACATGTCTTGTTGAATTTCTTCACTGTAAGAACCCGGTTAAGTGTATAGCAAGCGGCTGATACTGCTTCTGCCTAAAAGTTGACAGGTAGTTTGGAATCAGCAAGCATCGTCCTCGCCATTTCAATTAGCGTCCTGTTCTTTCTTTCAGCTACTCCATTTTGCTGCGGAGTGTAAGGAGCACTAAATTCTTACAGTATACCTCTCTCATCACAATACTCTTCCATCTTGTTGTTCTTAAACTCTGTACCGTTATCACTCCTGATTCTTCTGATTCGAGTTTGGTACAAGTTTTCAATTTTTCTGAACAACGTCATCAAACTTTCAAACGTCTCATCTTTTGTCTTCAGAAAAGATACCCATGAAAATCTCGAGAAATCATCGGTTACTACTAGACAGTAGAGATCTCCAGTTATGCTTTTGACATTTACAGGACCAAAAAGATCCATATGAAGTCTCTCTAACAGTCTCGAGACTGAGTTAACTTTTTTTCCAGGGTGAGATTTCTTCTTTTGCTTGCCTTTGACACAGCTAATGCACTCCTCCTCAAGATGAAAATCTTTCACATGAACACTAATAACTAAGTCGTTATGCACCAGGTGATTCATTTTTCGCAGGTGAATATGTCCCATCTTTCGATGCCACAATTGTGATTCTTTTTCCGTTGCTCTTGACATAAAACAGTGAGCCTGACCCATGGTAGTAGTTGCTACACTCATATCCAACACATACAGATCATTCACTCTAGGAGCTCTCATGATAACCCACTCTTCGGGAACAACAAATCCTGGTTTCAAGATCAAACATTCTTTGTCTGTAAAGTGCGTTGTATACATACGATCACAAATCTGAGAGATGCTCAGAAGATTGTTTTCAAGCTCGGCGATGCTTCGGGTTCGCAGAAAGGTCAATCAGAGGTACAATTAAACATATTGACGCTTTTAACCCCTTAAACTTGCAAAGTTGTGCGTATCTTCACTTATAGGCATAAAAGCCCTTAATGGCCAATATTAGGCATTTCTGAGAGTGTAATAAAATATCATGAAGCTCCCGGTTTGTTAAAAGGTCACTCAGAGGTAAGAATTAACATGCTGACGCTTTTAACCCTTCATCGCGCAAACTTTTAATAAATTACGCAAACGGCTACACTTGATCAACAAGTGGCCTATTTGTGAATATGATTACCATGTAATGTTATTCAGAGGCTTATAATAAGCATGTTAACATTTCCAGTCCATCTATAATCAAAGTTTTCGATTTTTCGAAAAATTAGTCCCTTAAATTCAACGTTTGACTTTATTAAGGTTTATTACACGTGTCAATACGTCATTGGACGTGATTTTACGAGGTGTTACATCCTCACCCCCTTAAAAGAAATCTTGACCTTGAGATTTGCTAAAATAATGGAAGTACTTTCTGACGTATCATGGACTTAACCTCCATAGCATATTTGGGCCTCTAAGGGCATCTCAGTTAACCTATACATTAGGTACATACCTTCTTTCGGAGTTTCTTAACCTGTCGATCCTTAATCGATACGGGTTTCTCATCAATTCATAAATTTTCATTAATCTGCATATCATTATGTGATAATGCGTCTCGACCTATTGTCTAGCCATATCTTTAAATCACAAACGTGGAACGCATTGCGAGCTCCACCAAGCTCCTTAAATAGGTTTTAGCTTATAAGCTATTTGATCTTGATATATTCGATTTCCTCGAATGGTTCTATATGTCAGAGATTAACTAGCCTGATAAATTAAAAATTCAGCACACCCTTCTTAGGTTGATACCTTCAATTGAACCTTATTCCTTATTAAGGACTTAAGAGGGTTGCGACTTTCATCAATCCTTAATTTTCCGCCGATTACTGGAAACTTTCAGACGATTATGGATTTGTATGATCTTATTCGTTGTTTCCAAGGTAACTTTCAGATCCTGATAATTGGACTTACCAATCTTCTGTCTAACAATAGATGTTTAATATTCCATCTATACAAGGTCCCCAAAGGAGCAGCCTTGATACTTACATAACAACTATTATAGAAAAAACTTATTTTATAGTGAGATGGTTATTCCAACCACTGCTTAAAACTAATCTTAAGGAATAGCTAATCCTTATAGCTAGTCAAACAAATCGACGATTCTGGGAAGCTGATAGCGATTCTTAATTGTTGCCTAAATAGGGTTGCGGTAATCAATGCATAAGCAAAATGAACCGTCTTTCCTAATTAATAATGTTGAAACTCTTAGAATTACGAGTTAGGCTTTAAGAACCTTTATCTTAACATTCGTCTAATTAGGGTTTCTATTATTCCCGAATTGGTGGTACTAATCGACATGAAAATTTCACAACGCTGCAGCCCTAAGCGGGATGTTAAACTTAATTCTACTAGTCTTCGGAGGTAAACATGGTACTTCTTTGGAGGAGATAGTCAAGACACAAGGAGATTCCAGAGATTTTCCAAATCTCAGGCTCCGGTTCATCTATCATTTGCCTGTGTCAGGTAATCGACACATTTTCTTTACGAGTCCACAGATTCCTTAATCAAAGACACTTACTTGGAAAATTCCATTCTGGATATCTTCTTTGAATACCATTAGCTGACTTTAGTACAATATGACCATTGGAATATCTCAGTGGTTCCATGCATTAAACCTCCATACTGATCAGGCATGGAAGCAATCCATGGAACATATTAAGATACACCAATCCTCATATGGCGTTTTTGTCATACCGTCTGGTATTCATAATCGATAGAGATCACAGAGATATCAACTACATATGCTGACATACTTCATCTGGAGAGAGGGTACTCTAGAATTTTACGACTGAAGATTTCTGACAGGAACAGAAGAAATGGTTCCTATGATTTTCGTTTGTAAGTTTTACCTTACGCTTAATATCTAGGGTTCTTGTGGAAGATTTTAAAAGTTTGCTATACTTACCGTTTATGAAGGGTTTATTGGTATCCGAATCCAAACAGAACTCTTAGCATTTATATTGCTGATAAAAGATAAGGAATGTACCTGGTGTTACTATTGATATGAACTGCCTCAGGCCTTTATCGGGAGGGTTTAAGCGCTTTCATTCTTAGGCTTTCTATCCTTAGCCGCACCTCCCTTGGCATATTTAGGGCACGTAGTCTTGATGTGGCCTTTCTCGTTACAGCCGAAACAGACTGCATCCTTTATGTCCTTGCAATTCAACGTTTTATGTTCCTTAGACTTGCAGATCCCACAAGGTAGAGGTTGAGATGCAAATCTGCGTTTCCCGAGGTGGCGCTTCTTGCAGGTCTTACATATAGGTTTCTTGTCGGGCTTTGGTTTGTTCTTCTTAAGCTCAAGCTTGCTCTTTTTCTTAGAAGTATGGGAGTTATCTTCCTCCCTTTTCCTTTTTTAGTTTACTCTTTGCATCCGCGGTATGAACAAGATCCTTCTCGTGAGTAAGGGAGTTTGGTTTTAAATGGGATTTAGAGCAAGTAGCATTGGGCTTTTTGAACTTTTTCACGGCCTTTCTCACAGATTTTCCAACAGCTGCGTCAATCATAGCTTGGAGAACATCCTTGTCAATTTTGAGGTTCACAATTGAAGCATCATTAACATGCGTCGCATCATCAATGGCGCGATTGACGGTTGTCTTATCCAAGTTTGTCATACTCGAGACTTGGTTTCTAACACCAAATAAAACAATTACTTAGTTGCAATCCAACAACCGCTATTCATCATCCTGATGACCTAACATATACTAACCAGGGTATCAATAAACCATACAGGCTAATGTAGTACAAACATTCTTAATGAATGTTATTTAGATATATATATCAATTATACTTAGCCTAGGCCATAAAAAGACAATCAATGGCATTTAAGGTTTGGACCTAGTCCATCACCTTTTTGACAGGGGATCAAAATGTCACATCTGTCTTTATTATATTGATGAATTTGGATAGCTTGAAAGCTTGCCATAAGGATATCAGAAAAGAGTGGTTCCTAATAGATATAAAATATCTATCTAAGATTTGTTGAAGCAGTCCCTAAAGTATCATCGGCCAATTCTACCTTGCGTTATACGTCTAGAGTCCTAACAGGCGGATACAACAGTTTGCAACATCTATTGTCCACAATAGACTTATCTGTGCCAGAAACAAAATTCTAGCATAAACCTTATTGATAATGAAGGTACCTGATATGACGTTATCATCCTATACTGCCTCCTGGGCGTTCATCTGAAAGACTCATGCGTTTGCTTTCTTGGCCCCATCAGACTTCTTTATAAGTTTTGGGCAGTTGGTTTTGATGTCCCTTCCTCTTTACAGTTATAACAAGTCGCGTTCTTCAACTCCTTGCAATCTAAAGTCTTGTGACCCTTGGTCTTGCAAATTCCACATAGTTTAGCACTTGGGTTAATCGTACATTTCCCAGAATGTTGCTTTCGGCAGTTACTGCATTTGGGTCTGTTATTAGACTGACTCGAGTTTTTCCTAAACTCGGAATTTTTCCTGTGCTCAGAACTTCCCTTTTTCTTCTTGTCAGATCGGTGAGAACTTTCCTCTTCTACTTTCCTTTTTCCCTCGCTAGAGGTCTTAGCAGACCTATTCCTGATTGCATCTAAAGTGAGAGACAAGGATAAGTCCACCACAGACCTATATGTGGTAGGCCTAGATGCTTTAACATTTCCCTTTATCTCTGGCGCTAGACCTCCAATAAAACGCGCTATGCGTTTAGGTTCAGGGGTGACTAAATAGGGAACTAGGCGGGACATAGTGTTGAAACTTGTCACGTATGCCTGACAATCTAAATCTTTCATGACCAGAGTCAAGAAGTCTGTTTCTATCGTTTCTACCTCATGCTGAGGACATAAATTTTCCTTGATCAATGCAACAAATTGATCCCAAGACAAGTTATAAAGTAGGATCTTCCCCGTGGCTTGGATCAATGATCTCCACCATGCCAACGCTTCTCCTTTGAATGATTGTGAAACAAACTTCACAATATCCTGCTCTGCACAACCACTAATGTCTACATTTAGATTTACATGTTTGTCCAACATTTAGGGCCGGTGATTATACAAACCGATCAAGATTAATCGACACACCACAAATATATCTCACAAGAAGTTACCCTTATGAGTGAGTATATCTTTTACATACGCAACAGGAGGTGTTATGCCTACACCTTGTGCTTAAGTTGTGGCCATTCACTTTTTAAATGAGCCAAGGATATCCAGGACACGGTCATTAACCCCCAATGTTATTTTTTATCAAGCAATACTGATTAAAACGGGATTATGCAATTTAATCATCTCCGATTAAAAGGTTTCTACACCCGACCAAGCGGTATTTTTATAATACCGTATCCCAAGCCCGTATAAGGGAAAATAAGTTAAAAGTATTTACCTGAGCTTAAAATGTAATTTATACTCAGCCGTATATTCTAATCAGCAAGCACAAGTACCTCTACTGGGGCTCTCAATCTGGAACGAAGGTTTTATTAACCTATTAGATTCCTAACGGGTTTTATTTAAGTTGAAACTTAGACCGGTTAGTTTTAAGGAAAGGTTTACAGTTCAAAACGCAAGGTTAAGCGAAAACCGGAATAGAATGTGATTTAGACCCAACAAGTATGGAGACTTGTATAATACGGGTAAACTAAACACATTCTAATTTTTGAAGTGAAAATGATAAGGTTTGACCCGTTTCGGTTAATTCATGTAAACTAGTTACATAAACCGTACCGAACGCGTAAAATGCATAACGGGTATCCAAAAGAGTCATGAACATGTTTCACAAGTTAATATGCCTTAAATATGTTGTGATATCAGTAGGATATCTTCCATTATGCCCAAAACGAATTTAAATCAAATTAAGCCCCGAAATGGCATTTTGGTCATTTTAAAGATTATAAAAGAGGTTAAGTGACAATATGAGGTTCTGGTCTAAAATGATCAGTAAAAATATTTATTTTAATAAGTTATATCAGTAAAATATCTCACATATGCGAAATTTATCGTTTATGGCCAAACTATGCACCGTAGGGGCATTTTGGTCATTTCTCATATGCTTTAAGGGTTAATTTTGGTAATCCGAGTTCAAAACTTTTATTTACTGTTAAAATATAAAAAATTATTCATAACATCAGTAGGTATCAAGCTTTAGGTGCCTAATATGGTTTTAAACCATACTATGCGCCTAAATCGCATAAAAGTCTGTATTTGACGATATTCGGTTTAAATAGGGAAATCTGAGATTTTGACCAGCCTTTACAGTTTAAAATAACTTATTTATCATATAAAATTAGTAGAAAAAGGTTTGACATGTAAAGGATGTATAAAACTCATTTTATTAGCAAAGAGGGCGTTATCGTCAATTACCGAGCCTATGCGAGAACTCCTTGTTATGATTATCTTAAAATTTAATAAAAATTTCAAAAAATCCCAAAATATTATATTACATCAGTAGGTAAAAGGTTTGATGTCAAAATTTGGGTTTAAATAGGCTTTATGCCGAAAATGCCGTTTAATTAATAAAAAGCTTTCAATTTACGCTATTGCGCATAACTCCCATTTTAGACCACGAACTGATGTGAAATTTTATGGACATGTTTATAAATCTATAATAAAGGTTTTTGTCCTCTCACATTTTCAAAAATCTTGTTTTAATATCAAAAGGGCATTATGGTCAACATTTAGGCATTTAACAGAAACATGCAATGAACTAGGATTTCTAAGGAACCAAGTTGTATAACCTCAGAGGGTTATACTAACCTATAATATGGTCCTAAAGGAATCCTAAGGAATATCTATACTAAGCTAAATCAGGTCAGAACTGAAAGTCAAAGCAAAAGTCTACTTTTGCGACTTTCGGTTCCGAACCGAGCCTAAACTCAGAATTGTCGGGTTGAACATGCCTAGACATGTTCAATTAATATTTACCAAGTTATTAAAGTGACAAAACTGATTTTATTGCCTTTACATCATTAGTTATGAATTTTATTTAAAAACCGACTCGCTTGACTTTTATTTAATTACTTTGACCCGACAATTAACTAAGCAAACGTGGTAATTAGGAGGTGCCCTTTTGAGGGTTTAATACCTACCTAATTACGATCACGTAGCCATGTTCGTTGCGAACAATGGCTTGACCGTTTAAAAGTCAAAGCATTTATCGCAAACGATTGACTTTTCGGCTTTAAGAGCCAAATAATTGAACTAAGCACGAAAGGACACTTACAAAGGGTCCAAGCAAGGATGGAATTGATCTAGAATGTTCAGGTATGAAGCACAAAAGCTCCAACTTAGAACAATTCAGATCAAGTGTGAAATGAGAGCAAAAACAAGTGGGTTTATATAGGATTTCAAGAACCGTTAGGATCGTTTCTCATGACCCGAGCTTTGATCAAGGCCCTACATGTGTTACCCACTGAATTTTAATACTATGGGTGCCTAAAACAAGCCCATAGTAATGAAGAAACCAAGTGCTAAACCGGAAACCAGTAGCTGATTTGAATAAAACTGATTTCAATAGACCTGGGGGCCCTCGCGCCCCGCGTAGGATGAGTCTCAATCCTACGCGGCCCGCCTAAGATCAGCAGCAACTTTGAAATATTACAGAACAGCCCCTGCACTTGTTATTTGCCATTTCTGACACATTTAAAGCCCGTTAACCTCATTTCAAGGCTCTACTATGATGCCCAAACATAAGGAATATAAAACATGCTAAAAAATATGTCGGATGTCGGTTCGTTTGGTCGTACGGTCGCGTTGTTCGGCTAATTACGACGACACACGAACGGACGCGAAAAATGATCCAAATTACGCGACGAATGGAATTTTATCATGCCAAACACTAAAATAAAATATTTTAATGCTTACATAAATTTTTGGATGTCCGGAGATATTCAGAACGTAAGATATGCGCGAAAATGCAAACTTGTGCACTTTTTGACGCTTTTAGTCCCTGTTGATCAAATAAGTTTATTTTTGCGCACCAAACACCTCTAAGCCTATTTCTAAGCTATGTAAAGGATATTTAGGGCATGTTTAACTTATGATCATATTCCGGAAGGTTCGATACCATACGAATCGATAGAGTTTTTGCAGTTTGACGCAAATAGTCCCTCAAATGCGCAAACTTGCGCATATCATCGTCTAATAGAATTGAAGCCTTATCTAATCCATATTAGGCATTATTGGGAGTATTATTAAACATCACGATGCTTCGGGTTCGCAAAAAGGTCAATCAGAGGTATATTTAAACATATTGACGCTTTTAACCCTTTAAACTTGCAAAGTTGCGTGTATCTTCACTTATAGGCATAAAAGCCCTTAATGGCCAATATTAGGCATTCTCGAGAGTGTAATAAAATATCATGAAGCTCCCGGTTTGTTAAAAGGTCACTCAGAGGTAAAAATTAACATGTTGACGCTTTTAACCCTTCATCGCGCAAACTTTAATTAATTACGCAAACGGCTACACTTGATCAACAAGTGGCCTATTTGTGAATATGATTACCATGTAATGTTATTCAGAGGCTTATAATAAGCATGTTAACATTTCCAGCTGTCACACCCCCAAAATCCACAAGCGGAGTATTACCGGATGGAGGCGTGACTGACCAGGATCAAGCCACCAATCATATTGAACAACGTAATTAAGTAAATAAAACCAACCACAATATAATTGGTGTCCAAAAGAAAGTAATAAACTTTAAGTTAACAGCGGAAGCATAAAATGTAAAACCCAAACATGAGTAATAAGTTCATAAAGTGTAAATGTATAACATGGAACTCAACGGTCCATGTCCCACAACGATCACTCCTCCCTGTTCAAGCTCTATAAGCACCTAACGACCTGCAAGGTATGTAACAACGAGTCAACAATAAAGTTGAGCGAGTTCACAGTTGGTTGTTTAGTTTTACAAGTTTGTTTTGAAAACCATAAGTTGTTTCGTAAACCACGAGTTAACCAGTATCTTTGTTTCTCAAACCATATCCATAATCAGTGGGGGCTTCCCCATGTGAACCACTAGACCGTTACCATATCGACAACTAACGAAAGTAAGTTGTGCCCTAAGTCAATGTCTATCATCATTGACCGAGTGCCCAGGTCCATTAGTACACGCCCGTCCTACCGGCACGGTGTGAGGCTTGTCAACCCTAATAGCGCTATTAACTAATGACCCGCTCGCCATTGGCCCGGCGATTAAGTCGATATAAAAATGAGGGACTTAATGATAGAGTTTTATCTAGTAAGTTTAAGGTTGTTGTCCTACCCAAGGAGGACGAACGTACGTATTCTACCCAAGGAGAATACGCATGATTAACATTGGCATCCTACCCATGGAGGATGGAGGTACATATCCTACCCAAGGAGGATATGTAGGTTCCGTTTTAATTCTTTAACCCATTCCCAACCACCGGGAATCCCATGCCTTAGAAAGTGTGTGAACTCACCTCGGTTTGCTCGGTATGCTAAAGTACTTGCTCACAAATATTCAGTCAAAGCCTATAGTATGCATGTATACAAAATCAGTTTATGTTCTTAACTTTCACACAATCCAACATCACAAAGTGTGCTTGGCAGTTAACATCATGTAACATGTAAACAGTTATTTCAAGTTCATACAATTCATGCTTCACATAAATGATTTCTCAGTTAATTCTAACATGGTTATCCATTAACAGGCCTAACAGACTTAACTGAGTTACTGTGTCTGTTTCCCAACTTGACGAACATTCCTGTTTTCGTCGCGATCACCCTTCGACGAAAACCCCAGGCGACGAAATCCCTAGACGAAATCTCACAGATTTCATCGACCTTAATGTATGACGAAATCCCCAAGGTTTTCGTTGTGAGTGCAATTTTGTCGGGACAGGGTTTTCGTCAGAATGAAGCATGACTATCATTGACAGTTACGTATCACCTAAACCCTAATGATTGTCTAACATTTACATCGGCTTCAACAATCATTCGCTCAATCAGATCTATTCATACAATCACGTAATTTGCTCAAATAACAGTTTGCATCATCTACACCACAGGAAAATCAACCCAACCAATTCTTTAAATCCATACTGTTATTCGATCAGTTTCATTTATGACAAATAGTTCAACATTACCATCACCATAGATTCATCAAATAACATGCATACAACATCCTAAAAAGCCATTCCTTACATGTTCCTATATTAGATTAGCAACAACTTCCTTAGTGTATAGTTTCATAGCAAAACATTGTTACAACAATCCCTACTTAATGTGAATCTAACACTATCAACCTATGACTGAAAGATCAAGCATCAGCACGTATCGACCGATAACATACGGTTATTAACAAGACACTAACCGAATCGAATGTTTTGAGCGAAGGAGATCTCGAGCGCTGACAATTCTGCCGTCGGGTTTCAAAGGAGAGAGTGAAAGGAGGTGAGAGGTGATTAGGGTTTGACGGTTAAAACTTTTACGTAAAGGTTGGGAGCAAAAACATTATAACCGATTGTTACTGGGCCAAAGGCCCATTCACTGTTTTCGCCGGCCTGCTAGTTGACGAAAACACTCCCATGTTTTCGCCATGGAGTGTTTTCGTTAGGGGGGGTGTTTTCGTCGGGTGGGGAGTGAAAATGATAAGTCTTCTCTAAAATGAATGGTTCACTACTCTTATTACTAACACAAAACATATATCACATAAACAACTCATAAACAAATTAGAGTGCACAGTTTCAATGCAACGGACCACAAAACACAGTATTAAACAAGTAAAGCATAAAGGAGAAACCTTGGAAACTCGAGTTGTCACATTATCCCCAACTTGAAAGAAATTTCGTCCCGAAATTTAGCACGTAGTTACTGAGGAAGCTAGATAGGTTGCGTGGTTTCCTGGTTTTCCTGGGGTGCAACCGAAGATTGCTGACCAGGGCTCTTGTAGTCATCAGTCTTTCGCTGCTGAGACTGAGACTGAGTTGATGTTGAACCCTTGCTTGAGACTCCATCCCATTTGCGGTTGTTGTCGCTGGGGGCATCAGAAGTAGTAGTAGTAGTAGTACCAATACGCTTGGGCAGCCTGTTCTGCTCGACTGCCTGATCAGTGAGACGATGAGCCAAACGAATAACTTGCTGAATTGTGGCGAGGTTCGCTGCAGTCACATGACTCTGGATCTCTGGCACTAAACCTTTGAGGTACAGCTCGATACGCTTGATAGGAGGATCTACCATAGTAGGACACAAGATAGCCAGCTCATTTGATCTCTTCGTATACGCCTCTATTTCAGACCCCGTCATCTTTAAGTTGTAGAACTCCACTTCCAGCTTGTGGATGTCATCACGATTACAGTACTCTTCCTTGATCAATTCCTTGAAATCGTTCCATGGGGTGGCATTAGCAGCAACCAACCCTAACATTTGGACCTGAGCGTTCCACCATGTGAGTGCTACACCTTCGAGAGTACCGGTAGCATACTTCACCCTACGAGCCTCAGGGCATTCACACATCTCGAAAACAGATTCGAGCTTCTCGAACCAGTGGAGGATACCTACAGCTCCTTCATTGCCATTGAAAGTAGTAGGTCGGCAGTTCATAAAAGTTTTGAAAGTACATACAGGAGGCTGAGCATGTTGACCTGTCGTGCGAGTAAGAAGATATAAGGTTAAGCACAAGTGTTGGTTCACGAGAGGATGATCTAGAGATCCTAAAGTAAGTTGCAATGGCAGGTTATACCTCCTGCCTGAGCGGCTGCGAGTGCTGCAGCAACTTGTTCATTGATTAAAGCCATCAGCTGGGCTTGAGTTAGGTTGATACGTCCACTCATGATCATCGCATCAAAGGAAACATGAGTGAGAAAGGTGTCGCGAAAGTGCGATGACATAAGAGAGTAAGCACACATGTGTTTCAAACAATAGTTGCTACATTTATCTAAGCATACCATGAACAATGTAGTGTGTAACTAACAGGTAGGTAATATAAACATAAACCATATCACCTAGAATGTTGAGTCTTGCACGTGGAGCGAAGCATCGTTGTGGATCGTTGAGCACTGTACAGGTTATAGTCTGGTTTTGTCAAAAAGCTTTTCCCTTTTTAAAACCAAGTTCACAATAACCAATGGCTCTGATACCAATCTGTCACACCCCCAAAATCCACAAGCGGAGTATTACCGCATGGAGGCGTGACTGACCAGGATCAAGCCACCAATCATATTGAACAACGTAATTAAGTAAATAAAACCAACCACAATATAATTGGTGTCCAAAAGAAAGTAATAAACTTTAAGTTAACAGCGGAAGCATAAAATGTAAAACCCAAACATGAGTAATAAGTTCATAAAGTGTAAATGTATAACATGGAACTCAACGGTCCATGTCCCACAACGATCACTCCTCCCTGTGCAAGCTCCATAAGCACCTAACGACCTGCAAGGCATGTAACAACGAGTCAACAACAAAGTTGAGCGAGTTCACAGTTGGTTGTTTAGTTTTACAAGTTTGTTTTGAAAACCATAAGTTGTTTCTTAAACCACGAGTTAACCAGTATCTTTGTTTCTCAAACCATATCCATAATCAGTGGGGGCTTCCCTATGTGAATCACTAGACCGTTACCATATCGACAACTGACGAAAGTAAGTTGTGCCCTAAGTCAATGTCTATCATCATTGACTGAGTGCCCAGATCCATTAGCACACGCCCGTCCTACCGGCACGGTGTGAGGCTTGTCAACCCTAATAGCGCTATTAACTAATGACCCGCTCGCCATTGGCCCGGCGATTAAGTCGATATAAAAATGAGGGACTTAATGATAGAGTTTTGTCTAGTAAGTTTAAGGTTGTTGTCCTACCCAAGGAGGACGAACGTACGTATTCTACCAAGGAGAATATGCATGATTAACATTGGCATCCTACCCATGGAGGGTGGAGGTACATATCCTACCCAAGGAGGATATGTAGGTTCCGTTTTAATTCTTTAACCCATTCCCAACCACCGGGAATCCCATGCCTTAGAAAGTGTGTGAACTCACCTCGGTTTGCTCGGTATGCTAAATTACTTGCTCACAAATATTCAGTAAAAGCCTATAGTATGCATGTATACAAAATCAGTTTATGTTCTTAACTTTCACACAATCCAACATCACAAAGTGTGCTTGGCAGTTAACATCATGTAACATGTAAACAGTTATTTCAAGTTCATGCAATTCATGCTTCACATAAAGGATTTCTCAGTTAATTCTAACATGGTTATCCATTAACAGGCCTAACAGACTTAACTGAGTTACTGTGTCTGTTTCCCAACTTAACGAACATTCCTGTTTTCGTCGCGATCTCCCTTCGACGAAAACCCCAGGTGACGAAATCCCAGGCGACGAAATCCCTAGACGAAATCTCACAGATTTCGTCGACCTTAATGTATGACGAAATCCCCAAGGTTTTCATCGTGAGTGCAATTTCGTCGGGACAGGGTTTTCGTCGGAAAGAAGCATGACCATCATCGACAGTTACCTATCACCTAAACCCTAATGATTGTCTAACAGTTACGTCGGCTTCAACAATCATTCGCTCAATCAGATCTATTCATACAATCACGTAATTTACTCAAATAACAGTTTGCATCATCTACATCACAGGAAAATCAACCCAACCAATTCTTTAAATCCATACTGTTATTCGATCAGTTTCATTTATGACAAATAGTTCAACATTACCATCACCATAGATTCATCAAATAACAGGCATACAACATCCTAAAAAGCTATTCCTCACATGTTTCTATATTAGATTAGCAACAACTTCCTTAGTGTACAGTTTCATAGAAAAACATTATTACAACAAACCCTACTTAATGTGAATCTAACACTATCAGCCTATGACTGAAAGATCAAGCATCAGCACGTATCGACCGATAACATATGGTTATTAACAAGACACTAACCGAATCGAATGTTTTGAGCAAAGGAGATCTCGAGCGCTGACAATTCTGCCGTCGGGTTTCAAAGGAGAGAGTGAGAGGAGGTGAGAGGTGATTAGGGTTTGCCGGTTAAAACTTTTACGTAAAGGTTGGGAGCAAAAACATTATAACCGGTCGTTACTGGGCCAAAGGCCCATTCAGTGTTTTCGCCGGCCTGCTAGTTGACGAAAACACTCCCATGTTTTCGCCATGGAGTGTTTTCGTTAGGGGGGGGGGTGTTTTCGTCGGGTAGGGAGTGAAAATGATAAGTCTTCTCTAAAATGAATGGTTCACTACTCTTATTACTAACACAAAACATATATCACATAAACAACCCATAAATAAATTATAGTGCATAGTTTCAATGCAACGGACCACAAAACACAGTATTAAACAAGTAAAGCATAAAGGAGAAACCTTGGAAACTCGAGTTGTCACATTATCCCAACTTGAAAGAAATTTCGTCCCGAAATTTAGCACGTAGTTACTGAGGAAGCTAGATAGGTTGCGTGGTTTCCTGGTTTTCCTGGAGTGTCACACCAGTCCTTCTATAATCAAAGTTTTTGGTTTTTCGAAAAATTAGTCCCTTAAATTCAACGTTTGACTTTATTATGGTTTATTACACATGTCAGTACGTCATTGGACGTGATTTTACGAGGTGTTACATTAAGCATTATTCTACGTTTTCTATAGTTACTTTTACCAGGCATACCTTTACGTTAAGCTCATTCAGATCACTTTACTATAGTTCTCTAACTTCATGCATTACTTATTCTAGATGAGTACACGTGTTGTGCAGGCTTATCATACTAGAACTTAATCATTACTCGAAACTTCTTTTTAGCGACAAATATTTCCTTCCTATGTCGACTGTTAAAAATTATCATTCCTTACCGTATCATACCTATCCGACATAGGATTAATCATTTTACTAACCTTGATTTCATTGCGTAGATTAACGATCTGCAAACCTGATTGGCCCGCTTCTGAATGAGTCCGAGTCAAGGCCGGTTCGATCCCTTCCTTTCATGAATGGGCTTCCGTTCATGGGCATCCTTCCAACAATATCTTGTTTAAATGCACATGGCTAACAAGCCTAGCATCAAAGTTAGCATTTTCCATCGGTACTTGTCATTATTACATTCTTTCTAAGTTTATTCTATTTGGTGTTTTAAACACCCACAATTCTTTCATTTTGTTAATTATTTCACCAACCTTTTGCAGTTTGACTTTCAAGGTCAAACTGGCGTTCCTTAATTATCATGGATGTAATTAAGTACACGATTGTACTTCTTTCCATTCATGCTTGCATACAAAGACTTTAATACATCCTTTCAGTACTTCTTGCGAAACTTACCCTTCCCGTCCATACTTAAATTATTGTTCGGGTCGTAGTCCGTCATTCATTTTGACCCGCAAGAGTCATTTAGTAATGTATCTATCTTGTAACTTGCTCAAAGCTTATTTCTTTCAACTAAGGTTTCTTACTATTCCAATAGCTTTCATCGGTTTTACCTACATAGTAAATCAATTACTTCTTGTTAGTTTAATATTTTTTCATTACTTGCTTAATAATTATCAACTTACTTTGTTTGACTTTTCAGAAGTCCATTTGTAGATAATATATTCTGACCTAGTTTTACCAATTACTCAGTTCTGATGCATCCTTCTTTAGTCGAGCTATAAGCTCCTAAAAATAAAACATAACCTTTATACATACCTGGCGCAGGTCAAATCCATTGACTCGTTATCCATACCTTGCATTGACTATTTCCTTCCAATTTGTGACATTGCATAACCATACTTTTTGCTCACCTACATGTGCAAGACTTGACAATTCAAATCATTAAATACCGGGTTTCAAATGTCAATCGCCAATTGATCCGTATGACTTATCTGTCCCTCTCAAACGTCTTGCGTTCGACGCATTCACATATTTATATTATATAGACAAAAGTTCTAAACATATCTTGGATAATACTTGCCTTAAAAATATTTTCTTCTTCGGTCCGTACTTACTTACGAATTCGGACTTTTCATTCCACTTTCCATTCCTTTCTATGTTTTGAAGCCGTCTCGCGGATTCTAACAAATCATTCATACTTTCTTTCTTTCATCGTATCGTTTACTATTTCATTTCTTATGATGCGTTTTAGCATCAATCTTCTGCATTCAACTTCAAGTGTTGCGTCCCAACACTTCATTCCATATCCTAGTTCATGTATCGCGTCTCGACGCGACACTCTACATTCTATTTCTAGCGGCGTTCCCACCCTTCTTTCTTAAGTCTGATTCACATTCCATCATATTCTTAAACTTTTCATTTTTTTATTTTTCTTTCTTACATTTGATCCGATCCTTTAAGAATCGTTGGACCTTATTTTTACTAGTTTGTCCAGACATAAGTGAGATAATTCTCATGTTTTCTCGAGCTTCCTATGTTTCTTGCGCACTGGCCAGGCGCGCAATCCACATACTAGTCTCGAGTCATCATGGGAATCATCATCTTATATCCGGGAAAACCATTTTCAGTTCGTGACTCATTTATTTAAATCCTTCTAAGGTTTCATTCGTATCCATAAAAATATACTACCTATTGGTACATACAAATTTTCTCAAAATTCGTGTACCTGAGATTCAATGCTTGCCTTATTACTTGCCTTCACTTCCTTGCTAGTCCGCGACTGCGTAACATCCTCATTGTCCATGCAGGCTCACCTTAAAACATCTATCATTATTAGTATCATTACACATATACTTACTTGTATTAAGTCTTTATTTTCGGTCTTGATCGAGTCCTGGATTGTACGGTCACTATTCACAGAGCACACGGGTTTGAGTTCAAGTACTTACCTCCTCGATCGTACTTGATTTCCCTCAAACCTTGGCTCTGATACCAACTTGAAACGTCCTAACATGCAATTTCTTAAAAACGACGCAGCGGAAAAACGAGTTTTAAAATTTCCTTATAATTTAAACACAATACATACACTATGACCCATATTTCAAAATGTTAAACATTTGCAAGAAGGAAATGTTTACATTAACTTCCATTATAAGACATTACAAAATTAAAACTGCGTGACTGTTCTTCCGTACAATCCTTGCTCTTGACTCGATCTTCAAATCCTTCTATTCTTCATACCGATGCTAAGTCCGCGCAACCTGCATTCACCACATACATATGTATCGATTAGATTTTGTGACGTCATTCCTATACTAAACATACATAATCAATAACTACTCCATATTCCTTTCATCTCGTGCCAGTCTTTTCGAATAAGCCTTCCATGTATGATCATGCATTCCATTTCCTTAAACCTTCACAAGGTCCTTAATAGTGTACCTGCATTCTCATTTCATACTCAAGATCCCGGTTAAATGACTTAACACACAAACTTATTTAAGTTATACAATCATACATACACATCCCATTCATTAGTAAACAATTAATCCCGTTTCGTACTCAGGCGCAAACATACATATAATCTAAAACACGTACTTGCATACGTGATTATGTACACAAAAACAAATGTACAAACTATACAAATATACACGCTACATAAGACATCCCAAAGAGTTTGCTAAAACATCCTCAATACAAGCTCCCAATTGAATAGTTCACATACATGCGAACCTACGCACATTCTCTCTTCCATTCAAAATTACCTAGCGATCCCATCTATCGGAAGGTAATTATTTCCTAAAATCTAAAACCAACAAAATCAAAGCAAAAAGCCAGCTGAACGGTCCCTGGCGGGGCGCGAGGGCCGCGACCGAGGTCGCGTAGCACGACGGAGAAGCAGCCATGCTGTCGCGTAGCGCGACAGCCCCAAAACGACAGAAACTTCACTCTGATGCTGCACATTTCCAGCTATGATTTCCAAGTGAATTTTCGACTAACAAATTGCATAACTTTTGATCTACGAATCCGATTAACACGATTCTTTTTCCTATGCATTGGTAACTAGATTTTCTAACATGTGAACTTGTAATATTAAATCCGAACAAAGAAAAATCTTAACTTTAAGCCTTTGGCTCTACATGCTCGTTTCAACTATTCAACCCATTCATGTATTATTACTAAAACTTGCATATCTCGGACATTCCCCATTCAATTTGCTTAAAACTTATTCTAATTGTCCGAGAGACTTGCCCTTACATTATTGGCTAAAAGTCCTTACTCGGGTCCTTAGTCTTTTCGCGTTTCATTAAAATTACAAAATTTATGCACATATTCGACCCGTTCGTATTTTGTTAAACAATTCTTTTATCTAAGGGCGAGGTTAAATATTACGACTATTAACCCAAGTCCCCGTTTCTCGGTTAACAAACTAGTAGGGACTTCTATCCTTACGCAATTATAACACCTTCATTGCCACCTATGAAAATCATACCAAAATGAGTAAACTCCCATTTTGACCCGTTTGATCGGCTTAATAAAATCTTTACTTCTACATACCCATATCTTTCTAAATTCCAAAACATACTTGAATAACTAAAACATAACCATACTTTACTACATTAAGGAGTGATTTCCGGATAATCACCCATGTGGTACAATTACTAAATATCATCATCTAAATTTCATTTCACCACATCCACTAACATTAATCACACCATTAATGTAACACCTCGTAAAAGCACGTCCAATGATGTATTGACACGTGTAATAAACCCTAATAAAGTCAAACGGTTGACTATGAAGGACTAATTTTGCAAAAAATCAAAAACTTTGATTATGGAAGGACTGGAAGTGTTATCATGCTTAAAATAAGTCTCTGAATAACCTCTTATGGTATTTATATTCACAAATGAATCATTTGTTGATCGAGTGTAGCCGTTTGCGTAATTAATTGAAAGTTTGCGCAATGAAGGGTTAAAAGCGTCAACATGTTAATTCTTACCTCTGAGTGACCTCTTAACAAACCGGGAGATTCATGATATTTGATTATACTCTCGGGAATGCCAATTATTGTCCGTCTAAGGTTTTTATGCCTTTAAGTGACGTTACGCGCAACTTCGCAAGTTTAAGGGGTTAAAAGCGTCAATATGTTTAATTATAACTCTGAATGACCTTTCTACGAACCCGAAGCATTATGATGTTTTATAATACTCTCAAGAATGCCTAATATGGATTAGATAAGGCTTCGATGCTATTAAACGATGATATGCGCAAGTTTGCGCATTAGAGGGACTATTTGCGTCAAACTGCAAAAGTAAACCAATTCGTATGGTATCGAACTTTCCGGAATATCATCATAAGTTAAACATGCCCTAAATATCCTTTACATAGCTTAGTTATAGGTTAGGGGTGTTTGGTGCGCAAAAAAATAAACTTATTTGATCAACAGGGTCTAAAAGCGTCAAAAAGTGCCTAAGTTTGCATTTTCGCGCATAACTTACGTTCTGAATATATCCGGACATCCAAAAATTTATATAACCATTAAAATATTTTATTTTAGTGTTTGGCTTGATAAAATTCCATTCGTCGCGTAATTTGGATCGTTTTTCGCGTCCGTTCGTGTTTCGTCGTAATTAGCCGAACAACGCAACCGTATGACCAAACGGACCGACATCCGACATATTTTTGAGCATGTTTTATGTACCCTATGTTTAGGCATCATTGTAGAGCCTTGAAATGAGGGTAACGGGCATTAGATGTGTCAGAAATGCATTTACATGAAGACAGGGACCATTTCTGCAATTCTGCCAAACTTTGGTCTGGGCCAGAAGCTTAGGCGGGCCGCGTAAGCCACCTGGGCTTTCCTACACGGGTTGCGAAGACAGGTTCAGCTGCAGAAACTTGTTTCTTTTGCTGGTTTTCATCAAATCTGGTTTCCATACACTCATAACTCAATCTAGGGGCTTGCTACCTGATTTATAAAACCATGTTACACCTGTTAGGATCTGGTTATACCTCCGGACACTTGTCACGATCCTATGCAATCCCGAAAACTATATATAGGGCCTTGTTCATTCATTTCATTTCACCCATTTCTTGAAGTTCTTGCTCTCAAACTCAAATCTGAGGATCCTAAGCATTGGGAACCTCCTTTTGAGTTCTTTTCAGTCCATTGGACCCTTTGTAAGTGCCCTCTTATGGATAGTTGTTTTATTTGGCGATTAAAACCGAAAAGTCAAGTGTTTACGATAAACGCTTTGACTTTTAAACGGCCGAGCCGTTGTTCGCAACGAACATGGCTACGTGATCGTAATTAGGTAGGTATTAAACCCTCAAAAGGGCACCTCCTAATTACCACGTTTGCTTAGTTAATTGACGGGTCAAAGTAATTAAAATAAAAGTCAAACGAGTCGGTTTTTAAATAAAATTCATAACTAATGATAAAAGCAATAAAATTAGTTTTGTCACTGTAATAACTTGGTAAATATTAGTTGAACATGTCTAGACATGTTCAACCCGACAATTCTGAGTTTAGGCTCGGTTCGGAACCAAAAGTCGCAAAATTTGACTTTTGCTTTGACTTTCAGTTCTGACCCGATTTAGCTTAGTTTAGTTATGCCTTAGGATTCCTCTAGGACCATATTATAGGTCAGTATAACCCTCTGTGGTTATACAACATGGTTCCATTGAAATCCTAGTTCATTTCATGTTTCCGTTAAATGCTTAAAAGTTGACCATTATGCCCTTTTGATATTAAAACGAGATTTTTGAAAATGTGATAGGACAAAAACCTTTATTACTGATGTATAAACATGTCCTAAAAATTTGACATTAGTTTGAGGTCTAAATTAGGAGTTATGCTCAATATCGTAAATTGAAGCCTTTTTGTTAATTAAACGGCATTTTTGGTATAAAACCTATTTAAACCCAAATTTTGACACCAAACCTTTTGTCCACTGATGTAATATAATATTTAGGGATTTTTGAAGATTTTTTCTGAATTTTAAACTGATCATAACATAGGTTTCTTGCATTGACTCGGTAATTGACGGTTATGCCCTTTCTGCTAATAAAATGAGTTTTACACATCCTTTACATATCAAACATTTTTCTACTGATTTTATATATTAAATAAATTATTTTAAATAGTAAAGGCTGTTCAAAATCTCTGATTTACTTATTTAACCCGAATACCGTCAAATACCGACTTTTATGCGATTTAGGCGCATAGTATGGTTTAAAACCATATTTGGCACCTAAAGCTTGTTACCTACTGATGTTATGAATAAGATTTTTATAATTTAGCAGTAAATAAAATTTTTGAACTCAGATTTCCAAATTTGACCTTTAAGGCTTATGTGAAATGACCAAAATGCCCCTATGGTGCATTGTTTGGCCATAATTGATAAATTTCACACATATATGATATCTTACTGATATAACCTACTAAAATAAATATTTTTACTGATCATTTTAGACCAGAACCTCAGATTGTCATTTAACCTCTTTTATAATCTTTAAAATGACCAAAATACCCCTACGGGGCTTAAATTGACTTTAAATCCGTTTTGGGCATAATGGAAGGTATTCTACTGATATCACAACATATTTAAGACATATTAACTTATGAAACCTGTATATGACTCATTTGGTTACCCGTTATGCATTATTCGCGTTCGGAGCGGTTTATGTAACTAGTTGCATAAATTGACTGAAACGGGTCAAACCTTATCATTTTGCTTCAAAATTCAGAATGTGTTTAGTTTACCCATATTATACAAGTCTTCATACTTGTCGGGTCTAAATCACATTCTAATCCGGTCTTCGCTTAATCTTGCATTTTGAACCGTAAACCTTTCGTTAAAACTAACCGGTCTAAGTTTAAACTTAAGTAAGACCCGTTAGGAATCTAATAGGTTAATAAAACCTCCGTTCCAGATTGAGAGCCCCAGTAGAGGTACTTGTGCTTGCTGATTTGAATATACGGCTGAGAATAAAAATATAATTAAGCTCAGGTAAATACTTTTAACTTATTTTCCCTATACGGGCTTGGGATACGGTATTATAATAATACCACTTGGTCGGGTATTGAATGTTTAATCGGATTGTGATTAAATTATTGAGGTAACCCGTTTTAATCTGTCTTGTTTGAAATAAAGCCTTTGGGGGTTAATGACCATGTTCGGATATCCTTGGCATCATTATTAAGAAATGGCCACGTCTTAAGCACGAGGTGTAGGCATACACCTGACAGTTGCATAGGAAAAATGGTATCTCACTCTCTTGTGGGCCTATACTTGTGGTGTGTCTGTTAATCTTGACTCGGTTTCTATATCGGGCCCTGAATGTATAACGAACATATAAATCTGTATACAAGATTATTTTTATATAATTGTCCCAAGTTATAAAAGGATATTTGTGCCTTGTGCATTTAAATAAATTTTCTTAAACAACTTTTCAAAAGAGTCAGTTAATTGTATTTACCAGTGTAAACTGACGTATTTTCCAAAAAGATTAAGTGACAGGTACTGTACGTAATTGGCTGGGAGCCAGGGCGTTAATAAGGAATCTTGCAAGTTCTAAACGTCTAAAGTCTGTTGAACAGTGTTTATATTTCCGTTCTAAGATCCTCCTGTGGATCCATCTTACAATCCGTTTGTAATATTTGATGTTACTTTTGAATCGGTTTGTAATATATATACTTTAGACTTCCGCTGCGCATTGAACTGTCATTATTTGACTATGATGATATCAACTACGTCACGATACTCCCCACCGGGACCGCCGGTAATACGTGGAAATATGGGGGTGTGACAATTAAATCACTTTAGCAATAAAGAGGGAGTCCGGGAAATTACTTACCTCGTGCGTCCGAATTTGCACAGCTTCCGTGTTCACCTTCGACCCGTGGCACTTCCTTGTTTGTGCTCTTGATGACATGACTCCTATCCGTACATGTCGTCACACTCATAACACGGTTAGCTTACATACATTCATTCGTTCGGCTTTCAAATCATGCAATATTTGACTTTCGTTAGTTTATTAACGCATATAAGGGATATGTATCTTCATACTTTATTACTACCGTACATAACACATCAACTAGCGAGTTCATAACGCAATAGTTTCTTGCATACAACTTTTACCCTTTTAACTTCAATCCTACACATAATCCACTCTCATTTTAAACTATGCCATTCACCTACATAACTATTGCACTCACATATAAATTGCATTCCATAACACTTTTCACAAAAGATCAATTCCATAGTTTCCACATACAACGCAAGACTTCCTAATTCATTCAGAATTTATAAAATTAACCATTCAAGCATTTAATCTAACACTTGGTGTGCATATAACATTGTAAGCATTATGTACAAGTATTCAATGCACAATTTTACTAGTAATCTTCATAAATCATTTAATCAACTAAATTCACATCACTTATTCATTCTACAACATAATAATCTATTGGTATTTTGCACATAAACATTCACCCATCCAAATCTCTTGATTAGTTCACTACAAGCTCACCATACAACTAAATAAAATGGGTTTCTACTCAAACTTTCAATCTAATCAGTATCATGCATAAAACATCTTCTATTTGATGATTCTAACTCATAAACAAGTTCAATTTCATACTATTTCATGGTTTAATCAAAACCCTTATCAGCATCTAGCATCAAATCACATAATTCGACTTACCCCATGTTGGAAAACCTTTAGATGAATGAGGAATTGATCACATGCATTCGTTTACCCTTGAGATTTCTATCCAATTTGATGAAGTTTGGTGAAACTAGGGTTTCACCCTTTCCCCTGCTTCTGTTTGATTGCATCACCACACGCACACTTATGTGTGTGTTTTAAATTTTGTTTTCTTTTAATGTTTTAGGTTTTGTCACTTTACATGTTTGGCCCTTCAAGAATAATATTTATATTATTATGACCAAGACTATCCTTACTTATTCATAATTAGCTTAAATTAAAAATCTCATGGAATTTGGGGTGTTACAATTTCATTACCTCATACCAAACAGACTCAAATAACATATGTTTTTGAATGCACCCCGTTTGAACAACTTTCTCTTTTGAATCGGTCCTATCTATTAGTTTAATTCACCATTGCTGCAACAAGTCCTTCAACAAGCTCCTACCAATTGACTGTGTGTCATCTCTCTATGCAAATAAGGTACCTATCGAATCAACTTCAATGTTATGTTATTGAATTACTGTTCGGGCCCTCATAACATTTTTACTACAAATTATGTGAAGTCCGGCAATGGGTACATGATTCTTTGGGATAGAGATATGATTACACAATTTTTAAGACGTTTGTTAATGCTCTATGCAATAGCACGTTAAAAAACGGAAACTTTCATTAAAAAAACATTTTGTAAGGCGCAATGTTTGTGTTCCTCAAAGGAGTTAAACCAAGACCTCACACATCAATAGGCGAAGTTATAATAGACCAACTAACCTAATTAATTTTTTGGTTATCTTCATTTCCACCCAGAAAAAGCCGTCTTCTTTTTGCTTCGAGTTGATCTATAATTTTGCATGGGGCCTTGAATAAAGAGAAATAATATGTCGATAATGTTTCCATTACCGACTTTAAAAGTGTTAATCACCCCCTATTTATAATGTTGGTGCATTCCAAAGTGTGAGTCTCTTATCAAAAGTATCAAGAATCGACTTCCAATAATTGATCCTATTCATATTAACACAGATAATAAGACCTAGATATTGACAAGGAAGCGATCCCGTCTTGCAATAGTTAGCGAGCTTTATAACCTCATCAAGATTTAACCCCATTCCAATAATATTAGATTTAGCATAATTAATTTGATGTCCCGAGACCAAATGAAAGCATCTGAGAATTTTTGCCATATTAAAAATGTTATCTTTAGACCACTCACCAACTAATAAAACATGAATCACCCTTAATTCACATTCGAATATAATAATAATGACATACTAATTTCAACAAAAATTGGGCATGACCCGTTCGTAATATAAGTGATTCCCTGCTTTTAACAATCATCATTCAAACTAAATTTTACGACACGTTCAAAAAGACATAAAAATTGTAACCATTACATCATAATAAAAAAAAACATCTATTAACCAAACGACACTATCACCCTTTAGAACTTGACGAGCGGAAGCAATTAAACGGCGCGATGTGTGTTCGTTCCTCTGGTCCAAGATTTGCTCCAAAGGACTATTTACCTACAACATTCTTGATAAGCCAACTAGATATGCAAAACAATAATCTAACATATTCATTCTTTTATTTCAACCATTATCATTCTTTTGTTTTTAATTATACATACTTTTCCATCTAACGGGTGTTTATTATCAAACCAACTTCACACACTAAGACTTGATCTAAGACCCGTCTAACTTTATAACATTCTCCATTAATTCGACCCGTTCACACGGTTCGACTTCATGACATTCCAACATACATTCCATTAGTACAACCCGTTCATACGGTTCAACTACATAACATTTCAACATACATTCCATTAGTACGACCCGTTCATACGATTCAACTACATAACATTCCAACATACATCAATATCACAAAACAACATCAATGCACAATCAAACTTTAATACTTATATTTCCTACTAATTGAGTAAGTATTAAACTTACCTTTGTCTTGTCTTGTTTGTGTCCCGGTTAACTCGAGCCGCCTTCTTTAAATCCTACAATTCCAAACCAACATTCTTAAATGATCATTTCTTAATTTATATCATTCTTATTCATCCATTTCATATACTACACATTCTTGCAAAGCATTATGTATGCATAAGTATTTCATCACTATTTAGACATTTCATCGAACACATGGCGTGCGTACAAGATTTCCAGCCATGGGTGCAAGTAATTAAAGCATACTTTTTTCCCAATTTATATCAAGAACCATTATAACCAACAAAATCACTTTACCATTGCATCTACATCATGATTAATTATCAAAATCTACCATTTATCATACTATACATTAACCTAAACTAAGTTTTTGACAAATTTCAAGTTCCATCATCATATCATCATGTTCATTTAAATTGGTTTTACCCCAAATCATCATTATAGACAATTTCAAGCATAATTTCAACTCCCATTTGCTAATACATCTAGCATTCATATCCAATTTCATATAAAATCAAAGAATACTCATAACCCATTTCATATACTAACACTAAAACACAAGATTTAACTTACTTGGTATCAATAACATTTAAAAGATCAACATTTCTAACTCATGCACATGAAATCCAGCCTTAAACCTCTTCAGTTTGATGGATTTGTAGCATTTTTGAGTCAAGGGTTTCTCCCCTGCTCCCTTTCTCGATCGCACACACCCACTCTCAAAAACACTGACCATTTTTTTGTTAGGTGTTTAATTATCACATTTTCACTTCCACCCCTCATTCTTTTAGAACATGCCATCTTCCTCATATTTCCATACTAACCTAGTTAACTTTCATGTATACATAAGATTTTGATTTACCAAAATTTATAAAACTTTGAAAATGGTAAAAAAGTCTATATTTACCATTTCTTATCATCAAAACATTACAATTAAAATTTTATATTATGACATATGAAATTTGGGGTGTTACAAATCTACCCTCCTTAAAGAAGGTTTCGTCCACGAAACCTGAATACATACCTTTTGACAAGTCTACCCGTATCCCTTCGTAATTACACACCTCGAACTTCGATAACGTGCTTTCATTTGATCATCCATCATGATGAATCGGTCATTACTACTTTAAAACTTGTCTAATACACATGGTAAATCAACCTTGCATAATTCAATGCTATCCTATTACATTATTCCATGATCATCATTTATTTGTTCAAGCTGATTTCTTAAAACTTATCTATCAAGTTAATCATCCTTGCGTACCTCTATCATTTACTTAGGGAAAATAACTATCATAATATTCATACTTGTTCATTCCTAGACATTCACATAATATCATAAGTCATACATCATTTTGTTAGTTGCTAACTATTTTGCCTCTACATACATTCCTTTCTTCCTGGGCCAATATCGAGTAAAATTTCTTTCATGGCGCTTGCTTGATAATTCATTTCATACTTTTCTTGCGATACCTACGTGTGATCTATACCCGAGACCAATATTTCTTTCATTGATAGTTTATAATATCTGTATGGTTAGCCACAATTCAATACATACATTTATACATTCTCGCATATATATACTATCTTGCTTCAACCTCCTACCATTTGTTCTTTGGTTACAAGAGCCAACATAGGGACTTAACCACATAATCAACATGAACTTGTACTGATATATTAACATTCATGTATCTCGTAACACACTCAAGGTGTATACGCAACTATACATGTCACCATATTCTATAACAATCGTACATACGACAATCCTTCTGATATTGCGATACAAAGACAAGTACCATCATCGTACTAAGGTGAATAACTTTTATGTATATACCTTCTAATGTTTCGTTACATACGAGGTTATAAGCATTAATGCACATGCCGTTACATTACTCATACTAATTACATAAAACTGAATACATCAGTTCATTCAATAACTTGTTAACAACTCTACCTCATATGGTTTCCCTAAAAAACAGACCAAAACCTTACGTATTCAACTTCTGATTCACGAATATTTCTCGAGAGGTTTACCTTCTAATAGGTCCTCACATATGTTAGGAAACACATCTAGGGGTAGGATTCGTTAACTTACTAAATCCAAAATTTCATACTCTAGCATGATCTCATCTTACATTCTTCGCAAGACTTACTTATGACCAACATTCTTTATACCACATTCCATTCAAGTATCCCTTATTTGATATTCCACTTAATCATCCTTTATGTAACATTCCACCTTTCTAATATTTATGCATTCTAATGTTTATTCGAACTTCATTCAACATTTATCTTTCAGTTTTCCATACAATTCTTTCTAATAACTTAAATTTGACATACTAAGCATTTACCTTGTTTTCATACTAGTTTCCTTACACTCCTTTCTACTACAACTCCTTAAGACATCCAATATCTATCCTTTGCAATTAGACAAGAAGTTAAGATTGGTTCATTCGCCTCTAAGTTCTTGTATTAACATGAAGTTTATAATTCGCTTTCCAGTATAATCAATCACTTACTTCTGCTTTCTAGGTTGCTAACCATACTTTTTCCTTCACCATATCATTAGTAACGATAACGCTCATCATGTGCCTACTATTCAATTACTCTATTGTTAATATCATCCTTTCTAAATATTTTCCTTGTGACATAAAATTCTGTCTACCAACAAATGCATATATATATATATATATATGCATTTGTTGGTAGACAGAATTTTATGTCACAAGGAAAATATTTAGAAAGGATGATATTAACAATAGAGTATATATATATATATATATATATATAGGGTAAGGTTCATTTGAGAAGAAAATTTTATTAAGAATAAAAAGAACAAAAGGGTACAATGGTAAAACACTAAATAGTTTTTTCTCATCTCATTTATTATTATGTTTGACTAATTAATTAGTCACTAAGACTATCATCCTCCACACTAAAAAAATTTGCCTACACACATCAAAAGTTATCCTTCACATTTCGAAATTTATCCTACACATATTGAAATTTATCCTACACAACTTGTAATTTATCCTACACGCCTCGTATTTATCCTACACTATAAATGAATTTTTATTTTTATTTTTTGAGAAAAATATATATCTTAAAAATAAGTTACAAATTTAATATAGTTAGTTATTAAAGATGAAACTACCAATTAATGATGTTTGTAAGTTTACCAATATACCCTTATAGTTACATTAAGTATAAATATTAAATGAAGTCTAATGAAGCATTTCTATTGGTTGAAATTTCTTCTTTTTTCTTCTTATAAAGAATTTCTTCTCATTTGAACCCTCCACTATATATATATATATATATATATATATATATATATATATATATATATATATATACATGCCACAGACACTAGGTACCTCCATTCCTATTAATTGCTCGTTAGTTTATTCGACACCTTACTTGTATTGCACTCAATTGCACGTAATCCGTGTTTCCAAACATTCACAATATCCTGTTGCATGCAATGTCTAGTTATCTACCTTACTTTAATAAATTTAATGTTTTACTTCCATACCAAGTTACATACTCAATTTCATTAATCAACTCATGACTTTTAGTCATTGCACCTTCCATCCCCACAATATGGACTAATTCACACATTTGTACTTCCTTGTTATAACTAAGCTACCAGTTAGGGTCTCAACCCGTCAGCCATCCTATTTCTTTTAAATCATTTACTAATATGTCCAACATGTAATTGCACTTACATGTTGGGCCAACATCTTACGTTCTTGGAGTTCATACACGTCATTTAAACATTCAAATTATATTCTTCTTTTTGTAATTCATACATATATTTCAACATTCAAAGTCTATCTTTCTTTCTTGAATTTTTACACAATTGCATTCTACTTTTATTCTTGTTCATTCATACCATCCCTCTTATGATGGAACGTTCTCGATTTACCCGAGTGTCTCACATCCTCCTCTACCTTTCTGTACATCCTTCACTTACTTTCTATGCTTTCCTATGTATATTTGTGATGAGTTTCTACTTGTGAGCGTCCTTACCTTCTCATCTCGTTTCAATCCTGGCATACTTACTATTATCTTACCATTCTTGCAAAATCCCTATCCTTGACGTACTTAAATCCTTCATCTAGGTCCCAGTCCATTTTTCATCCTGATTCTCATGAGTCGATCACTACATGCCTAACACGTAACATATTCAGTGCACCATTCTTTCTATAGGTACACATACTTACACCTTCTCATGATGCCACATTTGTCATCTGTTTTATTCTTACTTTTATATCTTGTTTGGGTATGTCTGGTCCGTATTCACTTACGGATTCAAATATTTTCTTTCATACTTTTCATCCATATCTGTTGATCCGCACTCAAAGACAGATTCAAATAGTTCATTCTTTCATTTCTTCTTTCCTTCGTATCTTTCCCCATCTCATTTCATTTGGTACTTTTCGTAACAACCTTCTATATTCAACTTTAAACATCATGTTCCAACACTACATTCTACATTTTATTTCATACGTTGTGCTTCTACGCAACATTCTATATTTTATTTTATATAGTGTTTCCACATAAATATCTTCTTTTACAATTTACACTCTACTGACTATTACTTTCTGTCTGGTCAAGCCTCGCATCCTCCAGTCCATACTACCTCGCCTTTCAATCATACTTTCACATTCTTGACTTTCTAATTGCTTATGCTTATCATTCAAGTAATTCAACATTACGTGATTTAGTTTGGAATAGCCTTTCTCACTTACTCCGCCATCATTCTATTTATTCCCTCTTTTCGACCTCCTTCGTGTGCGCTAGCATCACTTTCGCCCGTTGATTACAAAAGCATACTGGAATCTATTTCCACATAATTACCTTCCCTCCTAGTTTACATTCTACATATGTTTACTTCCAATTTGACAAGTGTTTCATCCTTAGAACCATACATTACTTGCAATTCTTTCATGTTTTCATGTTCATGACTTCCTAATTTCATTCATACTTATCATTCAAATACTTTCACACTTTCTAAGTTTGATCGTATATATCTTTCAAAACATCTCCTTCGTCCGTCATCTACACAACAATCTTTTTTTGAATTTAGTTTCCACAAGATATTTCCTTCTTATCAATTATCATTTTACATTCATTTACTTTCTACTTGATACATCCTTCCTTATTCTTAAAACCACACCATACTAGTCATTCTATCATGCATTTGCGTTCTATACCTTTCTAGTTCCTTTAAGATCATTTCGACATATCAATTCTTTCTAATTTTTTATCATTCTTTATCGTTCAATCATGTCTGTAACAACCCTCAGTAAAACTGACACCCTCATAATATGTCTAACACCCTATTATATTGTAGAATATCTCAACATGTCTTATAATACACCCCGTATGTGAAAACCGAGCCCAAAGTAGGTTACAACCTATAAAATAAATCAAAAACAATAAAAGTTAAGCTGAGGCGGGCCGCGTAGGATCCCACCTCAAGCTCACGCGGGCGGGATAAGGGTCTAGATCTGATTCGCCTGATATCTTAAGTTAAGGCGGGCCACGTAAGCTTTAGCTTACTCTTACGCGGGCCGCTAGAGACCATTAAACGCGGATACATCCCAGGCCGACACGTGTCGACATTGTGGCGGACCTACACATCGAATCAGCTAAGCTATATGTTGACCAAGGTTGACGCGGGCTGCGTAACCTTGGCCTGTGCTTTACGCGGGCCGCGTGGAGACCAGAATCCAGCAACTATATAAGAAAGCCATCGGGATCAACCAGAACTCGTTCATTTGTCAATTCTCAATCTAAATTTCTGTAGAAGAGATATTATAGTCGAGTATTATACCCCTAATTAGCGAGGTTCTGCTCCGTTGTAAGTATTATAACCCCAGTTTCGTAATAGTTACGCTGCCCGATTGATTTAGGGTTCCGTAACAACTGTCGTGGTTCTGCCCGACGTAGTTGTTGGAATACTGTCTCGGGGAGGGTATCATTAATATTTTCAAAGGGTTATGATACTAACCAATGTACATTTGTATAAATTATAGATTATATCCAGGAAACCCTTACGAGAAGCCTAAGATAGCAATGTGAGTTTATCCTCTTTTTGTTAATGTTTTTGGAATATTTTACAAAACCTTAATTGTTTTACAATATGATTAAGCGGTGATTGAGTCTTTGTAGTTCTTCAATTATTGCCGGTATTATGGGGTTTTGTATACAAAATTTATTACTACGAGTAGTAGTAAGTCGGGAACGACAGTACATTACCATTGGACAACGAGTTAGCCAATGGGTAATTTGACCATAGCCATAGATCCGGTCGAGTGGAAAATACTGAATGAGTAATTGTGTAGACATAAACAATGTGATCACTCTCAATACTGTTTTAATTGATAAAATGTTTCTTGATTAAACTGGGATTCACTCACCAGTATTTCCGACTGACAAATGTTTTTAAAACGCGTTACAGGTAACACAATGTGAACAGCCAATTAGTGAAAAGCCAGCTGAAGAGCACTGAAGGCTTGGGAAAAATGTGGCTATAAAAGTTACCTAATAAACGATGTTTTAAATTCAATAAAATAGGGTTTGTCCCTATAAATGTATTGTAATAAGAAACTTGGGTTTTGCCCATGTTATTATTAATATTAAAGAAGGTGGTTTTACTATGATAAACATTTCCTAACTACGGTCCTGATGTAATTTCCGCTGCGAGATTTAACAACTGATACCACCGAAACTCTGAGCTCGCGTCCACCCGTTCCCGGGAATAAGGGATCGGGGGTTGCAACAGATGGTGGTATCAGAGCCTAGCCACTGGTCTGAGCCAAAGAAGTGTTCTGCTGACACTTAAGTTTTAAAATTTGTGTTAGGAAATAAATTACTGAAATACGTGCATAACTGTAATTAATTGTTATGTGTTATTTGACTATTTGTTAGTTTTCAGTATGAGTGATCAAGGACCATCAGACGTGAATCGTCAGTTGTCTGAATCACCTAGGAGTGAAGGTACATCATCACAGCCTGCCCTTTCAGGGTATTCTGCTGATCAGGAGGAAGGAATATTTGCCTTTAGAGCCCAATCTGAAGAGCCATTTCCTAATAAGAAACGAGGATGGTTCAGTAAAGAAGCTTTTGCTCGTATGAAAAGAATGCGAAAGTTACAACAGCAAAGAGCCTTAGCAGCTATTAAGCGCGAGACAGATGCCCATACACAGGATATGCTTAATAGAAGCCTAGCTAATTTTCATATCCTAGCTACAACTGCTGCTGACCCAAGTCTGGAACAACTAGTAGCCCCACAACCACAAAACCCAGAACAACCCATGGAGATAGAAATCCAGGAAAACCAGGTGGAGATGCATGACTTTAACCCAGAAGAAATTCCTAGGATACCTGCACCAAACCCCCTAGACCCGAATTACGACCCCTGGTGGGACGACAATAGGGACTTTGTGCAACGTTACCCTATCCAGGAATATCCACCCATACAGAACATAGAAGCTTACCCAGGTATGGACCCTTTAGATCCCTATTACCAAGATGAATATATTAGGGAAATTTTAGAAGATCCTTACCAATTTCAGGAACTGTCACCCCCATATCAGGAACCCGCACCCCAGATTCCAAACCCAGTCCGAGAACCTGCACCCCCAATGAGTGCAGAAAACGTTCAAGAACTTAGGACTTTCGGGGAGGAAATTTTAGAAAGCAGTGAGAGGATGAGACAGGTGGGAGAGCGTCTCGTATGGAAATATGATGAGCGCAATATGGATTTTTGGATAAATCCATATCCGTGAAAGTGAGAATGGAGGAAATAGTAGTAATAATAATAAAATAAAATAAAATAAAATATGTGTGTACGGATGCATAGTACTATTAGTGTAATTTTCTTTCTGTTGGTATTGTAATCTTTATTTCAGTACTAGTGTGTAATAGACGCATAGTATATGAAAATAGAGTACAAGTCGCAATGATCGACGTTTTTTGCTAGATTGCGTATCATGTGATTAACTATATTAGATATTATGTTGTGATATTAATATGGGATAAATGTTTAAAATTCAGATGGCCGACGAAGGAAATCAAGGAAATCTGAATAATGATAACCAGAGTAACATTAACGTGGTTAATGAAAATCCAAGCATCAATAACAATGGAAACCAGATGGATAATAGTGCTATCCAACATATAGTGGCACAAGGAATTATAGATGCAATGCCATTTATTCTTTAAACTGTTAAGGATGCTGATAATAAAAGTAAGCATAGCAGTAAGCGATCAAGCGAACCAGAAAACAGCATGAACAATGGACCTGTACTTCAAATGCCCATTCCCAAAAGAAGAAGAACCATGCCTTATGGTTGTTCTTATAAAGAATTCTGGTCTTGTAAACCAATGGAATTCTCAGGCAACGAAGGGGCCATTGCAACCTTACGCTGGATAGAGAAGACTGAGGCAGTCTTAAGGATAAGCAAGTGTGCTGAAGAAGATAGGATACTGTTTGCTTCTAATTTGTTTAAGAATGCAGCACTAGAATGGTGGAACACTATCCTCCAGAGAAGAGGAAGTGATCAAACCTACAATATGGAATGGGAAGAATTTAATAATAAGGTAGAAAGGAAATTCTGCCCACCCAATGAGAAGGAACAGATAGCAAACAAATTCCTAAACCTTAGGATGACTGGTGTGGATAGTAAGGGATATACTAAGATATTCTTTGAATATGCTAGAATAGTGCCAACTCTTGCTTCACCAGAACCAGTGTTAATTTCCCATTATATATGGGGATTAATCAGAGAGATTAGACATGTAGTCAAGGCAGCTAGACCTCAAACCATAGAAGAAGCTGTAGAACTAGCCAATACCTTGACTGATGAATTAGTTCGTACTAGAGAAGAGGATCAAAGGAGAAATCTAACCCAGAAATTGACTCAAGAATTTCGTTCTGGAAATTCTAACCGTGGAAGAAATATAGGTTCTACCTCTGCACCCTACTGTAGGTATTGCAAAAGAAAGCATTCAGGAAGATGCTCCATATATTTTAACTTTTGCAAAATATCGGGACACAAGGAAGAAAACTGCAGGAAGAAAGCTAACAGCCGGGTATGTTACAATTGCGGAGAACAAGGTCATATTAAGCTAAATTGTCCAAAATTAGCTCCAGCTCCAGACAACAAGAATACTAAAAATGTTAGAGCATTTGTTCTGACGAAGCTAAGATGATTCCAGATGTCATAGCTGGTACGTTTTTAGTTAATGATATCTTTGCTAAAGTATTATTTGACTCTGGTGCAAACCAAAGTTTTATTAATACATCATTTTGCAAAATTCTAAATAAGTCATTAACTAAACTACCACAAGAATGCTTAGTAGAGACAGCCAATGGAGAAACCATTAGGATTTCTGAAATCTTACAAGGAGCAAGAATAGAAATTTTAAATCAGAAATTTATTGCAAATCTGTATCCCATGAACCTGGTAGGATTTGATGTTGTTTTAGGAATGGATTGGTTAATAGCCAATAAAGCCAATATTTTATGTGATCAAAAGTCAATTCAAGTAAATTCACCAAAAGGTAAAACGATCACAATTAAAGGAGATAAGCCCTCTAGATCCACTAAGTTCATCTCTGTGATGAAAACTGCAAGTTATATAAGGAAAGGTTCCATAGTGTATTTGATTTCTATAATCACTAACACTAAAGGAAAAGATTTAAAAGATATTCCAGTAGTATCTCAGTTTTCAGATGTATTTCCAGAAGAATTGCCAGGGCAACCTCCAGATAGAGAAGTTGAGTTCAGAATCCATTTAATACCAGGAACAGAACCTATTGCGAAAGCACCTTACCGATTGGCACCCGCTGAAATGCAAGAATTAAAGAAACAATTAGACGAATTATTGGAGAAAGGATTCATACAGCCAAGTTCGTCACCATGGGGAGCGCCGATATTGTTCGTTAAAAAGAAAGACGGATCAATGCGTATGTGTATTGATTACCGTGAATTAAACAAAGTCACGATTAAGAATCGGTACCCATTACCAAGAATCGATGATCTGTTTGATCAACTACAAGGAGCTCAATTTTTCTCTAAAATCGATATAAGGTCAGGATATCATCAATTAAAAGTACAGGAAGAGGACATTCCTAAAACCGCATTTAGAACAAGGTATGGACATTATGAATTTACTGTCATGCCATTTGGTTTAACCAATGCCCCAGCTGCATTTATGGACATGATGAACCGAATATGTAAGCCATATTTGGATAAATTCATAATTGTTTTCATAGATGATTTTCTAATTTATTCTAAGAGTAAAGAGGATCATGCAAAGCATTTTGACGGGTGGTCCGTAGGACAACCCTTAAATGAACTAAATACGTGCATATCCCATATTTTACACGGTTATTTATCATGAATGTGATAACTACGGGTGTTCGTGTGTTTTACAGGTAAATCGCTTAATTCGGTTAAATTGGAACCCGTAGGCTACGGACGAAAGAAAGGCATGCAAGGGCACCATCTTATTTGAATTATCACATCATTCTCTACAAAGATTGGCAACCAACATCTAATCATAACATCCATCACATTAATTCTTTGGGAGCAGCTATTATCACACGAAAAGAAAAAGACATCAACATTAAAGGAATTAATTTCTTTAATCACATCACATCACGCAAACTTTGAGAAAATTCATGGCAGCCGATTTTGAAGGAGGTGGGCCGCACATGGGCAAGGTCAAAACAAATTGTAATCATCATCACGTGAAGAGGCAAGAGTGGGCCAACATCATGAACTGTTCATTGGGCCGCATATGTTGGATGGTGGGAAGTGGACTTGGCAGACTTGGACCGCACATGGCTGATCTGTGAGGGTTTTGGGCGGCAGTCATCACATGGATTAAAGTCAACAACATTAAATGTAATCCATTATCGATAGTGGGCCGCATGTGAATACTTTCATTGGGCCGCCAACTTGTCTTGGAGGTCATGGATTGGGCCGCCACACATTGATCATGGGACGGCTGTTATTTTGTGATTGGGCCGCCATCACTTTGGGGGCGGCACATAGAAGATATCAACATCATCATCAAACATTAGCCATCTACATGATTAGGTGGAGGAACAATTGATTTTCAACAAATATCTTCATCATTTTCATGGCAGACAAGACAAACTGGGCTTTGTCTGTTTATAAATCAATATCAATCATCATCATCAACATAATTTTGGCTGACTTTGGAGCATATACACGTAACATAGGAAGCAACAACATCACATGGACTTTCCTCTTTGGGCTGACATCTATTGGGCCGACATTATCATAGGAGTTCATTATTGTTTTAATAAAAGATCAATCATTATCGAGGGCAGAAAAGATAAGAGGAACAGTCGCCACATGCGACCTTAGTCGGTTACACACTACTCGGGGACACTTGGCCCATGCAGCATTGGGAGGCACAATGAAAAGAGGTTACCGTAATTTACGGTCTTACCGTAAATTACGGTGGATCTGAAATCCATCATGGAGCCACCGTAAATCAGACTAGTATCATCGTAACACTATTAAGTCCACCGTAAATTACGGTGGAGTCGTAATTTACGGTGGTGTCAGCGTGAAAAAGTGTAACTGCCTCTTAAATCCGTTTTTATTGTGTCTTTTGACATATCACTCATCATTGGACGGTTCTTGGACACCTTGGGGGCGATTTTGGAGAACTTGTTGGTTTTGTGAACATTTTTCAATCATTCGGTTTGTGCTTTCGATTCGTATGAACAATAGATTGATGTTGATGATGATCCACCGAGCCATGTCCGGCTAAACTCTTCGGTGATCATCCTAGGTGAATGTTTCTGAAACTTTTGTGTGTTTAATTTCTGCATTTCTAGAATGATATCTTGCGTTGCTTGAATGTCATGGTGTATGTTTGATTGTTTGTAGTGTGTTAATCAATATTGCAATTTCTAGTCTTAATCGTACGTTCTTGGTGCCGTTGGCAACCGAGATATCACGGGAAGGGTTAGGGTTGGTTATTGGTTAATAGGTCATCGGGAAACAACCTCGCGTTATCTAATCCGAGTACTTTGTTCCCTTTTATCACTTCAATCACGTATACACGAGTTATGTCTATGTAACTCTTTCTAGTGAAATTGCACACAACTGTTTAAAGAAACTGAAACCTAGGGTGATCATTGTTCTCTCCTAATTGTTTAAAACCTACATTTGATTTGCATTAGTTTAATTTAGTTTTCTAAATCAACAAACCAAACTCTTGAATTTTAATTTCTGCAATTTAGTCTAATATTAGTTTAAGTACAAAGCTATACAATCGACACATTTTCCACATACTCCCTGAGTTCGATACCCTACTACCGCTATCTATAGTTGTATTTGGGATTAAATTTGCGTGACCCACGACAATCACGTCAAATTTTGGCGCCGTTGCCGGGGAGTAGTGCGCAACGTGTGTCATTTTTTTGTTAGTTTTGCTTTGTTATTTTCGGGTTTACACTGGTGTGTTTAGTGTGCAGGTTCTACAGGTGCATGCATACTAGAGGCTCTCACAAAGCGTCACCATTGTCATTTGATCCGGAAATCGAAAGAACACTAAGGCAGAACCGAGTTTTACTACGCGAAAATAGAATCGTTGGTTCACCTACTTCACCCATTACACCAAGAAACATCATGGATGAAACAAATGTACCACCCACAACGGGTCAAACGACCTCATCATTCATTCCTACTTCCACCCAACCATCACCAAACACCACATTACCTAATACCACCGCTGAATTTACACCATCCAATGTCACCCAACCAATCACCACTCAAACTGAGCCTACCATCACCTACAATCCATCCACCACAATCCCACCATTATCCCACTTCTTTCCCCCAACTACGGGTCAATCATCATCCACCTTCACAATTGCACCCAATTCAACTATTGTGCATACTACTTCATCTTTTAGACCACAACCACAACAATCGGGTTTTCAGTATTCGACCATCCCATTTGGGCAAACTTCGGGAATTCAAGGAGATGGTTATGATGAGGGATTTGAAGAATTTGAGGGGTATGATGATGATGGGTACGGTTATGGAGGTTATGGTGATCAAGGGGAGTTTGGGTATTTTCAAAGTCAATCTCAAGGGATGGCAAGTGTTGGTGGAATGCCACAACAACAAATTATACCACAACACATTCGGCCAAGACCACAAGGGCCACCAATACAACAACCTAATCCATTGCAACAAGTCCGGCCACAACATGTACAACAACAATTTCAAAGACCACCTCAACGCCCACCGATGCGACAACAACAGTTTCAACAACCAATCGCACCACAAGGGCAAGTACCAAGGCCAAATGGTCCTATTATTCCGAGAGGTAGGTATGGTGTACCAAGGAGACACCTTAGAGAAAATGTGAGGGGCATTGAAGCACATTTTCGGCCGGTAATCACGCAAAACCCTTCACCGGTAGTCATTCCTCATAATGATCAAGGGCGAACATTTGAAGTAAGAACCAATTCTTTGCAAAGTTTACCAAAGTACAAGGGGTTGGCAAATGAGGAGCCTTATTTTCATTTAGAGGCTTATGATTCTATTTGCAACACTCTTGGGAGTCAAGGGTTTTCAGCCGACGATATCAAATTGGTTTTGTTCCAATTTTCTTTGGAAGAGAAGGCGAAAAAATGGTTCTACACGTTACCCTCGGCATCCATATATACATGGGGGGAGATGCAACAAACCTTCTTGGATGAGTTTTACACCGCCCAAAAGACCAACGATGCAAGAAAGGGGTTGAGAAGCTTCCAACAACAACATGGTGAGATGTTTCATGAGGCATTCGAGCGTTTCAATATGATGATTAAAAATTGCCCTCACCATGGAATTGAGTTGTGGGAGTTGATGAATGCCTTTCACGAGGGGTTGAGTGCCGAAGATGCACGTGATTTGATGTCTATCACCAGTGGGACTTTTGGAACAAACTATGAGAATGATGATTGGGAGTTCTTAGAAAGCATGGCAACTACATCAAAGAGGAAAGCTCAAGCCTCAAGAAGAGCCCGACCGACCACTAACCGACCGCAAGTGCACGCCATAGATGATGGTAATGTTCAAACCACTAACCAAATTTATGATGTTTGTGCTTTGTGTAATGAGATAGGTCATGCGGCTGAATATTGCCAAGGAGGTGATGGGCAATACGAAGAGGTTCATGCTGTTCAAGGTCAAGGAGGGGGTGGTAGAAATTACAACAATATGAATTCTAACACTTACCACCCTGGGTTGAAGAACCACCCAAACTTTCGTTATGGGAACCATTCAAATCAAGCTAACCCGAATTTCCAAGGAAACCAAGGATTTCAAAGGCAATATCAAACGGGTCAAAGCTCTTCGGGTGGAAATGAGATGATGGAGATGTTGAAGGCGATGCAAAGTGAAATGCAACGAATGAACCAACGCGATGAGGTTCGAATGCAAAAGGACGAGGTTCGTGACAAAAGCATCCAATCGTTGACCACTCAAATGGGTCAACTTGCTAGTGACGTGGCGATGTTAAAGAAAGCAAAAGGCCAGCTACCGAGTGATACGGTGCCAAATCCCAAGAACATTAAAGGCATTAACATCAATGTGGTAAGCACCGTTCCTATTACCGAATTTAATGAAAAATGTCTAACTTCTTCGTGTCAAGTGAATGCAGGTTTGAAAAAAGATGACGAAGTCGAGAATGATAAAGAGTGTGAAGCGCCAATCGTGCCTATCCGTGTGGGAAAATTAAAAATCCCTCACGCATTGTTGGACTACGGGGCAAGCGTGAGTGTGCTACCAAGCGATCTATACGATATGTACGACTTTGGTCCACTTGAAGGTATAGACACCATGGTGAGCTTGGCGGATGGAAGTTGGAGACGTCCACGGGGAATGGTTAGGAATGTTAAAATTCAGTTGGGAGAGTTTGAATACCCGGTGGATTTCCTAGTTTTGGACTATGCTTCTACCAACATGGCATCACAACAAAGGGTAATTTTAGGTCGACCGTTTCTATACACAGCAAATGCTCAAATTAATTGTAGAGACGAGATTATTACCATGACCGAAAAGAACCGTAAGTTGTCCTTTGATGTTCAAACTAGAGTGATTAGTTATGAGTCCATTGAGGGGAAGGATAGCGGGTTTAGTGAAAAGGTGTTACCACGAATGAGAAAAAAACACCCACCGGACCATGAAGAAACATATATGGGTGCGAGAAAGAGTGTATTTGATTACCCACCGAGTCAAAACAAGATGGATGCATTTTGTTCAATGGCACAAGGAAGTAATGGAGATGATAGGAACCGATTCTTTGAGCCACCATAAATGGGGGTGGCACGGTCTGGCTGAAGACGCGAAAACTTAGCGCTGCTCGGGAGGCAACCCGGGGTTTTTATTGATCTTGTTGTTTTTATCTTTCTATGTTTCAGGGCCATGGCGATATTCAAGTGTGGGGAAGATGTGAGGATATTTGTGTAAAGGTGGTGAAAGGAAATTGGATCATTTACAATATCGGTTGTGCCAAACTTTACCAGGTCAATGTACTTTTTCCTTAGACTTGTCATGTTCTTTAGCTTTGAAATATTGTTAGTTTATTAGTTTGCTTATGTTAAAAAAAAATATGAAATGAAAAAAATACCAAAAAGAAATTTGGGGGTTTGAGATTTAAAGCTTTTGTTGATGTTGAATGAATTTTTAGTGATCAAAGCCCTCAAAGCCATACATTGGGACAATGTATCCCAAGTGTGGGGATGGGGGGAAATTTTTTTGAAGATTTTAAAAAAAAAAAAAATTTGAGCCAAGTGAAACGATGTGAAAATTTGAACACCCTAGATTAACCCCAAGTTGGTGCACCGGCAACCCTTGATACCTTTTTCTTTCTTGGTGAGATTTGTAGCCACACTTGTACATAAATAATGATTGTCTTTGATGAGAGTGGCTACGCGTGGGGGTGCATTAGAACTTGTGCTTGAATGCGGTTTGAGTCCTTAGTTAGACATGAATGCAAAAAAGGATAAGGGCATTTAGGTAGCCTCGTTGTTGGTGTGAGTGAGTGTGGGATTTGGGGGGTTGGACCTCATAAGTTATATATATGAGCATGGTAGTGAGAGGGGCGGGGGTTTGGACATTTAGTTGCCCATTTTGTGCCTTAAAAGCCTATCAATTGTTATCCCTAGCTACTTACCTAAAAATTTACCCAACTTGACCCGGTTTTATAGTGATTAGTGATTGTTTAGTAGTATGTAATGTTATTTGATGTATGTTGGAAGTATTACTTGAAAAAAAAAAAAAAAAAAAATTAGAAAAGAAAAAAAAAAAGAGAAAAAGCAATGAAAAATGAAAAAAAAAAGTGATGTTAGTTATCTTTTGCATAGTAGTTAAGTTTGATAGTTGCTTGTTTGCTTATTTGTGTAATAAAAGACCGGGTCAAGTTTTCGCTACTTCATATATATTCCATTTCCTACCCATACGCCTAGCCACGTTACAACCTTGAAAGTCCCTTTGATTTGCATTTATGTTTGACACATTTTAGGAGAATGATTGATTTAGGTACAAGCTTATGATTGTGCAACCACCCGTTTGCCTAGTGTGTGTCTAGCTTATCTTTGCTAGTTTTCACTTGTAGCCGAGAGGAGAGATTTAGAGAGGGGTGCATTGGTTGGGTGTTAAAAAGGGGTTAGTAAAAAGATTGCTTGTTTTTGCTTGGTTGAATTTGATCGCTTATTTTGAAACTGATTTGATGAGTTGCTTGGGACAAGCAACGGGTAAGTGTGGGGATGTGACGGGTGGTCCGTAGGACAACCCTTAAATGAACTAAATACGTGCATATCCCATATTTTACACGGTTATTTATCATGAATGTGATAACTACGGGTGTTCGTGTGTTTTACAGGTAAATCGCTTAATTCGGTTAAATTGGAACCCGTAGGCTACGGACGAAAGAAAGGCATGCAAGGGCACCATCTTATTTGAATTATCACATCATTCTCTACAAAGATTGGCAACCAACATCTAATCATAACATCCATCACATTAATTCTTTGGGAGCAGCTATTATCACACGAAAAGAAAAAGACATCAACATTAAAGGAATTAATTTCTTTAATCACATCACATCACGCAAACTTTGAGAAAATTCATGGCAGCCGATTTTGAAGGAGGTGGGCCGCACATGGGCAAGGTCAAAACAAATTGTAATCATCATCACGTGAAGAGGCAAGAGTGGGCCAACATCATGAACTGTTCATTGGGCCGCATATGTTGGATGGTGGGAAGTGGACTTGGCAGACTTGGACCGCACATGGCTGATCTGTGAGGGTTTTGGGCGGCAGTCATCACATGGATTAAAGTCAACAACATTAAATGTAATCCATTATCGATAGTGGGCCGCATGTGAATACTTTCATTGGGCCGCCAACTTGTCTTGGAGGTCATGGATTGGGCCGCCACACATTGATCATGGGACGGCTGTTATTTTGTGATTGGGCCGCCATCACTTTGGGGGCGGCACATAGAAGATATCAACATCATCATCAAACATTAGCCATCTACATGATTAGGTGGAGGAACAATTGATTTTCAACAAATATCTTCATCATTTTCATGGCAGACAAGACAAACTGGGCTTTGTCTGTTTATAAATCAATATCAATCATCATCATCAACATAATTTTGGCTGACTTTGGAGCATATACACGTAACATAGGAAGCAACAACATCACATGGACTTTCCTCTTTGGGCTGACATCTATTGGGCCGACATTATCATAGGAGTTCATTATTGTTTTAATAAAAGATCAATCATTATCGAGGGCAGAAAAGATAAGAGGAACAGTCGCCACATGCGACCTTAGTCGGTTACACACTACTCGGGGACACTTGGCCCATGCAGCATTGGGAGGCACAATGAAAAGAGGTTACCGTAATTTACGGTCTTACCGTAAATTACGGTGGATCTGAAATCCATCATGGAGCCACCGTAAATCAGACTAGTATCATCGTAACACTATTAAGTCCACCGTAAATTACGGTGGAGTCGTAATTTACGGTGGTGTCAGCGTGAAAAAGTGTAACTGCCTCTTAAATCCGTTTTTATTGTGTCTTTTGACATATCACTCATCATTGGACGGTTCTTGGACACCTTGGGGGCGATTTTGGAGAACTTGTTGGTTTTGTGAACATTTTTCAATCATTCGGTTTGTGCTTTCGATTCGTATGAACAATAGATTGATGTTGATGATGATCCACCGAGCCATGTCCGGCTAAACTCTTCGGTGATCATCCTAGGTGAATGTTTCTGAAACTTTTGTGTGTTTAATTTCTGCATTTCTAGAATGATATCTTGCGTTGCTTGAATGTCATGGTGTATGTTTGATTGTTTGTAGTGTGTTAATCAATATTGCAATTTCTAGTCTTAATCGTACGTTCTTGGTGCCGTTGGCAACCGAGATATCACGGGAAGGGTTAGGGTTGGTTATTGGTTAATAGGTCATCGGGAAACAACCTCGCGTTATCTAATCCGAGTACTTTGTTCCCTTTTATCACTTCAATCACGTATACACGAGTTATGTCTATGTAACTCTTTCTAGTGAAATTGCACACAACTGTTTAAAGAAACTGAAACCTAGGGTGATCATTGTTCTCTCCTAATTGTTTAAAACCTACATTTGATTTGCATTAGTTTAATTTAGTTTTCTAAATCAACAAACCAAACTCTTGAATTTTAATTTCTGCAATTTAGTCTAATATTAGTTTAAGTACAAAGCTATACAATCGACACATTTTCCACATACTCCCTGAGTTCGATACCCTACTACCGCTATCTATAGTTGTATTTGGGATTAAATTTGCGTGACCCACGACAATCACGTCACATTTGCACGCACTTTTAAGTTTATTAAGAAAGGAAAAGCTCTATGCTAAGTTTTCAAAGTGCGAATTTTGGTTAGAACAGGTACAATTCCTTGGACACCTAGTCAATCATGAAGGAATTCATGTAGATCCAACCAAGATTGAAGCAATTACTAAATGGAAAACCCCTGAGTCACCAACCGAGGTTAGAAGTTTCTTAGGATTGGCTAGTTATTATAGAAGATTTATTAAAGATTTTTCTAGAATAGCTATTCCTTTAACTAAGCTAACCTGTAAATCTGTTAAGTTTGAATGGGGAGTAAAACAAGAAGAAGCCTTTAGAATTCTTAAGCAAAGATTAACCCATACACCCATATTAGCATTACCAGAAGGAAATGAAGATTTTGTAGTATATTGTGATGCTTCTAAATTAGGTTATGGATGTGTGTTAATGCAACAACAAAAGGTTATAGCTTACGCATCTAGACAACTTAAGAATCATGAAGAGAATTATTCAACTCATGATCTAGAATTAGGAGCTATAATTTTTGCTCTTAAGATTTGGAGACATTACCTTTATGGTAGTAAATTTACCATATTCACTGATCATAAGAGTTTAAGGTATATATTCAAGCAAAAGGAGTTGAATATGAGACAAAGACGCTGGATGGAGATGCATAGTGACTATGATTGTGATATCCAGTATCATGAAGGAAAAGCAAATGTAGTAGCAGATGCTTTAAGTTGAAAATATCATGAAAAGCCAAAAATGGTACGTTCTCTTAAATTAAATCTACAAGTAGATTTAAATGAGCAAATAAGAGAAGCACAAGAATCAGTAATCAAGGATGATTCTGAAAATTTAAAAGGTATGTTAAAAGAATTAAAACAAGGAACAGATGGAATTTGGAGTTTCCATGAAAGGAAAATGTGGATACCTAAATTAGGAAATCTACGTCATCGTATACTAGAAGAAGCCCATAAATCCAAATATATGATGCATCCAGGGAGTGATAAAATGTACCAGGATTTAAGGAAAAATTTCTGGTGGATAGGAATGAAGAAGGACATAGCAGCCTATGTTTCTAAATGTTTAACTTGTTCACAAGTTAAAGCTGAACACCAGAAGCCCTCAGGTTTGTTACAGCAATTAGAAATGCCAGTTTGGAAATGGGAATTGATAACAATGGATTTTGTTACTAAATTACCCAAAACAAGGAAAGGAAATGATACAATCTGGGTGATTGTAGATAGGCTAACTAAGTCAGCTCATTTCTTACCAATGAAGGAAACAATTAGTATGGAACAATTAGCAAAATTGTATGTAAATGAAGTTGTTTCTTTACATGGCATTCCTTTATCAATTGTTTCTGATAGGGATAGCCGATTTACCTCTCATTTTTTGTCAAGTTTCCAAAAGGCAATGGGAACTAAATTAAAGCTAAGTACAGCTTATCATCCTCAAACGGAAGGACAGAGCGAAAGGACAATTCAGACAATGGAGGACATGCTTAGAGCTTGTGTAATCGATTTTGGAGGTAATTGGGACGATCATTTACCTTTAATAGAATTTTCTTATAATAATAGTTATCACACAAGTATCAATGCTGCACCATTTCTTGGGCTGCTGCTTCGTGGGCTGCTGCTGGGCTCGTCCTAGGGTTCCTCGCCTATATCTTCCTTCGTCTCTCTGCTGGTTATTCATCCCCAAAAAGTAAAAAGGTTGCAGTCTATTAGATGCTCTCTAGAACATTCCAAAGGCGGACGCTTTCTCTCCTTGTTCGAGTTCATCACGTTGTGCTGCTGATCAAGTTTATTAGTGCAGAATCTTCGGTTGAAGACCTGCTACTTATTTGATTGTTTGTAATCGGTGGTTCTGTTCACCGAGTTTGATATTTTCTGCTGTATTTACAGTTTTGATTAAAAGATTATCTGCTGTTCACATGGTATCAGAGCCACAATCGGCTCTCTGATACTCGTTCCTCTCCGCTGCTGCTGCATATTGTTCGATCAGATCCTTTCGGATCTAGGGTTGCGGATTAAGGCATAAGGAATCTTGGCGGTACCTGTGAATCCGCCGATTCCTGTCCATCTGCTTGAAGGTCATCTCCGATTGAACGTTGGAACCCTAACTCAAGGGTTTGGGGACAGTTGTTGCTGATTCTTGGGATCGCCGGTTTTGGCTTGTGGCTGGCTAAAGGACTGAAACCCTTCCTAGGGTTTCATTTTGTGCTTCTGAAGGGGCTCTCGTTGGTCTTTGTTACAGAGCAAACCAACATAGTTTTTCACCGGTCTTCTTTGCTTATAGTCAGACTTGTAACCCTAAGTGAAGGTTACAAGTGTGGTTATCCGGAGTTATACACACCCACTGTGAGATTGTTCTATCTCAGTAATTTATTTCTGTTTTTTGTTCTACATCACTGAGTCAGTGTGTCTAGGCATTCCTGTTTACCGGACTAGTCGGGCCGGCACTTGATCGAGTCTTATTTGCTTAATTGCTGCATTTGTCATTGGTTTGTGTGTCATAGCTCCCTGAATATCGTCTGCGGAAGCACCTTTTGAGTGATGAACCTTTGATCGGACCTCTGTTCAGGCATCGCTGTCTTCTGGGTTTTATTTGCTTTGTCTGTTCCCTTATCTGACTCTTGTTTGGCTGTCATTTCTACTATCTATTTTTGCTCTGCTGTTATTGTTAGATAACTGGTTTTTTACTGTGTTTGCAATATGTCTGGTGATGATTCTGTTGTTACATCCCCTAGTGCTACCCTAGTTAGCAAAATAGATGCTGGTGATCCTTTGTTTCTACACCCTAGTGACTCTCCTAATTTATCTATAGTGAGTGTTAAACTCAAAGGGGCAGAAAACTATACGATCTGGTCCAATGCTATGTATCTAGCCTTACAAGTAAAAAATAAGATAGGGTTTGTTGATGGTTCTTGTCTTAGGTCTAAAACTGATGAGGTCTTGGGTAGACAATGGGATAGATGCAACTCTATTGTTCTTACATGGATTCTTAATTCTGTGTCTGAGGAATTATATCTTGGCTTGGTTTATTCAAAAATTGCTTCTGATGTATGGAAAGACCTAAAAGAAACTTATGATAAGATACATGGTTGTGTTGTGTTCAATCTATATCAAAAAATCAACTCCTTTAGTCAAAATGGTATGCCTGTCTCTGAATATTATCATAAGTTGAACTGCATGTGGAAACAATTAGATCAACTACTTGCTTTACCTGCCTGCTCTTGTGATGCATCTAAACAGTTTAATGACTTTAATCATCTTATAAAACTAATGCAATTCTTGTTGGGTCTCGATAGTTCATATCAGTCTGTTAGAACTAATTTATTAACTCGAGAAACTCTTCCCACTGTGAAAGATACCTTTGCAGTCATCTCTAGAGAAGAGTCTCATTTACACTCAAAAAAAATTTCTGATAAAAACCCTAATAGTGATGTTGGCTTCGCTGCCAGAGCAAATCAAAGTGTTGATTTAAAGAAAAAAGGGGTAAAAACTCTTAATCCTAATCTCAAATGTTCTCATTGTAATAAAACTGGTCATACAATAGAAAAATGCTTTGAACTTGTTGACTATCCTTCTTGGATGAAATCTAAAACAGGTGGGAACAAGGGTAGCAGGCTAAGTAATAATGTCACTACTGATTCGTCTTCTGTTATGAGCTCTTTAACCAATGATACAAGGATAACAGGGTAAGTAATAATGTCACTACTGATACTACTAATTCGTCTTCTATTATGAGCTCTTTAACCAATGATCAGGTTGCTCAATTGCTTAGTCTCTTGAATGATAAATCTAAGGGTGACACTCAGAATAGTAACTTTTCTGGTATGTGTGCAAATTCTATATGTCTAAATAGCTTTGTTACATCCAAACCTACTTGTGACTTTAAACCTATCTATTGTTTTTCAAACTTTATTAACAATGGGAAAAAGGTTGGGTGGATAATTGATTCTGGTGCAAATCAACATATGGTTATGACTGATGATTGTCTTATAAATAAAAAAGATGTCACTGAATTCAACATCAAAGTTAAGCATCCTAATGGCACTAGTGCTTTAGTAACCAAAATTGGTGATATAAAATTAAGTGACAAGGTCATTCTCTATGATGTATTCGTTGTTCCAAATTATTGTGTTAACTTAATCTCTGTTCATAAACTTGCTAGAGATTGTAAGCTTACTGTTTCTTTTGATGAACAAAACTGTTATATACAGGATTCTCATCTAAAGAAAGTCCTGGTGACTGGTAATAAGTTTGATGGTCTTTACTTCTGTGGTAGCTCCGGTGTGTAGTGCTAATTGTGATGTTAATCTCTGGCATGCTAGGTTAGGACATCCTGCTCAACCTGTTCTGCATGTTTTAAAGAATAAATTAAACATTAAAACTAGCTCTAAGTTAGCACCTTGTGAAACCTGTCATAGGGCTAAACAACATAGGGAACCATTTCCCTTAAGTGAACACAAATCAAAATTATTAGGTGATCTTGTTCACCTAGACGTCTGGGGTCCCTATAGAATTCCAAGCAGGGATGGTTTTAGATATTTTCTTACTATTGTAGATGACTTCACTAGAGCCGTATGGGTATACCTCATGAAGTCAAAGGAGGAAGTGTTTTACCATATTAAAGGCTTTTTCAATATGCTAAAAACTCAGTTTAGTAAACCCGTTAAAATAATCAGGAGTGACAACGGAACAGAATTCATTAATAAACAAATGAATAACTTTTGCTATGAAAATGGTATCCTCCATCAGACTTCATGTGTCCATACCCCACAGCAAAATGGGGTCGTTGAAAGAAAACATAGACATCTATTAAATGTAGCCAGAACATTACTTTTTCAAGGAGGTTTTCCTCTCAAATTCTGGTCTGAATGTGTTCTTACTGCTTCTTATCTGATTAACAGGACCCCTTCGTGTGTTTTAAATGGGAAGTCTCCATATGATCTAGTGTTTAGTTTTGCCCCTGTCTTAAGTCAACTTAGGGTGGTAGGGTGTCTTTGTTTTAGCAATGTGTTAAATAACTCTGATAAATTTGACATACATGCTGAAAAATGTGTCATGATCATTGGATATTCAAATGAGAAAAAGGGTTATAAACTTTGGAGTCTTGATCAAAAGGTGATGTTTTATTCTAGGGATGTTAGGTTCTATGAAACCGTTTTTCCTTTTAAAGAAAAGAAAATGTCCGTTGATCTTGATACCTTTTCTGAAGTCAATACCCTAAACTTTTTTGACTTATCTGATTTAAACTACACCCAAAACCCTAACGTTGACCAAACTCCCAATGATGAGAGTATTCAAACAAGCACCTCATCAGGACATGGGTCTGAGCAGTCAACTGATTCAAGTGCTACTTTTGGGATGGCTGACAATCAGCAACCCAGTAGTGAAGAATCAAGACCAGACAGGGCTGAGCATGACACTGAATATGAGGACAACAACAATTCTGAGGGAGGAATTCAGGATCAACCAAACATTAATCTTAGGAGGTCTTCTAGAAATATCAAATTTCCTTCTAAACTTGATGATTTTGTGGTAGATGGGAAAGTAAAATATGGTCTAGAAAGGGTCCTTAATTATGTTAATTTATCTCCTGAAGGGATGTGTTTTGCTGTTGTTCTTAATAAAAGTTGTGAACCAAAAAATTTCTTTGAAGCTAAAACCGATAGCAACTGGGTTGATGCTATGAATTTAGAAATCGAAGCTTTACATAAAAATGACACATGGGAAATTGTTAACTTACCTCCTAATAGAAAAACTATTGGATGTAAGTGGGTATATAAAATAAAGTACAAATCTAATGGTGAAATAGAAAGGTATAAAGCTAGACCTGTTGCTAAAGGTTTTAGCCAAAAAGAAGGCATTGACTTCTTTGACACTTTCTCACCGGTTGTAAAAATGGTCACTATTAGATGTGTTTTGTCCTTAGCTTTCCACTTTGACTGGGAAGTTTTTCAACTTGATGTTAATAAACGCTTTTCTTTATGGTGAGCTCAATGAAGAAGTTTTTATGTGCTTACCCGATGGCTAAGATCAATCTAACGGGACTAAAGTTTGTAGATTAAAAAAGTCCCTTTATGGCTTAAAACAAGCACCTAGGATGTGGAACGAAAAACTTGTTTCTGTTCTACGTAATCTAGGGTTTGAACAAAGTAAGTGTGATCATTACATGTTTACTATGACAAAAGATTCTAGTTTTATTATTCTTCTTGTCTATGCAGATGATATTATTATAACTGGTAGCTGTCCTAAGCATGTTAGTGAAATTAAGTTATTATTAAAATCCAAATTTTCTATAAAAGATTTGGGCAATCTACAATATTTTCTGGGTCTTGAAGTTGTTAAAAATTCTGTTGGCATTTGCTTAACACAAAGAAAATATTGTTTAGACTTACTTGCTGAATTTGGTATGACTGGTTGTAAGCCATTAGTTACCCCTTGGAACCCAATCATGTTTTAAACCATTTGTGTGAAAAAGATAACCAACCGTTAACAAATATAACTATTTATCAAAAATTGGTTGGAAAACTAATTTAACCTTCTCACACTAGACCGGATATTGCATATCCGGTTCATTATCTCAGTCAATTTATGCATTCCCCCACTCAAGCTCATTTTAAAATTGCTATGAGATTATTAAGATATCTAAAGGGTGCCCCTGGGAAAGGAATTTTCTTTTAAAAAGAAGACTCTTTGGAAAAGAGGGCCTTCTCTGACTCAGATTGGGCTAAATGTTTGGGAACCCGAAGGTCTATTACCGGGTTCTGTGTCTTTTTAGGAAATAACCTTGTTTCATGGAAAAGTAAAAAGCAGTCCACTGTTTCACGATCTTCTGCCGAAGCAGAATATCGTTCAATGTGTGCTGCAACATGCGAAGTTATGTGGATATCCAACTTATTAAAAGAATTAAAGGTTGACGTCAAACTGCCCGCTCAACTTTTTTGTGATAACACGGCCGCTATATCCATAGCAGCCAATCCCGTTTATCATGAACGCACAAAACATTTCGAAATAGATCTTTATTTTTTGAGAGAAAAAATATCTAAAGGCAGAGGATCAAGCTGCCGATATCCTCACAAAAGGTCTATCTGCAGGTCCGCATGAAAAGGTATGTTCTCTTCTTAACATGTGTGATTGTTTCAAGCATTGAACTGAGAGGGGGTGTTAAAATATATAAATCCTTTATATTTTGTTTCCAATGCAATCCTCTCATATATTTTCCTTTTTTTTGTTTTTTCCGGTTTTGTGAGGTTCGGATGGGCTCTTTTTCATTTCTTGGGCTGCTGCTTCGTGGGCTGCTGCTGGGCTCGTCCTAGGGTTCCTCGCCTATATCTTCCTTCGCCTCTCTGCTGGTTATTCATCCCCAAAAAGTAAAAAGGTTGCAGTCTATTAGATGCTCTCTAGAACATTCCAAAGGCGGTCGCTTTCTCTCCTTGTTCGAGTTCATCACGTTGTGCTGCTGATCAAGTTTATTAGTGCAGAATCTTCGGTTGAAGACCTGCTACTTATTTGATTGTTTGTAATCGGTGGTTCTGTTCACTGAGTTTGATATTTTCTGCTGTACTTACAGTTTTGATTATAAGATTATCTGCTGTTCACATTCTCCCTCTTGCAAATCCTGACTGTGTTCTTTGTGTCTTTTCTTTTTTGAAGCCTCTGTATTGCTTTTTTGGAACAAATTGGTGGACTCCTGAGCATCTGATATGGGCCTGCGCACCAGGTCCATCTTATCTAAAGATTTTGTGGCCTTTTTCTAGGAGTAGGCCCAATAGTATTTGATGGCCCATGATTTTAAATGGTCTGTAATGTTCATGCCCTCCTCTAATTGGTCAACCGAAATATACATGGTATTTTCAAATTTCCCAGAATGATAAGATGCGTTATCACCATCATTACTAATAGTTTCCATCTTCTCCTCATCCATATGAACTTCCCTAGTGGAAGGTTATATTGCGCCACACCCCTTCATAGCGTCACATGGCACCTGCTAAGGCCGGCCCTAAGGGTGGGTGGGGAGGATCATCGGCCAGGGCCCGATAAATATATGTAAAAGAAATTTTTTTAATATGGTATACCCATACAAATACCAACATAGATCCAGTTACAAAACTATTCTTATGGTTTAGATTAGTTATTAGCCCATTGACATTGGTTTTAGACCTTTAGTGAGCCCAATACCCAATTTCGTTAAGGCCTAAGGGCACGTTTTTTCGAGCTTGAACAGGGTACACGAATCCTCAGGGCCGGCTCTGGCACCTGCAAACACCGCCCCGAGGGGCGTTATACCCCTCCAACTCGGTTGCCTTGCGAAAAATATAACGGCACAATTTTGATACTTTCAATATACATGACCGTCGGAACAGTCAAAAGAGTATTTTTTTTAATTTCCTAAATATATATATAGGGTTAGTTTCATTTGTAAACAACCCCTTTGATAGTGAACTGTGTGAACTAATCCTAGCCATTGATTATCAATACACAAGTGTAAATCAATTAACAAGATTTGATAATAAAAATACAATAGTGTATTTTACGATTTGATGATGTAAAACAATGGCCATGATTTGTTCACTCAGTTCACAAATACACTATTGTTCACTCTAGAACCCCACCCTGTATATATAAAAATAAAAACACTTCATCAATTTAAACAAACAAACCTCACACAAAATCCATCCTACATCCGGGGAATTACATAACGCGTTAAAGACGGATTTGGTCGAGCGTGCTTGGGCGATTCACCAAACTCGACACGATGGCGACAACGAAGAAGACTCCGAAGAAGATTTCGAAGTTGGAGGCTTCGAAGAAGAAGATTTGGATGGCAGAGATCACGAAGAAGAAGAAGGCGACAACGGCGATGAAGACGAGTAGTATTAAATATATTTTATTGTAATGTTTTTTTAATTGTTGTAATGTTTTTTAAATGTAATGTAATGTTATTTGTTTTTAAATTTTATAAATTAAGAGATGAAATGAAAAATTAAAAAAAATAATTGAGTAATAATGGATATGTAGTGTTACCGGTATATACTCTAGAGATGTAACACCCTATAACCCTTCTTTTGCACTTTTTTGTCATTTGTCACGTAACCCCAACCAAAGGGGGTTATGTGATGTTACCAGTACACATGGTCTTGACACTTCCATATTTATATTTATCTGGTGACATTTCCGGCAATGAGACTCACTGAGTATCTTTTTCCGATGGCTCGACTACCAGATTCTCCTAGAGGTAGATCACTTCATCTTGAGTCTTGACAAAGAAAATTAGGTGTCCGTGGTTGTGTATCCTCCTCCACTTGAACCACATAAGAGCTTGATTTCCATTTCATTAATATTGTTTTTTTTTTCTTTAGTGAGAATCGCAAGCGTGTCAAAAGTTAGATTTCAGTGAGTAGTCAAAGCCTCGGAGGGATGAATTATAAAACCCAAATTGTTGCCTATAACCCCCGACCAGGGATGCATTATAAGCCATAGCAACGACCGATCCGATTGAACATAGTGTTCCGACCAATGCTTAAAACATCTGAAACTATCCTTCCATTCATCATTCTTATTTTCCATAACTCCAAACTTTTAAAAGTAACCATAATACTCATTCTACCCATATAACGAATGCTACAATCCCCATGATGATATTCCTTTTTCAACATTGGCTAAGATCGGTAACGTTCTCGCTTCCCCCACCTACGAGGAGTTCTTTCAAACCTTTTCCTGCCAACTATCGTACTTAGCCAGATTTTGTGTATTTTCACCATTGAATTAACCAACATATCCTTGTCTTGCATGTTGAGATAACGGATGAATCCCAAGTTATTTCCTTGCTGCTTGTCTTTCTTTCTAGCTATATACACAGAAGCTAGACTTCCAAAGTTCATGATTCATAGACCCCATCTGGTATGTTTGAAATGAAGATGGTCATTGTGGCCAACTTTGGCCTCCAAACCTTCCTAGCGGCTGCTTCCTTCTTCGATACATTTTATTAAGGGGTCTTAAAATTTAAGTTAAATTACATGTCCATCCTAAAGATATATTTTAAGAGGGTGTTTGGGATTACGTTTTGAAGTGATTATTTGATTATTGCGTTTGTAAAACATAAATAATCTAAAAAAGTGTTTGTATGAAAAAGTGATTATCTGCCTCCAAAACGCAGTTTTAGAGAAGCATGTACCTACATGCTTTTTCAAAACGCAGTTTTGAAAACGCAAAATCTATTTTGAAAACGCATAATCTATTTTTGAAAACGCATAATCTATTTTTGAAAACGCAACACCAAACATCCCCTAAATAGCATTTAGTTGTAAAAAATATTAGTAGTAAATGTAGCTCCTTTGAAGAATCTAACTTCACCTGTCTTAAATATTGTGTTGACCCGAACCCGTTTTGACTCGAACCAAAATAACCCTTTTTATGTGACTTGCTAAGACGCTACGTGTTCCCTGACCCGACCAATACGTATTATTAAAAAAACTGAATAAAAGATCTTTAAAACTAAAATATTAAATGAAACTAATTAATAAATAGAGTAAATGTTAAGGATTGTCCTTTATATTTATACCTATTTTCAAGCGCTGTCCTTTATGTTCAAAATTGATAAGTTTTGTACTTTATGTTTTAAAATCCATCACGTTTTGTCCTTTAGGCATAACCCAGTTTGTTTTTTCAGTTAAATGTGACCAAGTGCAAGTCACGTGAGAGTAGATATGTCATTTAATGTCTCTCCCTGAACATTTCCCTCAATATTAAATAAACCCAACCCAAATTTACAAACTTCCCCCAAATTGTGATCAGACTTCCCCCAATTGAAGATGGTGCAGGTTCAGAAAATACAGACAAAAGCGGAAGCAGCTAACTCTGATAAATACCCGTTCGATCTACTCAACCTTTCTTGTCCTTCAATGGCGAACCCTTGTTCACTTGACCACAACCCATTTCCGTTATCATACCAGTCTGCTGTGCGAGTTGTCGGCAAAAAAAAAGGCTTTGCAGTCCTATAGAAGATGTTTTTTTCTCGATATAATCTGCAAGTTTGCAGCCAGGATTAATTAATACCAATTTGCAACACTCAAATTCTGAGGTAAAAGCTGAGACCACTCGTATGCATAGCACGTTATTTTCCATTTTTGAATAAGGAATTGGATCAACCCAACTTGACGTGTATGCAAAAAGAAGTGAATAATAATACCGTGTAATTTGTCTCCTTGTCCGTGTCCTCGACAATCAGGAGAAACAACAATAGCTGCAACCTCTCTGTTCGATCTTTAATTACTTACGGGTATTGAAGATGCTGCAGGGTTCAATTGGGGAATCAGTTGCGAAGAACTAGGGTTTTGGGTGGGAAGTCTGATCTTAATTTGGGGGAAGTCTGTAAATTAGGGTTGGGTTTATTTAATATTGAGGGAAATGTTGATGGAGAGACATTAAACGATATATCTACCCTCACGTGACCTACACATGGTCACATTTAACTGAAAAAACAAACTGGATTATGCCAAAAGGACAAAACGTGATGTGTTTTAAAACATAAAGTACAAACTCATCAATTTTGAACATAAAGGACAGCGTCTGAAAATGTGTATAAAGATAAAGGACAATCCTTGAAATTCACTCTTAATAAATATTAAATATTACATTATAAATAAATATTAAATTTATAGACTTTATTAACATTTAAATTTACATTTACTATTTATATGTTTATAACTAAATACTATATAAATTAACTATTATCTTATTAAATACTTAAATATATAATAGTTACTAAATATTTACAATGCGATGACGACGCCGCCAACGACAACCACCAAATAAAATCAGTGTTTAAGGTAGATTTGTTAAGATTGCGATCTCCGAAAGAGCTACGTTTACTATTTATATTTTACAACTAAATAAATAGTATTTAAATTAAATATTATCTTATTTAAAAATTTCATTATATAATCACTAAATATTTATAAAATAATAATAATAATAATAATAATAATAATAATGTCCAAATATAACAAGTGTTTAAGGTATGTCAGGTTAGATTCTGCTTTTTAAAAGAGTCTAGTGACACTCATTATATCGCGCAGACCAACCCACTAGTAAATTTATATAAGTTTTGAACCTAAAACCACTAAAAAAGACCATTTATTGGCATACGTTATTAGTTGCATTTAAATTTTGTGTCACTAATTTAGGTTTTAGTGATATTTTACGCGTGTTGTAATTGATTAACACACTTTGAGTGTCATTTGGCTTTTATGCCACATATTTAAACTTTTAATGACGCTTTACATGTGCCACTAAATTTTCAATTGATTTTAATGACACTTCTCATATACCACTAAAATTTTCATGCATTCTTCTCTAATATTCGTCCATTCCCTCCTAATAAAATTTCTAAAAGTTTCCCGGTCCTTCCTAATAAAATTTCCCTCCCAATGTATTCGTTTTCCCTTTATGTCATTGAATATCTCTCCCCAAATCAAAATTCCCGATCACCAAAATCATTTTCCCTCTGCTAGGGCAACTCCACCTCTGGTTTTTTATCAACGATTTGTGATTCATTAGTTTCCTAAAACTAAGGTCTGGATGGGTATCGAAAGTAAAAGGAAAGTGAGTCAGTTAGGGGTTATGGAAGAATCAACGGCGTTCAAAATCAAGAGAGTGAATAGCGGAGTCTACGCCTTTACTCGTAGCAACCTTTTTACGGTATGTTGCAGAAGATAAAAACCCTAAAGGTTTAGTATTAGGAACAAGAGTTTCTTAAAGCGTGGAAATAGAATCAAACCTTAATTTTGGTTAGGCTGACAGGTTGGGGTAAAACCACTCAGCTTAGTCCATTGCCATGATTCTAAATCTAGTTTTATCTTGATTGTTGTTGTTGATGCAGATTTTGTGTCCGATACTATTCGAATAGATTAGTTTTATTTTATGCTGATTATGTAATAGTTAGTGAAATGATCAAACGAATGTGTATTGACCCGCTCGTTTGAAGTGGTCAAACGAGAGGGTTATGTGTTTGACCGTGTGTGTTTGCAAGACAATGGGGTGTGGCTATAAATAACAACCCTTTGATTCATTTGCAAAGCTAGAGAGAGTGAGCTCATTGAGAGAGTTCACAGAGAGTTTTAGTGTTTGGGGGAGAGATCACCACTTGGTCTCTCCCTGGATGTATACTCCTTTGGTATTGTTCGGTTATCTTGTAATCGGGCCGATTTGTAATGTTATACTACCGGATTAATACAAAGAAGTTGTTTGTTAATCTCTAATCTCTCCCATCTTGAACATAATCACTCACTAATCACGGTTTCGGTCCCGAAACACGGTCCTACAATTGGTATCAGAGCCATGGTACCTGATTTAGTAAATCTAACCGTTTGCTAAATCACATGTGCTCTAGATCTGTGATTATTGTGATTTTTGTTCAAGATGTAAAAAATGGTGAAATGAAGAAAACCCCATATTTGGACCCGAATATGCGGATCTGTGACGGAACGAATCTTACCATAGGGTTAAGTTTTATGTTTTACACCAAGTTTAATAAGTTTTCATCATCTTTTATGGTTTTTGATTTTCGTCAGATCTGGGAATGATCAGTGGCTGTGTTCTTGAAGGGGGTGTGGCGGCTGTTAAGAAACTTTAGGGTTTCTTCATATCAGGTCCCACGAAAAACACCTTCCACGAAGAAGAACCCCTGGCAAAAAACCCCCCACTGAAAACTCAAATCAACGAACAACCAATCAGATATGCAACTGACGAAGAACCATTTTGAACCTAAATGACGAAGAACCTGTTGTTTATGTATTATTATTAAAAAAAATAATGCATCAATACGAAAAACTCCCCTGACAAAGAACCACTGATGAAGAACCTATCTCCCACGAACAACCTTCTTCACCACTTGTGGTTCTTCGCCACTTCAACTAATCTGCAACCCATATAACTGGTTGTTGGGTATCGCAGTAGAGAGAAACTGATGGTGAAGGTAAAAAAAGGGGAAACTTAAAATGGGCCAGAAGTCTTCGCGATTGCTGCAGTGGTTTGAAGAAAACCCTAGGTAGAATCTATACGAGTTACATCCGATGCCAGATGAAGAAGAGAAGCTCGTGAAGTCATGGTGGATCTCATCGCCATTGTTGATTTTGAAAAATAGGTTCTTGATGTTGGATTTTCGCAGAAAGGAGGAGCTAGTTTTGGGAGTTTTGTTCATCGCAGACACAGAGAAAGAGGGAGACAGATGGGTTTAGCGGCTGATAAAGATGTGGTTTGTTGACTTTTGGGGTTTATTAGCTCCATCAAACTAAATGGGCCTGAATAGTTAAAGACTATCTAATTTGAGCCAAAATTGAAAGGTTTGTGGGCCGAATGTTATAAGTCTTGGGCCACTAATTTGTGAAATTATGTTCAAGTGGGCTGTTAAAAGGATACTTGGGTTTATGTATGGATTGATTAGTGGGCTGGGATTTATTATATTTTTGGGTCGTGAACAAAGTAGGGTCGGGTGTTAGTGAAGCTTATTTGAATTAAGCTTCAAACGTCAGATTCGTACGGGTTCGGAGCGTGCGGGGTGATGAGGCATGATGAAAACAGATGATGATATTTTGAAAAATGTGGGGTAGTCACGGTTACCGATGCAAACGTCAAATTTGGTGACTTGACTACTATGGGCCAAAAACCAAAAACGGTATGTTTACTTTCGCACGTCAATGTTTATGTTGTTGTCGGTTTTAGTAAATGCTCGAAAGCATTTTGTTTATTGTCATATTCTCGCATTTGGTAACGATTGAATGAACCTAGAGAGCCAAGATAGGTCCTAACGAGTTCACAAAGTCGAAGAGTTATGCCTATGATGAAAGTTTTCGGATTAGGTGTTAGCAGAACTTTGGGGGGATACAAGTCGGATCCTACGGGGCTAGGGGGATTTTCATTATCAACTAGAATATGCAAAGAAGAAAGCCGTCTTCGTGATTTTTTGAAAAACCGAGAACATTTGAAAGATTCTACTCAGTGGAGAGAATTTGTTCAGTAAAGTTGACGACAGTTCCGCTTAGTGGAGGGAATTGGTGAACATTTGAAGATAAATTCTACTCAGTGGATAGAATTTGTTCTGTGAAATTGACGACAGTTTCTTTGAAGTGGAGGGAATCTGTTAAGGTTTAGAGATCTTACCAAAGAAATGGGGGGATAAAAATTTTCATATGTTGAATTTCTTCGGTAAATTTCTAAACGCAATCACAGGTGGTAGAGTTTGTGATTTTCTGGTGATACTAAAGGTTCTGCGTGGAATGTTTTGCACAGACACATATTTGAGGATTTTAATTAATTCTCCAGCCAGCGTGAAGAGTTTTGCACGGAAACATACAGGTATCTAATGTCGACAGTAGTTTCAATGCGCTGTTCACTGAAGACCTGTGGAATCTTTATGAAAGCTAATAGTTCAAGGCTGAAGACCTGCAGGGTTCGGTTTTGGGTTTGATGTTTCTTTGGGATTTTACAAGGATCTAGAGGTAACTCAATTCGTTGAGTTTGCATACGATGTACTTGGTCAAGCCGACTTCCTGAGTACTGATGCTGAAGATCCGTAGTGCATTATGTCGTCAACTTCACAAAGGCGAGACAATGAGATCTTGATGTAGTTCAACTAAGCGTGCTGTTTGGTTGAGCTTGTAAGGGATATACTCGGTCTAGCTGACTTTCCTGAGTAATGATGCTGAGGATTAAAGTGCATTACTTGGTCGATTCCACAAAGACGGTTTACAGAAGACAGTTCACCAGAAATCTCTACCAATGTAGTATGCTTGAATGAAATAGAGTTCTTATGACAAATCAAGACTTGATGCAGTTCTTAAAGAATGGAACCCTTATCAAATGCCGACTGGAGTAGTGGAAGATCGGTCAATTGATCCTTGTGAGGAAATTGCACAACACCCAACACGGATACGCGTACTTTAAGGGGGAAATATTATACAAGGAGCGTCAAGATACTACTTACCTGGATCATCGGTCAAGGGGGAATTTGTTAACACAGAGAAGATAAATACTTGACTGAAGATCGATTGTAGTTGCATTTTAAGCATCTGACAGCAACGGACATGGGGGAATTTGTTGATGCAGATTTTATGTCCGATGCTGTTCGAATAGATTATTTTTATTTTATGCTGATTATGTAATAGTTAGTGAAACGGTCAAATGAATGTGTATTGACCCGCTCGTTTGAAGTGGTCAAACGAGAGGGTTATGTTTTTGACCGTGTGTGTTTGCAGGACAAAGGGTGTGGCTATAAATAACAATCCTTTGATTCATTTGCAAAGCGAGAGAGAGTGAGCTCATTGAGAGAGTTCATAGAGAGTTTTAGTGTTTGGGGGAGAGATCACCACTTGGTCTCTCCCCGTATGTATACTCCTTTGGTATTGTTCGGTTATCTTGTAATCGGGCCGATTTGTAATGTTATACTACCGGATTAATACAAAGAAGTTGTTTGTTAATCTCTAATCTCTCCCATCTTGAATATACTCACTCACTAATCATGGTTTCGGTCCTAAAACACGGTCCTACAATTGGTATCAGAGCCATAGTACCCGATTTAGTAAATCTAACCGTTTTCTAAATCACATGTGCTCTAGATCTGTGATTATTGTGATTTTTTTTCAAGATGTAAAAAATGGTGAAATGAAGAAAACCCAGATTTGGACCTGAATATGCGGATCTGTGATGGAACGAATCTTACCAGAGGGTTAAGTTTTATGTTTTACACCAAGTTCCATAAGTTTTCATCGTATTTTATGGTTTTTGATTTTTGTCAGATCTGGGAATGAACAGTGGTTGTGTTCTCGAAGGGGGTGTGGCGGCTGTTAAGAAACTTTAGGGTTCCTTCATATCATGTCCCATGAAAAACACCCTCCACGAAGAAGAACTGGCGAAAATCCCCCCACGAAAAACTCAAATCAACGAACAACCAATCAGATATGCAACTGACGAAGAACCATTTTGAACATAAATGACGAAGAACCTGTTGTTTATGTATTATTATTAAAAAAATACATCATTACGAAAAACCTCCCCTGTCGAAGAACCACTGACGAAGAAACTATCTCCCACGAACAACCTTCTTCGCCACTTGTGGTTCTTCGCCACTTCAACTAATCTGCAACCCATATCACTGGTTGCGGGGTATCGCAGTGGAGAGAAAGTGACGGTGAAGTTAAAAAAAATGGGAAACTTAAAATGGGCCAGAAGTCTTCGCGATTGCTGCCGTGGTTTGAAGAAAACCCTAGCTAGAATCTATATGAGTTACATCCGATGCCTGATGAAGAAGAGAAGCTCGTGAAGTCATGGTGGATCTCATCGCCATTGTTGATTTTGAAAAATAGGTTCTTGATGTTGGATTTTCGCAGAAAGGAGGAGCTAGTTTTGGGAGTTTTGTTCATCGCAGACACAGATAAAGAGGGAGACAGATGGGTTTAGCGGCTGATAAAGATGAGGTTTGTTGACTTTTGGGGTTTATTAGCTCCATCAAATTAAATGGGCCTGAATAGTTAAAGACTATCTTATTTGAGCCAAAATTGAAAGGTTTGTAGGCCAAATGTTATAAGTCTTGGGCCACTAATCTGTGAAATTATGTTCAAGTGGGCTGTTAAAAGGATACTTGGGTTTAAGTATGGATTGATTAGTGGGCTGGGATTTATTATATTTTTGGGTCGTGAACAAAGTGGGGTCGGGTGTTAGTGAAGCTTATTTAAATTAAGCTTCAAACGTCAGATTCGTATGGGTTCGGGAGCGTGTGGGGTGATGAGGCATGATGAAAACAGATGATGATATTTTGAAAAATGTGGGGTAGTCACGGTTACCGATGCAAACGTCAAATTTGGTGACTTGACTACTATGGGCCAAAAACCAAAAACAGTATGTTTACTTCCGCACGTCAATATTTATGTTGTTGTCGGTTTTAGTAAATGCTCGAAAGCATTTTGTTTATTGTCATATTCTCAAGGCTGAAGACCTGCAGGATTCGGTTTTGGGTTTGATGTTTCTTTCAGATTTTACAAGGATCTGGAGGTAACTCAATTCGTTGAGTTTGCATACGATATACTTGGTCAAGCCGACTTCCTGAGTACTGATGCTGAAGATCCGTAGTGCATTATGTGGTCAACTTCACAAAGGCGAGACAATGAGATCTGGATGTAGTTCAACTAAGCGTGCTGTTTGGTTGAGCTTGTAAGGGATATACTCGGTCTAGCTGACTTTCCTGAGTATTGATGCAGAGGATTAAAGTGCATTACTTGGTCGATTCCACAAAGACGGTTTACAGAAGATAGTTCACCAGAAATCTCTACCAATGTAGTATGCTTGAATGAAATAGAGTTCTTATGACAAATCAAGACTTGATTGTAACATCCCGAAAATACAAATTCTTAAATTTGCAATTAAGTTGCAAATAAATTAGTAAAATAAAATAACTAGTAATGACACTAACCTAGTTAGTTTGTTACTCATGAGTAGTTAAAGACATAAAAATAAAATAAAAGAAACTAGAGGGGCCAAAAGTGTTAAACTTGAAAATAGTTTTAATAAAAACATTTTAATAAAACACAAACACCCCTTGTGAGGGTGCTGGATTCGATCAACAGGGGGAAAGGGCGACCAAGCCTTTCAAAACCCTAAACTTCACAAAACACCTAAATTGAAGGTTCAAATCTGATCCAAAACGAAATCCGAGCTGAGATTTGTGATCCTCATTGCAAAAGGGTTATAAGGTATGTAAAATTTGATGAGAATTCTCTACTTGAAATTCTCATGAATTTGGGAAATCTGAAATTTGATGATGCATGTTTGTTATTTCGGTAGAATAGGAATGATATAGTGTCTAGGAGTAAAACCTAGAAAACAATATGTGAAATCATGCCTAAATTCTGAAAATTTCATGAACACATTGAAGGTGATTCATGGGTTTTGTGAGAAAATGATGAACACTAGAGTTTAGAGGCTATCCTAGTGTAAATCGATTCATAGAAACTGATTTATGAAAATTTCATGCTTAATTCTATATGTGGTAGCTAAATTAATGTTAATCGAGGCCAAGAGACAAGCCATGAACTAGAATATAAATGATATAAAATTCTGCCCTATAAGTGTTTGTAGAAATGCCTCAAAGAAGGCTCGAAACTGTAAGTTAAGTTAAAAACGCGTATTGTGATGTTTGGGCGGATTATGTAATGTGTAATTAAAAAGGAGTTCTAAACATGCTATGGTTGAACTCTATAGGAAAGGATACCGGAGCGTCGAGCGGACAAGCCGGTGGTGACTTGCGTTTGAAAGGCGTGCATTGAAGGTATGTAACTTGATTCGTTACATTGGGTAATTTCGATAATTAGCATATGTGTAGTTGAATTGTAGAATAAAGATTGTGTAGATTTAAAGAGATAATGTTCGCTATATTGAATATTAGATCAAGAATTGGTTAGCTCTCGTTGGTAGTCATCGTAATGGAGGATTCCGTAGATGAGCCAAACGGGTCGAATAATCAATTAATGCGTGGCTAATGCTTCGTCATATGGTTATTTGGTCTTTTGTTAATACTAATAAATGACATATTAGAATACGAGGATTTAGCGTGTTGGTTCATTAGAATAATGAAGCCCGTACGGGTACAACTAAACGGGTCATTAAGAGAGAGTATGAATAGAATAACGGTAGTACCGTACTTGTAGATTTTGAACCCGAGTGACGGGTAGCAACTTACTAAACACGCAAACTGGTGATGGAAGCGTGGGTGTTGAAAATGAGAAATCCGAGATTTGGGTTTGGGTGAGATAAACAAAATAAGACAAAACATAAACCTTCAGGGACTACCGTAAGTTACGGTATCTACCGTAACTTACGGTAGAGGTCAAAAGGGTTACGGCAGTACTCTACTGCCTTACGGCAGACCAAGGTTATCCAGGAGCTACCGTAACTTACGGTATATACCATAAGTTACGGTAGAGCCCAGAAAGTTTTGTTGAATCTTTCATATCCTAGCTAATCGAATTCGTTTTTGAACATAGTTTCGATTAAGCAATATTTCTAAGAACTCTAACACTAATTTTTGTTAATAATCTCCAGTTTTCAGGGTTTGCAAGTATGTGGACGATGATCAAGCATGTTTTGAAGAACCGAACACGAACTTTTGAAGCTTCCGCTTAAATTAACTTTGTTTAGACAATGTTTATGATGTAAACGATCCACTAATCATGTTTTGAATGTTTAAACTAGTTAGTAGTTAACTAGTATGTGATCTTTTTAAAACTTTGATTTTGTACTTACTTTGAAGTAAGGTACCGTTTTATATATAATCTCGCGTATTTACATTAAATTCTTTTAAAATTAAGACGGGTGTTACAAGTTGGTAATCAGAGCTTAAGGTTGTCAGCCAGTGTTCGGTTCAAGCTTGATCGATCATCCGGTAAGAATTAATTTATTATTTTAGTAGATCCTATCTTATGTATGAAATGAGATGCGAATTAATGTGCATGGGAAGGGTGTATTAACACACTCAAACCCGGAAAGTGCACCAAATGTGAACGGTAAAAGTAAGTCACGCACTTGGCTAAACCAAAGCAAATAAAGCTATGTTATAAATGAAATGTTTAATGTTTAATGTAAACATTTCAGTTTCAAGATCTCGAAAGGAAACAATAATGATCCGGTGCCGACAAGCACCGAACAAATGAAAGAGATAATTGCTGAAGAAGTGGGAAAGGCAATTGAAGGTAGTCTATCCGGGTTTATAGACAAAATTCAAAACACGGTGTTGTCTCTTGTCGAAGAACGAGTCAAAAGGTTGGAAGATAGTGTCAACCTTATGAAAGATAAATCTGGAGAACGTAAGGGATGCTCGTACAAAGAGTTTATAGCGTGTAAACCGCCAATCTACAACGGGGAGGTTGACCCGATAATATGCCAAAGATGGTTGAGCGACGTTGAAGGAGTATTTGAAAGGACCCATTGTGATGAAAGTGACTTTGTTGCTTACGGAACGGGTCAGTTGAGAGGTCAAGCCAAAGATTGGTGGGACAATAAAAAGAATGAAATAGGGGCCGAAGCGGCGAGGGCCATGACATGGGAGGAGTTTAAGACGCCATTTCTTAAACATCACAGTCCCAAGGCGGTCATTAATAGAATCAAGGAAGAGTTCATTCAACTTAGGCACAAGGGCGAGACCATAGACAAGATTACGACGACGTTTATGGATAAGATGAAGTTTTGTAGTGAATTGGTGACAAACAAAGAACAGAAGATATACTACTACTATAACATGTTGAGCGCCGAGTATAGGGAGTTTATGACTCCTTCAAAATACGAGACCCTTACCGAGATTATAAATATTGCTAGAGAACGTGAAATCGAGTTGAAGAAGCAAGTTGAAAGGGGTGAGCGAAGGGCACAGGATGTGAATCCAAGCCCTACGAAGAAAGCTCGAACTGGGGAATCGGGAAAGAAGGTTGACGCTAAAGGCGGGTCGCCAAGTTGTAAGGTGTGTGGAAAAGGGCACAAGGGAGAGTGTCGGTTTAAAGACAGACCGTACCCCATATGTAGTAAAACGGGGCACACGGCGTCTCTATGCCCGGGTAAAATTTTGGTTTGTTATAAATGTTATCAGCCCGGCCACAGAAAGTCTGAATGCCCAGAATTGGTTGGAAAGAGAGACACTAAAGAATCTCCAATGGAAGCTCCAAAGGCGAAAGCTAGGTCCTTCCAACTTACAGCAGTTGAAGCAAAGACAGAACCCGATGTGGTCTCAGGTATATTCGCAATAAACTCGATCCCTGCACGTGTATTATTTGATACAGGTGCGAATAAATCCTTTATTTCACATGGATTTATTCGACATCCTTCATTTGTATTAACGAAATTAGTTGTGCCCTTAGAAGTTGAAATAGGGGACAACAAGAGTTTCATAGTTTGTGATATTTGTCGAGGCTGCAAATTAAGCATCGATGATGAAGAATACTTGATAGACCTAATCCCGATGTCAATGGGAGAATTTCAAGTAGTCGTTGGGATGGATTGGCTATCTCAGCACCACGCAAAGGTCGTGTGTTTTCGTAAGGAGATAAAGCTAACATCTCCGAGCGGAAAACACATCACTGTCTATGGCGAAAAAGGAGGTAACCCCATAATATGCTCGATGTTGAAAGCTCACAAGCTTATGAAGCAAGGATGCAAGGCATTTATGATATACGCAAATGAGCCCGAGAAAGAATCACTGAAGATTGAAGATGTACCGGTAGTACGGGACTACGAAGATGTGTTTCTGGAAGATTTATCGGGGATACCGCCAGAATGGGAAGTAGAGTTCGGAATCGAATTGATTCCGGGCGCAAAACCCGTAGCTAGAGCATCGTACCGACTCGCGCCATCGGAATTACAAGAGTTAATGTCCCAGATTCAAGACCTGCTTGACAAAGGATTCATAAGGCCGAGTGTGTCTCCTTGGGGCGCACCAGTACTGTTCGTGAAAAAGAAAGACGGAAGCATGCGCATGTGTATCGATTACCGGGAGTTAAACAAACTCATGGTAAAGAACCGATAACCGCTTCCGAGGATAGATGATCTATTCGACCAATTACAAGGTGCGAACTGGTTTTCAAAGATTGACCTTAGATCGGGGTATCACCAACTAAAGGTCAAGGAGGAAGATGTGCCGAAGACGGCTTTCCGCACGCGATACGGACATTACGAGTTCCTCGTGATTTCATTTGGGCTAACAAATGCACCTGCGGCTTTCATGGACCTCATGAACCGGGTTTGCAAGCCAATGCTAGATAAATCGGTCATCGTGTTTATCGATGATATTTTGGTGTATTCGAAAAGTGAAGCTGAGCATGCGCACCACTTACAAGAGGTGTTAGAGACACTTAGACGAGAAAGGTTGTATGCGAAATTCTCTAAGTGCGCCTTTTGGTTACGAGAGGTGCAATTCCTCGGCCACATCATAAGTGCCGATGGAATATTGGTAGATCCGTCAAAGATCGAGGCTGTGTCGAAATGGAATCCCCCGAAGAACCCTTCGGAGATTAGAAGCTTCTTAGGACTTGCGGGGTACTATAGGAGATTCATTCAAGATTTCTCCAAGACTGCGTCGCCGCTAACCAAGTTAACCCGGAAGGAGGAGAAGTTCACTTGGGGTGTTGAACAAGAAAGGGCGTTTCAAACGCTAAAAGAGAAGTTAACTCAAGCTCCGGTATTAACATTGCCGGACGGAGTCGAAGACTTAGTGGTTTACTCGGATGCCTCATTATCGGGGCTCGGATGAGTTTTGATGCAATGGGGCAAAGTTATAGCTTATGCTTCGAGGCAATTAAAGATACATGAAAAGAAATATCCCACTCATGATCTCGAGCTAGCTGCAGTGGTGTTTGCATTAAAAATATGGAGGCACTATTTGTATGGGGTAAAGTGCACCATATTCACCGATCACAAGAGCTTAAAATACTTCTTCGACCAGAAGGAGTTAAACATGCGCCAGAGACGATGGTTAGAAACAGTGAAGGATTTCGACTGCGAAATACATTACCACCCCGGAAAGGCGAATGTGGTGGCGGATGCTCTGAGCAGAAAAGCAGACTATGTCCCAATACGAGTAAGGTCGATGCAGCTTGTGGTGACCTCGGGTATACTTGAACGTATCCGAGAAGCACAAGTAGAAGCAGCAAAAGAGGAGAACTGGAAGAAGGAACGAATAAACGGCCAATTAAAAGATTTGTCAGATGGAAAGAACGGGTTGAAGACTCGATCCGGAAGAATATGGGTTCCAAATACTTGTGGAGTGAAGGCGCTATTACTTGATGAAGCCCATAAATCCCGATATTCTATTCATCCGGGAGCGACCAAGATGTATAATGATCTGAAACAAAATTATTGGTGGCCCGGAATGAAGAGGGATGTGGTGAAATATGTAGAGAAGTGCTTGACTTGTTTACAAGTCAAGGCGGAACACCAGAAACCTTATGGGAAACTGCAACCATTGGAGATCCCGGTTTGGAAATGGGAACATATCACTATGGACCTATTGACCAAACTACCTAAAACGATCCGGGGATTCGACGCCATATGGGTGATTGTGGATAGATTGACAAAGAGTGCACACTTCATTCCTAAACGCGAAACTTATACGTCGGAAAAGATGTCTGAGGTGTATACAAACGAAATAGTGGCACGTCACGGAGTACCGGTATCTATTGTGTCGGATAGAGATACCCGGTTTACTTCAAATTTCTGGCGAGATTTCCAAGAGCAAATGGGAACCAAATTGTTCATCAGCACTGCGTACCATCCTCAGACGGATGGACAAAGTGAAAGAACAATACAAACGTTGGAAGACATGCTACGGGCATGTATCATCGACTTCGGTGGAAGTTGGGATGTTTATCTACCTTTGGCCGAATTTTCGTATAACAATAGTTATCATTCGAGTATCGGCATGGCGCCTTACGAGATGCTATATGGTAGAAAATGCAGAACCCCGGTGTGTTGGGGTGAAGTGGGTCCGCGTTAATTGGCACATAAAGATATAGTTCAGGCCACTAATGAGAAAATTGAAGTGGTGCGAGTCCATTTGAAAGCAGCCCAAGATAGGCAAAAGTCTTACGCCGATAAAACACGAAGACCGATTGAATTTCAGATAGGCGACATGGTTATGTTAAAGGTTTCTCCATGGAAGGGCGTTATCAGATTCAGAAAAAGAGGGAAACTAAGCCTGAGGTTTATCGGACCATTTAAAATCATCGAATGGGTTGGTAAGGTAGCCTATCACCTCGAACTACCGGAAGAGTTGAGTAGAATACATGGCACGTTTCATGTATCACAGCTACGAAAATGTCTAGCGGAGGAAACAGCTTAGATACATTACGATGATATCGAGGTAGATGATCGCTTGAATTATATTGTAAGGCCCATCGAAATTCTAGATCGAAAGATTAAGCACTTGCGAAACAAACAAATCCATCAAGTTAAGATCAGGTGGGAGCATAGGAAAGGTTCGGACACTACGTGGGAGTCCAAAGAGGAGATGCGACGTCTCTACCCTACATTATTCGGTACGTGCTCTGGTTTCGGGGACGAAACCCTTTTTAAGGGGGGTGGACTTGTAACATCCCGAAAATACTAATTCTTAAATTTGCAATTAAGTTGCAAATAAATTAGTAAAATAAAATAACTAGTAATGACACTAACCTAGTTAGTTTGTTACTCAAGAGTAGTTAAAGACATAGAAATAAAATAAAAGAAACTAGAGGGGCCAAAAGTGTTAAACTTGAAAATAGTTTTAATAAAAACATTTTAATAAAACACAAACACCCCTTGTGAGGGTGCTGGGATCGATCAACAGTGGGAAAGGGCGACCAAGCCTTTCAAAACCCTAAACTTCACAAAACACCTATATTGAAGGTTCAAATCTGATCCAAAACGAAATCCGAGCTGAGATTTGTGATCCTCATTGCAAAAGGGTTATAAGGTATGTAAAATTTGATAAGAATTCTCTACTTGAAATTCTCATGAATTTGGGAAATCTGAAATTTGATGATGCATGTTTGTTATTTGGGTAGAATAGGAATGATATAGTGTATAGGAGTAAAACCTAGACAACAATATGTGAAATCATGCCTAAATTCTGAAAATTTCATGAACACATTGAAGGTGATTCATGGGTTTTGTGAGAAAATGATGAACACTAGAGTTTAGAGGCTATCCTAGTGTAAATTGATTCATAGAAACTGATTTATGAAAATTCCATGCTTAATTCTATATGTGGTAGCTAAATTAATGTTAATCGAGGCCAAGAGACAAGCCATGAACTAGAATATAAATGATATAAAATTCTACCCTATAAGTGTTTGTAGAAATGCCTCAAAGAAGGCTCGAAACTGTAAGTTAAGTTAAAAACGCGTATTGTGATGTTTGGGCGGATTATGTAATGTGTAATTAAAAAGGAGTTCTAAACATGCTATGGTTGAACTCTATAGGAAAGGATACCGGAGCGTCGAGCGGACAAGCCGGTGGTGACTTGCGTTTGAAAGGCGTGCATTGAAGGTATGTAACTTGATTCGTTACATTGGGTAATTTCGATAATTAGCATATGTGTAGTTGAATTGTAGAATAAAGATTGTGTAGATTTAAAGCGATAATGTTTGCTATATTGAATAATAGATCAAGAATTGGTTAGCTCTCGTTGGTAGTCATCGTAATGGAGGATTCCGTAGATGAGCCAAACGGGTCGAATAATCAATTAATGCGTGGCTAATGCTTCGTCATATGGTTATTTTGTCTTTTGTTAATACTAATAAATGACATATTAGAATACGAAAATTTAGCGTGTTGGTTCATTAGAATAATGAAGCCCGTACGGGTACAACTAAACGGGTCATTAAGAGAGAGTATGAATAGAATAGCGGTAGTACCGTACTTGTAGATTTTGAACCCGAGTGACGGGTAGCAACTTACTAAACACGCAAACTGGTGATGGAAGCGTGGGTGTTGAAAATGAGAAATCCGAGATTTGGGTTTGGGTGAGATAAACAAAATAAGACAAAACATAAACCTTCAGGGACTACCGTAAGTTACGGTATCTACCGTAACTTATGGTAGAGGTCAAAAGGGTTACGGCAGTACTCTACTGCCTTACGGCAGACCAAGGTTATCCAGGAGCTACCGTAACTTACGGTATATACCGTAAGTTACGGTAGAGCCCAGAAAGTTTTGTTGAATCTTTCATATCCTAGCTAATCGAATCCGTTTTTGAAAATAGTTTCGATTAAGCAATATTTCTAAGAACTCTAACACTAATTTTTGTTAATAATCTCCAGTTTTCAGGGTTTGCAATATGTGGATGATGATCAAGCATGTTTTGAAGAACCGAACACGAACTTTTGAAGCTTCCGCTTAAATTAACTTTGTTTAGACAATGTTTATGATGTAAACGATCTACTAATCATGTTTTGAATGTTTAAACTAGTTAGTGGTTAACTAGTATGTGATCCTTTTAAAACTTCGATTTTGTACTTACTTTGAAGTAAGGTACCGTTTTATATATAATCTCGCGTATTTACATTAAATTCTTATAAAATTAAGACGGGTGTTACATTGATGCAGTTCTTAAGGAACGGAACCCTTATCAAATGCCGATTGGAGTGGAAGATCGGTCAATTGAGCCTTGTGAGGAAATTGCACAACACCCAACACAGATACGCGTACTTTAAGGGGGAAATATTATACAAGGAGCGTCAAGATACTACTTACCTGGATCATCGGTCAAGGGGGAATTTGTTAACACAGAGAAGATAAATACTTGACTGAAGATCGATTGCAGTTGCATTTTAAGCATCTGACAGCAACGGACAAGGGGGAATTTGTTGATGCAGATTTTGTGTCCGATGCTGTTCGAATAGATTAGTTTTATTTTATGCTGATTATGTAATAGTTAGTGAAACGGTCAAACGAATGTGTATTGACCTGCTCGTTTGAAGTGGTCAAACTAGAGGGTTATGTGTTTGACCGTGTGTGTTTGCAAGACAAAAGGGTGTGGCTATAAATAGCAACCCTTTTGTTCATTTGCAAAGCGAGAGAGAGTGAGCTCATTGAGAGAGTTCACAGAGAGTTTTAGTGTTTGGGGGAGAGATCACCACTTGGTCTCTCCTGAGATGTATACTCCTTTGGTATTGTTCGGTTATCTTGTAATCGGGCCGATTTGTAATGTTATACAACCGGATTAATTCAAAGAAGTTGTTTGTTAATCTCTAATCTCACCCGTCTTGAACATAATCACTCACTAACCATGGTTTCGGTCCCGAAACACGGTCCTATAGTTGCTTCAATTAGAGAGCTGTATATTAAATCTGGGTGTAATGTATCAGTTTTTAGGGTTTTTTTTTTGTTTTTGACTATCTTGTAAAATAATTATTTTAGATTTGTTTCCCCTTATTTCTAATGGCACAATCTATCCGGACACCCTATGCGCCTATTTTCACACTTTTTGTGCCCTAGACGCCTCGTATAGGCCTATACGAGGCGTCTAGGCACTGAATTCAAGGGGGTCTTCAGAGGGTGTCAGGCACAAAGTTTAAGAAACCCTAGACGCAGAGTACAGCCCTATACGAGGCGTCTAGGGCTTGGGTTTTTTTTTTTTGTTGAAATAAGGGGTGTTTTGGTGGGTTTTGGTATGGTTTTTTTGATAGTTTTTTAAGATGTGTTTTTTTAGCGAAATTTTTTTTGGATTTAAAAAAAGTTTTGTTTTTTTTTGTTTTTTACACTATAAAAAATCAACTATTTTAAAAATCGGCTCTTTAAATATATTGTAGCCGCGCGCTGCAATAGAAGTAGCGAGCATATGGTGCATATACCTGCAGATAGTGTTAGCGAAATACAGAAATAGAGATTAATAAACATAATCACAATAATTGCTGTAATAAACGTACGTACCTGTACAATGGGTCGGTAATAAACGACACCCTCCCCTTCGACTTGTCGTGCTCCCAATGATTTGCCCCCGCAATCAACTCACAAAACCCTAAAAGAGTGGGTCTATCAACCACCACTAGCCCCGCTGTGTAAACCTCAGTCTCGATCTCGTCCAGCATGTATAAACCGCAATGCACCACAAACTGTGCTAGCGTCATCAAACGCAAAACGCCAGCGAGCCTGAAAGAAACCTCAGGCGGAGGGGGGCATCTGGGTGCGGAAGCGGCACTGGGACCCCGGGAGGGTGAAATGTGAATGACGAAAGGAACTCGACCAGCAGCTCCCTGTAGCTCGGCGTGTGCGCCAACTCAAAAAGACGATGCCACGGCGAATCGACAGGTACAAACCGACGCACTCTAGCCGTCTCACTAATCTCATCTATCGCATCCCAGTCGGTCGCTGCATGCGATCCAATGTGCATCCTCCTAAGCTTCTGGCAATGACGGGCGGCATCGGTGCCGTCGGGAAACTCTAGATACGGGTGACCCTGCAGCGTATCCGGAGGCGGTAGCCGTCTTCGTCGTGGACCCCGCTGAACCGGCTGACCCCCCGGCGGTGCCCCATCAAGCTCTACCTGAATGTCAACGCCCTGAATCGGATGGTCCTCCATAATCAATCTGCAAATAAATACCGTATACGTATAAAAACAATAACAATAATAATATAAAAAAATAATAACATTAATAATAATAATAATAAATGATAATAATAATAATATTAATAACAATAATAATAAATAATAATAATAATAATAATATTAATAATAATAATAAATAATAAATAATTATAACAATTATAATAATAACAATAATAATAATAATAATAAATAATAATAATAATAATAATAACAATAATAATAATAACAATAATAATAAATAATAATAATAATAATAATAACAATAATAACAATAACAATAACAATAATAATAATAATAATAATAATAAATAAATAAATAATAATAATACAAATAATAATAATAATAATAACAATAATAATAATAATAACAATAATAATAAGAATAATAATAATAATAAGAAAAATATTAATAATAACAATAATAATAATAATAATAATAATAATAATAATAATAATAATAAAATCAATAATAATAACATTAATAACAATAATAATAACATTAATAACAAAAAAAAATATCAGTGCCTCGTATCTGCCTCGTATAGAGGTATACGGGGCGTCCTGTTCTACGATCTTCATCTTCAACCTCAACTTAAAACCTCAAACCCAACAAAAACCTAAACTACGGGCAAACCTACGGTCTAAAGGCAAAAACGAGGCTAAAATACTAAACTACGGGAAGAAATACGTACCAGGGATGCTTCAAATCTTCGAAAATACGGTCCAAATACGTATCCGGGGCGTATAAAGCTCTGTGCTCCGTATATGTGTGTTTTTTTGTTTGGGGTGATAAACATGGTCGTCTAGGTCTCCCCCCCCCCCCCCCCTTATACAAGGCAAATACGCCTCGTATAGAGCTAGACGACCCGTCTAGCCTTTTTTTTAAATGACCATTTTGCCGTTGTAAAGCCCCCAGTATAGGCCTTAATCAGGGGTAAAATGGTAATTAACCAATCCAAAAAGATATTTCTGGAATGGTTAATTACCATTTTACCCCTGACTAAGGCCTATACTAGGGGCTTTACAGGGGTAAAATGGTAATTTAATAAACATTTTTTTAATAATTAAAAAAGAAAAAGTGAAACAGTTGCCGCCCACCATGTATTGGTCGTATAGACCTATACGCGTCGTCTAGGTTTCCAAATTACCTTTATGCCCCTGTTTAGGGCCTATACTAGGGTCTTTTCAGGGGTATATTGGTAATTAAATAAAAGATTTTCAAAATTCAAATTAAAAAAAAAAAAGAAATGTTGCCGCCCATATAGACGACCCGTCCAGGTCTATACGAGGCGTCCTTTTTTGATAAATTCAAATTTTCAAAATCCCGCTCTTACAGACGACCCATCTAGCTCTATACGAGGCGTCTGGTTTTGTTAAAATGACCTTTTAGCCCCTGATTTAAGCCTAGAATGGGGGCATATCAGGGGCAAAATGGTATTAATTACCTTGTAGAAAATTATAGGAATTAATACAAAAAAATACTATTAATTACAAAAATACTATTAATTACAAAAATCATTCTTCCGTATCACTATCGATGTAATTAAGACTGGGGTTTGATCTTGGCGGAGGATTCATTATCGATGTATACCATTCTAGATGTGGCAAGTACATATCTTCCCATTGTTCCGTATGGGGTCTTCGGTGGTTCAACCATAGCCCGTGTGCTGGTGGCATTGGATAATCCCCTTCTAGCTTAACATGTATGAAGTGGTTCTCGTTAACATGTGTAAGCGTTATGAATAATGGTTATTGATTAGCCCGAGGACTTAGTATCGGGAAGAAAGTGGAACTCGCACCCATGGTTGTCGTTAACAGGTGCACCCCGATACCGTACGTTTGTGCAATAAGAAGTCCTCCTAAGGGGAAGTCCATCCAGTGATCCTCCCCATAACCGGATACTGAATCTTAAATTAGGCCCTGACGATGCGTGTAAAAATAACCTTCATCCCATGCTTCAAATATTGGGAACCAGATTGATTCATTCTGATCCATTTCTTGGACAAGGTCCCTTCGAATGAGCCCCCATGAACTCTGATCCATACCTAAGCCCACAGCCACAGACCGAAACCCACAATGACCATCCGACATCACATCTCGTATGCACGAGACGTGCGGATGAAACACTGGCGGAATGGCAGACTTAAACTGTTTGATGATTCCCACGTACTCGTCCCCAATGATTAAAGGAAACCATGATCATCTCGTGTCTCTTTCTTCTTAGAACTCTTTGAACGGCTTAGGCTCGCTTTGGGTTTTTGGGACCTTATAACCGACTGTTGAGAGGCCTGTGACGGAATGTACGAGCTGTGGCGAGGTTTATCGTACTTACTTTGTCGGGAACCTTCAAAGCACGTGTTTGTATCACCGAAGGAGCTTCTCCTCAATTCTTCATCTATACGAGAGGCCTCGTCCAAACTTTGTTGTACTTGCTTTGTTGTTGGTCGGCCACGAGTATTTTGTTGGACAACCGGTGGTTTCTTGGTAGATTTCTTCGGAGTCAACACCGCTTTAATCTTTGACATCAGGCTTTTTTGCTGAGCTGGGGGTGCGACTCTAATTGTTGTCTAACAATATTTAGCTCTTCGACCACGTCAACGTCATCGTCTATCAATTTACAACTTTGGAAGTTAAGCTTCCGCCAGAAGACGTCTATGTCTTCGAGTTGAATCGGACGCTCTGCACGGTTAAAAACAACATTGTTTAAGTCACATCATTAACGGAAATATATCACACAAGTGTTGTACGTTTAACAATTATTACCTTCACGCATGTACTTTTCTATCCTACAAGCACAGGGCAACCCACAACTGTACCACATTTGGCAACCACATGATGAATGAAAGCGCTCCAAGACATCTAGCTTCCTAATTGCCTCTCCACTCAACAAGTTAAGGACTGTATGGGATACTTTTCCAAGTAGGTGTTGAAACAGCGGGTGTTTGTGGTGGTTCATTCTTTTTTCGATGCTTTCTCCAAAAGTCTTACTTATTTCACCGAACTGTGTCTCAACTATATCCCGGACACAACCAACTACACGGTCCAGCGAGCTCCTATCTAGGACGTATCTCTTTAAGTTGGCGTGTTGGCTCTCAACTCTGTTTGTCGTACGACTACCAAAGTTGCGCCTCTTATCAGTCCACGCAAAGACGAACATCTCCTTATAGTCTTTTAGCCAGTTATCATACACGTAAATGAAGACTCCTAAAAAGTAAAAATAATTTAATAAAATTTGCATAGGTGAGCCGTTTGTTATTAGAAAAACTTACTAGAACGTTTGCACTCCACAAGTCGCTTTCGCATGTGTAACGCCTAAATTTTTTTAATTATTTAAATAATGACATACTTTATCTAACGAAATTTGGGCATGACCCATTTGTAAAACGAGCGGTCCCCTGTTTTTCACATTCAAAATATATACTTAACACGACACTTTTTAAAGGACATAATAAATACCATCAAACCACTTTGACACACATACGAAAATCATTAAGTTCAAAATACATAACAAGAACCAAGTTTTAACTACTAGATATAGACAAAGCAACCAAAGTATTAAACATTGTCTTCTTTACAAAAGTAGCGAAACATGAGACGGGCCTTGAAGTGTGTTCGAACCGGGCGAAGCTTGAAAGCTAAACTTCAGATTTACCTACATCGCCACAACAAAGTAAACTTATTAGCACTAAAATTCTTTCTTTTAACTCAAGAATTCAACTTACCGACTTGTAACCATTATGACATCCGCAAACTTGTAAAATTACTACATACTTTCATTGTTTTGCACAAATATGTTCCAAATGGAACTTCATACCATTCTTTCTATTCTTGCATTCTCATCCTTCGACCCATTCATAAAAGGGTCCACACAAATAATACTTTCATACACGATTCAATTCGACACATCTAATGTTAAACACAACAATATAATAAAATCATGAATTGTACAAGTAGCGTACCTCGGTCTTGATTCCCTTGTTGCTTCGCTTGACTCGAACTCTCTTCCTTAACACCTATACATAACCATTCATTCTTTTAATTTATGTCTCATACTCAATTACACACACCAATTGATAAAACGTCATACAATTTACTCATACTTCATAAACACATTCATTTCACATAAAGTTTATGACTCACAAGACTAACATCTTTATTGAGGCATTTTGTCAAACACTTGGTGTGCATAACATCAACGAAGCATAAGGTATAAGTGTTCAAAGCATGGTTCTACTAGTTCATTCTTAGATCATTAAAATCAACCAATATTTCCCACAATAATCATTCCAAATCAGTTTTTAACTATCACTAATTCATCAATGACTATTTTCATATTACCCATTACAATAATTTGCATATAATTTCATTCATGTTCTTCCTTAACTCTCTAATCCAAGTGGGTTTATGCTTCAAATAATTCAAATAACTAAATTCTAACAAAATTCTTATTCTATTGTGTTTTCCTAACTCACAAAAACACAAATTTCTGCATGCATTCATGATTGGGTCGAAACCTTCATTCTACGATTCATCAACTTTGTAGGACAAGCTTAGATTGCTAGAGAATCGAGTTCATGCATGTGATTTGGCCTTGATTTCCCTTTCAATTTTACTAATTTGCAGAAACTAGAGTTTCCCCCTTGTTTCCCCCCTCTTGATCGATCTCCAGAGAACACACACAGTGTGTGTTTTATGTTTTATAATTCTATTTAATAAAACTAATTCATCATTTACAATTTCAGCCCCTCTAGTTCTAATTACTTTTTATTAACCTACTAACTCCCATTCCTTATAAACTAACATCACATTCTTTTAATCTTAGTTGATTTTTCATATTTAAACATTTAAAGTAAAACACATAAATTGTATATATATTTTTTTGGGGTGTTACAAGTCTACCCCCCTTAAAAGAGGTTTCGTCCCCGAAACCTTAATACGTACCAAATAACGCCGGGTAATGCTCCCTCATATCATCCTCTAGCTCCCATGTAAGATCTGATCCTTTCCGATGTTGCCATTGCACCAAGACTTGCTTTATAACTTTGTTCCGAAGGTGTGTTACCTTTAAATCCTTGATAGCTATCGGTCTTTCAACGTAATTCAATCTCTCATCTAATACAATATCGTCAAGGGATATTGTATTTCAACGTAATACAATATGCCGTCTCTTCTGCCAAGCACTTTCCTAATTGTGACACATGGAATGTGTCATGTATTCCATCTAAGGTTGGTGGTAATTCCAACCGATAAGCTACCTTCCCGACTCGAGCTAGAATCTTGAATGGCCCTATATAACGAGGACCTAGCTTTCCCCGCTTTCGGAAACGGATTATACCTTTCCATGGGGTCACCTTCAATAACACATGATCACCTACTTGAAACTCAATAGGGCGTCTTCTTCGATCTGCATAGGCTTTCTGTCGATCCTGAGCCGCCTTTAAACAGGCTCGTACGAGTTCGATCTTCTCATTAGTCTTGGCTATCACATCGTTGGGCGCAATTTCTCTTTGCCCCACTTCTTCCCAACAAATGGGAGTTCTACACTTCCTCCCGTACAGCATTTCATACGGCGCCATTTGAATGCTATTGTGGTAGCTATTGTTGTACGAAAATTCCACCAATGGCAAGTGGAGATCCTAGCTCCCCCCGAAATCTATAGTACACGCTCGCAGCATGTCAATAAGTGTTTGAGTGGTTCGCTCAGACTGACCATCCGTTCGGGGGTGGTAGGCGGTGCTGAAATGTAATTTTGTACCCATACTCTCATGGAAACCTTGCCAATATCGAGATGTGAATCGGGTATGTCGATCTGACACAATAGATACAGGGACTCCGTGTCGAGATATTATCTCATTAACATAAATCTCCGCCATCCTTTCAGAAGAGAAAGTCTCCCGAATGGGTAAGAAGTGCGCGCTCTTGGTGAGGCGATCCACGATCACCCATATAGCATCGTGACCTTTCCTTGTCTTAGGAAGCTTGGTCACTAGGTCCATCGTCACTTCTTCCCATTTCCATACCGGAATCTCTAACGGTTGCAACTTTCCATATGGTTTCTGATGTTCTGCCTTTACCTGCAAACCGGTCAAACATTTTGCAACATACTTGACGATATCACGTTTCATACCGGGCCACCAATAACTTTTCTTCAAATCCAAATACATTTTTGTAGCTCCTGGATGAACCGAAAATCAGGATTTGTGAGCTTCTTCGAGTAACACGTCTTTTGCTTCACTAAACCGAGGTATCCATATCCGGCCATACATTGATTTAATTCCACTGGGTCCTTCTTCTAATTTATCAACAAACCCCTTTGTTCTTTCCTTTCTTGAATCCATTTTGCTCAGCGACTTGACTTGGGCTTTCTTAATCATTTCGAGGAATCGAGGTGTAACTACCATTTTCATGGATTTCACTTGAATTGGAGGTGGATAATCCTTTCGGCTCAGGGCATCGGCCACTACATTTGCCTTGCCCGGATGGTAAAGGATTTCACAATCATAGTCTTTAAGAAGTTCTAACTACCTTCGTTGCCTCATATTTAAATCTTTTTGCTCGAAAAAGTATTTAAGGCTTTTGTGGTCAGAATAAATTGTGCTTTTCGTACCGTATAGATAATGCCTCCATATCTTCAAAGAGAATACTACTGCTGCTAATTCCAAGTCATGGGTTGGATAATTACTTTCATGTGTTTTCAATTTCCTTGAAGCATAAGCAATGACTCTACCCCTTTACATTAAAACACATCCCAACCCTTGGTGTGATGCATCAGTGAACACCACCAAGTCTTCAGTTCCATCAGGTAAGGTTAGCACCCGGGAGCTCGACAACTTCTCTTTCAAGGTTTGAAACGCCTTTTCTTGATCTGTACCCCATGTAAACTTCTCATTCTTCTTGGTTAACTTGGTCAACGGCAGGGCCAATTTAGAAAAGTCTTGAATAAACCTCCTATAATAGCCTACTAAACCCAAAAAGCTTCTCACTTCACTTGGATTCTTTGGAGGTACCCATTTCATAACAGCTTCCACTTTTGATGGATCCACTAAGATACCATCTGCATTAATCACATGACCGAGAAATTGTACTTCTCTAAGCCAGAAAGCACACTTAGAGTATTTCGCGTACAATTTCTCCTTACGGAGCACTTCAAGAATTTCGCGCAAATGGCATGCATGTTCGGCTTTACTTCGGGAATAAACTAAGATATCATCAATAAAAACTATAACGAATTTGTCTAACATGGCTCGACAAACTCAATTCATAAGGTCCATGAACGCGGCGGGCGCGTTCGTTAACCCAAAGGACATTACTAAGAACTCGTAATCTCGGTATCGCGTTCTAAATGCCGTCTTCGTCACATCCTCATCCCGTACCCTTAACTGATGGTATCCGGACCGTAAATCAATTTTTGAAAACCAACTTGCCCCTTGTAACTGATCGAAGAGATCATCGATTCAGGGCAACGGGTATCGGTTTTTCACCGTCAGCTTATTCAACTCTCGATAGTCGATGCACATGCGCATCGAACCATCTTTCTTTTTGACAAAAAGTACAGGCAGACCCCAGGGCGATACGCTCGGGCGTATAAATCCCTTGTCGAGCAATTCTTTTATTTGAACCATTAACTCCCGCATCTCAGTTGGGGCCAACCTATAAGGAGCTTTGGCTACGGGTTTGGCATCGGGATACAATTCAATCTTAAAATCCACCTCACGTTCTGGTGGAAGCCCCGGCAAATCTTCCGGAAATACATCAAGAAACTCGTTCACAACTTCAACCTCTTCCATCTTAGGGGTATTCTGCTTAGTATCCACCACGTAGGCTAGAAACACTTTGCTTCCATTTCGCACATACTTGAATGCTTGGACTATAGAACAAAGTCTCGAATTAACATTCCTTTCCCCTTGTATACTCACTCGTTTTCCTCCCGGTGTTAACACATGAATTACCTTTTTCTCGCATTGAATTTCGGCATGATGTTTGGCTAGCCAATCCATGCCAACTACAACCTTAAATTCTCCCAATACCATGGGAATAAGGTCAATGACAAACTTCTCGTCTTCAATGATAATTTCACAATTTCTACAAACTTCGTGCAGCAAATAACTCTTACTATCCGCTATCTCTACTTCTAATGGCACATGCATTCTTTCGATTCTAAAAGAGGGGTGTGACACTAATTCACTTGATACAAACGATCTACTGGCTCCAGTATCAAATAACATGTATGTAGGCATCAAGTTCAATAAGAATATACCTGACACAACATTCGGGTGGTCCTTTGCTTCTTCAGTCGAGATTTGAAACATCCTCCCCTTAGCTCTTGGGGCTTCCTCCTTTCTTGCTTCCTTATCGGTTTTCTGTTGAAGCTTGGGACATTCAGCCTTAATATGACCCGGTTGGAAACAGTTATAGCACGTTCTGGTAGGATTAGGACATCTATAGTATGGATGTCCCTATTGACCACAATTGTAACAGCCCTTCTTCCCTTTCAAGCACTCCCCCGTGTGTAACTTTCCACAAGTTTTGCATTTCGGAATGCTACCCTTCACCTTATCCTTCTTGCTTTGATCTTGAAATCTTTGTTTCTTTGACGGGCTTGAGCTGGGAACATTCTCAGACACTCTCTTCTCACCTCTTTCTGCCTGTCTTCTTAGTTCAATCTCCCTATCTCGGGCTAAGTTAATGAGCTCATTCAAGGTTTCACATTTAGCGGGAATTATGAACTCCCGATATTCAGCCTTCAACATACCATGATAGCGGTTCATTCTTTCCGTTCCCGCTATTTCTTTACAGAATTTCAGCTTGTCAAGAAAAGTGTTGGTGATTTCATCAATGGTTTCGTCTTTCTGACGGAGATGTAAGAAATCTTCTTGGATCCTGTCAATGGCAGATTGCGGACAGTGGTACTTTAGAAAAGGTTCCTTGAACTCTTGCCACGTCAAGACTTGATCTTTGTCTTCCCCAATCTCTTTACTATAAGCATCCCACCAGTCTTTAGCTTGGAGTTGTAACAACCCGGTGGCAAACATCACTTGATCCTCCTTTTCACAATGACTCCTTACGAACACCGCCTCAGTACTTGCAATCCACCTTTGACATGCTATAGGATCAATTTCTCCTTTGAAAGGTAATGGGTTGCACGCCATAAATTCTTTGTATGTGCATTTGCGAGTTCCTTTCTTTCCTTGCATTTCTCCAATCATTCCCTTCAACTCGTCCATCTTACTCGCCATCATTGTTTCCACCACTTCCAACACATGACTTTCCACTTCTTGGGCTAAATGAGGAATATTTGCCTGCATTGCCTTTCCAATCTCTTCCGAAATCATAGTTTTCAGTTGTTCTTGTTGTGTCGCTTCATCCTCATTCGTATCCGCCATCTACACATAAGCATCATTCTTTATTTCAAGCATTCATTCATCCTTTCCATCACATAATCATACTAGTAATACATAACTTCCTTTGAAGGCTCAACATTCATACATAATATCATTCTTTAGAGTCTTATTATAACGTTTTCAATACTCCCGGGGTGATAAAAACATCAAACAGAACGATACATTTGAAATTGGCTGAAAATGGTCCCCACCGTAAGCTATGGCGGCTACCGTAGCTTACGGTGGCGTCTTTTTCTTTACGCCACAAAGCTACTGTCTTATGGTGGCAATTCTGTCTCAGGGTCTACCGTAAGCTACGGTAGCCACCGTAACTTACGGTGACGCCCAGCATACTATGGGTGATTTTTTTACAGCCATTTTCCAACCCGTTCTAAACCAAACTGATCTGTTTCATCCCACTCCCTTCCACAACATTCCTTAACAATTCCATAACATTCTGTAACTAAATTATTCATAATGCAAAATTCTAATTTTAAAGGTACTTGCTTACTTCACGCCGTGGAACGAACACATACTTCACACGAGCTTTCGGTTTGAGTTCAAGCATTTGATACTTAAATCCCTCAAACCTAGGCTCTGATACCAACTTGTAACGCCCAAATTTTTTTTAATTATTTAAATAATGACATACTTTATCTAACGAAATTTGGGCATGACCCGTTCGTAAAACGAGCGGTCCCCTGTTTTTCACACTCAAAATATATACTTAACACGACACTTTTTAAAGGTCATAATAAATACCATCAAACCACTTTGACACACATACGAAAATCATTAAGTTCAAAATACATAACAAGAACCAAGTTTTAACTACTAGATATAGACAAAGCAACCAAAGTATTAAACATTGTCTTCTTTACAAAAGTAGCGGAACATGAGACGGGCCTTGAAGTGTGTTCGAACCGGGCGAAGCTTGAAAGCTAAACTTCAGATTTACCTACATCGCCACAACAAAGTAAACTTATTAGCACTAAAATTCTTTCTTTTAACTCAAGAATTCAACTTATCGACTTGTAACCATTATGACATCCGCAAACTTGTAAAATTACTACATACTTTCATTCTTTCGCACAAATATGTTCCAAATGGAACTTCATACCATTCTTTCTATTCTTGCATTCTCATCCTTCGACCCGTTCATAAAAGGGTCAACACAAATAATACTTTCATACACGATTCAATTCGACACATCTAATGTTAAACACAACAATATAATAAAATCATGAATTGTACAAGTAGCGTACCTCGGTCTTGATTCCCTTGTTGCTTCGCTTGACTCGAACTCTCTTCCTTAACACCTATACATAACCATTCATTCTTTTAATTTATGTCTCATACTCAATTACACACACCAATTGATAAAACATCATACAATTTACTCATACTTCATAAACACATTCATTTCACATAAAGTTTATGACTCACAAGACTAACATCTTTATTGAGGCATTTTGTCAAACACTTGGTGTGCATAACATCAACGAAGTATAAGGTACAAGTGTTCAAAGCATGGTTCTACTAGTTCATTCTTAGATCATTAAAATCAACCAATATTTCCCACAATAATCATTCCAAATCAGTTTTTAACTATCACTAATTCATCAATGACTATTCTCATATTACCCATTACAATAATTTGCATATAATTTCATTCATGTTCTTCCTTAACTCTCTAATTCAAGTGGGTTTATGCTTCAAATAATTCAAATAACTAAATTCTAACAAAATTCTTATTCTATTGTGTTTTCCTAACTCACAAAAACACAAATTTCTGCATGCATTCATGATTGGGTCGAAACCCTCATTCTACGATTCATCAATTTCAGAAATTCGACTTACCACTTTGTAGGACAAGCTTAGATTGCTAGAGAATCGAGTTCATGCATGTGATTTGGCCTTGATTTCCCTTTCAATTTTGCTAATTTGCAGAAACTAGGGTTTCCCCTTGTTTTCCCCCTCTTGATCGATCTCCAGAGAACACACACAGTGTGTGTTTTATGTTTTATAATTCTATTTAATAAAACTAATTCATCATTTACAATTTCAGCCCCTCTACTTCTAATTACTTTTTATTAACATACTAACTCCCATTCCTTATAAACTAACATCACATTCTTTTAATCTTAGTTGATTTTTCGTATTTAAACATTTAAAGTAAAACACATAAATTGTATATATATATATATTTTTTGGGGGTGTTACAGCATGTTGCGCAAGTGGTACTCGTAGATGGGTATGGATGGAGACTTAATCAATGTCCCCCAGAATGATAAAAATTTATCCCAGTCTTCGTCTGTGAAGGCAGCCTTGCAGTGCTTCATAACATTCTGTTGTATGTGCCACCTGCAAAGAAGCCTGGAGGCGTTTGGAAATACTTTAGGACACGGGCCCATAAGGGCTAGGTCTCTATCCGTTAAAATCACACGTGGCTCCACACATTCATCCAACATTGACTTGACCCTCTCAAGCACCCACACAAAGTTATCACCCCGTTCTTTACCAACAACGGCATGCGCGATAATAAACGATTTGTTGGTAGGCGTCATACCAACAATCTGGATAAATGACATATTGTATATGTTTGTCTTGTACGTCGCATCGATCAGCATGACGTGGGGGAATGCACGCCACATGTATCTCGAGTACCGATGAAGAAAGAAGATCTCTGTTACGATCTCTGTTCCGGGTTCCTCCCGTGTCTCGTAAATAAAGTCGTTGTTTATCAGCATGTTTTCTAGTGACTGCATGGGAGTCAATCCTTGTCTTTGTTCGGCTCTAATCTTCGCCACAACGTTTTGAACGTCTTTCTGAACATGAAACCTGTCGGGGTCCTGCTTCCTTATCGTTTGAAATATTTTGCGCGGCTCCATGTTTTGAGCTGCCAGCTGCTCGATCAGTTTCATTTCGCTTGGAGTAAACCTTCGCACAAACGCGTGGGCCGACAGGTCCTCACAAATTTTGTGGTTATGTTCAATTTTTCCGTCTTTTATCTCCCAGGTTTCATACAGGTGGTTTCGCACAGCCAGCAGGTAAAACGGGCAACCAGTTTTTTTGCTTCCGGCTTTTCTAAGTGTTGTTGTAGTCTGGTGCTCACCACCACGATCACATTCAAGCCATACCCTCCCGGTTCTTCCCCCGATTTTCTTTGATCGACGGGTGACAATAACGAAACCATCCGTGTTTGCTATTTCTTGTATCCGTTTCTTTAGTTCATCTAAAGAGTTAAAAACCTGTAACATCGACAATAATAACAATATTAATAATAATAATAATAATAATAATAATATTAATAATAAATAATAATAATAATAATAATAAAATAGTAATTGATACCTGCTTTTTTAAGTACGGACTATCCGGGATGGGAGGTGCCTCACCACCATATCTACCATATCCACCATAACCACCATATCCACCATATCCACCATATCCTCCAACGTCCGGATTGTTTTGATGAACGTAAGGAGTGCCCGGGGAAATGAATTGTGATGACCACCGTCTCCTCCGTATCCACCATATCCACCGTATCCACCATATCCACCATATCCACTGTCTCCTCCGTATACACCGTCTCCTCCGTATCCACCGTCTCCTCCGTATCCACCGTCTCCTCCGTATCCACCGTCTCCTCCGTAAGAATATTCACACTCGTATCTATAATCCGGATACCCTTGTTGCGTCGAATAACTTGGTTGACCAGCATGGTATGAGTTATCTACAGGGGCTGTTTCATCAACAGGGGGATGCGTGTTCAAATCTAGAAACGGTCTGTTTTGTTTTCCTTGTATACTAGACACAACCTCCTCTTGCTCATTAGAATCGGGAACGCCAGACTCCTCCAAAATAGACAATCGTATCATCATTAGTAAATAATAAACTAAAACAACAAGTAATTAAAACATTTAAGCTAATAACTGTTACCGGAACGCTTTTGGGCACCCAGTTGTCGCTAGAATACTGCCCGAAGACATAGTTGCCGTCCCAGTATGATGACATTTCAACACTTCGGGATGATAAGAACACAAATGCAAACAACAAGAGTTTCTTTCGAAGAAATAGAAGAAGAAACAGAATGAAAGGAATGTTGAATGCTTGGGTGGACCAAGAATGCACTCTATGTTGCACTTTATGTGAGATATAGACGCCTCGTATAGCTCTAGACACCCCGTATTGCTTTAAGTCACATGTCAGACACATAGTCAAATCAGTCTCTAAGACGCCTCGTATAGGTCTATACAAGGCGTCTTAGTACCCTCGTATTGGTCCCTCGTACAGGCCTAGGCTCCCCGTCTGATGTGACTGATGTGACGTTGTACGAGGTGCAGAATCTGGTCGGGAAAAGCAACCCTATACGCCTCGTATAGGCCTATACGAGGCATCTAGAAGGGTGTGGAAATAGGCATTAAGGTGTGTAAATATGTAGACCCTTTCTAATTTTTATCATTGCTGAAACATGATCTAGTTATATGTTTGCTAAAATTTTGTTCTTGTCATATTTCTTTTGGTTTTAGGCTTTTAGGTATTTGTTTTCCGTTCTTGTGAATTTCATCATGCTATGTTGTTTTTCTTTACATTTCTAATAACCTTGTTGTTAGGTTCTTTTGGTTTGTGCATATCACTCTTGTAGGTCCAGATTTCGTTCTTGAACAATAATAACTTCTTGGTTAGAATGCAATAACGAGTGCAGAATCCAAGTTAGAGCTCCAAACCAAGCAACACACAATTAATACACAGATATACCCAATAAGTTTCTGTATACTGATTTCAGCTGATTTTTGGTATAGAATACAAATGATAAGCTAACTAAACCCTTTGTTCAAGTCTAACTTTTCCAAATGACAAGTGTTGTGTATTTATACACAAATACTACATTCCATACAACACAACCTTGGTGCAGGTCCAAACGACAAGACATGTCGTTTGGACCAAAACCACATATCTTTTAGATATACCAAATGATAAGCTTATGCCAAACAACATCTAATGTTGTTTGTATATCTCAATGTCGTTTGCATTATGTTGGCCAGGTCAAACGACATGAGAATATCGTTTCACTTTGGTTAACTTACACAAAATCAAACATAAAACAATCTTTAACGTTTAAACAAAGACTGAAATATATACAATAAGACAAATTACAAGCTACAGATATAAATGCATCAACAAAGTACAGCTTGTGATTTTTAGAAATTAAATCTATAACAGAAGATAATATTCAAAACAGAAAAGCTAAATAAAATAACAAGACATATGCATCCTAAGTCTTAACTAAATGATTGTGGGTTCGAATTCGAGTATTATTTACAATAAACTAGCTTTATTATTCGATAAAGGTTGACTAGTAATACTAACTATTAGGTTTCAAAAATAATAAGACTGATAATATAATTTTGAATTAAATAAAAAATGCCAGTAAGCAACACGCGGTATTATTAAATGAACTTTGACTCATAACCATAAACTCACTTGTTCATGTAATTTAACCAAATGGAAGCACATGCGTCACATACGAATACAAACAATAAACCTTAATATCAAATGACTTCAAAGATACTATTAGTCACAAAAGTCTACTCGTAGCATATTCTAAGGATTTTATCACTTTGGAAACTCCATGGCAATTTCCAATGACACATATTTTTCTATTTATATTTCTTATAAATTCTTTAGTTCCAATCAATAAAGAACTTAATCTCAAAAATGGCGCTCAAAGTTTTATCTGCGCTTGATGTCGCCAAGACACAATATTACCACTTTAAAGCGATCATTATCGCCGGTATGGGTTTATTTACCGATAGTTACGATTTGTTTTGTATCCCTCTAATCATGAGGATGATAGGAAGGATATATTACCCTAAGGTAGATAGAACCGTGGACAAGAAGAAATGGTTTGACGTTCCAACCGTCATTGCATCCACAATGTTTTGTGTCGCGCTAATGGGGGCTGTGATTGGTCAACTGGTTTTCGGCCGGCTTGGAGACCGTGTCGGACGTCGCCGTGTGTATGGAGTTTCTCTCATCATGATGGTAGTGGGGTCTATTGGATGCGGATTATCGCTCTCTAGTTTGACGTCGATGGTGTTTGTGAGCCTTGGGTTCTTTCGGTTCTTGCTTGGGATGGGAATAGGAGGGGACTACCCATTATCGGCCACGATTATGGCGGAGTTCGCTAATAAGCGGACTCGTGGAGCGTTTATAGCAGGTGTGTTCTCCATGCAAGGGTTTGGGATACTTTTGAGCTCGCTAGTGTCCATGATAGTGTGCTCCATTTTCGAAGCTAGTGCCAACAAGCACAATCTAGAGAAGCCGTCGGAACTTGCACCGTCAGTAAACATTGCTCCTTTCCCGCCTGAATCGGACCTGGCATGGCGGCTTATTCTCATGATTGGTGCCATTCCAGCATCTATGACTTATTATTGGCGGATGAAGATGCCAGAAACCGCACGGTAGTAACAACTCATACATCACAAGTTTGTATTTTCTAATAATTGTTTCACATGGGGTTGTCTCCCCTACCAAGGGCAACTTCTTGGTCTTACTCTTTGTAACCTGACCGTGTAAACTAGACAGATGGTAGAGGCGGTTTCTCCATTTCCGGTTCATGCGTTTTAAGACCAAGAAGTCGCCCTTGTAAAACAATTGCAAGAATATATCCACTTGCATAATATTTATTTATATAAAAATAAACATATATATTCCGTCAAACTTCACTCTTAACTCATGGCTTTCTTTGAGTATTCCTTCTACAGATTCACTGCTTTGGTGGAGAAGAACGCATTACAAGCAGCAAAAGACATAGGAAAAGTGATGAACCTACCACTGAGTACAATCCAAGAAGATGTCGAGATGATAAACACGCCGAACACTCGCGCTGCTCTCTCCAACACCTACCCTTTCTTCTCTCGCGAATTTCTTCGACGACACGGGCGTGATCTCATCGCGGCATCCATCAACTGGCTTCTCATCGATATCGTCTTCTACAGCCTCAACTTATTCCAATATCATGCGTTTGGAGGCCTTATGAAATCAAAGATAAACATCAACCTATACCAAGATGCAATGCAAATCGCCAAATACCAAGCACTCATTGCCATTTGTGGCACCATTCCTGGATATATCGTGACAGTTTACATGATTGATCATGTCGGGAGAGTCAAGATTCAAGCAGCAGGGTTCTTTTTCATGGCTATAAGCTTGTTCACAATCGCAAATTGGGGATCAAAACATGGTCCCGGTTTCATTATCATCTATGGACTTACTTTCTTTTTTTCCAATTTTGGGCCAAACACTACAACCTTTATAGTTCCTGCTGAGCTTTTTCCCGCGAGGTTTCGTGCAACTTGTCATGGGATTTCAGGTTCGGTTGGGAAACTAGGGGCGATAATCGGGTCGATAGGGTACATGTGGGCTTCTCGCGATCCTCCAAACGGGATTGGAGTGTCGCATACGTTGATGGTGATGGGTGGGGTTTGTGGTTTAGGGTTTTTTGTGACGTATTTTTTTACTAGAGAGACAATGGGACGGTCATTGGAGGAGAATGAGAATGTTGATGAGCTTACTGGTGTTTGGTTTGTTAGATTTTGGCCTCATAAGGTTTGGGATAAAAGAAATGAAGTAAACACAGGTGAAAGGATGTCTCTTTATTGAGATATTATTTTTGTGTTTGATTGCATCCACAAAAACTTTTGAGGGCGTTTGAATTGGCATTTAGCAAGCTCAAACACCCTTTAAAGATAGTAGAAGTAATGACCACACATAGATGATTAGATGAAAGTTTATGTAAAGACGTGTGCCCATGTATCATATTGGTATATAGATATAATGAAATTAGGGGTGTTAGCTTGTATAACTGTTTTTAGAGACGAAAAATAAGTTTATGTTTTTTCTTGTAAAAGTTTGTTTATTATGTCAGACTTCATGTCATATTACGTCCTGCTTGCGATATGTGCATATAATGTATACTAGGTTAGTTACCCGTGTGATACACGGGCTAATATAATCTCTTATGTTAATAGACATTTTGAATAAAACTATGACATATTGATTAAAAGAATACAGACTTGTAATTAAAATTAATACTTACAAATATAACAAATGTAATAATAGTTCATAAATCTCTAAATACTTCTTTGTATAAAGCTGACGTATGCATGTACCGACCTGATTGGCCCTGTAGCAAGCATCCCCGTATTACTTGGAGAAAACGCAATTGACAATATGATACCTGAGCACAAAGAAAATATAAGTGCAATTAACTAACTTTAACATTTAAAGAATTACTTAAAGCAGACGTATGCATGTACAGACCTGACTGGCCTTCCTTATTTCATTGAATGGTTGAACGTTGTTCAAAATCTCTATCTCTACCCGGGCGATGAATATCGAATATCCTGATGGATTTGTAGTAACCCGCAAATATCCTGATTTAAAACATCTTTTCAGCATCAACATGCTTCCATCTTTGGAACCAGATATAAGAAGAGAAGAATCGTCAGAAACGCCAAGCAGCTTAACGGCGAGTTATGTCCATGCCATGTTTTGAGCAGCTTCCCATTTACTACCAGATGAAATATACAATAAGAACTGTTAATATAGTTTAACTCATTCCCTTTTCAGCCAATTTTACCCGTATAGTAAGAAATATAACCCGGCCAAATTGACAAATTCATCTGGGTCGAAACTGACACATCTAGTTATTGACACAATTATGACCAGGATTAGAGATGAAAAAATGAACAGGTTAGATTGGGTTGGTTGTCAGGTTAGATGGATTTGAGTTAGTATAGATTGGGTAAGGATGAGTAGGTGAACAAATGGTCAGGATGGGCTAACAATAAAAATTAAGTTAATTAATAATAAAGAATAAAATGAAAATAAAAGAAAGAAAAATGAAAATAAAAGAAAGAAAAATAAACAATAAATAAAAATGAAGATGAAAAATAAAAAATAAAACGAAAATAATAAGTAGCAAAACATAGGCTAAATTAGGAATACAAATGATCCAAACATATGGATTCAAATAATTCACAAATCAATCAAAAATCCTAACCTTAATCAATCAAAAATCCTAACCTTGTATACAATAGAGAAAGTAATTCAAAATAGTTCGAGCCGAGCTCGAGCTTTGGGTTTTACTAGCGAGCCGAGCTCGAGATCAAAGAAGTAGGCTCGAACCGAGCCGAACTCGAGCTCGAGCTTCATAAAAACCTAACGAGCCGAGCTCGAGCCTGGTCGAGCTCGGGTTCGGCTCGGCTCGTTTACACCCCTAATCTTGACCCGAAATCCAAAGTGATCAAAATGGCAATAAAAGGGAAAAGTCAGGGACCCAGATGCAAAAAAAAAACTATTTGGATCAAAATGGCAAATTTGGACAAAACTCAGGGACTAAAATGGCAATTTACTCTATTAAATAATATAGTTTTTTAATAAGAATACTATTTGAGAGAGATGTTTTGGATGAAGTGTTTTGGGGGGAAGTTTAAGTTTTTGGATGAAATATTTTTGGGAAAAGTTTTATGATGAAATATTTTTGGGAGGGAAGTTCAAATGTTATGATAAAATATTTGGGAGAAATTTTTAAAGATGTAGTACATTTGGTCACACATTTTTTCCATGACATTTAATAACATTTCGTCACACAAAATAAATAAGTGACCATAGTGTGACGATAGTGTGACGAATGATTATGTAAAGCCATATAAAATTTTGTAATTTGAAGTGTGGCTATCATATATACTTTGGTTACACAAAATAATATATGTGGCCAAATATATTAGATTTTAGCCACATTATTAAGCATATAATGTGGTCGTAGATCACATTTGGCCACACTTTTCTAGTGTGTTTGTTTTTTCTTGACGTGTGGTTAATTGTTTCGAATATATATGTTTTAGTCACATGAAACAAATATTGTGGCTGTAGATCACATTTGGCCACACTTTTTTAGTGTGACTAACAAATGTCCCATTTTTTCTTTAAAATGTGGCTAAAGATTTTGAATAAATATGTTATTGGTCACATGAAAACAAATAATGAGATCGTAGATGACATTTGACCACACGTTGTTACTGTGGCTAATATATGTCATAGTTTTTTTCTTAAAGTATGGCTAAAGGTGTCAATTTTTTATCACACGAAACAAAAATATGTGGCTATAGATAACATACAGTCATACATTTCGAGTTGTGGCTAATAAATGTCACATTATTTTCTAAAAGTGTGGCTAACGGTTCTGAATCGGTATATATGGTCACATTAATAATAAAATGTGTGGCTAAAGGTGTTCTAAAATATTATGAATGACCTTCAGCCACATATTTTTTAAATGTGTGGCAGGGCAGTTTTGCCAAAAGTGTGGCCGTAGCCCCTTTTTCACGTAGTGATAGGACATTCCATTTTTTATAACTTTATCAGTTCCCAAAGCCATCCAGTAGACAACAAAGAAGTGATGTAGCAGCCCATCTAACCAAAGTATTCCAATTCAGTGTTCTGCCATAAATAAAAGTTGCGAATTTTATAAACAAAGAAGGCAAGATATCTAAGAAATACAATACGGTTCGCGATGATAGCATAATCCTTTTCACTTTGAAAGCAATATATAATAAAAAAACAGCATACAAACTGCAATGATAGCTAATAGGATGATAGTATCCCTACATTTCTTCCTTCTAATAGAGCCCGCAAAACAAATTTATTCAATCGATTTAGCAAATTTTATTTGCACAGTGTAAACAAAATGAAAAAGTAAAAGAGTGATACTAATTAGGCCACAAATGATATAGAACTTGTCACCCAGTTGTTTAACTTTCCCTTAAACATCACCAAACATGGCCCTATGAAAGCCCAAGGTTGCTCTAGTTGTTTTTTGACCTTTCCGTGTGTTGTCCCATATGGCTTTTTTAGTCATTAATGAAAAAGAAAAAAATGCGGCTATACATAGCCCTACAAGCATTTAAAGAATAATGTGGAAAACACATATCAAAAGATAATATTTCAAATTTCAAATAACCTTTCATCAAATGAGATGGAATGAATTTGGCACACTCATGTGCCTATTGGCACACCAAACCCTAGCAAAATTAGGGTTTATCTACGCTGCGTATTGGTCAATATGCAGCGTATAGGGTTAACCATATACGCTGCGTATTGATCTATACGCAGCGTATATAGACCATAGATCTCAGTGCCTGATAACCAATCATTGCACAGAAAACAAGGTGTTTATACGCTGCGTATTGACCAATACGCAGCGTATATAAAACAACTGCAAATTTGGGGTCATTTTGGTAGGTTTGAAGTGTCAAATTTTTGCCAGGTTTATATACGCTGCGTATAGGTCAATACACAGCGTATATAAAACAGCTGCAAATTTGGGGTCCTTTTGGTAGGTTTAAAGTGTCAAATTTTTTCCCGGTTTATATACTTATAATTATAATTATTATTATTAACGTAACTTTTTTTAGCGTTTCATGTCTCTAACTGATTTGAAGAATTGGGTACAAGAAACGGGAAAGAAGTATGGTTACGTAACTGTTACCCGCCGATCAGGGACCGTTTTTGTAAATTTTCGAAAATTCAGGGACCGTTTTTGTAAATTTTCGAAACTTCAGGGACAATTTTTGTAAATTTTCGAAACTTCAGGGACCATTTTTGTCAATTTTCAAAACTTCAGGGACCGTTTTTGTAAATTTTCGAAACACCAGGGACCATTTTTGTAAATTTATGAAACTTCAGGGACCATTTGTGTCAATTTTCGAAACTCTAGGGACCATTTTTGTAAAAATTGAAACTTCAGGGACCAAAGTGTAAATATATCAAAAATCTTTAAAAAGGGGGTCTTCTTTAAAGAACCGGCCCTTGTATGGATCGAACTCGTGACCTATCGTTTAGAACCGCAACGCCTTAACCAGTTTATCCTCCGTCTCAGAGCTGTTAGGATGTGAAACTTAATTCCTTATATATACTAGTTAGCATATACGCTGCGTATTGACCTATACGCAGCGTATACTAAACTTTATATACGCTGCGTATAGGACAATACGCAGCGTATATAACCTTTCTGAATTTTATATGCACACAGAATATGTTAAACTTCCAGAACTTTATCTATACAACAGAACAAGTTAAATAACCTGCCAGAATTTTATATGTACACCATAGTATATAACATTTCAGAATATGTTAAACCGTTTACACCAAAAGTTTGATATATACAAGACAAAGTTTGTGCATACATAACAAAATGATAAAATACTACTGCTGCTCCTGCTCCTGCTCCTGCTGCTGATGCTGATCCCATTCCGCATCCGTAATGAAGGGTAGTGGAGGTAACCCCTCATGTTGTCGCTGCTGCTGCAGCGCCGCAGCCACCCACTCCAACAGATAGTTGTTCCTTTCAGCTAACCGAAGCTGCCGCTGATGTGATGGGTCAGGACCGGACCAAACAGGGCGTGGGAACTGAGGCGCCCCTGGTGGTCTACGCGGCGGTGGTGGCTGCGGAATGACGACGGCCGGCTCATGCGGCTCCGGCGCCTCCGGATCGTGCGGGGGATATACCGGAGGGAACTCTTCCGGCAGCTGTGTAAGCTCGTATTGCGTGCCGTCCTTTTTCTTGAACCGCTTCCCGCATGGGAAGTCTTTGGTAATATGCATTCCGTTTAGTGTGTTCATCCCCATCCGCTTCGGCAGTGTCGCCGGGCCTACACGGACACGGTCATTCCCCGGATTATAGCCCAACGAAAGGGCTATCTTGGTCACGTAGGCGCCGCCGAATAGCAGTCCGCGCTCCTGTCGATTATGCGCGGAGGCGAAGTACTGCGCCAACCCGTAGGCGAGAGCGCACGGCCTCTTGTATAAGAGGCAATATAAGAAAAACAAGTCACCACTCGTACACCACTCCCGGCTTTTGTTTCGAGCAGTGATCGAAGTGGAAATCATTTTGTGCAAATACCTGCATAAATGGAAACCAGTCAGTAAATAATAATCAGACGACATCGACTAAATAATAAGGCGCGTACGGTCCTAACGAGCAACGAAACTAAGTTCCTCGTTAAAATAATTTTTTTTATTATTTAGTCGAAGTCGAACCGTAAGGCGCGTAAGTTTCTAACGAGCGTCGAAATAAGATCGTCGTTAACGACGATCTTATTTCGACGCTCGTTAGGGACCTACGCGCCTTACGGTTCGACTTCGACTAAATAATTAAAAAAAAATTCTGTTTAAAAAAAATATGTTTAAAAAGAAATTCTGTTTAAAAAAAATCTGTTTAAAAAAAAACTGTTTAAAAAAAAACAGTTTTCTGTTTAAATTATATTTATTTTCTTATTTAGTCCATGTTGAACCGTAAGTCGCGTAGGTCCCTAACGAGCGTCAAAATAAGTTCGTCGTTAAAATATAAAACGACGAACTTAGTTTCGACGCTCGTTAGAGACCGTACGCGCCTTACGGAGGACGTCGACTAAATGACGCCGACTAAAATTATTATTTAGTCGACGTCGTCCGTAAGGCGCGTACGGTCCTAACGAGCGTCAAAACTTTGTTCGTCGTTAAAATATATTTTTTTTATTATTTAGCCGAAGTCGAACCGTAAGGCGCGTAGGTCCCTAACGAGCGTCGAAACTAAGATCGAAGTTTTCGATCTTAGTTTCGACGCTCGTTAGGGACCTACGCGCCTTACGTTTCGACTTCGACTAAATAATAAAAAAAATATTTTAACGACGAACTTAGTTTCGACGGTCGTTAGGACCGAACGCGCCTTACGGACTACGAGCGTCGAAACTAAGTTCGTCGTTAAAATATATATATTTTTTTTATTTAGTCGAAGTCGAACCGTAAGGCGCGTAGGTCCCTAACGAGCGTCGAAACTAAGATCGAAGTTTAAAAAAAATATGTTTAAAAAGAAATTCTGTTTAAAAAAAAAACAGTTTTCTGTTTAAATTATATTTTTTTTCTTATTTAGTCCATGTCGAACCGTAAGTCGCGTAGGTCCCTCACGAGCGTCATAATAAGTTCGTCGTTAAAATATAAAACGACGAACTTAGTTTCGACGCCCGTTAGAGACCTACGCGCCTTACGGTTCGACTTCGACTAAATAAAAAAAAATATTTTAACGACGAACTTAGTTTCGACGCTCGTTAGGACCGTACGCGCCTTACCAGCGTCAAAACTAAGATCGTCGTTAAATTATATTTTTTTTTATTATTTAGTCCATGTGGAACCGTAAGGCGCGTAGATCCCTAATGAGCGTCGAAATAAGATCGTCGTTTCGAAATAAGATCGTCGTTAAAATATATTTTAACGACGATCTTATTTCGACGCTCGTTAGGGACCTACGCGCTTTACGGTTCGATATGGACAAAATAATTAAAAAAAAATTCTGTTTAAAAACAATCTGTTTAAAAAAATTCTGTTTAAAAAAAACTGTTTAAAAAAACAGTTTTATGTTTAAATTATATTTTTTTTATTATTTAGTCCATGTCGAACCGTAAGTCGCGTAGGTCCCTAACGAGCGTCAAAATAAGTTCGTCGTTAAAATATAAAACGACGAACTTAGTTTCGACGCTCGTTAGAGACCGTACGCGCCTTACGGACGACGTCGACTAAAATTATTATTTAGTCGACGTCGTCCGTAAGGCGCGTACGGTCCTAACGAGCGTCGAAACTTAGTTCCTCGTTAAAATATTTTTTTTTATTATTTAGTCGAAGTCGAACCGTAAGGCGCGTAGGTCCCTAACGAGCGTCAAAACTAAGATCGAAGTTAAAATATAAAACTTCGATCTTAGTTTCGACGCTCGTTAGGGACCTACGCGCCTTACGGTTCGACTTCGACTAAATAATAAAAAAAAATATTTTAACGACGAACTTAGTTTCGACGCTCGTTAGGACCGTACGCGCCTTACGGACTACGAGCGTCGAAACTAAGTTCGTCGTTAAAATATATATATATTTTTTTATTTAATCGAAGTCGAACCGTAAGGCGCGTAGGTCCCTCACGAGCGTCGAAACTAAGATCGTCGTTAAAATATAAAACTTCGATCTTTGTTTCGACGCTCGTTAAGGACCTACGCGCCTTACGGTTCGACTTCGACTAAATAACAAAAAAAATATTTTAACGACGAACTTAGTTTCGACGCTCGTTAGGACCGTACGCGCCTTACGGACTACGAGCGTCGAAACTAAGTTCGTCGTTAAAATATATATATTTTTTTTGTTTAGTCGAAGTCGAACCGTAAGGCGCGTAGGTCCCTAACGAGCGTCGAAACTAAGATCGAAGTTTAAAAAAAATATGTTTAAAAAGAAATTTTGTTTAAAAAAAAACTGTTTAAAAAAAACAGTTTTCTGTTTAAATTATATTTTTTTTCTTATTTAGTCCATGTCGAACCGTAAATCGCGTAGGTCCTTAACGAGCGTCAAAATAAGTTTGTCGTTAAAATATAAAACGACGAACTTAGTTTCGACGCCCGTTAGAGACCTACGCGCCTTACGGTTCGACTTCGACTAAATAAAAAAAAATATTTTAACGACGAACTTAGTTTCGACGCTCGTTAGGACCGTACGCGCCTTACGAGCGTCAAAACTAAGATCATCGTTAAATTATATTTTTTTTATTATTTAGTCTATTTCGAACCGTAAGGCGCGTAGATCCCTAACGAGCGTCGAGCGTCGAAATAAGATCGTCGTTTCGAAATAAGATCGTCGTTAAAATATATTTTAACGACGATCTTATTTCGACGCTCGTTAGGGACCTACGCGCTTTACGGTTCGACATGGACTAAATAATTAAAAAAAATCTGTTTAAAAAAAATCTGTTTAAAAAGAAATTCTGTTTAAAAAAAATTATGTTTAAAAAAAACTGTTTAAAAAAACAGTTTTCTGTTTAAATTATATTTTTTTTTATTTAGTCTATGTTGAACCGTAAGTCGCGTAGGTCCCTAACGAGCGTTAAAATAAGTTCGTCGTTAACATATAAAACGACGAACTTAGTTTCGACGCTCGTTAGAGACCGTACGCACCTTACGGACGACGTCGACTAAAATTATTATTTAGTCGACGTCGTCCGTAATGCGCGTACGGTCCTAACGAGCGTTGAAACTTAGTTCGTCGTTAAAATATTTTTTTTATTATTTAGTCGAAGTCGAACCGTAAGGCGCGTAGGTCCCTAACGAGCGTCGAAACTAAGATCGAAGTTTTATATTTTAACGACGATCTTAGTTTCGACGCTCGTTAGGGACCTACGCGCCTTACGGTTCGACTTCGACTAAATAATTAAAAAAAACTTCTGTTTAAAAAAAATTCTGTTTAAAAAAATCTGTTTAAAAATAAAATTCTATTTAAAAAAAATATGTTTAAAAAAAATTGTTTTCTGTTTAAAAAAACAATTTTCTGTTTAGAAAAAAAAACAATTTAGGTTTAAAAAAATATATTTTCTACTTAAATAATAATAACTATTATTAAAATAATAATAACTAACGTACCTGAAGAGCGGATCTTCAATCGTCGTAACCCTCCCCTTGGATTGTCGGTGGTCCCATTGACTCATGTCCGCGATCGTCGCACAAAACTCTAAAAGCGTGGGTTTATCAATCATTACCAACCCCTGTTTACACGAATGTTTATTAAACGTTAAATTAATATTAAATCTTATATGTTATATATTAAAATAATAAGAATAAGAATACAAAATTTGTGTTAAACGTACCGTCGTATAAAGATCCGTAGCGATCTCAGCCTCCGTATACAAACCGCTATGCACCGCAAACTGTGCAAGTTACATAGAACGTGCCTGGTCAGCCATGCGAAACGAAACCTCGGCCGGGGGAGGGGGCTGCGCGGGGTCCACAGCCTCATTTGGCCGACGAGGATGAAACTCGAACGACGACAGAAACTCGATCAGTATCTCCCTGTAGCTCGGCGTAAAGGATAGCTCAAACAGCCGATCCCACGGTGAATCAAGGGGAACAAACCCCCGCGCCCAATCTTCAACATCAAGCTTCCGGGGGGTTTTCCAAGAAACCGCAAAATGTTCACCGATATGCATCTTCCGAAGCTTCTCGCAACGGAGAGCAGCGTCGGACTCCGGAGGAAACTCCAAATACGGGTGATTCTCGAGAGGATCCAGCGGTGGACGCGACCGCCGCTTCCGCTGCGCCTGCTCCGGATTAGTGTCTTCTATATCCATTTCCTCCATTTTTCTGTTTAAAAAAAAAACAATTTAAGTTTAAAAAAATATATGTTTTCTGTTTAAAAAGGCGTTTAAACGGCTGCAAACGCAGCCGTTTAAACGCCCGTTTACGGCTGCGAATGCGGCCGCAAACGGCAGCGAAAAGCCTAAAATGCAGACGTGTCAAACAGACTATATGGGTCAAAATACGGCCAGAGTGCTATCAAATGCTTAAATCCATTTCAGTTTAAATAAGATTATTGTTTCACAAAATAACGTTTATAATCTTGTTTGGCGCATTATTTATTTACAAAACTAAAAAAAAGTGGACAAAAAAGTGTTGACAGGTCAGCAACCAACCCGACCCGTCTATCTTGCTTTCTCTAACATCAAATTTTTACTTGCAGGACTTTATCAACGTTGACCAAGTCTGCTAACCCTGATGACCCAACAGATTGTTTCGATCTGTTTCTCGAGTTCCATAACCAAATTGTTCAGGCCATAACCAACATGGTATCAATCAAAGCAGCAACCGAAACAACTAACAAAGAGTTAAAAGACACCCATATCTTGCATGATATCAAGAACAACAACAAGAACAAACTACTGTTTGGTTCACCACTATTTGGTGTTTTGAACAATGAGAGCAATGAGCACCAGATTCCTAGACATGTAAAGCAACTAGACACAACAATCAAACAAACAATCAAACGACCCCTAATTCACTGTAAACCCTAATTCATTGTAAACCCCTAATTCACTGTAAACCCTAGACATTTAAAGCAACTAGACACAACAATCAAACAAATCAAACAAACACCCCTAATTCACTGTAAACCCTAATTTACCTAAGATACACCCCTGATTTATGGATAAAATACTAAAAAAAATCAAAATTAGTTAAATACGTTGAGTATATACCTCGTTTATACTTCGAATTCGCGTGTATACGGTCGTAAATACGTAGTCGCCTTCGTATGTCTCTGTATTGTGTGTGTGTGCAATTTGGGGAAGAACAGAGCTGCGTAGGGGTTTTCCTGATGTAAATCAGAACCTATACGCATCGTAGAGGTCCCTACGAAGCGTATACCAAAGTCAAAAAGGTCGTTTGACTATTGAAATTACCATTTTGTCCTTCTTCTAGGGCTATATGAGGCCTATTACAAGGGCAAAACGGTCATTTACTGACCTTCATATACGATACGTAAGGCTCTCTACGAATCGTATATACAGGTCAGCAGAATGACCTTTATACCCTTCTTTTGAGCCTATACGAAGCACGGATAGAAGGGTATAAAGGTCATTCTCATGACCTTTGTATACGCGGCGTAAAGAGCCATACGCAGCTTAGATAAAGCTCCGAAAATGACCTTTTTGCCCTTGTAGTCAGCCCCGTATAGCCCTAAAAGAAGGGCAAAAAAGTAATTTAACATATTTATATTTTGAAACTTTGATTTGGGGGGAAAATTGTCCGCCTTTGACATACGATGCGTATGGATCAATACGCTTCGTATTTTGTATGTCATTTTACCTTTTTACCCTTGTTCTGAGCTAAACGAAGCCAAAAACAGGGGCTTTTTTGTCATTTGTTTGTCATACGATGCGTAGAGATCCCTACGCGGCGTATACAGAGTTCCATTATTTTTTTTTGTGTTTTCCTTTGTTTATATTTATAGAAAACAATATTATTTGATAAATAATACAAATATAATTTAGAAAAGCTAAAAATAATACAAAAATTATGAATTATAAAAATTAAAAATGATACGAACTTTATAAATTACAAAATTTATACAATTTACAAAAATACAAGTTTCCGCTTAATCTTCGATAACATTTATACTAGGTTCTCTGTCTTTGTTTGAGTCTGATTTAGGATTGGTTAACTCGTAGTAGTGCTGTAACCGCGGTCTATACATTTCTTCCCACCGATTCGCAGCTATTGATCGATGTGTCGACCACAACGGGGTCACTAAAGGCATGGGGTAGTCTCCTTCCAACTTAGCATGTATGAAGTGTCCCCCGTCAACATGTACGAGCGTTATCGCTTGAGGTCGTGGATCTAGTGGGGCATCCGTTAATGGGAAGATGGTAGTGCTCCATTCGATGCTTAGCACGTGGAGGACAATATTATACCTTTGCGCTACGAGAAGCCCTACGTGGGGCATATCCATCCAGTGACTTGGACCGCACCCTTTCACTGAATGTCATTCGATGCTGTTACGTATTCGTTTAAAGTCTCCTTCGTTATATGTTTCGAATACATGCTTCCAACGCGGCACGTTATCGTCAATCTCCAGTAGTAAATCTCTTCGAATATTGGGCCATGCGTGTTCCGTAAAACCTAACCCGACAGCCATAGACCTGTACCCACAATGACCGTCTGGGGTCACATCTTGTATACGCGATATGTAAGAGTGAAACTCTAATGGAATTTGATTCTTAAACCTCTTAATGCTTAACAAGTGCTCGTCCCCCTTCATTAATGGAAAACCCTTATCATCCCGCGTCTCCTTCTTTTTAGAACTCGTTGAACTGTTTCGTCGCATTTTAGGTTTTTCAGACTTTACAACTGAACCAGTTCCACGAGAGCCCTCTGACGGTACGTATGAGCTGTGTCGGGGTAAATCGTACCTATGTTTGGGGGAAGCGGTATATACATTGCTGTCCTCGCCATAGGAGCTGTGTCTCGCAGCTTCGTCTAACCTCGCAGCTTCATCTAACCTTTCTTGTACTTTCTTTGATGTAGGCCGACCGCGAGTATTTTGCTGGACGATTGGTGGTTTCTTGGTTGACGATTTCGGGGTGAAGACCGCTTTTATCTTTGAAAGCAAACTCTTTTGCTGAACGGGGGACTGCGCCTCTAAATGTTGCCGCACATTACTTAGCTCTGCTACAACATCGACTTCCTCGTCTACCAGTTTACACGGGCGCAAGTCAAGCTTACGCCAGAATACATCTATGTCGTCAAGTTGTATCATACGCCCTGTATAGTTAAGTTAATACGGTGTGAGAAACAGCTAAATCGTACAAGATAACAAAAGGTTTGTGGTTTTAATATTTTTTACCTGTACGTTTGTAGTTTTCCAGCCTACAAGCACACGGCAATCCACAGCTAAGCCACATATGGCAACCACATGATGCGTTAAGTTTTCGCAACACCTCCATCTTCCTTAGTAGCTCTTTTGCCAGCAAATCAAGTGCTTCATGGGAAACCTTTCCACGTAGGTTATCCAACAGTCGGCGTCTGTGGTGGTTCATCGTTTTTTCGATGCTCTCAGTGAAACTCTTTTGTATTTCATCGTACTGAGTTTCAACTATATCAATGACGCATCTTGCTATTCGCTCCAATGAACTCCCGCGCGTAACGTATCTTTTTAAATTTGCGTGCTGGCTCTCAACTCTGTTGGTGGTGCGCTGACCAAAGTTGCGACACTTGTCAGTCCACGCATAAACGAACATTTCTTTATAGTCTTTGAGCCAGTTTTCGTAGACGTAATCATAGACACCTGCAAAAAAAAATAATGAAATGTAAAAGCGTGTGTAAAATATAATAGATTGGGTGAGTCGTTTGTTGAAGGAACACTTACTTTCTCGGTTGGCAACCACGAGTCGGTTATACATTTTCTCCAAGTTGTACTTGTACATGGGCTCTGAAGAAGATTCGCACAATCTCCGCCAGTACGACATAAATTTCCCCCAATCTTCTTTATTGAACCCTCCCTTGCACTTTTTAGCTATATTTTGTTGGATGTGAAAGTGGCATAGAAGCCTGCTTGCGTTCGGGAATACTTTAGAACACGCGTTAATTAGGGCAAGCTCCCTATCCGTGACTATCACACGTGACATCATACATTCATGTAATATTGACTTGATCCGTCCATTATTGTCGCTCTAATTTTTTGTACCGCATTTTGCACGTCTTTCTGAACATGCAGGCTGTCGGGGAACTGCTTTCTTAGGGTTTGAAATATGATACGTGGCTCCATATTTTGAGCAGTTAGCTGCTCCACTAGCTTGTATTCGGCTTTAGTAAATCTTCGCACAAAAGAGTGGCCCAACAGACTCATCGTAGGTTCGTGGTTATGGTTCGCGTCGACCACTTTTAACTCCCACGTGTCATTCGTCACGTCCCGGATGGCGAGTAATGAAAATGGGCAACCAATTTTTTTGCTACCAGCTTTCCTAACTGTTGCTTTACTACGGTGCTCACCACTACGGTCGCACACAAGCCATACCATCCCAGTAGTACCGCCAATATTTTTCGATCGGCGGGTAACAATTACGTAACCATACGCCTTTCCCGTTTCTTGTACCCAATTCTTCAAATCAGTTAGAGACATGAAACGCTAAAAAAAAGTTACGTTAATAATAATAATAATTATAATATTTTTAACAATAATAATAATAATAATTATAATTATAATATTTTTAACAACAATAATAATTATAATTATAATTATAATAATAATAATAATAATAATATTAATAACAATAACAATAATAATAATAATAATAATAATAATAATAATATTTTTAATAATAATAATTATAGTTAGCATACTTAACTGAACAGTACAGGGACCATTTGTTAATAATAATAATAACAATAATAATAATAATAATTATAAAATTTTTAACAATAATAATAATAATTATTATAATTAAAATATTTTTAACAACAATAATAATTATAATTATAATTATAATATTTTTAACAATAATAATAATAATAATTTTAATGTGATACCTCATTTATTTGAAACGGATTGCCCGGGGTAGATGGTTCATAAAGTGATGCGTTACGGGGCTCATAACCATATCCACCATGTTCTTCGTATCCACCGTAGCCTCCATATCTATCGTATCCACTGTATCCACCTTCACCCCCGTATCCACTGTATCCACCTTCACCCCCGTATCCACTGTAACATCCGTATCCACCTTCACCCCTGTATACCCCGTAACCCAGATACGATTGCTGTGTCGGGTAATATGGTTCATCAACAGGTGCATTCTCAGCATCGTATCCACTTTGTTGCACGTACGGAGATTCATACCCGTATCCGTAATCCGGATACACTTGATGCGCCGGGTAATTTGGTTCATCAACAGGTGGAGTGGGAGTCTTGTTCAAGTCTGGCAACTGTATTTTTTTATCAACAGGGACTCCAGACACAACCTCCTCCTCCTCATTGGCATCATTTGCTCCCCATGTGTCGTTAGAATAGCGATTACCGAAATAATTATCGGACCAAAATGATGACATTTTAACAAGATTGAGCAAAAAACAAAACAAATGATTTTGGTTTGGGGTGTAAATTGTTTACTGAAGAAGAATATGAAAAACAGAAGAACGAATGGAAGATGAAAAGAAGAATATGCAAAACCTATACGCTGTGAATGAAGATGAAAAGAAACAAAACAATATCGTGAATGAAGATGAAAAGAAAGCAGTGCTAAATAGACTTTTTACTGAAATACGCAGCGTATAGCTCTCTACTCCCCGTATTACTTTATTCACGTGCCTCGACAACATCGCTTCAGTGTCAAATCAGTCTGACATACGCTGCGTATTGATCAATACGCCGCGTATAGGGTTACATACGCTGCGTATAGGTCAATACGCAGCGTATAACCTAACTAGTGTATATAAGGATTAAGTTTCATACTCTAACAGCTCCTAGTAGGAGGATAAACTGGTTAAGGCGTTGCGGTTCTAAACTATAGGTCACGAGTTCGATCCTTGCAAGGGCCGGTTCTTTAAAGAAGACCCCCTTTTTTACAGATTTTTGATATATTTACACTTTGGTCCCCTGAAGTTTCAATTTTTACACAAATGGTCCCTGAAGTTTCGTAAATTTACAAAATGGTCCCTGGTGTTTCGAAAATTTACAAAAAAGGTCCCTGAAGTTTTGAAAATCGACAAAAATGGTCCCCGAAGTTTCGAAAATTTACAAAAACGGTCCCTGAAGTTTTGAAAATTTACAAAAACGGTCCCTGAAGTTTCGAAAATTTACAAAAACGGTCCCTGATCGGCGGGTAACAATTACGTTAATTGTTAGAGACATGAAACGCTAAAAAAAAGTTACGTTAATACTAATAATAATAATTATAATTATAAGTATATAAACCGGTAAAAATTTTGACACTTCAAACCTACGCAAACCTACCAAAATGACCCCAAAAAGCAGCTGTTTTATATACGCTGCGTATTGACCTATACGCAGCGTATATAAACCTGGCAAAAATTTGACACTTCAAACCTACCAAAATGACCCCAAATTTGCAGCTCTTTTATATACGCTGCGTATTGACCAATACGCAGCGTATATACACCTTGTTTTCTGTGCAATGATTGGTTATCAGGCACTGAGATCTATGGTCTATCTACGTTGCGTATTGATCAATACGCTACGTATTTAAACCCTAAGTGTGCAGATAGGCAAACTGAGTGTGCAGATAGTTAGGGCTATTGAAAATTAACCTACCGATTACTTTTTTTCCTTTGTGATCTTCTTCAGAATGAGATGGAATTTCATCATCTTGATCTTCTTCAGAATGAGATGTAACTTCATCGTGTTGATCTTCTTCCTCTTCTTCTTTTAAACTTGAACAAACACTTTTTGTATCATCTTCTACAAGGGAAGACGCATTTCTTTCATCTTCTTCAGCAAGAGAAAGTGCAATGGCTCCATCAATTTCTTCATTATCAAAGTCCAACAATTCATCCTACATGAAGTAAAGAAATTATTGTAACAAGTCATAAATTTATTAACATGCATACGGAAGTGCATAATACCGATGTAGTAGGAGGGTCCCCCCAAGCTCCATCATTTTCATATCTCTCATCATACCGCCCTTCAGTGACTCTATGATCCGAGCCCAAACCGTACCCTTTCAAAATCTTAGTTAGCCAACCCATACCACACGATGTCGTATAGAATCGGGCTTGTTAATTATTTTGTCACTTTCTGCAAGCCGCATCATTCTTTAGTAATTACACAAAAATCACACAGTATAACAAGTTAAGAAAGCTAAAACAATCACACAAAATTAAGATTGGATAAAGCTAACATCTTTACCACGGTGTGACGGCTAAAGCCCATAAAGATTCATTACAGGAACATAACACTCCTCAAAATCAATTGAATAAAACTCTATTTGCACCAATTATTTATTGATCATCTATACATTCAGCATAAAACTATAAAAGAATAATCTTTATCTTTATGATCGATAATCCATAATTGATCTCAACTGCCACCAACACCATCAACTATTATTGGGCTCAACAACTATGACTTTGAAAAGTGACATAACCCAAGAAACTTCCAGATTAAGTTTGTCCAATTTATGACGTCACTGTGAGGAAAAACAAGATAATATTTCTGGGTGTCAAATACCTGACCGAACAAAATTCAAAGAATCCACATAAACCAATGAAGATGATGAATCCAGTAATCACCCAAGAAGCTGAACCCAATTATGAGCATACTCATCAAAAATGAACTTACCCCAAATTTGGCCGTCGATTAACAGATCTGCATTTGGATCGGTCACGAAACAAAACATTCAATCTCTGATGCCCAGATTTGCGACAGTAGATCATTCTCTATAATATCTATTGTCTGCGTTTGGATAGAGTTTACTTCGTATCGGAGGCCGGCGGATGAAGGTAGGAGAGGCGGCTGAAGGAATGAGAATCGCGTCGGCCGTTTGGGAGGATTTTCTGTATTTGTCTCTCAATAAAAAAACCCTAGTTAGTATGAGAAGAGAGACGCATACAATGTATAAGATGACACATGTTAAAAAATCCTAGGTGGCAGCATTGGGTTAATTTTTAAGAGAAAAATTTAAAAGGGTGGGCTCTAACAATGCCAAGTGTACAATTATTTTGATTTATAAGTATAGAGATATGTGTAGGCGTTCGTGGGCAAAAGTGAAAGTGGAATAATTTTAACGTTATTTTACTAATTTCGTGAAAATAACATTAAAAGAGGTGGATGATTAATCATGTATCATGTGGTGGCGTTGATAGTCGAATTGAAAGACAAGGGAGTACATGCACTAATCGGCCTTTATCTTAATTGTTGAGTGTTATGTGTCTTATGTCCAAGGCTTGATGCAAAACTCTTATCGAGCCGGGGGTCTCACTGGAAGAATGCTCTCTATTCCTATAGGGTAGAGGTAAGGCTGTCTACATCTTATCCTCCTCAGACTCTACGTTAGCTTTGCTATTGGTGGGATTTAGTGAGTATCATGTCTTTATTACTATTTCTATTTATATTGTATTTTGTTAATGTTGTAACTTCCCAACAAAAAGTAAAGTGTGAATTTGTTTGAAAATGAAATGCAAAACTTGTGTCTGTTTAGTTATTCAGTCACAATTTGTTAACTTTAGTCGGTGTAATTGTTTATATAGACCATGCCCTCGTTTACTACTCAGTAATCATGTTTAAAAATTTAGGGACCATGCAATATTGCAAGGTCGACCATTTGTCTTTGAAGAGCTTTAATTAATGGTTTTAATCAAAACTGGAAAAAAGTTATATGTTGATAAGAAGATCCGTAATGGTTAATGTCTCTTAAGGGGTATTTCCGTTACATCAACATCATAACGCCCCATTAAAATATGTGTAATGGTTAACGTTCTTAATGCACTTTCAATAATTACTTTCCGTTTTGTTTTCTCTCCATTGGGAATTATAATAGAAACGCCTCCTCCTATTCATGCCCTTATAAAGCCCAAGGGAAAGATGTTGGAGGCGTTATCAAGCTCATTCACGCCCCTATCATACCCCATTAGGCATGGCCTAAACAAAGTCAAATCATGTTTCTTTTTCTGTTGGAGTATAACTTACACACTATTTCTTATTCTACTACATAGTATAAAGGAGGACTTGAACCTTTGACCTCTAAGAGAGGAGGCACCATTTACACACCAAAATACCAATGGGTTAAATGCCCTTTGGTCATTGGATGTTAACTAATATTGTCAAACTGACATGGTATGAGCTATCAGCGCATAATTTTCGTGTTTCTAGATTGTGCAGCCAAACAAGTATCACATATTCTGTTCTATGCCAAAGGGCTTTTGGCCTAGTAGTACCAATGTGTTGGATAAAACTTTGTCTTTCCATGTGTTGAAGGTACAATTGCTATTGTGGACAAAAATTTGTAGTTTAGTAGTACATTAGAGAGTGTTTGGTACTTATGGAATTCATGCAATTCACCTCCTTGCTGCATGGTACTTATGGAATAATAGAAACAAAAAAGTCTTCGACGATATACTCACAAATCCGGGCATGCTGGTGGAAAAAATAAAAGAAGAATCGTTTGACTGGATAATGTTAAGATCAAGGCATACTGGAGTAACGTGGAACGAATGGCGGAGTTTCTCATTTTGGAACAATGTATTCTAGAGACCGATAATTATAGACTCGAATTATATCTAGATGTAATGTTTCCATGATTGTACTCTTGACCTGTAGATTCGATGTATAGCATCTTGCTATGTGTCGTATCTTTTGTTTTTGGTTGAATAAAGTTTCGTTGTTGTTGTTCAAAAAAAAAAAATTAGAGAGTGTTTGAGTTTGTAAGTTTAAGAAAAAGATAATCTTTTCTATAACCAAATCTTGGGACTCAGTATCAGCAATCTCCACATTCCTAGTTTCACTTTGCCTTGGGAACACTGCGACATTAGATGAACTTTAGAGCACACAAGTCAACTGCAAAAGTATTAGAAGCAAAAGTTAACGTAGTGTTTAGCATGCATAAATGAGAGGCAGAATAGAATGGATATTATGAGGAAATGAAAAAAAATGTGTTTGATTGGTCAAGGTAATGGAATCACCCATTACGTAGGGAATTCCATTCCCTCAAATTCATTTCATCCATGTAACACCTCTTAAAATCACGTCCAATGATACGTTGACACGTGTACTAAACCCTAATAAAGTCAAACGTAGACTATAAATGACCAATGTTTGCGAAAAATCGAAAACTTTGAATGCGAAAGAACTAAAAGTGTTAACATGCTTAAACTAAGCCTCTGAATAACAATACACGGTATTCATAATTATAATTAAGCTACTCGTTGGTCGAGAGAAGCCGTTTGCATAATTATTGAAAGTTTGCGCGTTGAAGGGTCAAAAGCGTCAACATGTAAATTCTTACCTCTGAGTGACCTTTTTTACAAACCGAGAGCTTCATGATATTGATTATACTCTCGGGAATACCTAATATTGGCCATTTAAGGATTTTATGCCAATAAGTGACGTTACGCGCAACTTTACAAGTTAAAGGGGTTAAAAGCGTAAATATGTTTAATTATACCTCTGAATGAGCTTTTAACGAACCCGACGTATTATAAAGTGCAATCATACTTTTGATAATGCTTAATATGGATTGCACAGGGCTTTGATGCTATTAAACGATGATACGCGCAAGTTTTTGCGTTAGAGGGACCAAAAGCGTCAACGTCTATAACTACACCTTAGAATGATCATTTAAGCAAACTGGAGCGCCGTAATATTTAGTCCTTTATGTCATTTCGCGATAATGCGCGCAAGTTCGCAATTAAGGGGTTAAAAGTGTCAACGAGTGAAACTACACTTTAGGGTGACCTTTTAAAGGCATCGGAAACTCCGTTAAGCTCAGTCATACCCCAGATATGCCTATTATGAGCTGTTTAAGGCTTAGATGCCATAGAACGATGATACGCATAAATTTTTATGCCAAAAGAACTAAAAGTGACAACTAGCGAAACTACGCCTTTGAGAGGCCTTTCGAACGAACCGGGAACTTCGTGACATTCGGCCGTCCTCCCGGGTATGCCGGAGTTGGGCCACTAACACTTTTGTAACTTATATTAGCATAACATATTAAATATACCAAGTCTTGTGCCAAAAATGCAAACTTTAAAAGTATAAAAGCGCATAAAAGATGACAAGGGCTAAAGCAGCACATCTGCCAAACTTGGGGTGGCTGGGCTGGGTAAGTAGCAGGCCGTGAAGCCCACTGGACCTGCTGTCGTGGGCTGCTAGCCGCTAAACAGCAGCAAAACAGATTTTATTTTGATGGTTTTGTTAATTCTTGATGCCCACACTACACACAAACCATTTTTAGCAAACTATGGATTGTTATACTGATTTATTAGTTGGTTTTACACTTTTTTAATCCTAGAAATCTCTAGGACACTTGTTGATCATCCAAGCATCCTCTAAACTCTAAAGAAGGGGGTGTTGATTTCATTTCAAAATCACACTTCCTTCTCATTCTTGCTATCTCTCTCAATTTGGAGGATCCTGAATATTTTGGAACCTTCTCTGAGTTATTTTCAGTCCTAAGGACCATATGTAAGTGTCCTTTCGTGACTAGTTTATTTTATTTGGCTTACGATAAACGCTTTGACTTTTAGCTAGACCGTAAACGGTCAAGCCATTGTTCGCAACGAACATGGCTACGTGATCGTAATTAGGTAGGTGTTAAACCCTCAAAAGGGCACCTCCTAAGAATCACGTTTGCTTGGTCAATTGACGAGTCAACGTAATATTGTTTTAAAAAGTCAACGGATCGGTTTTCGAAATAATTGCGATATAAGTTTAGAAATGTTCTAAAATACGTTTTATCACTTAAACAACTTGGTAATAATTATTAGAACATGTGTAAACATGTTCGGCTCGTCAATTCCAGTTCTAGGGTCGGTTCGCAACCGAAAGTCACGAAGTTTGACTTCTGCGTTGACTTTCGATTAGGAACCGAATTAAATTAGTTTGCTACTGATTTTAGGTTCCGTTGTGATCGTAATTTAATGTAGCTTAACCCTATAAGGTTATATTACATGATCATACTAGAAATCTGAGTTATTTGCTTGTTTCCGTTATTATGCTTAATTTTGACTATTATGTCCTTATGTTATAAACACGAGATTTTTGAAAATATGAGAGAACAAAAAGCTTTATTACTGATATGTAAGTATTCCAACCAAATTTGACATCAATTTCTGATCTCAAACTAAAGTTATATAAGATATCGTAAAATGAAACTTTTTGTTAATTAAATTACATTTTTAGCATAAATCATGTTTAAACCCAAATTTTGGCACCAAACTCATTACCTACTATTTTGATATTATTTTTAGGGATTTTTGGAATTTTTGGTCAGATTATAAACTGACCATAGCATTGAGTTCTCGAATAATTCGATAAATGACGATAATACCCTTTTGGTTAATAAAATAAGATTAACATATGAATATCATGCCAAACTTTTTCCTACTGATGTTATATGTTAAATAAAATATTTTAAACATTAAAGGCTGATCAAAATCTCAGATTTTCATAAACATCTCAAATATCGTCAATTATCGACTTTTACGCAAATTAGGCACATAGTATGGTTTAAAACCATATTTAACACCTAAGTTACCTACTGATTTTATAAATAAATTTTAATACTTTAACAGTAAGTATAAGTCTTAAACTCAGACTTCCAATTTTGTCCTTAAAAGCATATGTGAAATGACCAAAATGCCCCTACGGTGCATAGTTTGGCCGTAAATGGTAAACCACACATATGTATGATATTCTACTGTTATAACTTTATAAAATAAATATTTTTACTGAATATTATAGACCAGAACCTCAGTTTACTATTAAAACTCTTTTATAAATCTTAAAATGACCAAAATGCCCTTACGGGACTTAATTTGGTTTTAAAATCTTTTTGGGCATATTTGTTGATATCCTACTGATATCATAATATATTTTAAGCATAATAACTTATGGGATTTGTATATGACTCATCCGGTTACCCGTTTATGCTTATACGCGTTCCGTACGGTTTATGTAACTAGTTTGCATAAATTAGCCGAAACGGGTCAAACCTTATCATTTTTATTTCAAAATCCAGAATGTATTTAGTTTACCCATATTATACAAGCCTTCATACTTGTTGGGTCTAAATTACATTTTATTCCGGTCATCGCTTAATCTAGCGTATCGTACCGTTTTTAATATATCCAACTAGCCGGTTTAAGTCTATGACTTAAATAAAACCCGTTAGCATTCTAATTGGTTATTTATACCATCATTCCAGAGTAGAGCCTTCCGGTAAATTGTACCTACGCTTACTTAATTGAATACGGCTGAGTTATTATAAATCTTGCAAGTTAAGACAGGAGCTAGCTCAGGTAAATACTCTTAACCTATTTTCCCTTATACGGGCTTGGGATACGGTAATATAATTACCGCATGGTCAGGTATGGGATTCGAAGACCAATAAGTCGGGAAATTCAAATAACCTGTTTTAATTCGTATTGCTTGACTGAAACATTGGGGGTTAATGCGACCGTGTCCTGGATGTCCTTGACTCATTAATTGCAAATGACCACGACCTAAGCACGGGGTGTAGGCATACACCCGACAGATGCGACATGGTTTATTAAATAATTTTATACCCAATATGGGTTTCCCAATAAGGGAATAAGTGGTGTGTCGGTTAATCATGAACCGACATAATACCGGGCCCCGTATGTAGAGCAAGTTATGTAAAACTGATAACATGAGATGTAGTTTATCCCAAGTATAAAATCTTTTGTGCCTTGTGCATCTAAACCAATTTTCATAAACATTTTTTAATGTGTCGGTTGATTGTATTTACCAGTGAAAATTGACGTATTTTCAAAAGTCTAAGTGACAGGTACAAATACGTAAATAGGCTGGAAGTTGCTCGGAATTGTTAGACGAGGAATTTGCAACTCCTTCGCATAAGCCATTAGTCTGATAAACTCCTTTTGTCTTAATGATCCGCCTGTGGATTATTACAAGTTTTTCTGTACTAAATACTTTGTTATATTTTAGACATTTGTGTTTGTAATAATATTTTATATTCCAAGACTTCTGCTGTGCTATTCTGTGTATATTTGACCATGACGATACCAATCTTACGTCAAGATACTCCCCACTGGGCCCACCGGGCTGAGCTGGAAATATCGGGGTGTGACAATCCACACCCGATGTTTTTTTTTCAACCCATTCCCTCTCTCACCTTCATCACCAACACCTCCCACCACTAGCCACCCATCGCCGCCACCACCAACCTACACTGTTGACCACCAGCACCGCCAACCCACCGGCACACGCCGCAACTGAACACCGGCGCCTCCAACTACCGTCATCCTCCGCAACCAAACACCGACGCCACCGCCGTCGCCACCCACCGCCACCGAACACTGACGCCACCGTCACCGCCATTGCAACCCACCGCCGCTGCCACCCTCCGCCATGGAACACTGACGCCACCACGGGCCACCGCCACCACCACCGACCACCTCCGCCACCACCCACCGTTGTCGCTACCCTCCGCCACCAAACACCCGCACCATTGCCGACCACCGCCACCAAACACTGACGCCACAACCCGCCACCGCCACCGCAGCCACCCACTGCCGCCATCGACTACCGCCACCACCTACAACTGCCACCCATTGCCGATTTTATTACTTCTTTTTCTGCCTACCAAACATTACAAGGTAATTATTTATTTCATTCTCACATGATAACCAAATAAGATCATGGAATATAATGATCCGTTTTATTCCTTTGTCCATTCCATTACTTCGTCTATTTCATTCACTCGTTCATTCCATTACCCTATACCAAACAAACGCTAAATAAATTGTTTTTGTTGTAAAGTATCTCCTTTCTACATAAGAAGTATTGAATTCAAATCTAAGAATGTGCATATATATAGATAATTAATAGACTAAAATGCACGGATAGTCCATTTGGTTTGTCGAAATTTCACATTTAGTGCTCGACTTTCTAAAATTACACTCATGCTCCCTGTGATTTGACCAGTTATTCGGATAGTCCCTGAAGTGAATGGAGGTTAATTTTCTCAGTTAAATGGATGTGAAATTACAAAAATACCCTTATCTTTAAAAATAAATATGAACCTCATCTTCATTCCCAACACCCAACCCCCACCCACCCAAACCACCTGTGTAGTTACTGCGTGCCCCGTTTTATTTCGAGCTACTGTTACACCTAGATCATTTACGCTCCTCGTCATCTCTCCAACTGTGTCACACTACAGGTCTGGAGGTAATTTCATCCACCCTCTTATCTGCGGCCATACTCCTTCTTCAAACCTGCATTTAACCAACAAGTGATCTGCAGTTAGTTTCCGTCTCCTCATTGCAAAGAACACACGTAGCATTTTGCACCTAAGTTCATTTTCACCGACAATCCTACCGTCCCATCCACTGCTTTCCACAAAAACACACTCACTTCTGGTATTACCATCCTATTCCAGAAGAACTCGTTTGCTGCACTGTTAGATCTAACCCATTAGACAAGGTCTGCCTAATACCTATTTACTGAATACCCCTCTTTTATTATTTCATCTTTCCAAACATCTTTTTTTTTCCACCATTGTCTGCTGCATTAAGACGCCATTAATTAGATCCTCCATTTCAGCCTTTTCCTCGTTCGAGCATGGTATTCTTGTCCATAAATACCCACCATTAGTCTTTTTGTAACATACACACGCTATTGCTTTTTTATTCTTTTCCAACTGATACAACAGAAGAGACCTATTACATAGTAAACCTTCACTTGTCCATCTATCCAACCAAAAGAGTTAAATGCCATTTTAGTCCCTGTGGTTTGGGCCATTTTGCCAGTTTAGTCCAAAGGTTTCATTTTTAACATGTGGGTCCAAAAAGGTTTCACAGTTGCCATTTTAGTCCACTGGGTTAACTTCATCCATTTTTTCAGTTAACGAGAAGGCCAATTCGGTCATTTTATATGGCTGAATTGTCCTTTTAGTTAACAGAATTACATATAAAATGACCGAATTGGCCTTCTCGTTAACAGAAAAAATGGATGAAGTTAACCCAGTGGACTAAAATGGCAACTGTGAAACCTTTTTGGACCCACAGGTTAAAAATGAAACCTTTGAACTAAACTGGCAAAATGGCCAAAACCACAGGGACTAAAATGGCATTTAACTCCAACCAAAATAATACCTTGCCCGGCATCCCAGATTCAACTCCAATGTAAATTAAGGGTTTGGTTTGTGTTAGGAGAAGAAGACAAACTAGTTGTGGAACCATTTTTTAAATGAAGTTAATTTTTTTTAAAGATAAGGGTATTTTTGTAATTTCATATCCATTTAACTGACAAAATTAATCTCCATCCACTTCAGTGACTATCCCAGTAACAACTAGTTAAATCACAGCGAGCATAAGTGTAATTTTAGAAAGTTGAGTACTAAACGTGAAATTTCGACAAATCATATGGACTATCCGGACATTTTACTCTAATTAATAAGAGTAGATTAGTATTAGAAGCCATTAAATAAAAAAAATAGAAAAAAAAAAAACTTTAACCGAATGGAATTTCAAAGAAAAAGTTGAAATCACATGATCAAGGACGAGATTTAGAAAATCACGTGATTTCAAAAATCCAAAATTGTGTGATTGGTTGTTTCACTTGAAATTTTTCTTAAAACGGAAAAGAATAAAATAATTGTTTATTTTTTCTGTCTAATCACAACTCACTAGTTATGTCATGCACATATATTTCATTGATCTAAATTTCCCTTACCCTAACACTGTGTTCCAGAGTTTACTAACGGAAGGAAATGAAAGGAAACAAAAAGAAAGTAAAAATATTTTGTGTTCCAGAGTTTCATTTAAGGAAGGAAAAGAAAGGAAAATAAAACATGTCGTGTTCCCGAGTTTCATTTAAGGAAGGAAAAGAAAGGAAATGAAAGGAAAACTAGGCTAAATTCTTTAATTTTTCTTTCCTTCCGATTTGGGAGGAAACGGTGGGAAAGACATCTTGTTTTTTCTTTTCTCGTCCTTTCCTTTCTCACTTTTACTTTCTTTTCTTATCCTTCGTTAAGTTAACTCGGGAACAGAGCGTAAGGGTGAAGGGAGTGGTTAAACAGGTGAAAGTGGCAAACTTTAAAATGGACCAATCAGAGAGTGCCACGTCAGAGAGGAGAAAAAGTTTAAACTTTGCTGAAAGTGTTGGCAATGGTTAAACACTTTGGAATTGGTAAACTATTTTTTTTATTTTTTATTTTTTTGTCCTCCCCCTCCACCACAAATACCCATCACCTTCACGAACAAACTCATAAAGTCAGCCATTCCTTGTTTTCACCCACCGGAAAAATCAAGATCTTCACCCACCGGAAAAATCAAGAACCAGCCACCCCCACTTGGCTGGTACCACCACAGTCACCTCCACCGCCACCATCACCACTTCCTGGTACCGCCACAGTCACCTCCACCGCCACCATCACCACTCGCCACCACCACAACCACAACCACGGCCACAACCACCACCGGTTCCACCTCTATCACGATCACCTCCACCACCACCGGTTCCACCTCCATCTTCAGCATCATCCAATCATGATTTTAAAGTTTGCCACTTTCAGCCGCCGTGGCTCCGCCCATCGCCACCGCCACCAGTCGCCGTAGCATGTACCATGCAGAGATGCACGGAAAAACATGCTCCAACGGTCATGTTTCAAGCTTTCCCGCATCGGTGAACCTTTAACGCGATGTTTGTTTTGCCGAGCGGCAAAGGTGGCCGGCGGCGGTGTTGCCGCGCGGCAAACACCTTTGCCGTTTGGTTTGCCGAGCCACTCCCTTCACCCTAAGGGTATTCGGTGTGGTATCGGTAAAGTGGATTTACCGAAGTGGAAAACAAATGCCATCTTAAGTTTACCGATGAAAGATTTGTCAATTCGGTGAGGGATTGTCGCTACGGTGAAGGGAGGAAGGAGAGAGAGAGAGGTGTGTGTGGTGGGGTCTATGACATCTCTCAACCAATCACACATTTTTTTTTAAAGTTTACCACTTCACCAAGTATCTAACCATTGCCGACACTTTTCAGCATAGTTTAATTACTTTTCACTGATTGACGTGGCGCACTCTGATTGTTTGATTTTTTTAGTTTGGTATTCTCAAGTGTCTAACCATTCCTTATACCCTAAGGGTGGGGGGTATGGTTAATCACTCTAGGTTGATTGAGTGATTCTTTACCTAATAATATTATGCCATGTCAACTCACCATTCCACTTCTCATTTTACACTCAATCACTAGGTGTGGTTAATCACTCTAGGGTGTTTGAGTTATATATTTTTTATTTTCTAGAAATTATTCATAAATAAATAAAACATATTTTAATGTAAATAAAGGTACTTTTAATTAAAAAAAACACATTACATAAAATTAAAATAAATAACATGACATAAAAATATAAAAATAAATTTAAAAAAAAAACCTAAATTAACTATTCGTTGTCGGAATCCGCCAAAAGGTGGGGTAATCTTGTTCTCCAAGATGCTCCACAAGATCATATTTTAAAAAATAGAGTTGGATGGAGAAGAAAATGGTGAAAAATTATGTTGAATGGTATTGTTTTTATAAGAAAAAGTTGTATTTTTTTTTTTTTATAAAACTGCTAGTTTAACGGATAGTTTATTTTTAACGGTCAAATTTCATTAATCTTTGCACTCAATCACATCGGTGACTATACCCCGATTTCCCTCACTGAACACCCGCTCACCGATGGTCTTCATCACCACGGTGTGGTCACCGATCGGTGACTCCCCTTCCCCGAATGAGTCCCTGCAAATCATACCGCCTACCCTAAGTGGTCTAGTCTTAGACGTTAGTAGGTACTTCTCTGATGTGATAACGATAGAGATATTTCATATATAACCCCACAGAATAAAGTTTTGATTCGTTATTTACTAATTAATTTATTACCTTGACAATGATATAATTTATTATAACAAGTTTTTTTGTCGTCGCGCGTTGCCACGAAATCGATCAAAAGATAATGTAAAACAAACGTGATTTGAAAATAAAACATGTTGTTTAGAATGTCAAACCATTAGATCGGTTTAGTTTATCAAAGTACTGTTTTATGATACCAAATAAATACTTTATTATAAGTACAATTTCGTTTTTAACAAAACTTATAATGGAATGTCCGGGAAAAATCAAGCATAACTACGTACTTAAGTTTTTAGAAAAAGTTATAAATGTAAATTATTAAAAAAGTATCAAATTAATCGATAATATATGTTATAAAAAAGACAATTATTAAAAAAATGGTATACGAAATATATGGTTTTAAAAAAAGGGAAAAAATTAAAAATATGTTATTAAAAATAAAAAAATAAATACTTTATTATAAGTACAATTTCGTTTTTAACAAAAATTATAACGGAATGTTCGGAAAAAAAAATCAAGCATAACTCCTTACTTAAGTTTTTAGAAAAAGTTATAAACGCAATAAAGAAGTATTAAATTAATCGATAATATATGTTCTAAGAAAAGAAAAGAGAATTATTAAAAATATGGTATATGAAATATATGGTTTTAAAAAAGGAATAAAAATAAAAATATGTTATTAAAAATAAAAAAATAATAAAAAGCTAAAAGAAAAGAGAATTATTAAAAATATGGTATAGGAAATATATGGTTTTTTAAAAAAAAAATATGTTATTAAGAATAAAAAAAATTATAAAAGCTATGTATTATTATAAAATTAAAATTACTATTCATCGTCCATCAATAACAATATATATATATATATATATATATAATATAAGGGGAAAGTGAATACGGTGCTGTTAGACGCCTAAGCTTGTACGTCAAACCTATCAAAACTACGTAGTTTTAATTAAAAATCTCATCAAGTTCAATTAGAATACATCGATGTTCACAAATCACGTCCCTGCCATCCCTTGTTCGTATGCTTTTCGATTTTTTTTGGTAAATCTTGAATCTTTTCCATATATTCAAACGTTGAAATCAAAAGTATAGTTTGTGTTGATATTCTAACTAGTGGGAAACCCGCGCGTTGCCGCGGAGTCGAAAATTGTAAGGCGCTAACAGTTCATGGATCAGTTTATTAGAGGAAAAAAGACCGGTTGTGGAGCAAAACCATTTTTTTTTTATGAAAAGACACGATTTGCTTGACCCACCAAAACATTTAGAAAGTATAGAGAATATTCACATTAAGAGTCAAAACACACCTTATAACATCTACCATAAAGTGGTCATTTTTTTTTTTGAAAGGCCAACTAAAAATTTTATTCGTCAAACAACCAGGTAACCAACTGTTACCCAACAATGTTACATACACCAGGAAACAAATAACAAACTGCAAACACACAGATTAGACCCCCAAACTCGACAACTTGAAATTGCACCAGTCTCCCCAAGTTAAAGGTAAACACTTCGCTCTATTTCTAACCCATAAATAACTATACGTCTTTATGTTCTCCTTTATTCTTCCAAGATTCACCTGTTTGTTCTCGAACACTACCTCGTTTCGCGTTCTCCATAAGACCCAAACGGCTACCTGGATAACCGTTAAGATCACCTTACGCCATTGGCCTGATCCACGAACTCCCAAACTTGTTGGGCCAAACTACATCCCACCAGCAAATGTACAGCAGTTTCAACCTCTTGTCCACACCATTTACAACCGATATTTGGAATCTGAATGTTTCGATGGGCCAGATCCGACGCCGTTGGTAGCCGATTTAACACAACCCTCCATCATAAGAAATTAACCTTTAACGGAACCCATGTATTCCACAAAAAATCGGTCTCTAAATTCGTAAAGGAAACCTGTTCAATAAGCTTTCGGAAACCTCTAACCGTAAACTGCCTTGAAGACTCCGGCTTCCACTCCCATCTGTCCTCACCATCCCCAAAGACGAAAGCCATAACTGCAGCCGTGAGCCCTTGCAGCTCTGCCATCTCCACCTGATTACACGTAGCCCGTAACCAGTTAAACTATAGCCTTGTGATCCCTCCCGCAATGACAACCCGATTGTGGAATCCATGAGGTGTGCGACTTGTTGCATACATTTCACTATTTGAAACGTTGTTGAACTGTCTAGATCCAGAGTTTTCGCTGGCCCAACAAGCATTTCTCTGGTGGTTACACGTTTATTTTGCCCCCCCAGAGATACCAAAGACCCGCCAGTCGAGCGCCTCTCCCCTGTGAGATCACGAAACGGCAAGTCTCCAAGATCAGAGATTAGTGCATAAATCACACTGTTCAAATGTCCTCTTCCGATTACCCCTACCACCCTTTACTATTTCTTACGGCTTTGCTTCGCTTCAACGACCAAGCAATATACTGAACAGTCACATATAACATAGATCACAAAACTTGGTCGACATGTAAAGAACTCAAGGTTTTTCTTGTTATTCATAAACTCAAATGGGTCTTAATGGACATGAGGGTTAATGTTATGTACTTAACAGATCAAACAAGTTGAAAGTCACCTGGAGTGTACTTTTAAGACGTGTTAACATAGTATTTATTACAGAAAGGTTTTCAAATTTGACAAAAGTGTTTTCAGGTCAAACAGATTACAGACATGTACCGAAAGAATGACCCTGTTGACCCGTTACCCAACCCGTCTATCTTGCCACCTATAGTCAATCGTTATTGACCGCAAAACAAAAAAGGAACTTACAGTGTCACGTTCGTGGATCAAAGGTTGTAGCAATGACGGGTACGAGAAACTCAATTGCTCGTAAAGTTGAAAATCAGTGTCTTGATCTGCTGTTGATTCCTGGAACATGACACTGCAAATCAGCTTAACATTGTAAAAGAATTTGTAAAACCGCTTAAAAGATTAGATACGACACCTTAAAGTCTATCTTTGACTGGTCAGCAGATGTTATGCCACGAAGAACCGAGGTAATGAGGCTTAGTTTTTCATTCCAATTTAGCGAGTTCCACGCCCTTTCGATCTAAAACAAAGAACGACGGTCGTTTCTTTAAAAATTAAAATTAATAATAATAGTTTATATAAATACAACCTATTTCTGATATATTTGGACCCGCTTCTTTTTAAGTGAAACGGCATTGGACCCGCTTTTTTTAGCGATAAAGCATTCGACCCGTTTCTTATTAAGCGAAAAAGAATTCGACCCATTTTTTAAGCCGAAAAATCATTCGACCCATTTTTTAAGCGATATATTATCTATTTTTCTACATATTTTACCTATAAAAAAAACCAAAGAGTCTCAGGTTATTGAAACTGATCCAGTTGGCCCGTGTAGGAAAACTTTCCCTTTTGACCCGTTTAATAGAACTGACTCATTCGACGTTTAAGAATAACTGATCGTGCAACCCGTTTAATAAAACTGGCCCACTTGATCCATTTAATAAAGCGAATCGATCAACCTATTCTATAAAGCTTACCTGTTCAACCTATGTAATACAAACTTTAGAGCTATGCGGCACACAGACACAAAAATGATGGAATAAATCAAAAGTGTTAGTGACCACTAACAAAAATGTACCAGCTTAAAACTGACCTATTTAACCCACGCGTTCGAGCCTTGTTAAAAAAATACTTGCTTTTATAAAAACTCATCAGTACCCTACTGTTGCATTCATGTTCCTGAGCACCTCAATGCTGGTTAGGGGTGTGCAGAATTCGTTTCGAATTCGAAAAATTCGAAATTCGTTTAAATTCGATTCGATTATCAAGAATTCGTTTCGATTATAAAAAATCGAATTCGAATTCGATTCAATTCGAGTCAAGTAAATCGAATACGAATCGAATACGAATTTATAATTTCAAATTCGATTCGATTCGAAATTCGAATAAAAATTATACATATTTATTTATTATTTTTATATATAATACATATATAACTTTTATTAGGCTATAATATAAACTATTTTCAAATTTTTTTCCAAGTATTAAAATTACCCATTACCAAACCCACTACATGGCCTATAACTAAAACCTAAGTAACAAATCTATCAATAGATTTCTAAGCGTAAAAATATTAACTTGTAATGTGGAGTGGTTATTCCCGACTTCTCGTTTTGAATTTTAGACTTGTGGTACTTTATTTGTAACTTTTTAATGTGATATCATGCTTTATGACAGCTTTAAAATTTATGTTTCATTTTGAAAGGTTTTTACATGTTTTTAAAGAATCTGAAATAAATCGAATTTTGTTCGAATTTGATTCGAATTCGAATTTTTAATCGAATACGAATTGGGTTTTTTATTCGAATACGAATTCGAATCGAATTCGGTAGTTTTTAATCGAATTCGAATCGAATACGAATTCAAGGAAAAATAAAAATTATTCGAACAATTCGATTCGATGAACACCCCTAATGCTGGTTATTGTGGGTTCCAACCTTTGAGCCGTGAGCATGCTCGCGAAGCTAGCCGTGTAGCTCTGTGTGATGATTAGTGCCACGAAGAGCCACACAACCACCACCATTCTTGAAATGTATTTTGGTTTGGAGTCTCTAGTATTTGGAACGTTAACTTTTGGCACTTTGAAACATTATAATATCATATTGTCAAACGATATATGACTTTTAATGATATTTTTAGTAGCAGTATAATTTTGATGATATTTTGTAAAAAAAAAAAACATTTATTTTCATTTTAATCATAAACCCGAAAACCGAACAACCCGACTCGAATTAACCAGAACCCGACCAATCCGAGCTTTGAATGGGTCGGTTATTGGGCCACTTTTTTCGCAGCCATGAACCCGAACAACCCGACCTGAAAAAACCCGAAACCCACACCGACACACACACACATTTGTTCTTTTGGTCTGAAATTTTACCTGGGTAACAAGTGCATAAAGCGGTAGGGTGCTATAGCTGCATAAGAGCTGGCCCATGAACCTATAAGACGTAAGAACAGTGAGAGACGCCGTGTTTTGATTCATTACCCGACCCACCCGTTTTGCTAATTTTAAGCAACATGTATGAAATCCAGGTCAAACCGAATGGAAATAAATGCATATCCCAAAACCAGCCGTATATACACGAGCTTGTGGTTCTTGATAAAGCAAGAATATAGCCGAATTGCCACTGCAATAAACAAAAATGTTAAAACAGTTTATATAACTCAAAATCGAAGATGAAATGCGGTTATGAAATCACGTAAAGAAAATACCCAGAACCAAAAGAACGAAGGTAGCTCAAATGCGTTCTGCACAAACATTTTAGATTAGTCGAAACAAACTAAAAAGAAAAAAACTGATGTCCTTTTAGATAATCGAGGATAAAAAGGCGATGATGACCTGGAAAAGAATGAAATGGATTAAGGAGAGTAGTAATTCTGGCTTCTTAAACCAGAAGAGTTCATCTTGAGGCTTTAATCTCGTTTCAGTATAATGTCGAGTAATTTCAGAACTCTCGAGTGCCAAAGTAGCAATAACATGTTGCAATTTTGTCCCCACGAGTAAAACAAGCTGAATATATATACATATGCAATCAGAAGAGTAATATAAAAGTATAAAACAAACTATTACATATTAGTTAAGGTTAACCATTGATTTTCAGACTCTTTATTCAGGTTGACCAATTTGCAATGCCATACGGCTAGTGCAGTAAAAAATTTAAAAAATTATAAATTTGTTCCAAGTAGATATATAGGGTGATATATAGTTTTCAAGGAAATATCAGCAACTGTATAATATTAATTTATTTATGTCAAGATTTGGCATACCATGATGAAGGCTTTACGGAGTGTAAGGTAATCTGCACCCTTCTCGCATTTCTTGCCTTGCTTCATCAGGTGAAGTGAAGCACTAAAAATCTTGTACAAAGTTCCTGCTAATGTGTTGCTTGTGGATGCTATTGGCTGCAACATTAAGTATGCACATATTTTAAGTAAGTCATTGTAAAAACAAACATTACTGGTTACCAGTTCTGACCCGTATAGTTATCCAACCCGCTCGAATTTGACCATCATAGTTTGGTGTCTTGTTTCAAAGTGTTCTTTTTGTGACCAGGTTTGATTACCTAGAAAATTCCATTTAACTAAAAAATCTTCAAATCATATTTATAATTATTGAAATGCCAGATAATCTATTAAAATTATTGAACAAAAGCTAACCAAAAAACTGTCTATTTAGAGTATCTATCTACAACACATATTCAGTTGATTTACTAAAATAGAATGAGCCAAAAAATAATGAAATCAACATTTTTAGAAAAAAAAAATTGAAAAAACATCTGAGCTAATTACGACAGTTATGTATGCGTAATTCATTTTTTTATTTTGTGTGCCAGAGTACCGTCATTTATAAAAAATCATGAAAGCAAAGCAGTCTATACCTTAAATGTCGGCAAGAGTGATGGTGTTTGGAGACGCAGTCGCTTGAATGTAGGTTTACCTGAACTTTTCTTGACAGATGATCCAAAGTCCTAAATAACAAAAGAAAAACCATGGCTTCTTAATAGATTGATAATGACAACAGATCAACCGCCCAACTGAAAGGTTCAAATGCTGCTACGAAGGCTATAAAACCCTAAATCCAAGCAACAATAAGAAACATACAATCGATTACTTGAATCAACGTTACCTACAACGGAGAATATACGACACGGATAGGCACCGTAGAATGTGGTCCGTGTGAACCCAACCTGACCATATCAGAAAACCACATATGTTGACCCAAACCCGTCACTTAACCAGCCCAACTGATCGGGTTGGATGAGAATTTGTATTCAGATGGATCAAGCATTCACCACATCTAGATAAAAGTTGTAATTCTGATATGAAACAAGATTGTTTTCCAACTTCAAAACACAAACCTTTATTTAAAGTGGACCAAAGAAGAGAAGGTGAACGAACCTGAGACCAGTATGAGATCCAAATACCCTCAAATGGCGAGTTTCTTGCTGAAGAACATGCCTCTTCAAATCAGCCCTGGAATTCTATGGTTCCATCGAGTATCCTCATGCATCAGAAGACCGATTGGGGAATTTGAAATTCGGATTTATTCAGGATATGGGGTCACTTAGATTAGAACATGAAAGTGGAAAATTAGGGTTTTGGAAAACTAACCAGCAACGTAACTTTGATCAAGAGAACAACCGCCACACCGGTGACGCCATCGATTCTTAGACGAGAAAATCCCTTATTGGAAGAATAATGTGATTTACGATAATTTAAGGGTCCTCCTTCTGAGAGAGAAAGGATAACCTCCTATTGATGATCCGAATTAGGGTTTGAGAAGAAGAATCAGGGGAAAAGAAATCGATCTGAAACTGAAACTAAGCATTCAATTATCCACTGAAATCCCCTAATTACCCTTATAGTGTCTTAAAATTTTGGATGAAACCCCTCTAAAATAGCTTACACATCCTTATACATGGTGCTTTATAACTTGTAAACATGGCAAAATTACCATCTTGTACATCACTTCTCCTTTTTATAATAGTATAGATACGCTTATAACTCTCTGTTTTGTTTTTGTTTATTGATGAGCCTATGTTTTCCTTGATTGACTGTTCGTTTGTCTCATTATAAATATTTAGCCCTTTTGTTCTCTGTAACTAGAATAATTGATAGTACTAAAATACCCCAAAATTCTACCATGATTTAGCATTTCAATTATGTCTTTCAATCATATTACAACCAAGATGAGTAAAACTACCTACTAATATGAAAAAATACAACATATCACGAGAGCATAAAATCATGAAGAATAAGTTGATTTAATAACCAACAGTTGAAGAGTGTGATCAATCAACAAAAAACATGTAATACATGAGATATACATGAAATATCAAGCTTGGTGAATATTCTTAACTTTTTCTACCTTGAGTGTTTCGGATGTGGCTTGGATTCCATCAGAGGTAGTGATGTTTAGGTTTTAGACTTATGTGTAATGATTCGCAAGGAAGCAAAAGTAGGGTTCCATCAACAAGTTTAAAAGCAGACGAATGAAACATGATCTGTCTCAAGTTCGGTTTATACTTTTGTTATATACCCTTGAATAAATGACGAAAGTTTGAGGGCCGCCCTAGCAATTCTAAAGCTAATGAATGAAACAGGGATGTCATTTTGAAATGGGTATAAACATCGATGTATTCTAATTGAAATTGATGAGAATTTAATTAAAACTGCGTAGTTTTGATAGGTTTTACGTACAAGCTTAGGCGTCTAACAGCACCGTATTCGCTTTCCCCATAATATAATGGTAGTTTATACTTATAATCCATAGAATATTCAAAATGTAATGGGCATGGCTGGTTGACATAATTTATTACTTTAACAAGGGTAAGTTTTCTTTTAGCGGCGGGCGTACGATTAGAATGTTACCAACTAGGTTAGTAGTTAGTATGTTAGTATCATAATTTATTTATGATTTCATTTTATGTTCATAACCCATAGTACATTCAAAAGGGCATGGGCATGGCTAGTTGACACAAGGAGTTAAGCAAGTATAGTAAATCAATGTTTATGACATGATCCCAGTTACAATCAATATGTTGAAATCAATCAATTCAAACCTTTAACATTGGTGTGATTTTGTTTAAGGAAAAATGTCACACCCCAACCGATGGCGGCAACATCGGAGTGAGACGAAATAGATTGCAACAGACTTCATAACACTATTTGTGACAAGTATTTAAATGATAAATTTTCATTTCATTTCTAAAGAGTCAATTACAAGGATTTGAAACAAATACAACATGAATAATGAAATACAATACAAATAAAATACAAAATTTAAAGTGTGTATCTAAGCATCCTACTAGATTCCATGCATCATCAACATCATCACTAAACCTGCAACATGTTTTAAAAGTGTAGTTCAATACAAAAGTATTGGCGAGCATACACGTTTGGTGCGTAGTATATAAGTATAAAAACGATAAGGAACAATCCACATGGCAAACCTAGTTATCAAGATTAACGTATAAACTGGCATGCGATTAACAAGTCAACCCTCTGTTTACGCAAGTATGAAAGAATAAACCTAATATGACCTCTCGTTCAGGGTGGTACGTTACTCCTATAACGCTATACATGTTAAGTGGAGGCTTGTACGAAGCTAATGACAAGTTCATCACATAAGAATCACCCAGAAAACACGAATCAAGCATAACAAATAGTTAGCATGTATTGGATTGTTTCTTTATGTATTTGCATAAGAATATGTATACTAAGTGTGTTTTGTATATAAAAACATGTTACACCCAAAAGTGTGAAAACGGTAAAATGGGTCAAGTATACTCACAAAATTGCTAAGTCTTTCGATTATCTAAGTGTTGACGAGTGTAAGAGATTAGGAAGTTGAATGTGTTCGATTTGGAGTTTAAGAGATGTTTACATATGGTTTAAGGATTTGGAGTTCGAGGGCATGAAAATAAACATATGAAAAGTAATCACCTTGTCACATAATACTTGTTTGACACTATGAAACCCCAAGGGTTAGAATGTTTTCATGGGTTCAAATACCCATTAGGATCATAACAAGTTAGTATGTCTTAGATGATGTAATCTAATACTTTGACAAATGAACACTAATCCATCATCAAAGGTTCGATTATTTGGATAATATATATATATATATATATATATTACATAGTGTCCATCATATCCTATAGGTCATGTAGGAGGTAGGAGGATAAATCCACCATTTAGGAACCTCTTTGTATCATAGAAGTCATGTAGGAGGTAGGAAGAACAACTCTTCCATTTAGGTACCTCTAGGTGTTCACCACTACACTTGATGTTATGAACATTCAAGGAGGGTCCTGAACATACAATAAGAAAGGAAATAATTATAACTAATCTAAGAAATCATCAAGTAATGTGTGAATTTTTTAGTAGGATAGCCCAAGCTTGTCCTATAATCTCACAACCATCAAGCTTGAAGCTTGTTCATTACTTGTGGGTTAAACCCTAACCAAAACACAAAGTTTATGAGGTTTTAACCTCTAATTTTAAGTGTCACAACCATGTTTTTAAGCACACTTAATCATAGTCTTGATTAGTGGCATAAGGACATAGGAATGTACGAAGAAAACATGAGTTTTCTTCCAAAACAAAAAGATAAAAATGAGCAGAATTATAGGTGCACTTTGGACCTCAAAAATGGTGAGGTTTCACCTTAGTTTGCCCAAGCAAACTTGTGAGAACCTTCCTAGAGGTTATCCAAGTGTTGTAGAAGAAGAAACAAGAAGAAAATTGAAGTGGAAGTGAGTTAAAACTCACTTTTTATGGCTGGAACTTTCAAAAACGTGGCTGAAACTCAGCTGAGTTTGGGAGAGTTTTTGAAGTGTTTGGAGGCTCGAAAAAGTGGAATAAGGAGTGGGGAAGTGTTTATTATATAGGGAAGGGATTAGGGGTTTCAATAGGTTGGGCTTTGGAAGTGTTTAGTGGGCTGAATAACTCAAAACAAAAGACTTAAGTGGGCTGATGCAAGTTGTTAACAGCCCTATAATCTTTATATTATTATTTTTTTAACATTAGAAAGTATATATTTTATGTTTAATAAAGTGTTACATGTTGTCTAGTATGTATGTAACTTGTAACAAGGTCCAAAATGCATAAATGACATCTTTTAATTAGCAAAAAGTGTGATAACATAGGTTTGTATAACACATGAAATGTAACAAGTATGTATGGTTTATAGTTTGGTATAATCAAGTGAAAAACATACAACTTATTCATATAATCGAATAACCAAGTGTTTGAATGTATGGAGATTTAAGGATTACGAAGACACAATGATCGTGTACGAGTTAAACTTATGTTTATGAGAATTACGAGTCATGTATCAAACGAATGCACGTAACAATGTAGAAGATTAATTATATTACGATCAAAGTCTCGGATACGATTACAAGGAATACAAGTTTCCAAAAATAGAAACACACAGCAAGCTTTCTAATTAAGGAAAGTTATGAAAAAGCAGGGCGTTACAAAAAATTACCAAAAATTAGTCGTTCTTAAAAGCACGGACTAATTATATATACTTATATTCCCCTTAATTTATAACTGCTTTTAGATTCATATCAGAGTCTGGATCAAGTTAAAATGAAATCTTGGTCGTATTAATTCAACAAAACCTTCTAGAAGGGGAGGTTAAGGGCTTTTTTTTTTTTCCTTTCCATCAATTTCTCCCCACATTGTCCCACAAATCTCTTCAATTTGTAGTAGACTCCAGCATAGTTGGGAGAAGAGGGACGGGGATGATCGGTTAGGGATGCATATATCATCACCCGGTTATTGATTAGGGTTTCTTGAAGAGAGTGGACCAGAGAAAGATCGAGAACAAAGAAGGGGCATGTTCAGTTAGGTCGCCTAAATAAATAGGATCATCTGAACTAGGTGCCCCTTTTTCTTGGTACTGGGACTTCCAACTGTTATAGAGTGTACAATTGTAGACTCAACAATTGTTGTTTTCAAGAAGGTCTTAGGTATGTAACTACTGTCTAAGTGACAGTTGTAGTAGCCGCCTCACATGAAAAATCTTCAAGTGTCCCTTGACACACAAGAGATGTCACCTCATCTGTCTGTGGGCTAGCAATAATTCCTAAACTTGCCCTAGTCACTTGATGGGGGTAAACTCTCTGTGATTTATTGTTGAGAGGAACTAGGTTTGTGAAAGACAATTTTGTCAATTTCATCAATAAACGGTCGTATGGTAGGTAGTACAAGTTTGGTGGGTGGTGGTGGTGTGAAAAGAGAAGCAGCCTTGGGAGAGGGGCTTGAGAAGAAATGCTCAATTGAGTCTTCTCCCACCTGATGTGCGTCCCTTGTGCTTACAACACAATCCTTTTGTGAGGATATGTGAGGAGTTTAGATTGGTTGACATGTCTGCATCTGTTGTGAGGAAGTAACAACAAATGTTTGTTATTTTTGTGATATAGCAGGTTCCTCTGGCACCTCATCCTCCAAAGTTACCATTTTTGTTGTTTTTCGTTTGGATTTGAGCTTTCGGATATAAGTGGTCTTTTTGGGAATAATTGGAGTGTGTTCCACAGTACTGGGTTAGTCACTATGGTCACCAAGAGCAGTGGGCTCAGCAACAGATGTTGTAACATCTGTTGTTAGGTTTTCTAAAACTTTTTCTTCACCCACATTTTCTTGACCCTTGATCATCATGCATGTGAATGTTTCATTGGAAAGACTTTTAATTTACAGGGCTTCACCCTGTGCATAAATGTTTTGTGCCAAAACCCTTTGTAAGATAAAACTTAAAAGTCTAGGGTACAAGATAAAGGCTTTAGGTTTGCCTTTTTTCTTGGCTTTTACATTTGCAACCCTATCAAGAAACAGAGTTTTTGATAGCTTATAATTTTCATTTGTTAAAATGACATATTCTAAATACTGTGTTTTGAAAGGAATTTCAGTGTAAGAAGTGGTTTTTAGTGATAGACATATGAGTAGGGTATGTTAGAAAATTTCATCGAAGGTGGGAAGTTTGGTTTAAAAATTGTTCCCCCTGCCATCTGTGCATCACACCCCTTCTCTATGAATTCATTTTGGAGATCAGTTTTAGAAAACGTTTTTGTACATGTCTCATCATTCAAGATGAAGGTGGTTGAGATTAACTTGGGTGTAATATGGATGTCAAACATTTTTTTCTTTTGAAGTGATGATATGGGGCTTTTTATCATGAAGTAAGTAGTCTGAGTTTGCCCGAAATTCACGAAGATTTGCAAGATGAATGGGTGCATTAGCGTTGAGGATGGTGAGATATTTCGATGATGTGAGAAGATTAATGATAATATGAATTTCTTTGTTGGCATCAGTTTTCATAAGGTATGGAAGATAGTTGTGGGGTGGTTTTAAGTTTAGAGCCATGGTAACAATGAAATTCTTTTGAAGAATCCTATGAACGGATAAATCTTTTGGATGATGAAGAGAAAGAATCTTTTAGAAAATCTGTGAGTAGATGATCTTTTTGATTGTTTGAAATGAGAACATTGGTTGATTTAGTAACCACCCGCGGTGTTGATACCGGTGCTGATTATGCTGCAGCTAAAGAAGAATATAATAACCTACGCTTGCCGGTGATGGATTTAGTAACCTCTGTACTTCAATCTGAAAATTATGTGGACCAGTTGAAAGAAGTATTTCCTGATGGATCGGATGCTTCAGATAAAGAAGACCTAGCTTAGGTCATTTGTACTTATGATAGTTGTTTCTTAAACCTGTTTGGGATGTGGGATCTCGTTTTGTAATGTTTGTTAATGCGCTTGGTGCGCAAGTAACTTTTGTTAATATATGATATGTTTTAGTTACAATATTTGCATGAGTACAATTTCTTTGTTTAGGTAAGACAAATAAAGATGGTATAAAGCTTATGTTTGAACGTAGGACTGGACCTTGCGAAGTACCTGTGACCGCAGACCGTTCATGTCACAACCCCCGATCCCTAATTCCCGGGAACGGGCGACCGCGAGCCAGTTTCGGTGGTATCGTTGTTTATTAATTTGGCAGCGGAAAAATTTCATCAGGACCGTAGTTAGGAAATATTTGATCAGAGTAAACCACCATATTTTATAAATACAATTATATATGGGAAAAACCCAATTTTGTAGTACACATGTTTCCATAGGAATAAATCCTATTTTATTTATTTAAAAAAACATCTATTTTATTTTAGGTAACTTTATTGCCACTTTTCCAAGCGTTCAGTGCTCTCCAGCTGGCTTTTTATTGTCTTCACACTAAGTTACCTGAAACACGTGTTTAAAACATTTTATCAGCAGGAAATACTAGTGAGTGAATCCCAGTTTAATCAGGTTTAAATAAAAAGTCACAGTGAACAGTATTGAGAGCGATCACATTGTTTATGTCTACACAATTACTCCATTTGGTACTATCAATCCACTGACTTGTGGGTCATATTACACATTGGCTAACTCATTGTCCAATGGTAACGTACTATCAACCTTGACTTACTACTCACAGTGTAGTAAATTTTGTATACAAAACCCCAACATACCGGCAGTAATTTGAAGAACTACAAAGACTCAATCACTGCTAAATTTCATTGTAAAATAGTTAAGGTTTTGTAAAAACTGTTAACAAAAAGGAGATTACTCACATTGCTATTATAGGTCTTTCCTTTGTGGCTTCCTGGTTATAATCTAGTTAAATAAATAATGTACACGTGTTAGTATAATAACCCATTTTAACATTAGCAATACTCTCCCCGAGACAGCATTCCAATGACTACGTCGGGCAGAACCACGGCAATTATTACGGAATCATAGATCAATCGGGCAGCGTATCTAATACGTATCCAGGGGTTATAATACTTACAACGGAGCAGAACCTCGCTAATTAGGGGGTATAATACCCGAGTATTATGCCTTCTATTCAGAAATTAAGATTGAGAAACGAATTGTGAGCGAATTCTAGTTGAACCCGATGGCTCCTTTATATAGTGCTGATACTGGACTCCCTCGCGGCCCGCGTAACATGAAAGCAGGGCTTACACGGCCCGCGTTGACTCCAGGTCAACGTATAGCTTATCCTGGTCACTGTGTAGCCTTGCCACGATGATGACACGTGTCATCACCAGGCTGCGCCTTCATTTGGGACACTCGCGGCCCGCGTAAGTGTTAAGGGTAGCTTACGCGGCCCGCCTTAACTTAAGGAATTAAACGAAATCAGATCTACACCTTCATACCGCCCGCGTAAGGTTGGGGTGGGTCCTACGCGGCCCGCCTCAACTTAATATTTCTAGTTTTTTAATTAATTTTAATACTATTTGGTATTTTGGGCTTGGCTTTCATGTACGGGGTGTTTTTAAAAACATATGGGGGTATTCCGAAATATTTTGGAGGGTTGATATATCTTGGTAAAATTCCTAGATTATTTAATAGAATAAATAGTGCACTCACACTTAAATATAGTAACCCAATTTCACTTTATCCCTACGTCATGAGACAGAACCCCAATGAATTTAGGCAGAGCCTTGACATACATTACGGGGCCCCACGTCACTTGGACAGGGTATCAGTGATCAGGGGCTACAATACTTAAAACAGGGCAGGGCTTTATTTATAAAAATAAAAAGTAGATTTCTTAAAGAGAGAGGGAAAGCTATCGAGCAGAAGGAAACAAATGAGATGTTTGAATGATCTTAACCTTACCTATTTATACATATGTTAGTCTTGGAAGTTACGTTACCCAAGTATGCAAGTTTAACTTTTATTTTACAATTATTTGTTATATTCACTAAATAAAATGTACAGCACATCCATCCTTCACCTTCACACGTGCACTAACATACATATGACTTAAATTTTGAATTATTTTATATAATATATATATATATATATTATAATTAATTTAACTGCTTCACTCTTTTGGCGCTTATAATTTCTAAAGTATGACGTTTATATAAAATAATAAATATGTCATTAGGACGAGTATATTTTTATCTACATTTGGGTCTAAGTTTCATTAAAAACGGAGTAGGTTCAAAATTTTTAAACGGTTCCTACGTTTGCCAAAGTACCTTATATTTTTATTAGTCAACTTTACCCATGATGCATCCTTTTTAATAACATAAGTTTTTATATATATTTTAAATAAAAATTTTGGGACTGTTACATCCTCCCTACCTTGTTTTAAATCTCGTCCTCGAGATTCCTTGAAATATGGATGAATATTTTTAGTTAGTTTAGTTTCAAGGTATATTCTGCCCTTTGTTTTGAATTTCACTTTTACTTTGATCAGAACTATTCTCTATGAGATTCTTATCTTCCCAAGATTTCTTAATGAAATTAAAATTATTAGCGTAAGTGTTTAGATGTGTTGTGTCTTCACACAACTTTTAGTTACAGGTTTCCTAATGCGTTAATACTCTGAGGTAAAGCAAGAGGAATTCTTAAACTTTCAATGACGTCCCATCTTAAAGAGTTCCTGTCGTTCATCTCGTCGCATGAATTTCGAGACGGATAATCAAACGAAATATTGTTTGATATCGGAATTAGAGACGTATACGGGAGATTCCTGATAAGTCTAAAATTATCATTGACACACATGTTCGTGGTTAATTCCTAATTGTCAATCATTATGGCTTTTCGATTTCCTTATAGATACACATATCTATAAAATCATGTATTTCACATACTTGTAATATACGCACCATTCATAAGGTCAATGTATTTAATAGATTCATATTTCCAAAGAAATATCAGACATCAAGTCATGATACTATTTAGGAATTTCCATTATCATAACATATACCCCATCTCACCCGGTCTCGCTGGAGAGGTACCCTCATCTTACCCGGACAAACTGGAGAGTCTACTACACCATACCCAGCCTTGCCGGAGAGGTAGTTATCATTGTATTTCTCATAAATAGATTTTCTCAAATCGTGATTTTAAAGGTACATCGTTTATTATGGTTTGCATCAAGAAACAAAGACACCAGTATTCTCATGATGGATCATATTCTAGAACTGAGTTGTACCAATAAACAAGAAATAACAGTGGCCAGTTGTTATTGCTTATTTATCATACAAGCACTGTTCTAGTCATCATCCTCATGAGATACCAATAACCATCATACTTTATCTATGCAAGTAATTGGCTTATCTCAAAGCTTTATACTAAGGCATTCTTCTTAGGTTCAAGTCTAAATATTGTCCTGGTTGTTACCAGTGAATATCAATATCCCAACTCTTTCATTTAAGCATAGGTATTATTATGATTGTGGTTTTCTTTTGGTTGGAGAATGGAGTTTCAAATATATCATTGTCTCCATTGAAACTATAGCTAGGTTCAATGTAATAAGTATGCTCACAGCTAACTTTATTAGATTCCATCACAAGGAATATTTTATTGAGACAGATGGCATTTTACAACATAGTAATTTCATGGTTTATTCTTATAATAACTTCATGTTTTCATATGAACTACCAATGATATTTTCTCTTATGTTTATCTTACAGAAGATATTATATTGGGTATATCATCAAGGAATTCTATTGGGTATATGCATATATGTGTATAAAATTTCAACTCTCTAGTTAATATTAACTTACGGGATATATACAAACATATATAAAATAATAACTATACATCCGATGGCACCAATCATCATGCTTATTTCCATGACTTTATTTTATACTTTTATAAAGGTAGTATATTGAAATAAATTTCTGTCAAAGATAGTATTTTGGAATTAATAATTTATTCAAAATATAAATTTTCTGGACTCATAAGAAAATTTTCATTTTTAACTAATAGGTTATATTATACCAGACTCACCATTTATATTACCTTAATAATTTCTCCTCAAGTAACCATCTATATATATCTATTTCAATTATCACATTTCTACCTTTTCCTTTACAAGAATCAATCCCAGATTCCAAACCCAGTCCTGCACCCCCAATGAGTGCAGAAAACGTACAAGATCTTAGAAATTTTGGGGAGGAAATTTTAGAAAGCAGTAGGTTTAAAATATCAAAACTTAATTCTCAATTTATTGTATATTATATTATTTATTCAAAGAAGTACTTATGGTAAGTAATACAGAGTTTGACGTTTCAAAAATTGATTCTAAATATATTTGAGTAATATATATGTATTGAAATATGTATGTATATCCCATACAATAGTAATAGTAATTTATTTAAAGATATTACAATATTAAAATTGTAATCTGAATTTTAAATAAAGTTATATATAAAGGACAAAAGTACTAAACAAATATTTGAGTCAACTATTCTTATGTGGGGCATTCATTTTTAATTCTAGTGTGAGAAGAAAATGAATGTTTATAAACATTTTAACGTGCCAGGTAAAATAAATAAATAGATACTAAATTATTGATTTAAGTAGGATAAGAAAAGATGTTTTCACTGTTGCAATATCCTTACTTCTAAAAATTTAATTATCTAATCTTCTACCATAAGTAAATGTGCAAGAAAAAATATACAGTATATTATTTTCGTATAGTATAATATACTTATACTTATGAGAAGATAGGATTTGTATACATATTCTAGTAAAAAGATCTAATAGCCTTGTTACATTTTAATAAATTTGCGACAGACTTATAACATAAGTGCATATACTATTATATATACTATATTACATTTATTAGAATTTATTATACCATGATATTTTATTAAAATTTTAGATATAAATTTTTTTTTACTTACTGTACTATTTTAAAATTTCCATTTTCCAACCGAAAACCGTGTAGGATAGATACCCATATGTACTAGTGGATTTCTATATTTTTTTTTTAATTTAGGATATATAATCCTATAACTAAGATGACAGGTTAATCTTATAACCTTATATTAATTATTTCCAGGCCTAAGATATATTCTGGACATACCTTAATATTAAAGATTTATAGAAACGCTTTCAACGTTTAGTTAGGCCTTTCTACATAGTCCAACCAACCCAAATCTCTTAAAAACTTTTAAATGATTTTATTAAATCATGAATACCCATCATATTCATTTAATCATCTATTTTATTACTAAGTATTTCAATAGAAACTTTTACAAGTAATCCCAACATCAGTTATTTCATAAAACTATGAAAGTATCAAGTCTTATGGTCAACTAGTTATAAACCAGAAAGGATAAAATGGAGTGGTAAATTGGTACATCTGGGTTTCAATACTTGCTTTGGCTAGATCCACTAAAGCAATCTCAAAATTTGATTACTTCTTAAAATCCCTTTGGTTAATTTAATAGCTTTGGTTTTATTTATTTCAATATAAATTATTTCGAAACAATATTATTAAAATCACAGAGGTTTAAAGCTTTATACCATATATTTCAATATATATTTTAAACCAAAGTAAATAATTGGTTTCAAAAGAGAATCATAAACATGAATGCTTTGTTAATAACTAACTTAGTTTGATGTATATTATGATATTATTTGAGTAGGTGGTATTCATAGAAAAATTTCTAGTACAAACATTTGGGTACAATCATAAAATAGATTGATTAAAAACAGCGAACATTGCGACTCATATATATATATGTATTTATTACAACTACAACTGGAATTCAAAATAAACTAGGGATTATGCATCCGTAACTTATTTTAGTCTATCTAGGTTATATGAGTATTAGACTCAACATGCTTTTATATAGGGTTTATTCTATCTCCTGTCTCTACTAATTTGTTATCTAATGGGCAAAGTTCTTTTAAAGTTTCTAGCTCATAGGTAGCATGGGTGCTGGTACTAGTTTGGCCGTTCGACTATTTAATATAAGTTAGCATTTACTGCTGTAGTGGCTAACATATGGAGATTTACCCATTGTTCATCTAATTCACCTTCCCATGGTAGGTTATTGCCTGTTTCTTGAGTTTGTGTATTTATTTCCTTATTGATTTTTGCTCCATTTGGTTGTGACTTCTTAATTTTCTCTCGACTTTTGCTAATAATCCAATTTCTTTTCTTAGTGGTAAATGGTTTCTTAGACTGTGCCTTACGAATAAATATTCCTTCCTCAATATCTGCTAAGTATCCTGAGGGATTTGGTTGAAATGAGGTTCCCTTATCTTTTGGTGATCTATCTAATTGACGATAGATGTCCGAAATTCTTTGCTTACCCATACTGTAGACTAACAAATAGTCAAATAATATAAAACACATAATCACATAAGTTATTTCCTAACACAGAATTAAAATTTAAGTGTCAGCAGAACACTTCTTTGGCTTGAACCAGTGGCTAGGCTCTGATACCACCTTCTGTCACAACCCCCGATCCCTAATTCCCGGGAACGGGCGGCCGCGAGCCAATTTCGGTGGTATCGTTGTTTATTAATTTGGCAGCGAAAAAATTTCATCAGGACCGTAGTTAGGAAATATTTGAGCAGAGTAAACCACCATATTTTATAAATACAATTATATATGGGAAAAACCCAATTTTGTAGTACACATGTTTCCATAGGAATAAATCCTATTTTATTTATTTAAAAAAAATATCTATTTTATTTTAGGTAACTTTATTGCCACTTTTCCAAGCTTTCAGTGCTCTCCAGCTGGCTTTTTATTGTGTTCACACTAAGTTACCTGAAACACGTGTTTAAAACATTTTATCAGCAGAAAATACTGGTGAGTGAATCCCAGTTTAATCAGGTTTAAATAAAAAGTCACAGTGAACAGTATTGAGAGCGATCACATTGTTTATGTCTACACAATTACTCCATTTGGTACTATCAATCCACTGACTTGTGGGTCATATTACACATTGGCTAACTCATTGTCCAATGGTAACGTACTGTCAACCTTGACTTACTACTCACAATGTAGTAAATTTTGTATACAAAACCTCAACATACCGGCAGTAATTTGAAGAACTACAAAGACTCAATCACTGCTAAATTTCATTGTAAAATAGTTAAGGTTTTGTAAAAACTGTTAACAAAAAGGAGATTACTCACATTGCTATTATAGGTCTTTCCTTTGTGGCTTCCTGGTTATAATCTAGTTAAATAAATAATGTACACGTGTTAGTATAATAACCCATTTTAACATTAGCAATACTCTCCCCGAGACAGCATTCCAATGACTACGTCGGGCAGAACCACGACAGTTATTACGGAATCCTAGATCAATCGGGCAGCGTATCTAATACGTATCCAGGGGTTATAATACTTACAACGGAGCAGAACCTCGCTAATTAGGGGGTATAATACCCGAGTGTTATGCCTTCTATTCAGAAATTAAGATTGAGAAACGAATTATGAGCGAATTCTAGTTGAACCCGATGGCTCCTTTATATAGTTCTGATACTGGACTCCCTCGCGGCCCGCGTAACATGAAAGCAGGGCTTACGCGGCCCGCGTTGACTCCAGGTCAACGTATAGCTTATCCAGGTCACTGTGTAGCCTTGCCACGATGATGACACGTGTCATCACCAGGTTACGCCATCATTTGGGACACTCGCGGCCCGCGTAAGTGTTAAGGGTAGCTTACGCGGCCCGCCTTAACTTAAGGAATTAAACGCAATCAGATCTACACCTTCATACCGCCCGCGTAAGGTTGGGGTGGGTCCTACGCGACCCGCCTCAACTTAATATTTCTAGTTTTTTAATTAATTTTAATACTATTTGGTATTTCGGGCTTGGCTTTCATGTACGGGGTGCATTTAAAAACATATGGGGGTATTCAGAAATATTTTGGAGGGTTGATATATCTTGGTAAAATTCCTGGATTATTTAATAGAATAAATAGTGCACTCACACTTAACTATAGTAACCCAATTTCACTTTATCCCTACGTCATGAGACAGAACCCCAATGAATTTAGGCAGAGCCTTGACATACATTACGGGGCCCTACGTCACTTGGACAGGGTATCAGTGATCAGGGGCTACAATACTTAAAACAGGGCAGGGCTTTATTTATAAAAATAAAAAGTAGATTTCTTAAAGAGAGAGGGAAAGCTATCGAGCAGAAAGAAACAAATGAGATGTTTGAATGATCTTAACCTTACCTATTTATACATATGTTAGTCTTGGAAGTTACGTTACCCAAGTATGCAAGTTTAACTTTTATTTTACAATTATTTGTTATATTCACTAAATAAAATGTACAGCACATCCATCCTTCACCTTCACACGTGCACTAACATACATATGACTTAAATTTTGAATTATTTTATATAATATATATATATATATATATATATATATATATATATATAATATATTATAATTAATATAACCGCTTCACTCTTTTGGCGCTTATAATTTCTAAAGTATGACGTTTATATAAAATAATAAATATGTCATTAGGACGAGTATATTTTTATCTACATTTGGGTCTAAGTTTCATTAAAAACGGAGTAGGTTCAAAATTTTTAAACGGTTCCTACGTTTGCCAAAGTACCTTATATTTTTATTAGTCAACTTTACCCATGATGCATCCTTTTTAATAACATAAGTTTTTATATATATTTTAAATAAAAATTTTGGGACTGTTACAGTTGATGAGACTTGTATTAGTTTACCATAGTATTTTTGTGCTTACCAAAAGAAATTGCATGCATTTGTAATAAAACATAAAGGCATAATGTAAGTAACAGACTTTGCATTGATTTGGATAAGGCGCAGAGGCCGCTTAGTACAAAACTTCTAAGATTACATTTTAGGATAAATAAGATACTTAAGTTATTGCGCATGTAAGTAGCTATCCTTGTGTCATATGTTGACAAGTTGAGGAACCTGCCAAATATAAAGGAAACTATGATTACATGCGCGATGCACCACCTTGGCCCCTTAAGTTTGCTTTGCTTTTTAGTTGCTTGGCCCTTCATCTCCGCGGGTGATCTGGCGGATCTCTTTCCACACGTTCTGCACCAAATGCGTAAGCTCCCCGCTTTTGAGTGCCTTTTCTATTTCAGTACGCAGGCTGATACAATTGTCAATGGTGTCGCCTGTATCCTTGTGATACTCACAAAAGAGATTTGGATCTTGTCCCCGCTTGTTCTTCATCTGCTACGGTGGTTTAAACTGATAATTTTCAGTGTTGAGCACCTTCACAGGCGTCTTGGTGAGAGGCGTCCATTGCCTTTCGCGATTTTCTTGCTTGATTTCTTTCTGAGCTGCGATTTTGTTGATTGTTATGCGGGCATCCTCAGAAGAGTATGCACTTGAAGTTGAATCTTTCCAGTTTTTATTGAACTTTCGACCACTGTTTCCGTTCATGTCTTGAGGACGATTCTGGGGCAGCGGTGGTCGGTTGGAGCTTAAATTGCGCTCATCTGAGCATAAACCTTGGCTGCTGCCATCAACTTCTCCCAGCTCTTTGGCAGCCCCTCCGTTCCTGATAACACCTTGATCATGTCATCACATCGCACCACGTATTTGAACTGTGCGTGAATTAGGTGTTCATACACATCGCCAATCTCTAACACTTCTTTGTTATACCGCGTGATGAAATCCTCCAAAATTTCATTATCCCTACGCCAGATGTTCATGACATCTGCAGAATCCCGGATAGAGCGCCGCTGCTGACTAAAATGTACTAAGAATTTTTCCTTGAGATCAACCCAGGATGTTAACTTGCCTACTGGTAGGTTGTCAAACCAAAGGCGCGTGGCGCCTGTGAAGGTTTGGACGAACATGTGGCACCACATGGGCAGTGTCCATCCTCCGATTAGCCCTGCGCTAGTGAAAACGCACAAATGATCATCCGGATCTGTCAGCCCATTAAACTTTCCTACGTTTGAAGGCAATTTTGCACGCTCGAGAGGAGCCAATGCAATTTCTCTGACAAACTTGGAATTTTCGGCAGCTTCTGCTGGTCGATACATTAAGTTGTATTCATACTCCGCTTCTTGATTATAAACCGCACGAACTTTTGGTTTATAACTTGCATGATCCTTTTGCAGCCGATTGAAAACACTCATGTTATCGTCCTCATTGTATGTTCTATCGTATTCATCAGTTTGGGTGTCACACCCTAACCGATGGCGGAAACATCGGAGTGAGACGAAATAGATTGCAAGAGACTTTTTAACATTATTTGTGACAAGTATTTAAATAATAAATTTCCATTTCATTTCTAAAGAGTCAATTACAAAGATTGAAATTAAATACAACAACTTGAAATATAAGAATTACAATACAATAGAATACAAAATTTTAAATGTGTATCTAGGCATCCTACTATGTTCCATGCATCATCAACATCATCTCAAAACCTGCAACATGTTTTAAAAGCATAGTTCAATACAAAGGTATTGGCGAGTACACTAGTTTTGGACTCATGGAATATGTATAAAAGTATTTTCAATCCAACGTAGCATTTGGTATACAAGGTCAAACTATCATGCATAACAATATGTCAAACCCAAGTGTCCACTAGTATAATAGCATCCCTCGATGTAGCAACATCGAGACCGTAAAGTATGAATAATAGCATCCCTCGATATAGCAATAACGAGACCGTAAAGAATATAACTTAACAAAACCCCGTCGGGTGGTGTGCTACTTCTATAGCGCTATAATTGTTAAGGTGGGTTAACAAATAATATGAATTCTAGCATGAACCTAAGCATAACAAAGCATGTATAAGGATTGAATAAATAAAGCATGTTTGTGAATCGTGCATTTTAACAAGTAAAACATGTTGCACCCAAAGTGTATTAAAAGGAAAAATGGGTCAAGTGTACTCACAAATATTGCATATGCTTTCCGATTATCCAATTGTTGACGAGTAATGGGATTAGGAGGTCGAATGTATAAGGGTTAAAGTTCAAGGTATGCTTAGAGTCGAGATCGGAATTTAAAACATAAGACTATAACATATGAAAGTAATCACCTAGTACATATGATACTTGTTCTTGACACTAGGAAACTCTAAGGAGTTTAAATGTTTTCATGGAACAAGGTTCCATTAGAATCGTGACAAGTTATCAAAGTGTACGATGATATAATCTAGTACCTTGACATATGAACACTAGTTTATCATCAAAGATTCGATTATTCGGATAATATGTTTATGTATTATATAGATATACTAATATGTCCAATAGTTTAATACTTGAAGCATGAGGTAGAAGATTAAAATCTTCATTTAGGTACCTCTAAATGTCATAGAAATCATGTAGGAGGAAGGAAGAACAAGTTCTTCCATTTAGGCACCTCTAGGTGTTCACCACTACACTTGATGTAAAAACATACAAGGAGGGTCATGAACTACAAGTAATACAAGAATATTAAACACTAATCTATAAGAAATCATCAAGCAATGTGTGGATTTTATGTAGGACAACCCAAGTTAATCCTTAGTCACACATACATCAAGTCTTGGACTTGAACATCACTTGTGGGTTAAATACTTGACAAAACAGAAAGTTTGTGAGGATTAATCCTCTGATTTTGGATGTCTCGACCTTGTTTTTAAGCCTAACTAACCATAGAAGTGGTTATAAGCATAAGGACATAGGTTTGAGATGAGTTAGACTCAAGTTTGAACAAGTTAAGTAAGGTTTGATTCAAAACAAAACGAACAGTGAACTTTGGAGTCCTTTTGGCAACGTTCCAGGGGCTGGTTTGCTGTGAAAAAGCCATGGAATCGAAGCTAAGGAAGTTCCAAGCACATAGGAAAAAGAATGGAGTAAATCGGACAAGAAATGAGAAAGTTATGCTTGTTTTAGTGAAGGAAGGTGATTCTACTCGAACTTCATATTGGCAGCTGCTTGGAGACGGATTTGAGGGAGTTTGTAGTGATTTGTAAAGTGTAAAATGCTTGGGTTAGGCTTGGTTTATATAGGGAAGGATTAGGGTTGGGTTAGGTGAGTTTTAATGCAAGAAACACACCTTGGAAACTCAACAAAACCACCAAAATAGCCCAATCCCATAAGGGGAAACAACTAATCTGCGGATTCTGCCTCTGGCGGGGCGCGAGAGAATCCAGTGGTGGTGGCGGGGTGCCAGAGACCATCAGGTCTTCAATTCAAGTTTTGAATGGACACTTTGGTCCTTTGAGTTTATATTTTAGGGTTTTAGGGTATATTAAGGGTATTTTATGTAATTTCAACATAGTTTAAGGATAAATTAAGTATGAGGAACATAAACTAAGTATAATTAGGCGTATGAATGTCGTATTTAAGTATCGTATTCGCTAAAAAGAGGTATTATGCATAAGTTTCACGTATTTGTAAGTTTGGCACATAGTTTCCAAGATTTACGAATATGAATCAATTGTTTACCAAAATCAAATGTATGAATATGTATGAAGTATGTTTAACACGAATTTAAAGAAATACGAGTTTTATTTATGAACCAAGTCCCGTATTTGATGAAAGAATGATTACAAGAACGCGAGATTTCCAAAAATAGAATTTCAAGCAATGGTTTCTAAATATGGAAAGTATGAAGACGCAGGGCGTTACAGTGTCCCCTCGTTTAGGAAATTTCGTCCCGAAATTTATTCAAGAGAAAGACTCGAAGGAGTTTTGGCGAAAAGTTGATTATTTAAAATTTGAGACTCGAAAATTTTGAAACGTAAAGAGTATGAATTTTTGAAAAATGACGAGGTGGGTTTGTAAAGAATTTTCTTGGCTAAAATAGATTTGAGGTACCAAGCATTATTGAAACGTATAGGTGCGTATATAGGTAAAACGAGTTGGAACAAGTTTAGATAACTTAAATTAGAAGTGTATTAAAAATATAATGTATTAAGAAGGAAGATTTTGTACAACGCGGTTAGTATTTTGATGGTAGGTGGGGTAGTTTACATAGGAAGTTTAAGGATAGTATAAAATCACACCTTCGTAAGAATTGTTTATTGAGAGGAACGAGGAGGTTTGGTACTTTAAATAAAGCGATAACGGTCTACTAAGCATGTTTACACAAGAATAAAGAATAGGAAGACAGTTTTAAAGGTAATGAGATAAGTTAGGACTCGAATGTTTAAACAAGCTTGATTGTGAATGGGGTTTGTATGAAAGTAAGGATAATGGAGGATAATAGGAGTATGGGGCGAACGATTGACTCTTAATGAATGCAAGTATATGAATGATATAAGTATTGGATAGACGAAAGTAGCGTGTTAAAGATGAAGTGTCGTCGTGGATAATCGGATATAATGCGTTTGTGAGTTGTTTAAAGTTTGATTTAGGTCCAAAGGTCTGCAAAACACTGAATTTCTCATGGCACGTTTTACGAAAGTTTGGTGATATGGTGAAAACACTTATATATAGGAAGTACCAGCGGCGTATCCACCATGTTTTGACCACGTTACGTCCGTTTCGTATTCGGTATCATGTTACGTTCCGTGTCTTACCATACACAGTAGTACACTCTATGGTTCTCATACGCCTATCACTATAATCTCGTGTGCACCCGCGAGTATATTGATCGTCGCATGATACGCATAGTTTGTACTAGTTGTGTGTGAATCAGGGTATACATAATTTAAAAATTAAGAATGTGTACGTGTAAAAATGTAGTATGTAAGCAAGTCCATGCTTAAGGATGTATGGGACCCACGTAAGCGAATCCCTTGGATTCCGCTCACGTACGGGTACGAATGTATGAATCATGAGTATGTATGAAAGTATGAGCATAAATATAAGTTTAAGTATGAACATTCACGTAAGTATGAGTATAGACATAAAACGTATGAGTATAAGTGTAGGTACGAACAATAAAATTACGTATATAGTGTACGTTGGAGCATAACGAATTTGGACATATAAAATGCTTGAGAAATTTGAATATGTAAAACGAATGATATAAGCGAGTTATTTGCGATGTATAGATTAAAATGTGTATGATGATTTACATGTATCGTTGTTTAAGCGAAATGTTGAGTTTATTGAATCAAAAGTAGATTGAGTTTGATTTGGAAGGTAGAACATAGTTTGCAGATGTAAAGGAACATAAAGTACTCATTGGTTATGCATAACGTATTTGGTAATGAATGAAATGATACTTTTGTTTTAAAAAGAGTTTACGTATGTTGAAGATTGTCAGTCCCCATGAAGTCTTCTAGCCCATGTGTTTTGAAATTTGAATGACGAATTAAGCGGTGTAGAAAAAAGGTTTTCAAAAATAAGGGTTCGTTTCATTTGCATCAAACAAGAAATTTTGAAGGTTCTTATGAAAACGTTGATCCTTAGAAAGAAATTTAGCAAAAGGACTTAGTGTACATTGTAAAGGGTTTTGACAAATGATTCGTTGATGTTGAAAAGAGTCTTTGGTAAAACGATCTTATAATATCTATAAGATCTTATAAGTAATTGAGAAAAGTTGGTTTAATTTCGATTAAGAATGGAAGTCTCTAGTATGATGATATAACGTGAGCGTGTGTTTTTAGTGATTAAGTCGAATATGAAGTTCATGGACAAGAGATTCATTGGACCGCTTAAATTGATAAGTAGCATTTCGTATGGTTTTGAAATTCGGGTAGTAAAACGTTCTGAGACATGATTAAGAATCTCATGTATAAGTGTTAAGTGAAAATAGATTGTAGGATAAGAAGTACGTTTGATAAAACAATGTATTTTAAAATTGATATAAGTAGGTATGTTGAATGATAAATGATCTAGGTATAAAACATGATCGGGTTTGCGTAATAAAATTATTTTGAAGGAAAGTTTTGGTAACGTTTCGTATGGTTTTGAAGGAAAGTTTTGGTAGCATTTCGTATGGAAAGTTTTGGTAACGTTTTGGTAACGTTTCGTATGGAAAGTTTTGGTAACGTTTCGTATGGAAAGTTTTGAAGGAAAGTTTTGGTAGCATTTCGTATGGTTTTGAAATTCGGGTAGTAAAACGTTCTGAGACATGATTAAGAATCTCATGTATAAGTGTTAAGTGAAAATAGATTGTAGGATAAGAAGTACGTTTGATAAAACAATGTATTTTAAAATTGATATAAGTAGGTATGTTGAATGATAAATGATCTAGGTATAAAACATGATCGGGTTTGCGTAATAAAATTATTTTGAAGGAAAGTTTTGGTAACGATCACCTAGGTAAGGGAATCACCCCTAACTCGTTGGTGAGGTCGTTTTAAGAAAGAGGGAGTGGAGTTAATCATCAAGAGAAAGAATTCACTCCTATCTTGATGGTATGTCTCCATTTGTTGTTATAAGAAATATAAATAAAATTTTATGAAATCATGCATATGTATAAATGTATGAAATGATTTAATATGTTGTGTGTGTGAAAAGAGAATATCGGAAATAAGTTTGAATTTGAAAGATTGCATCGTATAAGATAAATAATAGAAACACATGTTTGATTAAAATTTGGATGGTTCCAAAATGGAACTTTGACTAACCAAAGTGGTCGAAAAGTCTTTCGAATTTGAGGAGCATGCTTTGGCCTAATAGGTGGAATACTCTTGCCGACAAGTCAGTTAACGGTATTTACCCTTCCGGTTACTACATGTCCCAAATCAATCGAAATTTCTAGACTTGGCGGGATTTATGAAAAAAAAATCAAGGAGTGGAACTAGTCGACAAGGTGCGGGTTTCACCCCTAACTTAACGATTTCGTATCCTAAGTGTGGTTGGTACTCGTCGGGTTAAAATTTAACTTCAACACTTTGACGAGGGTCCACTAGAATTTGAAACTTGAATTTCTCCATCAAGGTGAGGATTTCACTCCTAACTTGATGGTGAACTTCATGTAAAAAGGAAAAATAGATGGATTGAGAGTTGTTCACCAAATTGTGGGTTTCACGCCTATTTTGGTGAAGTCGTCTCGTTTGTGTATTATGAGTGGTTTTGATTTTAGTATAAACGAGTAAAAGACGTATGTTCAAAATAATAATAACAAGTACAAGCACAATAAGCATCCCAAGAAATAATAGGTAAAAGACATTTCAAGGATAACACATAAAGGATGGAATAATACAACAAGTATTAACAATTAATAAAGCAAGTATTAACACAAAAGTGACATATATGTTTAAAAGGCCAAAAGAAAATAAATAAGGAGCAAATAAAGTATCATGCAAGTGGTTCAAGCAAAACATAAGAATAAAGCTCTAGAACTATAGAGTAGGTAAAAAGCATGACAATTTTTCCTAATTCCCTATAGTTATGGCTCTGATACCAATCTGTCACACCCCAACCGATGGCGGAAACATCAGAGTGAGACGAAATAGATTGCAAGAGACTTCATAACATTATTTGTGACAAGTATTTAAATAATAAATTTCCATTTCATTTCTAAAGAGTCAATTACAAAGATTGAAATTAAATACAACAACTTGAAATACAAGAATTACAATACAATAGAATACAAAATTTTAAATGTGTATCTAGGCATCCTACTATGTTCCATGCATCATCAACATCATCTCAAAACCTGCAACATGTTTTAAAAGCGTAGTTCAATACAAAGGTATTGGCGAATACACTAGTTTTGGACTCGTGGCATATGTATAAAAGTATTTTCAATCCAACGTAGCATTTGGTATACAAGGTCAAACTATCATGCATAACAATATGTCAAACCCAAGTGTCCACTAGTATAATAGCATCCCTCGATGTAGCAACATCGAGACCGTAAAGTATGAATAATAGCATCCCTCGATATAGCAATAACGAGACCGTAAAGAATATATCTTAACAAAACTCCGTCGGGTGGTGTGCTACTTCTATAGCGCTATAACTGTTAAGGCGGGTTAACAAATAATATGAATTCTAGCATGAACCTAAGCATAACAAAGCATGTATAATGATTGAATAAAAAAAACATGTTTGTGAATCGTGCATTTTAACAAGTAAAACATGTTGCACCCAAAGTGTATTAAAAGGAAAAATGGGTCAAGTGTACTCACAAAAATTGCATATGCTTTCCGATTATCCAATTGTTGACGAGTAATGGGATTAGGAGGTCGAATGTATAAGGGTTAAAGTTCAAGGTATGCTTAGAGTCGAGATCGGAATTTAAAACATAACACTATAATATATGAAAGTAATCACCTAGTACATATGATACTTGTTGTTGACACTAGGAAACTCTAAGGAGTTTAAATGTTTTCATGGAACAAGGTTCCATTAGAATCGTGACAAGTTATCAAAGTGTAGGATGATATAATCTAGTACCTTGACATACGAACACTAGTTTATCATCAAAGATTCGATTATTCGGATAATATGTTTATGTATTATATAGATATACTAATATGTCCAATAGTTTAATACTTCAAGCATAAGGTAGAAGATTAAAATCTTCATTTAGGTACCTCTAAATGTCATAGAAATCATGTAGGAGGTAGGAAGAACAAGTTCTTCCATTTAGGCACCTCTAAGTTTTCACCACTACACTTGATGTAAAAATATACAAGGAGGGTTATGAACTACAAGTAATACAAGAATATTAAACACTAATCTATAAGAAATCATCAAGCAATGTGTGGATTTTATGTAGGACAACCCAAGTTAATCCTTAATCACACATACATCAAGTCTTGGACTTGAACATCACTTGTGGGTTAAACCCTTGACAAAAAAGAAAGTTTGTGAGGATTAATCCTCTGATTTTCGATGTCTCGACCTTGTTTTTAAGCCTAACTAACTATAGGAGTGGTTATAAGCATAAGGACATAGGTTTGAGATGAGTTAGACTCAAGTTTGAACAAGTTAAGTAAGGTTTGATTCAAAACAAAACAAATAGTGAACTTTGGAGTCCTTTTGGCGACGTTCCAGGGGCTGGTTTGCTGTGAAAAAGCCATGGAATCGAAGCTAAGGAAGTTCCAAGCACATAGGAAAAATAATGGAGTAAATCGGATAAGAAATGAGAAAGTTATGCTTGTTTTAGTGAAGGAAGGTGATTTTACTCGAACTTCAGATTGGCAGCTGCTTGGAGACGGATTTGAGGGAGTTTGTAGTGATTTGTAAAGTGTAAAATGCTTGGGTTAGGCTTGGTTTATATAGGGAAGGATTAGGGTTGGGTTAGGTGAGTTTTAATGCAAGAAACACACCTTGGAAACTCAACAAAACCACCAAAATAGCCCAATCCCATAAGGGGAAACAACTAATATGCGGATTCTGCCTCTGGCAGGGCGCGAGAAAATCCAGTGGCGGTGGCGGGGTGCCAGAGACCATCAGGTCTTTAATTCAAGTTTTGAATGGACACTTTGGTCCTTTGAGTTTATATTTTAGGGTTTTAGGGTATATTAAGGGTATTTTATGTAATTTCAACATAGTTTAAGGATAAATTAAGTATGAGGAACATAAACTAAGTATAATTAGGCGTATGAATGTCGTATTTAAGTATCGTATTCGCTAAAAAGACGTATTATGCATAAGTTTCACGTATTTGTAAGTTTGGCACATAGTTTCCAAGATTTACGATTATGAATCAATTGTTTACCAAAATCAAACGTATGAATATGGATGAAGTATGTTTAACACGAATTTAAAGAAATACAAGTTTTATTTATGAACCAAGTCCCGTATTTGATGAAAGAATGATTACAAGAACGCGGGATTTCCAAAAATAGAATTTCAAGCAATGGTTTCTAAATATGGAAAGTATGAAAACGCAGGGCGTTACATTGGGTGTCCCGCTTTTGTGAGAAATGCGGGCCCAACCATGAATGAACCGATTGACGTTTTTGAGAGTGTTGTTCTTCACGATAATCTCGACGTCTAGATTCAGAATGAGTAGACTCATATCTAGTGCGAGACTGGGAATTAACTTCTGTATCTTCGACCGACACGTATGATGGTGAATCATGATGCAACACTCGAGGTACAGGTGGAGCTCGCACCTGAGCTGCAGATCTGCGTGTCTGTGGTGCTGGTTGAGCAGTTTGTGCACAAAGCTGTGCATAAACGACGTCCAAAGCATCTTGGGACTTAACATACCAAGAGATCGGGGTTTCACCAGGAGATAAATTGAACTCACCGGAATTTCAGGCTGAATTCCTGGAGTGACAGGATCGTTCGCATGATTCGCATCATGTTGAACATCATTATCATCAGACGCTTCTTCCACAATTCCGTCGACACGATATGCATAGGCAAATTTCCTCTGTTCTCGGGTCGAGGACCTGGTGGATTTGACGTACTTCTGCCATTGAAAACAGAAAGAGAAATGAATCGAACAAGAAGATGAGAATAAAAGTAGAAGATCGGTGGGCGCCAATGAAGAAACACCGGATCTAAATTGACCGGAATCAATTAGATCGGGGGGTAGGGTTTCTGAATAAAAGGGTTAATCCTCTCATCGATTGCGGATGGGAGCTACTTCGTCGAAGATCTCTGCAAAACAGGAACGCCGTTAGCCTCATCACGGGCAGAATGGGGGTTCTCTCCGTGACCAACCTCTGGCGTGAGAATCAATACAGTGATCTCAAAGGAGAAGATGAAGTAGTAAGAGTGAAAGTATGTGAAAGTAGCTTGGGAGATCATACCTGAATCCTTCCATTTATAACCATGGTTTTGGCGCCAAAAAGATTACGGAGGTAATGACGGGGTTACTTCTTCCGTTACAGTTATCTCCTTTTCCGTTAATCAGTTATTTCTTCATCCATGCACACAGATCGTAGATCTGATCGATGGTTGGGGAGATGCCACGTGGAAAGTGGTTTTATGTAGTTTTTTCTCCATCATCGTGATTTAGATGAAGGTTTAGGATTATGCCACGTCACATTCGATTATAACCGAATGGGGTTATGCACGATGGGCTTTCAATGCCTTCTAGAATATCTACAGCTGTACACCATTGATTCTTTGCCACGTGTCCATTCTGTTACAACAGGAAAAGATTCCTTTTGTTCAAGTCCTTATTTCATGCGCGCGGGACTGTTTAGGACTTTATCTTCAAGCTTAACTGTACCCTTGCGCGAGCCTGCGCGAGCCTGCGCAAGGGTGTTAGTTGAATATTTGTCTTTCTTTTCTCCGGCGCATGGTCCTCGAAGATTGTTCTTTCCAAATCTTGTTTAAAAACCGCTGTGCGGCCACGTAAGGTCTTGTTTAAGATGATTTTTGGAATGACGTTATGGTATGGTCCTATGCGCTTGCGCAAGGTTTTTAGGGCTATACCCCTTCACGGTTCTATTTTCAAGTTGTTGTACGTGAAGACCAAGAAAACATTGTAACTCCCCCATGGCACTCATCTCAAATTGAGCAATCATCAATTTTCTAAATTACATAGCTTTCCCTTTCCATTTTAGAAATAGAGTATTATCAATTTTACCTCTTTTGAATTCATTAGATAAGAGAAAGGTGGATAGAGTATCATACCAGGCTCTTGGTGCTTGTTTTAGTCCATACAAAGCTTTTTTAGCTTGTAGACATAGTCATGATGGAATGTGTCTTCAAATCCTAGTGGTTGACACACGTAGACCTCTTCTTAGATTTTTCCATAGAGAAAATCACACTTTATATCCATCTGATACACCATGTTGTGGTTGACAGCAAAGGCCAAGATGAGTCTTATAGCTTCTAATCTTGCTACAGGAGGAAAGGTTTTTTCATAGTCCATTCCTTCTTCTTGTCTGTAGCCTTGAACCACAAGCCTGACTATGTTTTTTTATAACAATGCCTCTTTGATTAGTTTTTTTTTTTTCAAAGACCCATTTTCTACCAACTAGACATATATCCTTTGGTAATAGAGCAAGTTCCCACACTTGTTGTCTTTTAAACTGAAGAAGCACTTCTTGCATGGCTTCCACCCAAGTGTTATCTTTCAATGCCTCTTGGTAATTGACATGCTGGATTAATAATAGAAAGCCAACAAATAGGCAGACATATGAAGTTTGGCTTCTTGTGAACACTCCTACATTGATATCTCCTATTACTTGTTCTGGTGGATGAGATATGTGGAAGATAGTGTTCCCAGTGTATGGAATGATAGAATTTTGTGGTGAGGGGCATAATTGGGAATTTTTTGGTGAAACCTCTGTTGCCATTGTGATATGATCAACAGTGGTTTGGAATGGTGGTGGTGGAATTGGCCCAAGTGGGGAATTTGTTGTGGAGGATAGATTAGTGGTATGACCACATGCATAATCGGTGGTTTGAGGTTGACTTTAGTCAACAATGATTCCAGTTGTTGTGGACTGACTGTTGTTTTTTGCAGATGAACTCTGATATACGTTAAATTATACATGTTTTTATCCCACAAAACACTTCCGTTTTAAGCATTTTTGACCGAAACCACGACATTTAGGTACCAAATCCAGTACTTTTATATTTTCAGGTCTTAAACGAAGCACAAAAGAAAAATCTGATGAAAACGGACAAATTCTGATGCAATTATGATGAAACGGACAAAATCTGATACGGCCAGGTGTCGCATGACCGTGCGACCTAACCGCACTACCGTGCCAGTCGTCCGACCTCGGAAGCACTGCTAGTGCGACTGATGGTGCCGATGTTTTCCCGGACCGCACTACCGTGTGACCCTCCGCATGACCGTGCACCAGCTAGACCAAGTTTTCTGATCAGCCTTCTGATGATGTCGCACGACCGTGCGACCAATGGCATGACCGTGCTAATCTTATGACCGAGACAAATTGTCCACTTGTCTGACCCAGAATGGGAGAAATGACGTCACCCGACAAGACCAGTCGCACGACCGTGCCAACCATCGGCACGGCCGTGCCAAACCAAAAATTGCCTATAAATAGAGCCATTCACTACTGGTTTCAATGTTGGGTTTTTCTCCATGTTTTTGGGCGATTTCTGGGTTATGAAGCAGTCCTGGTCAGACCCATTTGAAGCCTCAAGACCGAGTGGAAGCATAACCGATCCAACCCATCAATTCCTTGCTTGTTTATGGTTTGTTTCCTTGTTCTTATACATGTATTCTGATCATTATTCAAGTATTGAGCTGATGTTCTATGTTATGTTTATGTAATTTTGTGTAATAGTAGTAATGAACTTGTTTCTTGAATAATCTTTATGTTGTAATCTTGTTTATATGAATCTTTAGTACATTTTATGTTGAATCTTCATGATTATATAATGAATGTTTCATTGATGTTGAGTTCCTGATTATGTTTGATTATCTTGGATAATGAATCTGGGATTAGTGGGATAATAACTATTTCTTGATTAATCACTTATTTGTAGATTTTGTTTACACCATGAAACCGGACCAGGGTATTGGTTTTATACAAGATATATCTTATTCTGATTAGGAATGCTTTCTTGCACGTAAGGGTTCTAACGAATTATATGGTGTTGATTACATGTTCTTGAACGCGGTTTATGATCCTTGTTTAGTAGTTTTGGTCTGAAATTGCTGACATGGTAGGTTTGTGTTTAAGACTTGTAAAGGTGAAATAGTTTATTATATGATCTACTTAATTGCTTATCCTCGTGGCTGTATTGTGACCATCGTTATTGCTTTCTTTGATAAGTGAGGTTAGGAATCCAGACCCGGTAAATAACCTATCTTTAAAAATTCGCATGAATAAATATCAATAGCTCGCTAATGAATGATTTTAGGTGGTTAACGTGTGACCATCGCGTTAACTTTCCGAAGAATCATAATGCTAGAAATCCAGACCCGGTAACTAGCTGTCTTGCAATTGGAAAATTGATTAAATACTTTTGTGACATATCTAGATAACATGTTTAGGTTGTTTGTGAAATAAGATAATATTTATTTTTCATATTTGGAGTCTATTATGTTTTAGATATAGTTTTAGATAATTTTAGTTAAACACCCATTAACTCATCCTTTTACTGGTAAATTAATGACAAAGATTTAGTACTTAATAACGCCCGTGTTCCATGGATCGATATCTGGCTCTTACCAATACTTTGCTACATATATGACGGGATACACTTGTCCTTTGTTGTGTGTGTTTTAATGTTAAGGTATAAACCATTTTATAAATAATAAAACACAAAGTTACGCCGGGTGCGATTGTAAATACTGTAAATAAATGTGTATAGTCGCGCCCACGTTAAGTTTTTGGCGCCGTTGTCGGGGAGAGCGACGAATTTTCGGAACAATCCGAGTCATTATTTTACCGGTGTACAAACTGTACATACTGTGAATACTTGCATATTTTTGTATTTATTTGTTTCCTATTATTTACTAACTTGTGAATATTTAGCCTGGCACACCCAGTAGGACTAACTTTTGACTAACTTTTTCTTTTTCCGTTTTACTAACAAGCTGACTACTAACCATCTTACTAATTAACTTTACTAACTCACTAACATACTAACTCTTTATTTATTATTCAACTAACACTTTCTTTATTTCAATTATTTATTTAATTCAGTTATGTGTTCGGAATCGAACCATTTTCATTTATTTATTTATTCAATTTATTTATTTCATTCCAGTACAGTTATTTCAGTATTTCATTTATTTCAATTCAGTTATTTCAGTTCTGTTTATATTTATATTTATGCCCGTGGTCGCACGTCGAACCACTTATATATATATATATATTTCATTTTTGTATTTATTTACATTTATTTATTTACCCTCATTTATTCATTTCTGTCCATTTATTTATTTAGTTAACTGCTTATTCATGTTTTGTGGGATAAAAACATGTATAATTTAACGTATATCAAACTCTATGGATCATAATAGACTTTGTATTGAGATGGCAACTCAATGTCAAATATGTGATCTTCTTGTGCTACATTTGGTTTACCTGCATCAACCTCAACCTTTGCACTTACTTCTCAAAATCGAATTTAACAAGGTCAAAAAGTTTTGCTGGATTTTTAAAGAGGAAAGTTCATTGAACTTTACATTCAAGGTTTCTTTTATAGTCATGGTCCTTGTGTTAATCACTTTATAGGCCTTAGCTATAGAAGAATGTCCCAAAAAATATCCACAATCCACTTTGTCTGCAAATTTTGAGATTCAATATAAAGCATGTGCAACCAAAGATTTTAAAAAATGAGATTAATGGTTTTATTTTTAAGAGAATCTCATAGGCAGCTTTTTGATGCCCAAAGTTTATAAAAACTCTGTTTTGAACATGGCATGCAGTATTCACAGCCTCTGCTCAAAATGACAAATAGAAGGCAAGAATCTGCAAGCATGGTTCTTGCAGCTTCAATTAGAGTTCTGTTTTTCTTTTAACAACCTCATTTTGTGTAGGTGTTCTAGGAATACAGAATTGTCTCACTATTCCTTATGATACATAGAAATCATCAAGCTCTTGATTTCTGAATTCAGTCCCATTGTCACTTCTAAGAGACTTTACAGGTAGATCATATTGTTTTTCAACTTTTATAATAAATTCTTTCAGGATACTTACACTGTCATCTTTCGAGTGTAAGAAATAAGTCCATGTGTACCTATGAATATCAACAACTATTACTAAGAAATATTTATTTTTCCTTAAGCTCATGATTTTTACTAGGCCAAACAAATCCATATGTAACATATGTAGACATTGGGTTGTTTTGGATTCTTCAATGGGTTTGTATGATGTTTTATGTTGTTTACCTTTTAAACAGGAAACCCAATGTTCATCACACTTAAATTGTTTGGTTGGTAAACCTCTGATAAGGTTTTGATTTGTCGGATTGTTAATTGTTTTCAAATTAACATGTCCTAACCTTCTGTGCCATAACCCTATTTCTTTTGTTAAGGCAATAGAGAATAGGCAGACATCTATTTTTGGGTTATCTTTTAACATGTCTACTATAACAGTCCCAAAATTTTTTATTTAAAATATATATAAAAACTTATGTTATTAAAAAGGATGCATCATGGGTAAAGTTGACTAATAAAAATATAAGGTACTTTGGCAAACGTAGGAACCGTTTAAAAATTTTGAACCTACTCCGTTTTTAATGAAACTTAGACCCAAATGTAGATAAAAATATACTCGCCCTAATGACATATTTATTATTTTATATAAACGTCATACTTTAGAAATTATAAGCGCCAAAAGAGTGAAGCAGTTAAATTAATTATAATATATATATATATTATATAAAATAATCCAAAATTTAAGTCATATGTATGTTAGTGCACGTGTGAAGGTGAAGGATGGATGTGCTGTACATTTTATTTAGTGAATATAACAAATAATTGTAAAATAAAAGTTAAACTTGCATACTTGGGTAACGTAACTTCCAAGACTAACATATGTATAAATAGGTAAGGTTAAGATCATTCAAACATCTCATTTGTTTCCTTCTGCTCGATAGCTTTCCCTCTCTCTTTAAGAAATCTACTTTTTATTTTTATAAATAAAGCCCTGCCCTGTTTTAAGTATTGTAGCCCCTGATCACTGATACCCTGTCCAAGTGACGTAGGGCCCCGTAATGTATGTCAAGGCTCTGCCTAAATTCATTGGGGTTCTGTCTCATGACGTAGGGATAAAGTGAAATTGGGTTACTATATTTAAGTGTGAGTGCACTATTTATTCTATTAAATAATCCAGGAATTTTACCAAGATATATCAACCCTCCAAAATATTTCTGAATACCCCCATATGTTTTTAAATACACCCCGTACATGAAAGCCAAGCCCGAAATACAAAATAGTATTAAAATTAAATAAAAAACTAGAAATATTAAGTTGAGGCGGGCCACGTAGGACCCACCCCAACCTTACGCGGGCGGTATGAAGGTGTAGATCTGATTTCGTTTAATTCCTTAAGTTAAGGCGGGCCGCGTAAGCTACCCTTAACACTTACGCGGGCCGCGAGTGTCCCAAATGATGGCGCAGCCTGGTGATGACACGTGTCATCATCGTGGCAAGGCTACACAGTGACCAGGATAAGCTATACGTTGACCTGGAGTCAACGCGGGCCGCGTAAGCCCTACTTTCATGTTACGCGGGCCGCGAGGGAGTCCAGTATCAGCACTATATAAAGGAGCCATCGGGTTCAACTAGAATTCGCTCATAATTCGTTTCTTAATCTTAATTTCTGAATAGAAGGCATAATACTCGGGTATTTTACCCCCTAATTAGCAAGGTTCTGCTCCATTGTAAGTATTATAACCCCTGGATACGTATTAGATACGCTGCCCGATTGATCTAGGATTCCGTAATGACTGACGTGGTTCTGCCCGACGTAGTCATTGGAATGCTGTCTCGGGGAGAGTATTGCTAATGTTAAAATGGGTTATTATACTAACACGTGAACATTATTTATTTAACTAGATTATAACCATGAAGCCACAAAGGAAAGACCTATAGTAGCAATGTGAGTTTATCCTCTTTTTGTTAATCTTTTTGGTAATGTTTTACCAAACCTTAAATGTTTTACTATGAAAATTAGCAGTGATTGAGTCTTTGTAGTTCTTCAATTACTACCGGTATGTTGGGGTTTTGTATACAAAATTTACTACACTGTGAGTAGTAAGTCAAGGTTGAAAGTACGTTACCATTGGACAATGAGTTAGCCAATGTGTAATATGACCCACAAGTCAGTGGATTGATAGTACCAAATGGAGTAATTGTGTAGACATAAACAATGTGATCGCTCTCAACACTGTTCACTGTGACTTTTTATTTAAACCTGATTAAACTGGGATTCACTCACCAGTATTTCCTGCTGATAAAATGTTTTAAACACGTGTTTCAGGTAACTTACTGTGAAGCCAATAAAAAGCCAGCTGGAGAGCACTGAAGGCTTGGAAAAGTGGCAATAAAGTTACCTAAAATAAAATAGATGTTTTTTTAAATAAATAAAATAGGATTTATTCCTATGGAAACATGTGTACTACAAAATTGGGTTTTTCCCATATATAATTGTATTTATAAAATATGGTGGTTTACTCTGATCAAATATTTCCTAACTACGGTCCTGATGAAATTTTTCCGCTGCCAAATTAATAAACAACGATACCACCGAAACTGGCTCGCGGCCGCCCGTTCCCGGGAATTAGGGATTGGGGGTTGTGACAGAAGGTGGTATCAGAGCCTAGCCACTGGTTCAAGCCAAAGAAGTGTTCCGCTGACACTTAAATTTTAATTCTGTGTTAGGAAATAACTTATGTGATTATGTGTTTTATATTATTTGACTATTTGTTAGTCTACAGTATGGGTAAGCAAAGAATTTCGGACATCTATCGTCAATTAGATAGTTCACCAAAAGATAAGGGAACCTCATTTCAACCAAATCCCTCAGGATACTCAGTAGATATTGAGGAAGGAATATTTATTCGTAAGGCACAGTCTAAGAAACCATTTACCACTAAGAAAAGAAATTGGATTATTAGCAAAAGTCGAGAGAAAATAAAGAAGTCACAACCAAAGGGAGCAAAAATCAATAAGGAAATAAATACACAAACTCAGGAAACAGGCAATAACCTACCATGGGAAGGTGAATTAGATGAACAATGGGTAAATCTCCATATGTTAGCCACTATAGCAGTAAATGCTAACTTATATTAAATAGTCGAACGACCAAACTAGTACCAGCACCCATGCCACCTATGAGCTAGAAACTTTAAAGGAACTTTGCCCATTAGATAACAAATTAGTAGAGACAGGAGATAGAATAAACCTTATATAAAAGCATGTTGAGTCTAATACTCATATATCCTAGATAGACTAAAATAAGTTACGGATGCATAATCCCTAGTTTATTTTGAATTCAAGTTGTAGTTGTAATAAATACATATATATATATATATATATGAGTCGCAATGTTCGCCGTTTTTAATAAATCTATTTTATGATTGTACCCAAATGTTTGTACTAGAAATTTTTCTGTTAATACCACCTACTCAAATAATATCATAATATACATCAAACTAAGTTAGTTATTAACAAAGCAGTCATGTTTATGATTCTCTTTTGAAACCAATTATTTACTTTGGTTTAAAATATATATTGAAATATATGGTATAAAGTTTTAAACCTCTGTGATTTTAATAATATTGTTTCGAAATAATTTATATTTAAATAAATAAAACCAAAGCTATTAAATTAACCAAAGGGATTTTAAGAAGTAATCAAATTTTGAGATTGCTTTAGTGGATCTAGCCAAAGCAAGTTTTGAAACCCAGATGTACCAATTTACCACTCCATTTTATCGTTTCTGGTTTATAACTAGTTGACCATAAGACTTGATACTTTCATAGTTTTATGAAATAACTGATGTTGAGATTACCTGTAAAAGTTTCTATTGAAATACTTAGTAATAAAATAGATGATTAAATGAATATGATGGGTATTCATGATTTAATAAAATCATTTAAAAGTTTTTAAGAGATTTGGGTTGGTTGGACTATGTAGAAAGGTCTAACTAAACGTTGAAAGCGTTTCTATAAATCTTTAATATTAAGGTATGTCCAGAATAGATCTTATGCCTGGAAATAATTAATATAAGGTTATAAGATTAACCTGTCATATTAGTTATAGGATTGTATATCCTAAATTATAAATATATATATATATATAGAAATCCACTAGTACATATGGGTATCTATCCTACACGGTTTTCGGTTGGAAAATGGAAATTTTAAAATAGTACAGTAAGTAAAAAAAAATTATATCTAAAATTTTAATAAAATATCATGGTATAATAAATTCTAATAAGTGTAATATAGTATATAGAATAGTATATGCACTTATGTTATAAGTCCGTCGCAGATTTATTAAAATGTAACAAGGCTATTAGATCTTTTTACTAGAATATGTATACAAATCCTATCTTCTCATAAGTATAAGTATATTATACTATACGAAAATAATATACTGTATATTTTTTCTTGCACATTTACTTATGGTAGAAGATTAGATAATTAAATTTTTAGAAGTAAGGATATTGCAACAGTGAAAACATCTTTTCTTATCCTACTTAAATCAATAATTTAGTATCTATTTATTTATTTTACCTGGCACGTTAAAATGTTTATAAGCATTCATTTTCTTCTCACACTAGAATTAAAAATGGATGCCCCACATAAGAATAGTTGACTCAAATATTTGTTTAGTACTTTTGTCCTTTATATATAACTTTATTTAAAATTCAGATTACAATCTTAATTTTGTAATATCTTTAAATAAATTACTATTACTATTGTATGGGATATACATACACATTTCAATACATGTATATTACTCAAATATATTTGAATCAATTTTTTAAACGTCATACTCTGTATTACTTACCATAAGTACTTTTTTGAATAAATAATATAATATACAATAAATTGAGAATTAAGTTTTGATATTTTAAACATACTGCTTTCTAAAATTTCCTCCCCAAAAGTTCTAACATCTTGTACGTTTTCTGCACTCATTGGGGGTGCAGGACTGGGTTTGGAATCTGGGATTGATTCTTAAAAAGGAAAAGGTAGAAATGTGATAATTGAAATAGATATATATAGATGGTTACTTGAGGAGAAATTATTAAGGTAATATAAATGGTGAGTCTAGTATAATATAACCTATTAGTTAAAAATGAAAAATTTTTTATGAGTCCAGAAAATTTATATTTTGAATAAATTATTAATTCCAAAATACTATCTTTGACAGAAATTTATTTTAATATACTACCTTTATAAAAGAATAAAATAAAGTCATGGAAATAAGCTTGATGATTGGTGCCATCGGATGTATAGTTATTATTTTATATATGTTTGTATATATCCCGTAAGTTAATATTAACTAGAGAGTTGAAATTTTATACACATATATGCATATACCCAATAGAATTCCTTGATGATATACCCAATATAATATCTTCTGTAAGATAAACATAAGAGAAAATATCATTGGTAGTTCATATGAAAACATGAAGTTATTATAAGAATAAACCATGAAATTACTATGTTGTAAAATGCCATCTGTCTCAATAAAATATTCCTTGTGATGGAATCTAATAAAGTTAGCTGTGAGCATACTTATTACATTGAACCTAGCTATAGTATCAATGGAGACAATGATATATTTGAAACTCCATTCTCCAACCAAAAGAAAACCACAATCATAATAATATCTATGCTTAAATGAAAAAGTTGGGATATTGATATTCACTGGTAACAACCAGGACAGTATTTAGACTTGAACCTAAGAAGAATGCCTTAGTATAAAGCTTTGAGATAAGTCAATTACCTGCATAGATAAAGTATGATGGTTATTGGTATCTCGTGAGGATGATGACTAGAACAGTGCCTGTATGATAAATAAGCAATAACAACTGGCCACTGTTATTTCTTGTTTATTGGTACTACTCGGTTCTAGAATATGATCCATCATGAGAATACTGATTTCTTTGTTTCTTGATGCAAACCATAATAAACGATGTACCTTTAAAATCACAATTTGAGAAAATCTATTTATGAGAAATACAATGATAACTACCTCTCCGGCAAGGCTGGGTATGGTGTAGTAGACTCTCCAGTTTATCCGGGTAAGATGAGGGTACCTCTCCGGTGAGACCGGGTGAGATGGGGTATATGTTATGATAATGGAAATTCCTAAATAGTATCATGACCTGATCTCTGATATTTCTTTGGAAATATGAATCTATTAAATACATTGACCTTATGAATGGTGCGTATATTACAAGTATGTGAAATACATGATTTTATAGATATGTGTATCTATAAGGAAATCGAAAAGCCATAATGATTGACAATTAGGAATTAACCACGAACATGTGTGTCAATGATAATTTTAGACTTATCAGGAATCTCCCGTATACGTCTCTAATTCCGATATCAAACATTTTTTCGTTTGATCATCCGTCTCGAAATTCGTACGACGAGATGAACGACAGGAACTCTTTAAGTTGGGACGTCATTGAAAGTTTAAGAATTCCTCTTGCATTACCTCAGAGTATTAACGCATTAGGAAACCTGTAACTAAAAGTTATGTGAAGACACAACACATCTAAACACTTACACTAATAATTTTAATTTCATTAAGAAATCTTGGGAAGATAAGAATCTCGTAGAGAATAGTTCTGATCAAAGTAAAAGTGAAATTCAAAACAAAGGGCAGAATATACCTTGAAACTAAACTAACTAAAAATATTCATCCATATTTCAAGGAATCTCGAGGACGAGATTTAAAACAAGGTGGGGAGGATGTAACAGTCCCAAAATTTTTATTTAAAATATATATAAAAACTTATGTTATTAAAAAGGATGCATCATGGGTAAAGTTGACTAATACAAATATAAGGTACTTTGGCAAACGTAGGAACCGTTTAAAAATTTTGAACCTACTCCGTTTTTAATGAAACTTAGACACAAATGTAGATAAAAATATACTCGTCCTAATGACATATTTATTATTTTATAGAAACGTCATACTTTAGAAATTATAAGCGCCAAAAGAGTGAAGCAATTAAATTAATTATAATATATATATATATTATATATAATAATTCAAAATTTAAGTCATATGTATGTTAGTGCACGTGTGAAGGTGAAGGATGGATGTGCTGTACATTTTATTTAGTGAATATAACAAATAATTGTAAAATAAAAGTTAAACTTGCATACTTGGGTAACGTAACTTCCAAGACTAACATATGTATAAATAGGTAAGGTTAAGATCATTCAAACATCTCATTTGTTTCCTTCTGCTCGATAGCTTTCCCTCTCTCTTTTTGAAATCTACTTTTTATTTTTATAAATAAAGCCCTGCCCTGTTTTAAGTATTGTAGCCCCTGATTACTGATACCCTGTCCAAGTGACGTAGGGCCCTGTAATGTATGTCAAGGCTCTGCCTAAATTCATTGGGGTTCTGTATCATGACGTAGGGATAAAGTGAAATTGGGTTACTATATTTAAGTGTGAGTGCACTCTTTATTCTATTAAATAATCCAGGAATTTTACCAAGATATATCAACCCTACAAAATATTTCTGAATACCCCCATATGTTTTTAAATACACCCCGTACATGAAAGCCAAGCCCGAAATACCAAATAGTATTAAAATTAAATAAAAAACTAGAAATATTAAGTTGAGGCGGGCCGCGTAGAACCCTCCCCAACCTTACGCGGGTGGTATGAAGGTGTAGATCTGATTTCGTTTAATTCCTTAAGTTAAGGCGGGCCGCGTAAGCTACCCTTAACACTTACGCGGGCCGCGAGTGTCCCAAATGATGGTGCAGCCTGGTGATGACACGTGTCATCATCGTGGCAAGGCTACACAGTGACTAGGATAAGCTATACGTTGACCTGGAGTCAACGCGGGCCGCGTAAGCCCTGCTTTCATGTTACGCGGTCCGCGAGGGAGTCCAGTATCAGCACTATATAAAGGAGCCATCAGGTTCAACTAGAATTCGCTCATAATTCGTTTCTCAATCTTAATTTCTGAATAGAAGGCATAATACTCGGGAATTATACCCCCTAATTAGCGAGGTTCTGCTCCGTTGTAAGTATTATAACCCCTGGATACGTATTAGATACGCTGCCCGATTGATCTAGGATTCCGCAATAACTGTCGTGGTTCTGCCCGACGTAGTCATTGGAATGCTGTCTCGGGGAGAGTATTGCTAATGTTAAAATGGGTTATTATACTAACACGTGTACATTATTTATTTAATTAGATTATAACCAGGATGCCACAAAGGAAAGACCTATAATAGCAATGTGAGTTTATCCTCTTTTTGTTAATCTTTTTGGTAATGTTTTACCAAACCTTAAATGTTTTACTATGAAAATTAGCAGTGATTGAGTCTTTGTAGTTCTTCAATTACTGCCGGTATGTTGGGGTTTTGTATACAAAATTTACTACACTGTGAGTAGTAAGTCAAGGTTGACAGTACGTTACCATTGGACAATGAGTTAGCCAATGTGTAATATGACCCACAAGTCAGTGGATTGATAGTACCAAATGGAGTAATTGTGTAGACATAAACAATGTGATCGCTCTCAATACTGTTCACTGTGACTTTTTATTTAAACCTGATTAAACTGGGATTCACTCACCAGTATTTCCTACTGATAAAATGTTTTAAACACGTGTTTCAAGTAACTTAGTGTGAAGCCAATAAAAAGCCAGCTGGAGAGCACTGAAGGCTTGGAAAAGTGGCAATAAAGTTACCTAAAATAAAATAGATGTTTTTTTTAAATAAATAAAATAGGATTTATTCTTATGGAAACATGTGTACTACAAAATTGGGTTTTTCCCATATATAATTGTATTTATAAAATATGGTGGTTTACTCTGATCAAATATTTCCTAACTACGCTCCTGATGAAATTTTTCCGCTGCCAAATTAATAAACAACGATACCACCGAAACTGGCTCGCGGCTGCCCGTTCCCGGGAATTTGGGATCGGGGGTTGTGACATCCACTACATAAAAATTGCCACTTCTATGAGCAACAAGTTGTGTAGTGCTTTCAGCTATAATTTTGTCAATCTTTTAAACTACATCAGGTCCTACAATTTTACAAGTTTTCTTTGTAAAAAATGAGCCATAGCGTTTGTCACTCATTTGTGAGACACTGAGTAGATTGAATTTTAAATTCTCAATACGATTAACATTTTCAAATTTTAGCTTACCAGCCTGGACAGTTCCTAACCCCAACACTTTTCCTTTTGAATTATTTCCAAAGGATATATTACCACACCGATGAGTATGGAAGTTATACAGTAGAGCTTTGCATCTAGTCATATGTCTGTATGCTCCACTATCAACATACCATAGGCTATCTAGGCATGTAGAAACTCCCGTTTCGGTGGCCATTAATGTACATTAGCAATTATTCTCATCTTCAGTTGTATTCCAAGGATCATTGTTTTTTACAGCATTTGCATCAACCTTTTCACAAACTATTGTTTGTGCTGAGTTAGATGCACTCTCAACATTTTGTATGTCAAGAGTTTCCTGGTTGTTTTTAACAATTTCTTCAGTTTTACTGAATTTCTCTTTTAACTCATCCCATAGCTCTTTTGCAGTATTACAATGTAACAGTTCTGCATAGATCTCATTTGGCAGAGCCATTGCAATCACATTAAGTGCTTTAGCATCTATCTCAGACTTTTTGAAATCTAGCATTAAGTAATCTTCCGGTTTCTTTGGGTCCTACATATTAGGATTCTCGACACTAGGTGTCATTGGAATATAAGGTCCGAACATTATAGACTTCCAACATCCTATGTTTTGTTGAGCAAGATAATGCACTAACCGACGTTGCCAGATATTGTAGTCTTATCTAACAAGCATTGGTGGTTTGCAATTGTAATCGAAGATAAGGGAATAATGTTTGTTGAGTGACATTCTCTTTTGATCTTTTGTAGAAGAATATAATATGTGATACACACTTTTGAGTTCTACACTTTTATACTCTGAGCTACGAATAGATTGTATCTCTATGAGCTAATCTTTGAATGTGAAACTGATAGTGAAATCAAATTTAACGTGACAATGCTATGATACAAATTGTTAGGGTCTGAGTTTGATACTTGTGAATTAAAGCTAGTTAAACAACCAATTTATGATTGCAGTAAATAATAAATTCACAAGTAGAAAGATATTATCAACTGTTTTCATTAATGATTCAAATGATTACAAAATGTTTTAAAGCTTAATGATTCTACAATCTCCCCATCGGCCTGATCACTCACAAATCTATTAGTACAAAAGAGAATGTGTGTGAAGTGATGAAATAGATCTCTAACTTGCGAGATCTATTTATACTAAGTACGAAAGCTCTGTTTGTGATTGGCTGACATCACCCTAATAGTGACATCTATCATTCCTCTCAGAGAAGATTCCACAGATATTGCAAACATCTGCGCAAATCAAACAACTGATCTAACTATGTCAAACATTGTTAAAAAGCAAATATTGTTAAATTAGGAAACAACTGTTAAGCTATCCTATGTTGCTTTGTTCCTAACATCTGTTTGGCCAGACAGATATTTGGTCTTCTTCATCAGACCTTTACTTCAACAGACTTTTAGGACATGAACAGACCTTGTTTCTTCATGAATAGCGGTTCCAAGGCTTTAAACAGATGTTTGCGGGTCTTCAAAAGATGCTCTGATTTAGGTGTTCAAGATTCATTGTCTTTGGGAGGAAATTTCGTCTTCAACTGTTTATTTCTTGATCTCTTGTTCATGTTTTGGCTTTTAAATAGCATCTGTTCTTTTGTAGATCTAACATCCTGGAAGCCCTCCATCTGAAAAGCCACCTTTGTTCCCATTGTAATGGTTTCACTAGCCTCCACTTGAACCTCTGTGTTTCCCCAACATTCGTACCATCCTGAGCTCTAGTGGATTACTATCTACAATTTTTTTGGGTTTGGAGTTTGCAGCACATCATCTTATTCAATCATTGCTATGTCTTCAGCCTGTGTGTCTGGTACTTGCTTTGACCATTCCTCATATGAGGATCCCCCATTCACCGCCTAATTTAAGTCAAACAAGGGCCCATGGCCCAATAAGTTGTTTTTTTTAATTTACCCCTTCTAATACAATTATTATCTTCCTTTTGTGTTGGGCTTCTTAAATTTATGGGTCGTCTTCTAACCTTGGGCCTGACTCCATAGTTATGTTTTGGCCCACCAAAAATGGTCCCCTACTAAACGTTGGCTCCACACATGAGTCGTCAGTCTGCTAGGCATGTGCGTCGTTTTCCCCTCCTTGGGAATCAACGCCATTATTAAGTTTCTTTCCCATGCATGTCCCCTCCCCTACCCAGCGTTTCGTTTCGTTTCCCGATCCCGTATTGTCTTCCACCAATGGACTCCGGACACCAACCGCTAGTACTTTATAATTGTTTCCACCAATCTCCCCTTCTTCCAAATTTTCATCCCGTCTATTCATCGAGCCTGTTGAAGTGGACGATTCATACACCTTCTGTGTAGATAGGTCCTCCATGATTGAAGAAAACCAATCATACGGTTCCTTTGTTATCCATGCTTTGTACTTTACACCTTTCCACACTAGGTCAATCTCTTCGTGAATATGTGCTCCGTTCGTAGACAAAACAAAACATTTCCCTGAAGATACATCAACACTTTACCATGAGAAATCTGTGTTCTTGATCACAACCCCAAACTTTGATCCGATGTTTCCCAAATAGCTAATTATCTCTGAGGTGATATGGAACACCATCCACCCTGAGACAGATCACCCGATCATACGTAATAACTTAGACTTCCTATGCAACTACCGCTAATAAAAACTCCCCCACATGCATTTCCTCCCCAAAAACCCTTCCATTACTTGTTTATCCTTCAGCACAGCACAACCATGGACTTCAACCCACCTACACAACGAACCGGTGCATCCTCATAACCACCCATATTCAACATTGAGCATATGTAGCTGACCACCTTAATTTCACAAGTGACATATGTTTTGGACATAAATATGCATCCTTAACTACCCTGTGTGGTTGGAAAGCTTTCCACAACAGGGAGTTTGATATCCCTCCCAGCATATTTGTCACAAAGAAAGTAGTCACTGGTAACTGTCTCCTTTCGCCTTTCTTGGACTCCGGTATGGAACATCCATACACTCGTCTACTATCCCTCTATCTCTCATTTTTTAGGTAGTCCATGTATTTTAAATAGAACCCGTTGTTATTATAACCTAAGTATTAACTAGAGTAAATTGCCATTTTAGTCCCTGTGGTTTGAACCATTTTGCCAGTTTAGTCCAAAGGTTTCATTTTTAACATCTGGATCCAAAAAGGTTTCATCATTGCCATTTTGGTCCAACTGACTTAACTCCATCCATATCTGTTAAAGCTGCCAAGGGCATTTTTGTCATTTCAGTTTTCCTTTTATTAACCCTTTTTTCTTAATTGCTTTTTCCTCTCATTTTGGCGCCCTTTTCACCCTGTATATAACCAGATCGACTGAAACCCTAAAATCCTAATTAACTTGAGCAAAGCAAACCATCTCTCCTACCTACCTTCAATCTTCAACAATGGTGCAATGTCCATGTGGTGCCCATACTGTAATTCGAACTTCATGGACCTCTTTGAACCCCGGCAGACGTTTTTACTGTTGCAATAGAGAGGTATTTAGGTTTCTTTCATCATCTTCATAATCACCTGCGATTTGTTCATGTTTCTGTCATTTTTTGTTAACAGGGGGAGGGGCTGTGGATTCGTTGCTTGGGCTGAGGCTGAGTTGTGTCAAAGATGTGCAGGAATCATAAGAGGGCAGTTGAACTCCATCCGCAGGCTTGAAGAAGAGAACAGGAGACTGAAGTGGCTATTGTGTGTTACTTGGGGTTTATTGATGTTGTACTATGTCTGTAGTTAAATGATGCGTATTTAGGTTATTTCGAGTGTTTGTAGTTCATGAATATGGTATGAATCTTGTAAGATTTTTGGTTTAGTTAATGGAACTATGTTAATGGTGTTATATGAATGATATTTGAATGATTCTTGATGGTATGAATGATGTAAGATTGTTGATGGTGTTATATTGAAGTAAACTGCAGCCATTAAAAGAAACTGGAACTATGTTAATGGTATGAATGATGTAAGATTCTTAATGGAACTATGTTAATGGTATGAATGATGTAAATTTTCCGATAGATTGTATTGTACAAAGCGGCCATTAAAAGAAACTGGCCATTACAAACCTGCATTATATTGAAGTAAACAGCCAAAATACAAACTGGCCATTAAAAGAAACTGACCCATTACAAACCTGCATTACATTGAAGTAAACTGCAGCCATTACAAACCTGAACTAAACTGCCAAAATACAAACTGACCCATTACTGAACTAAACTGTAGTTGACGATTACATACCAAAAGAGTAACTGGCCCATTACCATAATAGATTACAAGTACCAAAAGACTTAACCCTAAACTGTTTTACCAAAATACATAACCATAACCCATGACAAGTGCCAAAATACATAACCATTAATTGTTTTACCAAAATACATATCAAAGGACATAAGACCTAAGCAACATTTTCACTTGGACCTGCACCACTTTGACTTGCACCAACCTGACTTGCACCATCTTGACTTGCATCTACATCTTGTTATTTCTGTCTTTTCTTGCATGTCCTCTTGTTGTGGCCTTTTGCCTTGCAAATCTCACAGGTTATAGTGTTTCCCTTTCTGGTCAACTTTCCTGCATCTGGAATGGATGCTTCAGTATTCTGTGTTTGGGTCTGTGTTTGCCTTAATTCCTCTGCTGACTTCTTCCTCTTTTTCTTTGGTCTGCCTATCTGGTTATGATGTTTAGGAGGTAACAAAGTGGTGGGGCATCTCGACTTTGGCCATTCATCCATACCATTGATTGGTTCAATGGTACACTCATAAAGAAGTGTATGCTATTGAAGACTTCACACAGATTGTTTAGGAGTACATCACACTTTGCCCTACCTGTACATGCACAACTTTATGTTATTAATGTGTACACTACAATAAAGAAGTTTATGCTATATATGTCATACCACTGAAATGAGATCTAGACCAATGCCTTGGAGGAATTTGTTTCAACCAGTCATGTAAGTCTTTATCTTCTTCCTCAACTGCCTTCATTGCATTTTCCCAACCTCTTGGTGTAAGGACACTAGCACAGCTCCATAACAAATCTTTGTAGACATCACCCTTCCATCTTGTTTTCATATTCTCATGTATATGCCTTAGGCAGAACCTATGTTCAGCCTTTGGATACACCTTTTCTATTGCTGGTATTATACCCTACATAAGCAAACAGTTTATGATACATAAGTAAACAATTAAATCAGTTACATAAGTAAACAATTAAATCAGTTACATAAGAAAATAGTTTATGATACATACCTTCTGCTTATCACTTATAAAGGTGAAATATGAGTTGGGATCCAGCCCTAGATAATCTCCCAAGCACATCAAAAACCATGTCCGTGAAGCTTTGGATTCTGACTCAACCAATGCATAGGCTACCGGGTAGATGCCATTGTTTGCATCTATACCAACTGTAGTTAAGACCTGCCCTGGATAAGGCCCCTTCATGAAACATCCATCTAGACCCAACAAATTTCTACCAGCTATCTGAAATCACCTTTTTAAACCAGCTAAACAAATGTATATCCTTTTAAACTGCCTTGTTGGAGAATGTGGGTTAGGCTCCTTCTCAACCTCTATTTTTATTGTTGTACAAGGATTAGCCCTAAGCAATTCTTCACAGTAGTCTCTAAGCATTGTATATTGAACATTATAATCACCTTGAACTCTCTTTATTGCCTGAGACCTAGCCCTAAACATCTGCATTACAGTAACTTCTACCTGGAACTTCTTTTGTATCATATCTTGTAAGGATTTGAGTGGAATAGTAGGATTAATCCGAATAGTACCTTCTATCTCCCTAGCCAACCAACCGATTGTGCAGAGCCTAACATCCCTTGTGTTTAAACATATGTGCTCTTTCAAGAAGGTTTTAACTACCAAAGAGCCGACACTCTTGCTCTTTGATATGTGCAGCAGCCAAGGACATGTAGGGTTTATATCCCTTTTTTTAGGTTTAGGTTTAACTTTAGGCCCATTTGCATTTTTTGCTGAATTTACAGATGTACCCCCAGCATTTAATGAACTTCCAGATATACCCCCAACATTTAATGAACTTCCAGATATACCCCCAACTGTCACATCTTCAACTTCCAGCCCTTTTGCTTTTGTTTTACCCCTAATGTTTGTTACATCTTCAGCAACAGCCCCATCTTTTGCCTCGGTTTCACCCCTGACCAGTTTAGGATTGAACCCCTTACACACTACACGAAACCTAGATGTATCATTTCTTACTATCATCAGTTGCCTCCTACTTTCCACTACATGTTTTTTAAGTAACCTTTTGATTTGTTCCTTATTACTAAAGGTTTGACCAAGATAAAAAGGACAACCATCAGTTTTTTTGGTTTTTTTATGCTTCCTCCTATGAGCCCTCATGCTCTTTTGCATCTTTGTGTCATTCTCATCATCACTCAAACTATCAAATTCTTCTAAGTCAATCTCAACATCCATGTTCACATCATCTCCAATATCTAAGTCTGTCCCATCATCACTTAAATCAAAATCTACTGCAGCCCTAAAATCATCCATATCAACATCATACTCCTCAACAATGTTATCAACATCCATAATATAGTCTGAGTCTTCATCAGATACATAATTACCCTCAGCTGCTTTGCCCTTTCTTACATTATAACCCTCAGCTACTTTGGCCTTTCCTTTAGAAACTTCATCTACTTTGGCCTTTCCTTTAAAAACCTCATCTATATCACTACTATCATCCTGCCCATAATCACCCGCCTTAGGTTCAAAATTGCTATCATCTGATCCATCACTGCCACTATTTTCTGATCCATCACTACTTACAATCTCTTCAACAATGTGCTCCCCATCAGCTGCACTACTGCCATCCACATCATCTACATTTCCATTGATATCATGCTCTGCATTGTTTCTTAACTGCAAACCTTCATAACCAGGACTAATATGTTCTACAAACACATCTATCAGTTTAGTAGTTCTAGATAGCTTTAAAAGATCAAGAATATAGCCATCATTTACCAGTGGTCTTAGCCCTAAATCCAGATCCTCTCCTGGCAATCTATAAATCTCATATCATCCTCCTCTCTATACCCAATATCCACCATCATATCCTTCAGTACAATGACTGAAAAGTAGTCTGAGTTAACCTTGTCAACATAAGAAACCTTACCCTTCGCATATGTCATTCCAGGATACTCTGTAAATTCACCCCCATGGTGTATTTCGATTGAAAAGTTTTCAGGGTAGTTTACTGCATCAATGAACATATAAACTTCAAATAAGTGATCAAGCCACTTAAAAAGGCAAAATTTAAACAAAATGTTGAGTATTAAACAGAACTTACCATATGCCTCTTCTGGATTGAATACTTCATTAGGATCACGAACACACCAAGGCTCATTCATCGTTCAGAAACCACCGCACAATGCTCGTTCACAGCTCAGTCGCCTTTGATCGATCGTCTTCGTTTCGTTGTTAGGGTTTTAAAATTGGGGAACTGTGTGTGTTGTGATCGATGTAATGAAGTAGGTATGTTATTTATGGAGCTTATAATAAAACAAAAAAGCTTTAATTAAAAGAAAAAGCAATTAAGAAAAAAAGGTTAATAAAAAGAAAAATGAAATGACAAAAATGCCCTTGGCAGCTTTAACAGATATGGATGGAGTTAAGTCAGTTGGACCAAAATGGCAACGATAAAACCTTTTTGGATCCAAATGTTAAAAATGAAACCTTTGGACTAAACTGGCAAAATGGGCCAAACCACAGGGACTAAAATGGCAATTAACTCTATTAACTAATTTATATACTATTAATTTGAAACATTTGTGTGCATATTTGGTTGTAAGTTGAGCTTAAATGGTTGTACCTTAATCAAATATAGGTTGTAAGTCGTGCTTAAGTGGTTGTAGCTTAATCAAATAATAATTGTTTCATTACCTTACCAAATACAATATATTTTGTATGCATGTATGGTTGTAAATTGTGCTTAAGTTGTTGTACCCTAATCAAATAATGGTTTCATTATCTTACCATATTCAATCGGTTTGATTCATTTAAAGTTGTGTTGTTTTATTTGTGAATTATTATTATTTATAATAATCTAATTAATTTAGCCAAAATCTTGTATAAATATAAGTTGCAACATATTGATGCAATGGTTGTTGTAATGTATGCATTATGATTTGTATAGTGGTAATGATATATATTATATATAGATTACAATGAACCTGTCAAACGAGAAAAAAATTGACGCAGGTTCATCGTAACGCGCGAGTCCTAGATCAGCTTAGTTATTTTATTTTATATTTTACGTTTCGATTTAATTTCTTCGCATTAACACCGCAACTTCAGTGTCGATGGTCGCTGACAGTAGTGTGGCATTAGTGCTCGCCCCCGCCGCAACGCAGGGGCTGCTTAATACTAGTTATACACGTTTCGGAAGTTAATTGAGTTAGTTAAACTAGCAACATCCAACCACCATTTATGGGGTGTGATGGTTGGTTGTGTCTCTAGTTAACTTCTGTATCATATCTAATAAATAACTAATTGGTTGCGTCATGTGTCATCATTTTATGAGTCCAATATTATTTTTCTCGTTTTTCTTATTTCACTCTATCGTATTGTATTTCATAATTTAAGAAAGTTAATTCATAAATCATATCTTATCTCAAATTGTCATTTTATAATTCGTAAATTTGCGTTACTAATTATTTAGTATTTCTGTTATTCAACTTATGTAATACACGTATTTCTAACTTGGTGTGTATATATATGTATTTAAATTTGTTGTTATGTATCCGACTTTTTATCATTTATACAGTTGTAGTTGTTGTGATTAATACAAGAATCATAATATATTCTTATCCTTGGTTGTATCCATGTTTTTTGACATTTACTTATCTCGAACCGTAAGCACACATACTAAAACGAACAAGAAACTTTAACTTTGATGACTTCAATGATATTATCAATATCAAACCGTACGTAGCATATGCTTAGGATTTTATCACTAGGAAACTCGCCGGCAATTCCCAATGACATCTTTTATCTACTTCTATTTCTTATAAATACTTGTTTTCAAGAAATTAATCTCAAAATGGCGCTCAAAGTTTTATGGGCGCTTGATGTCGCCAAGACACAGTATTACCACTTTAAAGCGATCATTATCGCCGGTATGGGCTTATTTACTGATAGTTACGATTTATTTTGTATCCCTCTCGTCATGAAGATGATAGGAAGGATATATTATCCAAAGATACATAGAGACGTGGACCAGAAGAAATGGTTTGAGGTTCCAACCGGCATTGCATCCACAATGATTTGTGTCTCCTTAATGGGGGCCGTGATAGGTCAACTAGTTTTTGGACGACTTGGAGACCGTGTTGGACGCCGTCGTGTGTATGGTGTTTCTCTCGTGATGATGGTTGTGGCATCTATTGGATGCGGTTTATCGCTCTCTAAATTGACACCGATGGTGTTTGTGAGCCTTGGATTCTTTCGGTTCTTGCTTGGGGTTGGAATTGGAGGGGATTACCCGTTATCGGCCACAATTATGGCGGAATTCGCCAATAAGCGGACTCGTGGAGCGTTTATTGCAGGTGTGTTCTCCATGCAAGGATTTGGGATACTTTTGAGTTCTCTAGTTTTCATGATGGTGTGCTCCATTTTCCAAGCTAGTTACGATGGGCACAATCTAACGACTCCATTGGAACTCGCACCATCGGTAGACATTGCTCCGGTCCCACCGGAATCAGACTTGGCATGGCGGATTATTCTCATGTTGGGTGCAATTCCAGCATCTATGACGTTTTATTGGCGGATGAAGATGCCTGAAACTGCACGGTACAACAACTAATTCATTCCATGTAGCGACTATTGTAGGTCACAAGAAACCAGATCAACTTTGAAAAAAAAAAATAAGAACAAAATTAGGGACATTGCAATACTCACGTTTCACTTTATTTTGAAAGTAATTGCAGAAGTAGGCAGTTCGCTAAGTACATATATGAGTGAACTAAAGTAACATCTGACAATGTGTTTTGGAGTTTGCTGGTGTGGCAAGCAAACTTGGATAAAAACTAAAGGAAGAATTCGCTTATTTGACCTTCAAACTCAAGCCAATAATAACTTTTGTGACTCTACATGGAACCTCAACATGGAAAAGAAGTCAGGATAGAGATCGCTCGTTTGGCCAGCAAATTCAAGCCAAGCTAGCCAAGTTCAATTAGCTTGCTACACCAGAGAACTCATAAAAACATTCAAGTGAAGTCATAAAAACATTCACAAATTTCCCTTGCTACACCATTTGTACAACTTTCAAAAACTATCTTGACATACATACCACATCTCTAAACCAACTTTCAAATTATTCATAACTTATTATACTAGATTCCATACATTAAAAGCTAGATTCTAAATCACTAACAAAGGAATTGTTATATTCGCGTGTATGCGACTAACCATATATGTTTTGTATTTGATTGTCACTTGTGACATGATTCGGTCAAAAAAGATAAGATTTTCTGAACTATCAACTGATCATGGCTTTCTTCAAACACCGATTCCACAGATTCACTGCTTTGGTAGAGAAAAACACATTACAAGCAGCAAAAGACATAGGAAAAGTGATGAACGTGCCACAAAGCACAATCCAAGAAGATGTCGAGATGATAAACACCCCCAACACCCACGCTGCTTTCTCCAACACCTACCCTTTCTTCTCTCGTGAGTTTCTCCGACGACACGGCCGCGATCTCATTGCGGCATCCATAAACTGGTTTCTCATCGATATCGTCTTCTACAGCCTCAACATGTTCCAATACCATGTATTTAGTGGCCACTTGATTCCTAAGAGCCAGATGAATATATACAAAGATGCATTGCAGATCGCAAGACTCCAAGCACTCATTGCAATCTGTGCAACAATCCCTGGATATATTGTGACTGTTTACATGATTGATCACATCGGGAGAGTCAAGATTCAAGCAGTCGGATTCTTCTTCATGGCAATAAGCTTGTTTGCAATCGCGAAAATTAACAAGAGTGGAGATCACACAGATCTCTTCATTGTTCTCTATGGATTTACTTTCTTTTTTTCTAATTTTGGGCCAAACACTACAACATTTATAGTTCCAGCGGAGCTTTTTCCAGCGAGGTTTCGTGCAACTTGTCATGGGATTTCAGGTGCGGTTGGGAAAGTAGGGGCCGTAATCGGGTCAATAGGGTACATGTGGGCTTCTCGCGATCCTCCAAACGGGCTTGGAGTGTCGCATACGTTGATGGTGATGGGCGGGGTTTGTGGTTTAGGTTTTTTTGTGACGTATTTTTTTACTAGAGAGACAATGGGACGGTCGTTGGAGGAGAATGAGAATATTGATGAGTTTACGGGTGTTTGTTTTGTTAGATTTTGGCCTCACAAGTTTTGGACTAGAAGAAATGAAGTAAAAGGTTTTGGGTTACTAGAAATGAACTAAAAAAATAGAGGTGATGAATAGAGAGATAGATCATGGTTAGTAAGTTGGGAAATCATCAAAATAGACATGTCTAATCACTTTTTAATAAAATGGACATTGGCTTTTAAACTTCAAACACCGGCAAATCTGGAGACTAAGCCGCCAAAAATGCCGGCTAGCTATAGCCACAATTAATATCTATTTTGATAGTTTGCTTGCTCAACTTTTCTATTTTAAAAATTTTTCCCTAATAAGTTTATCTTGCATCACTTGTATTAATATTTAAGGAAGTTTCGTATTTTAGTTATATTTTACATCTCCATTTCTCAAAACTGGTTGTCCGATATGAAATGCAAAAGTAGAGAGTGTTTATGCATTGGTTGGATATTTTTTTGGTCGGTTCTAGAGTAGGGGTGATCAAGCGCTTGTAGGCCATGCCTCGTCTACAAATCCTGGTTCAAAGTTTAGTGACTATTCAAGGACCATTGGTCCCAAAAAGTATATAACTACGTTAAGAAACAAAGTTACTGTAGGTCCCGATACGGATCGTCGGACTACGATGACTTCTTGTTTCGGATGCCGTAACGAGTGCGGAATCCTCGTTTCGACACAAACCGAGCGAGAGAACAAACACAAAACAAGATATAACGTTTAAAGCTTCAAATGTATTTATCAGAGAGTTTGTTTACAATGTTAGAACAAGAAAAACTCTAAGAAAACTCTCTGGTGTGCTGCTACTGTTCTCTCTCTGTGTTTTGTTTGTGTGCCCTTATCTTCTCAGATCTGCAAGAGGTCCTTTTATACTGACCTTATCTAAAAGACCTACGAATAACCTCAGGCCCAGTATGAAGGCCCACGAAAAACCAATCCTCACGAAGTATGTGGGGTTCTTCGTGATGTCCATTTCAGCAGACAAACCATCCACGAAGTAGGTTCTTTGTGTGTTGTGTTCTTCGTGAACATCAAACATGGGTTTTTCGTGGATGGTAAACATAAGGTCTTTCATGGTATGCCAGCTGATTAGTTCTTCGTGATAACAGCAACAGGTCTTTCGTAGATCAGCTGCAAACATGCAGACTTATTAGCAACACGCAGAAAGGGTAACAAACAGTTTGCACTTCGCAACTGTTTTACGACAAGTACGAAGTTGAATGCGTTCCGAGTCACGACGGAGGATATCGTGCTTCGGTCTTCACTTCGAACGTTGTCGAACCGAACCGAACCGAGTCGCGTCCACATAAAATGTATCAACAAACTCCCCCTTGGACGCTGCTCGTGATGGTTCGTTCTTCATATAGTTGTCGGATCGTTAAAGTCTTCACGTGTCACGGACAGGGAGTGTATCAGCAAGCTCCCTCTTTGTCACACCCCGATATTTCCACGTATTACCGGTGAGCCCGGTGAGGAGTATCGTGACGTAGTTGATATCATCGTAGACAATTTATCACAGTTTAATATGCATAGCGGAAGCTAAAGATAATAACATTACAAACCGAATGAAAGTAATATCAATTATTACAATAACGGTTGTAAGGGATCCACAGGCGGATCAAAGCTAAAAGTAACATTGTTCAGCAGATTTATAAACATCTAAGCTTGCAGGACTCTTTATTGATGCTAGGAGTAGCCAGCCCATTTCGATTAGTACCTGCACTTAACCTTTTTGGAAAATACAATTAACCGACTCATTTTGAAAATGTTTAAGAAAATTGATTTGAATGCACAAGGCACAAAATATCTTTTATAACTTGGGATAATTATTTAAAAATAAACTTGTTAAAAAATTACATGTTTATTATACGTTCATTAGCCCGGGCTGATAACCGGGTTAAAGATTAATAGACACACCACATAATATATCCCACGGCGAGTTATTCTCGAACAGGTGGGTATATTATTTTACATACGCACCGGCAGGTGCATGCCTACGCCCCGTGCTTAAGTCGTGGCATTTCAATGAATGAGCCGAGGATATCTAGGACATGGTCATTAACCCCCCAAAGGCTTAGAATAAACAAAACAGATTAGACGGGTTATCTCAATAATTTAACCTTCATACGATTAAAAATTCAAAACCCGACCAAGCGGTATTTTATATACCGTACCCCAAGCCCGTATAAGGGAAAATAAGTTAAAAGTATTTACCTGAGCAAATTATACAATTTATCCCAGCCGTATAAATCAGCAAGTGCAAGTATCTTTTACTAGTCTCCTAAATCTGGAACAAAGGTTTTAATTACCTATTAGATTTCTAACGGGTCTTACTTAAGTTTAAACTTAGACCGGTTAGTTTTAAAGAAATGTATACGGTTCAAAACGCAAGATTAAGCGAAGACCGGATCAGAATGTGATTTAGTCCCGACAAGTTTGAAGACTTGTATAATATGGGTAAACTAAACACATTCTTGATTTTGAGGTGAAAATGATAAGGTTTGACCCGTTTCGGATAATTTATGCAAACTAGTTACATAAACCGTACCGAACGCGAAAAATGCATAATGGGTAACCAAATGAGTCATGAACAGGTTTCCTAAGTTAATATGCTTAAAATATGTTATGATATCAGTAGGATACCTTCCATTATGCCCAAAACGGATTTAAAGTCAAATTAAGCCCCGTAGGGGTATTTTGGTCATTTTAAAGGTTATAAAAGAGATTAAATATTAATCTGAGGTTCAGGTCTGAAATGATCAGTAAAAATGTTTAATTTAATAAGTTATATCAGTAAGGTATTGCATATATGTGAAATTTATCATTTATATCCCAACTACGCACCGTAGGGGCATTTTGGTAATTTCACATAAGCTTTAAAGGTCAAAACTAGAAATCTGAGTTCAAAACTTTTTCTTACAGATAAAATATAAAAATTTACTTAAAAAATCAGTAGGTATTAAGTTTTATATGCCAAAAATAGTTTTAACCTATACTATGCGTTTAAAACGCGTAAAAGTCATTTTTAAGCGATTTTCGGGTTATTTAAGGAAATCTGAGTTTCTGGTCAGTTTATAAAGTTCAAAATATTTTATTTATCATATTAAATCAGTAGCAAAAAGTTTGGCATCAAAATGTTATGTAAAACTCATTTTATTAGCAAAAAGGGTAAAACCGACAATTACAGAATCAAAGCAAGAACCCTATGTTATACTCAGTTTAAAAATAAATAAAAATCTTTAAAAATCCCAAAATATTATATTACATCAGTGGATAAAAAGTTTGGTGCCAAAATTTGGGTTTAGATAGGCTTTATGCCAATAATGCCGTTTAATTAATAAAAAGCTTTCTAATTACGATATTGAGCATAACTCCTAATTTAGACCTCAAAATGATGTCAAATTTTTAGGACATGTTTATAATTCAGTAATAAAGGTTTTTGTCCACTCACATTTTCAAAAATCACGTTTTAAGGTCAAAAGGGCATAATGGTCAACATTTAAGCAATTAACGGAAACATGCATGTGAATCGGATTAATTAGGAACCAAATTGTATAACCTCAGAGGGTTTTACTAACTTATAACCTGGTCCTGATGGAACTTTAAGGCATGTCTAAACTAGGCTAAATCGGGTCAGAACTGAAAGTCAAAGCAAAAGTCTACTTTTGCGACTTTTGGTTCCGAACCGAGCCTAAACTCAAACTTGTCGGGTTGAACATGTTTAGACATGTTCTTACATTAATTACCAAGTTATATAAGTGTTAAAACATGTTTCATATCTTCTACATTGCTAATTATGAGTTTATTTGCAAAATAGCTTTCTGTTGACTTTTTTTATAATTAAGTTTGACCCGACAATTGACCTAGTTAGAGTGGAAATCAGAGGGTGCCCTTTTAAGGGTTTATTACCTACATAATTACCAACTCATAGGCACTTTCAATTCGAAAAATGACTGGACCATTAGTGATTAATCACTAAGTCAAACCTTAATTACGATAAGTTTGACTTTTGGTCATAAAACTAATTAAAACAGAAATTAGGAGGTTAAGGACACTTACAATGGTCCTTAGCACGAAATTAAGACTCAAGAAACTTGATTGAGGATCAGGAAGCTCCAGAGAAAGCCTTGAAGTGAGTTAGAAGTGAGCAAGAACAATGGTTGCAACTTCATTCCTATATATAGGAATTTTAAACTCATGAGATCATTCCACCAAGGCCTACAACTAATCTCAGATCAATCCCAAGTGTCCCTATGCATGAAAATCTGTTGGCCAAGCTCCTGAATTCGAATACCATGCATGTAAGATGGTGCAACCTTCAATTACAGGCATCTGTCCATTTTTACTGCCAGCGACAGCTTTACGGACCGTAAGCAAAATCCCTTACGGTCCATATCCACCTCTTACAGACCGTAAGCCCAAACTGATGCGGTCCGTAACCGCCTTGAACTGCATCGCCCAGCTACAGCCCTTGCGGACCGTAGGCCTAGGCCCATACGGTCCGTATCCGATGACCAGAAGACAAAAACTTGTAAACCTTTAAGTTTTGACCATGCAATCTTTATAACTTCGAATCTCATGTCTTTTTCCAGTAGAGGGGACCATATAATCAGGCCTTGCATGCCCTTTCATGTGATGCCATGCACTTACAAGTTCTTGGACTTTATTGAAAGAGGTTTTTTTTTTTGAATGAGAATTGTCGTAAAAACACATAGGATCCATTTCTTATGCAATTTGAATTATGTACCACCAGAGATAACCGGATTTGAATATATATATAATAGATGTTTATAAAACATATTAAGGTTTGGGATTAATAAATAGGTCACTCAGAGGTATTAATTAACATGTTGACACTTTTAATCCTACCATACATCCTTCAACTTGATCCGGGTTTATAACACGTTTACCTTCCATGACATGTGTCTTTATAGTACTGGTCGTGATTTTATGAGGTGTTACAATTACCCCTTTCTAGGGTGATACCTTAAGTAGTACTTTGTCACCTACCTCGAACTTTAGAGGTTTACGCCTTTTATCTGCGTAGCTTTTCTGCCTATCCCTGGCAGCTTTGAGACGATCACGTATCTGCACGATCTTGTATGTCGTCTCTAGGACTATATCAGGTCCTGTTAGTTGGACATCTCCAACTTTTGCACAACAAACGGGCGTCCTGCACTTCCTTCCATACAAGGCTTCAAAAGGTGCAGCTTGAATACTCGAATGATAGCTATTATTATACGAGAATTCTATCAATGGAAGATGATCATCCCAACTTCCGCCTAAATCAATAACACAAGCCCTTAACATATCCTCCAGCGTTTGAATTGTACGCTCGCTTTGACCACCCCTCTGAGGATGATATGCAGTGCTGAAGTTTAATCGAGTGCCTAGGGATTGCTGAAAGCTTTTCTAAAAATGCGATGTATATCTCGTATCCCTATCAGAGATAATAGACACTCGCACTCCGTGGAGAGATACAATCTCGTCCACGTATAGCTGAGCTAATTTATCTGAGCTGTGTGTTTCCTTAATAGGTAGGAAGTGGGCTAACTTAGTTAGTCTATCTACTATAACCCAAATAGTATCATTTCCTCGCTTTGTCTTTGGTAACTTTGTGATAAAATCCATAGTTACCATTTCCCATTTCCAAGTGGGAAGTTCAGGCTGTTGTAGCAAACCTGACGGTTTCTTGTGCTCGGCTTAAACCTGAGCACATGTCAGACATTTGGCCACATAAGTGGCTATGGACTTCTTCAAGCCTATCCACCAATAATTTGCCTTTAAATCCTGGTACATCTTGTCACTTCCAGGATGAATTGAGTATTTTGGGCTATGTGCTTCTTGAAGAATTACATCTCGTAGTCCACCATAAATTGGAACCCATATTCGTCCATTCAATCTTAAAATTCCATCTTTGCCATACGATAACTGTTCAGCAGTTATGCCCAGCTTTTCATTTGGATAGTTAGCTTCTAATACGGCTTCCTTCTGAGCGGCTAACAATCTTTCATTTAAGTTGTTCTTCAATTCAATGCTCTTGGCATTGATTCTAATGGGCTTAACCCGTTCCTTCTTGCTCAAAGCATCGGCGACTACATTCGCCTTGCCTGGATGGTGCCGGATTTCACAATAATAATCATTCAGTGTCTCCATCCATCGACGTTGTCTCATGTTCAGGTCCTTCTGGTTGAACAAGTGTTGAAGGCTTTTATGATCAGAATAGATCACACACTTGGTACTATATAAATAATGCCTCCAAAGTTTTAGTGCAAACACAACTGCACCCAACTCCAAATCGTGGGTGGTATAATTCTTCTCGTGCACTTTTAATTGTCGGGAAGCATAGGCAATAACTTTGCCCTTCTGCATGAGTACACATCCCATTCCAGTGTGTGATGCGTCGCAGTAAACCACAAATTCTTCAATCCCTTCAGGCAATGTCAACACAGGAGCATCGCTTAACTTTTGTGTAAGAATATCAAAGGATTCTTGCTGCTTAGGACCCCAATCGAATTTGACATTCTTGCGAGTTAACGAGGTTAGGGGTGCAGCAATCCTTGAAAAATTTTCAATAAAACGCCTATAATATCCTGCCAATCCCAAGAAGCTACGAATCTCTGTGGGTTTCTTCGGCTCTTGCCAATTCATGATAGCTTCAATCTTAGCGGGATCCACCTGGATACCACGCTCACTAACCACATGTCCAAGAAATTGGACTTCTCGAAGCCAAAACTCACATTTTGAAAACTTGGCGTAGAGCTTTTCTTGCTGAAGTAGTTTAAGAATACAACGAAGGTGTTTCTCATGATCAGCCTGGTTCTTCGAATAAATGAGGATATCATTGTAACGCCTCGTATTTTCCGCGTTTATATATTTAGGAAGTACATGTTCGCTTCTTATTTTTTTTATCGCAGTCGAAATCAGAGCGAGAAACTGGTTAGAAATGACAACCGGCGCACTTTTTACGCGCTTTCAACGCAAACGACAACGAACGCATCACGCACTCATCTCCGACATCATTTGTGTGTGTTTTTTTTTTTGAACAAAAAAAAATAATTTCCTACGATATTTCACGACGTTCAGTTGTGAAATCGGGCTTCAGTACCGTATCGGGCCGCGCGAAGCGGGCTTGTGGGCCTGGGGCCCAAGCCCGGTCTAAAAACCTAACTATTAATACCTTTTGTTATAAGTGCAAACCCTAAATATCCTTTTAATCTTGAACCAGCCGCACATGCCAACACCCACACTTGAATTCCCTCCTATTTCACTTCTACTTCTACATATTATCAGTACCTTCATCTTCTTCAACACATCACACCAACAACAGACCTTCCACTCCTTTCCCTCCCTTCCTATACCTGACCGGCGCCAGAGATGAACGGCCACCACCGTCTGGCGGTGGCGACGAGGGTGCAGCGACGTGTAGAGAGAGAGAGAGAAGAGAGAGAGCCGCGACGGCGGCGACGTCGTCGGCGTTACTCCAGCCGGCGGTTCCGGTTAGTTTTTGGTTCAGGTTTGTCTTGAGTTTATTCGATTCAACTTCCGCTCAGCGTCGATTCAGGCATTTTGTTTGACTCGAACAGACTCGGTACAGTGGTTAGCTCGAGTTGTGTCGATTTGGTTCGGTCTCGGGCCTGCCGATTCAGTTCTGTCGGGTTTGTTTCGGTTCAAGATACGTTCGGGTTCAAGATTGGAACGGACAACCCAGATTCGTTTCGGGTCTCGTTGGTTCAAGTTGCGGGTCACCAGCTCAGTTACTCGGATTTCATGGTTTCGGTTTCTGTCGTATTTCGGTTCAGGTTAGCTCGGGTTCATGTCAACATTCAGCAGGTTGATTTCAGGTCAGTTTCAGGTTTGGTTCGGTTTTCATTCGTTTCAAGCTTTGGCTCAAGTTTTTGGTTCATTTAAATCTCAAACTGGAGTTCCCATCTAAACAGGTTCACGAGGTTCAGCTTTGGTTTTGATGCGGATTCGAGCCTCAATCAAACCATCGCTCCGCATTAGTCAACTCGGTCAACTTCAGTCAACTGAGGTCAAACTCAGTCAACACACGACGTGGTATAATCATAACGACACAAATTTTGTTAATATTACCTAGATAACTATTTCTTGTTTTAAAAAAAAACGAACTCGAACCGTTATGTGTAGTGATTAGTTACGTTCGACGTTGACGATAATTTTATATATAATGTGGTTGTTTATTGAGTTCTGACAATTTTATTGACGACTTGTATCGTCGGGATCGTCCAAAAACAGAGGAAACTCTGCCCGTTTTTCGTAAAATTCCGTAAAGCGAAACATGCTAATCTTTTAAAACGAAACCTATTGAAGTTCTAATATTTTTATAAAGAAAATATAAATGTTATTGTTTTGTATGAATTAATATTTTTTTTTATCATCGAACCATTAAACGTATCGAACTCAAATAATTTTTTTATAAAAAAAAATAAATGTAAATGTATATCTAATTTGACAATACTTCTATAACATTTTCGATAAACATAATTTGGGATTATTGCTAAAACTATATAAAATATATACATGTATATATATATACTTAACCGTCGACTCGTTATGCTTTAAATCTCACTTCAAATCCTCCGTCGTAATTCCGTTTACTCATGCACCATCGTTTGCCCATATAGGGTGACCTCGGTGTTCCGTCCTCCTATCTCATCAACTCGTCATACTTGGATAATCGGAAGACTTAGCAATTATGTGAGTATACTCGTATTCCCCTTTTTACTTTTACCACTTTTGGGGTGTAACATGTTTACTTATCAAAAACTTACACATGAATTATAAACTTATGGACTTTTCATAGCAACGAAATGATGACATGTGCTATGAAGAGGGCCTTTTGCGTAAACACATGAACGTTCCTATAACATGCTTGTATACGTGATTGCTTGATACTTTAAACTTGGGTGAAACTTATGTGTTGAACTTATCATTAACTTCGTACGAGCCTAACCGTGACATATGTAGCGCTATAGGATTAACGACCCGCCCGTAAACTTGTGGTTATGTCATGAGCATGTTGCGTTTCCTTTGGTTTGATATGTTAGACACATGCCATATTTATTGTTTATCTTGAATCACATGCTTGCTATGAGGAATTGTTTAAAACTTATCTTTTGCTATGTACGTACCAAACTTGTATACTCGCCTTTGCTTTTGCATTGAATTGTATTTTAAACATGTTACAGGTTGATGATGACGATGCTATGAAAAGAAGTAGCGTTGATGCCTAGATACACATATAGACATTTAGGTTTAATATGTTGTATCAATTTTGCTTATGTTGTTATGTACTTCTTTGAACTTGTTGTATTTGAATTTCTTGTAATGTTGACAATTACTTTATGAAATGAAATCGGTTATTAAATATTGTCACAAATAGCGTTATGATGTCTCTAGCAATCTTCACACTTCGTCTCATCCCGATGTTTCCGCCATTGGTTGGGGTGTGACAATCATCAATGAAGACAATGACAAACTTGTCTAAGTAGGGTTTGCAAACGCGATTCATGAGATCCATGAATGCTGCTGGTGCATTAGTGAGTCCAAAAGGCAACACTAAGAACTCGTAGTGACCATAACGAGATCTGAATGCAGTCTTATGCACATCTTCGTCTCTAACCTTCAGCTGATGGTAACCAGACCTTAAATCAATCTTGGAGAAGTAACTTGCCCCTTGCAATTGATCGAACAGATCGTCGATCCTGGGCAATGGATATATGTTCTTGATTGTGACCTTGTTTAGCTCTCGATAATCAATGCATAAGCGCATTGATCCATCCTTCTTCTTCACAAACAGAATCGGTGCTCCCCAGGGAGATGAGCTAGGCCTAATAAATCCTTTTTCCAACAAATCATCCAACTGAGTTCTCAACTCTTTCATCTTAGTTGGGGCTAACTTGTAAGGTGCTCTTGAACAGGTGTTGCTCCAGGTATAATGTCGATTCTGAACTCCACTTGCCTATCTGGGGGTAAACCAGGTAGTTCTTCAGGGAATACATCAGGGTATTCAGAAATGATGGGGATGTCTTCAAACTTCGGTTTTGGTTCATCAATAGTTACTTCTGCCATGTAGATGACACAACCCTTCTTCATACACCTTGACGCCTTAAGCATAGAAACTTGCTTAGGCAACCCATACTGAGTATCTCCCTGTATGGTAAGTAGCTCACCATACGGAGTCTTGATCACTACTTGTTTCTTGTCACAAACAATCTGGGCTTGGTTATGAGTTAACCAGTCCATACCTATTACTATGTCGAAACCGGCTAATTTCAAAGGAAGCAAGGATAACGGAAAGGAGTGGTTCGTAATGGATATAAAACATCCATCTAACACAGTTGAAGCAGTTTCTATGGTACCATCGGCCAATTCTACTTCATACTTTATGCTCAGGGTTTTAACAGGCAGATTTAATAACTTACAAAACTTATTATCAACAAAAGACTTATCTGCACCCGAATCAAATAATACCCTTGCATAAACATCGTTGATAAGGAAGGTACCTGTTATCACGTTGTCATTCTGAATCACTTCTTGTGCATTCATCTGGAAGACCCTAGCATTGGTCTTCTTACCTTCCTCAGGTTTCTTTGCATATTTTGGGCAGTTTGTCTTAATATGCCCCTTCTCGTTACAGTTGTAACAAGTTGCATCCTTTATCTTTCTACAATCCAAAGTCTTATGTTCTTTGGATTTGCATATCCCACATGCAATCGACTTTGACTGTGACTTTGATTCAAACCAGCATTTTCCAAAATTACGCTTCTGGCAGGTTTTGCATTTAGGCTTCTCATCCGTATGCTGGTTACCCTTGTTAGACCCAGAATTCTTCTTGTGGTCTGTGTTCCCCTTATGCTTTTTATCAGAACGTCGTGAGCTATCATCCTCACGTTTCCTTTTTCCTTCTTCATAACTCTTAAGCGATATCAGCCTGACCGCATCCAGAGTAAGGGATAACAACAAATCATCTAACGACCTAAAGGTAGTCGATCGAGACGCTTTCATACTAGCTTTGATCTCCGGGGCTAAACCCCCAATGAAACGAGCGATGCGTTTTGGTTCCGGGGTAACCAGGTAAGGAACCAATCAAGACATAGTGTTGAAGCTCGTAAGGTATGCCTGACAGTCCAAGTTTTTCATAGCTAATGTCAGGAAGTCAGTCTCGATCTTCTCAACCTCATGTTGAGGACAGAAAGTATCCTTGATTAACGTAACAAACTGATCCCAAGTCATGTTATATAACGGGATCTTTCTAGAAGCTTGGATCAATGACCTCCACCAAGCTAGAGCTTCTCCTTTAAACGACTGAGACACAAACTTCACAATATCCCTATCAGCGCAACCACTGATATCAACCATGGTATCCATCTCGTCTAGCCACGTCATGCAATCAATGGCTCCTTTTTCCCCAGTGAAATCCCTGGGCTTGCAGGAGACGAAATACTTATAGGAACAACCCCCAACACGTGGCTCTTGATCGAAAACAATCTTCTTAGACGGAACACTATGCTGATTTGAGGAGTGTTGAGCATCATCCTTCTTTGAATCATGATGTTTAGAAGGTGGCTTACTATGAGCCTCAGAGTGAGTCTTAGGGTGTGATTTGGGATGGGGTACTGATAAGGTTTTGCTATGTGTACCACTGGATTCATTATCTCGTCTGTCCAGAGCTCGAGTAACGACATTGTCTATTAATGCCTGCAGTTCTGCACCAGCTATGTTGATTCTGGTGGTTTCATGATTCTCCCTTGGGTGACTGTTGACTTCATCAGACCCAGCCATGTAGCTTGATTGCTACATAAAATATTAACAAGGATTTATTCAGGAGTCTATTATGGAATTGTCTTTTATGGCAATTCATTAACCATCGTAACTATAAACCATATTGGTTAATTTAATTCATTCAAATTTTATTATATTTTATCCTAGTTACAAATTATTTAGGATATTAGGGTGGCATACAAAAGGCCTAGTCACAAGGACAATTTTAAGCCATGACTTCAGAGAATCGAGGCATTAAGGTTTGAACGTAGTTCATTACCTTTTATTGAAAGGGAGTCGTAGACCACATCTGCCTTTTGTCTTATATGACAATGAGTATGGCCCGTAGGAACTACATCACTAATGGATGTTTAATATACGATCATCTTAATTGATGATTTGAACCCATGATTTATGGATCATTAGGTTAGATTTGGAGTCTGGAAAGAATCCAATATAAGGATGACATGTGTGATTTTAACGAATCACATCTGCCAGGAGTGTTAACATGTTTTCAGATGTTAACAAGGATTTGAATCTCTTTTTAAACAGGTTTTACCATTATGGCCAGGTCTATAATGACATGCAGGCTAGGTTGTACCTTTAAGATTCTTATTTCATAATTAAAGGCAGATCATTTTTAAAGGAATGATATTTTTAATTTATTTCATATATTATATTTATGCATATAACGAAAAATGAAATTTTAAATTCAAACATTCCACTAAAATTTAAATGAGTACATAATTGCCCTAAACAGGACTTTAACAGAAATAACTTGCCAACGCAGGGGCTAAACTGAAAATACAAGTCCTCGCAGGGACTGAATACATAAATAGATGTCCACGCAGGGACTAAAGATAGAAAGACAAGTCCACGCAGGGACTAAGTGCATAAATAAATAATTGTCCACGTAGGGACTTGATTGAAACAAGGAAATTACAATACAAATAAATAAATAAGGAATCTTCAAAAATCCCTTTTCTTCTTTCCCTTGATTAGATTCGCCAGACCCTTGAGAAATCCCCGGTGGTTCCTACGCTCCTCTTGAACCTCCCGTTCCACCTGGCTCAACCTCTGTAGAATCTCTTGTTGCTGTTGGGGCTGAATCAGTGGCGGCTGCTGTTGCGGAGGTTGAGGAGGTGGTGGGTGTTGATACCCATAAGGTGGGTACCCGGTGTGGTAGGAGGCTGCGTAAGGCCCTTCAGGATGATGAGCATTGTAGTTGGCTACTACAAGGTATGGGTCAACATCGGGGGCATTGTAGTAGTTGTACCCCGGGTAGGCAGGTTGTTCAAAAGGGTTATACGCCGCCATACCGGCATATGAAGGTATTAGGTTATCATAACCCACTGGTGGTGGTGCGACTGGCACAGAGTCCACCTCGAAAACGGGGTTTGAAGGCCCACCCTGCTGCGGGTCTTCATGTAGTGGTGGGTAGTGACTGCCACTTGAATGCTGAGGGGTGCTAAAATGAAAATCCCCTCCTCGCACGGACATCCGTGCGCGTGATCTTCTTCGCCTTGGTGGCTCTGGAGGCAGTTGCTGCTCAAGCGATGGTGGTGGCGGTGGCGTGACCGCTACAAAACGTGAATCCTTAGAGGGATCCTGCTGATGCTGCTGAGGCGGGTTGTAAGAGGGAGTAAACACCCAGTCGTATTGGGCAAACCATGCCTCATAGCTGTTTGGACCACAATAAGGTGATCCATGAAAAGATGACCCATCTGAAATCTCGATGGGGTAAGTAGGTGTCCCAGATGGTGGTTCGGCAGGATCTGGGTTATCATCCATATCCATTCCCTGAGCTCCAGGGAAATGGTCTTCAGGGCCCAATGGGTTATGACCCATTGGTTCTTCAACCTGGTTTGCCGGGTTGAACCGGCTCTGGAAATAAGGTGTCGGGTCCTGGAAGGCCCGATGTGAGGTTGACCGCCGAAACGGTAAGAAGGAATGGTGTGAGTCTTCGGGCTCGTTCTCCGATTGCGGCCCAAAGGAATGGTGGTAAGAAGGTGATGAACTTAGCGAGACAGATCGCCTCGCGGGCTCCAAATACGTCCTCCAAACCTTTTAAGGACTCGTGCTCATAGTGGCTAACGGAGTTCGCCGGTGTGAAGGCCCGGCCTCATGATCGCTGGGGGCGTTGAATGGCCCCTTGCCTCGTCCTCCCCTTCGGAACCTTGGCGGAATTTTTGTTGATCCTGTCAAAACAAACAAAAGAAACAACAAAGGAAAACAATAAAGGACAAAGTAAAATAAATTAGGATTAGTCCTAAGTTCTTTGTCTAGACTAGGAAGTCGAGGAATGTGCAACTGTGTCATGGAGATTTAACATAAAAGGATAGTGTTTAATTCACTCAATGTTGGCTCTGATACCAACCAGTCACACCCCGATATTTTCACGTATTACCGGTGGGCCCGGTGGGGAGTATCGTAACGTAGTTGATATCATCATAGACAATTTATCACAGTTTAATATGCACAGCGGAAGCTAAAGATAATAACATTACAAACCGAATGAAAGTAACATCAATTATTATAATAACGGTTGTAAGGGATCCACAGGCGGATCAAAGCTAAAAGAAACATTGTTCAGCAGATTTATAAACATCTAAGCTTGCAAGACTCTTTATTGATGCTAGGAGTAGCCAACCCATTTCGATTAGTACCTGCACTTAACCTTTTTTGGAAAATACGTCAGTTTTCACTGGTAAATACAATTAACCGACTCATTTTGAAAATGTTTAAGAAAACTGATTTGAATGCACAAGGCATAAAATATCTTTTATAACTTGTGATAATTATTTAAAAATAAACTTGTTAAAGAATTACATGTTTATTATACATTCAGTAGCCCGGGCTGAAAACCGGGATAAAGATTAATAGACACACCACATAATATATCCCACGGCGAGTTATTCTCGAACAGGTGGGTACATTATTTTACATACGCACCGGCAGGTGTATGCGTACACCCCGTGCTTAAGTCGTGGCCATTTCAATGAATGAGCCGAGGATATCCAGGACATGGTCATTAACCCCCCCAAAGGCTTAGAATAAACAAAACAGATTAAACGGGTTATCTCAATAATTTAACCTTCATACGATTAAAACTTCAATACCCGACCAAGCGGTATTTTATATACCGTACCCCAAGCCCGTATAAGGGAAAATAAGTTAAAAGTATTTACCAGAGCAAATTATACAATTTATCCCAGCCGTACAAATCAGCAAGTGCAAGTATCTTTTACTGGTCTCCTAAATCTGGAACAAAGGTTTGAATTAACCTATTAGATTCCTAACGGGTCTTACTTAATTTTAAACTTAGACCGGTTAGTTTTAAAGAAGGTATACGGTTCAAACGCAAGATTAAGCGAAGACCGGATTAGAATATGGTTTAGACCTGACAAGTATGAAGACTTGTATAATATGGGTAATCTAAACACATTCTGGATTTTGAAGTGAAAATGATAAGGTTTGACCCGTTTCGGTTAATTTATGTAAACTAGTCACATAAACCGTACCGAACGCGATAAATGTATAACGGGTAACCAAATGAGTCATGAGCAGGTTTCCTAAGTTAATATGCCTTAAATATGTTGTGATATCAATATGATACCTTCCATTATGCCCAAAACGGATTTAAACTCAAATCAAGCCCCGTAGGGGTATTTTGGTCATTTTAAGGGTTATAAAAGAGGTTAAATATAAATCTGAGGTTCTGGTCTAAACTGATCAGTAAATAGTATTTATTTTAGCAGGTTATATCAGTAAAATATTGCATATATGTGAAATATATCATTTATAACCAAACTATGCACCGTAGGGGCATTTTGGTCATTTCACATAGGCTTTAAAGGTCAAAACTGGAAATCTGAGTTCAAAACTTTTTCTTACTGTTAAAGTATAAAAATTTACTTAAAACATCAGTAGGTATTAAGTCTTATATGCCAAAAATATTTTTAACTCATATTATGCGTTTAAAACGCGTAAAAGTCGGTTTTAAGCGATTTTCGGGTTATACAAGGAAATCTGAGTTCTTAATCAGTTTATAAAGTTCAAAATATTTTATTTATCATATAAAATCTGTAGCAAAAATTTTGGTATCAAAATGTTATGTAAAACTCATTTTATTCAAGAAAAGGGTATAACCGACAATTACCGAATCAAAGCAATAACCCCTTGTTCTGATCAGTTTAAAAATAATTAAAAATCTTCAAAAATCCTAAAATATTATATTAAATCATTGGGTATAAGGTTTGGTGTCAAAATTTGGGTTTAAATAGGCTTTATGCTAATAATGCCGTTTAATTAATAAAAAGCTTTCAAATTACGCTATTGAGCATAACTCCTAATTTAGACCTCAAACTGATGTCAATTTTTTAGGACATGTTTATAAATCAGTAACAAAGGTTTTTTTCCTCTCACATTTTCAAAAATCTCGTTTTAAGGTCAAAAGGGCATAATGGTCAACAATTAAGCAATTAACGGAAACATGCGAATGAATCGGATTAATTAGGAACCAAGTTGTATAACCTCAGAGAGTTATACCAACCCATAACCTGGTCATAATGGAACTCTAAGGCATATCCAGACTAAGCTAATTTGGGTCAGAACTGAAAGTCAAAGCAAAAGTCTTCTTTTGCGACTTTCGGTCCCGAACCGAGCCTAAACTCAAAATTGTCGGGTTGAACATGCTTAGACATGTTCTTATATTAATTACCAAGTTATACCAGTGTTAAAACAGGTTTCATAGCTTCTACATTGTTAATTATGAGTTTATTTGCAAAATAGCTTCCTGTTGAGTTTTTATAATAAAGTTTGACCCGACAATTGACCTAGTTAGAGTGAAAATCAGAGGGTGCCCTTTTAAGGGTTTATTACCCACATAATTACCAACTTATAGCCACTTTCAATTCGAAAAATGACTGGACCATTAGTGATTAATCACTAAGTCAAAGCTTAATTACGACGGCTTTGACTTTAGGTCATTAAACTAATAAAACACGAATTAGGAAGGCTAAGAACACTCACAATGGTCCTTAACACTCACAATGGTCCTTAGCACGAATTAGGAAGGCTAAGAACACTCACTGCCAATAAGAGTATAAGGGGCACCATTATAAGTTAAAACCGTTAGAGTTTTTGATCATGCAAAAAAAAATATAGAAAAAAAAAATGAGCTAAAAACTAAATGAAAGTAGCGCATTTCTATGTAGTCTGGGTTGGGGATAGTGACTTTACAACCGGATTACCGCTAGGATGTGTGAAATCGACCTTGCAAAGAAAAAAAAAGTACCGAAGCCTAAGTAATCCGAGTTGGGGATAGCGACTCTACAGCCGGATTGCCTCTTGGTTAGGGAAAGCAACGTCTACGCTCATTTAGAAAAAATAAAAGAAAGAAAAGTGAAAAAAAATGGAAAAAGAAAAAAATCTGATTGTAAACTCTCTTGGTTTTGATATAAGACGGTTGGGAATTGGTCCAGTGATTGTTCCTTTAGTTCTATAAGCTTGAAGCGGGAGTAGGTGGACCATAGATTCTAGTGTGAGACCCTAGGTAGATTGACCGCACTTAAATTAAATTCACATGATAAGGGTTTAAGACCGGACTTGGGTTTAAAGGGACAAGTATATTCGCAATCGCGGCTAACGCAAGTTTTGGTTTTAACAAAATATAAATAAGTTTTTGACTATTCATCTCTGATTCCGTAGGCATAGATTCTTTTTCGGGGACGAAAAAAGGTTAAGTGTGGGGATATTTGATGTGGGGTAAAATACACATATTTGTCCCGTGTAAAGTGTATATTTTTTTTGTATAAGTTTTATTTGTTTTTATTTAGTTTTAGTATTATATCATATTATTCTGTGTTGGGTCAGGTCCTGGTGTAAATGGAGCGAAAAAGAGTAATAACTAAATAACCAGCTAGTTGAGCAGAGTAGAATGCCATTGACAGAATTTAAATTACAGCCATTTTTCTCGAGTGGACGGAGCCCGCTATCTCTACGCTATCTAATAGTGGCAGCCATGGTTATACACATTATTATGAATTAGATTAGAAAAAGGCTTAGAATATGTGTTGGACGACACTTTTTGAATTGAGGATATTTACTACTCATATATAATTATTCAAAATGGGCTGAATATAAAAAGAAGACAACTTGATACATCAATTTGGTGGACAGCAATTAAGAAGCACAGGAGGCTACTAATATTATTTCTCATTGTTGTTGCTGAATTAATATTAATAAAAGGAGAAGGCGGCTAATAAAAAACAAAAGGGAATATATGTGCAAACATATGCGACTAAGGGAGGCCGCTATTTTGCTTGTTGGGCCGAAGCCCATGTTTTGGGGAACGAATAAAAGGAGTAGTGGTGCACAAATCGGGTTTTCGGGTAGGATCGGGTTTCGGGTAGGATCGGGTTCGGGTAGGATCGGGTTTTAAAAAATCAGGTTTTTTTAAAAACCGGGTCGGGTCCGGGTCCGGGTTCTCTACCAAAAATGTATACCCTATATACCCGGGTTAGGGTAGGGTTCGGGTCGGGTTTTATAAAACCCGGGTATTATAATACCCTATTTCCGGGTTCGGGTCCGGTTCGGGTATTCATCGGGTACGGTTCGGGTATTCATCGGGTATACATCGGGTTGGGAAAAACCCCGTTCGGGTCCGGTTCGTGTATTTAAAAATAGCAATTAAGTATTTATTTATGTTTATGGGTTTGAGTTTACATATACATCCAATTTGTCAATTTGATATGTATGTACATGATCACATTAGGTATTGGGTTTGAGTTTGCATATATATAGTAGCAGGGGCGGACTTAGGTAGGATAATATGAGAGTCGGGTGGACACTTTAAAATTGAAACAATTAGATGGTTTACTCAAATGTATCAACCGGATAAAAGTTAGACTTTGATCTGTAAGAACAAAGTATATCATCAGTAGAGAAGTTTATGAACTAGCATGTTGACCAAAGATTGATGTCTAATAGGATAAGTGGCATTTAAGTACATGGCAACTAGATAAAAGATCCCGAGTGCATAAAGGAAGAAGCAAGGAAACACTTAATGCTTGAAACCTAATAATTAAACAAAATTACATCAAAGTGCATACTTTTTGGTCGTCTTCATTTTTTGATCGTCTTCGTTTAGTCTTCTTCTAGTGGGCTTGACATTCCCATTTCGACCTCTTCCTCGTGTATATCCGTTTCAACGCCATTTTCATCTTCAAGTGACTCCACATGTTGAATCCGCTCCGCGTCATCCAAATAGTCCTTCAAGCAAATACACATTTCAATCGACTCGGGACTAAGCTTCGTCCTCCTTAATGAAATGACTCGGCCACTAAAAGAAAAGGCGGACTCCGAAGCTACCGTGGAAGCTTGGACACTTAGTAGATCACGGGCCATTGCGGCTAGAACCGGAAATTGGGGTTCCTTTTCTTTCCACCAAGCCAAAATGTCGAAATTATCAAATTCTTCTTCGGAAGTGACGAATGCTAAAAAATCCGATGCAATATATCTCCCGAACTCGCTACTTGGGGTGTTACCACGAGCTCGTTTAGCATTGTCACTTCGCAAAGTATTAAACAAACAAATTTTTAAATTTCTATTACGGCTTGTTGAACTACCACTAGAAGAACCCGCATTTTCATAAGCTTGATGAACTTGTGAACTTAATTGACCATATTTTGCATGATAAACATCAAACAACTTTTCAAATTGTTTGTTAAAACTTGCTTGCGCTTTTGGCACAAAATTAGGATCTTCTTCTTGCAAATCCAAAGCAAAACATATTTTCTCAATCAATGTTTCCACACCTCCTTTGTTTACGTATGGGTTTAGAGCGGCCGAACAAGTAATAACGGGAGGCAAAACTTCAAAATACTTTCTAAACTTTTCTTTCATCGGCTTCATCATTTTAACAAAAATCGGACCTTTATATTCCAAATCTTGAAGCTTTGTTGCGATTATGAAAAGTTGGTTAAGAACTTCGCAACTTGTGGGATACTAAACTCCCGATAAAAACTTTGTTGCACTTTTAAAAACCCCAAGCACATCGGTTAAAGTTTCAATAATAGCCCAACTAGACGGCGAGAATGATTCAACCTCCATTTCGTCTCCAAGCAAATCATGAAAAGCAATCAAACAATCCTTTTGTTTTATAGCGCTTTCAAACATGCTACAAGTCGAGTTCCATCGAGTCGCTACGTCCCAATTCGCACCCAAACTTTTAGCATTTGTTTAAATTTTTTTCTCAAATCCACAATTTCATTTAAACCGTCTTGCACAACTAAATTGATAACATGTGCCACACAACGGCTATGAAAAAAAACACCTTCGCAAGTCGGTTTATATCTTAACTTTAGTTGTGTGACCGCGGCGGTGTTGTTGGATGCATTATCAAAAGAGATAGCAAACAACTTGTCACCAAAGTTAGAACCATCGATTACTTCTTTTAAAAGTTGAAACAAATTGTTTGCGGTATGTGGATAAGGAAATAACTCAAAAGCAATCGTACGTTTTTGCATTTGCCACGTAGAGGGATCTATCCAATGCGCGGTAACACAAAGGTACGATTCGGGTAACCCATGAGGTGCCGACTGATGTCTGTCGTTAGTGACATGCAAAAACCGAAATAAACTAGTAGCTAGAGTAAGTCGGATATCGAACCAGAGGAGGATTGTGGAAAGTGTGTAACGTTAAGTATTTACTAACAACTATAAAAAAAATAAACTGATGATTGTAAAACTGATATGGAATTAAAAACACATGAAAAAAATTGCAATTAAGAAAAAGATTGAGTTGTAATAAACAATGATGAGAAAAGGTGATCACTCCGGGATTCAGATTCTGTAATTACCAATAACCTAGTTCTGATTTTATTGGATGCTATTGATTGAATAGTAAATCTGTCACATCTACCAATTACCTATGCAGTTCAAAATCTTAATATTAATTGATCAGATAAATATTAAAACAAGCACACATAGGAATCATTCAATCAACAAAAGCATAATTGGATTCAAAACATAATTATAACTCTGACTGTCACTCAGGATTTGTCTGTCACACAAATTATATAATCACGCAAATAGTCGGCTGTCACCCGACTACAAATCCAAATCTCAATACAAAACAGAAACTGAAATTAAAAGTGTTTAACAAGAATCATTCACCCAAAGTGTCCCCGAGAGATTTAGCCGCTCATGATACTCGTCCGATCAAAAGCTTGAGACAGTGATGAAGGCATGGTCGAATCGGTGTTGCGGGCGATATGTGATGATGTTTCGTGACTTTTTGAGATGAGATTCCCCCCTCTACGGCTGCCCAAAAATTTCATGTATATGTTGCTCCCACCAATCGATGGTGATGATTGATTATGGGCCCCCTCTCAAAGTCCAACTAGAGCCAGCCCACATGTGCGTATATATGTTTGATATATTGGTTTTGGTGAGAATCTATTAATCCAAGTCAGCCCTCCTCAATTTGTCAAAGATGTCGCCCACTATCCTCTTTATATGCGTGTAAATTGTATCACCTCCCCAAGTCACGTGAATTGCCCTTATGATGTAATGATGGTTTTCTTTTTAATTAATGCTCCCCTCAAATGGTCCACGTGAGTCTCTCTTGTTCTTGTGATGGCTGCCTAATCGTGGGACCACTTGTGATGATAATTTGTTGACAATAGAGCCCAAGTCCACCCCAATATGCCGGCCCAGTTGATGATAATGTTTGATTTTATGTTTACAAAAAAACAAAGCCCAATGTTGTCTACTCTCGCTGTCGTCACTTACGGGCCAAAACGTAAGTTACGTTTTGAAGTTTCTGTTTCTTTTCTTTTACTACCTCAAGCCAACCGTAAGTGATGGGTTAGCGACCGTAACTTACGTCGAAATTCTTCAAGTCCTTTGCAACTTCATTCCACTCTCAATTAATGACCAGAAGACCCATGGACTTCATTATTTCGTGTTTCTCGCGATTCCAAACCGTATCTTGATCCGAACAAGCTCCGAATAATGTAAACTCTCATAATAAACATCCTTGCTTGTTCCGTGCCGTCACCATGTGTTCCAAACTTCACCGTTTTATGCGTTTAACCTGAGAAACCATAAAAACCCGTAGTTATCATATTCGAGACGCGTAATCATTTTAAACACAATAAGATACGTAATTTAACACACTTAACACTCGGGTTTTGCACTCTCCATCACATCCCCACACTTAACATTGATTGTCCTCAAGCAACCATTACAAACATTACTCACGTTATTAACAAATCACCATTAAATCCCTTACCGAATTAACAATTTAAGGTCCCATGTCATACCCGTCCCATAGACTGACACAATCGAGATTGACAATCTGACAGATAAATGATACGCATTTAAAACAACTTAAGACTTGCCTAACTAAAACTAACATGCTTATGATACTACACACATGCCACACGCCCCTCACAATAATCACTCCTCTCAGTTTAATCAAGACTAGCGTGTAATGTGCTAGTATGTAATTCGCTCAAAACCAAATACGCTACCTTGCAATCATAAGCTTGTATAGCAATCACACCTCCACTGTAACAAGTAACGTAACACATATCAAAAGGACTTTTCTGGGTTTTGGGTTAAGGGTAAAGGTAGGGATATATTTTTGGTTTTTTTATATTTATTGGCGAACACAAACGAACATACCAAACCATGACAACTTATTCACAATAATACTAACACTTTGGGTTATTTTCGACCCATTTATTCAACACGAACATAACAGTGATTTTTTTTTGTTTTTTTTTTCTTTTTTTTTCTTTTTTTTTTTTCTTCTTTAATTTTTTTTTTCTTTTTCAACAAATATCTAAAATATAATTGTCATTCATGGTTGGTAGTCAAACGGGTCAAACGATGTGTAACAAACGAAGGTATAAGGCTCAACGTGGTTAACTAAGGTGGGTAAAATAAACGATCAACAAATAACACAATGGAAGGGATCCTAATGCCTTTATCATTTATATGCATACGCTAAACCACAGTCTCGGCACGTATCAAACCACACAAGTTCTAACACAAAGTAACATATGGCCTACTCTCAGTAAATGAACATGTATAGTAATTCAATTAACAATCTAGTAGGCTCAAATATCTCACCGAATAGAAGAAAATTGGGTTGCCGACACGTAGCATGTGTAATTCCTAAAGCATGTTACCCCTAGTTAGGCATCTCTTCTCAATTATTCTCTAAAAACTGTCAGAAATACTCTCATGAAACTTAAAGGGACAACCATGACTAGGGATCTAAGTTAGTTTAATATCAGTAGGAACCCTTTAGCGAATGAAAATGTTGGTTTTCATGTAGTTCAAGAATACTTGAGACAAAAATTTTCAAAATTATTCAATTTTTTCCAATTTCAACCAATTTAAGCATTTAAGATCATCAATCCTACCAACCCTCTCTCGAGTTACCGCATCCCCACACTTGGGATACATTGTCCCCAATGTATGGTGCAATTTATAGTCATAACCCGAGAGATACCACCCGCAAACCATGAACGGCTAACAACTAGACGACTCAACACAGAGAAACCATTCCCAACACAAAAATTCACACCACCAAATACACGAAAACAAATAAAACACAAGATAGATAAACACATGCACCTGATCAGTAAATCAGCAGTGTCGGTAGTGATGCAACTGTTGCGCTCAAACCGGAACATACGCCCCTCATGGATTCTTTGAGATCTCACCGGGGATGTTGCCAAACATCCCCACACTTGATTCCTTGCATCCGTGAAGATGGAACGTAGGCACCTGTCAAAACACAAACACACCAAACGAAACCAAAACAAAGTACAAACTCTACATCCTCGGGCTGCCTCCCGAGAGCGCTAAGTTTAAAGGTCTTCAGCCAGACCGTACCTGCTATGCGCTAAGGTGGTCTCAATCCACACTTACCCAAAACATTTCCGACGAATGCCCGGAAATTTACATGCCATCTCCATAGGTTTGTAAGTATAATTGGCATGTTCAGACTGCACCTGCGGGTTTCGCTAATCCACTTCACGAGATATACACCGATGTCTTGTAGCTTCACCCTTTTCATCTTCTTCCTCGAACCCTCTTCCCCACACTTGTTAATTGGAATGATTGATATGGGAAGAGGTTCAGTACACACATTCATCTCATCAGACTGCTCTGCCTCATCATCCTCACACACCATCTGATCCACCAGTGACTCTTCATCAGATAAAGGATTCATTGTTGTGGTATTATCCTCCACAACCTCCTCCTCCATGTGAGAATAATCTCTAATATCAACAGGTAATGGTGAGAGACGCTCTTCTATTTCTATCTTCATTTTTAACTTCCGACACTTGGAAACTAGGCAGCTGATTCGATCTTCATCGGAAAGGTTGGGTGCTAATAAATGTTGCTCGAGTTTGGACAAAGTCACTTCCAAGATAGCAAGCTCTTTCTCCTCCTCGGTCTGATAAATATAAACACCCTCGGGCTCAGAATATTCCTCGGGATGATACTGTCGGTATCCCTGATACGGTGTTGAGATGTACGCATCCATCATTTTTTTATTCCAATACTCTGGATTTTCCAAATACACCGCGCACACATCAACATAAACAGAAGTATGATTACGACCACAATAGAAACATCGTCCATCCGTCCTTGGCTCAAAATAAACATCCTCGTCCCGATCATATCCATCCGAGTAATAACCATCCTCCACCGTTGTATCAGAATCATAGAAATATAGTGGAGGGGACGGATTATCATAGCAAGGCATCGGTGGTTCTTCCAATTTCGTTCTTTCCCGTCTAAATCGGGCCTCGCGGCAACCGATACACGGGTGAAGTGGTTCCCCGCACAAAATGCATGTAGAAGAGCCGCAAAATATAGTAAGATCTATCATCATGCACAAACACAGCTCAACTACCCATGTAAATCACGAACAAATAAAATAACAAAATAAAAACAAAAATTCTTTTAGGTTTTTTTTTTTTTTAACTAAAACTTAACAATAAACACTTTGCGCACGCCTCCCCGGCAACGGCGCCATTTTGATGTCTGTCGTTAGTGACATGCAAAAACCGAAATAAACTAGTAGCTAGAGTAAGTCGGATATCGAACCAGAGGAGGATTGTGGAAAGTGTGTAACGTTAAGTATTTACTAACAACTATAAAAAAAATAAACTGATGATTGTAAAACTGATATGGAATTAAAAACACATGAAAAAAATTGCAATTAAGAAAAAGATTGAGTTGTAATAAACAATGATGAGAAAAGGTGATCACTCCGGGATTCAGATTCTGTAATTACCAATAACCTAGTTCTGATTTTATTGGATGCTATTGATTGAATAGTAAATCTGTCACATCTACCAATTACCTATGCAGTTCAAAATCTTAATATTAATTGATCAGATAAATATTAAAACAAGCACACATAGGAATCATTCAATCAACAAAAGCATAATTGGATTCAAAACATAATTATAACTCTGACTGTCACTCAGGATTTGTCTGTCACACAAATTATATAATCACGCAAATAGTCGGCTGTCACCCGACTACAAATCCAAATCTCAATACAAAACAGAAACTGAAATTAAAAGTGTTTAACAAGAATCATTCACCCAAAGTGTCCCCGAGAGATTTAGCCGCTCATGATACTCGTCCGATCAAAAGCTTGAGACAGTGATGAAGGCATGGTCGAATCGGTGTTGCGGGCGATATGTGATGATGTTTCGTGACTTTTTGAGATGAGATTCCCCCCTCTACGGCTGCCCAAAAATTTCATGTATATGTTGCTCCCACCAATCGATGGTGATGATTGATTATGGGCCCCCTCTCAAAGTCCAACTAGAGCCAGCCCACATGTGCGTATATATGTTTGATATATTGGTTTTGGTGAGAATCTATTAATCCAAGTCAGCCCTCCTCAATTTGTCAAAGATGTCGCCCACTATCCTCTTTATATGCGTGTAAATTGTATCACCTCCCCAAGTCACGTGAATTGCCCTTATGATGTAATGATGGTTTTCTTTTTAATTAATGCTCCCCTCAAATGGTCCACGTGAGTCTCTCTTGTTCTTGTGATGGCTGCCTAATCGTGGGACCACTTGTGATGATAATTTGTTGACAATAGAGCCCAAGTCCACCCCAATATGTCGGCCCAGTTGATGATAATGTTTGATTTTATGTTTACAAAAAAACAAAGCCCAATGTTGTCTACTCTCGCTGTCGTCACTTACGGGCCAAAACGTAAGTTACGTTTTGAAGTTTCTGTTTCTTTTCTTTTACTACCTCAAGCCAACCGTAAGTGATGGGTTAGCGACCGTAACTTACGTCGAAATTCCTCAAGTCCTTTGCAACTTCATTCCACTCTCAATTAATGACCAGAAGACCCATGGACTTCATTATTTCGTGTTTCTCGCGATTCCAAACCGTATCTTGATCCGAACAAGCTCCGAATAATGTAAACTCTCATAATAAACATCCTTGCTTGTTCCGTGCCGTCACCATGTGTTCCAAACTTCACCGTTTTATGCGTTTAACCTGAGAAACCATAAAAACCCGTAGTTATCATATTCGAGACGCGTAATCATTTTAAACACAATAAGATACGTAATTTAACACACTTAACACTCGGGTTTTGCACTCTCCATCACCGACCAAACATCGCACGTCAAATTCACACCGGTTTTTAAACTTTGAAAAGTCGAAAACAATTGTTGTTTTGCTTGTTTCCACACTTTTAGACAATCACGTCGAAGAGTAGTGCGGCTTACTTGGTTATAACGTGGTTGTATAACTCTTTGGATGAGACGGGTCAATCTTTGGTTGTCAAAGAATTGAAATGGCAAACCTTGTTGAATCACGAAATTTCCGAATCCTTCGCGAACCGACTCGACGTCATAATGCCAAATTTTCCCGTCGCTTGACAATGGTGGTTGACCTTGGTTCGGATCATTCCTCGAAAGTTTGCAATACGTTGACAAGTGTTTTTTCAACGTCGTGTTCGAATCAGACTTCAACGTAGCTCCACAATGAACGCATCGAGCTTTGTTTGGTCCAAACGACATTTTACATAACTCGTAATGAACCCAAACTTCTTGGTTTCGAGTTGTAGGAATAACCTCCACGACGCTTGCTTTGGTAGCCGTAGAACCCACGCCAACGGAAGACGTAGCACTTTGCGATGCCATTTTTGAGTTGTGTTTACTGATTGTTTTGTTTGTTTGTTGGTGGCGAGCAGCGGAGGAGTGAGGATTCTTCAGTACTGGATGTTTGGGCACTGTAATGTCGATACACACAGGGGCGAATAAGTTATTTATAACAATGTTTACACATTAAAATTGCATGTTGTTCGCTCTAATATTAAAGTAGCTGAATAATCTAATCAGTAATCACAACACCGAACATTTAACAAAATAATCACAAGAATTCATTGATAGAAACAATGTTTAAACAAAACATCAACTCATATTAATCATTGTTTCACCATTTATTCAAAACACAACTGTAATTAAATGAAATTGGTGAAAAAAACAACCAAATAATTAACATACAGAAATCATATAACGTACCATGGCTATGATTTAACAGGTGCGATCAACGTTCTCGGAGATTAAAGTCCGGGCGATTTGATTTGGTCGGAAGAAACTTCTAGGGTTTTATGGAAACGGGACTCTTAAGAACTCGAAAATAGTCTGGATACATTTTAATCACCTATGTATGATTGGTTCGAAAAAGGGGTGTAGCCTATAAGCCCATTAAGATTGATTTAAAGACACCAGAAGCCCAGAACAAACATCAACCCACAAGTCATAATTGTGTAGAGGCGAAAACAATTTCTTTTTGGGCCATGAAAGATATACTCAACTTCAAGCAATTGCATGTTGGGCTGGTTATAAACCGGGTTTCGGGTATAAACCGGGTTTCGGGTATAAACCGGGTTTCGGGTATAAACCGGTTCCGGGTTCGGGTTCGGGTATTTATAAAACCGGGTTTCTGGTATAAACCGAGTATAAAAAAAACCGGTTCCGGGTTCGGGTTTTAGATTAAATATGCATACCCGGTCCCTACCCTACGGGTAGGGTCGGGTTCGGGTTCGGGTATAAAAAACCCGGGTTTTATAATACCCGGTTCCGGGTTTTTTTTTCGGGTTCGGGTCCGGGTTCGGGTTTTTTGTGCACCACTACCCACAAGTCATAACTGTGTAGAGGCGAAAACAATTTCTTTTTGGGCCATGAAAGATATACTCAACTTCAAGCAATTGCATGTTGGGCCGGTTATAAACCGGGTGTTTCGGGTATAAACCGGGTTTCGGGTATAAACCGGGTTTCGGGTATAAACCAGTTCCGGGTTCGGGTTCGGGTATTTATAAAACCGGGTTTCGGGTATAAACCGGGTATAAAAAAACCGGTTCCGGGTTCGGGTTTTAGATTAAATATGCATACCCGGTCCCTACCCTACGGGTAGGGTCGGGTTCGGGTTCGGGTATAAAAAACCCGGGTTTTATAATACCCGGTTCCGGGTTTTTTTTTCGGGTCCGGGTCCGGGTTCGGGTTTTTTGTGCACCACTAAAAAGGAGGCATATCAGACGCACGAACGAAAAGAAGAAAGAGAGATCAGACGAAACAAAAAGAGGGACGCAGAAGACATTATTTGGCAGAGCTGTTTTGCATGGTTTGAAGTTCCAGAATTATTGGGGAAAAGCTAGGAGCGCAAGAGTTGAAGCCTTGACGGGTTTTACCTTCCTAAATTGTTTCTTTTCTTCGTTCTTAGTTTTGATTCAATGAATTCATTTTTTAGACTTTATTTATTTGTTTTTAAAACCATGATGCTTGGCTAAACATTTAAGCCACCTAGACTGAGTTGAATGGATTGATTAATGTTTTTACCGTTTTCGTTAATTGAATGAATGTTATGGATTAATTGTGTTTAGTAAAGAGTTTGTTTTATTGATTTGATGCATATGCGTACTTTAATTTGGTTTATTATTGTCAATTGCTTCGTATGATTCTTAGTGACGGTCTTTATCACAATATAGAGTCATGCCAGGGTTTAGATCTTGGTGAGTGTCTATATCACGTAATAGATCTTAATTCTTTAGGGTGGAATTGGCCAATAACCCCTAGAAGTAATTGTTAGTAATTTGCTAGGTTTTAGTGTTCTGCTAGTCCTAATACCTGGAAAGTGAGGGGCTATTGATAGGTCTTACCCGACGAATTGCTTTAGATAGTCCTTGGAAAAGGTCGTGTCTTAGTTGACCTGTCGGTTTTATTAGTCTATCAACTCAAGTTAATTAATTCAAACTACCATAGATCTATGATTGGAAAAGAATAGGTCAACATTAGGGTACTTACACAATAATTAGACAACTGGAAAGGCGTCTAATAACCGGTAGGATTAACAGCCTAGGTAGTTCCACAGGTTTCTCCTTGAGAAGGGTCGAGGGGCTTAGTTGGTTCTTAATAGGTTTAGTACTTTAAGATCCCGGTTCCATATTTCATGCATTTAACTTAATCGGTAATCTCTTGAAAACAATCCAGGATTCTTGTCTAGGTGGTCTTGCTCTCATATAAGAAAAGCCTTTAGTTTTCTTTCGTACTAGTCTAGCTTTAGTTTAATTTAGTAGTTTAATATAGATTTCCTTAGTTTTCCGTAACCCCCCCCCCCAAACAATTAAACAAGTTTTAGTCGTATCTGTCAGTATCTATTAGAGTCTAGTTTACGTGATACATAGAGTCTCAGGGTTCGATACTCGGACTTGCTTAGGCTATACTACATTGACCGGTACACTTGCCGGTTGTGTGGTTTAGGTTTTAGAGAGTCCTAGTCTATAAATTTAAAACTTAGAGTGTCTAGTCTAGCGAGTCTAACTTAGTTAATTTTTATAGTCTGTTTAGTACACATCAAGTTTTTGGCGCCGTTGCCGGAGACTCTTAGCAATCGCGTTCATTAGCTTTGATAGACTTTATTGACATATACGTGCTACGTGTTTGTTTTTGTTTTGAGTCTTTGTCTTTTATTTTGTTTTTATTTTCGTTTGAGTCTTTGTGACTAGTGTTTGCTTTTCTCACATTCAGGTTTTTGCTGATAGTGGTTGCCACATCTGCGCTCGCACGGACCGCCACCGAAGCCACCAGTCACCGAGTCATCATCATCTCGTTTGGGCCAAGGCCCACAGGTTAGTATTTCATCCACGTCTCAGTTTCCCAATTTCGATTCCACTCCATTACCCACCCCACCCTAGTCACCCAAAACATCACCTAAGGTTTCCCCACCCGATAGCCCTACTTCTAGCACCTCTAGCATCCTAGAAAACTTAGAACACATGGCCAACGCTAGGCAAACCGTTCACCAACAAGCCACCCAGGGCTTCACTGGTCTTGCTTCACCCATCACCGTTCCACCCATAGTTAGCGAGAACTCATGGCAGATTCCCTCTTATGCCATGCAGGCCATTACCAATAGCATCCAATTCCATGGCCGCGAGGATGAGGATGCCCCGGCCCACATAAACCGTTTCTCCCGTATCCTTGCTACTTTTAGCCTTCACGGTGCCCCTAATGATGCTACCTACTTGCAGCTTTTCCCATTTTCATTAGCCAGCCGTGCGGCTACTTGGTGTCACACCCCGACCACGTAGAACATACAAAACATGGCGGAAACATCGGGGAGTGTTGTAACAGAATTAATTGTTTCAAATCCATGGCAATTGAAGTTTCGTTTTATTGATCAAACATGAGAGTTTACATTGTTTTAACAAGAAACAAAGAGTACATAACAAAAATTAACTAGTCTTGTATCTTTTATTGTTACTAAAGCCCAAGTCTGCCTATGTGTATCTTGATCATCTTATGCAACAGCTCCTGAAAAACACATGTGAAAATAGGTACGTCAGCATAAAAATGCCTGTGAGATACATAGGTTTTGTGAAAATAGGATTCATGACTTATGTTTGAGAAAATGTTTAGTCATGAACCTTGTAATTTGCTTTGTCTTGTAAATCATTTGAAAAACGATAAGATCAGATGATATGTATAAATAAATGTAAGGTTAAATGAATAACCATGTAAAATGTGTTTGTATAAGATAAGTTGTTTATAAATCAATGTCTTGTGAAAAGTATGTTATTTGTATAAAATGTTCTATGTCTCAAACTGAAATGATTCAAATAACGCTGCGATATGTAATACCATACAAACACTTATATATAGGAAGTACCAGCGGCGTATCCACCATGTTTGTATCATATTACACACGCTTCGTTACTTAATCACTTACTCAAACCAAACCAACAATGTACTATGTCTATGTTTAAACCAAATGCCAAAATGTAAGCATGTAATGAATAATAAGTGTACTAAGTATGCAACAACAGACATACATAGCATGTGAACTGAAATAACTGTACTAAGTATGCAACAACAGACATACATAGCATGTGAACTGAAATAACTGTACTAAGTATGCAACAACAGACATACATAGCATGTGAACTGAAATAACTGTACTAAGTATGCAACAACAGACATACATAGCATGTGAACTGAAATAACTGTACTAAGTATGCAACAACAGACATACATAGCATGTGAACTGAAATAACTGTACTAAGTATGCAACAACAGACATACATAGCGTGAAAAGTAATGTATAACGATGTACTAAGTACGCACTCAATGGGCATACGTAGCATAAATTGTAATGAAATCATGTACTATAATGTACTAATGAACATAACCGATATATGATGTGAAAACAGGAAAGCATGAAAGTAACAAGTAGGCACATGTGTTCCACCCCAAAACGTTTGGAAAACAGTAAAAGAGGGGTCTATGTACTCACTTGAGATTGCTTAGTAGTCCTTGAATAACAACCAAACAATGCTAGAGATCACGGATATCAAACGGCACCTAATATAGGTAACTATGTTAACAAACCGGACCTAAATCGGAAGATCTGATAGAATGAGGGTTCGTAAACCAAACGAGTATAGAGACTCGTGTCATATGGTTTAACAAAGCCTACATACTAAATGAAACCTTAATGTAAGTGCTTACGACCCATTACGACCCGTTTAGGTAGCTTATGCTACTTTAACGCGTCGTTCGCGTGAAACGCGTTCGGACCGCCTAACTAGTCCTATGACAAGTGTTATATGCCTAAACATGTTACATAATCAGTTATGTGACAAAAGTTTAGGTTACATATGCTTAATTACCAATTATACATGAAAAGGGTATTCTGGTAATTTACCTAAGGCATATAAACTACCTATCATACAACTATTTAAACGAAGCGACCATAAGATATAACCTCGGAAGGTTATTCCCTATATGCTATGGTCACCTAATGCGTTTGGTCGGATCCTAATGATCGACCAAATGGGTCGGGTTCGAGGTATAAGCGATTTATCAGATCGCTTACCCTACGACCCTAGACAACGTGGTAATCAGTAGGCATAGTCCCAAGGGACTATAACCAACGTGATTACACTCACGTTGCGAAGTTCAAACAAACTTCGCATTGACCATAACTGGTCAACGCAGAAAGTCAAACAAAGTTTGACTTTCAGACTCGAAAGACTCGAAAAGCAATAAAAGAACGAAAGAATACTTACGAAGGGTCCCCGAATGCTAATCTCGATCCAAGAACTCAGGTATGAAACAATGGTTTCAACTTAGAGTTCTCAAATCCAGATTCTTGTGAGAAATGAGGTTGGGGTGGATGGGTATTTATAGGAATACCCGAACCGTTAGGATCATTTCATGGAAACCGTGCTCGAATCTTGTGCGTACACTTGTCACAAAGTTGTGGTAACTTAAAAATGGTCTTAATGAGCTGAATGTGCAGTTGTGAGTGTGTGGATGAGGTTTAAACAGCTGGAATCAGCTGACTAAGCGTTCTTATCTGATCAGGAAGGCTGAGGCAGGCCGCCGAAGATTTAGGCTTGGGCTCACGCGGGCCGCCTAGCTCTTCAGATCAGAAAACAAGTTTCAGAATCTACAGTTTTGGTCCCTGCACGTGTTTAAACCCATTTCCGGCACTTCTAAGGCCCATAAAGCCAACTTTAAGGCCCTAAAATGATGCCTAAACATTGTGGACATGAAACATGCTCAAAAATATGTCGGATGTTGGTTCGTTTAGCCGTACGAACGCGATGTTAGCTTAATTACGACGGAATGCGCATAAGCGCGAAAAACGATCCAAATGACGAAACGAATGGATTTTTCTTATGCCAAACACTAAAATAAAATATTTTAGTGCTTACATAAATTTTTGGATGTCCGGATGTATTCAGAACGTAAGTTATGCGCGAAAGTGCAAACTTGTGCACTTTTTGACACTTTTAGTCCCTGAATGACACAAAAGTTTATTTTAGCATACCGAACACCTCAAAGCCTATTTCTAAGCTATGTAAAGGATATTTATGGTATTTTTAACTTATGGTCATGTTCCGGAATGTCTGTTACAGTTCAAATTGGCATACTTTCGCAGTTTGTCAACTTTAGTCCCTGTAAGCGATTTAACTTGATTTCACCACACCAAACCTTCCAAAACTTATATATAAGTTATGTAAAGGTTATTTAAGGTATGTTAAGCCTATTTCACTATTCCGAAGTGTTCTTTGCATTAAACTGGTTATATTTACGCATCAGTGCGTGTATAACCTTCCAGAAAGCGATTTAGAGCTTGAAATCGAACAAGAGTTGATATGTGCAATCGATGCACATATTTTTACAAATCCCAAGTATGAAATACAATATTTCATTGGTTTGGCATTTGTTTGATGGTTGAAGTGACACAGGTGTCACACTTGGTTGGACTCTCAGCCAACTGGTACCTTTACCACATGGGCGGGCCTTCGTCAAGCCTTTTTGAACAAGTATTTCCCGCCTGCTAAAGCCTCACGCCTTCGTGACCAAATTCACTCTTTCCGCATGGAGCCCGACGAGCCTTATTACCTTGCTTGGGAGCGTTTCCAAAACCTTTGTGCTCGTTGCTCCCAACATCGTCTTTCCGATTGGGCTTTATGTGAGAAATTCTATAACGGTCTCACCCAAGAGACTCGTGATCGATTTGACACTAATGTGGGGGGTCACATGATGGGTATTCTCACTGTAGCCGAGTGTTTAGAGCGTTTCGAGGCATTTGCTCAGTCTCAGTCTCAATCGCGATCCGATCAGCGGTATCAAAGTGGTAATTATAATACTACTACTAGTGCACCTACCCGAGGGGTGAACCATGTCACCATGGATCCTAGTTTAACCGCTGTTTTGGAAAACATGACTAGGGAGCTTAAGGAGAATAAGGCTAAGGTAGATAAGTGTGAGTTTTGCCGAGGGGGTCACGATACAAGTGCGTGTCCATTGCTAGTTGGTGAGGAGCAAGTTGATTTTATGGGAGGGGGTCAAGGTAGAGGTCAACCTAGTGGGTTTGGTAATTTTAATTCGGGTTGGCGAAATAATAATAATAATTTTAATAATATTTTTCGCTCAAATGGACCTCCTGGTTTTCAAATAGCTCAAAATCCAAATAGGGGTCAAGGTTCATTCTTTGGTGGGGGTTCAAATGGGCAGGTCAAGGATGGGGGGGTCAAGTAGTCAGGTTCAAACAGGTCAGGGTTCAAGTTATGATCTTGGGGGTAGTCTAGAAAGAATGGAAGCAATGATGAGTCAATTAATTGTTAAGGACCAAACCATCCAAAAGAAACTTAGCGAACATGACCTTATGCTTAAGAATCACCAAGCTGCTTTCCAAGACCTTCAAAGGGTTGTAGGTGATATGTCTAGGAAGTTAGAGGAGAGATTACCCGGTCAGTTTGCGGGTAACACCCTACCAAACCCGAATGCTCATGTAAAGGCCATTACTATTCGTAGTGGCAAAACCGTAGGGAACCCTAGTGTTGAAGAGAGAGTGGTTGAGGAAGATGAAGAGATTGTAGATGAAGAGATAGAGATGGAGGCTCCCGGCAAAGTGCAATCGAGGTTGCGCCCAGCAAGTACCGCACAGCCCGAGGAGTCTCAAAGTGAGAAGAAAGTTGAGAAAACGCCTATAAACGTTAGACCTTCACCTTTGGTAGACCATTCGTATATCCCGTTTCTCTCACGTCTTAGGAATCAAAAATATTCAAGGGAATACGGGCAATTCTTAGATATCTTCAAGCAATTGAAGATTAATCTTCCTTTTATCGAGGCACTCCAGTCCATGCCTAAATATGCGAAATTTTTAAAGGACCTTCTTAGGAATAAAGAGAAGTTAGGGGAGTTGTCTAATGTCCCGTTGAATGGAGGGTGTTCGGCCGTTGTCTCAAATAAGCTTCCCGAAAAGCTTACCGATCCCGGTGTGTTCACTATTCCTTGTCTTTTCGGTAGTAACACAAATACTAAAGCCTTAGCTGACCTAGGTGCTAGCATCAATTTGATGCCCTTTTCTCTTTACGAGAAGCTAGACTTACGCGAGCTTTCACCTACCCGAATGACATTATCCTTAGCTGATAAGTCCGTGAAACACCCGAGGGGCATAGTTGAGAATTTGCTTGTTAAGGTGGACAAGTTTGTTTTTCCGGCCAATTTCGTCATTCTCGACATGGAAGCCGATGAAAACGTACCGTTAATTTTAGGACGCCCGTTCTTGAACACCGCTAAAGCTCTGATAGATGTCTTTTTAGGCACCGTTACACTTAGAGCGGGCGAGGAATCGGTAGTTTTTAAGGTTATGAATTCGAGAGGGCCTAGTGATAGAGTGGAGGCGGTATCGTTAGTGGGTGAGTGTGAGAAGGACGAGAGAGATGAGGAGAAGGTGGTGAGTGATCCGAGTCTAGAGAAAGTAATAGGACTCAAGTGTGGGGACCCACCGGATAGGAGAGTAGAGGAATTAGAGGAGAGAGTGGTGCGTTTAGAATCTAGGATAGAGACACTGAGCAAAGCTCAGTGTGGGGATAGAGTTCGATATGGAGAGTATAGATTCAAACCGCCAGGTGAGGAGTTGAGAGGTGGTGAGAGAGATAAGAGTGTTTGGGGCGATTTGGGCAATGATAGATATGATGGTGCTACAGCCCGTGAGTGTGTGTTTGGAGGTGAGCTGCATCTCTATGATCCTCCATAAGTATGTGAAAAGTTGCTACCCATTTGTAGAGTTTGTATTTTGAGTCTTTTATTTTGTACCATGAGTCTAAATTAGTAGTTTTTGAGTCGTTTTTAGAGTCGGTTCTGCGTTGGGTTTTGTTTTGCTGTGTTTGTGCAGGTTTGGATTGTACCACCCGTACTCAATCTCCATTCGGGTGATTTTGGAGCTGCCATCTTGATAAACCCAAGCAGACTAGGCAACGATCGCGAATGAAATGCTATACGATCGTTCGTTGGATTCAAGACTCGTACGGCTGGCACTGACTTTTGTCCTAACCAGCTAAGTCTTTTCCAACTCTCTTTGTATTTTATTTCTTTCGTATTTATTGTTAGTTTCCATCTCTGCATTAGGGACAATGCAATCTTTAAGTGTGGGGATGGGAAACTGTCGTTTAGGTCTTAGCTAGTGAGTCTTGAGTCATAATTTGAAAAATACAAAAAAATAAAAAAAATAAAAAAAAATTGAAAAAATAAAAAAAAAATTGAAAAATCAGAAAAATGTCCTTTGAAATGAGAAGTTTGCAAATTTAAACGGAAAATGATAGAAAAGATGAATTTTTGCTTGGGTTCGAATAATAATAATATGATTAAATAAATCGAGCTTGCGTCTAGTTAGGGATACGTGGATAGGCCCGGGTTTGGTTTTAAGTCCCTTTGAGTTAATATACCTTAATTGTCGGTCTGCTAGTGGGTTTTCGCCTGGGAAATATGGGAAATCAAAACTGCCAATAAGAGTATAAGGGGCACCGTTATAAGTTAAAACCGTTAGAGTTTGTGATCATGCGAAAAAAAAATATAGAAAAAAAAAGAGCTAGAAACTAAATGAAAGTAGCGCATTTCTATGTAGTCTGGGTTGGGGATAGTGACTTTACAACCGGATTACCGCTAGGATGTGTGAAATCGACCTTGCAAAGAAAAAAAAAGTACCGAAGCCTAAGTAATCCGAGTTGGGGATAGCGACTCTACAGCCGGATTGCCTCTTGGTTAGGGAAAGCAACGTCTATGCTCATTTAGAAAAAAAAAAAAAAAAAAAAGAAAGAAAAGTGAAAAAAAAATGGAAAAAGAAAAAAATCTGATTGTAAACTCTCTTGGTTTTGATATAAGACGGTTGGGAATTGGTCCAGTGATTGTTCCTTTAGTTCTATAAGCTTGAGGCGGGAGTAGGTGGACCATAGATTCTAGTGTGAGACCCTAGGTAGATTGACCGCACTTAAATTAAATTCACATGATAAGGGTTTAAGACCGGACTTGGGTTTAAAGGGACAAGTATATTCGCAATCGCGGCTAACGCAAGTTTTGGTTTTAACAAAATATAAATAAGTTTTTGACTATTCATCTCTGATTCCGTATGCATAGATTCTTTTTCGGGGACGAAAAAAGGTTAAGTGTGGGGATATTTGATGTGGGGTAAAATACACATATTTGTCCCGTGTAAAGTGTATATTTTTTTTGTATAAGTTTTATTTGTTTTTATTTAGTTTTAGTATTATATCATATTATTCTGTGTTGGGTCAGGTCCTGGTGTAAATGGAGCGAAAGAGAGTAATAACTAAATAACCAGCTAGTTGAGCAGAGTAGAATGCCAGTGACTGAATTTAAATTGCAGCCATTTTTCTCGAGTGGACCGAGCCCGCTATCTCTACGCTATCTAATAGTGGCAGCCATGGTTATACACATTATTATGAATTAGATTAGAAAAAGACTAATAATAGAATATGTGTTGGACGACACTTTTTGAATTGAGGATATTTACTACTCATATATAATTATTCAAAATGGGCTGAATATAAAAAGAAGACAACTTGATACATCAATTTGGTGGACGGCAATTAAGAAGCACAGGAGGCTACTAATATTATTTCTCATTGTTGTTGCTGAATTAATATTATTAAAAGGAAAAGGCGGCTAATAAAAAACAAAAGGGAATATATGTGCAAACATATGCGACTAAGGGAGGCCGCTATTTTGCTTGTTGAGCCGAAGCCCATGTTTTGGGGAACGAATAAAAGGAGGCATATCAGACGCACGAACGAAAAGAAGAAAGAGAGATCAGACGAAACAAAAAGAAGGACGCAGAAGACATTATTTGGCAGAGCTGTTTTGCATGGTTTGAAGTTCCAGAATTATTGGGGAGAAGCTAGGAGCGCAAGAGTTGAAGCCTTGACGGGTTTTACCTTCCTAAATTGTTTCTTTTCTTCGTTCTTAGTTTTGATTCAATGAATTCATTTTTTAGACTTTATTTATTTGTTTTTAAAACCATGATGCTTGGCTAAACATTTAAGCCACCTAGACTGAGTTGAATGGATTGATTAATGTTTTTACCGTTTTCGTTAATTGCATGAATGTTATGGATTAATTGTGTTTAGTAAAGAGTTTGTTTTATTGATTTGATGCATATGCGTACTTTAATTTGGTTTATTATTCTCAATTGCTTCGTATGATTCTTAGTGACGGTCTTTATCACAATATAGAGTCATGCTAGGGTTTAGATCTTGGTGAGTGTCTATATCACGTAATAGATCTTAATTCTTTAGGGTGGAATTGGCCAATAACCCCTAGAAGTAATTGTTAGTAATTTGCTAGGTTTTAGTGTTCTGCTAGTCCTAATACCTGGAAAGTGAGTGGCTATTGATAGGTCTTACCCGACGAATTGCTTTAGATAGTCCTTGGAAAAGGTCGTGTCTTAGTTGACCTGTCGGTTTTATCAGTCTATCAAGTCAAGTTAATTAATTCAAACTACCCTAGATCTATGATTGGAAAAGAGTAGGTCAACATTAGGGTACTTACATAATAATTAGACAACTGGAAAGGCGTCTAATAACCGGTAGGATTAACAGCCTAGGTAGTTCCACAGGTTTCTCCTTGAGAAGGGTCGAGGGGCTTAGTTGGTTCTTAATAGGTTTAGTACTTTAAGATCCCGGTTCCATATTTCATGCATTTAACTTAATCGGTAATCTCCTGAAAACAATCCAGGATTCTTGTCTATGTGGTCTTGCTCTCATATAAGAAAAGCCTTAATTTTCTTTCGTACTAGTCTAGCTTTAGTTTAATTTAGTAGTTTAATATAGATTTCCTTAGTTTTCCGTAACCCCCCCCCCCCCCTAAACAATTAAACAAGTTTTAGTCGTATCTGTCAGTATCTATTAGAGTCTAGTTTACGTGATACATAGAGTCTCAGGGTTCGATACTCGGACTTGCTTAGGCTATACTACATTGACCGGTACACTTGCCGGTTGTGTGGTTTAGGTTTTAGAGAGTCCTAGTCTATAAATTTAAAACTTAGAGTGTCTAGTCTAGCGAGTCTAACTTAGTTAATTTTTATAGTCTGTTTAGCACACATCAACTAGTGATTCATCAGCTAGACATTTCTTTAGATTTCAGATGTGAAACACATTATGAATTCCACTAAGCTCTTCAGGCAGGGTTAACTTGTAAGCCACGGTTCCGACACATTCAATGATTTCGAATGGTCTTATATATCGTGGGCTTAACTTGCCTTTCTTTCCAAAACGCATTACTGTCACACCCCGATATTTCCACGTATTACCGGTGGGCTCGGTGGGGAGTATCGTGACATAGTTGATATCATCATAGACAATTTATCACAGTTTATATACATAGCGGAAGTCGAAAGATAAAATCATTACAAACCGAATGAAAGTAATATCATTTATTACAAAAACGGTTGTAAAGGATCCACAGGCGGATCAAAGTTAAAAGAAACATTGTTCAGCAGATTTATAAACATGTAAGCTTGCTAGACTCTTTATTGATGCTAGGAGTAGCCAGCCTATTCCGATTAGTACCTGCACTTAACCTTTTTGGAAAATACGTCAGTTTTCACTGTTAAATACAATTAACTTACTCATTTTGAAAATGTTTAAGAAAATTGATTTGAATGCACAAGGCACAAAATATCTTTTATAACTTGGGATAATTATTTAAAAATAAACTTGTTAAAGAATTACATGTTTATTATACGTTCAGTAGCCCGGGCTGATAACCGGGTTAAAGATTAATAGACACACCACATAATATATCCCACGGCGAGTTATTCTCGAACAGGTGGGTATATTATTTTACATACGCACCGGCAGGTGTATGCCTAAACCCCGTACTTAAGTCGTGGCCATTTCAATGAATGAGCCGAGGATATCTAGGACATAGTCATTAACCCCCCAAAGGCTTAGAATAAACAAAACAGATTAAACGGGTTATCTCAATAATTTAACCTTCATACGATTAAAAATTCAATACCCGACCAAGCGGTATTTTATATACCGTACCCCAAGCCCGTATAAGGGAAAATAAGTTAAAAGTATTTACCTGAGCAAATTATACAATTTATCCCAGCCGTACAAATCAGCAAGTGCAAGTATCTTTTACTGGTCTCCTAAATCTGGAACGAAGGTTTTAATTACCTATTAGGTTTCTAACGGGTCTTACTTAAGTTTAAACTTAGACCGGTTAGTTTTAAAGAAAGGTATACGGTTCAAAACGCAAGATTAAGCGAAGACCGGATCAGAATGTGATTTAGTCCCGACAAGTTTGAAGACTTGTATAATATGGGTAAACTAAACAGATTCTGGATTTTGAGGTGAAAATGATAAGGTTTGACCCGTTTCGGATAATTTATGCAAACTAGTTACATAAACCGTACCAAACGCGAAAAATGCATAACGGGTAACCAAATGAGTCATGAACAGGTTTCCTAAGTTAATATGCTTAAAATATATTATGATATCAGTAGGATACCTTCCATTATGCCCAAAACGGATTTAAAGTCAAATTAAGCCCCGTAGGGGTATTTTGGTCATTTTAAAGGTTATAAAAGAGATTAAATATTAATCTGAGGTTCAGGTCTGAAATGATCAGTAAAAATATTTAATTTAATAAGTTATATCAGTAAGGTATTTCATATATGTGAAATTTATCATTTATATCCCAACTACGCACCGTAGGAGCATTTTGGTAATTTCACATAAGCTTTAAAGGTCAAAAATGGAAATCTGAGTTCAAAACTTTTTCTTACAGTTAAAATATAAAAATTTAGTTAAAACATCAGTAGGTATTAAGTTTTATATGCCAAAAATAGTTTTAACCTATACTATGCGTTTAAAACACGTAAAAGTCATTTTAAGCGATTTTCGGGTTATTTAAGGAAATCTGAGTTTCTGGTTAGTTTATAAAGTTCAAAATATTTTACTTATCATATAAAATCAGTAGCAAAAAGTTTGGTATCAAAATGTTATGTAAAACTCATTTTATTTGCAAAAAGGGTAAAACCGACAATTACCGAATCAAAGCAAGAACCCTATGTTATACTCAGATTAAAAATAAATAAAAATCTTCAAAAATCCCAAAATATTATATTACATCAGTGGGTAAAAAGTTTAGTTTCAAAATTTGGGTTTTGATAGGCTTTATGCCAATAATGCCGTTTAATTAATAAAAAGCTTTCTAATTACGATATTGAGCATAACTCCTAATTTAGACCTCAAACTGATGTCAAATTTTTAGGACATGTTTATAATTCAGTAATAAAGGTTTTTGTCCACTCACATTTTCAAAAATCACGTTTTAAGGTCAAAAGGGCATAATGGTCAACATTTAAGCAATTAAAGGAAACATGCATGTGAATCGGATTAATTAGGAACCAAGTTGTATAACCTCAGAGGGTTTTACAAACTTATAACCTGGTCCTGATGGAACTTTAAGGCATGTCTAAACTAGGCTAAATCGGGTCAGAACTGAAAGTCAAAGCAAAAGTCTACTTTTGCGACTTTGGGTTCCGAACCGAGCCTAAACTCAAAATTGTCGGGTTGAACATGTTTAGACATGTTCTTACATTAATTACCTAGTTATATAAGTGTTAAAACAGGTTTCATAGCTTCTACATTGCTAATTATGAGTTTATTTGCAAAATACCTTTCTGTTGACTTTTTTATAATTAAGTTTGACCCGACAATTGACCTAGTTAGAGTGGAAATCAGAGGGTGCCCTTTTAAGGGTTTATTACCCACATAATTACCAACTCATAGCCACTTTCAATTCGAAAAATGACTGGACCATTAGTGATTAATCACTAAGTCAAACCTTAATTACGATAAGTTTGACTTTTGGTCATAAAACTAATTAAAACAGAAATTAGGAGGTTAAGGACACTTACAATGGTCCTTAGCACGAAATTAAGACTCAAGAAACTTGATTGAGGATCAGGAAGCTCCAGAGAAAGCCTTGAAGTGAGTTAGAAGTGAGCAAGAACAATGGTTGCAACTTCATTCCTTTATATAGGAATTTTAAACTCATGAGATCATTCCACCAAGGCCTACAACTGATCTCAGATCAATCCCAAGTGTCCCTATGCATGAAAATAAGTTGGCCAAGCTCCTGAATTCGAATACCATGCATGTAAGATGGTGCAACCTGCAATTACAGGCAACTGCCCATTTTTACTGCCAACGACAGCTTTACGGACCGTAAGCAAAATCCCTTGCGGTCCGTATCCACCTCTTACGGACCGTAAGCCCAAACTGATGCGGTCCGTAACCGACCTTGAACTGCATTGCCCAGCTACAGCCCTTGCGGACCGTAGGCCTAGGCCCATACGGTCCGTATCCGATGACCAGAAGACAAAAACTTGTAAACCTTTAAGTTTTGACCATGCAATCTTTATAACTTCGAATCTCAGGTCTTTTTCCAGTAGAGGGGACCATATAATCAGGCCTTGCATGCCCTTGCATCTGATTCCATGCACTTACAAGTTCTTGGACTTTATTGAAAGAGTTTTTTTTTTTTTTGAATGAGAATTGTCGTAAAAACACATAGGATCCATTTCTTATGCAATTTGAATTATGTACCACCAGAGATAACCGGATTTGAATATATATAACAGATGTTTATAAAACATATTAAGGTTTGGGATTAATAAATAGGTCACTCAGAGGTATTAATTAACATGTTGACACTTTTAATCCTACCATACATCCTTCAACTTGATCCGGGTTTATAACACGTTTACCTTCCATGACACGTGTCTTTATAGTACTGGTCGTGATTTTACGAGGTGTTACAATTACCCCTTTCTAGGGTGATACCTTAAGTAGTACTTTGTCACCTACCTCGAACTTTAGAGGTTTACACCTTTTATCTGCGTAGCTTTTCTGCTTATCCCTGGTAGCTTTGAGACGATCACGTATCTGCACGATCTTGTATGTCGTCTCTAGGACTATATCAGGTCCTGTTAGTTGGACATCTCCAACTTCTGCCCAACAAACGGGCGTCCTGCACTTCCTTCCATACAAGGCTTCAAAATGTGCAGCTTGAATACTCGAATGATAGCTATTATTATACGAGAATTCTATCAATGGAAGATGATCATCCCAACTTCCGCCTAAATCAATAACACAAGCCCTTAACATATCCTCCAGCGTTTGAATTGTAGGCTCGCTTTGACCATCCGTCTGAGGATGATATGCAGTGCTGAAGTTTAATCGAGTGCCTAGGGATTGCTGAAAGCTTTTCCAAAAATGCGAGTGAGACTTTGATCTTCAAATGTTAGATCCTTGTGGTGTTGATGAGTAGTCAGCGGAAACTCGGTCATCTTGATCTTTTGATTGCATCCATATCGTGTCTTCATTCCGAAGCTTGTCTTCTAACACATTCTCTTCGCCTTTAGCTGGTTTGGATGTCGCATCTGCACATACAAGAAAGCTAAACGCGTAATGAGAACAACCGCTTGGAATATAGTTAAAATAAACAAAAAGACACACAAGTGACCAACTCTCAATCAACTACCGACCAACAACAGTTTGAAAGTTGTAAAAATTTGATCAATTTTAAATTTTAACTTTCAAAACTTGTTAACTTCAACCGATTATGAAGATGCAATTGTTTTAGGTTTCAATCAGGTTTCAGGTGGAAAAGACTCGAGATCCAACATCGTACAATCAAAAATAAGATAGAAATAAAATCTTTTTGGCTTTTATAAAGTTTATATTAAAACACACCTAAAATCTTTTTAGTATTTTTGAATATTTCAAATTTAAAGACGGAAAGCAGTAAATAAATATATACAAAGATGTAGAAACGGAAAAGCAGTAAATAAATATTTACATACATTCTTTTTGTGAGTTTCGAGGGTAAGAGAATCATATTAGTGTACGGTCATGTGACAACCTGAGATTTCAAGGTCTTTCCTATACACATCATTTTTTTCACAATCCTGTTTTTACAATTTGTTGTACGTGGTGTCGTGTGTAGTTGATTTGAATGATAAATGTTTAATGTGTAATGCTTGGTTGTTAAATGTGAAACGTTAAACGTAGTTTATTTAATGTTTAATAAGAAGGTTCTTCGCTACAAGTCTTCCTCGACGAAGAATGAGTTCTTCGCCACCCTCAGTCTCGACGAAGAATGGGTCTTCGTCGAGCAGGTCCTTCGCCGAAAAGGGGCTTCGGCCCAGGTTGTTCGAGGCCCAGAATGGGCTGCTGTTATTTTATTTGTATAACTCTTCATAAACTGCAAAACGTAAACATCAAACCCTAAACATACTCGACGGCTGTTTCTAATAGTTCGAAGTCTTTTTGTCTCGATCAAACCGATCTATTCAATATCACGGTTAGTGTTCTCCTGTTAATTGTGTGTTATGCTTCTGATGTTGTTTTGTTATATAATTGATTAGGGTTTCAACAATGATACTGTAATCTAGAAATTGCATGTTGAGGGTTCGAGGGTTTGTATATATTCTTACTAGTGATGGGGTTTGATGATTCTGATGTATGAACTCATGATAAACTGATATACCGTTTGTGTGCGGTCATAGGATGATAGGATCAATGATTGTTTAGTATGGTTTGTATAATGATTGAGAACTGTTATGTTTGAAGGGTTAATGATTGTTCATGTTTATGGTACATGTTCATGGTTGAAAGTGTTGTTTGATCCGATTCGAAAACTGTAAAACGTGTTAGCATCTGTTAAGGCTGAAATTAAGGAATTGAAACCGTCTGTGAATGCAGCGACGAAGAATTTCCCCACGAAGAACACAGCTCGACGAAGAATGAGATTCTTCGTTGACTGGTTCTCGACGAACCTTTGGAATCCTTCGTCATGATCATCCTCGACGAAGAATGGTTCTTCGCCGAGGGGTTCTTCACCGTGCTCTACCCCGACGAAGGATAGACCTTCGTCAGGGGATTCTTCGCCAAAGGAGCACTCCACGAAGAATGGATTCTTCGTGGAGATGCTGTATGTGTGTAAGTCAACAGAAAAGTTGATGATGTGTTTTATAATGAATGTTTGTACTTATGAAACCTGTTATTGCATGTTAATAAGAATGAGAGATCTGGTGTGACTTGTGTGAATAGCAAACCCATCTGTTATGTGTTGTTACGTGACAAACGCATGGGATATGGACTTGTATGAGGATTGGGTATTTGCTACATGTATACAGAAATCTTTGTGATAAATGCAAACTGTGTGACATACGTGACTTGGACGGGTAACTTAACATACCGAGAAAATCAAAGGTGAGTTCATTTCTCTTGAGCATGCGTCCCGGTGGGTGGAACAATCAAATGGGTATTCCTGAGAGGAATAGATCTTTTGGGTAAAACTGGAATGTTAGATAATACACTCATTTCCTATCACTTTAAGTCCCATCTTATACCGAATAGTTACCTAGAGAGGTAACGGGGTATTAGTTGATAGTGCTATTAGGATTGGCAACCTCACACCGTACCTGAGAGGACGGGCGTGAACTAATGACCTTAAATCATGACCAATGCTTAGATAGGGGGCATTGGGGACGGGCAAAACAATCTGGAAGCCATCTTGTACGGTACTCGAGTTATTATCAACATTATTAACAATGAACTGAACTAATCACTTGGAAAATAACGTTTTCGTAAAACTATGAACTCACCAGCGTTGTCTGATACACTTATTGCATACTCGCAGGTCGTTAGGTACTATGGACAAGGAACTTGCTATCTGGGATTGCTGGAGTGGTCATGGGTCGCACTGCTTAGATATGCATGACTTGTTTACTGATTTCACATACATTTGGTTTTGAAACGTTTAAACAGTGATTTGCTATTTGCTTCCGCTGAACATGTTAAACTTGGATTATGTTTATGAATGTTTTATCATTATAAATGGAAACTTTGTTTTATAACTTGATGTTAGTTTAATGTGATTGGTGGCTAGATCCTGGTACGTCACACGTCTAGCGGGGTCACCGCATGTGGTATTTTGGGGGTGTGACAGGTCACGCCAAAACGCTCTTGTTGTTCAATTAGTTAATATTAAGATAAGCATCCTATAACGATTATCGGTATTGTTGTCCACTTAAGCTCAACTTATCAGATGTAATCGCGGCTAGGGGATACGTTAAGGTATGATTTATACTTACCGACCGGTGTTCATCCACACACGACACATTCCCGTATCAAGGTACGCACGAGGGTTCATCTTACTGGAGAGTATACCATTTATCATCTGTTTTCAACGTATATAATGTGAGATACTCACTTATTTTTTGATGAATACAAGCCCTATGTGATTAAATCACTTATTGATGAGGAACTTGATTTTCAGATGCATGAGGGCACAGGAGCAAGTCCGTGAACAGGTTAGTACCATCGTACAGACAAAGAGACGAACTTGACTCCCGGATAAATGTGATATTTTATCACTTATTGATTTTGGACATGTGATTGTTTATCACTTATTGAGGTTGAATGCATCATGTATTATATACATGTTTGAATGATATATACACGTATGTATGGTATCATGGAAGTTCTAGACTTGCGTCCCCGTTGTTTTCGGTAAAAGAAACATCCATGATACCCATATGATAAACAACATGAAAACCACGTATCTCAGAACCTCGACAATCTATCAAACAAAATTTCGGTACCAAGACCATATGCCAATGAGCGGCTCCCACACAGTCTTCAGTCGATTTAGGTTTATATCACCCTACACACTTTAAAATGATTGTGAGCCTACCGATACATCTTATATAGAGCTGCTTATCGTTTTTCATTTTAGGTTTAAAGAGGTTTCGACAGACCACTGATGTACTATCATTTTCTCTTTTGCTCACCAGGAAACTCATTTTTGTTTTTCTATTGTTTTGTGTTTTTGAAATTTTTCGATGTTTTTGGATTTTTAAAATTTTTCAATGTTTTTGTATTTTTCGTTACTCCCCCTAAAATGCAAAAAGTATGAGAAATTAAGAAAACACAAATAAACATTTACAAAAATGATTTTCCGATGTTGGTTTTACTCTGGCTTGACCTTAATGCCGTTTACTAGGGAAAGATTTGTGTAAGTACATGTGTAAAATAATAATTATACAAAAACTTGAAAAAAAATGTTAGAACGACAGAAATGAAGTTTTTAGGGAAAGATTTGGGGTTGCTAGTATATCAGATAAGATAAGAGAAGGGAGGTTAAAATAGTTTGGGTATGTGAGGAGGAGGCAGGCGACTGATACCCTTAGAACTGTGGAAACTCTCACTGTTGAGGGGAGGAGTAGAGGGAGACCTAAACTTACTTGGGACGAGCGAATTAGGAATGATTTGTTAGAATTGCATCTCTCTGAGGACATGGTCGAGGACATGAGTTCGTGGAGACGTATGATTAAGGTCAATGATTTTTAGGTAGATAATTTAGTGTTGTTCTACGTTTTTGCTTATTAGCTTAACTTTTTTTAATTTATTTCGGTAACCTTTGCATGTTGTGCATTACTTGTCTATATCATGTGTTTTATATTCTATATTGGTGTTTTACTTGTCTATATCATGTGTTTTTATGTGTCTGTTTTTCTAGTGGTTATATGTGTTTTACTTTGACTTGTATGGATATACATGACTCTAGAGTTGGGGGTCTTACTGGAAGCAACCTCTCTATCCCCCCGAGATAGAGGTAAGGCTTGCCTACATCTCACCCTTTCCAGACCCCACCAATAGCTTGGTTATGGGTGGAATTATACTGGGTATGGTTGTTGTTGTTTCTTAGAAAAGAAATCCAAAATCCTATTTATTGTGTGATTTGAAAAAAGTTTCTAAATTTGTAATAAACCCTTTTCATTTTTTTTTTTTGAATCTTTGAAAAAAAAAACCCAGAAATTTACACCATTTTGCTACAATTATACATCTATAAAGCATATTTTGTATCATGAGCCTGAGTATTGTGTTCTTTGAGAGTGAAAAGTGTCTTTCTAGCAAAAAAAAATTATATTTTATCTCTTCCAGACTTTGATATTGGCTGTTTCTCTAATATGGGCACCCCCCCCCCCCTAAAGCCACAAAAAACTTTGGCGAATGCCCTATTTGACAAAATCGCTCGGAGTCTAGGAGAAGCATTTGATTTGTCTCCCCGCCAGAAGGCGGTGATTGAGTGCTTGAAAGGCCCCCATGCGCAAGACTTTTTGACTGTTATCCCGATCGAGGGGCTGGGGCTATGCATGTCGGCTGTTGAGTATAGGGCTATCCTTAAATACCGGCTGATGATCCCTATGTATGCAAAAGACGAAACCTGCCCAATCTGCCGTAAAGCTTGCATGGATAAATACGGAGAGCATGCTGTTCATTGTAAGGAGCTCCCTGGTTTCAAATATCGGCATGACTGGGTGAGGGATGTTTTGGGGGACATCTTGAGGAGAGCGGGGATTTCTGCCAAGAAGGAGGCCCCTGTGAAATTCCTTACAGATCCCATGGAAGGGAGATCTACATTGAGACCAGCGGATCTGCTCGTCTTTGGCTGGGCGGGAGGGAAACATACTTGTGTGGATCTCACAGGAGTCTCCCCCTTAGCTGGTTTAAGGGAAAGCGGGTTTGTAGCAGGACAAGCTATAAGGAAAGCGGAATCAAAAAAGGTGGATAAACACGCTAAAGCATGTGCTGATAACCAACATGCATTTGTCCCCTTCGCCTTCGACACATTTGGCTCCCTAGCTCCAGAAGCTATCCGTTTGTTGACTAGGGTCCAAAAGGTTGTCCACAGCAGTTGCTCATCAACAGGGGGCAGGGGTTTGTCTTTAATAGGCTAGGGTTTGCTATTCAGAAAGGGGTAGCGGCGCAGCTTGTTGCTCGCTTACCTGCAATATTGATGTAACTCGGCCAGTTCTTATAGTAATAAAATTAAGCATTTTGTTATTTGAAAAAAAAAAAATATTTTATAATGTGTTCTTTTCATTGTTCTACTAAATCTTGAAAAAAAGCCCATAACTTTAATATCTTCTCTTATGAGGTTCTCATCATGAGTTCATGTTCTTTTAGTATTAGTCTTCTAGCAAAAAGTGGCTTGTGTTGGCATTTCAGACAGTAAGGTTTGTCCGTTAAATGTTTCATATTCATATTTGAACTATCACGAGTGTTTATTTTTGAATTTTGAACTTAAATTCAAGATTGTTTAATCCAAATTCAGGTTTATATTGTTTAGCATGGCAAATAGATGGAAATGAATTTAATTAAGCTTAGTCGAACATAACCGATTAAGAGAATCTGTTAGATAATAAGCAATAGAAATGGTTTGGTTAGATGCTTTTGTAGTTGAACCGGCTCAAATACATGCTTATTTACTCCTCTTTCTATGCTTCACTTGTAGAATGTTATAACACTGCTTTGTTTTTGTGACTAGTTCATAACAACATTTTGTTTTTAGTTTTTGCTTAAGTCGAACTAAAATGACCATTTTTAGGTGTATCGGGGTTTGACATGGACCCATGCTGACTTGAATTCCTTTTGTAAAAAAAATATTGCAAATCAATATTGGGGTAAATTTGGAGAAATGTTTTTTTTTTTTTTTTTTTGAGACGGAGATAGATAGTGGGATAGAAAAAAATATTGACTTTAGTGTTAAAACCCGACCAGACCCGAAAATTCGAATGTTGAGTTGACTGAAAATTAAGCACCTAAAAATGTGAACCCAGTGAGAAAAAATCTTGGATCCGCCACTACGGTTGATGATCTTTGCAATTTAGTAGATTTCTTGAGAAATGAGGGAGAGGACGTATTTTTGGACGAAAGGGGGTGAAAAGAAACTGACGAAAGCCAATAATCACGTAGAGGTTATAGGCGACGTTGGGGAGGAAAAGGGAGCCGTAAAACTGCCGAGAACTGCCACAATAGCAGTTAAAAATGAAGTTTAAGTGGCTGAAATTTAATCTCAGCCAAATCCAATAGTGAAGGTTGATTTAAAAGTTGATTAGGCTATATGGGCTTAATAATATGTGCAATTCTATAACAATATTCACATAAGTTACACATATATTCCCAGGACTCAAATTTGTTTTATCCATGTTTTTTTGTCATTTACTTGTCTCCAATAGTAAGCACACATAAACAAGAAACTTTAACATTGATGACTTCAAATATTGTGAATATCCAATCGTACACAGCATATGCTTAGGATTTTCTCACTAGGAAACTCGCGAGCAATTTCCAACGGCATTTTTTATCTACTTATATTTCCTATAAATTATTGTGTTCAAGAAATTAATCCCAAAATGGCACTGAAAGTTTTATGGGCGCTTGATGTCGCCAAGACACAATATTACCACTTTAAAGCGATCATAATCGCAGGTATGGGTTTATTTACTGATAGTTACGATTTATTTTGTATCCCTCTCGTCATGAGCATGATAGGAAGGATATATTACCCTAAGGTAGATAGAACCGTGGACCAGAAGAAATGGTTTGAGGTTCCAACCGTCATTACAGCCATAATGGTTGGCGTCTCGTTAATGGGGGCCGTGATTGGTCAATTGGTTTTCGGACGGCTTGGAGACCGTGTTGGACGCCGTCGTGTGTATGGTGTTTCTCTCGTGATGATGATTGTGGCATCTATTGGATGCGGTTTAACACTCTCAAAATTGCCGTTAATGGTGTTTGTGAGCCTTGGGTTCTTTCGGTTCTTGCTTGGGATTGGTATCGGAGGGGATTACCCGTTATCAGCCACGATTATGGCGGAGTTTGCCAATAAGCGGACTCGTGGAGCGTTTATTGCGGGTGTGTTCTCCATGCAAGGGTGTGGGATACTTATGAGTTCGCTCATTTTCATGATCGTGTGCTCCATTTTCGAAGCTAGCGCCAACAAGCACAATCTATCGACGCCATCGGAAATCGCACCATCACCATCAGTAAACATTGCTCCAGTCCCACCTGAATCGGACATCGCATGGCGGCTTATTCTCATGTTCGGTGCGATTCCAGCATCTATGACTTATTATTGGCGGATGAAGATGCCTGAAACCGCTCGGTACTAACAACTCATTCATTCCATATAGTGACTGTTTTCGGAAAATCCTGAAAATGAACATTTTAAAAGTCAACTCTAACAAAAAGAAATTTTTTTAGTACAAAGATGTCGGTCACGTATAGATATTTGTATAAAGACACATTTCATGTGATACACTAGAGACTTGAGACGTGTATGTGGACCATATATTGGTAGGTACAAATCCTTCTGTGTTCGTACAAAACCTGGTGCGGATCGTAAAAAATTACTTTCATTATGTTTTTTTTTTTAAATTGTATATTTAACCTGTTTTAAAAAATATATATATATTAAACACTTTTATTCTAAAAAACGAATTCAAAATATTTTTTAATTAATTCTTTTTAAGCATTTCCCAGCTCTATCACTTTTTACTTTTGTTTTATATTTCATAGCTCCATAATTTCTATCACAATCAGAATTTAACACACTTTAGAATGACTTCTTGAAGTAAAATTACTTTATATACTAGTAGATTATAAAGGGTGTTTTTTAAAGAGTGTGCCTATTGGCACACCAAACCCTAGCAAAATTAGGGTTTATCTACGCTGCGTATTGACCAATACGCAGCGTATAGGTTTAACCCTATACGCTGCGTATAGATCAATATGCAGCGTAGATAGACCATAGATCTCAGTGCCTGATAACCAATCATTGCACAGAAAACAATGTTCATATACACTGCGTATTGGTCAATACGCAGCGTATATAAAACAGCTGCTTATTTGGGGTCATTTTGGTAGGTTTGAAGTGTCAAATTTTTGCAAGGTTTGTATACGCTGCGTATTGACCTATACGCAGCGTATAGAAACCTGGAAAAATTTTGTCACTTCAAAGTTCAAACATACCAAAATGACCCCAAATTTGCAGCTGTTTTATATACGCTGCGTAGCGGGTAACAATTACGTAACCATACTTCTTTCCCGTTTCTTGTACCCAATTCTTCAAATCAGTTAGAGACATGAAACGCTAAAAAAAAGTTACGTTAATATTTGGTCGTTTTATGAAACTCATACTTCAGGGACTAAATGGTCATTATTGAAACTATTTTAACTGAATGTTTTAGCCAGGTTAACTTTCATATAAAGATTTCTTCTTTAAACACTAACTCGGTTAGCATACTTAACTGAACAGTACAGGGACCATTTTTGTCAATTTTCAAAACTTCAGGGACCATTTTTGTAAATCCTGGAAACATCAGGGACCATTTTTGTAAATTTATGAAACTTCAGGGACCGTTTATGTCAATTTTTGAAACTTCAGGGACCATTTGTATAAAAATTGAAACTTCAGGGACCAAAGTGTAAATATATCAAACATATGTAAAAAAGGGGGTCTTCTTTAAAGAACCGGCCCTTGCAAGGATCGAACTCGTGACCTATCGTTTATAACCGCAACGTCTTAACCAGTTTATCCTCTGTCCAGAGCTGTTAGAATATGAAACTTAATTCTTATATACACTAGTTAGGTTATACGCTGCGTATTGACCAATACGTTGCGTATTATCATTATTATTATTATTATTATTATTATTGTTATTATTCTTATTATTATTATTATTATTATTATTATTATTGTTATTATTATAATTATTCTCCTGAAATTTACAGACGCTGCATAGAGCTCCCTACGCAGCGTATACAAAGGTTGTAAAACGACCTTTTTACCCTTACAATTGGCCTCGTATTACCCTAAACACAAGGGCAAAATAGTAATTTAACATATATAGGTTTTGAAATTTTGGTTTGGGGGGAAATTGTCCGCCTTTTACATACGCTGCGTATGGATCCATACGCTGCGTATAATAATGCTCATTTTACTCTTTTGTCCTTGTGTTGAGGCAATACGAAGCCAAAAACAGGGGCTTTTTTGTCCTTTGAACTACATACGCTGCGTAGGGATCCCTACGCAACGTATATAAAGTTCCATTTTTTTAATTTTTTTTTTTTGTGTTTTCCTTTGATAAATAATACAAAAATTATGAATTATAAAAATTAAAAATGATACAAACTTTATAAATTAAAAAAATTCTACAATTTACAAAAATACAAGTTTCCGGTTAATCTTTGATATCATTTATACTCGGTTCTCTGTCTTTGTCTGCGTTAGGATTGATTAACTCGTAGTAGTGCTGTAACCGCGGTCTATACATTTCTTCCCACTGTTCCGCAGCTATTGAATGATGTGTCGACCACAACGGGGTCGTTAAAGGCATGGGGTAGTCTCCTTCCAACTTAGCATGTATGAAGTGTCCCCCGTCAACATGTACGAGTGTTATCGCATGAGGTCGTGGATCTAGTGGGGCATCCGTTAATGGGAAGATGGTAGTGCTCCATTCGATGCTTAGCACGTGGACGACAATATTATACCTTTGCGCTACGAGAAGCCCTACCTGGGGCATTTCCATCCAGTGACTTGGACCGCACGCTTTCAATGAATGCCATTCGATGCTCTTACGTATTCGTTTAAAGTCTCCTTTGTTATATGTTTCGAATACATGCTTCTAACGCGCCTCGTTATGGTCAATCTCCAGTAGTAAATCTCTTCGAATATTGGGCCATGCGTGTTCCAGAAAACCTAATCCGATAGCCACAGACCTGTACCCACAATGACCGTCTGGGGTCACATCTTGTATACGCGATATGTAAGAGTGAAACTCTGATGGAATTTGATCCTTAAACCTCTCAATGCTTAACAAGTGCTCGTCCCCCTTCATTAATGGAAAACCCTTATCATCCCGCGTCTCCTTCTTTTTATAACTCGTTGAACTGTTTCGTTGCATTTTAGGTTTTTCAGACTTTATAACCGAACCAGTTCCACGAGAGCCCTCTGACGGTACGTATGAGCTGTGTCGGGGTAAATCGTACCTATGTTTGGGGGAAGCGGTATATACGTTGCTGTCCTCGCCATAGGAGCTGTATCTCGCAGCTTCGTCTAACCTCGCAGCTTCATCTAGCCTTTCTTGTACTTTCTTTGATGTAGGCCGACCGCGAGTATTTTGCTGGACGATCGGTGGTTTCTTGGTTGACGATTTCGGGGTGAAGACCGCTTTTATCTTTGAAAGCAAACTCTTTTGCTGAACGGGGGACTGCGCCTCTAAATGTTGCCGCACATTATTTAGCTCTGCTACAACATTGACCTCCTCGTCTACCAGTTTACACGGGAGCAAGTCAAGCTTACGCCAGAATACATCTATGTCGTCGAGTTGTATCATACGCCCTGCACAGTTAAGTTAATACGGTGTGAGTAACAGCTAAATCGTACAAAATAACAAAAGGTTGGTAGTTTTAATATTTTTTACCTGTATGTTTGTAGTTTTCCAGCCTACAAGCACACGGCAATCCATTGCTAAGCCACATATGGCAACCACATGATGCGTTAAGTTTCCGCAACACCTCCATCTTCCTCAGTAGCTCTTTTGCCAGCAAATCAAGTGCTTCATGGGAAACCTTTCCACGTAGGTTGTCCAACATTCGGTGTCTGTGGTGGTTCATCGTTTTTTCGATGCTCTCAGTGAAACTTTTTTGTATTTCATCGTACTGAGTTTCAACTATATCAATGACGCATCTTGCTATTCGCTCCAATGAACTCCCGCGCGTAATGTATCTTTTTAAATTTGCGTGCTGGCTCTCAACTCTGTTGGTGGTGCGCTGACCAAAGTTGCGACACTTATCGGTCCACGCATAAACGAACATTTCTTTATAGTCTTTGAGCCAGTTTTCGTAGACGTAATCATAGACGCCTGCAAAAATAAAATAAAATAATGAAATGTAAAAGCGTGTGTAAAATATAATAGATTGTTGAAGGAACACTTACTTTCTCGGTTGGCAACCACGAGTCGGTTATACATTTTCTCCAAGTTGTACTTGTACATGGGCTCTGATGAAGATTCGCACAATCTCCGCCAGTACGACATAAATTTCCCCCAATCTTCTTTATCGAACCCTTTCTTGCACTGTCTAGCTATATTTTGTTGGATGTGAAAGTGGCATAGAAGCCTAGTTGCATTCGGGAATACTTTAGAACACGCGTTAATTAGGGCAAGCTCCCTATCCGTGACTATCACACGCGGCATCATACATTCATGCAATATTGACTTGATCCGCTCAAGCACCCACACGTAGTTACCCCTTCGTTCTTTACAAATAACGGCATGTGCGATACAAAAAGACTTGCTGGTCGACGTCATACCCACAACCTGGACAAATGGCATGTTGTAGAGGTTTGTTTGGTAGGTCGCGTCGATCAACATCACGTGCGGGAATGCACGCCACATAGTGATTGAATAAGGATGAACAAAGAAAATCTCTATTACGACTTCTGTTTTGGGATCCTGTCGGGTGTCGTAAATGAATCGGTGGTCATGCAGCAGGCTTTCCAGTGCCTGAATAGGATTCTTTCCGTCCATTATTGTCGCTCTAATTTTTTGTACCGCATTTTTCACGTCTTTCTGAACGTGCAGGCTGTCGGGGAACTGCTTTCTTAGGGTTTGAAATATGATACGTGGCTCCATGTTTTGAGCAGTTAGCTGCTCCACTAGCTTGTATTCGGCTTTAGTAAATCTTCGCACAAAAGCGTGGCCCAACAGACTCGTCGTAGGTTCGTGGTTATGGTTCGCACAGTCCACTTTTAACTCCCACGTGTCATTCGTCATGTCCCGGATGGCGAGTAATGAAAATGGGCAACCGATTTTTTTGCTACCTGCTTTCCTAACTGTTGCTTTACTACGGTGCTCACCACTACGGTCGCACACAAGCCATACCATCCCAGTAGTACCGCCAATATTTTTTGATCGGCGGGTAACAATTACGTAACCATACTCCTTTCCCGTTTCTTGTACCCAATTCTTCAAATCAGTTAGAGACATGAAACACTAAAAAAAAGTTACGTTAATAATAATAATAATTATTTTAATTATAATATAAATGAAACTCATACTAATAATAATAATAATAACAATAATAACAATAATAATAATAATAATAATAATAATATTAACAATAATAAGAATAATAACAATAATAATAATAACAATAATAACAATAACAATAATAATAATAATAATAACAATAATAACAATAATAATAATAATAATAACAATAACAATAATAACAATAATAATAATAATAACAATAATAACAATAATAATAATAATCGGTAATAATAATAATAATAACAATAATAACAATAATAATAATAATAATAACAATAATAACAATAATAACAATAATAATAATAATAATAACAATAATAATAACAACAATAATAACAATAATAATAATAATAATAACAATAACAATAATAACAATAATAATAATAATCGGTAATAATAATAATAATAATAATAATAACAATAATAACAATAATAACAATAATAACAATAATAATAATAATAACAATAATAATAATAACAATAATAACAATAATAATAATAATAATAACAATAATAACAATAATAATAATAATAACAATAATAACAATAATAACAATAATAATAATAACAATAACAATAATAACAACAATAATAATAATAATCGGTAATAATAATAATAATAATAATAATAATAATAATAACAATAATAACAATAATAACAATAATAATAACAATAATAACAATAATAACAATAATAACAATAACAATAATAACAATAATAATAATAACAATAATAATAATAATAATAACAATAATAACAATAATAACAATAATAATAATAATAATTATTATTATTATTATTATTTTAATGTGATACCTCATTTATTTGAAACGGATTGCCCGGGGTAGATGGTTCATAAAGTGATGTATCGTATCCACTGTATCCACCTTCACCCATGTATCCACTGTAACCACCTTCACCCCCATATCTATCGTATCCACTGTATCCACCTTCACCCCCGTATCCACTGTAACCACCTTCACCCCCGTATCCACCTTCACCACCGTATCCACTGTAACTTCCGTATCCACCTTCATCCCCGTATACCCCGTAACCCGGATACGATTGCTGCGTCGGGTAATATGGTTCATCAACAGGTGCATTCTCAGCACCGTATCCACTTTGTTGCACGTACGGAGATTCATACCCGTATCCGTAATCTGGATACACTTGATGCGCCGGGTAATTTGGTTCATCAATAGGTGGAGTGGGAGTCCTGTTCAAGTCTGGCAACTGTGTTTTTTGATCAACAGGGACTCCAGACACAACCTCCTCCTCCTCATTGGCAGCATTTGCTCCCCATGTGTCGTTAGAATAGCGATTACCGAAATAATTCTCGTTCCAAAATGATGACATTTTAACAAGATTGAACAAAAAATGGAACAAACGATTTTGGTTTGGGATGTAAATTCTCTACTGAAGAATAATATGAAACACAGAAGAGAAGAATAGATGAAGTTTTTGTGCGAAGATGAAACACAGAAGGAGAGCTAAGTAGACTTTCAAATTTACTTCAATACGCAGTGTATATGTCACACCCCGATTTCCACGTGTCACCGGTGGGCCCGGTGGGGGAGTATCGTGACGTGGTTGGCAACGTAATAGTCAAACAACACAATATAATAATGCACAGCGGAAGCAAATTTAAAATAAGATACAACCGAATTTATTTATTTGTAAACAAAGTCACAATATCCGGTGTTTATCCACAGTAGGATCGAAAGATAAAAATATTAATTATGGTTCCACAGACTTCAGGCATCTTAAGCTTGCGAGACTTCTAATGATGCTTAGGAGAATCCCAGCCTATTTCGCTTAGTACCTGCATTTAATCTTTTTGGGAAAATACGTCAGTTTACACTGGTAAATACATTCAACTGACTCATTTTATAAAATGATTGAAAATTGGTTTGGATGCACGTGGCATAAACATTTTTATTTAACTTGGGAGAATTATTTAATATTATAATCTTGTGAACGAATTACATGTTACTTATGCGTTCAGTAGCCCAGATCGTGCCGGGTTAAAGATCAATAGACACACCACATTAATTATATGAGACACTGACAGGTGTACGCCTACACCTGTGTGCTAAGGTCGTGGCCATTTCGTAAAATGATGCCGAGGATATCCGGGACATGGTCATTAACCCCCCAAAGGCTGTAAAGTAAACAAGACTGTTTAAACGAGCCGATCAAATTATTCAACTACCCACTAAGCGTGGGGATTTGATGCTCGATCAAGCGGTATGTTATATACCGTAACCCAAGCCCGTATAGGGAAAATAAGTTAAAAGTATTTACCTGATGCAAAGTATAGTCACAATAAGCAAATAGCAAGTATCTTTTACTGGTTCTCCTAATCTGGAACGAAGGTTAAATATAACCTATTAGAATCCTAGCGGGTCTTTAATTAAGCTTAAGCTTAGACCGACTAGTTTCGAAGATACGGTTCGTACGCACGATTAAGCGATAGACCGGATAGAATGTGATTTTGACCCGACAAGTTTGAAGACTTGTTTAATATGGGTTTACCATTCACATTCTGGATTTTGAGATAAAACCGATAAGGTTTGACCCGTTTCGGCTAATTTATGTAAACTTGTTACATAAATCGAGCCGAACGCGTAATATGCGTAACGGGTATCCGTAAGATCCATATACAGGTTTCCTAAGTTAATATGCTTCAAATATGTTGTAACATCAGTAGGATGTCTTTCGTTATGCCCGAAATGAATGTAAACACAAACTATGCCCCGTAGGGGTAGTTTGGTCATTTTAAGGTTTGTAAAAGCGTTTATATGTTCAACTGAGTTACAGGTCTGATGTAAACAGCAAACATACTTAAATTGATAATTTATATCAGTAGGCTAAAGCATGTATGTGAAATTTATCATCTTTGACCAAACTATGCCCCGTAGGGGTATTTTGGTAATTTCACATAAGCCGAAAAGCTCAAAAACGAGGTCTGAGTTTATCAACCTTTGCTTACTGTTAAAATATCATAATTTTCCTCATATATCAGTAGGTATTAACCCGGGTATGTCTAATATGATATTAAGACATACTATGCGTTAAAAACGCTAATTATGGCGATTTAAGGCCATTTCCGGGTTCTATACTTAAATCTGATATTTTTATATTTCCAGAAGGCTTAAAATAATTTATTAATCATATGTGATCAGTAGCAAAAGGTTTGGAGTCGTTTAGATAAGTAAAACTCATTTTATGGCCCGTAAGGGCAAAACCGACAATTACCGGATTAAGCCTACGACTACTAGTTATGCTCAGTCTAAAATTAATTAAAAATCTTTAAAAATCCCAAAATAATATATAACATCAGTGGGTAAAAGATTGGATATCAAAAAGTATGTTTAACTAGGCTATACGCTAATTACGCCATTTTATTAACATAAAGCTTTAATTTAGCGACAATGAGCATAACTCTTAATCTACAAGTCAAATTGATGTCAAACTTTGCATACAAGTCTATATATCAGTAACTAAGGTTTCTACACTTTTACATTTTCATAAATCACGTTTTAAGGTAATAAGGGCATAACGGTCAACGTTTGAGCGATTAACGGAAATATGCATATTAATTGGATAACTAGTGAACCAAGGTGTATGATCACAGAGGGTTGTTCTAACATGTATCCTAATCCAATTAAAGCTCTGAGACATTTCTAAAATATGCCCAAACGGGTCAGAACTGAAAGTCAACGGGAAAGTCAAACTATGTGACTTTCGGTTCCGAACCGGGTCTAAACAGGAAATAGTCGGGTTGAACATGTTGGGACAGGTTCTTACACTTATTTCTAAGTTATAACAATGTTCAAACAGGTTACATATGTTCTAGATAGCTAATTATGCATAAATGACATTTTAAGCATTATGTTGACTTTTTAAGTAAAGGTTTGACCCGACATTTGACCTGCTTAGGATGGTGATCAGGGGAAACCCTTTTGGGGTTTTATTACCCACATAAATACCATCCTATAACTACTTTTAATTCGAGATAAGACTGAGCCATTAGTGACTAATCTCGAAGTCAAACCGTAATTACGACGGTTTGACTTTTAACTAATTATCCTAGCTAAACTCAATTAAACAAGAACTAGCAGACTTACAAGAGTCCAATGCACGAATTAAGATCAGGTGGGAGAGTTCCTTAGCTCCAGGAATGCTCCAATGATCAAATGCAAGTGTGAAGAATGTTGTGATCTTGGAGTTCCTTTTATAGTGCATTAGATCACCACAATTGGTTGACAACAAAGGCTACCAATGACCACAATTCGTTTACACATGTCCCTAAGGTCTAGGAACATTTTAGGGGTCTCCCACATGTGAGAAAAACCGGTTTAGTGGGTCAGAATCGCGCATAACAGGCAACAGCCCGTTTTTTGGTTCTGGGCAGACCCCTGCGCATCGTAGGGGTATATGTGCTACGATGCGCAGGCCTTCATCAGGGGCTGTTTTGTTTGTTCTTTCATTATCTCGAATGGGCAACCACTTGTCTTGACTTTTTGACTTCAAATAACACTTAGGGACCTCCATAATGTGCCTTATATAGTAACATACCCTACCATTATAAATGTTTCTTTCAATTCCTTTATAAAGTACCGAAAATAAAGGGGTATTGTGGAAATTTCTTTGTAGTAGACCACCACTACAATTGTCAATCATTAAATGCTAAAATTCCCTGAACATTAAACATACACTATATGTTTAATATATTACACTTGGGTCTTGCACAGTATATATCACCATGACATGATTTAAAGATGTCTTGGATGCTTTTGAAAAAGCCTTAAACAAAGGTGTGCCATAGAATTTCCATACGATTCTATCTTACATTATGAATTCAATTATTTCCCTCAATTACCGGATTGAAGCTATAAGATGTTTATACATATATTAGGGTCTTGGGATTTTATAAATGAGATCGTTCAGAGGTAAAATTTTAACATGACGATACTTTAAAATCCCGCCAAAAACATCTTTATTCAATCCGGGTTCACAACGTGTTTTTGTCGTACATGACACGTGTTGACATCTTATTAAACACGAAATTTTGAGGTGTTACATCCTCACCCCCTTAAAATAAATCTCGACCCGAGATTTACTGAAACAAATGAGGGTATTTTTCTTTCATCGTGGATTCAACCTCCCACGTGAAATCGGGACCTCTACGGGCATCCCATTTGACCTTAACAAAAGGTATATGCTTTCTCCGAAGCTTCCTTACCTGTCGATCTTCAATCGACACGGGTTTTTCCACAAATTTTAAGCTCTCATCTATATGCACATCTGTATACGGTATAACCTGTGATTCATCAGCGAAACACTTCTTCAGATTGCAGATGTGGAACACATTGTGAATTCCACTGAGCTCTTCTGGTAAGTTTAACTTATAGGCAACTGACCCGACACGTTCGATAACCTCGAAAGGTCCTATGTATCTCGGGCTTAGCTTGCCTTTCTTACCAAACCGCATCACTCCCTTCCAGGGTGACACTTTAAGTAGGACTTTGTCACCTACTTCGAAGTGAAAATCCTTACGATTCGGATCCGCGTAACTCTTCTGCCTATTCCGGGCAGCTTGGAGATTGTTACGAATCTGGACAATCTTGTCCGTCGTTTCGAACACGATCTCTGGTCCTGATAACTGGACTTCTCCAACTTCCGCCCAACAAACTGGTGATCTACACTTTCTACCGTATAATGCCTCAAAAGGCGCAGCCTTTATGCTGGTATGGTAGCTATTGTTGTAGGAGAATTCGATCAACGGTAGGTTCTTATCCCAACTACCTCCCAAATCGATCGCACATGCACGCAGCATGTCTTCCAACGTTTGAATAGTACGCTCACTCTGACCGTCTGTCTGAGGATGGTAAGCCGTACTAAAGTTCAGACGTGTGCCCAAAGATTGTTGGAAACTCTTCCAAAAATGTGACGTGTACCTAGTATCCCGGTCAGAGATAATAGCTACAGGTATGCCGTGTAGGGCTACAATCTTATCAACGTATAACTGGGCTAACATATCGGAGCTATAAGTCTCCTTGATGGGTAAGAAATGAGCTGACTTAGTCAGTCGGTCAACTATAACCCATATCGTATCATTTCCTTTCTTCGTCTTGGGTAACTTGGTAATAAAGTCCATAGTTACCATTTCCCACTTCCACGTAGGAAGTTCAGGCTGTTGTAGCAAACCTGACGGTTTCTGATGCTCGGCTTTGACTTGCGCACATGTCAAGCATTTTGCTACATGGGCGGCTACAGACTTTTTCAAGCCTATCCACCAATAGTTTGCCTTCAAATCCTGGTACATCTTATCAGCTCCAGGATGAACGGAGTATTTGGAACTATGGGCTTCTTGGAGGATGACATCACGAAGTCCTCCAAAAATTGGAACCCATATCCGTCCATTTAATCGCAGGATTCCGTCTTTGCTAAGAGTTAACTGCTCCTCAGTTACTCCTAACTTTTCATTAGGGTAGTTAGCTTCCAACACAGCTTCCTTCTGTGCAGCTAACACCCTTTCTATCAAACTGTTCTTTATCTCCATACGCTTGGCGTTAATTCGGATGGGTTTAACCCTTTCCTTCCGACTCAAGGCATCGGCGACTACATTCGCCTTGCCGGGATGGTATTTGATTTCACAATCATAATCATTCAACGTTTCCATCCAACGGCGTTGCCTCATGTTTAATTCCTTCTGATTAAACAGATGTTGGAGGCTCTTGTGATCAGAATAAATCACACATTTGACACCATAAAGATAGTGCCTCCAAAGCTTTAGTGCGAATACAACGGCACCCAGCTCCAAGTCATGGGTGGTATAATTCTTTTCATGCACTTTCAATTGCCGTGAAGCGTAGGCAATAACTTTGCCCTTCTGCATCAGTACACACCCCATGCCAGTGTGCGAAGCATCACAATAAACTACAAAGTCTTCTATTCCATCTGGCAATGTCAGTACTGGGGCGTTGCTCAGCTTTTGTTTCAGAATATCAAAGGATTCTTGCTGCTTAGGGCCCCAAACAAACTTAACCTTCTTCTTAGTTAAGGAGGTTAAGGGTGCAGCAATCCTTGAAAAATTTTCAATGAAACGCCTGTAATATCTTGCCAATCCCAGGAAGCTACGAATTTCAGTAGGCGTTTTTGGCTCTTGCCAGTTCATTACAGCTTCAACTTTAGCAGGATCCACCTGGATACCACGCTCACTAACTACGTGTCCAAGAAATTGGACTTCTCGTAGCCAAAATTCACACTTAGAGAATTTGGCATAGAGCTTCTCCTGACGTAGAAGTTTGAGAATACAACGAAGGTGTTTCTCGTGGTCAGCTTGGTTCTTAGAATAAATAAGAATGTCATCGATGAAGACGATAACAAATTTATCTAAGTAAGGCTTGCAAACGCGGTTCATGAGATCCATGAACGCGGCTGGTGCATTAGTGAGCCCAAAAGGCATCACTAGGAACTCGTAGTGACCGTAACGAGTCCTAAATGCAGTCTTGTGCACGTCTTCATCCTTGACCTTCAATTGATGGTAGCCTGACCTCAAATCAATCTTCGAGAAGTAACTTGCCCCTTGAAGCTGATCGAACAAATCGTCGATTCTGGGCAACGGATACCTGTTCTTGATCGTGACTTTATTAAGCTCGCGATAGTCGATGCACAGGCGCATCGACCCATCCTTCTTTTTGACAAACAGGATTGGCGCTCCCCAAGGAGATGAACTAGGTCTAATGAAACCCTTAGCCAGCAATTCATCTAGCTGCGTCCGCAACTCCTTCATTTCCGTGGGTGCCAATCTGTATGGAGCTCTAGCAACAGGTGCTGCTCCGGGGATGATATCGATCCTGAATTCCACTTGTCTATCCGGTGGCAAACCAGGTAGATCTTCAGGAAACACTTCTGGGTATTCTGAAATGACAGGGATGTCTTCTATCTTCGGTTTGGGCTCATCAATGATCACTTGCGCCATGTAGATGACACACCCCTTCTTCAAACACTTGGAAGCCTTGAGCATAGTCACCTTCTCAGGCAGTCCGTACTGGGTATCTCCCCGAATGGTAAGTGATTCACCAGACGGAGTCTTTATTACCACATGCTTCTGGTTGCAGACAATTTGGGCCTGGTTATGAGATAACCAGTCCATACCCAGAACTATGTCAAAACCAGCCAACTTAAAGGGAAGTAGAGACAGAGGAAAAGAATGGTTCTTAATGGATATAACACATCCATCTAACACAGTAGAGACGGTTTCTATTGTACCATCTGCTAACTCTACCTCATAGTTTACGCTTAAGGTTTTGACAGGTAAATTCAACAATTTACAAAACTTATGATCTACGAAAGACTTATCTGCGCCTGAATCAAAAAGTACTCTTGCAAAGACATCATTTACAAGGAAGGTACCTGTTATGACATTATCATCTTGCACAGCCTCTTTCGCGTCCATCCTGAAAACTCTGGCATTAGTCTTCTTAGCCTCTTCAGGCTTCTTGTTGTACTTAGGGCAGTTGGATTTGATGTGGCCCTTCTCATTGCAACGGTAACACGTTGCATCTTTAATCTTTTTGCAATCCAAGGTTTTGTGATCCGTGGACTTGCAAATACCACAAGCATAGGTTTTTGACTGGGCCTGGGAGTTTGATTCATACCTGCACTTTCCAAAGTGCGGTTTCTTGCAAATTTTACACTTGGGCTTCTCATCAGACTTATGCCCATCCTTCCTCGACTCAGATCCCTTCTTGTTATCACCGTTCCCACGGTGTTTCTTGTTCGACTTTCGTGAACCACCATCTTCACGCTTCCTCTTCTCGGCCTCCTTATTCCTCAGCGATCTCTGCCTGACCGCATCCAGAGTGAGGGATAAGGAAAGGTCAGTTACAGACCTGAAGGTAACTGGCCGAGAAGCTTTTACACTGGCCTTGATTTCGGGTTCTAAACCACCAATAAAGCGAGCGATTCTTTTAGGCTCCGGGGTTACCAGATAAGGCACCAACCGGGACAGCGTATTGAAGCTGGTCAGATAAGCTTGACAATTAAGGTTTGTCATCACCAGTGATAGAAAGTCAGATTCTATCTTTTCCACCTCATGTTGAGGGCAGAAATTCTCCTTGATCAGGGCGACAAATTGCTCCCATGACATTGAGTACAGTGGGATTTTCCCGGTGGCTTGAACTAAAGATCTCCACCATGCTAGTGCTTCGCCCTTGAAGGACTGTGACATAAATTTAACCACATCCTTTTCAGCACACCCGCTGATATCTACCACCGTCTCCATCTCGTCAAGCCACGTCATACAATCGACGGCTCCTTTCTCCCCATTAAAATCCCGGGGCTTGCAGGACACGAAGTACTTGTAGGAGCAACCCTTGTCACGGGACTCTTGATGAAGCACTAACTGTCGAGATGGGACACTTTCATGATTAGTGGACTGACGGTCATCCCCATCTTTCTTGGGTCCATCCTTTTTGGGAGGAGGCTTGTTATGAGCCTCAGAATGTGTCCTGGGCTTTGAGTGTGATGCAGAGTGGGTCCTACTTCGAGTATCACTGTATTCCTCATACTGCCTATCCAAAGCCTGCGTAATAGCGCCGTCTATGATCGCTTTTAATTCAGCACCCGTTAACGTAATCTGGGCGTTCTCATTTGGCTCCACTGGATGACTATTTACTTCATTAGATTCAGCCATTTGAATTGAACTGTTGCAGAAAACAAGAGCAATATTTTATTTGGGAGTTTATTATGGAATTACCCCTTAAGGTAACTCGTTAACCATGGTAAACAGAGACCATATTTGGTTAACTTATTAATCGTATTAATTTAGGATTTTAATTAAAATTCATCCTAATTATAAACAATAACAATATATATTAGCACATAAGGCTTAGTCACAAGGACAATTATAATTTAATCTATGATTTCAGAGAATCAAAACATTAAGGTATACTGGCACAATAGGCCTAGTCACAAGGACAATATTAATTATAAACTATGATTTCAGAGAATCAAGGCTTTTAAGGTTTGAACCTAGTTTATTACCTTTATTTGACAGGGAGTCATTGTTATTACTGTCTTTTGGCTCATATAGAAATGAGCAAGGCCCGTAGGCATTATATTACCAACGTATGGTAAAAAAATGATCATCTTAATTGATGATGTAGACCCAGGATTCAGAGATCATTAAACTGGGTTTGGAATCTTCTAAAGAATCCTTATACAAATGTGATTTTTAACGAAATCACTTCTGCCAGGAGTGTTAACATGTTTTAAGATGTTAACAGGAATTTGAATCTTTTAAGCAGGTCTTACCATCTTGGCCCGGTCTTATATTTGACACGAGGCTAGGTTTCACATTATGAGATTCTTAATTAACAATTTTACATAGGCAGATTTTTCAAAAAGGAAATGATTTTAATTTATTTGTTTCATTTATAATTTATATATGCTCATAAAGGCAACATGAAATTTATAAAATAACCATTCCATTAATTCATTTAGAATATTACACATTTGCCCTAAACGGGTCTTCCAAATACAAACTTACCCTCGTAGGGGTTAAATAACACATATGCCCACGCAGGGGCTACATAATATAATAGTCCACGCAGGGACTTCATCAAACCACACACCCACGTAGGGGTTAAAGCAAACAAGCATGCCCTCACAGGGGCTTAACAAACAAATACACCCACGCAGGGGCTTATACAACAGCAATGGAAGAATTCAACGATCCTTCTTGTTCTTCCCCTTGATCAGACCCATTAGTCCTTGGAAGAATGTTTGTCTTTCCCTACGATCCTCGTGTGCTTCCCGTTCCACCTGCTCCAACCTCTGCAAAATTTCCTCCCTATTTGGAGAAAATCGTGGTGGCTGTGACTGCGTCCTGATAATGGGTCTAGGAGGTATAGAGTATCCCTGAGTTGGGTAACTCACCCCCCATGGATCCCCAAAGGCTCCTTGGGCGTTATAGTTCGTTGCTGTCATGTACGGGTCAGCCTCCGCGTACCCATAGTTGTGATGCGTTGGGGGTTCAAACGGGTTGTATCCCATGCCACTCGTATATGCTGGTATCGGGTTGTCAAAACCCATTGGCGGCGGCTGAAGCATCGCTGGGTTGGAGGGTCCACCCATTTGTGGGTCCTCATAGTGCGGTCGGTAGTGACTAGCACTTGACTGACGTGGGGAATCGAAATTGAAGCCCCCCGGTCGTACCGACATGCGGGCACCGGTTCTCCTACGCCTTGGCGGTTGAGGAGGTGCCGGTTGAACTGGTGGCGGTGGAGGTGGTGGCGTAACTGCCACAAATCGGTGATCCTCTGATGAATCTTGATGATGCGGCTGAGGCTGTGGCTGCTGTTGCTGCCCATGAGACGACGAGTGGTGAGAAGGAGTATAGTACCACTGTTGTTGATCAAATAGGGCTTGGAAACTGTCTGGACCACCGTAGGGTGATCCGTGAAAGGACGATCCGTCTGAGATCTCGATCGGATGGTTCGGGGTTCCACTTGCCGGCATGATGGGGTCAGTATCCTCATCCATATCGTCTGCATTATCCCCCGAGAAGTGATCTTCAGGCCCTAGTGGGTTAAAACCCACGGGTTCTGGCAAGTAGTTGGCCGGATTAAATTGGCCTCGAAAGATGGGTGTGGGGTCACCATAGGAATGGTGAGACAAGGATCTCTGAAGTGGTATATATGAAGGCTGGGGGTTGTTGGGTTCATATGGGTTAAGTGCAGGCGGTGTTGAGTTATGCGAAACCGACCGTCTGGCCGGTTTGACCTGGTTTCGCCGGTTTTCCCTAGGGTCATCACTCTCCGTGTTGGATGGAGCTCGCCGTCGCGAGGGTCCAGCTTCATGATCATTGGGGGCGGCTACCGGCCCCTTTCCGCGTCCTCGTGTTCGGAAGAATCTTGGCGGCATTTTCGATATTCCTGTTAATAAAGCATGAGATAACAATAACAAATATAAAATTTAAAGGACAAAAACAAAACCAAATAAGGTGGAATTTGTCCTATGTTATAAGTCTAGACTCGAGGGTTTAGATTTTTGTGCAAATTTTGTAACTGAGATTAAACACAAAAGGCTAGTGTTTAATTCACTCAGTGTTGTCTCTGATACCAACCTGTCACACCCCGATTTCCACGTGTCACCGGTGGGCCCGGTGGGGGAGTATCGTGACGTGGTTGGCAACGTAATAGTCAAACAACACAATATAATAATGCACAGCGGAAGCAAATTTAAAATAAGATACAACCGAATTTATTTATTTGTAAACAAAGTCACAATATCCGGTGTTTATCCACAGTAGGATCGAAAGATAAAAATATTAATTATGGTTCCACAGACTTCAGGCATCTTAAGCTTGCGAGACTTCTAATGATGCTTAGGAGAATCCCAGCCTATTTCGCTTAGTACCTGCATTTAATCTTTTTGGGAAAATACGTCAGTTTACACTGGTAAATACATTCAACTGACTCATTTTATAAAATGATTGAAAATTGGTTTGGATACACGTGGCATAAACATTTTTATTTAACTTGGGAGAATTATTTAATATTATAATCTTGTGAACGAATTACATGTTACTTATGCGTTCAGTAGCCCGGATCGTGCCGGGTTAAAGATCAATAGACACACCACATTAATTATATGAGACACTGACAGGTGTACGCCTACACCTGTGTGCTAAGGTCGTGGCCATTTCGTAAAATGATGCCGAGGATATCCGGGACATGGTCATTAACCCCCCAAAGGCTGTAAAGTAAACAAGACTGTTTAAACGAGCCGATCAAATTATTCAACTACCCACTAAGCGTGGGGATTTGATGCTCGATCAAGCGGTATGTTATATACCGTAACCCAAGCCCGTATAGGGAAAATAAGTTAAAAGTATTTACCTGATGCAAAGTATAGTCACAATAAGCAAATAGCAAGTATCTTTTACTGGTTCTCCTAATCTGGAACGAAGGTTAAATATAACCTATTAGAATCCTAGCGGGTCTTTAATTAAGCTTAAGCTTAGACCGACTAGTTTCGAAGATACGGTTCGTACGCACGATTAAGCGATAGACCGGATAGAATGTGATTTTGACCCGACAAGTTTGAAGACTTGTTTAATATGGGTTTACCATTCACATTCTGGATTTTGAGATAAAACCGATAAGGTTTGACCCGTTTCGGCTAATTTATGTAAACTTGTTACATAAATCGAGCCGAACGCGTAATATGCGTAACGGGTATCCGTAAGATCCATATACAGGTTTCCTAAGTTAATATGCTTCAAATATGTTGTAACATCAGTAGGATGTCTTTCGTTATGCCCGAAATGAATGTAAACACAAACTATGCCCCGTAGGGGTAGTTTGGTCATTTTAAGGTTTGTAAAAGCGTTTATATGTTCAACTGAGTTACAGGTCTGATGTAAACAGCAAACATACTTAAATTGATAATTTATATCAGTAGGCTAAAGCATGTATGTGAAATTTATCATCTTTGACCAAACTATGCCCCGTAGGGGTATTTTGGTAATTTCACATAAGCCGAAAAGCTCAAAAACGAGGTCTGAGTTTATCAACCTTTGCTTACTGTTAAAATATCATAATTTGCCTCATATATCAGTAGGTATTAACCCGGGTATGTCTAATATGATATTAAGACATACTATGCGTTAAAAACGCTAATTATGGCGATTTAAGGCCATTTCCGGGTTCTATACTTAAATCTGATATTTTTATATTTCCAGAAGGCTTAAAATAATTTATTAATCATATGTGATCAGTAGCAAAAGGTTTGGAGTCGTTTAGATAAGTAAAACTCATTTTATGGCCCGTAAGGGCAAAACCGACAATTACCGGATTAAGCCTACGACTACTAGTTATGCTCAGTCTAAAATTAATTAAAAATCTTTAAAAATCCCAAAATAATATATAACATCAGTGGGTAAAAGATTGGATATCAAAAAGTATGTTTAACTAGGCTATACGCTAATTACGCCATTTTATTAACATAAAGCTTTAATTTAGCGACAATGAGCATAACTCTTAATCTACAAGTCAAATTGATGTCAAACTTTGCATACAAGTCTATATATCAGTAACTAAGGTTTCTACACTTTTACATTTTCATAAATCACGTTTTAAGGTAATAAGGGCATAACGGTCAACGTTTGAGCGATTAACGGAAATATGCATATTAATTGGATAACTAGTGAACCAAGGTGTATGATCACAGAGGGTTGTTCTAACATGTATCCTAATCCAATTAAAGCTCTGAGACATTTCTAAAATATGCCCAAACGGGTCAGAACTGAAAGTCAACGGGAAAGTCAAACTATGTGACTTTCGGTTCCGAACCGGGTCTAAACAGGAAATAGTCGGGTTGAACATGTTGGGACAGGTTCTTACACTTATTTCTAAGTTATAACAATGTTCAAACAGGTTACATATGTTCTAGATAGCTAATTATGCATAAATGACATTTTAAGCATTATGTTGACTTTTTAAGTAAAGGTTTGACCCGACATTTGACCTGCTTAGGATGGTGATCAGGGGAAACCCTTTTGGGGTTTTATTACCCACATAAATACCATCCTATAACTACTTTTAATTCGAGATAAGACTGAGCCATTAGTGACTAATCTCGAAGTCAAACCGTAATTACGACGGTTTGACTTTTAACTAATTATCCTAGCTAAACTCAATTAAACAAGAACTAGCAGACTTACAAGAGTCCAATGCACGAATTAAGATCAGGTGGGAGAGTTCCTTAGCTCCAGGAATGCTCCAATGATCAAATGCAAGTGTGAAGAATGTTGTGATCTTGGAGTTCCTTTTATAGTGCATTAGATCACCACAATTGGTTGACAACAAAGGCTACCAATGACCACAATTCGTTTACACATGTCCCTAAGGTCTAGGAACATTTTAGGGGTCTCCCACATGTGAGAAAAACCGGTTTAGTGGGTCAGAATCGCGCATAACAGGCAACAGCCCGTTTTTTGGTTCTGGGCAGACCCCTGCGCATCGTAGGGGTATATGTGCTACGATGCGCAGGCCTTCATCAGGGGCTGTTTTGTTTGTTCTTTCATTATCTCGAATGGGCAACCACTTGTCTTGACTTTTTGACTTCAAATAACACTTAGGGACCTCCATAATGTGCCTTATATAGTAACATACCCTACCATTATAAATGTTTCTTTCAATTCCTTTATAAAGTACCGAAAATAAAGGGGTATTGTGGAAATTTCTTTGTAGTAGACCACCACTACAATTGTCAATCATTAAATGCTAAAATTCCCTGAACATTAAACATACACTATATGTTTAATATATTACACTTGGGTCTTGCACAGTATATATCACCATGACATGATTTAAAGATGTCTTGGATGCTTTTGAAAAAGCCTTAAACAAAGGTGTGCCATAGAATTTCCATACGATTCTATCTTACATTGTGAATTCAATTATTTCCCTCAATTACCGGATTGAAGCTATAAGATGTTTATACATATATTAGGGTCTTGGGATTTTATAAATGAGATCGTTCAGAGGTAAAATTTTAACATGACGATACTTTAAAATCCCGCCAAAAACATCTTTATTCAATCCGGGTTCACAACGTGTTTTTGTCGTACATGACACGTGTTGACATCTTATTAAACACGAAATTTTGAGGTGTTACAGTATAGCTCTCTACTCCCCATATTACTTTATTCCCGTGCCTAGACAACATCGTATCAGTGTCAAATCAGTCTGACATACGCTGCGTATTGATCAATACGCAGCGTATAGGGTTACCAGTATACGTTGCGTATTGATCAATACGCAGCGTATGTCAGACTGATTTGACATGGTACTAGGTTTGACTGTCTGGTCGTGTACCTGCCCCTTACATACGCTGCGTATTGACCTATACGCAGCGTATAGGGTTAACCATATACGTTGCGTATGGACCTCTACGCAGCGTATGTAAACCCTAAGTGTGCAGATAGGCAAACTGAGTATGCAGATAGTGAGAGCCTTTTTAAAATGTTGCCCCTATAAGGATTTTCTATATCTTATTAGTGTAATCTATGTTCACCGAAGGACTTCAACCTTCAACAACACAGGAAGGGACACTTTTGTTACACAGCTACGGCGCCAGGTTTTTTTAACTATCAACTGATCATGGTTTTCTATAAACATTGATTCCACAGATTCACGGCTTTGGTAGAGAAAAACACATTACAAGCAGCAAGAGACATAGGGAAAGTGATGAACCTACCATTAAGTACAATCCAAGAAGATGTTGAGATGATAAACACACCCAACACTCGTGCTGCTTTCACCAACACCTACCCTTTCTTCTCTCGCGAATTTCTCCGACGACATGGTCGCGATCTCATTGCAGCATCCATAAACTGGTTTCTCATCGATATCGTCTTTTACAGTCTTAACTTGTTCCAATACTATGTATTTAGTGGCCACTTAATTCCGAAGATCCAGATGAATATATACAAAGATGCATTGCAGATCGCAAGATTCCAAGCACTCATTGCAATATGTGCAACCATTCCTGGATATATCTTTACTGTTTACATGATAGATCACATCGGGAGAGTTAAGATTCAAGCAATCGGGTTCTTTTTCATGGCGGTAAGCTTGTGTACAATCGCGAAAGTTAACATGAATGGGGATCATCCAGATCTCTTCATTGTCCTCTATGGGTTTACTTTCTTTTTCTCCAATTTTGGGCCAAACACCACAACCTTCATAGTTCCGGCTGAGCTTTTTCCAGCGAGGTTTCGTGCAACTTGTCATGGGATTTCGGGTGCGGTTGGAAAAGTAGGCGCGATAATTGGGTCGATAGGGTTCTTGTGGGCTTCTCGCGATCCTCCAAACGAGGTTAGGGTGTCGACTACGTTGATGGTGATGGGTGGGGTTTATGGTTTAGGGTTTTTTGTGACATATTTTTTTACTAGAGAGACAATGGGACGGTCGTTGGAGGAAAATGAGAATGTTGATGAGCTTACGGGTGTTTGGTTTGTTAGATTTTGGCCTCACAAGTTTTGGGCTAGAAGAAATGAAGTAAAAGGTTTTGGGTTACTAGAAATGAAATAAAGAGAGACGCATGATGTCTCTTGTGTAAGAATAATTTTTATGGAAAGCAGAGGTGATGAATAGAGGTATATCATGGTTAATAAGTTGGGAAATCCAGGATAGATATGTTTACTCACTTTTTAACAAAATAGACGTTGACTTTTCAATGTCGATACGGCAAATTTGGGGACGAAGCTGGCAAAAATTGCCGACTAAGCGAGCAATCAACATCTATTTTGATAATTTGATTGGTAACTTGTCTATTTTAATAATTTTCCCTAATAAGTTTGTCTTGCATCACTTGTATTAATTAAAATTTAAGGTGGTTTCATGTTTTAGTTATATTTTACATCTCCATTTCTCAAAATTGGTTGTCTGATATGAATTGCAAAAGTAGAGCGTATTTATGCATTGGTTGGATATTTTTTGGTCGTTTCAAGAGTGGGGTGATCAAGCGCTTAGTAGACCATGCCTCTTCTACAAATCCTGGTTCAAAGTTTAGTGACTATTTAAGGACCATTGGTCCCAAAAAGTATATAACTACGTTACAAAATAAAGTTACCAATATTGTTGTCATTTGGCTCATTTAATTTTGTTAACAACCATTTGATTTTCCGTAGAAATAGAAAGTATATGTAACACTTGATTCCCGAGTTACACTTTAGAACCCATCGTCTGGGAAAAGAATTCAAAAAAAATATCCAAGTCGTATGTCTGAAGATATGGGTTGTATGTTTATGGCGCCATCCGCAATTCCAGGTCGAGGTCGTGACACGTCGCAATGACTCATTAGGCAGTATGGAAAAGATGCAGCTCGTATCTTTCGAAGAAAATTCTATAAATAGGAGACTATAGGAATTTCATTTGTGTTTGTTGTAGTAGCTACGTAAACTCTTCATTTGTGAGAATCCCAAGATTTGGATACCTTTTTAGGTGTTGTGAGTTGGTTATATTTAGTGCACTTGTCGAGAAAAGCTCTTTGTCGACTGTCGCAAATAGCCGTCGGGTATAGTTCCGCTTTTTCGTTTAAGGTCGGGTTAATTAGGACAGAATTATAGGATAATTACCTTAGACAAAGGTTTAATTAAGATATGTAACTTTTATGCATGTATGATAATTACCTTGCCAAGCTTAGGACTTAACCCCTGCTAATTTATTACCAACCGTTGCGATACCGATTCCAGACGGAGGTGAGTTCTATGAGTGCTTTCAAATGCGAATATGCCTCTCAACCCGTATATTTTGAAATATGCCAAAACATCATGATTGTTATACGCATGTGATGCGTCATAAAAACTAAAACATACATGCATGTATAGGGAACCCTACATGTCATCTGCAATTAAGCGGGGATATCAATTGATAGTTAGGTTGATAACTTGATATCAATTTATCACGTCCACACTGTTCTAGACGGGGTGTTGCAGTATATAAGCAAAAATTACGTGTTTCAAAACCAATAAATTTAATATGAAACTTACAATGTGTGAATTCTAGTGACACGTTAAAATTTGAATTTGATTTATGTGTATATGTCAGTTATTATGTTTTCATTATCCATTTGAAACCCTGTCCCTAAAGTTTCTACGTCTTTTGTATATGATCTGATTCTATACTTGAAATGCTTCGTTCTAATATAATTGAAGAATAAAGAAGAGGATGTGTGTAAGTACATGTGTAAAATAATAATTATACAAAAACTTGAAAAAAATGTTAGTATTAAGGGTCAAGCCTTTTACTTATAACGATAGAAATCTGGATATAAATTTTAAGATTTTCGTTTGAACAACCAAAAAAAAATCCGATCATCCAGGTAAAACTAATAGCAAAAACTCACCCGCGCGGTCGCGAATACCGACAACGCTCCAGCCCGTCATCATTCCAAAGCAAACTCACTGCTCGAAGACGCACTGTTGTAAAACCTCTTACTCAACCCAAATCATTTATGTTGCAGACATACTCAAACTCATAACTTTCACTTTAAGAGGTAATAAAGCTACCTATACACCCAAATAAAACCGTAATTTATTGTCGACACATATGTATCTAATTAAATAACTCTAGTTATTTTTTTGCTTAATTGTAATCTATAGCTAGCTATGTCGAAAAGAGGCAAACGTTGTGACAACCCTCATAAATCCAGGTATCCGTACAATTAATTAATATTAATTAAGTGCTTAATGACTGTGCTGGATTACTTAACTGCTATCTGATTACTGCATCATACTTACATGTGCATCACATATTACATAATGTCACATCATTATCACATACAAACTATATTGACATACATGATGCACAAAGCACAGATAGCACAGTTAGCGGATAAAGCAGGAATATGCTAACGGGGTTCAGTACATAGACAGACAGTGTTTTGAGACCCAGTATGGGCCAGGGACAAGGTACTACACTAGTATGGTGTGTAGGGAAGTAAGGACCATAAAACTGCGTCACTAGGTGATAGATAAAGTGCCGGGAAGTGCCTAAAATCCACTTAAAGTGCAGAATTCTGAATTTTTCAGCAAAATTCAGTTTTTTAACAAGCTAGTTACATGCAAAAATTTGACTAATTGGTTCTGAATGATTTCCTAAGTGTCGGGAATTAAAAGTGTCACAAAAAGTAACATAAAGATCATTAAACGGAATAGCTTGACACTTTAACGAACCGGTATCTAACCGAACAACCGGACACTACCCGAAACACCAAAATTTTACTAGGAACATTGTTTAATTATTTCTGAGCTAGTCATGATTCCCGAACACCGTAACACCCACTAAAATATCTAGTAACTAATTTAACCAACTATATACTTGGTTTTGGATTATAAACTAACTAGTGGTTCAAAGTTACACTTAGATGTCGTAACCCCCGATCCCTGTTTCCCGGGAACGGGCGGAAGCGATCCCAGAGTTTCGGTGGTATCAGGTTATTTAATCTCGCAGCGGAATTTACATCAGGACCGTAGTTAGGAAATATTTATCAGAGTAAAACCACCATATTTCATATTAATAATCACATGGGTAAAACCCAAGTTTCTTATTACAATACATTTATAGGGATAAACCCTATCTTAATTGAATTTAAAACATCGTTTATTAGGTAACTTTTATAGCCACATTATCCCCAAGCCTTTAGTGCTCTCCAGCTGGCTTTTTACTAATTGCCTGTCACATTGGGTTACCTGAAACGCGTTTTAAAAACATTTGTCAGTCGGAAATACTAGTGAGTGAATCCCAATTTAATCAAGAAACATTTTATCAATTAAAACAGTATTGAGAGCGATCACATTGTTTATGTCTACACAATTACTCCATTTGGTACTATCAATCCACTGACTTGTGGGTCATATTACACATTGGCTAACTCATTGTCCAATGGTAACGTACTATCAACCTTGACTTACTACTTACAGTGTAGTAAATTTTGTATACAAAACCCCAACATACCGGTAGTAATTGAAAAACTACAAAGACTCAATCACTGCTAAATTGCATTGTAACACATTTAAGGTTTTGTAAAAACTGTTAACAAAAAGGAGATTACTCACAAAAAGGTTTACACAAAAAGAAGGATTACTCACTTTGCTATCTTAGGCTTTTCGTAAGGGTTTCTTGGATATAATCTATAATTTATACAAATGTACATTGGTTAGTATCATAATCCTTTGAAATTATTAATGATACCCTCCCCGAGACGGCATTCCAACAACTACGTCGGGCAGAACCACGACAGTTGTTACGGAACCCTAAATCAATCGGGCAGCGTAACTATTCCGAAACTGGGGTTATAATACTTATAACGGAGCAGAACCTTGCTAATTAGGGGTATAATACCCGACTATAATGCCTCTTCTACAGAAATTGTGATTTAGAAATTGAGAATGAGTGACGGAAAACGAAAACTGATGCGTTTTATTTATAGTTGCAAAACCCGACCCTCACACGGCCCGCGTAAAGCACAGGCCAGGGTTACGCGGCCCGCGTCAACCCTGGTCAACTCTATAGCTTGTCCGGATCACCACTAGGCTTGACACGATGTCGACACGTGTCAGCATCTGGTGTCTCCGCGTTGTAGGTCTCTCGCGGCCCGCGTACACTATCGAGAACTCTTATGCGGCCCGCTTTAACTAAAGAAATCAACGAAGTCCGGTATCAACCTTGATACCGCCTGCGTGAGATGTTGGGGTGGGTCTACGCGGCCCGCCTCAACTCAATTTTTATTGTTTTTAATTTATTTTAAATGTTATAACATACTTGGGGCTTGGTTTTCACATACGGGGTGTAACATAAGACATAATGGGACATTCTATAATATACTAGAGTGTTAGAATATTATGAGGGTGTTGGTTTTACCGAGGGTTGTTACATTCTCCCCACCTTGTTTTAGAAGTCGTCCTCGAGATCTACTGGAACAAGTGCGGATATTTCCTTTGCATTTCAGATTCAAGTTCCCATGTATACTCAAGTCCTCTTTTGGAATCCCACTTTACTTTGACTAGAACTAGTCCCTTATGCTTGAGATTCTTGATTTTCCTGTCTTCAATCTGTAGAGGCCTTTCTACAAACTTGAGTTGTTCATTTACCTCTATATCTTTAAGAGGTACTATTAGTGATTCATCAGCTAAACACTTTTTGAGATTAGATACATGAAACACATCATGGATTCCTGGCATTTCCTCTGGCAGTTGTAGCTGATAGGCTACAGTTCCTATTTTTCTAATAATCTCAAAAGGTCCAACATACCTGGGACTTAGTTTTCCTCTTTTGATGAATCTTACCACTCCTTTACAAGGAGAGACTTTCAACAATACTTTATCTCCTACTTGAAACTCTAATGGCTTGCGTCGGTTATCGGCATAACTCTTTTGTCGATCACGTGCTGCTTTCAGTCGTTCCTTGACTTGAATAATTTTGTCAGTTGTTTCTTGCACTATTTCTGGTCCAGATAGTTGCTTTTCCCCAATTTCTACCCAACAGACTGGGGTTCGACACTTTCTTCCATAAAGTGCTTTGAATGTTGCAGCATTGATAGTTGTGTGATAACTATTATTATAAGAAAATTCTATTAAAGGTAAGTGATCGTCCCAATTACCTCCGAAATAAATTACACAAGCTCTAAGCATATCTTCCATTGTCTGAATTGTTCTTTCGCTCTGTCCATCCGTTTGAGGATGATAGGTTGTACTTAATTTTAACTTGGTTCCCATTGCCTTTTGGAAACTTGACCAAAAATGAGAGGTAAATCGGCTATCTCTATCAGAAACAATCGATAAAGGAATGCCATGTAAAGAAACAATTTCATTTACATACAAATTAGCTAATTGTTCCATACTAAAAGTTTCTTTCATTGGTAGGAAATGAGCTGACTTGGTTAGTCTATCTACAATCACCCAGATTGTATCATTTCCTTTCTTAGTTTTGGGTAATTTAGTAACAAAATCCATTGTTATTAATTCCCATTTCCACACTGGCATTTCTAATTGTTGTAACATACCTGAGGGTTTCTGGTGTTCAGCTTTAACTTGTAAACAAGTTAAACATTTAGAAACATAGATTGCTATGTCCTTCTTCATTCCTATCCACCAGAAATTTTTCCTTAAATCCTGGTACATTTTATCACTTCCTGGATGCATCGTATATTTAGACTTATGGGCTTCTTCTAATATACAATGACGTAGGTTTCCTAATTTAGGTATCCACATTCTCTTTTCATGGAATCTCCAAATTCCATCCGTTCCTTGTTTTAATTCTTTTAGCATACCTTTTAATTTTTCAGTATCATCCTTGATTACTGATTCTTGTGATTCTCTTATTTGCTCAATTAAATCTACTTGTAGATTTAATTTAAGAGAACGTACCCTTCTTGGCTTTTCATGATACTTTCGGCTTAAAGCATCTGCCACTACATTTGCTTTTCCTTCATGATACTGGATATCACAATCATAGTCACTAAGCATCTCCATCCATCGTCTTTGTCTCATATTTAATTCCTTTTGCTTGAAGATATACCTTAAACTCTTCTGATCAGTGAATATGGTAAACTTACTACCATAAAGGTAATGTCTCCAAATCTTAAGAGCAAAAATTATAGCTCCTAATTCTAAATCATTGGTGGAATAATTCTCTTCATGATTCTTAAGTTGTCTAGATGCATAAGCTATAACCTTTTGGTGTTGCATCAACACACATCCATAACCTAATTTAGAAGCATCACAATAGATTACAAAGTCTTCAGCTCCTTCTGGTAATGCTAATATGGGTGTATGGGTTAATCTATGCTTAAGAATTTTAAAAACTTCTTCTTGTTTTACTCCCCATTCAAACTTAACAGATTTACAGGTTAGCTTAGTTAAGGGAATGGCTATTCTAGAAAAATCTTGAATAAATCTTCTATAATAACCGGCTAATCCTAAGAAACTTCTAACCTCGGTTGGTGACTCAGGGGTTTTCCATTTAGTAATTGCCTCAATCTTTGTTGGATCTACATGAATTCCTTCATGATTGACTAGGTGTCCAAGGAATTGTACATGTTCTAACCAAAATTCCCACTTAGAAAATTTAGCATAAAGTTTTTCCTTTCTTAATAGACTTAAAAGTGCGTGCAAATGTTTTGTATGATCCTCTTTATTCTTAGAGTAAATTAGAATATCATCTATGAAGACAATTATGAATTTATCCAAATATGGCTTACATATTCGGTTCATCATGTCCATAAATGCAGCTGGGGCATTGGTTAAACCAAATGGCATGACAGTAAATTCATAATGGTCATACCTTGTTCTGAAAGCGGTTTTAGGAATATCCTCTTCCTGTACCTTTAACTGATGATATCCTGACCTTAAATCGATTTTAGAGAAAAATTGAGCTCCTTGTAGTTGATCAAACAGATCATCGATTCTTGGTAATGGGTACTGATTCTTAATTGTGACCTTCTTCAATTCACGGTAGTCAATGCACATACGCATTGATCCGTCTTTCTTTTTAACGAACAGTATCGGCGCTCCCCATGGTGATGAACTTGGCTGTATAAATCCTTTCTCTAACAATTCATCTAATTGTTTCTTTAATTCTTGCATTTCTGCAGGTGCCAAACGGTAGGGTGCTTTGGCAATTGGTGTTGTTCCTGGTAGCAGGTGAATTCTGAATTCAACTTCTCTGTCTGGAGGTAGTCCTGGTAATTCTTCTGGAAATATATCTGAAAACTGTGACACTACTGGAATGTCTTTTAGTTCTTTTCCTTTAGCGTTAGTGATTATAGAAATCAAATACACTATAGAACCTTTTCTTATATAGCTTGCAGTTTTCATCACAGAGATGAATTTTGTGGACCTAGAGGGTTTATCTCCTTTAATTGTGATCATTTTACCTTTTGGTGAATTTACTTGTATTAACTTTTGATCACATAAAATACTGGCTTTATTGGCTATTAACCAATCTATTCCTAAAACAACATCAAATCCTGCCAGATTCATGGGATAAAGATTTGCAATAAATTTCTGATTTGAAATTTCTATACTTGCTCCCTGCAAGATTTCAGAAATTCTAACGGTTTCTCCATTGGCTGTCTCTACTAGGCATTCTAGTGGTAGTTTAGTTAATGACTGATTTAGAATTTTGCAAATTGATGTATTAATAAAACTTTGGTTTGCACCAGAGTCAAATAATACTTTAGCAAAGATATCATTAACTAAAAACATACCAGCTATGACATCTGGAATCATCTTGGCTTCATCTGCAGTCAAAACAACTGCTCTAGCATTTTTAGTATTCTTGTTGGTTATAGCTGGAGCTAATTTCGGACAATTTGGCCTGATATGACCTTTTTCTCCACAGTTGTAGCATAATCCATTACTGGATTTCCTCTTGCAATTTTCTTCCTTGTGTCCTGGCATCTTGCAATAATTGCAGAGAGTGGAGCATTTTCCCGAATGCTTTTTCTTGCAAACCTTGCAGTATGGTGCAGAGGTAGAACCCATATTCCTACGATTAAAATTTCCAGAACAAAATTCTTGAGTAAGCCTTTGGGTTAGGTTTCTCCTCTGGTCTTCTTCTCTAGTACGAATTAACTCATCTATCAAGGTATTTGCTAGTTCTACAACCTCTTCTATAGTTTGAGGTCTAGATGCCTTGACTACATGTCTAATCTCTCCAATTAATCCCCAGATATAACGGGAGATTAACACCGGTTCTGGTGAAGCAAGGGTTGGCACTATTCTAGCATATTCAAAGAATAACTTCGTGTACCCCTTACTATTCTAGCATATTCAAAGATTTAGGAATTTGTTTGCTATATGTTCCTTTTCATTAGGAGGACAGAATTTCCTTTCTACCATATTCCTAAAATCTTCCCAGTCCATACTATAAACCCTATCACTTCCTCTAGACTGAAGGATAGTGTTCCACCATTCTAAGGCTGCATTCTTAAATAGATTGGAAGCAAACATTATCTTGTCCTCTTCCGCACATTTACTTATTTTCAGAACAGCCTCAGTCTTTTCTATCCAGCGTAGAGCTGCAATAGGTTCTTCATTGCCCGAGAATTCTATTGGTTTACAGGACCAGAATTCTTTGTATGAATAACCGTAAGGCACGGTTCTTCTTCTTTTGGGAATGGGCAATTGAAGTATTGGTCCATTATTCACGCTATGTTCTGGTTCAATTGGTCGCTTACTGCTATGCTTACTTTTATTATCAGCATCCTTAACAGTTTGAAGAATAAATGGCATTGCATCTATAATTCCTTGTGCTACTATGTGTTGGATAACACTATTATCCACTTGATTGTTATTGTTATTGATGCTTGGATTTTCATTAACCACGTTAATGTTACTCTGGTTATCGTTATTCAGATTTCCTTGATTTTCTTCATCGGCCATCTGAATTTTAAACATTTACCCCATATTAATATCACAAGATAATAAGTAATATCATAATTCACATGACACGCAATCTAGCCAAAAACGTCGATCATTGCGACTTGTACTCTATTTTCATATACTATGCGTCTATTACATACTAGTACTGAAATAAAGATTACAATACTAACAGAAAGAAAATTACACTAATAGTACTATGCATCCGTACACACATATTTTATTTTATTTTTATTTTATTATATTATTATTATTACTACTATTTCCTCCATTCTTACATTCAAGGATATGGATTTATCCAAAAATCCATATTGCGCTCATCGTATTTCCATACGAGACGCTCTCCTACCTGACGCATTCTCTCACTGCTTTCTAAAATTTCCTCCCCAAAAGTCCTAAGTTCTTGAACGTTTTCTGCACTCATTGGGGGTGCAGGTTCTCGAACTGGGTTTGGAATCTGAGGTGCGGGTTCCTGATATGGGGGTGAAAGTTCCTGAAATTGGTAAGGATCCTCTAAGATCTCCCTAATGTAATTATTATGGTAATAGGGATCTAAAGGGTCCATACCTGGGTAGGCTTCTATATTCTGTATGGGTGGGTATTCCTGGATTGGGTAACGTTGCACAAAGTCCCTATTATCGTCCCACCAAGGGTCGTAATTTGGGTCTAGGGGATTCGGTGCAGGTATCCTAGGAATTTCTTCTGGGTTAAAGTCATGCATTTCCACCTGGTTTTCCGAGTTTTCTATCTCCATAGGTTGATCTGGGTTTTGTGGTTGTGGGGCTACTAATTGTTCCAGACTTGGGTCAGCAGCAGTTGTAGCTAGGATATGAAAATTAGCTAGGCTTCTATTAAGCATATCCTGTGTATGGGCATCTATCTCTCGCTTAGCAGCCGCTAAAACTCTTTGCTGTTGCAACTTTCGCATTCTTTTCCTACGAGCAAAAGCTTCCTTACTGAACCATCCTCGTTTCTTATTAGGAAATGGCTCTTCTGACTGAGCAAACACTCCTTCTTCCTGATCAGCAGTATACCCAGAGAGGGCAGGCTGTGATGATGTACCTTCACTCCTAGGTGAATCGGACAACTGACGATTTATGTCTGAGGGTCCTTGATCACTCATACTGTAAAACTAACAGATAGTCAAATAACACATAACAATAAAATACAGTTATGCACTTATTTCCAAAATTTTATTTCCTAACACAAAATTTACATTTTAAGTGTCAGGAGAACACTTCTTTGGCTCAGACCAATGGCTAGGCTCTGATACCACCTTCTGTCGCAACCCCCGATCCTTGTTTCCCGGGAACGGGCGGAAGCGATCCCAGAGTTTCGGTGGTATCAGGTTATTTAATCTCGCAGCGGAATTTACATCAGGACCGTGGTTAGGAAATGTTTATCAGAGTAAAACCACCATATTTCATATTAATAATCACATGGGTAAAACCCAAGTTTCTTATTACAATACATTTATAGGGATAAACCCTATCTTTATTGAATTTAAAACATCGTTTATTAGGTAACTTTTATAGCTATATTATCCCCAAGCCTTTAGTGCTCTCCAGCTGGCTTTTTACTAATTGGCTGTCACATTGGGTTACCTGAAACGCGTTTTAAAAACATTTGTCAGTCGGAAATACTAGTGAGTGAATCCCAGTTTAATCAAGAAACATTTTATCAATTAAAACAGTATTGAGAGCGATCACATTGTTTATGTCTACACAATTACTCCATTTGGTACTATCAATCCACTGACTTGTGGGTCATATTACACATTGGCTAACTCATTGTCCAATGGTAACGTACTGTCAACCTTGACTTACTACTCACAGTGTAGTAAATTTTGTATACAAAACCCCAACATACCGGCAGTAATTGAAGAACTACAAAGACTCAATCACTGCTAAATTGCATTGTAAAACATATAAGGTTTTGTAAAAACTGTTAACAAAAAGGAGATTACTCACAAAAAGGTTTACACAAAAAGAAGGATTACTCACTTTGCTATCTTAGGCTTTTCGTAAGGGTTTCTTGGATATAATCTATAATTTATACAAATGTACATTGGTTAGTATCATAATCCTTTGAAATTATTAATGATACCCTCCCCGAGACGGCATTCCAACAACTACGTCGGGCAGAACCACGACAGTTGTTACGGAACCCTAAATCAATCGGGCAGCGTAACTATTCCGAAACCGGGGTTATAATACTTACAACGGAGCAGAACCTTGCTAATTAGGGGTATAATACCCGACTATAATGCCTCTTCTACAGAAATTGTGATTTAGAAATTGAGAATGAGCGACGGAAAACGAAAACTGATGCGTTCTATTTATTGTTGCAAAACCCGACCCTCACACGGCCCGCGTAAAGCACAGGCCAGGGTTACGCGGCCCGCGTCAACCCTGGTCAACTCTATAGCTTGTCCGGATCACCACTAGGCTTGACACGATGTCGACACGTGTCGGCATCTGGTGTCTCCGCGTTGTAGGTCTCTCGTGGCCCGCGTACACTATCGAGAACTCTTATGCGGCCCGCTTTAACTAAAGAAATCAACGAAGTCCGGTATCAACCTTGATACCGCCCGCGTGAGATGTTGGGGTGGGTCTACGCGGCCCGCCTCAACTCAATTTTTATTGTTTTTAATTTATTTTAAATGTTATAACATACTTGGGGCTTGGTTTTCACATACGGGGTGTAACATAAGACATAATGGGACATTCTATAATATACTAGAGTGTCAAAATATTATGAGGGTGTTGGTTTTACCGAGGGTTGTTACATTAGACCCCCCCCCCCATGTGCTTGTCATCGGCCATACCACTACACCATACCTCAAAGATTTGATTTCATTTTTATAATTAGATCTTGCTTGATCATGTGGACAAGATATTGGAAGTAAAGATTATAAGTATGGCATAGATTTCTCAAGATCATCACACTTCAAAACTTCACACCACTCTCTTACACTCTCTCCCTCTCCTCTCGGCCTAGATAGTGCCGCCACCACCACCACCTTACATCCACCATCCACTCATTCCATAAACTCTCAAGGTTGTAAGAAGGTGTCTTGTGAAGCTTGGTGCTCTTGAATCTTGAAGAACCTCCATCAATTGCTTTCATCCACCATTTTCATCATCTTCTTCATCAAGTGTTCTTCCCTAGCTTAGAGCTAGTAGTAAGACTCTCACAACCCTTTGATACTTCTAATTTTGATTTGTTAAAAAGATGTATTATGTTATAAATCACAAGAACCCTAAAAGACATGAACATAAATCATGAACATGAAGCTTACATATGATGAAATCTTGTTGAAATAATGTTGTTTAAGTATATGTACAATACTTGTTGTTGTTTACTTGAGATTATGATGTTGATCATCATAAGGAGCATGCTAGACTGTGATTAAACACATGATCTAGCAAGTTAGAGGATGATTATGTGCTAACACAAGAAGATCATCCTCATGCATGAGCATGAACTTGAATGATAAGATGATTTCTTGAAAAATAATAAATAAAGTGAGCTAGTAATCTTATGAATCTAAGATTCATGAGTGGTTTTCCAAAAGAACCCAGTCCAAAATGTGATTTTTAGAAGATCTTGATGCTTGTTTAAATGTACACTATTTTTGGTGATAAAATAAGTGTAAGAGCACTTTATTTACAAGAAGAGTTCAAAAGAATGATTTTTGGAAGGATCATCTAACAAGTTGTAAACACACAAATCCTTCGAGAATGAGATTTGTAAAGTAATAAATGCACTTTAAAGGGTAACTAGACCTACTAAACACCCTACCAAGTTACTACGAGTTTTTATGAAAGATCAAGTTCATGTTGATTATAAATTGTATAGTTTTTGCACTTGGTAAGTGTAAGTTGTTTAGGGTCTGGTTGTTGATTGTTGTGATGATTTTTGAAAAGAAAATGGTATGTTTTAATAGCATGGACACCTCCATTTTTAGGGGAAACTATGGCAAAATTTTCTAAAAATATAAACATTTAGAAAAATATTTTCTAACAAATATTTACTAGTGTATTTTAACTATGGTTTTCAATATAAACTTTGCCATAATTTTTGTAACAAAAATACAAATATTGGAGGTTGGTTTTTTTATAAATAAAAATGGGTAAATATATATATTTAGAATATATATATACATATTAAGACACTTGTGTGATTATTTGTATACTTGGTGAAATGATTATATTATTTTAGGGTAAAATAATATAACTTAACAAAGTACCGTGAAATTTACTATCCAAAACAATACCGTTACAAATATATCTTTGGTAAATATTATTTTGGGTACTAGAAACGAAAATATGATTTTTGTAAATATTACAAAGTTGTATCATATTTTTGGACAAGGAGAAATATATTATTTTTGGAAACAAAAATATATTTTCTTAGTATATTTAGAAGATATGTAATTTTTGGGAAAAATATATATTTTCTGGACAATACATTATTTTTGGGACAAAATGAGTTTACAAATATATTTTCTAAAGTGAGACTTGGAAATATATTATTTCGGAAATTACAAATACAATAATACGAAAATACATGTATAAGATACCCCATCCTTGGGAAGGAAATACGAAGATAAATACTTGAGAAGTATTAATACAGAGATATTGCTTAAACAATTATTCCAAAACTAAATGTAATTTAAGTTGAAATATTAATTACTTTGACAAATAATTATAACTTGGAATAATATCAGAAACGTAACTCAAACACGAAAATACTAAGCAAAGGCACGACCCGTTCGTCTAATAGACGTTAGTACACTGTAGGTAGTCGTGTTCATTGAGGAGATTTGGGTTACGATTCTGAAGACGCATTATTGTGAGTTCATGTCCCCCTTTTTCTTTAAATTGTTTTGTTTATTTACTTCGGGGGTGAAATATATGTTACAAAAGGATTACTTACAATACAATTGGTATGGTTAGCCAAGGAAAGAACCATAGATCATGTGAATGGGTAGGCGTATACTTGAGACCATCAATCCTCTTGTAGGACCGAGGGGCAGGAGTGATAGATCTATTTGGGTGTAGCGAGCCCACACCCATGAGGCCAGGGTGGCCCATAGTGGTGACTATGTCTTCCAGCCGGAAGCCCGGTACAACTTTGCTAGGTTTGAGTCTTCCTACACAGTCACACATATCAGTGGCCTTGCAAACCATTGGTGATCTTTTCCTTGTTTGCTATCATACCGGGACTTTCATACTTACACTGTTTACAAAGGTTTATACATACTCATACAAACATGAACTCGCTCAACTTTTGTTGATTTTTTAAATTACATGTATTTCAGGGAACTAGTGGATCTGGCAGGGGTATGCATATGTTTTCAAGCTGCGTTTATATAAAAGATGTCATCCGTGGTCGTAGAGTTTAGGGGATGTATCCTACTCCTGGACGGGATACATGTTTCTAAGCTCGGGTTTGTTTAAGTTCTTTTGTTGAGTCCTTGGGAACTCATTTAAACATGTTATGGTTTGTAACTTAATTTGGATGTCAACTTTTCAGACAAGTATTTTGTGGTATTTTCTAAACGTAATTAATGGATGAACATCTCATGTTTTTATCATATAGCATTGTTATGATTGAACACTATGGTATTAAGAAGTCACACCAATAACCACGCTTCCGCAAAAGTCAAGGTATGACAGCTTGGTATCAGAGCTTCGATCGTAGCGAACTAGGATTCTTCTCGATTCTAGACTACGATCATTAGGGCTCTCACGAAAACGTTTTCATTGCATACACAAAATGTCCAGATCCAGGAAACAAATATTTTTACAAATAAAAGACACAAATACATTTCAAAGAATTCGTTTATATTTCAGTCTGAGAGACTGGGGAGTTAGTCTGAGAGACTAGCTGGGTAATTCAGTCTGAGAGACTAGGGAGTTAGTCTGAGTGACTAGCTGGGTAGTACAGTCTGAGAGACTGGGGAGTTAGTCTGAGAGACTAACTGGGTAGTTCAGTCTGAGAGACTGGGTAGTCTAAGAGAATAGTTGGGGCAGTCTGAGAGACTGGGAGGTTTAGCCTGAGAGGCTGGGTAGTTCAGTTTGAGAAACTGGGAGGTTTAGCCTGAGAGGCTGGGTAGTTCTTTGGGAAACTGGGAGGTTTAGCCTGAGAGGCTGGGTAGCTCAGTTTGGGAAACTGGGAGATTTAGCCTGAGAGGCTGGGTAGTTCAGTTTGAGAAACTGGGAGGTTTAGCCTGAGAGGTTGGGTAGTTCAGTTTGGGAAACTGGGAGGTTTAGCCTGAGAGGCTGGGTAGTTCAGTTTGGGAAACTAAGAGGTTTAGCCTGAGAGGTTGGGTAGTTCAGTTTGAGAAACTGGGAGGTTTAGTCTGAGAGACTGAGTGGTTCAGTCTGAGAGGCTGGGTGGGATAGTCTTGGGAAGACTAGGATGCATACGTGCTTACATTGTTATTACTTACATGCTTATTTGATGATTGTTGATGTATGTATGTTGTAATTATTTGGCACAGACACCATGTCCTCTTCTGATAGCAGAGTATCAGATACCATAGACCCTATGGCCATAGTTTCAGATGACGAGATGGCCACAGATCCTGAGGTTTTCACTTCAGACACCACAAGTGACGATGATGATGATTTTCATCCGTTTGCTTTACCAGATTTTGGAGATGATATACCACTAGCTGATGGTCTTCCTGGCGAGGATCTACCTCTTGTTCAGATCCCTGCTCCTCTTCCTCTTGCTGCATTTCCTCTTAAGGATCTGCCTCTAGACGTTATGTCTGATGACGGCATCGATCTTTTTATTGAGGGTCCCCCGGAGGATGCCCAGGATGGTGGGGCTCCCGTCGATGATGCCGTTGTCGATCCACTTGTTGAGATTCCAGTTGGTGAGGTCGTTGTTGTTCCACATGATGAGATTCCCTTTGTCGAGGCTCCTTCTGACCATTCAGGTCCTGATTCGTTTGAGTCTGTGTCTTCTACTACTTTACACGCACTGAGATTACAGCGATATCCCACAGATACTGATTCTGACACACCCATGTCTGTTGCACCTGATATTCCACACGGTGTTGATCATGATTTCGAGTTTGATGATGAGATGGATCCTGTCTTTCCACACGACTTTGACCCTGATCATGAGATTGAGTTTGTCCCCGATGATCATCCTTTTTAGGCACCTGTTGATCCTGATTTCGATCCTGAGCAGGAGATTGATTTTATTCCTGCTGAGCAGCCTATTGATGCACCTGTCATTCCTGACAATCAGCTCTTTGATATACCCGTTGATCATGAGCTTGCTCCAGCTGACCCTGAGCCTTTGATCGCACCAGAGCCTATACCTGCTCACGATCCTTTGCCCGAGCATGACCCTGCACCCGCCGATGTACCAGTTGTTGCACCACCTTTGCCTGACCCTCTACCTGCACCCGCAGACCATGCTCCTTTTGTAGCCCAGATTGACCCCAGATATGCATTCACCCACAATGGGTGGATCGAGGATGACGATGACCTACCTCCTTTTGTTAGACCTGTTACTCCCCCACCTGCACCTACACATGCACCAGGCGATATTGCCCCGTTGCACCCACACGTATCTGACTTTCATCGCACTGATTTACCAGTCACATTTCTGCAGTATATCCCTCATCCCCATCCAGGGGAAGGACCATCGAGTCAGCAGCCCGGTCATATACCTCCTGTGTCAGCAGCCGATCATTTCATGCCACAGTTTACACACACTGCTCCTTTTGTTTCTACACCTATGGGCGAGCCACTGATTTGGTTTTCGCCCAACACGATGCCTGTGTCTGATCCATACCATCCCTTCCACATTGGTTATACGAGGGATGATTTGCTTTTGTCGCTGCAGCTCCAGCAGGAGATGTTGTGTAGGAGAGTCATGGAGTTAGAGAGGATCCCGCGTCCTCCACCTTGCACTTGTCAGTCACCATACGAGGGATGGTTAGCTACCTGTTGCGTATCGTTCATGCCCTCGAGGAGGATTTAGCGCATTTGCGCATGTTGCTTTTCGTTCCTCCTCCTCCTCCACCATCAGCTTAGAGGTTTTTGGTTTTATGCAGATAGCATACTTTGATGAGAGTGCAGCTATTGAGCCAGATTGCACAGCCTTTTGAAGACCACACTTTGACTTTTGACTTTTGACTTTTGATTATTGTAGTTGGTAGACATTGTGGACAGGGGTGATGTGACCCTTTAGTCCCTTTTGATGTATGATACAATGGTGAAACTTGTAAACTGTACTTGTGGTCTTGATATATGAAAGCTCAATCGCAACATTCTCATTACATACATTGTTGGATTACTTTTTTGTGTTATGACATGGGATGTTATGTGTATACTTATGTTGATGAATGTTATTACATGCTACATACTTACTATACTTATTAGGACCTGACCGACGTGCTATCTTCTTTAGAAGATGCCTTCACGAAGAGAAACTCGATTTCACACTACTGAGGCCGAGTTACAAGAACGGATTTCACGAGCGATAGCAGAGCACGAGGCCTCACGCGCTGAAACTAGCGGGGGTACCTCGAGGAACAACCCACCTCATGGTAATGTTTAAGTCGCTTGAGACACATTACGTTACATTTAGATATTCCATGTGCGTTCGCTAATGCTTTTTGTGAATGACGTTACTTGTACAGGCTGTACCTTTAAGCAGTTTTTAGACTGTAACCCGCTGAATTTCGACGGCACCGGGGGTGCTGTGGCTTTTGTTCGATGGACGGAGAAGACAGATTCAGTGATAAGAATGAGCAAATGCGCACCAGAACAACAAGTCACCTACATCTCCGGATTGTTCGTAGACGTAGCGCTTTCATGGTGGAATCTCCAAGTCCAAACTCTAGGAGAGGCAGCTGCATACGCTTTCCATGTGCGTTCGCTAATGCTTTTTGTGAATGACGTTACTTGTACAGGCTGTACCTTTAAGCAGTTTTTAGACTGTAAACCGCTGAATTTCGACGGCACCGGGGGTGCTCTGGCTTTTGTTCGATGGACGGAGAAGACAGATTCAGTGATAAGAATGAGCAAATGCGCACCAGAACAACAAGTCACCTACATCTCCGGATTGTTCGTAGACGGAGCGCTTTCATGGTGGAATCTCCAAGTCCAAACTCTAGGAGAGGCAGCTGCATACGCTTTGACTTGGAAGGAGCTGAAGGAGCTCATGCGAAAGAAATACTGCTCCAGGGCTGAAATCCAAAAGTTAGAAACTGAATTCTGGAACCTCAAGATGGACGGTCCGAAGATCGCCGAATATGTGCAGAGATTTCACGATCTATCTCACATGGTACCATACATGGTTAGTCTGGAATTCAAGTGCGTTGAGCGTTTCATTTGGGGGTTGGCACCTCAGATTATAAGTATGGTGACAACATCGAAACCTGCTACGATCACCGAGGCTATCGATCTGAGCGTAGCGTTAACTGAAGAAGCTATCAGATTAAACAAGTTTTCGATCTCTGATCAAAAGAAGAAGGAGACTCACGTTGAGTCATCCGGTGAGAACAAACGGAAATTCTCCAACTTTAAGAAAGGTACCATCCGTACGACCAAGAAGGATGAGACAAACGCACCAGCCAAGGCCAAAGGAAAGGGGTATGTGGGCACTTTGCCCAAATGTGATGCGTGTCAGTTGCATCACAATGGACGATGCCGAGCTGGAAAATGTAAATCTTGTGGAAGAGTTGGTCACTTGAAAGAAACATGCTGGGTTGGTACTGGCGGTGGTGGTCAAAGGGGTTTTGGTAATGGAAACAACAACCGTGGAGGTAATGGGAATGGAAACCGTCCGCAAGGAAATAATGGAGGTAACGGAAATCGTGGTAATTTTGCGAATCAAACTGGAAATGGAAACCGTGGAGTGAATAACAATCAAGGTGGTAATGGGAACGGTAATGGTCGAGGACCAGGTTGTTTTAATTGTGGAGACGTGGGGCATTTCAAGAGAGAGTGCCCAAAGCTCAATCAAGCACATGGAAGAGTCTTCAACATCGGAGCAAGAGAAGCACGCCAAGATCCAAATGTGGTCACTGGTACGTTCCCTATCAACCAACGCTTTGCATCTATACTGTTTGATACTGGTGCCGATTATAGTTTTGTATCGCTAGAATTTAAGAATATACTTGGGTTGGTAACCAGTAAGCTAGACATTCCATATTCAATAGAACTAGCTAATGGAAAGCTAGTAGAAGCAAATGAAGTTATTAGGGGTTGCGTGATAGAACTGGGAGAGCACGAGTTTACGCTTGATCTGCTGCCAGTCGAGTTGGGAAGCTTCGACGTGGTAGTAGGGATGGATTGGTTGTCAAGCAATCGAGCAGAGATAGTATGTCACGAGAAGGTCATTCACATTCCGATGGCGAATGGAGAGACAATTGTGGTACATGGAGAGAAGCGCGATACGCCCCTAAGAATCATTAGTTGTTTGAAGGCTCGAAAGTGTTTGCAGAAAGGATGTGTTGCCTTCTTGGCACACATTGTGGATAAAGAAGCCGCTGAGCCAAAACTAGAAGACATTCCAGTCGTGAAGGAATATCCTGAAGTCTTTCCCGAAGACTTGCCAGGATTGCCTCCGCAAAGACAAGTCGAGTTTCACATCGACTTAGTTCCAGGTGGTGCGCCTGTAGCTAAGGCACCGTATCGACTTGCGCCCTCCGAAATGCAAGAGCTGTCAACACAACTTCAGGAGCTATTAGACAAAGGATTTATCAGACCAATCTTCTCGCCTTGGGGAGCTCCAGTTTTGTTCGTTAAGAAGAAGGATGGTAGTTTCCGCATGTGTATCGACTACCGCGAGCTTAACAAGTTGACTATTAAGAATCGGTATCCTTTGCCAAGGATAGATGACTTGTTCGATCAACTACAAGGTTCGAGTTATTACTCCAAGATCGATCTATGATCAGGATATCACCAGTTGCGTATACAAGAGGAGAGTATACCAAAGACTGCCTTTAGGACTCGATATGGGCATTACGAGTTCCTAGTAATGCCGTTTGGTTTCACGAACGCGCCAGCAGTATTCATGGATTTAATGAATAGAGTTTGAAAGCCGTACCTCGATAAGTTTGTGATTGTGTTTATTGACGATATTCTGATTTACTCAAAGACGAAGGGAGAACATGAGCAACACCTAAGAGCTATTTTAGAGCTGCTTAAGAAAGAGAAGTTATACGCTAAGTTCTCAAAGTGCGAGTTCTGACTACGTGAGGTTCAGTTCCTTGGTCACGTGGTTAACGGAAATGGAATTCATGTAGATCCCACAAAGATCGAGGCAATCAAGAATTGGGAGACTCCGAAGACGCCAACCGAAATCCGTCAGTTCTTAGGTTTGGCTGGGTATTATCGCAGATTTATTGAGGATTTCTCGAAAATCTCTCAACCTTTGACCTTCCTTACACAGAAGGACAAGAAGTACGAATGGGGAGACAAGCAAGAAGAAGCATTTCAGTTGTTGAAAAACAAGCTTTGCGACGCACCCATCTTATCCCTACCCGAAGGCACTAACGACTTCGTGGTATATTGCGACGCCTCGCGTCAAGGTTTAGGCTGTGTACTGATGCAGCAACAGAAAGTTATAGCCTATGCTTCACGCTAGTTGAAGGTTCATGAGAAGAATTACACCACGCATGACTTGGAGTTAGGCGCACTGGTGTTTGCATTGAAAATCTGGCGACATTATTTGTACGGCACACGATGCACAATCTTCACTGATCACAAGAGCCTGCAACACATTTTTTATCAAAAAGAGTTGAATATGAGACAGCACCGATGGGTTGAGTTGTTAAATGATTATGATTGTGAAATCAAGTATCACCCAGGGAAGGCGAATGTGGTCGCCGATGCCTTGAGTCGGAAAGAAAGAATCAAGCCTATAAGGGTTCGAGCTTTGGAAATGATTGTCCAAACGGATCTCTCATTGCGCATTTGTGCCGCGCAGAGAGAAGCTCTTAAAGAAAGGAATCTTGAGAATGAATATCTCCGTGGGATGGAGAAGCAGTTAGTACCCAATGATGAAGGAACATTGTGCTTCATGAAACGAATTTGGGTTCCTCTCTTTGGTGGTCTAAGAGAAGTAATTTTCGATGAAGCTCACAAGTCACGGTACTCGATCCATCCCGGATCGGATAAAATGTACCAGGATTTAAAGGATTTCTATTGGTGGCCGAGATTAAAAGGCGATGTTGCAATGTATATTGGCAAATGTTTGACTTGTGCCAAGGTAAAGGCCGAGTATCAGAAGCCTTCAGGTCTTCTGCAACAACCTGAAATACCCATGTGGAAATGGGAGCAGATTTCAATGGACTTTATAATGAAGTTACCAAGGACACCCAGAGGTCACGATACGATTTGGGTAATCGTGGACCGTCTGACCAAATCTGCACACTTTTTACCGATCCGAGAAAAAGATAATACTAGTAAGCTTGCTGAGCTATACCTGAGAGAGATAGTTGCACGACATGGAGTGCCTCTCTCGATTATCTCTGATAGAGACGGAAGGTTTGTATCAAGGATTTGGCAATCCTTCCAGGAAGCCTTTGGTTCTCAGTTGAATCTGAGTACTGCATTCCATCCACAGACGGATGGCCAGAGCGAACGAATGATTCAAACGTTGGAAGATATGTTGCGAGCATGCGTAATGGATTTGGGTGGTAGTTGGGACACTCACTTACCCTTGGTAGAATTCTCGTACAACAATAGCTACCATGTGAGCATCCAAGCTGCACCATTTGAAGCTCTCTATGGACGCAAGTGTCGATCACCGCTATGCTGGGCAGACGCGGGTGATAGACAGCTTGTTGGTCCTGAATTGGTTCAAGAGACGACTGATAAGATTACACAGATCCAAGAGCGCATAAAGGAGGCTCGTGATCGACAAAAGAGTTACGCGGACCGAAGAAGGAAACCTCTGGAGTTTGAGGTAGGAGATATGGTTTTGTTAAAGGTTTCACCTTGGAAGGGTGTAGCACGCTTTGCGAAGCATGGGAAGTTGAACCCGAGATACATTGGACCGTTCAGAATCCTGGAGAGGATTGGTATTGTAGCTTACAAGTTGGATTTACCCGCAGAACTGAATGGCGTTCATGATACATTTCATGTATCTAACCTGAAAAAGAGTCCAACTCAAGAAACAGTTGTCATTCCTGCCGACGAAGTTCATATCGATGACACACTCCACTTTACTGAAGAACCTGTTGAGGTTACTGATTGGAAGATTAACAAGACGCGCAGGAGTAGTGTCAAACTCGTCAAGGTTCGTTGGAACGCGCGACACGGCCCAGAGTTCACTTGGGAGCGTGAGGATCGTATGAAAGAAAAATACCCACATTTGTTCCCCAAGACCCCTGCAGCTAGTAGCAGAACTTAAATTTCGGGACGAAATTTTCTTAACGGGGGGAGAATGTGACAACCCTCATAAATCCAGGTATCCGTACAATTAATTAATATTAATTAAGTGCTTAATGACTGTGCTGGATTACTTAACTGCTTTCTGATTATTGCATCATACTTACATGTGCATCACATATTACATAATGTCACATCATTATCACATACAAACTATATTGACATACATGATGCACAAAGCACAGATAGCACAGTTAGCGGATAAAGCAGGAATATGCTAACGGGGTTCAGTACATAGACAGACAGTGTTTTGAGACCCAGTATGGGCCAGGGACAAGGTACTACACTAGTATGGTGTGTAGGGAAGTAAGGACCATAAAATTGCGTCACTAGGTGATAGATAAAGTGCCGGGAAGTGCCTAAAATCCACTTAAAGCGCAGAATTCTGCATTTTTCAGCAAAATTCAGCTTTTTAACAAGCTAGTTACATGCAAAAATTTGACTAAATGGTCCTGAATGCTTTCTTAAGTGTCGGGAATTAAAAGTGTCACAAAAAGTAACAAAAAGATCATTAAACGGAATAGCTTGACACTTTAACGAACCGGTATCTAACCGAACAATCGGACACTACCCGAAACACCAAAATTTTACTAGGAACATTGTTTAATTATTTCTGAGCAAGTCATGATCCCCGAACACCGTAACACCCACTAAAATATCTAGTAACTAATTTAACCAACTATATACTTGGTTTTGGATTATAAACTAACTAGTGGTTCAAAGTTACACTTAGACCCCCCCCCCCTATGCTTGTCATCGGCCATACCACTACACCATACCTCAAAGATTTGATTTCCTTTTTATAATTAGATCTTGCTTGATCATGTGGACAAGATATTGGAAGTAAAGATTATAAGTATGGCATAGATTTCTCAAGATCATCACACTTCACAACTTCACACCACTCTCTTACACTCTCTCCCTCTCCTCTCGGCCTAGATAGTGCCGCTACCACCACCACCTTACATCCACCATCCACTCATTCCATACACTCTCAAGGTTGTAAGAAGGTGTCTTGTGAAGCTTGGTGCTCTTAAATCTTGAAGAACCTCCATCAATTGCTTTCATCCACCATTTTCATCATCTTCTTCATCAAGTGTTCTTCCCTAGCTTAGAGCTAGTAGTAAGACTCTCACAACCCTTTGATACTTCTAATTTTGATTTGTTAAAAAGATGTATTATGTTATAAATCACAAGAACCCTAAAAGACATGAACATAAATCATGAACATGAAGCTTACATATGATGAAATCTTGTTGAAATAATGTTGTTTAAGTATATGTACAATACTTGTTGTTGTTTACTTGAGATTATGATGTTGATCATCATAAGGAGCATGCTAGACTGTGATTAAACACATGATCTAGCAAGTTAGAGGATGATTATGTGCTAACACAAGAAGATCATCCTCATGCATGAGCATGAACTTGAATGATAAGATGATTTCTTGAAAAATAATAAATAAAGTGAGCTAGTAATCTTATGAATCTAAGATTCATGAGTGGTTTTCCAAAAGAACCCAGTCCAAAATGTGATTTTTAGAAGATCTTGATGCTTGTTTAAATGTACACTATTTTTGGTGATAAAATAAGTGTAAGAGCACTTTATTTACAAGAAGAGTTCAAAAGAATGATTTTTGGAAGGATCATCTAACAAGTTGTAAACACACAAATCCTTCGAGAATGAGATTTGTAAAGTAATAAATGCACTTTAAAGGGTAACTAGACCTACTAAACACCCTACCAAGTTACTACGAGTTTTTATGAAAGATCAAGTTCATGTTGATTATAAATTGTATAGTTTTTGCACTTGGTAAGTGTAAGTTGTTTAGGGTCTGGTTGTTGATTGTTGTGATGATTTTTGAAAAGAAAATGGTATGTTTTAATAGCATGGACACCTCCATTTTTAGGGGAAACTATGGCAAAATTTTCTAAAAATATAAACATTTAGAAAAATATTTTCTAACAAATATTTACTAGTGTATTTTAACTATGGTTTTCAATATAAACTTTGCCATAATTTTTGTAACAAAAATACAAATATTGGAGGTTGGTTTTTTTATAAATAAAAATGGGTAAATATATATATTTAGAATATATATATACATATTAAGACACTTGTGTGATTATTTGTATACTTGGTGAAATGATTATATTATTTTAGGGTAAAATAATATAACTTAACAAAGTACCGTGAAATTTACTATCCAAAACAATACCGTTACAAATATATCTTTGGTAAATATTATTTTGGGTACTAGAAACGAAAATATGATTTTTGTAAATATTACAAAGTTGTATCATATTTTTGGACAAGGAAAAATATATTATTTTTGGAAACAAAAATACATTTTCTTAGTATATTTAGAAGATATGTAATTTTTGGGAAAATTATATATTTTCTGGACAATACATTATTTTTGGGACAAAATGAGTTTACAAATATATTTTCTAAAGTGAGACTTGGAAATATATTATTTCAGAAATTACAAATACAATAATACGAAAATACATGTATAAGATACCCCATCCTTGGGAAGGAAATACAAAGATAAATACTTGAGAAGTATTAATACAGAGATATTGCTTAAACAATTATTCCAAAACTAAATATAATTTAAGTTGAAATATTAATTATTTTGACAAATAATTATAACTTGGAATAATATCAGAAACGTAACTCAAACACGAAAATACTAAGCAAAGGCACGACCAGTTCGTCTAATAGACGTTAGTACACTGTAGGTAGTCGTGTTCGTTGAGGAGATTTGGGTTACGATTCTGAAGACGCATTACTGTGAGTTCATGTCCCCCTTTTCTTTAAATTGTTTTGTTTATTTACTTCGGGGTGAAATACATGTTACAAAGGATTACTTACAATACAATTGGTATGATTAGCCTAGGAAAGAACCATAGATCATGTGAATGGGTAGGCGTATACTTGAGGCCATCAATCCTCTTGTAGGACCAAGGGGCAGGAGTGATAGATCTATTTGGGTGTAGCTAGCCCACACCCATGAGGCCAGGGTGGCCCATAGTGGTGACTTTGTCTTCCGGCCGGAAGCCCGGTACAACTTTGCTAGGTTTGAGTCTTCCTACAGAGTCACACATATCAGTGGCCTTGCAAACCATTGGTGATCTTTTCCTTGTTTGCTATCATACCGGGACTTTCATACTTACACTGTTTACAAAGGTTTATACATACTCATACAAACATGAACTCGCTCAACTTTTGCTGATTTTTCAAATTACATGTATTTCAGGGAACTAGTGGATCTGGCAGGGGTATGCATGTGTTTTCAAGCTGCGTTTATATAAAAGATGTCATCCGTGGTCGTAGAGTTTAGGGGATGTATCCTACTCCTCGACGGGATACATGTTTCTAAGCTCGAGTTTGTTTAAGTTCTTTTGTTGAGTCCTTGGGAACTCCTTTAAACATGTTATGGTTTGTAACTTAATTTGGATGTCAACTTTTCAGACAAGTATGTTGTGGTATTTTCTAAACGTAATTAATGGATGAACATCTCATGTTTTTATCATATAGCATTGTTATGATTGAACGCTATGGTATTAAGAAGTCACACCAATAACCACGCTTCCGCAAAAGTCAGGGTGTGACAAACGTGGTGTTGCTTCTTTTCAAAAGAATTATAAAGAGGAGGATTATAAGGTAGATTTTGACAAAAATAATCGTCCAGTGGGTGCAATGAGTTCTCCATTTATGTCATGGTTTGGGTTGAAAGTTAGACAAACGTTTCCATATCATATTGATACGAAGGATTTTGAAAGAAACCGGTGGGAAGAATTATGGTTGGATACCAAGGTATGGTTTTTTGGTTTTTTACACATTATCATAAGATGAAATATTTGTTTATGTTTAACCTTTTGTTTTGAAAAATTTTAGAGGTTATGGAATATTCAAACTGATGGGGCAAAAAAGTTTATGCTTAAAAAAGCAAAGAAGCTTTGTACAAAATTCAGAAGAAGGCTTGTTATCAACTATGTTAATAAAGGTAAAAGGCCTTTTGAGAAATATGCATATCTCGATTCTGCACATTGGGATGAATTCGTTTAGAAAAAGATAAGCAAAGAATTTTTGGTATGTATGAATTAATTGTTGTTGTTGTTATTATTATTAGTATTATTATGTTTGCAAGTATTAATTGTATTTTATTGATTTGTGTGAAGGAAATAAGCGAGAAGACCAAAGCAAGTGCAAACGCGAACATAAACTTCTCCCCGACTAGGACGAACTGGGTTCGCGGGATTGGATGCTAAAACCGATACCATATGGCCTTTACTTGAAGCAAAGTATCCATATCTTAAAACAATACAAGATAAACGTGCAAAAGCGTGGATAACGAGTAAAAAAATAAAAAAACCCAGAGACTATTCGTATGAACTTGCACCAGATTCGCATGAAACAATCGAACGTTTGGTAGGTAAATGTGTTCGATTAATTTTTTGAAGTTGTATATATCAGAAATGGATGATTTAACAATATCTTTCTATAGGTCTGTACTGAGAGAGAGATGATAGAAGATGGTAGTTATTTTGCCGGAAAGGATGACCTAATTGTTAGAGTTATGGGACGTGAACACGGCGGAAGAACACGGGCAGTCTCCGAGCTTATAGGTTATGACACACATACACATACATAGACACACACACACACACACACACACATATATATATATATATATATATATAATATTTGAGTTTTTCCATCTATCGATGATGCTGCTGTAGTTTTGGATTTTGAGTTTATATAGGTTCAACATAGGTTCAAGGAGAATTGTTCAACCCTAGTAAAAAGCGAGCAAAAAGTGGCAATAGTTTAGATGCAAACCAGGAGAGAGGCTCAGTATCATGGGTGGACAAGAATTCTGGTGGACCGATCATATCTTATCCACCTATTGAGGTAATATATTTTATAGGCTGTTAAAAAATGTTATATATTTTTTTTAAATGTTTTATGGTTTCGTAGAAATTGACACCCTCTGAGATGCTTTTTCCATTCCAACTTAGCGATGAATTGACGGTGGCTATAGGGCAGATATGGCCAACTTCTGATAGGATTCTACATGGCAAACTAATAAGCGAGGGTTTTGTAAAAGTTCAAGTAGATAATGTCATTGAAGGTTGCGAGAAAATGCTTGTTCTTGAAGTAACAAAAACTGTGGACCTTAAACGTGTTGGAGACATGCTTCACTATTTTGTTCAATGGCCAAGGGGTGCACTAAAGGTATATTTGTTTACACATTACATTATATTTTAGTATATTGATATTTACTATAATTTTTTTGTTAAATTGTAGATTGTGAACAAGGAAACATCTCGCAGCAGGTCTGTTAGTTACCTGAGAACGAACCCGAGTCTCGGTTCATCAAGCCACACAGGCGCCTCGCCTCAAACACAAGCCGGTGACATTGCAGCGATTGCATGTTATCATCCAGAGGTAGTTTAAATTAATTTAGTTTGATTTGTTCATATTCTAACAATTTTTATTGTTATTTTAGATTGAGGAAGACGATTTGTATGAACTAGAAATGCCTATTCAACAAAACACTAATCAGAGTTTTATGAATATGGTAAAACATCAACAACTTGTTTTTTTAACAATCCACACACACATGCGCGCGCACACACACATATCTCTTTCTCCTTTTACTCTCTCTCTCTCTCTCTCTCGCTATATATATATATACACATATATATAGAAAGAGTACAAATCAGATTGTTGTTACTATAACAATACGTAAGTACTAATATTGTGTTTATAATCCTTATTAGTTAATGCAAGTACAAGAACTACCCCAAAATGTATATCAACAACATATGCAAGCTACTCATGCTCCCAATCCTAGTCCAACACAAGAGATCCAAAGTACTCATGCTCCTAATCCCGATCCAACATTTATCGATCCTGAAGTAATTACTACTTTGGAAAAAACAAAGACCAGGCCTCGTGCAATTCAGGATATGGTAGAGCTATTATCAAGGTGTGTTGGCGATAACCATAGGATTGAGATTTCTTCACCGGTGAGGATGTATCCCCATATGGTTCGAGATATTATTCCATATGTGGAGTTGTTGCAACTATTTACTAATGACTGGCTTGACATCACCGTCATATATTGGCTTGCCATGTAAGTCTTTGTTATTGTTTTATATGGTAAAATAACATTTCTTAGATACAATTATGTTTACCAGTTTATCATATCTATTTGTTCTTAATTTGAGGTATTTTTATGAGTCACACAACTCTCGATGAGCGTTCTTGAATCCGCACCACATCAAAGGTGAATCGTGCACTAAAAATTCTGAAGGCGTTCAATCACACATCATAGACATGTTTACGTTCCATACTGACAAAACATTTTTTGTTGCACCATATTTAGCAAAGTAAGTTATGTTTTTCCACCATAATTACACATATATACTTAATTATTGTCTAATTATTGTTTTTTTTAGTAACCATTGGACACTAATTATCATTTGCCCTTCAACTGAGAGATGATATATTATTGACTCTATAAATAGAGAAAAGGATTAGCATAGTTACCTTCTTACGTCTATCATATTGATGAAGCTTTTGGGGTTTCCATTTCTTTGGGAAATGGTGAAAGTATGTTTCTATTTTATTATCAGTTTATTTTCATGTATGCAAAGTACTTAATTGTTAAATCAATGTAGTGTAAGCAATAAAAGAATGGTTGGGAATGTGGTTTCATGATAATCAAGCACATGCATGAATTTGTCAATTCTATTCAACATGATTTTCCTATTAAAGTAAGTGTTTTGTATTATAGACTTTGTGGATTGCCAAAATTATCTATTTTTCAATTACATATTTTATATTTCTTTTTTTAGCTTTGGAACGAAAAAGGCTTTCTTCCGCAAAAAGAAATCGACAAACTGATCTTAGACTTAACACCATAATTTATCAGCACGGTGTTTCCAACGTGTCAGATGCGTGTGTGACAATAGGTAAAATGTATTTCTACCTATTAAGTATAATAATAAATCTAATATAAATAGAAACTAAATCCTATTTTGTTTTTCGGATATCTTCTGAGTCTATATGTTGACTTGGGAAACATACTGAAAATGCTTAAATTGTTCTAATGCACTGGGTATTATTTTCATTCAGCTTAGTTATAATCTATTAGTTTTGTTGTGTCTTGAACAAATTGTTTCTTATTTTTTTTATTTTTTTTTAAACTATGATGTCCAGGGATAACTAAACAACTCCCAACGTGTTTGGAGGCGACAATTTGTAAGAAATCTAATCTTTTCTTTCTTATTTTGTTTTGAATCACCGAATCTCAATAGATCTGATCTTGATTAATTTTTACTGTGTCAATGTGAGGGTAATGAAAACCAAGAAGAGAGCAATGCACAAAGTTGGAGTTCCACTGTTGGAGTTGAGAAGTTTTTTTCATTTCGTGTTTGAACTTTTGGTTGCAATTTCCTTTCTATAGGAGTTTAAGTTTTTTTTCATTTTGTATTTGAACTTTTGGTGGCAAGTTCGTTTCTGTAGGAAGTCTTTTTATTTTGTGTTAAGTGAGAATTCGACTATTGTCATTTGGTATCAAACTATTATGTTTTCTTTGTTTATTTTGAATCCATTGACTGTATTTTTTTGTTATAGATATATAAAAAGTTACCTATATTATTATTATTATTATTATTATTAATGGCTTAGAAAGTTTTGTTAATTCTATTTAATGACGTGCTCGTTTCTATTTAATGACGTGGTTTTTTAACCGCGCTAAAAGATAGCCTCATTTTTTGACTCTCTATTTAAAGTGGCTTTGGACGCATCTGTTTCTACCTAATGACATTGTTGTTTCTATTTAACGACGCGGTTTCTTAACCGTGCTAAAAGATAGCCTTATTTTGTGACTCCCTGTTTGTTGGGGCGGTCCATAAACCATATCAAAAAATGATTTTAAACGCCCCAATAAACCATTTATGTACTAGTGTTTATTAATTTCTTGAACCATTATTTTTAATAACGAAGAGTTCAAATAAAAAGAAATTTTTTATAAAAATAGAAAGAATAAGTTTTACATTAATAAAAATATTTCATTCAATATGTGTATTTAGGGTTATTGTAAGGACATATCGGTAAATTTAAAATTTCAATTAATTTATTCTATTCTCTTAAATTAGCTAAAATAATTAAACGTGTAACTAGCTTTTAAAAAAATATACTCTTTCAAGGCAACTTAATCTACGGTGAATGACAATTATCCAATAAAGTGTAGGATTAATTTTGATATGTGTAGGAGAAGGTGTAAGATAAATTTCGATATATGTAGTATATGTGTATGACAAATTTCCATATATGTAGGATAAATTTCGAAATGTGTAGAATAAAGTGTTTTTGTTTTTGCCTACGGGGACCCGGGGCGGTCCGTTATGGAGGGGGAACAACGGGTTTTACCGCGTGATACACCACCGCTGGTGGTTTCCACAACGCGTGGATTTCATAACGCGTTGAATTTATCACGCGTTTTACATGTTTGAGTGTTGAGTTATTTTTAAATGAAGATGAGTGTATGGTGAGTGATGGGCATTTCCACTAAAATCCATTACTAGTGATAGAATAATGATTGATGACATGACAAAACTTGATTGGAAGTTGTGAGTGAGTGATGAGTGATGGGCGCACCTACCCCGTAATTAATGAGAGAGAAAATATTTAATGGTATAAGTTATAAATTATTTGTTTTATCATAATAATTTTTTTCTTCTTTTTCTTCTCATGTTAATTTTATTCTTAAATGATCTAGAGAGGTTTAGTTTATATATGTCAGACTACTCTTGAGCTATTTGAAATCGACTCTTTAAAAGCTTAAATCAAGACAAGCTAAAACGAGCTCCAACCTAAGTTGAACCTAAACCAAAGCTCGTTAAAAGGGTCCGAAACTTTCATCTAAAATCTAAAATGATATATATAGTGGAGAGTTCAAATGAAAAGAAATTTTTTGGAAGAAGAAACAAGAAGAAATTTCAACCAATAAGAATGCTTCATTTTACTTCATTTAGTATAAGCATTTAATGTTACTATAAGGGTAATATGGTAAACCTACAAAGATTATTAATTACTAGTATTACTCTTTAATAGCTAACTACAATAAAATTCGTAACTTATCTTCAAAATATATATTTGTTCAAAAAAATAAAATAATTTAGAGTGTAGGATAAATTACAATGTGTATATGATAAATTACGGGTTGTGTAGAATAAATTTCAACATGTGTAGGATAAATTTTCGAAAGGTGTAGGGTAACTTTTGATGTGTGTAGTCAGAAAACATTAGTGTGAAGAATGATAGTTTTTTATGACTAATTAATTAGTCAAAGATGATAATAAATGAGATAAATGAAAATGTATTTAATGTTTTACAATTATACCATTTGTTCTTTTTCTTCTCAATTGAATTTTCTTCTTAAATGAACCTTCTCTTATATATATATATATGTTAGATAAAAATAACTAAATAAATAATATACAGTATGTTTTATATAATTTTTTAAAACATTATATGAAAATAATTACACATGTATATTAATAAAATGATAAAATAATTAATAAATGATTCACATCCTTGAACTTGAAAATTGTACAACGAACTCATACTTAGTTATAGAACTTGAGTCGATTAAGGGTATGTTTGGCAAAAGTAATTGGTGACTAGAAGCTGGTAGCTAGTAGCTATAGTTTTTTAGATATATTTGGTGTTTAGCAGAGTAGTTGAATCTTTTAATAAAATGTATAAAATGATCAAAATAGACAACTAAAAATTTAAAAAGTTTGTGGATTAAAAAGTTCATTATCTTTGGAGGTTAAAATAGTAATTTTTCCCTAAAAGTTTGTAACTCCTTCTAAACGTTACTAGTAGGAGCGTTCAAACAAAAGATTCAAGCTCCTAACCTAAAAGATTCAAGCTCCTTCAATCAAAAAAGACTTTTTATTTAGTAGAAGATTTTTCTTAAAAGCTTAAATCTAGAAGATACTAAGACTACCCAACCTATTATAAAAAAAACCAATATAATATAATATATAATAAAGGGGAGAGAGAGAGAAGTCAGAGGGGGGCCCACTTGTTTGCCTCGTCTCCAACGGCTTGGAGAAGACGCCAGTGACGCGACGAGCCCAGGGGGGCGGTGTGCGACGTGGGGACGAACCGGGACGGGGAGGGGACGACCCCCATACCCCATGATTTAAAAGCTACTAAAAGCTCCATGCGAAACATACCCTAAGTATTTAATCGAAATATATGGGTCAAAACTGAAATAGTGTTTATTTCACATGACTGTAAAGGTAATACGGTAACAGTGATTAGATTAGCACGGTTTGAAATAGGGTACAACAATCAAGGAAAGCATCTATGCTTTTTTACTCTTTCAACCAACTGGACCCAACCCAAAGACCAATTCCACTGTAAAACTGCTTTTTCACTGTTACCGTTTGAATTTTATTCATTCCTTTTCAAAATGTACAATTATAATGTCTCACTTTTTGAAATTATGCTCATATAACTCTATAGATATCCTACTAAAAATATCAATATAATGTTTTGATATATAACAAGGGTTACTAGCTAGGTGTTCACGTGATCATAATGGCCCTTGTCTATCTCATTCCTCTCCTTTTCCTCCTCCACCCCCTCGGCCCATTTCCGACGGTCTCCGCCGTTGGTATAAACTACGGCACACTCGGAAACAACCTCCCTTCGCCGAAAACAGTAGCCCAACTCCTCCAATCCACAATCATCGATAAAGTGAAAATCTACGATACCAACCCGCAAATCCTCCAAGCCTTCTCCAACTCGGGCATTGACATTATAGTCGCGGTCGAGAATAACCATGTCGCTAACTTAAGCTCCACCAAGTCCGCCGCGGAGGATTGGTTCTCCGCCCGTATAGCCCCATTCATCCCCGCCACTTCCATCGTCGGCATTGCCGTCGGTAACGAGTACTTAGCAACCGGAGACGATAGCATGGACCCTAATGCCCTTATTCAAGCCATGCAAAACCTCCATGAAGTCTTGTTATCACGCGGACTTGACCGAAAAATCAAGATCAGCACCCCGCATAGCATGGCGGTTTTAGCCACCTCATTTCCGCCTTCCGCCTCCACCTTCGCCACCACCCTCATGCCAACAATGACTTCCATTCTAACCTTCTTAGCCGACACCGGTTCACCATTTATGGTCAATGCCTACCCTTACTTCGCTTATCGAGACAATCCCACCACGGTTTCGCTTGAATACGCCTTACTTGGAAACTCAAGTGGGGTCCATGACCCCAAAGGGTACGTCTACACAAACATGTTAGACGCACAGATCGACGCGATCCGTTCAGCCATCGCATCGTTAGGGTTTGGAGGCCGTTCGATTCATATCATGGTTTCTGAATCTGGTTGGCCCTCAAAAGGTGAGCCCGGTGAGACAGCAGCCTCACCGGACAACGCGAAAACCTACAACACTAGGTTAATCACCAAGGCCCAATCAAACAAAGGGACCCCAATGAAACCTAATGACAAAATAGATATATTTCTATTTGCTTTATTTAATGAAAACAAGAAAGAAGGGGGTGCAAGTGAGAGAAACTTTGGTCTCTTTAATGGTGATGGTTCAAAGGTTTATGATGTGGATTTGAGTTGTGAGTTTTGTAGTGGATCAAAAATGGAGTTTGGGTTTGGACCAGGGTCAAAAGTGGTGCAAAGAGGCCCATCGGTTTGGTGTGTGGCTAAGCCACATGCAGATGAGAAGCTGGTTCAAGGTGTGTTGGACTTTTGTTGTGGGCCTGGTGGTGTGGACTGTAGGGAGGTTTATGAAAATGGGGCCTGTTTTGGGCCCAATAAGGTTCATGCGCATGCCTCATATGCAATGAATGCATATTATCAAATGCATGGGAGAAATTATTGGAATTGTGATTTTAAAGGAAGTGGGCTTGTCACATTTAGTGACCCAAGTAAGTTTTTCCATTTTATATTTTAAATTTAAACAATGATTGCTGATATATAATATGTGGGTAAAATTAAAAACTTTATAAGTATTTGTTAATGGAGTTGAATTTACCAACTTTAGGAAATGAAAATTACTTTTTGCAAGGGGTATTACAGTAATTTACTAATTTATAAGTATCTGTTAATGGAGTTGAATTTACCAACTTTAGGAAATGGAAATTACTTTTTGCAAGGGGTATTAAAGTAATTTACTAATTATTAATGATTTTTTTTAATTTTAAACAGGTTATGGATCATGCAAATACTCCCAACAGTAGAAAAGGGTTCATGGTGGATTGAATTTGAAAGCCTAAGATTATGATTTGTAACTTATGTATTAGAAGTTGTATGATACATCATTTTAATCTATTACGACGATTGAACTTTGCCAAAGAGTGATCCCCATCATGTTGCTAACGTTGATAACATCAAAATGTTCAGATAAACCACTTTTCCGTTATCTCTACCTCAGGTTGGCTCAACCTTTTTGAGGTCTAAAGCGAGTTCTAAAACTAGGGCCTTTTGCAAATAAATGGTGTGTTCAATGTTTTATTTCTTGTGCCCAATGCTCTACTTCTTGGGATTAGGATCAAATACAAAGGATCCTAATCGTAAGAAGTGTAAGAAGGATTTATAGAGTGACAAGTGTCCAATAACCTAAAAAACCCACTACACAAAAAAACCCACTAAGAAGGATCAAATACTAGGTTTTTTGGGGGTTTTTTTGGTGAGGTATAGTTTTTTTTTTTTTTGCGGGGGGGGGGGGGGGGGGGGGGGGGGTTTAGGTTTTTGGGTGGTGGTGGGGTGGGGGTGGGTGTTTAGGTTTTTGGTGGTGATGTAGTGGGTTTAGTTTTAGGTTATTGGACACTTGTCACTCTATAAATCCTTCTTACACTTCTTACAATTAGAAGTCTTTGTAGAATAACTTGACCCCTACTTCTTGTACTAAACAAATACACTCAAAATCCCCTGATGTGCTAGAACCAGATGGAATCCGTAAATCCTTGCCCCCCATCAAGTTCGAACCCGGGATTAAAGCCCTGATTCATTCCTTCACCCAGATGTCCCCTCCAAAATCGCCCAAGCGGGAATCGAACTTGCGTCTCCACTAGGGAGGGCCGGCCTTTTAACCACTGGAACAAATCTACTGATGTTATCCAATACTCAATAGCACAATGGTAAAGCGGTCGGTTGTTATCAAGTAGCACAATAGGTTTGTAACCTACTTGAGGATATTTCATCGTGTGAAAATGTTTCTAGTTTCCTTTTCATTGGTAGTCTTCTGCTTCGACCATTATATTTAATAATTTCAAGGAAGTTAGGGTATTCTTTACTAAAATTCCTTCCATGCTCTTGTTTAATTTGTTGTAACAATCGTTTAAACAACTTTTAAAAAATCAACCCGTTTATTTAGTTTTGAGTAAACTGCCATTTTGGTCCCTGTGGTTTGGCCAGTTTTGCCATTTTAGTCCAAATCTCAAACTTTTTACATCTGGGTCCCTGTGGTTTGCATTTTGTTGCCATTTTAGTCCAAAACTCAAAAACCCCATTTTTTTTACTGTTGCAACCTCCTATTTTGTCTTTTAGTTCAGGGGCATTTTGGTCATTTTGCTTTTCATTTAACATATTAATAATTAATATAACATATTAATAAAAGCTGTTCTTCATCCCCAAAATGCAGAAACAACTCTATTCAACCCCCCCCCCCCCCAAATCACTCTCCAAAATCATCCAATCTGAACTTCTCTTTCCGGCGTCTTCGATTTCCGGCGCCACCGTGTGGCAGAGTACTCCGTCACCGCCGCCGGTCCAGACCAAACCGTTCCAGTTCGAGAAGCAAAAGGTTTCAGTTCGAGAAGCAAATCGCTGAGTTCTTTAAACACCAGATCGAGTCAGGTACATCTGCAAAATTGAGTTTGACTTCCCAAATTCATGATCAAATTCAAAGCATCCAACTTCTAATTGTAGTCAAACTCATTGACTTTGAATCTGCAATATCTTCATGAATCATTCAAAAACCCAAGCAACATGAATCATTCAAAAACCCCATCAGAGAGAACGAGAGAAGAACATACCTGACGGAGACGATGAATGACGCCGGTGATTGCGGCTGCCACCACCGCCCCCATCTCTCTACACCACCAGCAGCAAACACCAGCCACCACCGCCCCCATCTACCACTACCGCCGCCGTGAGCGGAGGCGTCGCTGCCACTGTTGCTGTAAACTGGGTGTCGGCCATCCTCCTTTCTCCGATTCTCTCTCTCTGTTTCAGGTGTGTTTGTGGAGAGATAAAAGGGTGGTTGTGGGTGTCGGTTTCGTCGGAGAATCGACGTCGAACGTCGGTTTGCAGAGAGAGAGGTGAGTGGTCATGGTGTAGATGAGGGAGGAGATGAGTGATCGTGGTGTGTGTGACCGGAATAATGGCTCCGGCAGCCGGCTCCTCTGGGAGATCTGGATCGTAGGTTGAGGTGGGTGAAGGTGAAGAGTAAATTAATTTTGTGAATGTCTGTATGTATATATATATATATAATATATAATTAATTTTGTTTTAATTTATTAAAAGAGTAAATTAAAATGACCAAACTACCCCTGCAGATAAAGACAAAAAAGAGACCTTAAAACAGTCAAAAATGAGATATTTTGAGTTTTAGACTAAAATGGCAACAAAATGCAAACCACAGGGACCCAGATGTAAAAAGTTTGAGATTTGGACTAAAATGGCAAAAGTGCCCAAACCACAAGGACCAAAATGGCAGTTTACTCTTTAGTTTTACTTCAAGTCCAAGAGCATCAAACATTGCAATTTTTACTCCTAACAAGGGGCGGACCCACATAGAGTGGGTCGGGGTCACTGGACCTCAATGTTTTTAAAAAAAATAGTAGATTCAGTATATTAAATTGTATAAGTACCCCATAAATACAATTAGGTGGACACCATAGAAAGAAAAGGGAACCTGGTGTAGTGGTAATTCCTTTTTTTACCAACAAGAGGTCATGGGTTCAATCCTTGGATAGCGTCTTTTTCCTGTTTTTTTAATCTAGTTCAAACTTCTCTATGACCCGACCCGAACGAGGACCGACCCGAAAATTTTAACGTTTTGTTATGAAAATTTTGAACACCGAAAAAAATGGACCCCATTGAAAAAATCCTGGGTCCGCCACCGCTCCTAACATCTATAATATTCTAAGGGTTAAATGCCCGGATAGTCCCTGTGGTTTGCCTTTTTCACCTTTAGTCCCTAACTTTCTAAAATTACAGCTTTAGTCCCCAACATTTCAATTTTCGTTCCCGAATAGTCTCTGTGCCTAACATCAGTTAGTTTTATCAGTTAAGAGTGTGTGAAATGACAAAAATAACATTTCCTTAAAAAGGGCAAATAACAGGGACTATCTGGGCATTTAATAAATAAAAAAATAAAAATCTAATAAGTCAAATTTCAAGTGAGCCCCACAAACTACCCCACCCTCACCCTACCCCCTATCATCTTCTTCTTCTGAATATCCACCGAACACCCACCACCACCATCTTCCCTCCACCATAACTGAACACCCACCTCCACGACTGTAAAGCGAACCGAGCTTTATTGGAATGTGACCGGAAAGTTTGTTGGAAAACAGAAATAGAGGTGACAAGGAGGTAAGAATGGATATATTAGGTGGGACTGGACCAGAAAGTTGATTTGATGAAAGATCAAGGTGGATCAGATTACGTAGAAGCGAAATTGACAGTGAGATTGAGCCACTGAGTGATGCATCGGAGAGGTTAACATCCACCACCTGATTAAACTTTCCTGCACAGGTGACACTAACTTGGGTTTTGCTCTGACCAGTTATGGTGAACATTTTATGGGTCTTGGGTAAAAGATGTTTTAACATCTAGAAGAATTTGTAGATTGGTAGCAGAGTTTAAATTCTGAGAATAAGTATCTCGAGAAGAAGAAGATGATGGGGGATAGGGTGAGGGTGGGGTAGGTTCTGGGCAGGGCCGTCTCCGAAAATTACAAAAAAAAAAAAAAAAAAAAAAAAATTGGCCCCGTGCGAGATAAAAAATTTGGGTCCTATTCACAAAAAAAAATTTGGTCCAGCAGCACCCCTCAATTTATTAATTGGGTTTTGAATTCGTTTTGTTTATTAAATTGGCATTGAGTTACTTTCATTACACTTTCACAAGTTGGGCTTCTCAAATAAACAACCGAGCAGCACCCCTCAATTCACTAACAACACTTGTTCCTTATTTAACATTGTCTAATAAACGGCCGAGCCGAGCTTACTTAAACTTGTTTACGAGCCGAGCACAATCCTAAAAAACATTGTTTAGTAAAGGAGCACGAGCCCGAGCTTCACTTATTGAGCTCACGAGCCTTCAAGTCTATTATTTATATTATTTTTAATTAATATATTAATTAATATATAATAAACGAGTCGAGCTCAAGCTTGAGATATTACCAACGAGCCAAACTCGAGCTCTCATAAGTAAAACTAGATATTGAGTTCTTCTAAGTTTATATTGCTAATAGTTAAATGAGAAATAAAAAAACTATGAACTTAAACAATAAAACATGTAAAGTTTGTTTTGTAAATGATTAAATGAGAAGAAAAAAATGAAATTATTTACAAACTTATGAAATCCCATATTTAAATGTGGAAGTGAACACTTAAACTATAAAATAAGCTTTATGGGGCTTAAATCAGCAAAGGCCCACAGAAACACAATACATGGGAACCAACGAAAATTATGAAAAAAAGAGGTAAGCGTTGGATTCGATCCCGGAACCGTTGTGCTTTTATTAGTAAACTACCGCATCCATTGAGCCAAATAGCGAATTTGTATCATTTTTCTACAATAATTTTATATATAAAAAATAAATATATATTTTAAACATTTTGGGCCCCTAGATAGTTTGGGCCCTGTGCGGTGGCACCTCCCGCACAGGCCTAAAGCCGGCAGTGGTTCTGGGGCCCATTTGAAATTTGACTTGTTAATTAGATTTTTATTTATTTATTAAATGCCTGGATAGTTCATGTAGTTTGCCATTTTTAAGGAAAGGGTATTTTTGTCATTCCACACCCTCTTAACTGAGAAAACTAACTGATGTTAGGCATAGGAACTATCCAGGAATGAAAATTGAAAAATTTAAGACTATAGCTGTAATCATGGTTGTAAAAATCCCGACTAGTCTCCGATTAGTCGTCGATTAATCACTAATCGGAGGTTCACCGATTAATGGCCGATTTATCGCTAGGCGGTCAATGGCGGTCCTATTCTGGCCAAACGCCGGCCAAATTTCAACCAAACCCTATAAATTCCTTCCAAATACTTTAGAAAAATGGTCAATGAGGGGTTAAAACATGTCTACTTAAAAAAAAACCACATATAAAAGTGTGTGTGTATATATGTAACTAAAAATTACATATAAAAATCTCAATCTGATTAATTCCGATTAATCCCTGTTAATCCCGATTAATCGCTAGTCGGTACCCCACCGCCCGACTAGCGCCTAGCGATTCTTACAACACTGACTGTAATTTTAGAAAGTTAAGGACTAAAAGTGAAAAAAGGGCAAACTACCGAGCATTTAACTCATATTCTAATTTTCAAGAGAAAGTATTTGTTTGTTTGTACACAAAGTCACAAACACAAAACGGTTGACTTCAATGAATTTAATATAGCAAGTCTAGATTACATATTCAAACTGTCAAGGGTAGGTAGGGTGAGTATGGTTGGTATTTAAGGTTTGTGTTTAAAGTCATTTATATATATAAAAAGTCAAAATGAAGTACAAAAACAGTTCTTAGACTTTGTCTAGGCTAACACTTCTAGGGTCTCAGATATAATTCTTTTTCAATTTTAGTCCAAATTCAAACAAATCCATCGTCTTCATAATCATATTATCAACAAAAAAAACACACATTTGTGTGTGCGTGTGTATGTACTATGGACATATAGCTCAACACTTTTTTAAGTCTTGGATTGAATTGTAGTTTCGAGACTTTTTTTCTAATGAAAAAATTGGCATAACATTATCATCCCATTTATCTAGGTTTGTTATTCATAACAATATGATGAATAGTTTATAGTTGGTATAGTTAAACTAGTTATATTAATTTATGTATCTATATGGATACATACTTTTTGATAAAATTCTTTCACATATCATGTGTATATAAATGTGTCCATCCACTATTGGTTGAGCCAACTGGTCCTACGCCAGATTAATGTATAGATTTATGAGCAAAATTAGTAGGTGTGTAAGTTACCTTTTTTTTAAATGAGGTTCTATCTTCTAGTGGACTAGCTAGTCATGTTCTCATTCGGGGTTGTGGCGCCGCTTGGTGGCGAAGACAAAGAAGGAGCAGAGGCAACTTTGGTACCGCTTGGGATGTGGCACCAACGCGAACATGGGAATACCATGCCACACCTTCAGTACCGCCCCCACCCTAGGTCGTGTGACACCACGAGATGACGATAATACGTGGCCTATTTCGTTCATATGGTGTCAAATCCAAATTAAACCCAAAGAAAACATTAGAGTTAGCTAAACATGGATATAATCAAAATCCATATATTCAAGTTAGCCAAACTCCTAAACTTGAATATTTGTGTTGTTACCATTAATTATCCACTATAATTTTCATGTTAATTGAGCATTTGAGCCCCCGTCACGCTTTAAAGGGGCAAAAACTCGCTAAAGGGGAGTAGAGTGTTGAATGAACGATCTTGATGCTTGTCATTGAGCATTTCACCTCTTTGTTTTTGTTGTCAGAAAATTGTGGGTCCGGTTCATTAGTTATTTTAAATATAAATTTTCAGGTAACCATAAAGGAAATGTCCCCAAAAGACATGGTGTGGTGATAATGTGTCTCCACTCTATCCAATAAATAGCGAGTTCAAATCTTAAAAGATGCAGATATATCATATATTATACGAGCATTCAGGAGTAGGTTACTTTGCCATTTAAGAAAAAAGACAAATAAGAAAGAAATAATCATTAACTATACTTAGGGGCTGTTTGTTTACCTCTTAATGGTTCAGATATCTTACTAGTTCAGTACTTAATGGTTCAGACTGTTTGTTTCACTAGCAGATATCTGAATGGTTTAGACATTTTCCTCTGAATGGTTAAGCATTATACAGAGTCTGAATGGTTAAAACCTCTAATTTGAATTGGTCAGACATTTGCCTCTAAACGGTTAAGCATTATACTGACTCTTAATGGTTCACACCTCTTACTTGTTCAACAGTTAATCGTTCAGACATCTTACTAATTCAGCACTTAATCATTCAGATGTTGTCAAACAGCCTCTTAATAATGAAAACATTCATTCAATATGGATCTACTTCCATCCATCATAAGTTACTAAACCATACATTATCCAAAAAACCATCTTTGAGGGGTATTAAAACAAATACTCCATGAAGTTTAGGGGGTCTAAATGTAACCTGTCCTTCTCATAAATAAACACCTTTTAGCAATTTACCCTTTCTTTCTGATTTCCATTTCAAGTAGTGCTTTCTTTTCTTTTAGGGTTACCAAAATTGGGTGACATTTGTGACCAACAAAAGCATCAGAATCAACTTCTCACCCGTGAGCAATTTCTCTTCACCATATCTATTATTCTGCCCATTTATAGTCATAGATTTGGATCCTTATATGTGACAATTTCACCTATAAATTTCATTTTTGTTTTCACTATCTAGGTTAATTATTTATGCCATGATCAAGGGTTTTGTGAAGATTACTGGACTTGCAATGAATTTTTAAAGAGAAAGTTGAAGCTTTTATTATTATTTTTATTGTTATGACTATTTGATGATTTTAAGGTGGACTGTTAGGCACAAGTTTGTTACTTTTTGAAGGGTTGTTACTTATTAGTGGTGTTTTATGTACCAAAATAAAGTATGGCTGGTGGAACTGGTGTTACACCATCATGTGTGATTGTAGAAGATGATTTTAAGAATAATAATATTAATATTAAGATCACTTCTGGGGTGGAACAAAGATTAAAGAATTCAGACCAGTTGGATCAACTGGAAGTTGGAAAACCGCCAAGACATATGTCGGTTGTTCGCCATAGCGTGAGCACTGCTACGCTGCTGCCGCCGCCTGCAAATCCGTTATATAAATCATATAAATTTTGAAACTTGATTGAAAGCTTTGATTTTGTTGTCAAGATTTTTAGTTTTTTTTTTTTCATGTTGTCATTTGTTGACTTTTTTAAGTAATTTGTAAGGACTTTGACCTTGGGATTGTTGGGGAATTTGAATATATGCCGATGATGATTCGATCAGGAAGTTGTGCGGAGAAAGGGCCGAAGGAATACATGGAAGATGAACATATATGTATAGACGATCTTCTAGAACATTTAGACACGATAGAAGGTTTACCTCCCGTTGGAGCTTTCTATGGGGTATGCATATAAATCAATGGTTGTGATTTTTAATTACATATATATGCCCTTAAATATCAACGGTTGTGATTTGACGCCAATAGGTTTTTGATGGGCATGGTGGAACCGATGCTGCATCGTATGTTAGAAAGAACATATTGAAGTTCATAATTGAGGACCCGCAGTTTCCGGGCTGCTTGAAGAAGGCGATAAGAAATGCATACATAAAAGCCGATCAAGCATTTGCAGAAAACAGTTCTGTTGATATATCTTCGGGAACCACTGCATTGACCACTCTTTTATTTGGAAGGTCGGTGAGCTTCTTGTTTTCATTTACCCATTCATATTTACAAAAATAAATCCCATGTTTTTTTAATTTCCGTTCAGGATGATGGTAGTTGCAAACGCCGGTGATTGTCGGGCCGTTTTAGGAAAACGAGGCAAGGCAATAGAATTATCGAACGACCACAAACCTAATAGTTTATCAGAGAGGCATAGAATTGAACAGCTCGGTGGTGTGATTTATGACGGGTACTTAAATGGTCAATTATCGGTGGCACGAGCTCTTGGAGACTGGCACATGAAAGGCCCGAAAGGCTCTGCTTGCCCGTTAAGTGCCGAGCCAGAGTTGCAAGAAATTTTATTGATGGAAGATGATGAGTTTCTTATAATGGGGTGTGATGGACTGTGGGATGTCATGAGCAGTCAATGTGCTGTGACAATAGCCCGAAAAGAATTGATGATTCATAACGACCCGGAAAGATGCTCGAGAGAGCTCGTTCGTGAAGCACTTAAACGGAATACGTGTGATAATTTGACGGTAATTGTGATCTGTTTTTCTCCAGATCCACCACCTTGGATTGAGATTCAATCACAAATCGGACATAGGAGTATTTCTTCAGAAGGCTTAAACTTTCTTAAGGGCATTTTAGATGGTAATTTATAAAATCTGTGTTTATAATGCTTATGTACTTGTTTCAGGAAAATATGATGGAAATTAGCGAGCTTTGTGTACTTGTTTCGGGAAAAATGTGGTATCAAATAGGGTCTCAATCATGTCGGGTTGGTAAGTTGACAGGTTTCCGATTGGAGGTTTGAATTGTTCAAACTACATGTATTCATGCCAAAAACATCAAACCTAACCTGGACACACTTAAATACATGTTACCTAAATGCGACCCGCGACCCGTTTAACCCATCTATTTAAATGTGTAACGATTTGGCTGATAGTAATCAAGTGGTAAATGTGTTTGGCAGGTCGAGTTGTTTATTTAAACTACTTAGCGGGTCGACAATTCGATATATTTAATTATCTAGGCTAAACAGGTTAACCCAAATATGATCTTTTTATTAAAGCGGTCAACCCGAACATGGGCGTTTAATTAAATAGGTGAACCTGAACAGGACTCGTTTATTAATCATGTAAGATAAGATATGACAACCCAAAATGTGATTATTTTTGTCATGTTTACATCAGTGTTATGGGTAAAATTGCCACCCCTAGACCATGTTTTCGAGGCTTGGAATGTTTCCGAGGCTTGGAATGTGTTAAGCACCAAATTTAGATTAAGGGATTAGATTAACTAACTGAAACACAAATATTACAAAGATGTAAAACTCTTTTCGGTCTAAATTGTTCATATATTGAACTCGTACTATGGATTCAAAGCTTACACACTGTGGCTTGGAATTCGTAAGTGTTCTTTGGTTTCGCCTCTCACAAGCAGTTCGTATTACAGTTCCATGATCACAGGTTCTCAAAGTTCTCCATGAATTTCATCATCTTCATCATGACTTGACTCATGGTCATGACTGCAGTCAAACGTTAAGACATCAGATTCTATTTCAAGCCATCATGCAGTAGGTTGATTTTGGTTTATATTTTATCTCTAACATAAATAGATAAAATAAATCATCCAAATTACATATCTAATCACAAATACACTGTATTAATAAAATTATAAAGTGTAAAACTGAACACAAACAAAAAGAACACAGGTCTGTCATAGAATCATACAACTAAAGATTCGAAAGTTACCTTGTTGACGAGTTGCAGTGTTTGCTAAGGTCGTGACATAAAACTTTGCTCACTTCTCCTACTTTAACCGATCCTTTCTTTATCAATTCTGCCAACTGTGGTTAAATACCGCAACAAATGAGTAAGCACATAAGAATAAAAAATCTTATGTTTCAAGTCAAGACATGTCGAGTAATAGTGTGGGTAAGTTTTTGAGACGGTCTGGCAATATTGACACATAACATCGTTTGTTCAAAATTCATTTAGAAAAAGGGTGTTAAATTATGATTACAACTTTTAAATTGGTTCAACAATAATTTAATTTATGGAGTAAAATGAGTCAAGAAGTTTTATACATATAAATAAACTTTTGAATATTTTTAACCTATTTGAATCATTCAATCCAGTTGACTGACTAATCTTTTGATTTGACCCACTAGAGATGATGTAACCTGTGAATCGACTCAATAAGTAAATGAATCAAAATTGGCACGCTATTTCAATGGTGGGATCCAGTAAATGGATTGAACCCTTAGGGACCAACAAGTTCTATAAAGCATGACTCACCTCATCTTCGGTTTCCTCGAGTAATCTGCAATAGATATACAAAACAAACTAGACAGGTTGGTATATTTTTCCACGTAAACAGCATACTAAGACTAAGATTGTTATGGTGCATTGATTTCTAATCTCACCTTCCACAATAAGATGATATCTCCTTTGAGTAAGCACGCGACTCTTGCTTATCTACACATCAGAAGAAAAGATTCTTGCTTATTTGCAAAATGAAATGAAAACTTATACAAAAAGAGGCCTTTTGTGTAAATAAATAAAGCATGTACATAAGTAATCATGTTAGTTTAGTCACTAGATACAAATATATAATTTAGTCCTGTTAAGCTAAAGTAAACTGTATAAGACAAGCTTACTGAAGGAAGTTGTCACCAATACATACTGCTAGTGATGTTATCCCAATCATCCACTTTCATCCATATTTTTTTAGTTGAATCCACCTGCATAAATGATCACAAAGCACCCATTATCAATATTATTATATTACATGTTTAAGCATTTATTAATAATAAATATATGATACATTTAAACATTTATTAATATTTTATATATAATATGTTTAAGCATTCACCTTCTGAAGAGTGTAGTCTTGCATCTTATCACAAAGCCCATCCAGGAGGTCAACCACTCTCAGTTCACTGACTCTGTTTAATGAAAGTTAGTTAGTAAACAAATTTTGAGTCATCTGTGCGAAACTTTATAGCTGTAGCCGGTAATGCAAAGGGTAAAATATCCAATAAAGAGAGGTAATCATTTTTTATTTTTACTTGTAATCTATCACTTTTCCTTGACGTTGACCTTTGGAGTCCAATCGATGTCTCATGTCCAGATGGTTTTTTGGTTTCTCCTGGAACAAGATAAAATTACAAATTAATAAAAAATAGAAAAGAAACATAGGATAAAAGGGTTGACACTTTCATATAGAACAGTTCAAGAAATGAAAACATCTTCCTTTCTTTTTTCGGGACAGGAAAATGAAAACCATTGTAAGTTGAGAAATCAGTATAAAGTGAGCAGTAATAATCCTCTTATGCAAGTTGAGACACCCGTCCATCGGAATTCATCAAATCTATGTTATAAACCTCTAAGGGGTTTCTAAAGAAAAACATAGTGTAGCCAGTAGAGACTAGAACTTATGTTGAACACTGGCCAAGGAATTCTAGTTCCACCACAAGGTGCAAGGTAAATTATATTTATTCTACTGTGACCCAATTAACATGAGAATCCCATTTATAGTTCCTAAATCATTATCTTTTCTTCTACATCACCACTCTCATTTTTCTCATTTCTTTTAGAAGCGGTTTTGGAAGCAAGATTGTAAAAGTAAAACACTTCCCAGGATAGGAAAAACAATGTATTTGGAAGAAAGCAGAAAGGTGTACCTTCATCAGTTCAAGTTCCAGCTCCTCCTACAAAATGTAAACCAGTTGACCAATTCAAAATATTAAATTCAACTTTCAGCCGATAAATACCAATATTTTCCACAAAAATAATTTAACCAGCAAGTAGAAAAGTAGGGCTGTTCATGAGCCGGGCCGAGCCGAGCTAGGGCAAGCTCGGGCTCGGCTCGATTATAAACCGAGCCGGCTCGGCTCGGATTTAAAACCGAGCTGCAAATCTAAACTCGGGCTCGGCTTGGTTTTAAACTGAGCTGGCTCGGCTCGGCTGGCTCGAATTCAAAAGGAAAAATTAATACATAGCTCTCTCAAAGTTCAACAGTCTAAAATATTAATCGACAGTTTAAAAGAGCATATCCAAAAGGAGTTCAACCTAATACATTACAAGCGAAAATCAAGTTCAACAACACAAAATAAGTTTCAAATTTCAACGAAATACAATATAAGTTTATTAGCATGGTAATCCACCTTCAAATATGCCATAGATATACAATTACACTCATCAATACATGTAAATAATAATCAGTTTTTTGTAATATATTATAAAGTATATAAAAATAAAATACATTAAAGTAAAATAATCCGAGCTAAATCCAAGCGCGTGCTTTTTGGACAGCCCTAAGTAGAAGACGCCTTAAACGTACATTATAACACCTGTAATAAGCTTTATTTTAACAAAACAAATCATGAAAGCTAACTTTAATTCTAACCAGAACACATCTCCATCAATCTTCAACTAAAAACTCACTAACCAGTCAGTTTAAAGTCTGTATCATAGCTCACATCGCTAAATTCACCCCTAAAAAGGATCAATCCGATGTAACACATACTGTTTTTACCTAAAATTGAGGAATTAAAAGTTAATTACCTTTTACTTCACAAAACTTTGTATAATTTGTTATATTATGTACAATTGCCTATATGTATTCATATCAATTCGTCAATTTCCTATACCTAAAACCTTTAACCTTTAACCTAACCATAAAATCAAACAGATTTTCTCCAATCTTACAATAAAAAAGCCAGATATATCAACATTCAACACGCACACATCAAAAAGCAAGAACTAGATCTACAACACAACAACAAACAGATCGGAAATTTCAAAAACGGAACAACGAATCGATTACTCACAGCTACGGCATTGCAAGCTCTGCATTTGTCATGAATGGAATGAGCTAACGATAAAGCGACGAATATTGTCGTCACGAAGATCAAGCGTCGCAACGCCACCGCAACCGCCATCTTCTACTCCTCTCTCCGGCGAAAACCTACACACACACACACAAACACGCACTCCGTCGGATATTCGTTGAACTGAGATTTAAAAAACTGACCGCTGACCGGAGATTTTTGCTACGTGGAAGACGAGTGTTTCAACCAATTGGAAAGAGACACCTGGCGTAGGGCGGTAGGGCCTGAACACGTCGGATTATTTGTAGAAATTATCTATTTGCCCCTCGTTGATAATGAGAATTTCAGAACTGCCCCTTGAGTATTGACTGTTGTGAAATATACCTAGTCTATAATTTAAAGAAGAGTTAAATGTCATTTAAATCCCTGTGGTTTGGGTCATTTTGTCAGTTTAGTCCAAAGTTTTCATATTTACGCCTGTGGGTCTAAAAAGGTTTCACTGTTGTCATTTTAGTCCACTGGGTTAACTTTATCCATTTTTTCTGTTAACGAGAAGGGACACGAGTAAAGTTTTATGCTAACTTGTAGCACATAACTATCTCTTGTACTTGCTATAGTATCATGATTGACAAAATAAAGGACATATCTGGTTCAGATATAAGGTATGAACAGTAAACGCCATTAATGTCAATTACCGACTATAAAAACCTCTTTACAACCCCACATGTAACTACTCCGTAAAAAAGTATTTATTTTGATGTTTCACTTGCTCTTTCATCTCTACAAACATCAAATACTTGCTCGCACGTCACAATCAGGTCACGATAACCCCTGATGAAGCTAACAGTGTTCTTTCTTTTGCAGACTCTACGACGACATTCTCACCATCACCTAGCACTGCAACTAAATACTGTTACAAAACATATACCAATTAATTAACTTCACATTACTATAACTTACACAGTTCATTTAAATGCTTACAAAATCTATTATACATAATACACATATTGTTATCTATCTATATACACTATAAATGCAAAATAAACTACCAAAACGGCTCTTAAATCATCATCATTGTCTTCCTATCATCATTCTTTATTGCTCTTGAATCATCGTCATTTACGAGCTGATGTTTGAGTAAAATTTTCATCACACGAAATGTAACGAAAACAATATGATACAAAAACCTCTTATTGTACAATAAACCCCTCAAGGGCCGTGTGATTACGCGTTGGGAAAGATTTCTGAGAAGTTAGGAATCTTATCAATGTGTCTCAGGGCACGTTCCGCAATCTGACGTGTACTATAGTCACCATTGTGGAATGCGTCCACGAGTGCAGTGCTAACGTTAGGATCACCCGACACCTCATAGGCAATATCGTCCGTCCTTAAAAGTCTTTCCACCACCCAAACTGCACGCCTTCCTAAATTCTCGGTTTGTTTCTCGAGTAAAACATCAAGAACCGGTTTAATCCCTTCCACCTCGCATAAAATCGCCACCCCTCCTTCTATATTCACACCGTCGTCTAATAAAGTTGACAATGCAGCTAAAGACGCTTCAACCACCTTCACATCTGCATGATCTAAAAGAGCCACCAGTCTCGGTAATGCCGGTCCTTCTAACAAACAAAAAGTATCCCTTTGTGAACACGAGCCACGATGAACCCGACACAAACCCGTCATCACCGTTTGTGTACTAAAACAAGGAAAGATCGACCCACAGAACCCCGGTTCAGGGATCTCCGGAAGTTTGGTCAGGTTTTTGGATTCTTGAGATAGATTCTCCAAAGCATAAGCCGAGACCATCTGCACTTTATCGAGCCCGCTTTGTTGAAGGAGTTCGATGAATAACCCCGTAAGATCATGATCCCGACACAAAGAGACCGCTTTCGGCTCGTTGGGTAACACAAATGTAATCCTTGAAAGTACCCCGACAAGTCCTTCTAAATACGGTGTTACAAACCGACTTCTTCTCGTTTCTCCTTGTCGAATCATTCTGATTCTCGAAATCATCATTTCGAACGCACCTTCATCGAGTAGTTGACGGGTTAGGCCTATATCTTCTTCGGGGAGATCTGCTAGTATCCCAACAGCCGCTGCTTGTTCTTCTGTACTTGCAATGTTTTCCGCAATCACTTTTATTAACCCGCTGAGCTGACCCGCGGTCCCACGTAACGAACTGGCCAGTTCTTGACCCATGTTTGGTGAAAGATTTTGTAGAAGTTTAATCGAAGCCAAACGGAGATCTTGCTGTGGGGCTTCAACGAACTGCACTAGCCCGTTAATAGCACCCGAGCTTTTGATAGCAGACACGACACCAGGCAATGTAGCCGGAGAGCTGGTGAGCCCAACAAGGACTTGTAACAGTTTGCCTTCGATTGCGGGCCCGGTGTTACTGATCAAATGGAGTAGGTTATGTATTATGTATTCCGACACAAAGGTCTGGTTGTTGGGGCCCACGGGGATCGAGTCAAAGTCGCAATCCGAGGTTACGATGTTTGCGAGTATTGTAGCGGAGATTTCTTTGAGTCGCATTGGGAGCTGGTTCTGGCCCGAAAAAAGGTGTTGGACTAGCGGTGAAAGTATACCTTCATCAACCAATATTTTGGCACTTGGGTCACATGATGAGACTTGGTTCAGGGCTTTTAGAGCCGTTTCTCGAGACTCCATGTTACCGCTTTTCATGAGGTTGATTAATGATGAACCAACGGTTCGAGCCACCAAGACTTTTACATCGTTGCTTAGAGCTAGTTCGCCGAGGTATGAAGCCATGGACAGTTTGGTTTCTGGAGAACCTGCAAGCATATCCAAGTGGTCAATAATATATACATTAGAGGTCTAGTTTGACATAGAAATCATTCCCTTGGAATTCTTGTAAGATAAGTGTCAATGGGCGGGATCATATGACAGACCCAGCCCCAAAGCCACAATTTTGAATACAACGGTTTTTCCTTAATTTTATGAGTTTTGGTTTGTTTCCTTTTAGGCCATGCGTAGTGGTCCGTGATATACCGCCCAAATCAAACATGGCGCCCCATAGCGCCCCCCAACACCATTACAGGGGGCGCCATGCGTGTTTAAAATTGTGCTCCCGTTATCCTCTTCGCGGCGTGAGGGGGGGGTTGTTTTCAAAAATCCAACAGTTACCATACATATATAACCCCACTACACCCTCTTGTGATATAAAGCCCCTCTCTTACGCGTTTTGCCACTTGTCGCATAACGCCCCCTCAGGGGCTTTATGACTACACACTGACTTATATATATAAAAAAGCGTGAATCTTTTATTTGAGTAATTTACGCATTTATGTAGCAAGTCAATTAGCTTGATGCAATAGTCTATGCATTCAATATTATATAAGACTATTTTCTTTGTTTCTTTCTGCTTCCGCTCAGCATCATTTGTAACAAATTAGACCCGGGTTAACCTGTTTGTTAACAAACGGGTCCGAATGACCACCTCAAAATATAACAAATTAACAACTAGTTGAAGTATATAACTCGATGCTAATACCTTCAAGTATAAGTGTCAAAAGAGGCTGCAATCGGCCATTTTCAGCCATTTGCCTCACATTATTCTCATTCTTCTCCAAATTTTCCAAAGTTTTATCTGCCATCTCAACTGTCAACAGATTTTCAGATTTACTACTTGTCATTCCAACTAACATGAGAATTGCACCATTAACAGATCCAATTTTGTCACATAAAGATTCCAACTTTGAGAGCTCAAAGAGCAAGGAGACAGCATCTTCTCTCTCTTTTGACTTTTCATGAGACAAGAATTTGACTACTGTGCGCACGTTATCCCCTTCAGCCATTATTTCCTGCAAGAAAAGAGAACTATCATCAGTTAAAAAGATGATGTGGCATGTAAGTCTGACCGTGTTGGCTTTCCATTGACGTGTTAATGGTTACCTTAAACAAAAATTTACTGAAGTTAAACAAAGACGGCTACCCAACTGCCGTTTTTATGCGATAAGAACTAAATGATGATGTATAAATTATATAATGGTGTGCTAAACGGGTCGTGTTCGCGAGTTGGCTGGCCTAGCCCAACACGAACACAAAATTTGCGTTAGTCAAAAAACAGAGAACACGACGCTAATATTCACAGGTTGACACGAACATGACCCATTTAACCCACCCGATTTTTTTCTTTTTTATTTTTTTTTAATATTATTACTTTGAAATTACAAATGTACAACCAAAAATATAAATTATACTAATTACATGTAAATTATAAAATCTTATATCAAGTTCGCTTTTAACGTTTAACTATTGGCCTAAAATACCCAACCAGTTAAATCACCATGTTCGCGGGTCGACCCGAATCTGTTATTACTAAAACCAAACCCTCAAACTTCTTGATAGATTTGTGGCGCTAATTATTTAGAAGTTGAGTATTGGATTGATATGCAAGTGAAAAAAGAATAGATGTTTAAATACCTTATTATCGTCATCATCTTCCACCACAACTCGAAGAGTCTTCAAAGTTCTACACCTGACTCTACGACTGCTGCTCTTCAACATATCAACAATCATCGGAATCAGCTCAGAATTCCTAATAATATGCTTATTTGAAACACTTTGTTGGCAAATACGTTGAACGAATCTTAGAGCACGCAAGATATCCGTCTCAGGACAACTAAGACTCAACGATACCCGGGCCATGTCAAACTGAACAGCTTCATTTCTAGCACTCCATTCTTCAATTGTGTTCCTCAAAGCAATGCTCGGATTCATATCAGTTGTTTTTAGTTCTTTTAATGTCATAGGGCAAACCAGTTTCCTGTTGCTTTCTTTGCATTCGTTGAACCACTTTTGAATGGCTGCACGTTCAAATGTTTGCCCGTTTTCAATGGTTACAGGGTCTGTCATTACTTGTTTTGAAAGAGGGCATATGAACGCATCGTAAATAGGCTCTATGTGTAGTCTTTCATATTGAAAGCTGTCATCTGATTGGCTACCGATTTCATGACTTTCATCCCAGTTCCCGGCCATTATAACGCGCGCAACCTATAAAAAAACAATCAAATTCTGTAGAATATCAGAATATGAAGCTAAAGACGCAAAGAAAGAGGGGAGATAACTGATTTCCTAATGTTTCAACTGAAAATGAATCAACAATCAAATTTTGTAACTTGCAAACTACAACTATAGATGATGACCTGTCTGGATCGGGCTGAAAGCCTGAGCTTAGGCCCATTTGGGGTCCGGGCCCACATAACCCTCCCCTCAAAAGAACTTCCTTCCCTCCATCTTTAGCATGGTATCTACTATCCTCTCCCTAACCGCATATACATATGTACATAACATATACACTGATTGGCCTTGGTACTGATTTGACCATCAGAGGGTGTCCGAGGGTGTGGCCTTGATACCTTTGTTCTAAAAAGTGCAAGGCACACTTAGGCGATAGGATCCCTGGAGCCGAGGCAAGAGACAAAGGCCTACGCATCACGTCCATCGACCATCCATGAGGCGCCAGGTATTTATATAACATTTATAATTTGGTTTTAGATGATATTTACTACAATGTATCAATGTTAATGCTTGAAGACACAAAATTTAGATAGTAAAACCTCTATTTTAATAATCAGGCCGTCCCCGCGAATCCCCAAAGTAGAAAAATGAGTCCCTAAATATATTTTTTTATAAAAAAAAATACACCAAAAACCTTGATATATATAAATTAACATAATTCGAGCCCTGGGCAGTCCCACCCTTCCCCTCCTCCGGGTCAGCTAATATACATATAACCCATATAATTTAACAAATCCCACCAATAGCAAAGCTAAGATAGGGTCCGAGGAGGGTAAGGCGTAGACAGCCTGACCTCTACTCCAGAGGAATAGAGAGGCTGTTTCCGGTGCTTAAAGAAGCATAAAAATTTGCCCATGTACAAGAGTCCTAACCCGTGCGCCTCATGTACCCCGATCGGTCATCGCTTCAAGGATCGCCGTGAGGCGCGCTTTTTAAGGCATAGCTCGGGACCCTTCTAACGAGTTCCTTCATGTTGCACTATGTGACAACAAAAAACATGGATACAAACATAACACAATTCTGAAGATCACCAAATCATTTCCTTATACTAACTAACAACATATGACAAAGGATCATGTATGCGTTCTATTATAACTTCCATCAGCAATAGTCAATGCACTAATTACTTGAAAATCATAATCACAGAATGAACATAATTCAGAGGAAATGAAGCAAAATTACCTTGAATAATTGCTACTTAATTGAATTCTGCAAGGTGTTGTAGCATTTATTGATGAGCGAGAGTTTGAGAGCACCAGAAAGAAATGAAGAGGAAGAGGGGGTGAGTAAACAATGAATGTATGTAATATTGTAATGTATGATGAGAAACTCAAAAGTCAAAAGCGAAAGTTTCTCAATGGTCAAAGTTTTAGAGAGAGAAAGATGGTAGGTGTCGTATTTGACCATGAAAGAGAGGTTACACACTTTTGGAGTTTGCAACGTTGACTCCACAACATGGAAATATCTTCATTATCCTTCACCTTTGCTAACTTTATATATTCGTTCAATGTTAGTTTCATCTAAAATAATTTTTTTTACATATTGTTCATCACTCTTAAATTTTTTGTCATTTTCATCCAAATGCCTAATATTTTTATCAAAATTGTCCCTGAGATTTAAGATTTGTTTTATCATTTTCATCCAAAAACTAAATGTTAAAACTCAATAATTTTCATCCAATATACTCAAAAAGAAAATTATGGGGTCTTAAAACTTCAGGTATGTAATGTATATAGAGTTGGGATGCAAAGATAGTCGAGAAAATTATATTCAACTTGTGAATTATTTAATTATAAAAGGAGATAGATAAAAGAAACAACAACGATACATTATAAGATTCAGACTCGTAATGAGTCGTGTGATTTATATGTTATAATGAAAATGGTCGTGTGAGTCGTATAACATGTTGAAAATGATCATGTGAGCTGTATGACATAGTAAAAATGATCATGTGGGTCATGCAACATAGCGAAAATAGTCATACGGGTTGTATGACATGATGAAAAATGGTGTTGGTGTCGTATGAGGGCCAAATCATATGCTTGTATAATGTTTTGACCAAGAATGGCTGATGTGACCACTGATAAACATATATGGCCTGTATAGCCTTTTTTCTTTGTCATATGGTCCGCATGACTCATACGTCTTGTATGATGTGACAGAAGAGCTGATGTACACTATTGGCTGTCTCTAAAAGTGCTAAAAATGGGCCCTCTGCGAGATAAAAACCAGGCCCCACCTGTCCTACAATATAGAAGTTTTTTTCAAATACATATAAAACTTAAACATCTAAGTAGGAGCGGCCGAAATATTAGAACTTAAAATCTGATGGTCATTAAAATTATATCTAATGGTTTAATGCACTCCCATCCATTTACCCAGACTTTGCTAGACTTATTGGCCTCAATTAATCAATAATTAAGTCTAATGCACTTAACTGGCGCAAAACATGATTAATTAGATGTACAGATAATGTCTCGGATTTACCGGTTGTCACGTGGACATCCTAACCAATCAGAGTCGCAATACGTGGTAAGGCTCATACCTCAATCTTTCGGTAGAAGGATCCCTTTTCCCGGTGTCGTCTTTAGATATCGAAGAACTCTTGTTACTGCCTCCATGTGGATTTGCCTAGGATCAGCAACAAACTAGCTTAGTACATTGACGGAGTATGCGATGTCCGGTCTTGTCGCTCCATGTGGGTTTACCTAGTTTCATGTTTTGTTCCATAGGGAACATACTTGGACGACAGCCCTTTAAACCGCAATCCTTGAGAATCTCTAACACGTATTTCCTTTGACTGAGTACTAATCGCTCCCCCATTTGAGCCACCTCAATACCCAAGAAGTATTTTAAAACTCCAAGATCCTTGAGACTAAACTTGTTTTCCAGAACCTATTTGTCACACCCCCAAAATACCACGTGCGGGAACCCCGCGAGGCGTGTGACGTACCAGGATCTAGCCACCAATCACATTGAACTCATAACAAGATTTTAAATAAAAACTTTCATTCATTAACATAAAGTATTATAAAACGTTAAATGTATTTCAACATATACAGCGGAAGCATAAAACATTTGTTAAGTGTTTCATAAACCATACGTACAAAAACCATTTGACTTGTCTTGCGATTCCATGTATCTCGACCCATGACCACTCCAGCCTCCCAGACAGCAAGTTCCAATGCTATAACCTTATAGACCTGCAAGCATGCAGACAAGTGTGTCAGACGACGCTGGTGAGTTCAAAGTTTGTTAACACGTTTAGTTACCACATATGCGTTTAAAACATTTCAGAGATTGATGTTGTTAATAACTCGATTACCGCTGATGGCTCCAGATTATTTGCCATATTCCCCAATGCCTCTATCAAAGCAATGGTCAAGACTGGGGTCATTAGTTCACTCCCGGCCTCCCCGGTGCGGTGTGAGGGTGCCAAACCTAAATAGCGCTGTTAACTAATACCCAGTTGCCTCCCCGGCAACAATCAGTAGAAGGTACTTGAGTGATAGATATGAGTGTATTAACCAACATCCCAATAACCCGACATTCCTCCCCGGAACGTTTACCAGATGTCCCTCCCCGGGACGTATGCTTGGAAAAAGAGCAGGGAACTCACCTTAGCTTTGCTCGGTATGTTACGTTACATTACCCGTTCCTAGTTGGTCAACCAAACCTACCGTGGTTACCAAGAGTAGTCAGTTTCACAATCACGTATCCAAATCACGTATCACATAGCAACTATTTAGATTTCATACACATTTGCAACACAAGTTCATGTTCCAATAGTTGTTACCAAAATACCCGTTTCATAATAAATCACGTATTTCACGCAAACTATATTCGTCACCAAGTTTACCATATACCATGAGTCAAGTACCCAGTTTGTATTTACATCACACATAATAGTTGAGTCTACTATTCCCATGAGTGAAACCAGGTTTCTCATCACAAGTACAGATATTTCTAGTACACATTAACATTTATCAACATGTGTATCATAATGGTTCACACAAAACAGCATTACGTATAACAGGTATTCAGATTACATGCAAGTCGTCATATCCGTGTGATTGTTTCACAAGTCAAAACAAGCTCCTTATTCCTAAACAGCATTACTATTTGCTCAGATAATATACGTAAACCTCAACATTCCTATTCATGATTATCACAGTGGAATTGCCGACGAAGGACCCCTATGTCGACGAAAATCCATTCGAGGAAATACCCTATCTTTCGTCGGGGAACAGTTACAATCCAGAATCATCCAACCCTAATCACTGCCACTTTTCAACCCTAGTATAGCCACCACAAGATCATCGATCCCCATAATCTATTCATACACAAATCATGTGACCCTCGAACTGAACAACACTATGATCAAGATCAAGAATCCTAAATATAACAATCATCTAATCATTTATTGATTCATTCGGAGTATAACAGTTAACATGCGATCATTATTTTAAGCCAAATCAATTCATCAATTAGATACTTCCCCAGAATCACATACAAGTCTAACCTTAACAATAATCATTGAAACACACCAAGAAATCACGCAACCATGCAGGAAAAATAGATAAACAGAACGTTTGGGGAAACATATGCTAACCTTAATCAAAACAGGATCAAAGAATAGCTTGAGTCGAGGAAGGTTTGTCGTCGGTTTCGAAGGAGGAGAGGAGAGGTGATAAGGAGATTAGGGTTTTGTTGATTGATAACTGGCGCACACATATGCAACACAAGTAACATATAACTGAGTCATATTTGGGCTTTACTTGGGCCGATAGCTCAAACGGTGAACAGTTCAATTGACGAAAGAGTATTCTTCGTCGTGCAAGGGTGATGACGAAACTCCCGATGTTTCGTCGAGCAAAGGTGACGAAACTCTAATGTTTCGTCGAGTAAGGTTTCGTCGAAGTGAAGTTGGCGAAGAACATGCAATATAAACTGATCCTAGGTTTTAAAAACAACCACACATACCACTACTTAAATCATGCAGCAATCATTAACATGTTATAACACAAACAAATTACGAAAACAAGATTGTAAACAAGTAACGTGTCGGGGAAAGACCTGTGAAAACTCGAGTTGTCACATCATCCCCAACTTGAAAGAAATTTCGTCCCGAAATTTGATAAGTAATCCAAAAGCGGCAGAAATTCCTCGAGTGCTACATCATCCCCAACTTGAAAGGGAATTCCGTCCTGAAATTTGTCAATGATACCAGGAATTGATTCAACCGTCCGAACAATTGAAGATATTGGAGCTTCAGTCCACACACTGTGTTCCAACAAACTCTTATGACCGGACTTTGGCTATGCGAACTAACCTTAACTTCCGGGTCCATGTTTTCGATAGCTTCCTTGGAAATTGCAATTTGTCATTTAACCTTAGGCGTTAGTAAGGATATCACACGTGTTTCATCGGATAGACGCTTCCTTAAATTCGAGACATAAATGACATCGTGTACGTTACCCAATTCATCAGGTAACCCGAGTTTGTAAGTCACGTTACCGATTCTTCCCAGAATGTTGTATGGCTCAAAGTGATGTAAGTTAAGCTCGCCATGCTTCCCAAGCGTACCACACCCTCCCAGGGTGAGACTTTCAACATGATACGATCGCCTACAGCTATCTTCCAGTGCTTCCTAAGCTTATCAGCTTTCCTGCCGATCACGCGTTGCCGCCAAACGACTCTCGATCCAAATAATCTTCCCAAGAGTTTCGAATACAAGTCTTGAACCCGTAATTAAGTTGTCAACCTTCTTAGTCTAACAAGGAGATTGGCATCATCGTCCATGCAATGCCTCAACAGAGCTGTCTGGGTACTAGAATGGCAATTGCTGCAGTAGAACTCAACCACAGGTAAATGTCCTTCTAACTCTTACTAAAGTCAATCACACACATGCTCGCAGCATGTCTTCGAGCGTCAGGATGGTTCGTTTACTCAGACCGTTCGTCCTACGGTGATAAACAATGCTCATGTCTAGACGTGAGTCGAGGATGTTGTGTTTTGTCTGCCATCAATCAGGTATAGACCAAAATCAAAGGTATCAGGAGTTGGCACCCCGTGCCTAAAACCGCCTCTCTCAGAGGAATATTCACAAGCTGTGAAGACTCGTCAGTTTCCTTGATTGCAAGAAAGTGTGCTGGTTACGTGAGTGATGTGGAATAAGCAGTTCAAATAATTAAACTAAAATAACCCTAAATTTAGACTCAAGTAATAAAAACCTAGACTCTCTAACTTGACTAAACTACTCACTGGCAAGTGAACCGGTCGACTCTAGCAAAGAAAAGCAAGTCCGGATGTCGAACCCACAAGGACTCTAATTAATTACGTTAAAGACTTTACTTAGACTTGACACTGACACGACTTGACAATTATTGTGTTTTAAGGGGGGGGGGGTTTACTAATTCCTAAAATTGAGATTGAAATTAAACTAGACTAAGGCACGAACAAAAACTAAGGTTTGATTCAGATGAGATTAATGACTACCTAGGTTTGAATCCAGTTTAACTATGAATGGATTTCTAACGGTACTATTATGGTATGGAATCGGCATCGTAAGATACTAAACCCTAAGGTATTTCAGCTAAGACTTCTCGACCCTTCTCAGGAAGAAACCTAGGAAACCCTACAAGGCTGTTGTGAACACCGACTGTTAGACTTCCTCTCAGTCCTCTAACATCTCTAAAACTGCCCTAATACGACTATCTACCTCTCAGTGCGACAATCTAAGGCAATCCTAGGTTCTAACTTGGTTCATTAGACACAAATGCAATTAGGGAACTAAGATTGACTTCTCTCAAAACCTATCTTAGATATATACTGCACCGCGACCTAATAACTAACTCGAGCCTCTCAGCGACAAGTTAAGTAGAATATTTAATTCTAATTGTATTTTAATTACTGTTTCTAAGGCTATTGGCCAATTTACCCAAAGATCACCCGAACCCGCAAGGAATCAAATAATCAACACAAATTTATTATGTGAAAGACATTCACCAAAATCTATGTGAAACAGTAAATAATCAACAATCAAAAGTAAATACGCATATGCACCAAATCAGAAGTTCTAGAATAATTTACTTTCAAAGATCAATCCATAACAAAAAATAAAAACCGTTAAAAATCCAAACTTTTATCAAACTATCATCTTGCCCAGGTAGTAACAAGGGTTTTAGCCAAGAAACATGTTATCTAAAATAAACAAATCAAGTTCAAAACAAGAATTCATTGGAAAAGTATTGAAACACGAAATTAAAGAAAACCGGGAGATAAGACCCGAACAATCTTCGTTTCCACGCTCCAAGCTTCAACCGTGTGATTCCCGTAAGCTAAAGCACTCCGAAATACGTGAAAATAACTCTGAAATTCGCCTTAGGGTTCTTTGGTTCGTAAGTGTTAATGATGAATGATTATCCTTAAGCTTATATATGCAAACCCTAAAAAAACAAATAATTCTCGCCAGTTACCCCCGTCGCGTCGCGCGACGGGGTCCAGTCTTCTCAGTGGCGCGACGCCAGCACCACATAAATCAGATTTTGTTTATTACTTGTTGGCGATGCTCGACAGTTATGACCATCTGCCTGTGGCGGGACGCCACGGGTGTTTTTTCACAGAAACTTGCTTCCAAAACTCAGCTTTCACTCCCAAAATCTCCAAAATAATTCTAACACTTATTCCAAATAGTTCCGTGACTTGATGTTTAAGTATTTCAGCTCGTTTTTGCTTCTTTTTCAGCCACTTTATGTATCGAGACCTGGAAAACCGAAATATGATCAATAGCACGCAATTCTAAATGAAACGAAACTATAAATAACGATAAAATATACAAATTATACACGAATAAAGGATGTATTTTGCAATACATCAAATATCCCCACACTTGCTCTTTTTTCGTCCTCGAAAAAGAATTATGCAACGGAATCAGAGACGAATAATCACTTGGGTCAAAAAGTATTTATATCTTATTAAAACCAAGGCTTGCGTTAGCCGCGATTGCGAATATACTTGTCCCTTTAAACCCGAATCCAATCCTAAACCCTTATCATGTGAATTTAATTTAAGTGCGGTCAATCCACCTAGGGCCTCACACTAGAATCTACGGTCCACCTACTCCCACCTCAAGCTTATAGGACTAAAGGAACGATCATTGGACCAATTCCCAACCGTCTTATATCAAAACCAAGAGAGTTTACAATCAATTTTTTTTTCTTTTTCCATTTTTTTTCTTTTCTTTCTTTTTTTTTCCTTTTTCATGAGCGTAGACGATGCTTTCCCTAACCAAGAGGCAATCCGGCTGTAGAGTCGCTATCCCCAACTCGGATTACTTAAGCTTCGGTACTTTTTTTTCTTTTATTCGCACGGTCGATTTCACACACCCTAGCGGTAATCCGGTTGTAAAGTCACTATCCCCAACCCAGACTACATAGGAATGCGTTACTTTCATTTAGTTTCTAGCTCACTTTTTATTCTATTTTTTTTCCCGCATGATCACAAACTCTAACAGTTTTAACTTATAACGGTGCCCCTTATACTATTATCGGCAGTTTTAATTTCCCATATCTCCCAGGCGAAAACCCACTAGCAGACCGACAATTAAGGTATATTAGCTCAAAGGGACTTAAAACCAAACTCGGGCCTATCCACATATCCCTAACTAGACGCAAGCTCGATTTATTAAAATCTTATATTATTATTATTATTATTTTAACCCAAGCAAAAATTCACCTTTTCTATCATTTTCCGCTTTATTTATGCAAACTTCTTATATCGAAAGACATTTTTCTGTTTTTTTCAATTTTTTTGGATTTTTCAAATTTTTTATTTTTTTGTATTTTTCAATATAAGACTCGATTATTTACAAGTATCATATCCCCACACTTGAAGATTGCATTGTCCCTAATGCAAGAATGGAAATACGACTCAACTACCTACACAACTACTAGACTACTAACGAACTAACGACGAAATAAATAAAAAAAATACAACAACAAAAAGGGAAACGACTTAGCTGATATGTGAGACTGTCAAAGTGCCAGTCATTTCCACATAAGCCCTCCAATTCGAAACGCTCTCAGCAAACAACTCTAACCTCGGACACGCGAACGAAAGCGGCTAACACAATCAACCTATCTGAATCAAACAAACTACCAAAACATGTCATCATATATATCAAAATATCAGTAGTTTATCAGTTTCATCACATCAACCAACCCAACCTTCCCTAACCAACCTGTTTAAAGTGTATAAATATCAGTACAGACCAAAAGTGAGGATCAAAAACAACATAAAATAAAAATAATCAGCAAAAGATATAATCGTCAGCTGCTGCTCCTGCATCCTCGTGCCACCCCCACACTACTCCTGCTGCCCAGCTGCACCACTGCTCTCTCCAACTACCTGAACTGGAGGCTCCGGATCAACTCTCACATCCTCACCAGCCGTGCCCTCCTGCTGCCTCGGCTGGCCCACCAGAAGTGATTCGATCAAATGCTCCAACCTGTCGAACCTCTGCTCCACATACACAGAGAACGACTCCAAAGTAAGAGGCTCAGGTGGAGGCTGCCTCCTCGGGTACTGACGTGCTGGCAGCTCATGTCTCTGCGGTGGCCGCTGCCTATGTGTGGGCTCAATCTGGATCATGACATCCTCAGCCGGATGTCCCTCTGGCGGCTGCACCTGTGGACCCTATCTGATCGGCTCCCAGCCGTAGGGCTCCTGCCATGACACTATGTCTGCCTGCTGCAGCTGCATCAACCCAAAAGTCGCTGTCGTGGGCCCCTTATGTAGAAATTCGGGAAGATACTTGGTCAAAACCCCCAAATTTGTTGCAATCCTAGTAATGTAGGGACCCATATCCAAACCAGCTCGAATACCTCCACTTCGACCTCTACTAAAAGAATCTGCTAAGACAGTAGCCAGATTCATTTCCCTGCCCTGCACTCTACACATCAAGATAAAAAGCTCTATCCAATTTGCTTTGTTCTCCCCCGATTTCCGACCCACAAGTGTAGTAGACAAGATCTTCAGCACATACCTATACACCGGATTACGAACCGACGTAATCAAGTTCATATACGCAAACGGATGATCGGAAATCGTACCCCAAAACTCCTTCAACTCAGTCGCACCGACACCACAATCCCTAGGCTTATTATACGCACCCCTCAAGCAAGTAACAAACTCCGGCCTCATCACCTCCTCTTCGGTATACAACCCCGAAACTATAGCAAACCGCGCCATATTCATTTCATACACCTGCCTACCCAGACTAAACGACACCGCTGTGTCCTGCTCGAACTTTCCCTCCTTATGCGCCCAAGTGCTATGAAACTCTAGCACTAGTTTCTCGTACTGAGGCTCTATACATTCCAGCGCATCAATCAACCTTTGACCCAAAAGATCTCTCACTTCCTGTGCTGAGCCTATCTCATCCAACCACCTCCAATTGATAACCCGGTGTTGAAGTAGCTCAGTATCTTTCAGTTTGTCAAATTTGATCCATTCTGGTGAATCCCGCTCAAACTTCAGAATCGGATGATTTGCTACTACATGCATTTTGTCATCCAGAATAAAGTTACAAGTCGATCGATATTTAATTTTTCTCAATTTCGGATCATCGGCCGCTATTTGAATAATTGGTGTTTCTTAAGGAACTGGATCCTACTGCGGTGCTGACTGGCCCGCTCCTGTCTTTCTCCCTTTACCTCGGCGAGAACTACTAGCCATACCTGCAAAACAAATAAATTCAAGACAAAACAAGCAGACAATCAGTCATGACAAACTATTTTTGGTATTTTTAATTTTTATAATTTTTTTGAATTTTTATAGTTTTTTCGAAAAAATAAAGAATAGCCGTATAGCATTTCATTCGCGGCTAATTCCAACACAAGCGGGTTACTTTTTACAATTGCTAAATGGTAGTTAAACTCGCCCGAATGGAGATTGAGTACGGGCGAGCTTAAACCACTTGTACGTGCAAGTAAACCCAAACAATACTAAAAACGACTAAACCTATGCTAAAACGACACAAAGACGACGTTTACTAATCTAGACTCAATGTACACTACCCCCCATCGGCACTTTTAATTGTCCCAATTAAGAGCCAAAGTGCCGAACAATGACATTGAAGTCCAATTCGCGCTTGAAAAATAATGTGCTTTTTAGTTGATTTGAAAATAAATTTTAGCGTCGAAAGATTCCGCCTAATGAAAGGAAGTTTCTTTCGCATGCAAAAATGTAGTTTCAATGCGCAAAATCGGAGCTTCAATTCAATGTATCAAACCCAACTATTCAAATATCAAGCAAGCAATTTCAGTGCCAACCAGACTGCCATAACCAATTCCATATCTAAGTGTAAACCAATGAATCCCCAAACTGAAATTTTCTATCCCTTCACTATAATTTGTCACACATAACAATCATATCCCAACCCGAGCCATCCGCAATCCCATATGAACCAACTACAAGACTAACCCTATGAACCAACTACAAGACTAACCCTCCACAAAAGACTCAACAATGACTCGAAACTGACCATGAAACACTGACTTAACATAGCATTTGACTCACACAAACAGGCGACGCGAAACATGACATTAGTGACTCGAAAACGACTCCAAGTTTTGACTCGACAACTACTCAACACATGCCCAACAATGACCCGACCAGACATGACACATTTAATTCAACACCACACAGTTTTGACTGAACGGATGGACCTATGATACTCAAAACTCAACACACGGACTCCAGCAATTATTCTGAAACGAACCAAATAACTCAACACTGAATCAACTACTAACTGTCCTGGAATCAACAGACTCGACAACTCACAAGATCGACCACTCCAAACCACACCAAGATTTAAACAAAGCTTAACACCACTAATTTGAACTTGACCAGACAACAAGACCTGTAAATTGACTAGCACAAACTGACCCGACATCTAGCCTGAACCGACCCAACTAAACTGACTCAGACCCGCTCGAAACATAGGACTAGACTGACTCAATCAACTGACCCGAGCACACACTAAGACAAGACTTACACAATTCAGACTGATTCGAAACCTAAAACTCACACACTGACTCCAACAAACTGGACACCTAAGATCAACTCGACGCACAAACCACAAAAAGACTCGACTAAATGACTATGATAACCTAATGAGGACCGAATCTACACTCATAACTCATCAACGGACTCGAACCCTAAAACCTAAAAAACGGATGCAAACAGCAAATAAAAGAGAATAACGAAGAAGAACGTACCTGAATCGATGAAAGGTGCAAGAAAAATTGAAACTTTTGTGCGAGGTAAGTCCCGAATCGGACCTCTACGACGGCCGGACGGTAAATTTGTTTATGGGGGTGGTGTTCGGTGAGTGAATCCGATCACGTGTGTGGTCGGATGGCAGAAAGTGGTGGTGATTTAGTGGTGTGATGGAGGTGTAATGGAGGAGAGATGGTGGGGAAGGGTTTCGGCGGTGGGTGTAGGGGAAAGGAAGGGTTTTGGGATGTGTGGGGTAGCTGGTAGGTCAAAAAGTCTGATTTTGTTTTTATATATGTGTTGGCGTCACGCGACCGGGTGAAGTGGGAGCCGTGGCGTAGCGCCACGGCAGGGGTTATTGCAAAGGGTTCAGCTTTTGGGGGGTTCAACGCGTTTGAAAGTGTTCAAAGAGGTTTTTGGTGACCCACATGGTGGCGCTGCGCCACGAGGAGGTGTGTTTGGTGGTGGCGCAACGCGAGCATCAATTTTCAACAGAAAGTTGCGAAATTTTCCAAGTTTTTGCCTTAGAAATTTTTTCTAACTTTTACCCAACCTTCCCCAAACCATCCTAAATTTTTTCTAAGTATGGGACTTACCTGGAATGACTTTTTCTTCACATTTTCAGCTCTCCAGGCGTACGTTTCCTGCAAAGTTTCTCAACCACACAAAACACAAACACGAAAAATACGAAAAATACGAAAAATACGAAAAATACGAAAAAAATGAAATTTACAAATGGTACATACTCTACAAACGAAGCTTTTGCAACTCACTGCTCGGTGAAGGTGGGTGGGTCCTCTAGAGGAATTTCTTCCTCTTCGGTAGTATCAATGGGACCTCCCAAGTAATGTTTCAAGCGATGACCGTTTACCTTCCACACACCTTTATCGACTTCGTCATACAACTCAACGGTGCCGTATGGAAACACCTCCTTTACTACATACGGTCCCGTCCATCTTGATTTCAACTTCCCCGCTATCAATTTTAACCTTGAATTGAACAAGAGCACCCTATCACCTACTTTAAACTCTTTCAATCCTCGCAACCTCCTATCATGCAACGCCTTCGTCTTTTCCTTGATACTCCAAGATCGTTCATAGGCGGCATCCCTCAAAGCTTCCAATTCATGAATTTGGAAAAACCTCCTTCTTGCGGCTTCGGTAAGGTCGAGGTTAACGGTTTTTAATGCCCATAAGGCTCTATGTTCTAACTCTATCGGAAGATGGCAAGCTTTTCCATACACAATCATAAAGGGTGTTGTTCCTAACGGTGTTTTATAGGCGGTGCGGAATGCCCACAAAGCGTCGTCGAGCTTTTCCGACCAATCCTTTCTACTTTTTCCTACCGTTTTTTCTAGGATTCTCTTCACCCCTCGGTTAGCATTCTCTACTTGGCCACTAGTTTGTGGGTGGTATGCGGTAGAAAGACGGTGAGTGACACCGTAGCTTGCAAGTGCCTTTTCCATGGCGGAATTGCAAAAATGCGTTCCACGGTCGCTTATTATAGCTTTAGGAACTCCGAAACGTGTGAACAACTTTTTAAGGAATCTCACCACCACTCGGGCATCATTAGTGGGTAAAGCTTGAGCTTCCACCCACTTCGAAACATAGTCAATGGCCACGAGGATGTACCTATTCCCACTCGATGAGGGGAAAGGCCCCATGAAATCGATGCCCCAAACATCAAATACTTCAAGAACTTGGATGGGATTTTGAGGCATTTCATCCTTGGATGAGATGTTGCCGGTGCGTTGGCAACGATCACAAGTCCTAACAAACTCTATTGCATCTTTCACTACTGTTGGCCAATAGAAGCCACTATCAAAAACCTTTTGTGCGGTCACATTTGGCCCGTGATGGCCTCCCGTTAAACCCTCGTGCACATGTCTAAGGATGTCCATTCCATCCTCCTTTGAAACACACCTCCTAAGCACTCTATCTCCACCTATCCTAAATAGGTACGGGTCATCCCAAATGTACTTCCTAGCATCCCTAAGAAGCTTTTTCTTTTGTTGGTAGGACATACCCCTCACAAGGTCACCGGTTGCTAAATAATTTGCCAAATCTGAAAACCATGGCAAACCCTCTACCTCGGCACTAACAAAGTCTATGGTTTCATGAGGAAATGTATCTCCTATGGAATCCTCACGAACTTCCTCTCTCTTAGGATCTTCTAATCGTGACAAATGGTCGGCGGCGACGTTTTCCGCTCCCTTTTTATCCTTAATTTCGATATCGAACTCGGAGAGCAAAAGAATCCATCTAATGAGGCGTGGCTTTGCGTCTTTCTTTTGGAATAGAAAGCGCAAAGCGGCATGGTCGGTAAACACGTTGGTTTTGGAAAGAACGAGATATGAGCGAAACTTATCAAACGCAAACACTACGGCTAAGAGCTCTTTTTCCGTGGTGGTATAGTTCTCTTGAGCATCATTCAAAGTTTAGCTTGCGTAGTAGATTGGATGAAAGTGTTTGTCGACTCTTTGACCTAGGACCGCACCTACAGTGTAATCGCTTGCGTCGCACATGAGCTCGAAAGGCAAGCTCCAATCGGGCGAAACAAGGATAGGGGCACTAACGAGTTTCTCCTTCAAAAAATCAAAAGCCTTGATGCACTCTTCGTCGAAGACGAAAGGCACATCTTTCTCTAAAAGTCAGGTCATGGGGTGCGTAATCTTTGAAAAATCCTTAATGAAACGCCTATAAAAGCCCGCATGACCTAGAAAGCTTCTAACGGACTTGACACTAGTAGGTGGAGGCAATCTACTTATGGTATCTATTTTGGCCCTATCCACCTCTATACCCTCTCTAGACACCTTGTGTCCTAAAACTATCCCCTCTGTCACCATAAAGTGACACTTCTCCCAATTCAACATAAGATTTGTCTCTATGAACCTCTTAAGCATCCTATCAAGATTTAGAAGACATTGATCGAAAGTGGTACCATAAACCGAGAAGTCATCCATGAAAACCTCCATATAGGTCTCAAGCATGTCTTGGAATATAGCAACCATGCATCTTTGGAAAGTAGCCGGAGCGTTGCATAACCCGAAAGGCATGCATCGATACGCATAAGTGCCGTAAGGGCATGTGAACGTCGTTTTATCTTGATCCTCTGGGGCGATGGGGATCTGAAAATAACCCGAAAATCCATCGAGAAAACAATAGAATTGTTGACCCGCTAGACGCTCCAACATTTGGTCAATGAATGGCAAGGGAAAATGGCTTTTCCGGGTGGCGTCGTTTAACTTTCGGTAGTCTATGCATACACGCCAACTGGTAACGGTACGAGAAGGGATTAATTCATTCTTTTTGTTCATGATCACCGTCATCCCACCCTTCTTTGGGACAACTTGAGTCGGGCTAACCCATGGTGAATCGGAAATAGGGTGTGACACCCCAGGAAAACCAGGAAAAACCATGCAACTTAACTAGCTTCCTCAGTGAGTACGTGCTAAATTTCGGGACGAAATTTCTTTCAACTTGGGGATAATGTGACAACTCGAAATTCCGAACCTATCTTTGTACTTGGATGTAACCTAGGTGAACGTGATTCGATTATATGAACTTGATTGATTTATTGAATATTACGATTAGGTGTCTATGTGTATACATGTATGTTGTAGTCGCACAACACAACCCAACCGCACAAGCCTTTGGGCTTTACAAATCTCAGCCTATTTCTCTTGAACCCGAATCAAAGGGGAGCCCATGTGAAGGATTCGGCCCACTCCCACCATACGCATACATGGATCCTTTTAGGATTGTGTCTCATTACTTGCAATCTCACAACAAACCTACAAACCCTAGCTACTCTCTCTCTCTCTCTCGAACCGAAGGCAGCCAAACATCTTCCTCGTCGAAGTTTATAGTTCTCGGATCAATTCTTGTTCCTTCTTTATTCGGTTAGTACATCATGTATTGTTTCATGATTTTATGATGATATGTTATATATATGCTCGACATGATGGATGATTCAATGATGTGATTGTTCGTATAATATGTGATTGAGTGTGAATGTAGGTAATCGGCTACCATGATGTTTACATTAATTGAGTTTGTCAACTAGTATGCATGCCCATGTGATCTTGTTTTAGTTCAATTCCCAAGTTAAGATATTAGTAAATATCACATATCATAGTTTGGTCCAATAATCTTTGAGATGCTTAATTGATGGTCGGCTATTGTTGTATTGACAAAAACAAAGCATGTGCATAGTAAATGAAATTGTCAGAATAAGATTATCACATGATGATAGTAAACATTTATCCAATTACAAAAATTACTATTTAAAAATCGGTCCAATTGTATCAAGAGGTGTTGTAGATTGTCGGCCATAGTTGATTAATTTGATGATGATGATTTTGATATGTGGATGAACACAAGATAGGGTTCATAAGAAGTTTGTGATAAAAAGTCTTGTTTGATCGATATATGTCTTAGTTGGAAGTTGTTAATTGATAAACTATAAACATGGAAATTGAATAACTGTTGCCATAAATTAGGAATGTAACTGATATGCATAAAATTTGGAAATTGTAACTGTTTACCCAAATACATCGATCGCACAAGACCCTAGTCACACAAGAGCTGATTTCATAAGTACGTGAGTCGCACAAGATCAGGTCGCACAAGACCTGATCTGAACGCACAAGGTTTCAGTCGCACAAGGGTCTCCAGTCGCACAAGGAGGTTTGCTGTTGGTTGGTTATTTGGGCCGTGAGTGTATATTGGGCCGTAAGCATATATAGGTGGGCTGGATAACTAGACTGATCGCACAAGGCTGTTAAGCCGCACAAGATGTAGGAATAATTAACTGTTTGGGTTGGTAATTGGATCGCACAAATGGTTTAAGTATTTACTTGTTGGACTGTTTTGTTAATTTGGGCCGTAGGTTATATATGTTGGGCCGGGTATGTATGGGTTTAAACGAGTGGATCGCACAAGGCTCATTGACTTGTGCGAGCCCAATTTAATTAATCGTACAAGTGTTTAGTGTAATATGAAGTTAACTGTTAATATGCTACAAGTGCTCGCCATGATTTATATGTGTTAATCACATGCTAGCTTATGTGAGACTTATGTGCATTATTTGAAACCAAAACCTGACTTGCATGATAATCATGTTAGGACGTGGTTGACCACTAGCCTTTAGACGTGACCTTTCTGTGTAATCTGCCGAGCAAACCAAGGTGAGTTCACACTCTACAAAGCATGGGATTCCCAGGGGTTGGGAATGGGGTTAAGGAATATGGATTCCTCGTCCTTTCTTGGGTAGGACAGTAATGATTCAGGAATATAATTCCTCGTCCTCACGGACAGATAACTCGTACTAGACCAAAACTCTATCACGAAGTCCCTCCTTTTTATATCGACTTAATCGCCGAGCCAATGGCGAGCGGGTCATTAGTTAGATAGCGCTATTTAGGTCTGACAAGCCTCACACCGTGCCGCAGAGGACGGGCGTGAACTAATGGATCTGGGGCACGTCAATGCTGATAGACATTGACAGTTTCAGGGCACTTAAACATGACTTCAGTCAGTAGTCGATATGGTAACGAGTCTAGTGGATACATGGGGTAGCCCCCACGGCCGAAATGCCAGATAACTATCATGGGGTAGCCCCCACGGCAGGATTGCCAGAGTAAATGGGTTAAACAAAGGGTTAAACATATCACGTTTTCAACTATGGGGTAACCCCCACGGCAGGAACGCCAGCTAAAGGAAAACTGTTTTTGGAACAACTTAAAACGAACACCCAACCGTGAACTCACTCAACTAGTTGTTGACTCGTTACTACATGCTTTGCAGGTCTATAGGTACTTAGCTGGAGCTTGCACAAGGAAGAGTCGTTGTGGGACATGGACAGCTGTGTGCCATGTTAAACATTTGGATAATTAAACTTTGAATTTGGTTTTGAACATTATGCTTCCGTTCATAACTTAACTATGTTTGTTTTGGATATAAATCGTGTTGGTTGGACTTTTACATTAAATATTTACTTGTTCAATATGATTAGTGGTTTGATCCTGGTCAGTCACGCCTCCAAGCGGTGATACTCCGCGTGTGGATTTTGGGGGTGTGACATAGGGTATATCACCCCGGCATCTAACAACTTAAGCACTTCCTTCTTAACAACCTCTTGCATGTTCGGATTTAGGAGCCGTTGAGGTTGCACCACCGGCTTATAGTCATCTTCCATGAGTATCCGGTGGGTACAATAGGCGGGACTTATGCCCTTGATGTCCGAAAGTCGCATTCAATGGCGTCCCTATTATCTCTCAACACTTCTAACAACCTACCCTTCTCTCCCTCCTCTAACTCGGACGAAATAATGACGGGAATATCGGACCCCTCACCTAAAAACGCATACTCTAAGTGGGATGGGAGAACTTTAAGTTCTATTGGGGCGGGTTTCTCTAAGGGTGTACTCTCACTCTCACTTTTGACCTCACTCAATTCTAGCACTTCGGGGGCCCACTCGCTCTCTTCTACTTCCTCACTCTCACTCTCAACCTCCTCTCTACCTTCTCAACTACCTCATCTAACTTACTCTCAACTAGATCGGCTCCGCTAATATAGTCAAAGCAATGGTCGACACAAGATAAGAAAGACTCTATGAAATAGACCAAATGACAAGGACTACTAAGATCATCGGAACCACTAGGATGTTCCATGGAGCGTGCTATCTCGAAAGTAACTCTCTCCTCACCGACTTGGAGCGTGATTTTCCCATCAAAGACATCGATGATAGCCTTGGCGGTACACAAGAATGGGCGTCCTAGAATGATAGGAACCTTCTCGTCGGCTTCCATATCAAGAACGACAAAGTCTACGGGAAAGACGAATTTATCCACTTTGACTAGAAGGTTTTCAATTATACCACGTGGATACTTCACGGATCTATCGGCTAGAGACAAGGACATACGTGTAGGGGATAACTCCTCGAGAAGATGAGGAAGTAATCACAGGATTGGAATTCCTGCTGGTAGCACTATGATCTATATCAGCATGAGCGAAGCTCTCAAAGAGATCATTGCAGTCAGCCACAGTTTTCTTTCCCATTAGATGGCCTCCTGCAGATGTGTCGAATCGGGCCTTGCACTCAGGGGTGAGACCATTGTAAAAATTTTCTACTAAAGCCCAATCCGACAGCCCATGTTGGGAACAACGCGAGAGTAAAGTTTGAAACCTCTCCCAAGCTAAGTGATATGGTTCGTCAGGCTCCATTCTGAAGGAATGGATCTGATCTCGAAGGCGAGAGGCCTTCGCAGGTGGGAAATACTTAGCAAGGAAGGCATCCCTAAGTCCAGCCCAAGTAGTGTAAGTGCCTGCTGGCTGCGAATCGAGCCATGTAGCGGCGTGGCCAGCAAGCGAAAAAGGGAAGACTTGGAGAAAGCGGGCATCAAGATTAACCCCTTCGATGCCGAAGGTGCTACACAGACGGGTGAGACGGTTGATATGTGCAGGCGCATCCTCATCATCACGACCGTGGAACTGACAAGAGTTGTTAATCGCGGTCATGATGTATGAGGGAATTTGCCAGGACTTGTCATTGGTGATTTCAGGGATGGTGATGGGTGAATTTGCGGTAAAACCTGAGGTGGAACGCTGGTGGACAGTTTGGTTATCGGCCATTTGGTGAACTGGTAGTGGACTAGGGTGACGGGAGGGTGGTGGGGAGTTGTGGGGTGATGACTTCGGGGTGAAGTCGTAGTTCGGTGGTTTAGATTGTAGTGTAGAGTCAGAAGGGGCTGAAGATGAAGTTGAAGATTTTCGAACCTGAAAATTGGGTGTGGAGAAGGAAGACTTGTCGATCGGCGGCTTCACTGGTCCCTGCGAACGCGTGTGGGGAATGAACTGCAAAACCGAGAACAAACAAGTAAGACGACTCCAACAAAAGACTCTAAAAATAAGAAAAAGACACTAAAATTACTTGGACTCCTACAACTCACAAACACACAAAAAGCACGTAGAGATATCAGTTGAAATCCAAACAAAGTAATTAACGCAATTGCCAAGAATCCCCGGCAACGACGCCAAAAACTTGATGTGGAATAAGCAGTTCAAATAATTAAACTAAAATAACCCTAAATTTAGACTCAAGTAATAAAAACCTAGACTCTCTAACTTGACTAAACTACTCACCAGCAAGTGAACCGGTCGACTCTAGCAAAGAAAAGCAACTCCGGATGTCGAACCCACAAGGACTCTAATTAGTTACGTTAAAGACTTTACTTAGACTTGACACTGACACGTCTTAACAATTATTGTGTTTTATGGGGGGGGGGGGGGTTTACTAAATTCCTAAAATTGAGATTGAAATTAAACTAGACTAAGGCACGAACAAAAACTAAGGTTTGATTCAGATGAGATTAACGACTACCTAGGTTTGAATCCAGTTTAACTATGAATGGATTTCTAACGGTACTATTGTGGTATGGAATCGGGATCGTAAGATACTAAACCCTAAGGTATTTCAAGCTAAGACTTCCCGACCCTTCTCAGGAAGAAACCTAGGAAACCCTACAAGGCTGTTGTGAACACCGACTGTTAGACTTCCTCTCAGTCCTCTAACGTCTCTAAAAGTGCCCTAATACGACTATCTACCTCTCAGCGTGACAATCTAAGGCAATCCTAGGTTCTAACTTGGTTCATTAGACACAAATGCAATTAGGGAACTAAGATTGACTTCTCTCAAAACCTATCTTAGATATATACTGCACCGCGACCTAATAACTAACTCGAGCCTCTCAGCGACAAGTTAAGCAGAATATTTAATTCTAATTGTATTTTAATTACTGTTTCTAAGGCTATTGGCCAATTTACCCAAAATCACCCGAACCCGCAAGGAATCAAATAATCAACACAAATTTATTATGTGAAAGACATTCACCAAAATCTATGTGAAATAGTAAATAATCAACAATCAAAAGTAAATACGCATATGCACCAAATCAGAAGTTCTAGAATAATTTACTTTCAAAGATCAATCCATAACAAACAATAAAAACCGTTAAAAATCCAAACTTTTATCAAACATTCATCTTGCCCAGGTAGTAACAAGGGTTTTAGCCAAGAAACATGTTGTCTAAAATAAACAAATCAAGTTCAAAACAAGAATTCATTGTACAAGTATTGAAACACGAAATTAAAGAAAACCGGGAGATAAGACCCGAACAATCTTCGTTTCCACGCTTCAACCGTGTGATTCCCATAAGCTAAAGCACTCCGAAATACGTGAAAATAACTCTGAAATTCGCCTTAGGGTTCTTTGGTTCGTAAGTGTTAATGATGAATGATTATCCTTAAGCTTATATATGCAAACCCTAAAAAAACAAATAATTCTCGCCAGTTACCCCCGTCGCGTCGCGCGACGGGGTCCAGTCTTCTCGGTGGCGCGACGCCAGCACCACATAAATCAGATTTTGTTTATTACTTGTTGGCGCTGCGCGACAGTTTTGACCATCTGCCCGTGGCGCGACGCCACGGGTGTTTTTTCACAGAAACTTGCTTCCAAAACTCAGCTTTCACTCCCAAAATCTCCAAAATAATTCTAACACTTATTCCAAATAGTTCCGTGACTTGATGTTTAAGTATTTCAGCTCGTTTTTGCTTCTTTTTCAGCCACTTTATGTATCAAGACCTGGAAAACCGAAATATGATCAATAGCACGCAATTCTAAATGAAACGAAACTATAAATAACGATAAAATATACAAACTATACACGAATAAAGGATGTATTTTGCAATACATCAGTGAGACAATCAATGATCACTCAGGTGATATCGGTTCCGTTCTGAGATTTAGGTAGGCCAGTGACAAAATCCATGGCAGTCTGTTCCCATTTCCAAACGGGTGCTTCTGGTTGCTGACACAACCCACGAGGTTTCTAATACTCCATCTTGTCTTTCGCATAAGTCAACATCGATCACCTACGTTGCTATGTGGGTTTCATGCCCGGTCGCCAGTACAAGATTCATAGGTCCTGTTGTCTCCCATCAATTTCCAGACGACTAGAATATCAAGGCTGGTGTGTTTCGCTCGACACAAGTTTCCCTTGGATTGCTGTATAGTGACACCCATATTCGTTCCATGAAGTAGCGAATGTTGTCCGGCTTGCCAAAAGTTGTTTCTCCATACCCCGCATGGACCCAACTTGAAAATTTCCTTCCTTCAGTGCTTTGGTTTGAACAGGGCGAATCTGATCAGATAGGTTAGAGTCGATGGTGAGATGCAAGCTCATACACGTTCAGGTTTCACGGTCGTAATCATTCAAAAGTTCCATCCAACGATGCCTTTACATGTTTTAGCTCTTTCGAAACAAAGGTACACGGGGGGCCCTTGCGATCGGTCTAAGTAGTGCTTTTGGTGTCGTCCAAGTAATGCCTCCAATTTACATCCGAAGACCACGGTTCTCACCGCAGGTTGTGTGTCGTGCAACTCTTCTTGTAAATCCACTACATAAGCCACCACGTTCTCGTGTTGCATTGGTGTGTAATTGGAACTCTGATTCGAACCATCATGTTATACCACTAGATCAACCGTACCCTCGGGTATAGACGATGCTCAGTGCATAGCAGTGTTGGGTTTCAAAAGCTGAAAAGACGTTCTCCTGTTTGTCTCCCATGAATACACAGCACCCTGCTGTGCTAAATAGATTAAAGCTGCAAAATCCTCGAAAACCCTGTGATGAATCTACGATAGTATCTAGCTGGTCCAAGAAATTACTGTATCCCCGATGGACTATTTGGTGCCGATCACTATCTAAGGAAATGGATCTTTTAGAGAGATCCGCATGTATCCCCACTTCGTTGACTACGCGACCAAGAAAATGTACTTTTCGAATCCTGAGGTCACACTTAGGTAGATTTCGCATGGAGTTGCTCCTCCCTCAGGAGCTCTACAATAAGATACAAGTGCCGCTCGTGGTGTTCCTTTCTCCTGGAAATGATTCAAAACATCATCAATGAACACGGTCGATTCATGCGATCCATAAAGCTGCTGGTGTGTTGATTAACCCAAAGTTCATGGAATAATTCTTCATGTGTCTCCTGGCAATGGCCGCATTGCGTTCGATATGCCTTTATAGGAACATCCTCCCCTTGAACTTCCATCTGATGATAGTTCGCTCGTTAGTCAATCCTCGAATGGGAGCTTGACCCTCACAACTAGTCAACCGGTTGTCAATACATAATCGAGGCAAACGGTTCTTGACTGTCACCTTGTTGAGTTCTCGATAGTCAGTGCACGTACGAAAAGGCTTATCTTCACGGATATAACTAGGGCTCCCCAAAGCGAGAAGAAAACTAGGTCCGATAAAACTCCTGTCCAACAGTTCCTATAGTTGATTTGACAGTTCTTGCAACCCCCCTGGTGCAAGACGGTAAGGAGCATGAGTAATCAGGGATGTCACTGACGTGAGATCAAACTGAGATTCTATCTAATCAGTTGTGGAAGTAAACCTGAAAATCCCTCGAGTAGTACACTGAGAGGAGTCACGAACAATTGATGGATCCTCGATCCTCTTTTCCTTAGCCTTAACATCAGTGACGGTAGCCAACATAGCGGGGTAAATCCCCCCCCCCCCGTAGGCACTTCTGGGCCTTCATAGCTGAAATGGCGCTAACCTTTGCATCACTCTGACGCTTTAGAACAGATAACGATTCTCCACTAGGGAGAAGGATACGCAAAATTTTCTTCTCACAGGGTATATCTGCGCGATCTCTGGATAACCAATCCACACTAACTACTGCATCGAAACCATCAAGGGTAGTAGAAGAAAGGTCGATGTCGAACACTTGTCCCACAAGGTCGAGTTTGCATCCCAACAAGCATATGAAGTTTCAATTGTCTTGCCATCAGCCGATCCCACCACAGGTTCAGATTCAAGAAGCATCAGGGTTAAACAAAACAGATACGAAGCGATTAGCTACTCATACTAGCCACCATGTTGCTATTATGTCTGGCGTCGCTCACGCAAATCCTAAATGCCCCTCCACAAGCACCATTACCAATGTTGTTACGGTCACGTGGATCCCCAATACTGTCATCGTTCCCTTGGTTGTTGACATTTTGACTTAATAACAGTCAATCCTTGTCGAAGTCACCTTTGTTCCCAAACAGTAGGCTACGATTACGAGTATCTTGATGTCGCCGTGACTGTTACCTCTAATGTCATTACTTGAAACGGAGCCCTATGATCTTTCACCAACAGGGTCCTCCTTTTCACATTCCGAGCCACGTCCTAAAGCGCTACTCATTGTGCTGGCAGTTACACATTCCACACCATGGTCAATTGTCATCGTTAATATCCCGATTAATTCGTAAGAGTTGACTCCCATAAGTCGCTGACTAGGGTTAAGGATTCGGTTGAAGCCAATCTGCTGGAGTTTCGTTGCTGGTAATCAGAGTCGTTCTAATACTGAGGTCGGTGGGATACTACGCTCATCCTCTTTGCCCTCCGATCTTGCAAGTTGGTTGAGTACTACACAGTATGTTGCGAGAGTGTTGCAGAGGTGATCGCACTTCGGGATCTAAGGCGTCAACGTGCTAAGTTCAAGTGAACAAAGATAGGTGAGGAAGGTACAGACCAATCATTCGACGCTGAGACATCCAACTCAGGGACGTTCGTACTAGCACCTAACATTCTACACAGTTCGCTAGGCGTCCAGATGTGTGTTCGGGTAATACTCGATAGCATCGAGATTCGTAAGGATTTAGAGAGGAGTGAAAAGATCACGTTCGAGTAGGAGACAATTACTGCTGCGACCCCTATAGGTTTGTTATGTTTCTCATTGATCGAATTACGGAACAGAACCCCTTTTTCACTTGTTAAGGCTCACTGGGACTCACATGCACCCCACATTATTATTATGTGTGCACCCACAATAATATTGTGATTTGCATGCTCATCTCAGTTCCTCCTAACTCATGTCAAATGGTTCCTCAAACTCAGATGTCAAACGGGGGTTGTCAAAGTAATAAGATCACAAAAATCCAAGGACCGTGGCATACTATCAACGCATCATAAAGTAAGCAAGCAATCCATGAAATTATGCTATAGTGACGAGTGTGTGTCCGTATGCTACATCATAAACAAGTGTACACTAGCCATGCAATGTATACAATAGATGAAAAGACGAACCTTGCAATCTGGAGCTGAGTGTCATGGTCGTATTCACGTTTTCAGAACTGTTCGGTTATAGTCTGGTTTTATAAAGACGTTTTTAAAACCAAGTTCACTATAACCAGTGGCTCTGATACCAAACTGTCACACCCCCAAAATACCACGTGCGGGAACCCCCGCGAGGCGTGTGACGTACCAGGATCTAGCCACCAATCACATTGAACTCATAACAAGATTTTAATAAAAACTTTCATTCATTAACATAAAGTATTATAAAACGTTAAATGTATTTCAACATATACAGCGGAAGCATAAAACATTTGTTAAGTGTTTCATAAACCATATGTACGAAAACCATTTGACTTGTCTAGCGATTCCATGTATCTCGACCCATGACCACTCCAGCCTCCCAGACAGCAAGTTCCAATGCTATAACTTTATAGACCTACAAGCATGCAGACAAGTGTGCCAGGCGACGCTGGTGAGTTCAAAGTTTGTTAACACGTTTAGTTACCAGATATGCGTTTAAAACATTTCATAGATTGATGTTGTTAATAACTCGATTACCGCCGATAGCTCCAGATTATTTGCCCTATTCCCCAATGCCTCTATCAAAGCAATGGTCAAGACTGGGGTCATTAGTTCACTCCCGACCTCCCCGGTGCGGTGTGAGGGTGCCAAACCTTAATAGCGCTATTAATTAATACCCCGTTGCCTCCCCCGAAACAATCGGTAGAAGGGACTTGAGTGATAGATATGAGTGTATTAACCAACATCCCAATAACCCGACATTCCTCCCCAAAACGTTTACCAGATGTCCCTCCCCGGGACGCATGCTTAGAAAAAGAGCAGTGAACTCACCTTAGCTTTGCTCGGTATGTTACGTTACATTACCCGTTCCCAGTTGGTCAACCAAACCCTACCGTGGTTACCAAGAGTAGTCAGTTTCACAATCACGTATCCAAATCATGTATCACATAGCAACTATTTAGATTTCATACATGTTTGCAACACAAGTTCATGTTCCAATAGTTGTTACCAAAATACCCGTTTCATAATAAATCATGTATTTCACGCAAACTATATTCATCACCAAGTTTACCATATACCATGAGTCAAGTACCCAGTTTGTATTTACAGCACACATAATAGTTGAGTCTACTATTCCCATGAGTGAAACCAGGTTTCTCATCACAAGTACAGATATTTCTTGTACACATTAACATTTATCAACATGTGTATCATAATGGTTCACACAAAACAACATTACGTATAACAGGTATTCAGATTACATACAAGTCGTCATATCCGTGTGATTGTTTCACAAGTCAAAACAAGCTCCTTATTCCTAAACAGCATTACTATTTGCTCAAATAATATACGTAAACCTCAACATTCCTATTCATGATTATCACAGTGGAATTACCGACGAAGGACCCCTATGTCGACGAAAATCCATTCGACGAAATACCATATCTTTCGTCGGGGCTAGGTCGACAAAATACCCTATCTTTCGTTGGGGAACAGTTACAATCTAGAATCATGCAACCCTAATCACTGCCATTTTTCAACCCTAGTATAGCCACCACAAGATCATCGATTCCCATAATCTATTCATACACAAATCATGTGACCCTCGAACTGAACAACACTATGATTAAGATCAAGAATCCTAAATACAACAATCATCTAATCATTTATTGATTCTTTCGGAGTATAACAGTTAACATGCGATCATTATTTTAAGCCAAATCGATTCATCAATTAGATACTTCCCCAGAATCACATACAAGTCTAACCTTAACAATAATCATTGAAACACACCAAGAAATCATGCAACAATGCAGGAAAAATAGATAAACAGAATGTTTGGGGAAACATATGCTAACCTTAATCAAAACAGGATCGAAGAATAGCTTGAGTCGAGGAAGGTTTGCCGTCGGTTTCGAAGGAGGAGAGGAGAGGTGATAAGGAGATTAGGGTTTTGTTGATTGATAACTGACGCACACATATGCAACACAAGTAACATTTAACTTAGTCATATTTGGGCTTTACTTGGGCCGATAGCTCAAACGGCGAACAGTTCAATTGACGAAAGAGTACTCTTCGTCGTGCAAGGGTGATGACGAAACTCCCGATGTTTCGTCGAGCAAAGGTGACGAAACTCTAATGTTTCGTCGAGTAAGGTTTCGTCGAGTAAGGTTTCGTCGAAGTGAAGTTGGCAAAGAACATGCAATATAAACTGATCCTAGGTTTTAAAAACAACCACACATACCACTACTTAAATCATGCAGCAATCATTCACATGTTATAACACAAACAAATTACGAAAACAAGATTGTAAACAAGTAACGTGTCGGGGAAAGACCTGTGAAAACTCGAGTTGTCACACTATTTCTTTCATGTATCTTGCCTTGATCATTTCCCACAACAGTTACATTATCTACATAGATTAAGGTTGCCACAAAGGTTCCTTCTTTCTTGAATATGAGCGAGTGGTCTGTTATTGATCGTTTGTAGCCTAAGTCAAGCAAAACTTTGGAAACTTTTGGTTACCAGTTGTGTGATGCTTGCTTTAGTTGTACAATGATTTTCGCAGCCTACACACTCTTGTTTCTCCTTCCTTAGAAAAACCTTGGGGAATCTTCATGTATACCTTTTCCTCAAGATCGTCATGTAAAAAAGTGTTGTTGACATCAAGTTGGTTGATAACCCAATTTTTCTTTGTTCCAACCGCAAGTAAGGTCCTTACTGTGACAAGTTTTGCGACAGGTGTGAAAGTGTTGTGAAAATCAAATCCTTCCATTTTTTGTGTATCCTTTAGCCACCAAGTGTGCCTTGTACCTTTCGATTTTCCAATTTAGATTATATTTAATCTTGTATACCCACTTTGATTCGATGGCTTTCTTCCCTTTAGGGAGTTTTTCAAGAGTCTACATTTTATTTTCTTATATGCGTCTCGCCATCTTTGATCCTGTGATGCTTGTACAAAAAATTTTGCTCATCATTTGAAGTAAGGACCGTTAGAAAAACTTTGTGATTGTCAAAAAAATTATCATAAAAAATATAGTGATCTAGGGAGTGTACCATTGAGGAACTTGGTTTGATGCGAGTCGTGTGAGATCAACCGACTGGGGAAATTTTACCTCATAGTCATCCAAATGTGAGGCAATGATCGAATCCTTTTTTCTTTTATTTCTTTTCTTTGGTATTCCATTGTTTCAAGATGATTAGTCTCAGCCAAGGTTTACGGCCCCCCATGTGTATTTGATGAATTTTCAACCCCATGTGTTTTTGATGAATTTTCAACAGTGTCATTTTCTTGCCTTGGAATTTCACCACCCTCAACATTACTTTCTAAACCATTTACAATTCCATCCTCCTCTTGCTCGTTCACTTCTCCCATATCTCCATGCCTCCTTTTTTTTGTTCATCTCTTTCATCAAAAGGGTAGTTAAAAATTTATTCGTCCTTTTTCCTGTAAATGGGCTTGGAATGGAAGAAAAGACAGATGGTCTCAACAAATGTCACATCCCTAGATTTCACCATTTTTCGTTCCTCTAAATCATATATCATATGCCCCTCGTTCCTTGAGGATGACCCAAGAACACACTGGGTTTTCCTGGAGCCTCAAATTTATCATCTTTCATGTCCGTGTTCCAATAGTAAGCTAAACAGCTAAAAACTTTCATATGATCATAAACCGGTTCTTGATTAAGGATTAGTTCGTATAGGGTTTATTCTCTATGACTTCTGATAGAAGTCAATTTATGATATATGTTGTTGTCAAGATGCATTCTCCCCGCAATATTATGGGAAGTTTTGCTTCAAAACTCAACGCATGAGTCGTCTTTAGGAGATGTATGTGTATACTCTCCACCACCCCATTTGTTGAGCAATGTGTGGATAAGTAGTTTCCAATAACATTGTAACACCCTTGTCATTATTTAATGGTTTTTGTAAAGTATACGACAAACAACATGTAATTATGACTACATATACTTTGTAAAAATACGGGTTTGTTTAAACTTTACAATTTTAAAATATTACAACATAACATAATTGAGTTCGTCGTTTAAAAGTTACGACGAAACGACGTGCGGAAGCTTTTTATCTTATTCGTGTTCGGTTCTTCATTGAGCTTGATCGTCTTCCGGCATCCAAAATGTACCTACATTTCATAAACATGAAATGCTTTAGTCATACGGGTTTAAAACGTATCTAAACGAGTCTGGGAAGCAAAACTAAATAAAATATATATATATATATATATATATATATATATATATATATTTATTTATTTCTTTTTTTTACAGGGTCTACCGTTTCTTCCTACGTGATTGTAATTTGATCCTCCATCATATGGAGTTAAAATCCAACATCTAAAATTCACAAAATTTTAACTTTCAAGCTCTCGGCTTGAAATTCAATTATGACACTTTTGACCCATTCGTGATTTATCCAACAAACTTGTTTATTACCCTTTTCAAAATATCATGCATATCACGTTATATCAATTTACTAATGTGCAAGGTTCAAATTACGGGTTTCTTATGAATTCTTAACCCGTTTTACCTATCTACTCCTTTTGACCCGTGAAGGGAAGTTAAACACTTTTAACTATAAATCTATATATAAGCGTACCTGGCTCGAGTCAATGTATAGACCCGTTTATGCCTTGCTATTATTAATTCAATATTCTATGATGACGCAATTATCCAAATTTCTATTCGTTCCTGTAAACATATGACTTAACAACCAACATTAGTCGATATGGTCATATGATATTATCACCATCATTTGACCCATTTGGTCTATACGACCAAACAATTATATTTATTACAAATCATGTTTTAAACGTTTTTATTCGTTCCAACCCATTTCGTTTCGTGTCGGAACACATAATTCGAACATGATCTATTGTTGTATTTATCACCTATAGAATAAATACGTATGCTAAAAAAAATAGGTGTAAGCTTTACTTACGGTTTGCGTCCGTTCGAGCTTTCCTTGCGCACTTGACCCGTTTGATCCATTCCTTTCCAGCTCCCACTTAGCTTGACGAGATCAAACTTAACACAATACCCACAAGATTTGTTAGATTAGTCATTATATAAAATGACCACAACATCTCATGGATTCACACATACTCATTTATCAAGACATTAGTTTTAGGTCAGTTTGACTTTCGTAAGTCAAACTGTCCTTGTGTATGTGACTGAGCACTAACTTAGAACATGTTTGGTATACACGTACATATTACTTGCATAAATCATTTGTATGTATTTTAGATGCCTTTAATACACCCAATTTCATAAGATTTGTTTGAAGCAAATACATGGTACACACCACACCATTCAAGTATGGAATAAAAGCTACTACGACATACCTCTTACCAAGTCTTACAATCAAATTATATTTCCACGTTAGACACATTGCCTCAAGTTAATTTATTAGAATGCCATCATTTTCACATTTCTCACAATTCATCCTTTTCTTGTATACAATTTTCTTAGATTAAGTTTATCAATAAAATGTGTAACAACTTTACAATGTAGCTGCGGAATCGACTCTTTTAACCACTTTACGGTTTTATTCAGCCCTTGGTGATCAAAGATGAAATGTAGAATACTAAAATATCTTTCCAACCCAAAAAGAATCAGCTCAATCCGAGCTTCCTATAATTAATTATGATTTTCGCAAAAATCAGCTCAGAAGTCAAAATGCTTCCAATCAGCTTGCTGTCAAAACAGTTCAGCCAACTTCGGACACTGTTTTGACCCGTTTAACATCCGAATTTAACAAACATGTTCAAACATAAAACGTAGCATGTTTTAATAGCTTTCTAAGCATATAAGGCTCAACCTCACAGGCCATTCCAGTGATTTTATATGATTTTTTAAAAACTGCAGCCCAATAAATTTTTTTTTATTTCAATCAGCTTGCTGTCAAAACAGTTCAGCCGACTTCGGACACTGTTTTGACCCGTTTAATATCAGAATTTAACAAACATGTTCAAACATAAAACGTAGTATGTTTTAATAGCTTTCTAAGCATATAAGGCTCAACCTCACAGGCCATTCCAGTGATTTTATATGATTTTTTAAAAACTGCAGCCCAATAATTTTTTTTTTATTCCAATCAGCTTGTTATATTTTCTTGTTCAAGCATTTTATCAAGCACCTTGCGGGCATGACTTTTGTATATCTATAATCAAGTTCATAACTTGTTATTTTTACCAAGATTTAATATCTTTTACACGACAATCATCTAATTTATAGTTCAATATCAAAATTAACCTCATAAGATTCAAATAACACTAATTTACTCATCATGGTTCTAGTGTTCACCTTGTTCCTACAAAACCCATTACACACACATAGTGGATGATCATGAATTTCATAGTTTACACATTAATTCAACAAACTAATGACTAGGGTTTACTCCTAGACATGATTTCATTACTATTTCACCCAAATAACGATCATGCAAGCTCAAATTTCAAATCTCATGTGTTCATCAAAATTCGAGATGGAACCAAAATGGGAATTTTGACATACCTTATGATCCTCTTGACAAGGTGATCACGATTCTATGTTCAGATTCCGATTTCTACTGGATTTTGGCCTTCAATTTGATAGTTTAGTGCATGTTAGGGTTTTGGAAGTGGGGATGTCGCCCCCTTCCTGTTCTTGATCGACCAGAGCCTCAAAATGAGGTGTTTGGTTTTATTTATTTTTTTAAAACTAATAATAGTTTCAAGTTTAACAACATTGGTCCCTCCACTCTTGTTTGACATATAGTTTTGGTTGTTTTAACCCCATTTCAAGTTATTTCTAGACTTGTAGTTAACTAGGTTATAATTGTCCTAGTTATTCATCTTGTTCAAAATCCCGTTTTATTTTAAGTCCCGTTAAATCTCGGGCCTTTTTATCCATTCTATTTTCTTGAAAGCTCTTATTCACTTTTAAATAAATATTAGGATTATTTAAATAAATTCCTAATATTTGCCGGTTTACTTTTACCGCTAACGATATTTTCCCCGTCTTTAGTATTAACGGGGTTTAATTACCAAACTCGTTTTCGGGGTGTTACAAACATTCCTTCCTCAATGTAAAACCTGGTCAAGCGATTAGACCTAATCGTGAATTCCCCCTGTTATCGCATTGTATGCTTTTTATTGCCTTCCCAAAATGAGTTTTTACCATCTTGTGAAATCTTTTCAAATAGTTACTGACTGGCCTCATATTTGTGTTTTAACAAGTAAACCCATACCGCTCTACTACAGTTCTAATATATTTAAGTTTATGTTTTTACATAGCTTTTAGTTTCTAATAGCCTACTTTTGATTGGAATTGTATTTTGCAGGTCTAACGGAGTCTAAGGAGCTATTTGGAAGCTATTCGGAGCACCGGAAGCGAACGAGATCATCCGGAAACGCGAGAAATGAGAAAACAGGAAAATATACCCTACATGGGGCGTCTGCGACACCCCATGGCCATCGGTGACGCACCCCGTCGTCAAGGAATCGCATAGGCAGCAAGTTAACACGTCAACAAAAAAATGCAATTAATAGGGGGCGTCGGCGACGCCATGGGGGGCGTCAGCGACTCCCTCCAGAAAGTGCATTTTTCTAAATTTCCGTTGTTTTGCGTTTTGGACAAATTAAAACCCAATTTTTGGGTCTTTTGATGGGAGTTACGGAGTTTTTGAAGTTTGAACACCACTTTGGAGCCAAGAACACTATTCCTTTCATCTCCAATCATCCTCAACCATCCTGAATCATCTGAATCATCTCACCAATCTAAACCCTAATCCCACACCAACATCATCATCCAATTCACTACCCATTCATCATCACCATCATTCACAAACCCTAATCATCATCCATTGCTACTTTCAAGCTTCAAGAAGTTCAAGTTCAAGACTTCCTCATCCATTGATCACGTTTCGTACACCATATGCGGCTAATTCTCGTGGGTTTTACCCCGGTGTAAACTTTTGTAATGATTTCTAGGGTTTACTACTTGTTTAATATTTGGTTTGTGACAATTTGAATTGCATTCGAATCATAAGATAATTGTCTTACGTTTGTATTGAATTTGCAAATTGTCGAATGAGTTATAAAATTTGACTTTGTGAAATGAATATGCGTATTTATGCCTTGTCTTGTGATAGGATTTACTTGTTTGAGGTAATGAAGTGCATGGTGGTCTGTTTTGTACGTTGATAGCAATTGGCACCTAAGCCTTGTGACTCTAAAACCGTTAATTAACTAATTCATATAAACCAAGTTAAAACGTGTAGTAACCCTAGGTCTTTCAATTGTTGAACAGGGTGTGAACCTTGTTTCTCCATTATTGTTTTAATCCATAAATCAAGTTTTTTGTCATCATTCAAGTTTTCGTAGTGAATCAATTAAAAACAAATTTGTTGGTTAACTCGACACCTTTTCAACCAAACAAACTAATCGATTTAATAGCAAGCTTCATAATTAAAGTGACAACATCTAAAATCTATCAAGTTCGCACACAAACCACAAACTCCTCGTGGTTCGACCCCTTACTACCACTAACGCATTGTTAAGGGTAATTAGGGATGGCAATGGGTCGGGTATTGGCAATCCCATACCCATACCCGGTTGTAAAATCGTGTCCTATACCCGACCCAATACCCGTCGGGTATATGTCGGGTAATTACCCGTCGGGTACCGGGTATACCCGCGGGTATCGGGTATACCCATTATTTTGTTAAAAAATATACATTGGGATTCCCAAATACTTTTTACTATTATAATTATTATATAATTTTATTTATGCAACAACTATTATAAATTAAAATATACATTACATAGATATAAGTTTTAGCATAAATTAATAATAACTTTATAATATTTATACACTTATATGTATATATTTCACAACATACAAAATATAAATACTACCATCAAATACATATGCTAAAAGAAAATTTATTTTTTCACATTATGAACATACTAAAATAAATCACTAATAGATAAGGGTTAATGGAAAATAAAAATATAAATTAAAAACTTCGGGTATATGATCGGGTATATAGTTCGAGTAAACGGGTATGTGGTTTCAGGTAATCGGGTCGGGTATCACCTAATCCCATACCCGACCCATACCCGTGAAATTTTTTAAAACTAAACCCATACCCGGCCCAATACCCGTCGGGTATCGGGTATACCCATCCCATTTGTGTCGGGTTTCGGGTATACCCGTCGGGCTCGGGTATTTTTGCCATCCCTAGGGGTAATTAGGGCATATAAATATTATCTATGACCGGGGCGCGACACTCCGATCAAGTTATATGCTCAGTCGCACCCGAGTCCACCAACCAGTCGAATTTAATGATCGGTTTACCTGTCATGTTTCCTACTGTTGGGGTATGATTGTTGGACGCTTCGTCGTCTGATGCAAAGTTTTTCAGAAACATCTAGTATTGTTCATCGGTTATATTGGGGATCATTATAAAGCATTTGTCTTTGTTGTGACCGTTTTGACCCTCTCATTCTTTCCCTTTCTTGGCCACCACTCGGGATGCCGATCCTTTTAAAGCATTTGTCTTTGTTGTGACCGTTTTTTTCTGCAGAAGCTACATCATTCAATTTTAGCACCCATTTGCTCGCTACCATCCTTTGTTTTGTGTAGTATTGTAGTTCACCCTCCCTTGAAGAAAGCTTGAAAAGTTGTTGCATCAATACTTGATTTCTTCCTAGTTGAGATGACCTTCTATTACTCATCTTCCACCATCAAATGCTAGGTTGTTCCTAAAGATGGGTTTGGTTTCTTGGTAAGTATATGGGTTTTGATGACCGAAAAATATGTATCCAACATCTTCTTTCTAACTCCACAATCACAACCATCACAAGTACATCAAGGCATGAAGAGAACTGATTGTATCTCATCCTGTAACCCTCGCATTTTGGTGTAGTAAGCTGACACCAATGTTCTGTCTTGCTGAGTTGTATACAACAATTGCTTTAGTTCGTATGCCCTGGGGGAACTTTCTTTCCTGAAGCTTTCTTCAAGGTCATTCCAGATTTCAGCCGATGTGCTTGCATACTTGGCACTGCTCCTAATCTCCTTTTCCATCACCATAGTTAACCAGCCTTTAATCATTGTTTCCCATCTCATCCACTCGATGAAGGTTGGGTCAGTCTTTTCGGGGTTACCGATTGAGCCATCGGTAAAACCCATTTTGTTCTTAGTGAATAGGAAATTCATCATTTCTTGTGCCCAATCTTTGTAGATCCTATCTGCTAGGACGTCATTAACTTTCATTTTTTGGGATAATTTGATGCACGGATGTAGTAAGGAGAGTTCACATCAATGGCATCTGCTCCTCTTGTTCTTTTCTTACATATTGTCGGTCATGCTTAACAACGGCTAGAGTCTTTGGTGTTTTAATTTTTCTTGCTCTGATATCAAACGTAATCCAATGAATATACAAAAAGAAGCAACATAATGAGAAAATGCAGGAGGGTACAATGAACTCTACAAACTATAGTGCATGGATCAGTATGCACGTGTGATTCAGCTGCATAATGAATAAAATATGAATTCCTTTATTGTGTGTGTATATGTATATATAAAAATGAAAAATGAAAAAGTACGTATAATTTGAATTCGGAATTCCAATCCAAATCAAAATCATGTATCCGCATTTGTTTTGAATTCGTTTACTAAGGTGGTGTTTGTTTATTCAAATGCAAAAGGTCTGCAGTCTGCGGACAACATCTGCAGACGTCTACAAGAGAAGAGGTGGACCAAACCTCTGCAGTCTGCGGGAAGAAGACCGTTTGTTTTTTAAACCTTATGGTATACAAGGACCCCTGCAGATCTAAAAAATAAAACCCCCAAAATGGGGGTCTGTTCTCACATCTCACTTAACACCACCATTCTCCACCGTTTCATCATTTCACCATCAATACAACCACCACCTCGTCACATACTAGCCACCAATCGGAGGTGGATAGGATTAATGGATTCCCGAAGCTAGGGTTGCCCACAGTGGGGAAAGGGAGTGAGTTTTTGGTTAGGGCCTCGATTGGGACGAGGGAGAGTGATAAGGAGAGGCTGAAACAGTTGGTTGATGCTGGTTATGATGTGATTGTGATTGATAGTTCTCAAGGGAACTCGATTTATCAGATTGAGATGATTCTGAGTTTAGATGTGATTGGGGGTAATGTGGTTACTATGTACCAAGCTCAGAATTTGATTCAGGCTGGAGTTGATGGATTGCGAGTCGGGATGGGTTCAGAGTCTATCTGTACCACCCAGGAAGTCTGCGCGATTGGTCATGGTCAGGTATTTTTTATAAACCATATTCTAGTAATTGCATTCAGAAGGTTATTTGTTCAATCTTTTTAGGGAGGTGGTTGTCGGAGGTGAAGGCGGCTCAATCGGAGGTGGGGGAGGTGACGTCGGGTCAACCGGAGGTGAGGGAGGTGACGGAGATGTGGTCGTGGTGGAGGAGATGGAGGTGTCGGCTGGGATGCTAGGGTTTGAGAAGAGGTTGGAAGAGGTGGGAAGACATTGGACCATCTCTACTTGGGGAAGAGGACGCGCAGAGGTTTGAAGACATTTTTTAATGAAATGTCTTCTAAAAAACAAACGGTCTGTAGTGCTAAACGTCTGCGCGTAGTCTGCGCGGCGTAGACATAAGAGGCCAGAAGAGGTTTTTCTGAAAAAATAAACACCCCCTAAACCAAATTTAAATCTTGATAATCAAATTCAAATCAAGTCGAGTTTTGAATTTTTTTTCCGAATTCAATTCGAATATTGAACACCCTAGATAGCGGTTTTAACTTTATATTATGTTATGTCATGTCATGTCATATATATATATATATATATATATATAGTATAATTATTATTATTATTTATATATTAATTACTAATATGCTTATGCAATGTTGGTTTGACCCAATGCTTTGTGATTTTTTCAAATTTTGATTTTTAACCCCTATAATGTGTATCTTTTATAATTTTACCTCAATACTTTTTTACTTTCAACTTTAATCCATATACTTTTTTATCTCTTGCAAATTTTCCATTTTAAGTATCAATCTAAATTTTACGAGTTAACAATCTATACTATAACCCATAAAATTTAATAAAGATATAACTTTTTTTCTTCTTTTTTATTTTACTTATTATGATTGAGCCTAAGATTTTAGACGTGTTTACTTAACCGTGTAGCTTACTTTTTTTATTGTCGTTTCATTGTGATTTTTTCATGGGGTGAATACTAATGTACTAGTTTACATATTTCTCACCGCATCCACACGCCCAGGACAACGCGTGAGGACAATTGGCGCATGGATGACGACGACCGATGTAGAAAAAATGCGAAAGAGGAAGAAATAAAGCAATCAAAACCTAGAGAAACGCCAAAGGTGGGTTAAGGTGAAAGTTTTGGTTTTTTTGTAAAATTTCAAATACGGTGGTGTTTTTCACGTTTTAGACCGCCATGCCGCATACCAAAAAATAATGGTTATGAATAAATACAACGTTTAAAAAAACACATTTTTTTTCTAAAACAAAAGGGCTTGTAGCTTAGCGGTTAGATTTGTTGTGAAGACGTTTCTTCCAAAGTGGCCAAGGATAATGGTATCATGATAGATATTGGTGAAGATTTAGAAGTAGCTTTAGAGGTGTGTGAGTTAGACATTGGTTTTCTAAAAGACCCTCATTGGCATTACCAACGAGCATTGGCGGAGCTAAGTAAATAGGTATGGGATCACCAGACCTCATTCTTTTTTTGTGTTTCATGTAGAACGTATAACACGAAAATTCTAAACAACCCTAATACTTTTTTATGACGACTTTTTTGGTTTTATGAAATTTTGGCATCGTGCCCGTTGGATTTATAACTAAAAGAATTATTTAAGGTTTTTACAAACTAAAAAATTATATAGAATTTTACCTAAATAAATAATTAAATAATTATTGTTAAGAGTTTAACCAATTAACACACTGCTTTTAATTCCAATTTGAATAAGCCCAACTATTCATTTAAAAGCAAGTTATTACCAATTAAAAAAAATCTCATTTTCTTATTTCCCAATTCTCACAATTCATTTAATCGAGCCTAAATGAAAATGATATATGTGTCCTCTATCGTCTCTTTATTAAAGTTAGCATTAGTTTCATCGATTGCAACGAGCCAACGACAAGTGTTGACAGACGTTTTTCTTCAATAAAAAAGGTAAAAACAAATGGCGTCGAATGGATGATGATGATGATGATGATGATTGTATCAACAATTCTTGCATTTGTTATACTGAAAAATAATTCGTTGAAAAAGTTACGATTGAAGATGTAGTGAGTTGTTTTCAAAACATGAAAACTCAAAGAAAAACAACTATAAAATGGATTTTTTTTATATATGTATTTCAAATGTTGTGTTTTTTTCAATGACAATGTAGGTTCATTATAAGACCATCCACAATAAGAAGCCTTAAAAACACTAAAAAAACATGTCAACTCAACTGCCACATCATAAAAACATCATTCTAAAAAACACCCAAAACTGTCCCAATAACAAAATTTAAAAACACCCAAAACCAATGCCACCTCAACATCATTTCTAATAAGACTAGAGGGTATGGGGAGGCTCATCCCCATGAGGATGGGCCGCCACGTAGGCGCCACATCACCGGCTCATGGAGGATGGGCCTCCTTCACTTTTAAAGGGGTGGAGGATGGGGCTACCCCACATATTTTTTTATAGTTTAATTTATTTATTTGTTTAACTTTTATTGTTTAATGTTTAATTTTTATTGTTTAAAAATAAATAAGACATAAAAGAAGATAATAAAATCCATTACATAACATAAATAAAAACTACATAACCTAAAAAAATACATTACCTAAAATTTATAAAAAAAAAAGACAACATTTAAAAATTTAAAAAAATTACACTACTCGTCTTCGTCTTCGTCTCCGTCACCGTCACCGTCCCCGACGTTTACGTTGTTCCATATATGTTCTACCAAATCGTGTTGAAGGTTTGCATGCGTGTAGTCGTTGGTTAGCGCGAACGAGTTTAAATCTTGTTGCGTCGGATCTACCGGGACAGTATTCTCGTAAGATGCATTCTCATCATACTCACAAATCGCCCGACCTTCGTCTTCAATAATCATGTTATGGAGCAAAAGGCAAGCGTACATACAAAGGCGCAACCTCTTCGGTGTGAAAGCACGTGCCGGTTGTTGAATGATGGCCCATTTTTTTTGTAAAACACCAAAACAACGTTCGATGTCTTTTCTTGCAGCTTCTTGACGCTTGGCTAATTTTTTCCTTTTTTCGTCATCGGGAAATGAAATAGTCTTGACAATTGTAGACCAAGACGGATATATTCCGTCAGCAAGATAATACCCGCGTCTATACTCAACCCCTGAAACTGTAAAACGGGTGTCCGGACCGGTTCCATTAACGACATCGCTAAAGATCGCCGATTGGTATAGCACGTTGAGGTCGTTGAGTGAACCAGGGAGCCCAAAGAAAGAATGTCAGATCCACAAATCTTGTGACGCCACGGCCTCAAGTATTAAGGTTGGATGCCCGTGATCACCTCGCGTGTATTGGCCTCGCCACGCAGTCGGGCAGTTATGCCACTCCCAATGCATACAATCAATGCTACCAAGCATTCCCGGAAACCCGTGCCTTGCTTCATGAGCTTGGTACAACTGTTGAACATCATACGCGTTTGGTTTCCGCAAATATTGTTTGCTATACAGTTTCACCACATTATGGCAAAACCGATACAAACATTCCCGCGCAGTTCTTGCCGACATCTGTAAGTACTCGTCCAAAGCGTCGGCCACTGTCCCGTACGCCAGTTGGCGAATGGCCGCAGTACACTTTTGTAACATGGTGAACCCTTCATAATTCCGAGCATCGGGTCGTTGCGTGAAAAACGGGTCTAGCCCCGCCAAATCATCAGCAATCCGTGTGAATAACCGGCGACTCATTAGGAACCTTCGTTTGAAAATGTCGGCGTTGTAAAGGGGTGCATCCGAAAAATAATCGTTAACCAATTTCTCGTGTGCTCCTGTCGTAAAAAATATATAAATACGAGGAAATATATAAATATATAAAATTTATTAATGACAAACATTGGCGGTCTCTGTTAATCCGTATTCGTCTGGTAATAACGTTTTCAGACGAGCCATCTTCCTCCTCCAAAAAAATCTGCGCCGCCTTTACCACAGCGTTTGCGGAAAAACATCTCCTCTTCGTCAGAAGAAGACGAGGACCACCAAGAATTAGATGCCATTGGTATAAAAATGGGAGTGTTTTTTTATAAAAATGGATGAGAATGGGAGAAGAATGGGTGAAATATTGAGGTAATGGTATAAAAAATGTAAGAAGAATGGGTATATATTTAAAGTGAAAAAGGTTTTTTTTTTAATAATTATAGCCGTTACAACGACTAGATGTTTGAAAAATGGCCCGTCGAATTCGTCTGTGGGGAGCCGGATTAGCCGGGACGGGAAGAGGGGGGCGGTGTGGGAGACCGGCGCCGCGCCTCGCCGGGCCTAAGCCGGCCCCATACCGCTTAGTCTAAAAAGAATTGTTTTTTTTTTAACATTACACCCAACCCTCCCACCCGGACCCACTCACTGACAAAATTCCCATCATCTGCACGTTTTTTCTAGTTTGTGGGCAAAATTGATTCCTAATTATGAGATGTAAAAATGGAAGCCACAATAGCTAAAAACTTTTACCATGTCCACCTCAGCTCTAAAAATGGGTAAGACTTGAACCAAAAATTATGAAATTTAAGCACCGAAAAATATCCTGACTCAGTCACTACAGACAGATTTGTACATCAGTGGTTGGTTGTGTGAAAGTAGTATGTTTTGTAGTGTAGCCTTATATATTATTATTAAACCAAATATAAATATATTGGTCCGTCTGGACTGGAACAAACCTAGCCCATATCCACCCACTGCCGGTCCGGGTTCAAAACTAGCAGTCAACCAATCACTGACTCGAATATCCTCCAATTAAAAATAATCTTTTTAAACTGTAATCATTGACCAAACCAGCCTGCAGGTCAATATGTTACTTTACATCTAATTTCCAACTCATACAGCACCAGTTCACTGCAACATATTCATCTTTTACAGTCCAGAAATTATAGAAAAGATGGTACTTAACAGTAAGTTAATCAACATCTTTTTGATTATTAACTTTGTAGCTTAAATATTTAGTTATTTACCTTTTTTGTCAGTTTTCAGTAACTTCATCACTGTGGATGATAAAAGAAGACTGGTTGAGGTTTTCCCAGATCCTGTGAGGAAACAATGGAACAGATGGGAGCTAAGAGGATTGGTTCTTCTCAGCCTCACCCTGCAAACTTCACTAATCTACAGCGGTCACCGCAGAAAGTATATAGCCAAAAGAAGGATCAGAATCTTTATATGGTGTGCTTACTTGTTAGCCGACTGGATAGCCACCGTGGCCCTAGGCCTCCTGGTCGACCGCCAAGGGAATTCAGCCAGTTCTAGTTCTAATAACAGCAACAAGGATTATGGAGATCTAACACTCATGGCTTTCTGGGCACCCTTTCTTTTGCTTCATCTAGGTGGGCCGGACACCATCACTGCTTACGCGTTAGCGGATAACGAATTATGGTTAAGACACTTTCTTGGACTCGTGGTCCAGACGGCTGCAGCTATTTATATCACTCTGTTGGCATGGGATGGCAGTGTTGTTTCTGTCCTCACAGTTCCTATGCTTGTTTGTGGAATTATCAAGTATGGTGAGAGGAGTTGGGTTCTGATGTCGGCTAACCGGGAGCAGTTTCGTGATTCGGTTCTTGCGGATCGAGACCCTGGTCCGAATTATGCTAGGTTTATGGAGGAGTTCTGTTTGAAAGAGGCTGAGGGGTACTATGTTGCGGCTGTGCAAGTGGACGAGGGAAACTCTCCGGAAGATGATGTGGAAAACACTGCGGGGGCTGCTGCTCCATCTGTTCCTAACCCTGATGCTAGCACACTAGACATAGCGGATTACTTCTTTGAAACATTGAAGTTCAAGCGGCTTTTTGTGGATCTAATACTCGGGTTCCATCCGCGAGATGTGAGTCAGTCTTTCTTTGAGAAACAGGAATACAACACCGCGTTTGAGGTGATTGAAATTGAACTTGGATTTGCCTATGATGTTTTCTATACAAAAGCACCTATCATATACACTCCTTTCGGTTTGTTTTTCCGGCTCGCTACTTCCTTCATCACGCTCTCGGTGTTATTGACTTTTGTTGCATCCATGAACATGAGGCCACATAAACATCAACCTGAAGATGTTGTGATTACTTACATATTGCTGATCGGTGCTATTTTGCTTGAAGCATATGCAGCCATATCTTTGCTGTTCTCGGATTGGGCAAATCTATGGTTAAGCCATCGTTCTTCGAAGTTTCCATTTAAGCGTGTAGTCTCGTCGCTCCAGTCTTCACAGAAAGGAAAAAGATGGTCAAACTCTATGTATCAATACAGCTTGATAGATTTTTGCCTCAACCATAAATCCGCATCGTTTCAAAAAATCTCAAAAGTCATCCCTTTGCATAAAAGGATCAAGAACTTATGGGAGAAATGGGAGAGTATGCTCCAGCTTAAACATCTTACAATAGCACCCGAACTAAAATCTTTCATCTTTAATCACTTTAAAGAGAAATCTACCGACACAGAATTGGATCTAAAGATCTTAAACACCTGTCGTGGAGCGGTCTCTCTGCGAACCCACAAAAGTTATGGCACATTTAAATGGACGGTTGATGTGGAATTCGATCATAGCATTCTCATTTGGCATATTGCTACTGATCTATGCTTCAATCTAGATAAGATTAAAAGGGTGAAAGATGATTCAGATTTCAAACAAGAATGGAATCACTACATGATATTGAGTAAACAATTAGCAGACTACATGTTATATATACTGGTCATGTGTCCTTTCATGTTGCCCATTGGAATAGGAATGATACGGTTCAGAGATACATGTGCAGAAGCCATGGTGTTTTTTAAAGAGCGAAACAGCACAAGTAAACTTGAGGCGTATGAAATGTTGGGGCAAGTGAGCACCAAAGTGTTTCCGGCAACAGTAAAGGGGGATCGTAGTAAGTCGGTATTGTTTGAGGCGTGCAAGCTTGCGGCTTCATTGAGTGAGATGGGTGATTCTGATCCTGGAAAGATGTGGAAGATGGTGGGTGATGTGTGGGTGGAGATTCTTGGCTATGCAGCGAGTCAATGCCGAGGGTTTGACCATGCTCAACAGCTTGAAAAGGGTGGAGAGCTTCTTACTCATGTTTGGCTTCTGATGGCACATCTTGGCATCACTGAACACTTTAAGATTGAAGAAGGTCATGGAAGAGTTAAGCTGGCTGTTACCTAGAGAAGCTAAAGAGCAAACTCGGTGCAAGAGGCTCCCGCAAACGCATGGTCCGGTTGGGGGGGTTGGGCCAACTTGGCATGTTACCTAAAGAATCTATTGGGTTTTAGTATAAGAATATACTCTGTAATCAATGTGCTGCAATTATATACTTAGCTCTTTAATAATACATATGATCTCTAGTTGATATAGGGCTGCTTTATTATACCTAGGCTTTTTTTTTCTTTCTTTTTACGGTTCATTTTCTCCGGTAGGATTTGGATCTTTAGGTTCTTGGGTTTGAGAGTTTTTAACACAAAAGTTTGCAGGTAAACCATAGGTATAACTAAAGAATAAGAATCAATAGTCATGATCATATAAAATAGTTTAGTTAATTATCATTATCACTAATGAAAACCACCACTAGCAACAATATAGCTGATAAAATATACGTTAAATAAACTATAAAAGTTAAAACCACCACTAGCATTTTTTATATCCAAACATTGCTTTTAAGCTGGCTGTTCAACCAAACAGATTCCATTAATTTTAGAGATCGACTACATATTCCACAACTTCAGTTGCTAGTATTTTAGTCCTATATAGAAACATGTAAATCATAAAACCGAAATATAGCATAAAAGCTCCAAGAACTAAATAAATATGAGAAAATCATGAAAATAATCATTTTCTTAGGTGCGTTACACATATATAGTCATGTCAGAAACAAATAACTCAGTTAGCCACGAGACCCTTGTCTACTTTTACTCGAAGGCTTTTTCCATCAATGATGATATTATGATACGCAACACTTATTCGTGTATAGAACAAAAATATTTAGTATTTAGGCGAACAAAAATAATTACTCGACCAATGATTCACGTATCTCACGGCTGTGTGCGTGAAATTGTTTTGACATGATGATAAGAGGTATAACACACTAAGAAAATGGCTACTTTTGTGATTTTCTCATATATTATTACCTTGTAAGCATAATTCAGTGAGTAGAAAGAGAAAAAAAATACCCAGATACATACACCATATGCAAAGAAACAAAAACTGAGATAAGAAATAGCAATAACCTTTCTTACAAAAATAAAAATAAAATAAAATAAAAGATATGGTCCACATGAATAACATATTACAGAATTGACTACAAGGGCAACAAAATTCTAAGTCAATGCACGAATTGGACCGCTATTACAAGGTGACAAGTTACCTGGACTGTTCTAGTCCATGAGGTGTGGACCACCAAGGAGAAAAAATCAAACTGATTGATCACATTAAGAAAATATCATAGTGACAGATGGAATCTTGGCCGCCCAAAGTGATCCAGGACCATCAGTGGATCTAAAAAAGATAAGAGTTCACTTACTGGTTATGCTATTCACACACACACACCAAAAACTATTGTCTTTACCTACCGTAGAGAAATGGCTGTTGAGGCCATTGTCTCTGTGGTACTACACAACCTAACAAACTTACGGATCGAAGAATCAAATATATTTAAAAAGGTTAGAGATGAAGTAGAAAGGGTTGTCATGGAGCTTAGGGAGATGCAAAGCATTTTAAATGAGGTAGAACATCAAGAACAAGGTGACAAGGTGCTTACAGAATGGATACTAAAGTTTCTAGACATAGTCTACCGCGTGAAGGATGACATAGAATCTTTTTCCCTCACAGAAACGCGCTTGAAAAATACGGGTTTGGTCAAGAAGCGGATATCCGTCACTGCGAACAAGTTCAAACTTTGCAGAGAAGTACCAGATGAGATGGTTGATTCTATGAACGTTCGCAGACTCAAATCCAAGATGAATGGAATCAGCAAAGAAATTCAAGAATGGAAAGATGGAAAACCTTCATTGGCTCTGGCACCTGTTCAAGGTTCTTATTCGATGAATCGCGATGAACAGCCATGGCAAGAGAGTGATGGTTATTATGCGCCAAAGAAGGAAGAAACCATCTTTAAGAAAGATGCTGAGAAGTTGGTGAAGCAGTTAACCAGCAATAGCAAACCACTTCAAATTATTTTGGTATTTGGAGAGGTTGGAACAGGGAAAACAGCTCATGTCAAGACGATATACAACAAATTAGAGGTCAAGAACAAGTTTCCATGTCACGCTTTCGTAATCCTCACCACAAAGTGCTCGATTAGATATCTCATGATCACTATACTGCAACAAGTGACCAGCTTGAAGGCCAAAGATAAACTCAAAGATGAGGACTTGATGGTAAGGCTGAATGAGTTCTTGAAGGGTCAAAAGTACTTGATAGTAGTGATTGATGTAAAAAGTTCTGGTCTCTTAAAACAACTAAAAGACGTGTTGCCAGATACAAACAATGGAAGTAGGGTTGTGATCACCACCCCTGATGAAGAAGTTGCTTCATTTCCAGATGCAGCAACCCATTATCATTTCAAACCTCTAGACATGGAAGATGGGTTAAAGTTTTTCATCAAGAAAGTATGGGGTCCAAAAGGAATCCCATTCACAGGTGATGTCATAGAGGATCTAAAGAACAAAATAGCTGAAAGATGCAAAGGGACCCCTCTAAGGATAATAATGCTTGCTGGATTGCTATCAACTAGAAAAGTGATGTATGAAGATTGGTTGAGTGTTTTTGAGCAACATGATTTTGCAGCGAAATCACCTTCGTTTGACATTTTAGCTTTCTGCTACAATGATCTTACGCCCCACGTTAAGCTATGTTTTCTTTATTTGGGACTTTTTCGAAAAGGATTTGAAATACCTGTGAGAAGGTTGTTTCGGTTGTGGCTTGCCGAGGGTTATGTAAAGCCATCAGAAGGGGTTATTCTGGAGGACATTGTAGAGGGATATCTTGAAGAGCTTGTGAAGAGAAACATGGTGGAAATAACAAAAAGACGATCTGATGGGACTCCCAAAAGATGCAGAATGATTGGAGTTCTATATGACATCTTCATGCCGAAAGGTGTAGAAATAGGCCTCTTCCACCTCCACAAAACGTCGGACGAAAATCCAAATGCAACAATAGAACCTCGATTTGGAGTTCGCCGGGTGGTTGAATACACCAATATCAAAGACTACCCATCTACCAAACCTTTCAACCAGAATCTACGGTCCTACATATCCTTCAACGGAAGAAAGAAAGATACGCCTGCAGAAGAAGTAGGGACATTTTTAGAAAGAATCATTGGAACAAGAGGTTTTGGATTACTCAGGGTGCTTGATTTAGAGGGTGTTTATAGACCACATTTACCAGAGAATCTGGGGAGCTTATTTCACTTGAGGTACTTGGGATTGAGATGGACTTTCTTAGACACTCTTCCGTCTTCACTTGACGATCTGCTCTACCTTGAAACACTTGACATCAAGCACACACATATCACAGCACTCCCAAGTTCTATATGGAATATGAAGCATCTCCGACATCTTTGTCTGAACGGAGTTCGTCTAGATATACCTGTGCAGTCAACCAGGCATAGAGCTCCGAGCCAGCTCCAAACTCTATGGGGTTTGTTCGTAGACGAGAAGATCGCAAGAAAGATTGGTTCAACTTTGAGCAGAATGACCAACCTACGAAAACTTGATCTGACAAGGCAGTCATCCTCAACGGTAAAAACAACGACCATCACAACGGCAACAACGACCACCACTACGACAACATGCCATTCATCCTCCTATGAAGAAATCGGTTTGTGGATTTCATCACTGTCTAGCCTTCGGTCTCTAAGATTGAGGTCCAAGGACAAAATGGGCCGGCCTTCAGAGCTCATCGTTAAACCTTTCTCGAGTCTTGTAAATCTCTCTCAACTGTACTTATTAGGAAGTTTACACAAATCTATTGATTGGTACCAGATGCCACCTGCACTCAAAGTTCTTACTTTATCAGTCTCGCAGCTAGAAAAAGATCCCATGCCGACACTATCGCAGCTGCCGAGCTTGATTGTCCTGAGGCTTTTAGCTGCTTCTTATGTGGGAGAAGAAATGTGTTGTCCGGAAAACGGATTCCCTGCGCTCCAAGTTCTGAAGCTTTGGAAGCTGGAAAGGTTAAAAATTTGGACCGCGCATGGTGGAACAATGCCGAATCTACATACCTTAGACATTAGGTGTTGTAGAGAGCTAGAGGAGATTCCTGTAACCTTGCTGCAGATACAGAGTTTTGAGAATTTGATCTTGACAAATATGCCAAAGCAGTTTGTTTCTGTTACTCGAAGAAAAAAGAAGAAACACACCAAGATTGTGGAAAATGAATAGAACGGCTGAGTAACGGTCCCACTAGTAAACCGAACCTTTATCTATGTTGACCTACCCTTGAAAGAGTCCAAACCCAAGTTGTATCTGATAGCTTTGAGCCTCTGTAGCAAATAGAGATTAGCCATAGACAAACTTCTTAGTACTAAAATGTTTGTACTCATGCTATGCACTAATATTCTATCTCATATGCATTTCTAATGTTCTATTCATCTGGTGCCCGTAAATACAGTTAGCATAGCATAAATTCCTACTGATTTGTTTATATGTTTTTGTACCTTTTTTATTTGGTTTTAGGTAATTCGCCCTCAGAACATGAAAATGTCATTAGAAGTTATGTGGTACATGTTTGATTTTCGTATTAAAGTGGTGAAGAAAAAGAAATATAATGACATGACCACAATGTAAGAGATGATAGCAAAGAAAATTTGCTACCAAGGGATAAATAAAATGTTTTTGTTTTTAAGGGCATTGCTTTTATCAAGAAAAATCACAGAAATGCAAGAGAAAAACAGCTGGTAAGTAGGGAAAATCAAGAAACATCAAAGTTCCATGAGGCGGAAACACAAAATATAGAAGAGAACACTCTTCAAGAGAAAGTTGATAAAACTCTTAAATGAGAAACACCATTATCAACCCTTTTTATAAAGAAAATCTACTTGCAAATGTGGCAATTTGGGTTCAACAGTTGAGCAACCCGCCTATGATTGTTTTTCACAACCTTCGGCCAATTACACCAATTTTGTGGATAAAAAACAACCTAAAAGTTAACGGGCCAATCCCACTTCCTACAAAGTTCCCGTTTGCATTCTAGTATAATCGACAACCACGGTTCTTCCACATTTTCATGCGACTCTATAACAAGTTTCAAATCACCGTTCTCTTTTTCCTGCAAGTATTTGATGTATCTTTCATCTCTTTTTATTGTTGATTCCGCCACCCCCTTGCGCATCTCCTTCTTGTCCTCTATATCCTTCATTTTTCTCGTCTTATATTCTGACATGACATCCACTAAACCCACCTTCCCTTTGCTTGATGACGACTCAAAACCTTTCCTCCGTTGCAGCCTTGTCGGTAACGTGTCCTCGTTGGGGCCATGATTTAAATTGGTGTCGGGAATGTTGTTTGATATCTCATCATTACCACCTGCAACCTATTTCATTGAAATAAACACATAATCAATGAAGCAAATCTTAATATACGAAAAAGCACCTTACAGCAGCAACAGATTTACATGAACACGAAGAAGGCGCTACCAGGCCCTTAGGCCTCTTAGGCTTGTTAGGATCCTTACGAGCTCTAATTTTCTTCACAAATAGCCTAAATCACAACATATATTCACTAACAAGTTTCAAAAGCACGATCGAACGATAAAAACCTCAACGAATTTCATTTAACCTAAATTATTAAACATATAAACCTTAATGTATAAGATAAAACCGCACTTAGCATCGATTTTTTCATAGCACCGGTTGATTTGCCCCCTTCCGTGATTTGATCCTGCGAAATCAAACCAAAAACATCGAATTAGGTCAAAATTGATGCCAATATAATCTTCCTATACTAATAAACAAAAATCTTTTTGTACACGTGTCACTCTCTGGTGACTCGTCCCTTTTAATAATAATATTACATATTAATTTTTTATACACAAAATGTAATATAATATTAATTAATATAGTTAGAGATAAACGTATAAATTCAAATTTAATTAATAATTATCTATAACAAATATAAATGTATCAAATAATATAATAAGTATAATATTATTTAATATAGTTAGAGATCAAACGTAAAATTTCAAATTTAATTAATAGTAAATTACTTTTTTAGTCCCTATGTTTTAGTGGTTTTAACCCTTGAATCCAAAATCAAAAAGTTTAACGTCCTGAGTCTCTAATCGCTCATTCACACCCGTTGTAAAAAATTCAAAAAACTTTTTGTAAGGCAGAGTTCTCTAAGTTCTCATAACTTTTAGAAATTTTCATTTTACCCTAACCATATATATTTGTTAAGACAAAATATATTATTTGGATATAAACAATAATTACTAATAAAGTATCAAATCACATGTACAAGTACTTATAGTGTATAACTTAGAAGACTAAAATTACAAGCGGGTTATCTAAATAAAGTATCAAGTTATCTTTAAAGCGAACACTAAATGGTTTTTAAAAGACATATTTTTTTTGCTATTAAGTATATAACATTGTATTTACTTAAGCTGTGTAATACACGTGTTCAATATTTTCTTCCAATTTTAAATTTATGTTAATATCAATATGTTTTCATCTTAAAAAATGGTTCAACTTCCTAATAACATTGAGTTTTAAATATTAAACTTAGTTTCAATCATATTACGCAACTAAAAACATTATCATCATGCTAAATAAAGACATTATATAATATTATAAAAATTTTAATTTGAATATTTAAATATCGACTACTAATTAAAAAGGTTATTGTAGACGCTCAAATTTATAGTTTAAAAAACTTTAGTCCTATTTTTTTAAACGTGTACTTTATTTTTAGTATGATTTTTTCAAATGTAATATTTTTTATACAATGATGATATTTGTATCTTGTCTCATGATCCATATATCTAAAAATATTATTTATATCAAAAAAAAATTTATATCAGTAATATACATAGTAGAATTTAATTACAATTCATTTACAATAACCTCATAACTTATAAATATTTTTAAAAATACTTACAATTTTGTGATCATTATTATTTTTTTTTTTTTAGTGTTACTTCTTTTTAAGACATATAATAAAATGGATTGTAGTATCTCAAAAGAGAAGTGAGAACTTAGAAAATTATTTTGAATAGCGAAAATATAACGGTTCTTTTATTTTACTATTTTATCTAAATAAGTCATTTCATTAATAAGGATTATATACAAGTTTATAATTTACATTTTTTTGTCATTTAACCCGTGTAATACTATCAATATGTTTTCATCTTAAAAAATGGTCCAACTTCCTAATAACATTGAGTTTTAAATATTAAACTTAATTTTAATCATATTACGCAACTAAAGTCATTATCATCATGATAAATAAAGACATTATATAATATTATAAAATTTTTTATTTGAATATTTAAATGTCAACTACTAATTAAAAAAGTTGTTCTAGACGCTCAAATTTATAGTTTAAAAAACTTTAGTCATATTTTTTTAAACGTATACTTTATTTTTAGTATGATTTTTTTAATATGTAATATTTTCTATACAATGATAATATGTGTATCTTGTCTTATGATCCATATATCTAAAAATAGTATTTATATCAAAGTATTTATTATATCATTAATATACATAGTAGAATTTAATTACAATTCATTTACCATAACCTCATAACTTATAATTATTTTTAAAGATACATACAATTTTATGATCATTATTTTTTTATTTTTTAGTGTTACTTCTTTTTAAGACATAATAAAATGGATTGTAGTATCTCAAAAGAGAAGTGAAAACTTAGAAAATTATTTTGAATAGCTAAAATTAACTGTTCTTTTGTTTTACTATTTTATCTAAATAAGTTATTTCATTAATAAGAATTATATACAAGTTTATAATTTACATTTTTTCATCATTTAACCCGTGTAATACACGGGGTTGTAAGCTAGTGGTTTAATATAGCAGAATTAGGGTTTGGTTCGTTTACGGATATTATTTGGGCGGGAGATTTACTTACCATGTGTGAAGTTGGGCCCATTTTGCTGTATGTATTTTGGTTTGACTTTTCTGGTCAAATGGACTTTGAGGGAACTTTGGTGTTGTTTAATAGATTTTATAAATTTTGTATAAATGTTTTTGGTTTAGGGCTTAGTTCAAAGCCTATGGAAACGAAACCGTTTAAAATCAAACCGAGCTATATATTGGTTTTCGATTCTAAAATGAATCGAAATAGGTAATTGGTTTCTGGTTCAATGTTTGATTCAAGGAAATTCAATGCCGTTAAAACGAGAAATTTGAATTACATTTTCGCCTGATCCTGTTCAGCCCAAATCCAATCTCGTTTGATTGACACTAAAATTGAGGAGCTTAAATTACATGGTAAAGGATCAAATAAAAACAAAATTAACGTACGAAACGTACGAATTGAAGGAAAAAGCAAAAAGTGGCGGTGTCATTTTGGTAATTATCAGCAACTTCAAATTACTGGGGAAAAAGCAAAAAGTGGCGGTGGCAATCTGGTAATTATCAGCAACTTCAAAATTACTCTAGTAGAGTAATTTTGAGCATCTGTAGAGTAATTTTGGGAAATGTAGGGTAATTATCAAATTACTCTAGTAGAGTAATTTTGACTTCTGTAGAGTAATTTTGAAAAATGTCTTGTAGAGTAATTTTGTTAGCATTTAGTTATGGGGTTTAGCTTTATGGTTTAGTTTTTAGCTTTTAGTTTGGGGGGGTGTGTTGGCTTTTTTTAGGTTTTTGGGGGGTGGGGGTGGTTTAGGTTTTTTTTTTTTTTTTTTTTTTTTTTTTTTTGGTTAAAATCGGGTATTTTGGTTTGAAGTCGAAATTAGAATCTGAATTGTTTTGTACACTTTGCTAAATTTGAATTTCGGTTGGTTAAGTTTTCTATGTCCACTAAAAGAATTTTCAAATTGTTGCCTCATAAAGTGAGATTATAAAAAAAGGCTGAGTTAAATGTTAGAGTAAACTGCAATTTTACACCCTGAGGTTAGGGGCCATTGGCATGTCTACCCCCCCCCCCCCCCTAAGGAAATAATTGCAATTTTACCCCCCACTGTTAACCCTTATGTCGCAACCTTACCCCCTGTTAACAGATTCTGTTAAGTCAACGTTTGTTTTGACTGTTATAATGTGTAAAAAGTCGTTTTTGCCCCTGTCTTATTAAAATTATATAAAAAATCAAGAATCAAGTTCATCATCATCATCAGTTCATTCTTCTTCTTCATCATCATCATCAGTTCATCAGGTTCATCATCATCATCATCAGATTCATGAACACAGATTCATAATCCAAACATCTTCATACAAAACAAACCCAGATCTAATAACCCAAAACATCTTCATACAAAACAAACCCAGATCTAATAACCCAAACATCTGCACATGAACATGAACACAGATTCATAATCAATCTTCATACAAAACAAATCCCCTTTGACTTGTTCATAATCAATCTTCAAAAAACCCAGATTCATAAACCCAAACCGACTTAATAACCCAAACATCTGCACATGAACATAACAGATTCATACAAAACAAACCCAGATTCAAAAAACATCTTCATAATAACCCAGATTCAACTGATGATGATGTTTCATAAAAACAAAGCAAACCCAGATTCAAAAAACATCTTCATAATAACCTATATGCACATGAACAAAAAACATCTTCATTTGATTATTGCTACAAGAAAGAAGCACACAAACGCAGTGATTATTTCTACAAGAAAGAAGCACACAAACCCTAGCCACCACTCCAACTTCTACATCATCTAATAACCCAGATCTGGAATAGGAACCACTGTAGGCGGCTAGGGTTAGGGTTTGGAATAGGAAGGAGGTGGTGGCTGAGTTGATGGTGGCGGTGGTCAAGGCAGCAGAGGTGTGAACGGCGTTGGCGGAGGTGAGCAAGGGCGGAGGTAGTCTCTCCATTTCTGCCCGCCGTCTTGGTCGCCATGAATTCCAGCGGCTGGTCGTCTCGATTTCTGGCTTCAATGGGTTGGTTCCGTCTTGGTCGTCTCGAATTCTGACAATTGTTGAACCAGAGGCGGTTGCGGGAGGTGGATCTGTCTTAGTCGTCTCAAATTCCGGCAACTAGTCATCTCGATTGGCCCAATTTCAACGGATGCGGTGGTGGTTATTGGCGGAGAAAGGTGGTTGAAGTGGTGAGTGGTAGACAACGATAAAGATAAAGATGGTGGTTAATTGAGATGGTGAGTTGGTGTTCAGGTTATGGTAATGGTGGTGGGTTTTGGTGGAAGATGTGGTTGGTGTGGGCAGTGATGTAGATGAACGAGATGGGATGTAAGTTTGTGTTTTATTTATTTTTAATAATAATAATAATAATAATAATAATAATAATAAATATTGGGTAAGATTACCAAAATACCCTCACCTATAAGGTCAAACTACCGTTGACTGTTAACAGGTGTAAGGTTGCGACATAAGGGTTAACAGTGGGGTGTAAAATTGCAATTATTTCCTTAGGGGGGGTAGACATGCCAATGACCCCTAACCTCAGGGTGTAAAATTGCAGTTTACTCTAAATGTTATTTTATTCCTAAAGGTTTCATTTTTCTTTTAAACCATGTGTAGTGGTTTAGTGAATAATGTCCCAACCCTTGGGTGTTTTCCGCTATATGGCAGTCCAGTCAGCAAGAGGGCATTATTGGGCGTTTTTACAAAAGGGGCATAGTGGAATAATGCCCAATAATGCCCCAACCAATCATTACACAATTATTAATTTTTTTAAATTAAAAACTAATAATACTTCATTAAATAAAACAAAAATTACAATACTACAAAATTACATTGCAAAATTTTAGGTTTTATAAAAGATCCAAATGAGACATTTAATAAACAAAACTTTTTTGGTTTTAAAGACATCACGAAGATCCACGGGTTCGTGGGTTTAAACGGGGTTAAAAAGGAAGCTTTTAAAGGTATTATAAGGATTGCGGTTTGGTGCATTTGGAAAGCCAGAAACAAAGCGAGGTTTGAGCAAAAGGAGACTAGAATCGGGGAAATTGTCAATGAAGTGAAAGCGTAAGGTTTTTATGGTTTAAAAATAGGAGTAATTTTGAGAACATTGAGTGGGTTGACTGGTGTAAATTTGTATTTATGTAGGTTCGGTGTAGTTTTGGGCCCCTCGGTTTGAGGGTGTCGTTTTGTTAATGAAGTTTACCTTTCAAAAAAAAACAAAACTTTAGGAACTGATATAGCATTTTTGAAACTTGAAATATTAAAGGTTTTGAAGTTTAAAACCTTTTTTTAAATAGAATCAAAGTGCAGGGACTGAATGTGCAAAATCATCTTCTTCTTCCTCACAACAACCTGCAACATCATCTTCTTCAATCTTCTTCTTCCTTTAAATACACACACAAATATTATTTCCTTTGTTTTTTTATTAAAACTAATCATACACACACATGGCAAGGTCTTATTAGGCAAACAAAAACTTCTTCCCCTTTCAGCGTGATTAAAACAACGCCAAAACAAGATTTGCAACCAAACACGCCCAGGGGGTGGATCCCCGGCGTGTTTGGGCATTTTTCGGCACACAAAATGCCCAAATGGGCATGACTATGGGTGGTCTTATGGGTCTAAAAAGATTTCACCGTTGCCATTTTAGTCCACTAGGTTAACTTCATTCATTTTTTTCTGTTAACGAGAAGGGCAATTAGAATTGTCCTTCTCGTTAACAGAAAAAATGAATGAAGTTAACCTAGTGGACTAAAATGACAACGGTGAAACCTTTTTGGACCCACATACAAAAAAATGAAACATTTAGACTAAACTGTCAAAATGATCCAAACCACAAGAACTGAAATGGCATTTAACTCAAAAAGGCTTGAGGGTGAAACTAGATCAGTTTGATTTCTTGGCTTCTTGATTCCTTCAATCTGGTTCCATCGTCTTATGATTTTTTTTCATGCTAAATCAAAAACTAAACCAAAACAACATTTTCATAAAAATAAACCAAAAAAAAGATAAATTCAAATTCGATTTTATACCAAATTCAACCATTTCAAAATTGGACATTTCTTATTGCACGTAAGTGAGTTTTATTACGATATTCATATCTTTGTAAAAGATTTGGTTCATCTCATTTCAATATTTGCTTATTGTCCATTGACTACATCATCTTTTGGTAATTTCATACTCTTGATAACTTGTATATCAGAAGCAAACTTTATGGGTGAAGTTAATTAAGTTATAAGAATAGTAGTGATTATATTGGCATTCTCATAACCCTATAAAATGTAATCTCTAACTATTGCGCACTTCTTTTGAATCATTTTTGTTCCGTATAATGTTCTAACTATTGCGCACTTCTCGTATAATTTTCATATCTCGCGTATAATTTTCAACATTTTTGTTCGCGTATAATTTTATAAGATTACCTGCTTTTTGTTGTAGGCTGTCATGTTCTTCTCGTACTCAGCCTTCCTTTTCTCAGCTTTGGCTACATAAGGTGCCTTGTCCTATGTTTACACCATACAAAGTACCAATACTGAATACCTTTTCTTTACAAAATAGCAATGAATCAATCAACACAAGCATGAATGCTATATCAATCATCTATGTATTATAAGGCGTTTAACTTTTTACGTCAAAACTTTATATTTAAGCCTATCTCCAATGCTACGTACGCCCTTAGCTGCCACGTGTGCCACGTCATATCCTTACAAATCCTTAAAACCCCTTTATTTCATCTACAACCCTACAAATATCCTTACCCTTCTTAATTTCCACCTCATTACTTACCCACTACACACAATATTTAAATAAACATTTTGTTCTTTTACTTTGGGCCCACTCACTTACACAAACAAAGCCCTTGGGGAAGGGCTTAGATGCTAAGGGCATCTATGGACAAAATCTCACAATGCTAAGGGCTTGTAAGGGCATCCCTCCAATGGATGCATTGGAGATAGTCTTAACACATAACTACAAAGTGTTCTTTTTAGTATCTCAAGGCCAATCATATCTGTAGAAGATACAACGTGTTGACAAAATATACAACCAAATTAACCCGTGATATATTTCTAAAAAAATTATCAAATAGATCGTTACAAAATCTTCTAATAAAGACACTCTTATCAATACTAGATACATGTGTCATTTTTGCGCAAAACATTCCCACTTTTGCGCCGATTAGACTCACAGCCAAACACATATGAACACGTATTATAGTTGGTGCAAAATTAGCCACTTATGCACCGATTAGACTGACAACCAAACACATATGGACATGTATTATAGTTGGCGCAAAATTAGCCACTTATGTGCCGATTGAACTGATATCTAAACACATACAGACACGTATTATAGTTGGCGCAAAATTAGCCACTTATGCGTCACATGGCTCAAATTTTGCTGAGACGCGCCTTCTTGCACAACTATTAACACGTGTCTTGTTGCAATCAGTTCCCATTGTCATTGAAACATGTACAACGATCAAACTAACAATTTGAAAATTAAGTCGATGCCTATTTCGGTAAACACATTCAGTCAAATATTTATTCTCATGATTTTCCTCTAAAAAGTCAACGCAAATTATTAAGTTCTCTGGAAAACTAAACGTGTTAAACAAAGTGCTACTTACAGCATCAGACATAGACTTCCATTTTACACCACCAGCTTTCCCAACCTGTTAATCATTCACATATAAACACAAATCAAATCCAACTCAAACTACCAAAACAGCTAATAACTCAATCTCCTAAAACCAAAAACAAAAACAAAAAATCACTCACAGCAGCAACAGATTTGTTATCAGGATGCTCCTCTTTAAACTGCTTCCTAAACTCCTCCCTTCACAAATCAAACATAAACAACATCCTCAAAACCTAATCACCAACAAAAACTAAACAAAAACAACAAAATCACAACAAATACTTACATAAACACGAAGAAAGCACTAGCAGGCCTCTTAGGCTTGTTAGGATCCTTACTAGCTTTCCCCTTAGCTCCAGTTTTCTTCACATTCAACCTAAAACACAACATATCATCACTAAGTCACTAACAAGTTTCAAAATCACAATCGAACGATAAAAACCTAAACAGATTTCACAAATTTACGGAAAATTAAACATATAAACCCTAATGAAAAGTATGTAAGAGATAAAACCGTACTTAGCATCGGTTTTTGTTCCAGCACCGGTTGATTTGCCTTCTTTCATGATTTAATCCTGCAAAATTGAACAGAAAACAGCGAGTTAGGGCAAAATTGAGGGCAAAATTGGTGTAAGATGGCGAAATTAGATCGGAAGTTTGATGAAAAAGGGGGAAACATACGCAGTTAGTGAGAGATTTAGGGTTTGAATCGTTTGTTGAGATGAGAAATGAGGTTTGAAGTGGTTTTATAAGGCTATAACCCTTGGTGGGAAATGGGAATATTATTTGGGCGGGAGATTTTTTTTCTTACAAAAGGGCTTGTGAGGCTCGGAAATTTGCTCGTCCCTCGGTTAAAACCGAGCAGCTCGGTTCGGTTTAAAAACGAACCGAGCACGAGCATAGGTACGTTCGCTCGTTGCTCGTTCGGTTTCGATCGAATTTATTTTTATTATTATATTATATATTATATTTATTAAATATATATATTATATTTATTAAATATAATAAACATGTAACATATCCAACCCTTAGAATCCTCATATCTTCGGTTCAAAAAAAAAAAAAACCCTAATCTCTGTCATGCAGTTAAAAAAAAGATGGGTGTTTTATGGGTTTGAATTGATGTTACCGTATCAAATTTTATGTTTTGAATTCAATTTTTGATTGAAGATGTCTGGAATGACTTCAACGCCTGTTTTTGAAGTTATTTTGCATTTTAGATGTTCTTAAACATTAAACATTTGGATGACATTTTGTGTTTATTTTTGTGGGACTTTTTACGTTTCAATTTTGTTAAATTGTTAAAGTGTGTGAGAGACATATAAGTTGGTGAATTTTGGTGAATGAATGGTTGTGTAGGAATGCTAAATAAAACTGAGCAAACGCCAACCGAACCGAGCGGCTCGGTTCTAAACCGAACCGAGCACGAGCATAAGATTTTCGCTCGATTTCCTAAATCCGAACCGAACCGAGCGGCTCGGTTTCAAACCGAACCGAGCACGAGCAGACCTCCGTTCGGTTCGGTTCGGCTCATGAACACCCCTAGTATGTATATTCGTTTTACTTTTGTGGTGAAATGGGACTATGAGGGGTTTTCATGTTTGACTGATTGGTGTTTGGTGGTGTTGCTTAAGACAATGTATAGTGGGGTCTGCTAAGCATCATGTTGTGGGCGTCATGAACACTCTCCTGTGAGTGTGGTAAGGTCACTCGGGCCACTTAGAATTTTTTTTAAGCGGGTAGTGGCTACACCGCTGCCAGTCTGTCGGATAGGAAGTTGGGTAAGCAAAAGTCGATGAGGGTTGTTGATGTTAGGTTTTATTAGCAAAATTAAGCACAGAGCTTTGTTGATTTTGGGGGTTTATGGATTCTTGGTGGTGGAATTAAACATTTAAACACAAGGCTTTGATGTTTTGAGGGAAAGTTATTTTTGGGTGTGGAGTTAAACATAGGTTGGTAATGAAGATGATGGTATTTTTGTTCTTCCCTTGCATTTTTATCACCATCTTCTGATCTTCAACAACAACAATAATAATAATAATAATAATAACAAATTTATTTTTATTAAGTCATATGTTTTATTCTTTTTAAATTAAAATTATTAATTTACTTTTAAACAAAAAAGAAGATGGTTGTTTAGAGTAGTTGATGTTGGGTTACGTGGTGGGTAATGACTGTAGGATGTTAGGGTAGGAATGGCAAGTGGTCCTTCCCCTTAATGAGCGCAAGAGGGAGGTTCAAAAGTTTGTGTGTGGAATGTGGACCTCATTGATTAGCCAATGAAAAGCCTCCGTTTAGAGGGGTGTCATTTTCACTACACTTCATCTAATAGATTTGTAAAATCTATATATGTTGGTTGCAAGTGTTCAATATACGGGTTCAAACTCAAAAGCTATCTAAATGAAACCGTTCAATATCATATGGAGTTATATATTTGGTTTCGGTTTTACAACCAATAGAAAAATGTAAACAATTTTGGTTCTAGGAAACTCAATTAAGTTAAAACCGATGAACTTGAATTAAGTTTTGCTACACACTCAATTTCTTGAAACCAAAACTAGGGAGCCTAAATTACATTTTGAAACTTTTTTCACTTCGGTTTTGGATCTCAGTTAAAAGATTTTCAAACTGAAAAAACCGAAACTCATACCATGAAAATCCCTAGTTTTGATTAAAACAAAATATAAGGACTTCATTTTGGCAAGTCCATGTGTGTACTTGTTATCTCATAATGTAAAATCGTAGAAACAAGTCTATGTGTGTACTTGTTATCTCATAAGACCATGGAGTGTGTTTCTCCTTCTCCCAAGTCAACATCAGTGCCACATCACCCTCCCCTTCCACCTCATCATCCTCCCCTAAACATGGGGTGTGGTTCCTCCTTTTTCCCCATTCCTCTTCCATTTTTTATTTTTATTTTTTTAATACCAAATTTCTTAAAAAATAAAAAGTTTTCATTAATTAAAAATAAAATTACATAGCCTAAAAAATAAAAACATAATTTAAAAAAAAAAAACTAAAGCCCACTTCCACTTCCTCCTAACAATTTCTTTGTGATTTTGTCTTTCATCCTTGAGAGCACCGCATGGTCTCTTTAGAGTACACTTTCGATGTAAATTCTCATTAGTCGGAAGTCTTCGGCTTCTTGATTTTGTATATCAAATTCGAGTCGGCTCCTATCAAACTCAAGTCTCTCCCTTTCCCTCGTCGTCGCTTATTCATTTCCTTCTCTTTCTTTTTGTACCTATCCTCTTGTACTCCCATGAAATGGTTGAATTTTTGTAAAGCTGTATCAAGTTTAGACGCATCACTCGAGCTCGTTCCATTTGAACCCGAAGCCTTCTGAGAGACTGCTTTTTTAGCTTGATTCCTTCCAGTTGGCCGCTCTGATTCAGGAGTTGGAGCTTCATCTTCGAACTCGGGATTATCATTTATATTGATAGCACAACGTGCATCCGAACTACCCGTACTATAATTCCCCGACGCACTTGTTTTAGATCTTTTCGCTTCTGAAACCTCATTAGCTACCACCTTCCACTTCTAACATTTTCTCAGCATTTCATACGGCCTCATGTAATTTCACGGCCCGTGTTTCGTGGTATACCTCTCAATAGCCAACGACAAAATAGTTGCATCATCTTCACCACTTTTACGATTGTTCCATGCATGTTGATATATACCCGCAAACAAACCAATTTTTCCGTTCATCTCTCTAAATTTTGAACTAACGGAATGGACAAATCGATATGGGTCACGTTACATCAATTTTAAAAATTCTTTACAAACTTGGTTATAAAAGCCTTCACGTTTTAGGTTGTTGGGTAAAAATTAAACTTAAAATATAATAATTCTTTTGAAATAGAATATAAATATTAATACTCTATTTAAATATAAAATTAAAAAATATACCTAAAGTCGGATCGCTAGAAGCTTTAACTCCATCGATAGCGTGTTGTATACGAATGGGGGTTGGGTCGAGGAAGTAGCAGGTGTGTTGGGAAAGCATGGGGGCAGGCTCGGATCCATGATTTTTTTGGATGTTGAAAATGGATTTGAGATTAGTTAAGGATATTGAAAATGGAATGAGATTTTAAAGATGAAAATGTGGTATATATAGGTTTTTATTTTTTTATTTTTATTTATTTATTTATTGAAAAGTGACCGTTTTCAACGGTAAAAAATTCTAGCTCGGGGTGGACGGGAGAAATTCCCAGATTGTACCAAAGGTGGGACCCGGGCGCCCACGTGGGGGGGGGGGGGGGGGGTTGTTCCCCGTCGAGGTCCCCCTTCACGTCTGCACCCTGCTCCTTGTCCCGATACCACACCAGACAGTCTATTGTCAAATCGTAGAAAAAAAGGTATGTTTTATAGTCACCGTAGATATGTTTCTCATTTCTTTAATTTCTTTAATTTGATTTCCTCTTATGATTATTTTTTTCATCCTACATCAAAAACTGAACCAAAACAAATTTTTGTATGAATAAACCAAACAGATAAATTTGAATTCGATATTATACCAAATTCCACCATTTCCATATTGAACAATTCTTATTTCACATAAGTGAGTTTTAGTTCGATATTCACAAATAATTATATTTCAAGAAGATTTGGTAGTTCATCTCATTTCAATATTTGCTTCTTGTCCATTTACTACGCCATTTTTCAATAAATTCATATTTGGATTAATTACATATTTGATAATTATATATCACATGAAAAAATTTATTGGGTGACACTCTTTTAAGTTATAACAATATCAGTAGTGATAATAGTGGCATTCTCATAATTCTCATAATAGTATAAAATGCAATATTTAAGTATTGCACACTTCTTTTAAATCATTCTTATTTTGTTGAATTTACATATCCCGCGTAGAGGTAATAAATAATAATGGGAACGAAAATCCCTTTTTTGTTTCAACCATACACAGGATTCCATTCCATTTTTTATGAAGTCTAATAAAATCATACTATCAAAACACCTTTCTAATAAAATCATAACATCGAAACACCTTTTTATAGCACTTGTTGATGAACCGATCATAAAAGGTTAAAAAATCACGATAGCTAAAACTATACACATGTAATAGAACTAGAAGACCATGGCTAGCATGTGTTAAAATATCACATGTTAAATATGCTATTTGGTTAGTTAAAGTAAATAGTAATATGCTATTTGGTTGGTTAAAGTAAATGGTAGTTTAGTTTGTTTAAGAGTAGTTTGTTTACCTTTTAATGAGGTTTTTAGTGGTTCAGACCTCTTACTGGTTCAGCATTTAATGGTTCAGACTGTTTGTTTCGCGAGCAGATGTCTGAATGATTCAGACATTTGCCTCTGAATGATTAAGTATTATACTGAGTCTGAATGGTTAAAGCCTCTAATCTGAATTGGTCAGACATTTGCCTCTGAACGGTTAAGCATTATACTGGCTCTTAATGGTTCATACCTCTTACTGGTTTAGCATTTAATAGTTCAGACCCTCTTACTGGTTCAGCACTTAACCATTCAGAAGTTACCAAAGAGCACTTTAGTCTACAACTAGTTATTTGTTAATATGCAAACTCTATAAATATGATTGATGATGTATTTCATTATTTGCTTAAGAATAAAAATATCCAAATATATACTCTAATTCCTCACATTTCTTGCTATTTCAATTTTTTGATGTCATCAAAGTTACGCTCGATCCAAATGCAAAACGTACTTTATTCCGTTTGTTTGTTGATCCAAGAAATACAAATACAATTTCAGGAGTATGCCATCAATAAGTTGCTCTCAAATCAATTTACTTGATACAGTTATGGAATATGGGGAAGGTTCATTTGAGAAGAAATTTAATGTGAGAAGAAAAAGAAGAAAGGGCATAATGGTAAAACATTAAATAGTTTATAACTACTTCCATTAATTATGTTATCTCTTCTTAATAAAGAAAAAACATTTTATCCTACACATTTCAAAATTTATCCTACATATATATCTTACACTTACCGAAATTTACCCTAAACATATCTAAATTTATCATACATATTTAAGAATTTATCCTACACATACTAAAATTTATCCCACACATACTAAAATTTATCCTACACATGTCGAAAATTGTCTTCCACCCTAAATTATTTTATCTTGAAAGGGTATATTTAAAATGGGAGTTACAAGTTTTAATTAGTTAGCTAATTAATTACAATTAGAAATTTACCTATATGCCCTTATTAATAACATTAAATACACATATTAAATGAACTAAAATATAGCATTTCTATTGGTTTAAAACTTATTCTTTTTATTCTTACAAAATTTTTCTTCTCATTTGAACCCTTCACTATGGAATATAAACACTAGTGTTGTTTAAATACCACAGCCTCACGGTGGGTGCCAAACTATTTTGGTCAAAAATCAGACTAGGATAATACAATCAAATCTTATTTTGTGAGGTGTGATGCTTGAATTAAATGGCAAATGTATGAGCAATTTGTAGATGAAATGAACAAGAGACACAAGGATTTGTACGAGGAAAAAGCCCTTGATCAAGATATGATCTCCGGCACAAAAAACATCGGGTGATGGAAACTACCGATCACCAACTATATTAAACAAGTAAAGGTTACAAATCGGGATGACAACAAGCTTGTTACAAGGATCACTAGTGTGCAAAAATGTATGTAATCGCCAATGAGTTGCAGAGAGCTTTCGAGAGTGTGTGTGTTTGCTATTTTTTTTTAACTATCAAGCTCGTTATCCCCTTTAAAAATAGAAACAAACTAAATAACAAACAATCCGCAAATTGTGCTAGCTTCTCATGACTTCCATAACGGTCACTCAAGCTATACACGTGCAGAATATGGGAGCATATTCCCCTGGAATCTCGGCAAGACTAAGTCCCACTCGTTCATTCCTGCAAAACAAGTTCAAATATAGTGGCAACAACCGTTAGTGTAAGGATAATAATGAGGATCCTGGATCCTTAAACCTGCAACGTCTTCTGATGATCCTTAATTCAAACAGAACTGAGGATCCGTGATCCTGGCTGCACTTGAGGATCCGTGATCCTTAGACTTAGAAAATCCATCTCTAACATGGACTTTGAGGGATCTTTGATGTTGCTTAATAGATTTTATAAATTTGTATATATGTTTTTGGTTTAGGGCCTAGTTCAAAACCTATGGAAATGAAACCGTTTAAAATCAAATCAAGCTATATATTTGGTTTTCGATTCTATACTGAATCGAAATAGGTAATTGGTTTCTGGTTCAATGTTGGATTCAAGGAAATTCAACGCGGTTAAAACGAGAAATTTGAATTACATTTCAGCTGATCTTGTTCAACCCAAATCCAATCTCGTTTGATTGACACTAAAATTGAGGAGCTTAAATTACATTTTAATTTTTTTTTTGTTAAAATCGGGTATTTCGGTTTGATGTCGAAATTAGAATCTGAATTGTTTTGTACGCTTTGCTAAAGAGTGTGGCTAAATGCACCTCCATTTTTACTATTTATACCTCTCTTTCCAAAATATCATTTTTATAATTTTTTTAAATTCCACCCTTTACCTCTTATATATTATTGTTTTGTTCAACTATTTACGGGTTTTTTTGTTCATTCCCTGTTTGTGTTTTATCCATTGTTGATTATTTTGTTTAAAAGACTCCTGCTGCTATCAATCACGTGAAGTGGCACAATACGAAGTGCTTCCAGTCCACTCGCTACTCACCATAATATCTTCTTCTTCAACAAAAGTGCTCAAGCTTTATTTTTAATTATTAACAAGGGCAAATGAATTTTTGAAAAAGATGACGAACGCTTTTGATGAATTTGATAGAGGAATTTTGCAGATAAGAGACATTTTCTAAATCAAAAGAATATAGTTGATCATTTAGTTAGAGTACATACCAAGAACACTCAACCAATTAGAACTATTATTAAAATCAAAGTTGAAAAAAAAATGTTTCTTCAATAGAATCCTTATCTATTCACATGTATATCTAAATATTCAAATTATGACGAGTAGATCCCTAGACAAAATAGGGATATTTCCTAATATAAATTTTCAAAAAAATAGAAAATACAAGGGTTGATTGTATTTATTTACAAACTTCAGGTGGAAGTGCAACCAGTAAAATAAAAAAAAATGAGAGTGCATTTAATAACACCCTTTGCTAAATTTGAATTTCAGTTTGTTCAGTTTTCTATGTCCGCCCTTATGATTTTTTTTTTCATGTGAATTCAAAAACTAAACCAAACAACCTTTTCATATAAATAAACCAAAAAAAGATAAATTCAATTTCGATTTTATACCAAATTCAACCATTTCAAAATTGGACATTTCTTATTGCACGTAAGTGAGTTTTATTATGATATTCATATCTTTGTAAAAGATTTGGTTCATCTCATTTCAATATTTGCTTATGTCCATTGACTACATCATCTTTTGGTAAATTCATACTCTTGAAAATTTACTAGTAGAGTGCCCGCGCGATGTGGCGGGGGCGACACTTTGGATTGCGGTACTCGTTTCTGGTAGTTTTCTTATTCGTGTAATATTTATGATAACATTATTGTGGTGGATATATGTCATTAGTGTTAGACATATGTAAAGTTTTGTTTTTTTTTAATAAAAAGTAATAATTAAAAGACAAAAAATTGTGTTTTTTTATAAAAATTAATAATCAAAACACAAAAAATAAAAGATAAGTTGTTATAATTGTAAAGTATGTTTATTTTATTGGTTAAATTATAAAGTAAAATTATATTCTTTAAAGTACATAACTTTTTTAAATATCCACATAGTACTCATCCAATAAACTTTAAGTTTAAAATTTTCGTTTTTATAAAAATAAAAAATAGTATTTGACTCGTAAGTACGTTTTAGAGCTTTAACTTAAATTGTTAAATTTCGGTTTTTTATATATATAAAAAATTTATATTTTTATAAAATTTCAAAAATTGTTTTTATAAAAAAATAGGATGTTAAAAGTTTATATCTTTATTAACTTTATATCATACTATATTAACTTTATATCATACTAAGTTCAGATTTTTAGTTCCTAACTAATCTTATCTATATGAGTCTACTTTTAACTTATAATCCATAAAAATATGCAACACAATCTACTATGTATCTAGTCAAGTTGGTAAAGAATTCTTTTGAAACTGGCTAATATTATCTAGAACAATATAGTTGAACTTATAATTCCTAAAAATTTACAACACAATTTAGTATTTATCTAGTAAAGATTGTAAATTTCTGGAGTATTTTATTTATATTACTTGTTACAAAAAATGTTTATAAAAGAATTATTTTTTTATAAAACAAAATGTTTACTTTATAAATAAAGAAAAAAATAGTTTTACACATGTAAAGTTTCGTTTTTTTTTTTAAAGATGATAATCAAATGACAAAAAATAAAAGATAAGTTGTTATAGTTGTAAAGTAAGTTTATTTTGTTGATTAAATGATAAAGTTTTGTAATTTTATTCTTTAAAGTTCATGACTTTTTTCTAAATATCCACATGGTACTCATCCAATAAATTTAAGTTCAAAATTTTTGTTTTTATAAAAATAAAAAATAGTAGTTGACTCGTAAGTACGTGTAACATCCCAATTTTTATAAAATTAAGCTTCTTTATAAATTATTTAAACTATGGATGTAAGGTGTTATACATGGTTAATTCCCATGATAGGAAATGAAATTAAGCAATTTTAAGACACTAAATGTAAGTCTTTGATCAAACGGGGGCTGAATTGCAAATAGTAAAACTTAGTTGGATTAGTCAACTTAAATAGGTGTTAACTAAGGAATTGTGGGGAAAAAAAGAAAGTTCCAGATAACTCTTGTGGGTTTGAGGAGAAGCGACGGTGTAGTGGGAAAACAAGGTGGAATCATTAAGAAACCTTCAAGAAATTCATATAATCTCATCCATCAGCAACTAAATTAACATCTCTACATGATTCTGATTCTATAATCAATCCAAGGTATGTAAAAGAGCATTTCTATTTTCCTTATGAGTAACTCCTTGTATATTCATGGGTTTATATTGATGCATGGATTACAAAAGGGGCAAACAGTGGTTAGTTGGGATTGTTAATATGTTTGATTTGATGATTATACAAAAATGATAAGAGGTGTAATTGAATTCTAGGGTTCTTGGTGATATGTGAAGGTTTTCAACCTATATTAGATAAATCTGACTTGATTTTATACGGAGCCTAAAACATTGTTATAACATACATAAGCTTAAAGAGTAGAAATAATATTATTGTGTTCATGTTGGTGATAAGCTAAGTTGTTTTATTAACCTATTTCTAATGCATATCAAGTGTTTGATAAAACGCCCCAAAGAAGATTTTATTACTAATTTGAATGTTTTCCTAAAAACTTAGGATAGGGAAATCTTTGTAATGGGTCAAAATGAAAGCATGTTCAGTTGTGTGAATGAGTTGCATTCCAAGTTAAAGATATGCTATGTGTAATGGACTTGCATATTCAATTATGTTGAAATTATCCAACAATCATATCACTAAGATGTTGCACGTTAAAGACTATTTCATTATATGTTGGTGTTTATATAATAAAGGGCCGATGATTCAATACAAGATACTAGGAGATCTTCATGGCACAGGTAAGTAGTTCTTTAATTTAGCTACTTTATACAATGTTTAATATAAAGTTTAATATTCCCATTACTAGTGGTAACTTATGCGTTTCAAAGATCAAGTGTTGGTTTAGTTTTTCCTTTTGAATTTGTTGAAAGTGAATGTGTTATTAGACTTAAGAATCACAAAAGAGTTATGTGATCAAACGAGTCAAGAAAATTGTTGTTGACAGTACCCTGGCCAGCCACTTGCAGAGCCTGTTTTGTGGTCTTAAATATTCTATTTTGACATGAATTTTGGTCAGGAGACAGGAGTTAGCTAACACTATAATGTATTTTAACTGAATAATAAATCACACCTATAGTAGCGTATCGAATGCGATTAACTATTCACAAGGATTAAAACTTTGGCTTATGACTGAGATAAACATCAGTTAGTGTTTGTTTAAATTATTGAAAAAAAAAATTAATCTATTGTATGATATGGTTTGCTATGTCGCTGGCTCATGTTTTCGTATCTTAAGTTCAGTTATGGAATGAAGTGTTTACAAGTCCTTGAACTAGATAGTCAAGGGTTTTTTTTGGAGCTTGAATACTCAAACGATGGGACATGTCAGTTTTCAACGTTGCGTCTAACGATTTCGGATGCAATCTAGTGTTAATACAAAGGGGTTATCAAACATATTAAGTATGTTAACTTATGAAGGAAAGGCCTAAATGCTTTTTCATGTTGCCAAAGCATTGAAAGTAATGGATTGCGTATTTATGAGGTATGTTATGTTTCATTGGTAAGAGGGTTGCAATCATCTAAATTTAAGGTATTATGCATTGCCTTAAGGTGTTCGGGTGAAAATTTGTTTCATTGTGTAATATATCATTCCCCATTATGCTGGTATTCTTAACTAATTTGTGTGTATATCTAACATGGGGTGTTGTCGATGTTGTCAGGCACCAAAGCAAGTTATAAATATGGAAGCGAATGATCAAGTCTTCAACAGAAATGTGAAGAAGTCAAAACAAGTCTTATGTGATCAAGCCTCATTATTTTTCGGATCAGATACATCTTTTAAACTTAATGGGTTAATAATTATAGGTGTATATTCATTAAAAACTTGAGAAAGATTACTAGATTTACACTAATGTAGTTATTTAAACTTCATTGATGGGTAGTAAACCCATATATATGTTTTTTTTTTTAAATTTGGGACCTAAAATTCCGTAACGAATTTGATGAGCTAAGACTATATTTAAATGGGTGTTACAGTACGTTATACACCTTTAACTTTAATTGTTAAATTTTGTTTTTATATATATAAAAAATTATATTTTTATAAAATTTTAAAAACAGTTTTTTTGTAAAAAACAGGATGTTAAGAGTTTATATCTTTATTAACTTTATATCATAGTAAGTTCAGTTTTTTTTTGTTTAGCTTTAAAGTTTATTACTTTAGTATTTTTTTAGTTTTTTTTTAGAACGTCGACTTTCAATTTATGCAACCAAGGTCGCACCTCCCGCAATGGGAGACCCACCACCCTACTCTGGCCAGTTATGTTGTTTTAATCGGGCCCATACTAACATCAGAGTTTGGCTAGGCGTTCAAGGAAAAACCACATAGGTACTCGCACGAGTGATTAATAGGGAGTGACCCCCACCTATGTGTAAAGGGTGCTATACACCCCCCGTCCTCTCACATACTTACAGGTGGGGCCTGCGTGGGACCGACAATTTTTCTCTCAAAAGAGGGGTGTAGAAAGTAATAGGGGGGTGCGTATAGAATTAGCCATGTGTAAAACCTTGATGGCTCCAAGACTTGAATCCCGGACCAAAGCCGGTTCCTAAGCCTTATCATTGCCTTTGGTGTCCACTGGGCCAAGGGCCAGGGACTATTATTTTTTAGTTAAGAAATACAAATTATTAGATTAATATCCAAGAATAACTGTAATATCTTATAATTTCAGCTTGACTATATCTAACTGCAATATCTGTTTATTGCAACTTTAGGATATTAACTTATATAAGTTTAGTTGACTTGTAAATTTAGGATACTAACTTTATTTTGAACGTTATTAATGTGGTCAATAACTACATTATATTAACACAAAAAATAAAGTTCAAATATAAAATAAGCTTTATTCATACGTCTAGATCAAACATAACAGCTGAAAATGAAAAAAAAAACATAAAAACACTTGATAGATTTCATATTAGACTGCATGAAATCTGTTTCGTTTTTTAATTGACACTCGAGGTATTTTAAATCGGGTTTTCTGGTTTGTGCTTGAATCGACAGTATCTTCTAATTCCTCTTCTTTGTCATTGTCATCAGAATCGTCTAAAGTAATAACCTCAGAGAGTCTTTTGGATCTCTTCCCTTGAGTCTCAAACTTTCGATCCTTAAAAAGGACAAAAATTGAATACAAAAGTTAAAAAAAGATTAAATAAACCTTAAAATTACCTCTTCACTAAATTCACGTTAAAGATTAGACTTGTATGGACTAAACATTGCACCATAAGAAATAATATCAACACTTTTATCACCATCATCCTGCAATAAAACACACATATAATAACATAACGAACATGTTAATATGAAAGATATACGCAAAAATAATACTTAGAAACCAGCAAAATCAATACCTTAGAAGCTTGTTCGACAAATGGGTTGTTTAAATAGGCACGTGCATCATGCAACTGAATCTGAAAAATCAAATAAGTTAACATTCACATAAAAGTAAATAAAAGAAAACAATTATTCACTGTTGCGATATAACTGAACTGACCTTAGAATTTTGAATCTCGCATGCTTGTTTCCTCTCAACAATTAAATTCAGAACTTGATCCATTTTTTAACTTTGTTTAGCAATAGATATAGGGGTGTCCTCCTATGTATTTATAGTAGTAACTATATAAGCGCATTAGTGTTTAATTTTAGATTTGACATCCCTTTATTTAGGAAGTTTGTTGTAGTTAGTTTTAAGTTTTTATAAGATATATCGAAGTACAGATATTAGGCAGTTTTAATAAAATAAAATGTGACACATAATATCTTCATTTTATGTTACGGTACTTTTAATTCTTTTTGTTTTTGTTTGCGTAGATGAAGCCCATCTTTGTAGATTAGGCGCATTAGATCACAAGTATTAATTACTTATACATTAAAGCATTATCGACTTGTACCTTTTAATCCGTACGTCGATATTGAACAAGACAACTACCGAAACGTTGACAAAAATATGTAGATCGTCATGCTATATTTGGATTTTTTTTAAACAGTATAGTTTATAAGGTATGTCAAGAATACATAAAAAAAATTATAAACTTGTTGTGGATGGATGAAGTGTAACTAATTATCTATAATTTTGTTAAAACCTTAGGGATTTAAGTGTAATAAGTTTAGGGGCTAAAAAATAAATAGTGTTTAAAAGACTAAACTACCCTCATTTTATGGGTCTTTCTATAAATAAAGTAGGGGAAAAGTTCTTATTTTTTGGGTATCTTAAAATACCCCTTTCTCATTCATTATAATATAGTATAGATATATCAGAAGAAAATTTTATGGGTGAAGTTAATTAAGTTATAAGAATTTATATTAAATGTAAGGTTAGGATATAATAGAAAGTTTTTTTGTTTATGAATGCTAGGAAGTAATCCTGACCATTAACTGATTTAATCAAGTGCTAAGATTAAATGAGTGAAATTAAAAAAGAAAAAAAGAGGCGCGTGAGTTTGTGTAAGAGCATTCTAGTCTATCCAGAATAATAATTTCTCTCTCCTTCAATTCCCCCCATTTTTTAAACGTTAATAACTTTTTCATACGTCATTATTTTTTTATAAAAATTGCACCAAAAAAACGAGCGTTTTTTATCTTTAAAACGAGTATATTATTGCTATATTTTCGAAAAAAAATTTCGAAAACCCAGTTGCGTAAAACGCAATGGAAAAAAAACGTAAAAATGATTTTTTTTTTCTAAAACGCAATGGCCAGAAAACACTTAAAAATGTTTTTTTTTTTCTAAAACGCAGTAGCCTAAAAACACAAAAGAAATTGTACTTTCTAAAACGCAATAGACTGAAAACACATAAAAATGTGTTTTACCTAAAACGCAATGCACCAAAAACACAAAGAAATGTCTTATTTCTAAAACGCAATGGTCAGAAAACACTAAAAAATGTCTTTTTTTCTAAAACGCTATGCACCGAAAACACAAAGAAATGTCTTATTTCTAAAACGCAATGGCAAGAAAACACTTAAAAATGTTTTTTTTTTTCTAAAACGCAATGGACTGAAAACACATAAAAATGTGTTTTACCTAAAACGCAATGGACTAAAAACACTTCAAAAATGTGTTTTTCTAAAACGCAATGGCCAGAAAACACATAAAAATGTCTTATTTCTAAAACGCAATGGCCTAAAAACAGAAAAGAAAGTGTTCTCTCTAAAGCGCAATGGACTGAAAACACATAAAAATGTGTTTTACCTAAAACGCAATGACTAAAAACACTTCAAAAATGTGTTTTTCTAAAACGCAATGGCCAGAAAGTGTTCTCTCTGTCTACGAAAATGAGGTAATTTTCAGAAAATTAAATTTTCTGATGCAGTTTTATTAAAGCAATTTAATCAAAAAAAGTCCCCAGCCAGGGGCTCTGCTCCTTGGACCCCGTCAGGGGCTGCCGACCCTTGGACCCTACTCCCAGGGGCTCTGCCCCCGAACCCACGCCAAGATCGTAAAACGCAATGACTCAATCAAAAACCCAGATCATAAAAATACAATTCAAAAATTTCTTACATAGATCGAAGCCGATTTCTTCAGATTTCTTCACCGATTGACGAAATTTGAATGTTAGAAACACTTATCAGCGATCGAATCGAACGAATCGAGTGATTCGCTTCAAAATCACAGGGGAAAAAATGAGATATTGTATGAAATTAAACTGGGTTTCTTCAAAAAAGTTGAAGAACACGTTGATTGGGTGTTTGAATCATTGATTGATGACGAAAATCGAACTATAATATAGTGATTATTGAGATAGAAAGTGAAGAAAAGGTGGAAGATAGTGGGTTTTGAAAATGGTGGGTTTTGAAGTTACAGAGAGAAGAAGGGAGAAGATCAGGTAAAATTGACTAAAATACTCTTCCTCTTTATTTTAAATTTCGACACATGTCATAATCCTATTACTTCCTATCCTTTCTAGCCAAAATAAACTTCATATTTAATCTTCATCCATAAAATGTAATCTCTAACTAATGCGCACTTCTTTTGAATCATTTTTGTTTCTTATAATTTTTATATCTCGTGTATAGGAAATAAAGAAAATGGAAATCTTAATTTCCAACCATTCCAATTTTTATGAAACTAAGGCGGAAAGATGTGGGGTTATGATTGGAACATGATTCGTTACATAGGAACATGAATGAAAGGCTACACCATCCTCCTCCTTGATTGATGGTGGTTGGCATAGATTGGACCACGATTACCACGGCTCTCACATTTGAAAATTTTGAGACAAAAACATATTAAAATAATAAAGGGGATAGTGGTTTAAATCATAACCACATTCTTAGGGTAGTGGTTTTGGATGGTCGGTGACATGACGCCTATATGGAGGGTCATGACCATACCCTTTAGCCAATAAAATCATACATTCAAAACACCTTTTTAAAGCACTCCTTGAAGAATTGATCATAACTTTTTTTTAAAATCAAGATAGGTATAACTTTCAAAAATCAAGATAGGTAAAACTATATATATGTAAGGCTACAGGGTGTGGGGGGCATGGGTTGGAACATTATTTGGCACATAGGATCATTAATCAAATGGACGTTATCCCCCTCCTTGATTGATGGTGGTTCGCATTGATTAAATTACGCTTATCACGGTCTTCCCATTTATGATTTTGAGACAAAAATATATTAAAAAAAAAGAGATAGTGGTTTGGGTCATGACCACACCTTTAGGGTAGTAGTTTTGGATGGTGAATTAGAGGTGGATGACAGGACGTCTATGTGGAAGGTCATGGTGTTCACAAGGGTTATGACCACACCCTTTAGCCTAATAGAAGTAGAAGAACATGGCTAGTACTTGTTAAAACAAGTTAAATATCACATGTTAAATATGCAAGTTGGTTAGTCAAAGTAAGTATTAGTTATTATCTGTTAAGTTTACAACTAGTTGTTAATATACAAACTTCACAAATATGATTGTTGTATTTCATTCTTTGCTTTCAAATAAATTCACGTGATTCAATGGAATACAAACACTAGTTAGTTAAAATAGCTCGCGACTCAAAACACTTTTGAAAAAAAGCACGCTTGTAACAAACTCATGTAATTTTTTAGTCGCGGTGAGGTGAGATCTTGTGTTGACTCGCTACTATATTTAGTTTGATTTTTGTTTTAGCTTAGTTTTGATTTTAGCCCAATATTAAGGCCCATACTTAACCCAACCTCCATATCTAAACTACCAGAACAAACATGACCTACGGGCTACGCACAACCTCTAAACCACTAGAACAAATATGACATTTGCATCTCCACAAGCTCATATTTGCTTTTATATAAACAAGCCGCCTTGACAAGTCATGAGTGGGCATGAACCTTATTTGAGCTCAAGTTTTCAACTCGCTCGACTATTTTGAGTCGAGCCGAGCTAAATGGAGACCCTGGTGATCTTTAAAACAATATCGTATAAGTGTCTCATCATTGATGACACAATGACATGTCTAACAAGCTAGGGTAACAAACTGCTAAATCTCATAGGTGACATAAATAAGCTAATTAAATCAAGTACTTTATTAACAGAAAATGGGTGTGAGTTTTCATGATTTTGAGTTTAAAATTAAACTTTAAGCTCAAGTCATGTAAAATTTGTGGTTTCAAGTTTCATTCAACGACCCATTTGACGGCCATAGGCCATATGTTGCCCAAAATCATAACAACACAAATCAACATAAGAGAAAGAAGCACCAGCCAAAGTAGGTTTCTAACAGAAAACACCTAAAGAAGACATGATTTTAAAGATATAAAAACCAAAGATTATTTTCTTGCCCTAGCGCACCATATAGCCTAATAACTATTCTATGCACTCGTGTTCTGTAGCCAGAACACCAGTCTAAACATAGCAATTACTTAACAGTCTAAATTCAGATTACATAGAAAGGTAACTGTTCAAACCATCATTAAGCAAAACCTTCTTCATGTTTCCTGGTTCACTCATCATCTTCCTCCTACACAACACAAAAGAACCATTAATCAACATTAGTTTCTGTAATGCATTTCTAGACAATCATCAACCATTCACCCCAACTGTCAAAATTCCTCAAGTTTCCCTATTTTTTAAAGAATTTTGTGAGCAGAAATACTTGTATAAAATTGTATGATTATGATGTTTCTTATAAAGGAGATAGTGGTAAATTCATCGGTTATTGTGCAATGCTTAAAAACAAATTTTGATAAAACAAATGGACACTTGAGTTAAAGTTTGAACAACATACATCATCACTGTCCTCTCCATCATTGACCTCGGATTTGGATTTGTCAGAAGCATCATCCTCATCGTTACCACCAGCAGCCTATTTCATTGCAACAAACACATAATCAGTGAACAAAATCTTAATATGCCAATAATAAAAGATGCACAATTAACAAAGATTACCTGCTTTTTGTTGTAGGTTGCCATGTTCTTCTCATACTCAGCCTTCCTTTTCTCAGCTTTGGCTACATAAGGTGCTTTGTCCTATGTTTACACCATACAAAGTACCATTATTGAATACCTTTTCTTTACAAAATAGCAATGAATCAATCAACACAAGCATGAATGCTATATCAATCATCTATGTATTATAAGGCGTTTAACTTTTTACGTCAAAACTTTATATTTAAGCCTATCTCCAATGCTACGTACGCCCTTAGACGCCCTTAGCTGCCACGTGTGCCACGTCATATCCTTACAAATCCTTAAAACCCCTTTATTTCATCTACAACCCTACAAATATCCTTACCCTTCTTAATTTCCACCTCATTACTTACCCACTACACACAATATTTAAATAAACATTTTGTTCTTTTACTTTGGGCCCACTCACTTACACAAACAAAGCCCTTGGGGAAGGGCTTAGATGCTAAGGGTATCTATGGACAAAATCTCACAATGCTAAGGGTGTGGGGAGTGGTTAAACACTTTGGAGTGGTAAACTAAAAAACCGACCAATCAGAGCGCGCCATGTCAATCAGGCAAAAGTGTTTAAACTTTGCTGAAAAGTGTTGGCAATGGTTAGACACTTGGTGAAGTGGTAAACTTAAAAAAAAAAGGGAAAAAGGTGTGATTGGTTGATATTGGCATGGACCCCACCCCACCACACACATACCTCTTCTTCACCGATGCGGCATTCCACCACCGAATTGGTAAAGTTTGGTGACTAAACACTTGTTGGCGGTGGTGTTTACCACTCGGTAAAGTGGTTTGCCACCCGTTACCGATTACCACTCCGGACACCCTAAGGGCTTGTAAGGGCCTTCAAGGGCATCCCTCCAATGGATGCATTAGAGATAATCTTAACACATAACTACAAAGTGTTCTTTTTAGTATCTCAAGGCCAATCATATCTGTAGAAGATACAACGAGTTGACAAAATATACAACCAAATTAACCCGTGATATATTTCTAAAAAAATTATCAAATAGATCGTTACAAAATCTTCTAATAAAGACACTCTTATCAATACTAGATACATGTGTCATTTTTGCGCAAAACATTCCCACTTTTGGGCCGATTAGACTCACAGCCAAACGCATATGAACACGTATTATAGTTGGTGCAAAATTAGCCACTTATGCACCGATTAGACTGACAACCAAACACATATGGACATGTATTATAGTTGGCGCAAAATTAGCCACTTATGTGCCGATTGAACTGATAACTAAACACATACAGACAAGTATTATAGTTGGCGCAAAATTAGCCACTTATGCGTCACATGGCTCAAATTTTGCTGAGTTACGCTCCTTCTTGCACAACTATTAACACGTGTCTTGTTTCAATCAGTTCCCCTTGTCATTGAAACATGTACAACGATCAAACTAACAATTTGAAAATTAAGTCGATGCCTATTTCGGTAAACACATCCAGACAAATATTTATTCTCATGATTTTCCTCTAAAAGCCAACGTAAATTGTTAAGTTCTCTGGAAAACTAAACGTGTTAAACAAAGTGCTACTTACAGCAACAGACATAGACTTCCATTTTACACCACCAGCTTTCCCAACCTGTTAATCATTCACATATAAAAACAAAATCAAAACCTAAACACATATCAAATCCAACTCAACCTACCAAAACACCTAATAACTCAATCTCCTAAAACCAAAACCAAAAGCAGAAAATCACTCACAGCAGCAACAGACTTATTATCAGGATGCTCCTCTTTAAACTGCTTCCTAAACTCCTCCCTTCACAAATCAAACATAAACAACATCCTCAAACCCTAATCACCAACAAAAACAACAAAATCACAACAACTACTTACATAAACACGAAGAAAGCGCTAGCAGGCCTCTTAGGCTTGTTAGGATCCTTACTAGCTTTCCCCTTAGCTCCAGTTTTCTTCACAGTCAACCTAAACCACAACATATCATCACTAAGTTACTAACAAGTTTCAAAATCACAATCGAACGATAAAAACCTAAACAGATCTCACAAATTTAAGGAAAATTAAACATATAAACCCCAAGGAAAAGTATGTAAGAGATAAAACCGTACTTAGCATCGGTTTTTGTTCCAGCACCGGTTGATTTGCCTCCTTTCATGATTTAATCCTGCAAAATTGAACAAAAAACAGCGAGTTAGGGCAAAATTGAGGACAAAATTGGTGTAAGATAGCGAAATTAGATCGGAATTTTGATGAAAAAGGGGGAAACATACGCAGTTAGAGAGAGATTTAGGGTTTGAATCGTTTATGGAGATGAGAAATGAGGTTTGAGGTGGTTAGGCTATAACCCTTGGTGGGATTCCGTGGGAATATTATTTGGGCGGGAGATTTTTTTTCTTACAAAAGGGCTTGTGAATTGTTATCTGTCTTGTTAGTGAGCTTGGGCTAGGGGTGTTAATGAGCCGATCCGATCCGATCGAGGGTTTGCTCATGCTCGGATTGAATTATAACCGATCCGATCCGAGCGGATCTATTTTGCAAAACCGAGTGCAAAAGTGATGCTCATGCTCGGATTGAATTTGAATTGATCGGCTCGGTTTCGCTTGGTTTTGCTCGGTTTTTATCAAACCCTAAAAAAAATCGGGCGGATCGTTTTTGCTCGGTTTCGCTCGATTGAATTATAAGGCTTCGTTCAACAAAAACAAATTCTAACTTAATTAAAACATGTCCAACACTTTACTAACAAAAGCAATACATAACTCAAATCATGTTTCTAAAAACTAGGTTAATGCCCGCGTAATACGCGGGCTTCAACCAAAACCATATTATTTACTTTGAAATGAAATGTTCTGTACAAATACATACATTGGAAGGAAAAACAGAAAACTTTTCAAATGCCAGAAAAAACTTCCTTGTATACTACATTTAAATTACATTAATCATAAGTGTATCAATAAAAGTAATGCAAATAAAATGACATTACATAAATTAGTAACAAAGTGGATTTTATCATTAGGTGTGAAGTTTTCTTTTTAAGCCGTTTACAAAAACATCAAGAAAAAGACAAATATCGATTATGTATACAACTTAGGAGTTATACATGTTTGGAACCACTTGGACTAAAGGCTTGTGAATCACTCTTAAACATCTTTTGACACAAGTTAAAATAGTTTCCTTGACATTTCGAGCAAAATGTTTGATTGTTGTTCCAAACCTAACCAACCACAAATTATACACATCAAGTACACAAAATTATAATCATCAAACAAATGCCACAGAATCTTTGGCTCTGCAGTTCTCCCCTTAACAAAAAAGAAAGATACGACATCTAGTGACTAAGCGATATTCAACTGCAAAGCATACTAAAAGTATGATTAACACTTCATTATCCCCAAAAAATAGATAACAAAATGAGATGCATTTTTTAGTTTTATCACATGAAGCGCATACCCGCTTGTTTAATAAACATAAGAACATGTTTAAAGTATTCTTTTTAACTCTCCAACATTGATTATCCTCTTTCTTTGACTTCATTTTGTGTTTTATTAAAACCACTGACAAATCCATCTTTTCCTATTCATAAAAGAAAAGGCAGCGGCGGATCTAGAAAATCCGCCAAGCCGTAACGTTTTATAAATAAGCCGTAACGAAATCGAAAAAACCTCAAATTTTTCCAAAATTTACACTAGTTTTTCCAAATTTTTCCGCGCCAAGCCGTAGCGGGCGTTGCCCCCCGGCATAAGGTAGCTCCGCCACTGAGAAAAGGTAGGGGAAAAAAAGAATTAACAACCTCTAAAATTTCAAATAAAGAAACAATATACTCTACTTTTTAACAGAAACTAAAAGCCTTGAAGCTACACTTCCATTTAAATACTTGACTGACCAATATGCATACAAGTCCACAAAATAAAGAAGGCAAATAATACATGCGAGAGAGAGAAGGAGAGGGAGTTATGTGAATGTTGCCTATTGCTACTGTTGGTTTCCTTTGCTTGGACAATTTCATTTTCCCATTCTTTCCATGCTAAAGCTACCTTTAGATTGGCAATATGAGAAATAAAATATGATTTTGAATTTTGATAAACTTTTAAACACAAATTTTCAGCAGTGGTGTCATATATAGGGGTAATTTAGGACCTAACCTGTTCTTTGAGGTCTTTGACATATGAAATGTCTTCATTTACTTATTCAACACGAATTTAATCAGCGGAAATCTGTCCGACAAACTTTAGGGTAGTAAGTGATTCTCTAACAACATCCAACACTCCAACACTCGACATAAGTGTCTTTGCCTAACATTCGATAACATCCACAAATATTAATTCTTTATCTCAAGAGCAATATGATATCAACTCAGGTCAAGAGAGATCACCTGCAAATTCAAACATTAAATTCTTGTGAAATGTATTTACCCGTTTACTTGTGAATGAGTCAGACTTTATATCAAACAGATCAAAGTGGTCAAATAAAAAAAATGCTAAAGGATGTACAGGTCAATAAGGTTGAAAAGCCCATAATAGCTACACAACCAGCAAAAGAGAAAAACAATGCCCGTGAACCAAGGTAAACGCACCTGCAACCAGTTAAACAAAAATAATAAAATGGAATGTTCTAGAATACTTATAACAAAAACAACAAAAGATAAAAGTTTAACTTAGGCATTTCATCAAACAGTTGACGAATGCAATTGTGTATGGTCACTTTATCATAGAAATTAACATCTAAATAAGTCGATAACATTTAGAAAACATTTTGCCACCTTAAAACATTAAATTGTTACAATGGCATTTCAATTATTTCAAAAGGTTAATCCAAGAGCTAACAAAAGTAAAAGTTTGTGATCCATATACGCACCAATGGCTTCTGCAACGAAGGGATCTTAATCTCTAACAATCTTCAAGACAAACGTGATTTGACTTAATAATAAGAAGAACAATAACCAGGAAAATTGAACAAAATAAGTGAAATGAGTACAATAACGGGAAATAAAAGTTACAAGTATTTAAATTAAAGGAAATATGTGTACAATAAGGTAGATGAAATAAACGTCGAAGTTATATTCTACAATCCTTTCGTTGCCCATAGATTAGAGTTTAAGAGGATTATAGTTTTCAATTGTAATTTTAGCTACCATAAATTTGTCTAGGTTCAATTATTTACCCCAATCACTTCCATAAATAAAACAAATCATGTCATCAAATCCATGTCAATCACAATCTTTGACCTCCAAAATAGACTCCAATAAAAATTTCAGTTTCAAATTTCATATTCAAAGTACTCCACTAATTTCTCCACAATAATTGCAAAGAAATTAATGATGAAACAATCGAACGTGTATGACCCGATCCATTAACATAATCCGGATAGTAATTGCAATCACGTCGGATTAAATAAAAAACACTAATGTAAACCTTCTAAACCACACTGTAACCGACCATAATATATTCAATTAAAGGGATTAGAGCTCAACTTGCCATTTGATAAAGAAGCTAATTCAATACATCAAATGTGTCTATGTTCAATTATTTACCCCAAATCACTTCTATAAATAAAACAAATCATGTCATCAAATCCATGTCAACCACACTCCAAAATAGACTCCAATAAAAATTTCAGTTTCAAATTTCAAATTCAAAGTACTCCACTAATTTCTCCACAATAATTGCAAAGAAATTAATGATGAAACAATCGAATGTGTATGACCCGATCCATTAACATGATTCGGTTCGTAATTGCAATCACGTCGGATTAAATAAAAAAACACTAATGTAAACCTTCTAAACCACACTGTAACCGACCATATTATATTCAATTAAAGGGATTAGAGCTCAACTTGCCATTTGATAAAGAAGCTCATTCAATACATCAAATTTGTCTAGGTTCAATTATTTACCCCAATCACTTCCATAAATAAAATAAATCATGTCATCAAATCCATGTCAATCACAATCTTTGACCTCCAAAATAGACTCCAATGAAAATTTCAGTTTCAAATTTCAAATTCAAAGTACTCCACTAATTTCTCCACAATAATTGCAAAGAAATTAATGATGAAACAATCGAACGTGTATGACCCGATCCATTAACATGATCCGGATAGTAATTGCAATCACGTCAGATTAAATAAAAACACTAATGTAAACCTTCTAAACCACACTGTAACCGACAATGATAACCTAATTTCCAATTCGAATAGAGGCGAGATGAGATGAAACCTGCTAATTGCACACGGATTCCGACGGGCATTCTTCCAATCGGCGTCACCAACTATTAACTCAATACATTGATGCACCAAACACACACCCTTTTCAAAAAACATGGGAGATACCTGATGAAATTGATAAAAAAATTTAAGAACTAAACTGACCTGATCAAAGCATTTTCGATTCAAGATTCTTGATATGCACTTAAGGATAGGTCCAAACAGAAGGAAGATCATCCTATAAAACTTGCAACTTGAGTTCAGAACAATAATAGCTCCACATGCCAACAACTTATCATGATGATGATCATCTTTTCTCAACAACCATTCCCTCACAATCTATGTCATCATTTCCATTCTGAACAAATTTGGTAAATGTCAAATTTGAGATTAAGAAAAGAATAAAAACTTATGCTGACAAATAATGCTATCTTACCATCCGAAGACCTAAAACATGTGATTTTAGAACTTCGGCATGAATACTTTCTAAGCTTTCTAGTGGTGCTTCATAAGAAAGAATAAAAACAACCTACAAAAGAAAAGAAAACCAAATAAACCAATCTTTAACCATTAGGGCATCCAAACATTATGCAAAACTTAAAACCATTTTTAAATAAATTGCAAATCGTAATTACTAAAGTAGTTACATAACTTTGATATGGCCATGATTTGGTCAACGACATTTAATTGGTTATGATCATCCTCTGAGAAAAAAAGGATTTAGAATCAAAGTAGGTAAAAATCAAAACCCAACATCAAACAATACCCACAAAATTAGGTGTATAAACAATGACAAGAAATTGTATTATCCAGAATATACCTTTCTTAGAAGGATCGTAAACAACCTCTAAAGCTCGTTACTCAAGTTTAAGAAGCGAACTTTTTCAAGAACATCAATAATGAGCTTAAGAACTTTGAATCCCTGATTCATATTAACACAAAATATGAGCATTTATTTGAGCATAATCTGCAGATTTAGTTGTTAATTCTGCCTTTAGAGTGAAACATGTGATGAACTATTAATCCCAAAAACTAACCCAACCAAAATCACATAACAATACACAAGAAAAATTATCAAGATGGAATCTTGAAGAGAACTGAAAGGTTGATAGCAACTAAATCAAATCAAAACTTAAAGAACAATTATAAGAAATATTCATATCAAAATCGAAACCGTAAGAACGGTTTTTTTTTTTCTAAAACTTGTAATACAAAATACGAAGAATCGCAACATTTTGTATTCAAATAAAAAATACCCAATTTAAACTAATTAAAGAAACCAACCTGATTAGCCATTAGAGAAATCACTTCCACTGTTTAGGAAACGGTTCGTACTCGCCAGTAGGTACACCGGAATCTCTTCTCCGGCAAGTTTTCACCTCTGGCTCTGATAATTGCCAGAAATTGTTCTCAGATATGAACTGAACCGTCATCAAATATATACCGGCGAGTTCCGTAATCAAAATCGGCAAACCATTGAAAATCAATCATAATAGAAGAAGATCAAGGAATCATTACCGTCGATATTCATTTTTGAGTATTGAAGATGGATTAATCGTTGTCGCACAGGGTCGATTGATTGAGCTTCTGAAGAGGCGATTCGACTTCTAGGGTTTACGAATGAGAGAAGGATCGATTGATGAGAGATTAAGAGAGAGAGAGAGAGAGAGAGTAATAGAAACGTACGTAATAAGCTTTTCCCAATCCTGGCCTTAGAGCAATGCCACTTGTCAACTTATTTGAGTTTTGCCACATCATTGCTTAGGTGGATGCTTAGGTGGCTTGCACCATTGGGTGACATGTGTCCCCCAATGGTTTGCTTTATTAGAGATATAGATGTTCTTAACAATATCAAGAAGCACAAAATAAAGTGCGAATACAAATTTTCATTTAGTTCAAAAGCCATAAACTTCTTCTTTAAGCTTAATCATCTTCATCCACAAAATTCAACTTCAAATCAACATATAATGTCACACCCCCAAATTCCCACCTAGGGTATGTCCCTATTGGAGGTGCAGCAATCCAACAAAGAGCCACCAATCATATCAAACGCGTATACTGATGTGATAAAATACTCAATTAGAAATAAAGTACTGTTTGTAAGTTTAATCAAAAACCAAAGTGGTAAGCGGAAGCATTAAAGTATGTATGTATCAATAAACCAATCTAACATAAATGTTCATCAAAACCATGTCCACTCCAGCCGCCTCAGATAGCAAGTCCCCTAGTACCTTCAATGATGACCTACAAGCATGCAAACAAGTGTGTCAGACTACGCTGGTGAGTTCAAAGTTTTGTTTACCGAGTTTAGTTACAGTCACGTGAGTAAAACAGTTAACAAGATGATATGATGTTTCGTTGTTATGATGATTTGATGTTGCTATTACTCGATTACCGAACGGCTACAAGATATGTGATTGCCCAACCCCAATGTCTCTATCAAAACATTGGTCATGCTTTAAGGAAATTAGTTCACGACCGTCCTCCCCTGTACGGTGTGAGGGTGCCAAACCTAATAGCGCTATCAACTAATAACCTCGTTGCCTCCTCGGCAACTGTCGGTAGATGTAAGGGGTCTTACGAGATAGATACTGAGTACAATAACAAACATCCCAATAAACACGCGTTCCTCCCCGGAACGTTACCCGATATCCCTCCCCGGGATGCATGCTTGAGAAAAGCAGTGAACTCACCTTTGGTTTGCTCGGTAAGATTAGATACCTTGTTACCGTTGATCAACCAAATCCTATTACGGTTACCATGCAAATTAGACTCATACTCAAAAATACACTTATTCTAACAAGTTGTAAACACAGATTGATCATCTCGTAGCACATATGGCATAACAGTCCACACAAATTCACTTTCAAGTTCAACTACATACAGTTCAAGTGTGTGGCCCAATGTTTATCCGAGCAACCGTGCAGCCCGATTCCGTGTGTGTGTGAGGTCCATGTGGTGAATAATTGGCCCATTCGATTCCCTTCGTTAATCCTCCTAATATTCCTTACTAATTTAGCTCAATTCGGTTACACGATTGTTAACAGTTATGCCCTTTTGTTTTATCAGATCCAAACAGATTCATAACTTCCCACATGGTTCTATGATAATCATTCTAAACTTCAAGTTTCCATGTAACTATGTTTAGACTTGCATAACAATGTGATTTACAACAATTTCCGTACACAAGGAACTCTAAATCGTCTATTAACCACATGAACATTTGTCTTCAACTTTGCATTGATAGAGTTAACACAACCACAACTATTTAACCATTATAATCGATTATTGGTTAGTTCACATTATTCACAACACTAATTTCTAATTCAACAAGCATGCAATAACCAGTTGTACTTGGCGCATATACTACTTGTACCTAGCAACAAATTTCCAAATAGCACCCTCATATAAATCAAAACAGATAAGACAAAAAGAAGACCAGTTAATGATCAATCAATCACATGGTCCATCATCTTCTCTCTCCTATACACATGCATCGCAATTTGTACCTTGTGCACATATGGTTGTACTCTCCATACAAGATCATGTATTCAAAAAAAAAAAAAAAAGAACCCAGATTCACTTGTTCAAATAATGAATATCAATGTGATACAAAAGCATTTACTTGAATATCAAAACATTATCCTTTTCATTCTAACAATTAACGAGTATCAAGTGATTCAAGTGAACAGTGGTGTCGTCATCTATAGTGCATACAACAAGAAATCATTCACATATGCAAAAACAACAAAAACCCAGCTCATTCATCATCTTATTTTGATTGACTTGCAGCATTATTCCTATTATTCACGTGATGTCATACCTGATTTACATCCAGATTCATATACACAATCTAACATGCATAAGATCATGTAATACCACCTATCGCTACACACATGATCACATAACCTATCTTAACAATGACACATAAATCATCCTAGTGATGGATGTGATATACTGACCGTATACGTGAGAGAGAGAGAGATAGCGAACAAGAAGAGAGCTTCGTCCTGGGTGAGACTGCCGTCGCCTTCAAGGGTGAATGAGGGTGTTTAGGGTTTGTGGTTAGAGTTTTAGTTCAACCATAACAAGTTACGTACATAAATAACAGATAATAGTTGGGGCGGTTCATTGTTTGCTCGTGACCATGGGCTTAAGCCCAAGTAGAATGGGCTGCCAAAACCCCTTAGCAAACAGTCAATATTAACAATTAAGGGGAAGGGGGTCCGGCTTGGGATTGGGTGTCACATTGGGCTCGATTACATGTGTAAATAGGCCGAGAGTCATATTACAATTAATAGAGGTTTTGGCTAATAAAAGTTACATGTAATTTTGGGTGCGGCCCGCTCGAATATGTAGCACTAAGATGTGGCCCGATGCACTAGTATACGGTTACAGAATCATACAAACACTGGACGTGTAACGCATTAAAGAGAAGTAACGAGGAGTTAAGATCATGAGGTTAAACGTTACTAACCTGAAAAGTTCGGGTTGTCACATCATCCCCAACTTGCAAGAAATTTCGTCCCGAAATTTGACAAGCAAGCACAAAGAAGTGAAGTGATAAATCAAGATTGTTGCACGTTTTCCCCAGGTGCCACATCATCCCCAACTTGAAGAGAATTTCGTCCCGAAATTCGCCAATGATGTCAGAAGTTGATTCCACCGTTTAAATAAGTTGAGGGCACCACATCTTCCTTTGATCATTGCGTTTAAATAACAAAGAAATCACAAACGTTCCATCGGACAAACACTGCCTTAAATTCGAGACTTAAATGGCATTGTGCACGTTACCCAATTCGTCGGGTATCCCGAGTTTGTAAGTCACATTATCTATTCTTCCCAGAGTGTAGTATGGCCCAAAGTAATGTAGGTTAAGCTCGCAACGCTTCCCAAGCGTACCACACCCTCCCAGGGTAAGACTTTCAACATGATACGATGGCTTACAGCGATCTTCCTGTGTTTCCTAAGCCTATCAGCTTTCCTGACGGTCACTCGTTGCCGCCAGACGATTTTCGATTCAAGCAATCTTCCCAAGAGTTTCAAGTACAAGTCGTGGACCTGCGATTGCGTTGTCAACCACCTTAATCCATTAAAGAGGTTGGTGACACTGTCATGCAATACCTCAAACAGAGCTGTCTGAATACTAGAATGGTAACTGCCACTGTAGAACTCGGCCAAGGGTATGTGTCCTTCCAATTTTCACCAAGTCAATCCCACACATGCTCGCAGCATGTCTTTGAGTGTCAGGGGGGGTTCGTTTACTCCGACCATTTGCCCTATGGTGATAAGTAATGCTCATGTCCAAACGGGAACCAAGAGCGTTGTGTAATGTCTAACTTAGACAGGTATATATCAAAATCAGAGGTAACATAAGTTGGCACCTCGTGCCTATAACCGCCCTTCGCAATTAGTTATTTAGAGGATGCGAAGACTTGACAATCTTCCTTGTTTGCGAGGAAGTGTGCCGATTACATGCAACAACCAAGGAGCACCCAAATGAAGCTATTTCTGTTCTGAGTTCCAGGTAGTCCAGTGACAAATCCATGGTAGTCTGTTCCCAAAACGTTGATGATACTCACCTTGACTCTCCCACAAGTCAAACATTAGTCACAAACATTGCCCGGTGGGCCTTCATGCCCGATCACTAGTGCAAGATTTATAGATCCCAATATCTCTCGTCAAAACCCATACGGTTAGAATATCGAAGCCGGTATGCTTTCCCAATACAAGTTCCCAAAAGTTGCCTTATAATTAGATCCCCATTCGCTCCTTGAGGTGGCGAATATCATCCGATCTGTCAAAGGTTGCTTCTCCATGTCCCGCATGGATTCAACTTGAAAATATTCTTCCTTCAGTTCTCCAGTTTGAACAGAGCGAGTCTGGTTAAGTAAGTTAGAGTCGATAGTGTGTTGCAAAGCTCGTGCACGTTCAGGTTTCACAGTCGTAATTATTCAAAAGTTCCATCCAGTGATGCTACTACATGTATAGCTCTTCCGAACAAAGGTACACGGGAGGCCCTTGTGATCGGTCTAAGTAATGCATTTGGGTACCGTCCAAGTAATGCCTCCAACTCAAATCCGAAATCGTGGCTCCCACCCCTAGTTGTGTGTCGTGCAATTCTTCCTGTTAATCCACCACGTAAGTCATCGCATTCTCGTGTTGTTTTTCTGGGTGTAACTGAGACTCTGATTCGAACCCATAAGGTATACCAGTAGATCACTCGCACCCTCGGGCGAAGACGATGCTCAGTGCATTGCAGAGTTGGGATTCGAAAGTTTAAAAGACGCTCTCCTGTTTTGTCTCCCACGAACACAGCACCCTGCTATGCTTAAGGGAGTTAAGATGCGCGATCTTCGAATATCCTGTGCTGAATCTACAACAGCATCCACCGAAACCAAGAAATTGTTGTACCCCCGAAGGAATATTTGGTGTCAATCAGCTTCTAACAAAATGGATCCTAGCACGACCCACGCGTATCCCCACTTTGTTGGTTACATGATCAAAATCTATCTCTCGAATCTGGATGTTACATTAAACAAGACTTCACACGTAATGACTCCTCCCTCAGGAGCTCTAAGATAAGATACAGGTGCCGTCCATGATGTTCTTTTCTCCTGGAAATAATCCAGAACGTCGTCGATAAACACGATCAATTCATGTGGTCCATAAAACTGCTGGTGAGTTGATTAACCCAATGGTTATGGTGTACAAGATCACTCTGGCCGTATTGCGTTTGATATGCCGTTCCCGGAACATCCTTCCCTTGGACTTCTATCTGATAATAGCTTGTTCGTAAATCAATCCTCAAATGGAAGCTTGTCCCTCGCAACTGGTCAACAGGTTGTCATTACAATGGTCGAGGCAAACAGTTCTTGACTGTCGCCTTGCTGAGTTCTGGATAATCAGTACACATACAAAAAGGCTTATCTTCACGGATATAGCTGGAACTCCCCAAAGCGAAAAAAACTAGGTTCAACAAGCTCCTGTCCAACAGTTCCTGAAGTTGATTAGACGATTCTTGCAGCCCATCGTGGCGCAAGACGCTATGAGTACAAGTAATCAGAGCTGCCCTTGGCGTGAGGTCAAACTGAGATTCTGCCTAACAGTTGTGGAAGCAAGTCCGAAAGCTCCTCGTGTAGCACGTCGAGAGGAATCACGAATAATTGGTGGATCCTCGATCCTCTTTTCCTTAGTCTTAACATCAGTACCGGTTGCTAACGTCGCGGGGTAATCCCTCCATAAACACTTCTGGGCCTTCATTGCTCATATGATGCTAACTCTTACACCACTCTGACACTTCAAAGTATAAAGTGACGCAAAATTTCCTTCCCTCAAGGTATATTTACTCGATATCGAGATAACCAATCTACACTACTACTGCATCGAGACCATCAAGGATAGCAAAAAGCAAGGTCGATGTCGAACACTTGTCCCACAAGGCCGAGCTTGCATCCCAAAGAACATACAAGGCTTCAATTGACTTGCCATCAGCTGGTTCCATAACAGGTTTGGTTTCGAGAAGCATCGAGGTTAAACGGAATCGAGACGAAGCGGTTAGCTACCCATGCAAGCCACCATGTTGTTATTATGCCTGGCGTCGCTTACGCCAATCCTAAATGCCCTTTCACAAGCACCACTACCGGTGTTGTTGTTACAATCACGTGGATTCCCAATACTGTCATCGTTCCCTTGGTTGTTGTCGTTTTGAATTATCAACGGCCAATCCATGCCGTAGGCACCTTCATTTCCATACTGTAGGCCACTATTACAAGTGCCCTGGTGTTGCCATGACTGTTTCCGCTAATATCGTTGCTTGAAACGGAACCCTACGATCTTTCCCCAACCAAGTCCATCTTTCCCCATTCTGTGCCACGTCCTGAAGCGCTAATCACTGTGCTGGTAGTCACACATTCCACACTGTAATCAGTTGTCACCGTTTATGCCTCAATTGATTTATAAGAGTCGACTCCCATAAGTCGCTTACCAGGGTTAAAGATTCGATTAGCGTCAAACTGCTGATGTTCGTTGCTTGAAATCAGGGTCGTCCAATACTAAGGTTGGTAAGGTATTACGCTCATCCTCTTCTCCATCGTTCTTGCGAGTTGACTAGGTAATACACGGTATGTTGCGATAGTGTTGTAGAAGTGATCGCACTTCGGGATTTAAGACGTCAACACGTTAAGTTCCAGCAAACGAAGAAGAAAAGTGGGAAAGATATAGACCATTCATTGTCGTTGCAACATCCAACTCGGGGATGTTCGTACGAGCACCTAACGTTCTACACAGTTCGCTAGGCGTTCAGATGGGTGTTCAGGTAATACTCGATAGCATCGAGATTCGTAAGGATTTAGAGTGGAGTGAAAAGATCACGTTCAAGTGAGAGAGAGTCACTGCTATAACTATTTTAGACTGTTGTGTTTCACATCGATTTAATAACAGAACGGAACCCCTTTTTCACTTGTTAAGCCTCACTGGGACTCGCATGCACCCCACACTATTATTATGTGTGCACCCACAATAATATTGTTATTTGCATGCTTATCTCAGTTCCCCCTAACTCATGTCAAATGGTTCCTCAAACTCAGGTAGCAACAAAGAGCATTATGAAACATGAGTCAAGAATGTTTAGGGAAATACCCCCATATCAGTCACATAACACATGCAAGTAGTACATGAATTCATACTGTTGCGCTAAACATGCAATTACATGCAATATCATATGTAAGTGTTCACTAGTTATGCTGTGCAATGAGTAAACGAGATGCGAACCTTGCTATCTGGAGCTGAGTGTCATGGTCGGTTTCGGATCAGTTCGGTTATCGTCTGGTTTTATGAAAATGTTTTTAAAACCAAGTTCTCTATAACCAGTGGTGTAACAACTCTCATCAAAAGTCCTAATTATTATTTTAATTTGGCCAATAGGAAACCCTAATTGAGAAACCCAAGTGATTCTGAACAAACCCTAAAATTTTCAGAATTTTCGAAATCAGGATCAGGGCCCCTAAAACTCAAGGGGGTATACCCTAGTTAACGATTATCTACAAATAATCGCTGTCAAAATTCTAAATTTAGAATATGTCAAGTCAGCAAAGCTAGTCCCAACCGTGGCTACCCTATAACCTATTTTCAACACATACGCATCGTAGGGGTTTAAAGCCTACGATGCGCAAGCCTTCTAAAGTTCCATACGTATCGTAAGGATTCTAGGCCTACGATGCGTAGGGCTGACCAAAATTTGGGTATAAATAGAGGACATTGGCACTTGAAATTCTGCGTATGTTCGACGAAGAAATTCGTTCTAGGCAACGAGTTACGTTCTGTTTACCACAATTAACACACACGGATCACTAATCGAAGCCACAATCAGGTTATTAACTCGATCGCTATTACGATTCATTGTCCGATCGATCAATATATCCAATGGATGTTTAAGTGCCGCCCACATTAGGGTTATACTTTGTCGTTCGTCGTTAAATCGATGGATGTTTAAGTATCGTACTTTGTCGTTCGTCGTTAAATCGATGGATGTTTAAGTATCGCACTTTGTCGTTCGTTGTGAGAATTTGATCTCGTGAGTTATCGTAAATGCTGTATTGATTACTAACCCCGAATTGTGTGCCTATTATTAAATTTAGGTTAAAGAGGCTAATCAGTAGGCTAAACTCTGCCCGTATAAATTTGCAATGTGAGTCATTCTCTTTTTATCAACTGTTTTACAATACCTCAAATTATTTTCAAGGTTATAATTACAGGGACTAAGTCGTGGATATCTTGAATTACTGGTTAGTGGGGTATTGTGCACATTACTAATTTTCTCCCAGTTAGGTTCATTGACCTACTAGGGATAATCATCACTATTTAGGTTCATTGATCTAATAGTGGTATGACCATCGTCACCATTGTGACATGTCACCATTGTGACAGGAAACCAGATAAAAATAAGATAGAAGCCATTGTAATTGCTCTTATGCTGTAATTAATAGCTATGCATCATTATGCAAAATAGAATGATTCACTCAGTATTTCCCGCTGACAAAACCTTTTTCAAACTTGTTTCAGGTGATCTGTTATGATCCAGGAAAAATGCCGTGAAGCACTACAAGCTCAAAGAAGTGGCTCAGTATAAAATAAAGAAACATGTTTTGTAAAATAAAAGATTTCTTCGTGAAATCTCAAGATTGTAAATTACCGGGTTTTATCCCGCGTTGTGAAATAAAATAATCGGGAAATATTTCAGTTTTAAAAAGATCCTGATGTTAAACTTCCGCTGTTAAATTCAATTAAATAAATACCATGGGATTTCTGTCCCGCGGCTCCTGAAACGGTTCAAACCGGGTCGGGGGCCGTGACAGAAAAAGGTGGTATCAGAGCCACTGATTTAAGCCAATTAAGTACTTAGAAAATACTTAATTTTTATTAATTGCTATTATGTGTTTCATTATCTGACTAATTGTATACAGTATGGGCAGATCTTTATATGCTAACCAATGTAGCAATTAATGCAAATCCTTAGATAAATTTGACCCAAATTTTTAGTATCTTTATTATCTATAGTAAATATATAAATTTACAAATAAAATCTGGTATGTTTTAATTTTCAGTTGTTTAGTAATTACACAGTCTGGAATAATATTTAAAGGTTTTCTATAAATTTGTTATAATCAAATGGTGTGTATTTTGCATAACAGCATGAGTGACTTGTCTGACGCCCTTCAGAAATTAAATCTCTATCCAGTAAGAATAGAAGTTTCCAGAGATTTCAATAGGTATATACCAGACATAGAAGAACCTATAGAATTCAACGCTTTACCTCTCGAGAAACCCAAGCCTAAGAAAAGGGAAATTGGGGAAAGCTCTAGGCAAATTGAGGGATTACCATCTCAGGAAGAGCTAGATTTTATAATGGCAAGCGATAATACTAATAAGCCTGTTAATGAAAATGTTTTTATTCACTCTCTTGAAACGCAACTACCAATGAACTTAGAACCAGCTATTCCAAAACCTTCAATCCACTCCCAAATAGACGAATGGTTAATTCATGAAATACAGTTACAAAACCATCCCTATAAGCTTTTTCCTCAGTTCAATCCAGGACCTTTACTAAATCCACCAATGATTAACAAGAATATGGCTGAACTCCGCCATTTTGGCAAAGAACTAATGAATACTGGGAATAGAATCCAAGAGATTGGGGGACAGATCTCCTGGAAATACGATGAGAAGGAACGCCGTTACTAGAATATCATCTGACAAAGGATAGATGATTTATGGAACTGTGATTGTGTAATAGTAATAATAAAATCAGTATGTGTAAAATAAAGAATAAAAACAGTTGTATATAGAAGCATGATATAATCTATAAAACAAATAAAATTTTAGAAGAATTACAATTTTGTTTGTATATTCGTTTACGTGATTATGTGCAACTAATTGTGACATTGGATTATTTCTTTTATATTAATTATTTATCTATAAATTAGATATCAGATGGAAAACGCTAATAATGAACCAGTTAATGAGGTTAATCAACCTGAGCAACAACCGGGGGATCAATTTATGACTAGGCAGGATATAGAAAATATCGTTGCTCAAGGGATAGCCAACGCTATTCCAGAAATAGTTGCTCAAGGGATAGCCAACGCTATTCCCGCAATCGTTGCTGCTGTTAAAAATCCAATCGAACCGCAACAAATCGTTCCTAGCAAACGTATTTCTGAAGATAACTTCAGTAATAGCATAAACGGAGGCAATGATCATGTTAATCATGATAATGAACCACGGCAAGCTCCTCTCCCTAAGAAAATGAAAGCTGCAACGCCTGGTTGCACTTACAAAGAATTTCTTGCTTGTAAACCCACTGAGTTTGCAGGCAATGAAGGAGCAACTGCGGCACTGCGTTGGTTAGAGAAAACCGAGGCAGTAATTGCCATAAGTAAATGTGCTCAGGATGATCAGGTCATGTACGCGTCAAACCTTTTTAAAGAAATGGCGCTAGAATGGTGGAATACGGTGTTACAAGCAAAAAGAAGAAGGATGGCGTATGCTATGAACTGGGAAGAATTTAAGAGCTTTGTAGAAAGAAAATTCTGTCCCGAGTATGAAAAGGAACAAATGACAAATAAATTTCTAACCCACCGGATGGTGGATGTAGATTGTCGAGGTTATACTTCGACATTCTTCGAGTATGCTCGAGTGGTACCAACCTTGGCTTCGCCGGAGCCGGTACTTATTTCTCGTTATATTTGGGGATTGATTGGCGAAATCCGTAATATCGTCAAGGCTGCGAAACCTCGCACGATTGATGATGCGGTGGATTTAGCCAATACTCTGACTGACGAACTAGTACGGACAAGAGAAGAAAATAGAAGGAAGGAAGTAGCCCAAAAGATTACCCAAGGATTCCGTTCGGATTACCATAACAATTTCAAGAGAAGAGGGAATGGGCAATCTTCCACTAGTCCATTTTGCAATTTTTGCAAAAGGAATCATTTTGGAAGATGCAAAGGATATTGCAATTTTTGCAAAATTCCAGGGCATCAAGAAGAAGACTGCAGGAGGAAGAAATTTTCAGTCTGCTACAACTGTGGAGAAGCTGGACATCTTAGGCCAGATTGTCCAAAACTAAACAAACCATCTGACAATAAAGCCAAACCTGCAGAAGGAGCAAAAAGGAATGTAAGAGCCTTCCAGCTGACTACTCAAGAAGCCGAGATGATTCCAGATGTGATAGCCGGTACGTCCTTAGTTTACAACGTTTACACAAAAGTATTATTTGACTCTAGTGTAAACCAAAGTTTTATTAATACTTCATTCTGCCAAACTCTTAACTTACCTTTAACCAGCATTAGGCAAATTTCTACAGTAGAACCAGTAGATGGGAATTCAGTTAAAATAAATAAGGTTCTGCAAAATGTAGAAATAGAACTTTTAAGTCATAAATTTTCTGCAACCCTATTATCTATAAAATTAGTTGAATTCAATGTTATGTTAAGAATGGATTGGTTAGTAAACAACTATGCTCGAATTATCTGTGATAAGAATTTCATAGAAATTTTGTACAACCACTAGAGAAGTAATAATGATTACAAGAGATAAGCCATGTAAACCCATAAAGTTCATATCAGTAATAAAAATTGCTAATTATGAACGAAAGCAAGGAATAGTATATATGATTTCAGTAATCATTAATATTAAAAATAAAGAAACATCTGTAGTTTCAGAATACCAGATGTATTTCCAGAAAAGTTACCAGGGTTACCACCAGAAAGGGAAGTAGAAATTAGAATTCATCTAACTCCAGCAACTATACCGATAACCAAGGCACCTTATCGGTTAACCTGTGTTGTTTGTTAAGAAAAAGGATGGTTCACTGAGAATGTGTATCGATTATAGAGAATTGAATAAGGTTACAATTAAGAATCGATACCCATTACCTAGGATTGATGATCTATTCGATCAACTTCAAGGGGCTAGATATTTTTCTAAGATAGATTTACGCTCCAGATATCATCAATTGAAGGTACAAGAAGAAGACATACCTAAGACTGCTTTTAGAACTAGGTATGGTCATTACGAGTTTACAGTCATGCCCTTCGGATTAACGAATGCACCTGCAGCATTCATGGACATGATGAATAGGATCTGTAAACCGTATTTGGATAAATTATAATTGTCTTCATCGACGATATACTTATTTATTCCAAAAGTCAGAAAGAATATTGTCAGCAATTGCATGCACTCTTAACTTTGTTAAGAAAAGAGAAGTTTTATGTCAAATTCTCGAAGTATGAATTTTAGTTGCCAGAAGTGCAATTTTTAGGTCTTATGGTAAATCATGAAGGTATTCACGTAGATTCTGCTAAGATCGAGGCCATTACCAATTGGAAGGTTTCACAATCTGCAATGGAAATTAGAAATTTTATAGGTTTAGCTGGATATTATAGACGGTTTATTAAGGATTTTTCCAAGATAGCTATACCATTAACTAAGCTAACCTGTAAAAAAAAAATTAGTTAAATTTGAATGGGAACCTAAACAAGAAGAAACATTTAGGATCTTAAAAGCGTAAATTAACAAAAGCTTCAATCCTAGCCTTACCAGAAGGAACAGAAGATTTTATACGGTGATGCTTCAAAGATAGGATTTGGATATGTGTTAATGCAACGCAAAAAGGTAATTGCGTATACATCAAGGTAATTGAAAAAGCACAAAGAAAATCATACCACTCATGACTTAGAATTAGGAGCCATAATTTTTGCCTTTTAGAATTTGGAGACATTATCTGTATGGAAGTAAGTTTACTGTCTATACGGATCATAAGAATTTAAAATATATTTGGGCAAAAAGAATTAAATATAAGGCAAAGAAGATGGATGAAAATCTTAAGTGACTACGACTGTGATATTTAGTATCACAAAGGAAAGGCTGAAGATGGCTAAAGATCGGCAGAAGAGTTATACAGATAAATAGATGAAAGCCGTTGGAGTTCGAGTTGGAGACAAAATACTATTGAAAGTATCTCCTTGGAAAGGAGTGGTTAGATTCAGTAAGAAAGGAAAGCTAAGTCCAAGGTACGTAGGACCATTTCCAGTGATCCAACGTATAGGAACAGTTGCTTATCGTTTACAATTATCAGAAGAATTAGCTGGAGTACATGATGTATTTCATGTATCCAATCTCAAGAAATGTTTATCAGATGAATCACTGGTAGTACCTCTTCGAGATATCGAGGTAAACGAAAAGCTGAAATTTATGGAGAAACCTCTTCAGATAGAAGATAGAAAGATCAAAATTTCTCAAAACACAAATGAGTAGTGTTAGTTCAAGTAAAGTGAGATTCAAATATATGATCCTAATACATTTAGGAGTTAGAGTCAGAAATGAAGCGAAAGTATCCTCAATCATTTCAGTAAATCTCGAGAACGAGATTTTTATTAAGGTGGGGAGAATGTAACAACTCTCATCAAAAGTCCTAATTATTATTTTAATTTGGCCAATAGGAAACCCTAATTGAGAAACCCAAGTGATTCTGAACAAACCCTAAAATTTTCAGAATTTTCGAAATCAGGATCAGGGCCCCTAAAACTCAAGGGGGGTATACCCTAGTTAACGATTATCTACAAATAATCGCTGTCAAAATTCTAAATTTAGAATATGTCAAGTCAGCAAAGCTAGTAACAACCGTGGCTACCCTATAACCTATTTTCAACACATACGCATCGTAGGGGTTTAAAGCCTACGATGCGCAAGCCTTCTAAAGTTCCATACGCATCGTAAGGATTCTAGGCCTACGATGCGTAGGGCTGACCAAAATTTGGGTATAAATAGAGGACATTGGCACTTGAAATTCTGCGTATGTTCGACGAAGAAATTCGTTCTAGGCAACGAGTTACGTTCTGTTTACCACAATTAACACACACGGATCACTAATCGACGCCACAATCAGGGTATTAACTCGATCGCTATTACGATTCATTGTCCGATCGATCAATATATCCAATGGATGTTTAAGTGCCGCCCACATTAGGGTTATACTTTGTCGTTCGTCGTTAAATCGATGGATGTTTAAGTATCGTACTTTGTCGTTCGTCGTTAAATCGATGGATGTTTAAGTATCGCACTTTGTCGTTCGTTGTGAGAATTTGATCTCGTGAGTTATCGTAAATGCTGTATTGATTACTAACCCCGAATTGTGTGCCTATTATTAAATTTAGGTTAAAGAGGCTAATCAGTAGGCTAAAATCTGCCCGTATAAATTTGCAATGTGAGTCATTCTCTTTTTATCAACTGTTTTACAATACCTCAAATTATTTTCAAGGTTATAATTACAGGGACTAAGTCGTGGATATCTTGAATTACTGGTTAGTGGGGTATTGTGCACATTACTAATTTTCTCCCAGTTAGGTTCATTGACCTACTATGGATAATCATCACTATTTAGGTTCATTGATCTAATAGTGGTATGACCATCGTCACCATTGTGACATGTCACCATTGTGACAGGAAACCAGATAAAAATAAGATAGAAGCCATTGTAATTGCTCTTATGCTGTAATTAATAACTATGCATCATTATGCAAAATAGAATGATTCACTCAGTATTTCCCGCTGACAAAACCTTTTTCAAACATGTTTCAGGTGATCTGTTATGATCCAGGAAAAGTGCCGTGAAGCACTACAAGCTCAAAGAAGTGGCTCAGTATAAAATAAAGAAACATGTTTTGTAAAATAAAAGATTTCTTCGTGAAATCTCAAGATTGTAAATTACCGGGTTTTATCCCGCGTTGTGAAATAAAATAATCGGGAAATATTTCAGTTTTAAAAAGATCCCGATGTTAAACTTCCGCTGTTAAATTCAATTAAATAAATACCATGTGATTTCTGTCCCGCGGCTCCTGAAACGGTTCAAACCGGGTCGGGGGCCGTGACAAGTGGCTCTGATACCAAACTGTCACACCCCCAAATTCCCACCTAGGGTATGTCCCTATTGGAGGTGCAGCAATCCAACAAAGAGCCACCAATCATATCAAACGCGTATACTGATGTGATAAAATACTCAATTAGAAATAAAGTACTGTTTGTAAGTTTAATCAAAAACCAAAGTGGTAAGCGGAAGCATTAAAGTATGTATGTATCAATAAACCAATCTAACATAAATGTTCATCAAAACCATGTCCACTCCAGCCGCCTCAGATAGCAAGTCCCCTAGTACCTTCAATGATGACCTACAAGCATGCAAACAAGTGTGTCAGACTACGCTGGTGAGTTCAAAGTTTTGTTTACCGAGTTTAGTTACAGTCACGTGAGTAAAACAGTTAACAAGATGATATGATGTTTCGTTGTTATGATGATTTGATGTTGCTATTACTCGATTACCGAACGGCTACAAGATATGTGATTGCCCAACCCCAATGTCTCTATCAAAACATTGGTCATGCTTTAAGGAAATTAGTTCACGACCGTCCTCCCCTGTACGGTGTGAGGGTGCCAAACCTAATAGCGCTATCAACTAATAACCTCGTTGCCTCCTCGGCAACTGTCGGTAGATGTAAGGGGTCTTACGAGATAGATACTGAGTACAATAACAAACATCCCAATAAACACGCGTTCCTCCCCGGAACGTTACCCGATATCCCTCCCCGGGATGCATGCTTGAGAAAAGCAGTGAACTCACCTTTGGTTTGCTCGGTAAGATTAGATACCTTGTTACCGTTGATCAACCAAATCCTATTACGGTTACCATGCAAATTAGACTCATACTCAAAAATACACTTATTCTAACAAGTTGTAAACACAGATTGATCATCTCGTAGCACATATGGCATAACAGTCCACACAAATTCACTTTCAAGTTCAACTACATACAGTTTAAGTGTGCGGCCCAATGTTTATCCGAGCAACCGTGCAGCCCGATTCCGCGTGTGTGTGAGGTCCATGTGGTGAATAATTGGCCCATTCGATTCCCTTCGTTAATCCTCCTAATATTCCTTACTAATTTAGCTCAATTCGGTTACACGATTGTTAACAGTTATGCCCTTTTGTTTTATCAGATCCAAACAGATTCATAACTTCCCACATGGTTCTATGATAATCATTCTAAACTTCAAGTTTCCATGTAACTATGTTTAGACTTGCATAACAATGTGATTTACAACAATTTCGGTACACAAGGAACTCTAAATCGTCTATTAACCACATGAACATTTGTCTTCAGCTTTGCATTGATAGAGTTAACACAACCACAACTATTTAACCATTATAATCGATTATTGGTTAGTTCACATTATTCACAACACTAATTTCTAATTCAACAAGCATGCAATAATCAGTTGTACTTGGCGCATATACTACTTGTACCTAGCAACAAATTTCCAAATAGCACCCTCATATAAATCAAAACAGATAAGACAAAAAGAAGACCAGTTAATGATCAATCAATCACATGGTCCATCATCTTCTCTCTCCTATACACATGCATCGCAATTTGTACCTTGTGCACATATGGTTGTACTCTCCATACAAGATCATGTATTCAAAAAAAAAAAAAGAACCCAGATTCACTTGTTCAAATAATGAATATCAATGTGATACAAAAGCATTTACTTGAATATCAAAACATTATCCTTTTCATTCTAACAATTAACGAGTATCAAGTGATTCAAGTGAACAGTGGTGTCGTCATCTATAGTGCATACAACAAGAAATCATTCACATATGCAAAAACAACAAAAACCCAGCTCATTCATCATCTTATTTTGATTGACTTGCAGCATTATTCCTATTATTCACGTGATGTCATACCTGATTTACATCCAGATTCATATACACAATCTAACATGCATAAGATCATGTAATACCACCTATCGCTACACACATGATCACATAACCTATCTTAACAATGACACATAAATCATCCTAGTGATGGATGTGATATACTGACCGTATACGTGAGAGAGAGAGAGATAGCGAACAAGAAGAGAGCTTCGTCCTGGGTGAGACTGCCGTCGCCTTCAAGGGTGAATGAGGGTGTTTAGGGTTTGTGGTTAGAGTTTTAGTTCAACCATAACAAGTTACGTACATAAATAACAGATAATAGTTGGGGCGGTTCATTGTTTGCTCGTGACCATGGGCTTAAGCCCAAGTAGAATGGGCTGCCAAAACCCCTTAGCAAACAGTCAATATTAACAATTAAGGGGAAGGGGGTCCAGCTTGGGATTGGGTGTCACATTGGGCTCGATTACATGTGTAAATAGGCCGAGAGTCATATTACAATTAATAGAGGTTTTGGCTAATAAAAGTTACATGTAATTTTGGGTGCGGCCCGCTCGAATATGTAGCACTAAGATGTGGCCCGATGCACTAGTATACGGTTACAGAATCATACAAACACTGGACGTGTAACGCATTAAAGAGAAGTAACGAGGAGTTAAGATCATGAGGTTAAACGTTACTAACCTGAAAAGTTCGGGTTGTCACATATAACCTATAAACACAAGCATTAAACAAAACCATTAAGTTCTACACATTACATAACAACTTTTATGTTTTGTTAATTATAAAAATACCTTTCATTTATTATCAGACCCATCTGGAGTCAACACATCAATTTCCAATTTTTCTTCATCTCTTACAGCTTGCTACACATTAAAAAAACAAAATACAAATGTTAATGCATAAACTACAAAAGTATAAGTAGATTATAAATGTAATAAAAGCTTACTTTCAATGTTTTTAAGGTTGTTTTTTGAGCTCGCCTTTAACCAATCACTTTCACAAACAAGAAGTTCCACCATATCCTTTGAAATAGAGCTCCGGAAGTCATCCAATATACGCCCCCAGCGCTAAAGGCTGATTCGGAAGCCACGGTAGTGATCGGGATGCCAAAAATGTCTTTCGCCATCTTACTCAAAACCGGAAACTTGCTACAATGTTGACTCCACCACTTCAACACATCAAATTTTGGATCCATACATTTTAGGTTCGACTCATCCAAATACTGATCAAGTTCAGATTTTCTTTCAATCGAAATGGTTCTTGAATTGAGGCAAGCAAAAAAAAAAATCATTCGTGTGTGAACTTGATTCATTATAAGATGTTTTTGAGCTATTCATGGCAGTCTTAGATATCTTATATGCATTACAATACTTGTCAAAAAGTGATTTTAACTTACTTTTCACATCTTGAACCATGATCGTACATTCATCCTCTAAATACAATCTCTCAAAAGTCCACTCAACTGAGAACATCTTAAAACGGGGATCTAAAAAAAACATGAGCAGCCGGATTCTCGTTTGATTCTTTGTAAGAAGACATTCTACAAAAAAAAAAACAATTATAACTACACAATCGTTAACACAATTATAACATTTAACAAACATAACAGAAGTAAACAAACAGAAGTTAACAAACAATTATAACAGAAACATACATACAATCTATGTTGGTTCGATGATTAATTAACATAACAACATAACAGAAACAATTATAACAGAAACAACTATAACAGAAACATACATACAAACAGAAATTATTTTACCAAACAGAAACAGAATGTTAACAAACTAATTAACATACTATAACAACATACTATTTAACATTTAACGATTAATTAACATAAAAACATACTATAACAACATACAGGAGTTTAAAAAACAGAGCAGGTCCAGCAGGATACTAATTATGTTAACAAACAGAAGCAGATTAGACCTGTGGAACTGGCAGGCTGGCAGCGAGTCCGACGAATGAAGACTGGAGCGACGATTATTGATTGTCCGAGTGTCCGACAATCATATGGAGAGTGAGAGTCGAAGACTAGAGCGGCGAGTGAGAGTCGGAGACTGGAACTGGCAGGCTGGAGCACAATCAGATCATCTTCGATTATGGCAGCGAGTGACGAGTTCGACGATTAGGGTTAGATTTTGTGTGTGTGAGTGTGACTGTGGACCGGAGAGTGAGAGTCGGAGACTTGAGTGGCGATATGAATTCTGATACGACTGAATATTGTTTTAGGAATAGGATTTAGGGTTAGATTTTCATATTAAATATTAAGTTGGGCTGAATATTTTTTGGGCTTTTTATTTTTTTTGGGCTATTATATTTTTTAGGTTTTTAATCTATAAAATCTATAATATATATAGAGAGAGAGAGAGTCAGGATTTAGAGAGAACGGTGAAAAATGTGAGAATTGTGAGAACAATTTTGGAGTTGACATGTGGCATTGATTCTAAATTACACTAAGGGGTAATATTATCAAAAAAACCCATACACATGAACTGGGTGTTCAAATAAAACGCCATAAAAACACCAAATTCAGAAAAAACGCCTTGAAAAAACCCAGTTAAAACGCCATAAAACACTCAGTTCAGAAAAAACGCAATGAAAAACTCAGTTTAAAATGCCATAAAACATCAAGTTCAGAAAAAACGCCATGAAAATATCTAGTTAAAACGCCATAAAAACACATAGTCAGAAAAACGCCATAAAAATAACTAGTCTAAAACGCCATAAAACACCCAGTTCAGAAAAAACGTCATAAAACCCATTTCATTTTTTTTCGAAAAGTATATCAATAGTATACTCGTTAGAAAGATAAAAAAACGCTGAGTTTTATGGTGTAATTTTTTTAGAAAAATAATTACGTATAAAAAAGTTATTGGCGTTTAAATATGATGGGGGAAAATGGCATGTGATTAGCATGTGCACCCTTGTTTGAATCTTCCAATTTTACCCCTCCTGGTACTTATAAGGTTCCCATTATTTACAAAAATGCCACCGCATCATCTTAGCCACAAATCACAAAGATCCTATGGCTGAAACTCGTTCTCACACTTCAAATCGTTCTCTCCTGATCCTATTCCTATATATATATAGGGTGGAGTTATTGTAAAAAAGACCAAAAGTGTGAGAAAGGTAAGAAAGAATCTCAACCATTAGATCTAAATTAATTGAAAAGGGTAAGATTGTAAATGCATTAACAAATTCAAATATGGTAATCCTTGATTTAAGGATTTGGAGAGAGAAAAACCTGGATTTTAGGACTTATAACCGTCCATAAATATAACACCATTCAGAGCATGTTCATACATGGTGTTTTTAATATAACACAATTCAGAAAATATAACACCATTCAGCACAAAAATAACACCATTCAGTACAAAAATAACACCATTCAGCAGTAAATAAAAAAAAAACACCATTCAGTACAAAAATAACACCATTCAGCAAACAAAATAACACCATTCAGTAAACAAAAAAACACCATTCAGTACAAAAATAACACCATTCAGCAGTAAATAAAAAAAAAACACCATTCAGTACAAAGAATATAACACCATTCAGTACAAAAATAACACCATTCAGCAAACAAAAATAACACCATTCAGTAAACAAAATAACACCATTCAGAAAAAAAATAACACCATTCAGAAAATAAAATAAACACCATTACTGAAAAGAAAAAAACACCATTAATGAAAATAAAATAACACGATTCAGAAAAAAAAAAAACACCATTCAGTAAATAAATATAACACCTCTGTATCATCTTCTTCACTTCCGGCACCACCACCACTGCCACTTCCGGCACCACCACTGCCGATCCAGCACCACCACCGCCGCCGCTCGAACCACCACCACCGCCGCTGCCGCTCGCATCCGTCATCCGAATCAATAAACATGCGATCTTCATCAATCGGATCAAAACCACAAAAAAAACTCCAATCGATGACCTACATAAAGCCGATTCACAAGATCAACTGCTGAATCCGATTTTCGTTTCATGTTATCAACGATTTCTGCGATTGGAGAGAGAGAGAGCAATCTGGTAGTTCGATTGGAGAGAGAGAGAGAGATTGTAGGGATTTTAATTACAGTTACCTCTTTTGAATGGATATAAAAGACTTAATTACCCCTATAATTTTCAATTCAGTCCAAAAAATAAAACAAATTTTACATTTTGGTCCCTATTAATCTAAACCATTAGATCAAAGATCTAATGGTGTGTATTCTTTCTTATCCTTCTCACACTTTTAGTCTTTTTTACAGGATCCTAACTCTCTCTCTCTCTCTCTCTCTCTCTCTCTCTCTCTATATATATATATATATAGATCAATTATTAATAAAAATAATTCGAGGGAAACCGAGCGATCGATGAGCGAGCGGAGCTTTGCTCATGCTCGAATTGAATTTGAATCGAACCGATCCGAGCGACTCATTTACAAACTGAGCGGGAATCGAACGAGCATTTTTCGAGCGATCATCGAGCGATCTTTGATCGTCGAGCAGTTTGGACAACCCTAGCTTGGGCCCATTTTTTTGTATGTATATTCGTTTTACTTTTATGGTGAAATGGGACTATGAGTGGTTTTCATCTTTGACTATTTGGTGTTTGGTGTTGATTAAGACAATGTATAGTGGGGTCGTGTTATCAGTTACATCAGTTTAAGAGACGTTAAACATCATGTTGTGGGCGTCATGAACACTCCAGTGAGAGTGGTAAGGTCACTTGGTCACTTAGAATTTTTTTAAGCGGGTAGTGGCTACACCGTTGCCAGTCCGTCGGGTAGGGAGTTGGGTAAGCAAAAGCCGATGAGGGTTGTTGATGTTAGGTTTTTCTTGGCAAAATTAAGCACAAGGCTTTGTTAATTTTGGGGGTTTATGGATTTTTGGTGGTGGAATTAAACATTTAAACACAAGGCTTTGATGTTTTGGGGGAAAATTATTTTTGGGTGGTGGAGTTAAATATAGGTTGGTAATGAAGAAGATGGTATTTTTGTTCTTCCCTTGCATTTTTATTACCATGTTCAATAATAATAATAATAAATTTATTTTTATTAAGTCATATTTTTATGTTTTTAAATTAAAATTATTAATTTATTTTTAAACAAAAAGAAGATGATTGTTTAGGGTAGTTGATGCTGTGTGACGTGATGGGTAATGATTAGAGGATATTAGGGTAGGAATGGCAAGTGACCCTTCCCCTTAACGAGCGCAAGAGGGAGGTTCAAAAGTTTGTGTGTGGAGTGTGGATCTCACTTATTAGACTGAGTGTAGTGGGGCGACTCCCCACCCCAAGTCGCCCCAAGTCGCCTGGAACACCGCCCCCAGGGGCGACTTGGGGGGCGACCCCCTCTTGCCCGACTCAAACGCGTCGCCCAATTTCAAATGTTTGGATTTGGATATAGCCGTTGCCAACGGTTATGTTGGCTAAGTTTATTATTTTATTTTTTTTAATAATCCAACCTTTATAAAATACCCCATATCAAACACATTTTTACCACAATTTTCTCTCAAACTCCTCAAAATTTATACCAATCTTATATCAACTCATCAAAATTTATACCAATCTTCTATCAACTCTTCAAAATGTATCCCCACAACATCCCTCCTTTCAACCAAAATACGCAATCTTCAAATCCACAACCCGATTTGGCGGATCCAAATGTTTTAAACAACCCCGCTTTTTACGCCAAATGTTTTAAACAACCCCGCTTTTTAGTTGATGTATTTTTTTATTTTGGTTGAAGTAATTTTTTTTTTAGTTGATGTATTTTTTTATTTTGGTTGAAGTAATTTTTTTTTTAGTTGATGTATTTTTTATTTTGGTTGAAGTAATTTTTTTTATTGAAGTATTATTTTTTATTTACTTTGATCAATACTTTTATAAAAAATATGATTTTTTTATATCTTTTACATAAAAAAAGACAAAATAAATGGGTGCCACGTGTCGCAAGACGCCCCACCCATCAAGGTTGCCCCACTACCCCTTTTTTGGTCAAAATCCTCTTAGGTGACGTGGCGCCACGTGTCGCAAGACGCCCACTCGAGAGGTTGCCCCACTACACTCAGTCTTAGCCAATGAAAAGCCTTTATTTAGAGAGGCACCATTTTCACTACACTTTATCTAATAGATTTGTAAAATCTATTGGTTAAAGTGTTCAATATAGGGGTTCGAACTCAAACCTATCTAAATGAAACCGTTCAATATCATATGGAGTTACATATTTGGTTTCGGTTTTATACCCAATAGAATAATGTAAACAATTTCGGTTCTAGGAAACTCAATTAAGTTAAAACCGATGAACTTGAATTACGTTTTGCTATACGCTCAATTTCTTGAAACCAAAACTAGGGAGCCTAAATTACATTTTGAAACTTTTTTCACTTTGGTTTTGGATTTCAGATAAAAGATTTTCAAACTGAAAAAAAACCAAAACTCAAACCATGAAAATTCCTAGTTTTGATTAAAACAAAATATAAAGACTTCATTTTGACAAGTCTACGTGTGTGTACTTGTTTTCTCATAAGACTACGGAGTGGAGTGGAGTGTTTCTTCTTTTAAGTCCATATCAGCGCCACATCATTCTCCCATTTTACCTCATCATCTTCACCCAAATATGGGGTGTGGTTCCTCCTTCTTCCCCCTTCCCCTTCTGTTTTTTTTTTATTTTTATTTTTATTTTTTTAGTACCAAAATTCTTAAAAAACATAAAAAAAAAAATCATTAATTACAAATTAAATTACATAGCCTTAAAAAAAACTAAAAACATAATTTAAAAATGAAAAAAAAAAAAAAACTAAAGCCCACTTCCACTTCCTCCTAACCATTTCTTTGTGATTTTGTCTTTCATCCTTGAGAGCACCGCATGGTCTCTTTCGAGTACGCTTTCGATGTCAGTTCTCATTAGTCGGAAGTATTCGGCTTCTTGATTTTGTATATCAAATTCGAGTCGCCTCTTATCAAACTCAAGTCTCTCCCTTTCCCTTGTCGTCGCTTCTTTCTTTTCCTTCTCTTTCTTTTTGTACCTATCCTCTTGTACTCCCATAAAATGGTTGAATTTTTGTAGAATTGTATGAAGTTTAGATGCATCACTCGACCTCGTTCCCATTGAACCCGAAGCCTTCTGAGAGACTGTTTTTTTAGCACGATCCCTTCCAGTTGGCCGCTCTGGTTCAGGAGTTATATTGACAGTACAACGTGCATCCGAACCACCCGTACTATAATTCCCCGACGTGCTTGTTTTAAATCTTTTCGCTTATGAAACCTCATCAACTACCACCTTCCACTTCTCACATTTTCTCAATATTTCATACGACCTCATGTAATTCCGTGGCCCGTGTTTCGTGGTGTATCTCTTAACAACCAACGACAAATAGTTGCATCATCTTCATCACTTTTACGGTTGTTCCATGCATGTTGATATATACCCGCAAACAAACCAAATTTTCCATTCATCTCTCTAAATTTTGAACTAACGAAATGGACAAATCGATATAGGTCACGTTGCATCAATTTTAAAAATTCTTTACTAACTTGGTTATAAAAGCCTTCACATTTTCGGTTGTTGGCTACAAATTAAAATTTAAAAATATAATAATTCTTTAGAAATAGAATATAAATATTAATACTTTATTTAAATATAAAATTAAAAAAATATACCTAAAAATGGATCGCTAGAAGCTTTAACTCCATCGGTGGTGTGTTGTATACGAATGGGGGTTGGGTCGAGGAAGTAGCGGGTGTGTTGGGAAAGCATCGGGCGGGTGTGTTGGGAAAGCATCGGGCGGGTGTGTTGGGAAAGCATCGGGCGGGTTTGTGACAACCTGTATTTTGTAGAGTCTTTCCCTTGCACTGATCCCTTCTCATGCTTTATGCTTCAATGTATTTACGTGCATGTTATTTGGAATGTTAAATGTATTTACGTGCATGTTATTTGGAATGGTAAATGTTTTTGAACAATTGTGAATTATAAGTGTGTTATGTAAATGTTTTAAGTATGTATAATATTGTCTAGTCGCACATGATCTCTGTATCGCACACTTCGTGCAATGGACTGAAAATACCTCATGTATTGATTGACTTCCTCGGCCCATAACACTTGAAGTCCAATCCGAGCCGAGCCCACACACCCCTATTTTATGTTACATGATATTTTATGTTATGTTACGTGTATTTGTATATTGCACACTATGATCGTAGCCTACATAACAATTGTAGCCCACATGACAACTGTAGCCCACCCCAAACCGTGACACTATGTGCCGGCCCAAGTGAACGGACTCAAGCCCATTTCGGATATAGTGTAATCGCCCAAACCGTTGATTATATTAAGTTATGTATTAGGTAGATTATTATCATGAACTCAAACAAACCCTACCCTCCTCTATATTTTTACGTACGGCAGAAGAAGACCCCCCCCCCCCCCCCCCTTGTTATCTTGATCAGTCAGGTTTCTGGTTAGTGGTTCTTACTTGTTGACTTTTATATTTGTGAGATATTATTCATGTGTGACGTAAATGATGATTATGTGCTGTGTATGTGAATGCCATTGTGATAAATACCCTATAACATTACATGTGAGATATCTTGAAAGTGCAGCCAATTTAGATAAGGATCAATTCATGTTGTCGGCCATGGTGTTCATATTTGCATGTGAATTGTCAGTGACATGTGATTGTTTATATGTGTACAACTTGTAAATGTCTCGCATGTATAATTAGAGTGGATATAATCTGCTAAGTGTTCACGTTAATCGACGATTAGGGTTTTAGAAAACATGAAACTATAACTGATGTTCGACGAAACTTATGGTTTTTCGTCACACATCAACTCGACGAAACATATAGTATTTCGTCAAGCAAGTGTCGACGAAACCCTCCCTACTCGAAGACTCCCTCAACTCCATCTTCATTCCTACGGTTAGTTTAATCTTGATATGTTTCGATGTCATGCATAGTGTATTGATATTTGATGTTGTATTGTATGAGGAAGTAATTGTGTTAGTCACTAATATCATGAATGAACAGAATCTGATTAGGAATTGTTTGTAAATTGACTTAAGTTGCTAGTATGATGATGATGATGTATGTGATTAACAACCTGATGGGGGTGCTAGGAATTCATGAAAGTCAATGTAATCAGTGTGATCTTATGGTAGTCTCATATTTAGTGTTGTATGTTTAGACTCCAAGCATGATCTTAGGGTTTGTTTGTAAGCCGTATTAAATCCAGCCATACACAATTAATATATGATGTTTAGGTTATGATTAAATAATGTTTGCATGATACGACTAAATGGATAAGTTGCATGTTATGCTGTGAGTTTGGTGGGAATTGTATCGTGCCATTAGTTTACTAATCAAATGTGAGTGCTTGTGGGCATGATTGTTTATGGAACAAATAAAAATCAAATAATTGGGCCTAGGTTGCAAGCACTATAGGATTACATGGGCTGCACCTTATACCGGGTAACAACAGTTAAACATATTGTAACACCCCAACCCGGAAGGGCTGACGTGTCACAATAACAGTATCATAAACAAAAGTCATATTTCCATTTATTTATTTCACAAAGATACAACCACACGACAATTAAACTTAAGGTTAATATACAAGCGGACACATTTGACTTGATTAACTAACATCTTCAGATTTATTCCTAAGCTTGATTCTTCTCTCTTTTACCCGCCCAAAGTAATCTGCGTACCTGTATATACAAAAATTTACGGAATGAGCCGAATGCTCAGTACGGAATATTAGGCTCAAATAACAAATAACGCTTTATTCGGATGAACTTGATACAAATAACGAAATTTCATAATCATATCTTACAGATGTACCCATGAGCAAACTTAAAACGTGACAATACACAGGTAGCTACTCCTGCATAATTATCACATGAGATGGCAAATTGGCATACCCGTTATCCACCTCCTTATACTTAAATTCTAGGATCGATCCATACGCCTCCTAATAGCCTTATGTACCACACTTGTACTTAAGAGACGCCGTGAACTAATCTCTCCGTCACGGTTGGAGCACATGATGTCGATGCCGCAACAACATGCTCGTGGGACACTCCACGAGAAGCGATACTCAGGGTAACAGAGTACAAATGGTCTTATTCACATAACTTATAAAACTTATTTTCAGAACAGAACAGAACATATATTGGAACATGCGATAATGAGTACAACTAGCATAATACTATCGCATGACATGAAAGCTTAAATCAAATGATTAGAATAAAATTCGAACGGACTGTCAAATGAATCGATACTCAAAGACGTGAGGAGTTTTTAAAATATATAGTAATTTAGTGGTTTATAACAATTTGAATATGAAGCAATAAGGAGTGGGGTAAGGATCCGTACCTTAAAAATTCCAAAGTGAAGCTACCTTGTGCTAATATTTCAGATTTATACGGGCAGAGTTTAGACTACTGATTAGTCTTTTAACCTAATTTAAATAACATGCACACAAACTAGGTTAGTAACTTAATACAGCATTTACGATAACTCACGAGATCAAATTCTCACAACGAACGACAAAGTGCGATACTTCATCCATCGAATTAACGATGATCCGTCAAATTAATGACGAACGACAAAGTACAATACTTTATCCATCGAATTAACGATGATCCGTCAAATTAATGACGAACGACAAAGTATAACCCTAATGTGGGTAGCACTTAAACATCCATTGGATATATTGATCGATCGGACAATGAATCGTAATAGCGATCGAGTTATTACCCTGTTCTGCAGCACCCCGCTACTCTTAATTAGTGTTTTGTGTGTGTTTGGAGAGTAATTGAACGATATCTCAGAGTGAATTTGAAGTTTGAACGTCGTTTTTGTGCCCAGAATCAAGTGCCAAGGCCTGCTATTTATACACGAATTTTGACTAGCTTACGGACCGTAAGCTTAAGAAGGTTGAGGTCCGTAAGGAAGCTTACGGACCGTAAGCTTAACAATGTTACGGTCCGTAAGGTATACAAATAGGCTATAGGGTAGCCACGCGTGGGACTAGCCTAGCTGAGTCAGTAGTTTCGAATAATTTACATTTGACAACGAGATTTTAAAGATAATCGTCAAGTAGGTAATACCCCCCTGAGTTTTAGGGGCCCTAATCCTGATTCTGAAAATTCTGAAATTTCTAGGGTTTGTACGGAATTACTTGGGTGTCTTAATTAGGGTTTCCTATTAGCTAAAATAAATAATAATAATAATAATAATAGTTTTAAATTTTTGGGTATTACAACTATTACCCCCTTAAAAGAAATTTCGTCCTCGAAATTTTTCAAATAAGAATATAACCTATCGCATAAGTAACGGAAACGGAACTTTCATAGCAGAGTTACTAACTTATATAACAAGAATCTCCTAAACACACATGTGTATCTGAAATTCATAATTATGTTCATGACCAAAATTCTTAACTACATTACCATCATGTCCTAATGGCTCTTCCACTACGTATCTTAATAAAATATTTTACCGTACGAAAAGTCAATGGAGACTTACAGATAATAGAGTGACTATTGGTACTGATATCTACTACATAGATATGCTTAATCATAGCTAAGATATATTCACATAAGGTAAAGCATAAATGACCGTAAACATAAACAATTGAACATATATCACAGAGCAAAATTTACCGTAACTCCGACTAAAATTCTATTGCGAGAATAGATTAGGGTATAGAGATCAAATTGATTCTTCAGATTCCCATGTTGCTTCTCGTTCAGAGTGATTTTTCCAGAGGATTTTAACAAACGGAATTACTTTCCTACGCAAAACCCTTTCTTGTCGATCTAAAATGGCTTCTGGCTCCTCTTCGTAGGACAAATCCTCATGAATTGTAAGTAACGAATAACTAATGACATGAAGTGGATGATAATTATATCCTCTTAACGAGGAGACATGAAAAACGTTATGAACGTGAGAGAGCTGAGGAGGTAGAGCTAGTCGATATGACACTTCTCCAACTCTTTCAAGGATTTCAAATGGACCAATGAAACGAGGACTAAGCTTTCCTTTAATACCAAATCTACGAACGCCACGCCAAGGTGATACCTTTAAGAATATGTGGTCACCAATTTTAAATTCGAGTGGTCGTCTATCTTGATCTGCATAGCTCTTTTGTCTGCTCTGAGCTTCTTTCAGTTTTTCTCGGGCCACAGTGACTTTTTCATTTGTAATCTGAACTAGTTCTGGTCCTTCAATAATCTTTTCTCCAACTTCATCCCAGCAGATCGGTGCTCGACATTTCCGACCATACAAAAGCTTAAAAAGGTGCCATGTCAATACTTGCTTGCCAACTATTGTTGTAAGCGAACTCAACAAGACATAGATATTCATCCCAGTTTCCAGACCATTCAAGCGCACATGCTCGGAGCATGTCTTCCAAAGTCTGAATCGTGCATTCCGACTGCCCATCTGTTTGTGGATGGAAAGCCGTACTAAACTTCAGTCGTGTACCCCAAGCTTCCTGAAAACCTTTCCAAAAGCGTGAGGTGAAACGTGGGTCTCTATCGAAAACAATGGAAGATGGTGTGCCATGGAGTCGAATAATTTCTTGAAGAAATATTTCGGATAACTTATTAACCGAAAATCCTTGCTGAATCGGTAGAAAATGTGCTGACTTCGACAATCTATCGACAACAACCCATACAACATCATTCTTCTTGAAAGTCTTAGGCAAACCGGTAACAAAATCCATTGTGATCTCATCCCACTTCCATATGGGAATATCCAATGGCTGCAACAGACCACTTGCTCGTTTGTGTTCAATTTTCACTTGTTGACAAGTGAGGCATTTACTTACGTATCGAGCAACGTCTTCCTTCATACCATTCCACCAGAAATTCTGTCTTAAGTTTCGATACATCTTGGTAGATCCTGGGTGAATTGAAAATGGTGAACTGTGAGCTTCGGCTAATAATGACTCACGAAGGCTGGAGTCATCGGGTACACAAAGTCTCTTACCGCACCAAATCACCCCATGATGGTCTATACTAAATTCAGATTGCTTACCCACCTCAAGATTTTGCACAATTGCCCAAAGTTCTCCATCTTGCTTTTGTGCATCTTTGATCCGAGATATGAGGTCGGGTTCAATCTGCATTCTAGCTAGATATCCATCAGATTTACTAATCTGAAGCCAAATGTTCATCCTTTCGAGATCCCTCATAATACGAGGCTGAATTTGTAAGCAAGATATAGTCCCGGAATTCTTTCGGCTCAACGCGTCAGCTACAACATTGGCTTTGCCTGGATGGTATTGAATATTTACGTCGTAATCTTTTAAAAGTTCTAACCACCTTCTTTGCCTCATATTTAGCTCCTTCTGCGTAAATATGTACTTGAGGCTCTTGTGGTCGGTAAAGATGTCACAACTCTCACCATACAGATAATGTCGCCAAATCTTAAGTGCAAAAACGACTGCGGCTAATTCTAAATCATGGGTAGGGTAATTAACTTCATAAGGCTTCAACTGACGGGAGGCATAAGCGATAACCTTCCCATGTTGCATTAGCACACAACCTAATCCTTTCTTTGAAGCATCACTATAGACTTGGTAACCTCCTGATCCAGAAGGGAGAGCGAGTATCGGAGAAGATACGAGTCGTTTCTTCAATTCTTCAAAGCTTTTCTCTTGTTCCTCATTCCATGAGTACTTCACCCCTTTCCTTAGGAGTTTTGTGAGTGGTAAAGCAATTACCGAGAATCTTTCAACAAATCTTCTGTAATAGCCAGCAAGACCCAAGAAACTTCGTATTTCGGTTACAGAAGTGGGTCTTGGCCATTTTGTAATAGCTTCAACCTTTGTTGGGTCTACCATAATTCCCTCTGCTGATACAACATGACCTAAAAATGCTACTTGGCTAAGCCAAAAGTCACATTTGGAAAACTTCGCGTACAGCTTCTCATGCCGCAAGGTTTCAAGTACTGCATGTAAATGTGCTTCATGCTCTTCGTGACTCTTAGAATATACCAGAATGTCATCGATAAAGACAATAACGAATTTGTCTAGGAATTTGTGAAATACGCGATTCATCAAATCCATGAAGACTGCGGGTGCATTAGTTAGTCCAAAAGGCATAACTAAAAATTCGTAATGACCATATCGAGTACGAAAGGCTGTCTTGGGAACATCATCATTCTTGATCTTTAGCTGATGGTACCCGGACCTTAGGTCGATTTTTGAAAAGAACTGAGCCCCCTGAAGTTGATCAAAGAGATCATCAATGCGAGGCAGAGGATACTGATTACGAATAGTAATCTTGTTCAGCTCTCGGTAGTCAATACATAAACGCATACTACCGTCTTTCTTCTTCACAAATAAGACCGGAGCACCCCAAGGTGAAACACTGGGTCTTATGAATCCTAGATCTAACAATTCTTGCAATTGTTCCTTCAACTCCTTCAGTTCCATTGGAGCCATACGGTATGGAGCTTTAGAAATAGGTTCGGCACCAGGGATCAAGTCGATGGTGAATTCTATCTGCCGGTCGGGTGGTAATCCTGGTAGTTCATCTGGAAATACATCAGGATATTCACGGACAACGGAATGGCTATCGATACTCTTAACACTAACAGAAGTATCCTTAATCGATGCTAAGAATCCAACACAACCGCTTGATATGAATTTTCGAGCTTTGAGCGCAGAGATAATTTTAAAAGATTTATGAGCTTGAGTTCCCTGATATATAATATCAGGATGAAAAAATACGGCGAGAATGACAATCTATAGTTACATGATGTCTAGACAACCAATCTATTCCTAGAATAACATCAAAGTCACACATATGTATTGGAAATAGGTCTGCCTTACACACAATAGATTTAATACGGATCGGACAATTCTTATATACGTAAGTGATTACGGATGAATTTTCCATGGGAGTAGAAATGGTTAAGGTATGATTTAAGAGAGTTGGTCTTATCGGAAGGTACTTAGTAAACGAGTGGGATACTAAAGAATGAGTTGCTCCTGTATCGAATAACACATAGATACTACGTTCACCAATCTGAAGGGTTCCAGATACAGTACCTGGAACATTAGTAGCATCAGTAGCAGAAAGTGCGAAAACTCTTCCTCCAACATTGGGTGGTGTAACGTTTGGTCGGTTATTCTTCCTAGTGTCTTTCTTTGTACACTCCTTGATCATGTGTCCAGTTTGGCCACATCTAAAGCATGCTCCTGTACTTCGGTGACATACGCCCTGATGTCGCTTGCCACAAGTATTACATAAAGGATATGTAATCGGATTCGGGTTATTACGTTCTGGATGACGAGTTGGTTGAATAACGGCCTCAGCTGTTTGAGCAACAAGGTTTGGAAGCAACCTGGCAACAGCCTGGTTGATAGCATTAATTAAGTCTAGATCAACTGGAGTCTCATTCGAAGAAGTGTTGTTACGTACATGGTTAGTACGAGTATTCCTACGTAGCGGACGACGAGGAGGCATATCTATACGAATAGACATAGGAGTTAAACCAAATAAGAGACCAAGTTGAATCCTATCATAAATATCTACCCATTCCTCACAGGTTTTAATTACTATCTTCAAGTTTTCTACAGGAAAGAGCCTTTGCTCTGATACCATAGCTGTAACACCCCAACCCGGAAGGGCTGACGTGTCACAATAACAGTATCATAAACAAAAGTCATATTTCCATTTATTTATTTCACAAAGATACAACCACACGACAATTAAACTTAAGGTTAATATACAAGCGGACACATTTGACTTGATTAACTAACATCTTCAGATTTATTCCTAAGCTTGATTCTTCTCTCTTTTACCCGCCCAAAGTAATCTGCGTACCTGTATATACAAAAATTTACGGAATGAGCCGAATGCTCAGTACGGAATATTAGGCTCAAATAACAAATAACGCTTTATTCGGATGAACTTGATACAAATAACGAAATTTCATAATCATATCTTACAGATGTACCCATGAGCAAACTTAAAACGTGACAATACACAGGTAGCTACTCCTGCATAATTATCACATGAGATGGTGAATTGGCATACCCGTTATCCACCTCCTTATACTTAAATTCTAGGATCGATCCATACGCCTCCTAATAGCCTTATGTACCACACTTGTACTTAAGAGACGCCGTGAACTAATCTCTCCGTCACGGTTGGAGCACATGATGTCGATGCCGCAACAACATGCTCGTGGGACACTCCACGAGAAGCGATACTCAGGGTAACAGAGTACAAATGGTCTTATTCACATAACTTATAAAACTTATTTTCAGAACAGAACAGAACATATATTGGAACATGCGATAATGAGTACAACTAGCATAATACTATCGCATGACATGAAAGCTTAAGTCAAATGATTAGAATAAAATTCGAACGGACTGTCAAATGAATCGATACTCAAAGACGTGAGGAGTTTTTAAAATATATAGTAATTTAGTGGTTTATAACAATTTGAATATGAAGCAATAAGGAGTGGGGTAAGGATCCGTACCTTAAAAATTCCAAAGTGAAGCTACCTTGTGCTAATATTTCAGATTTATACGGGCAGAGTTTAGACTACTGATTAGTCTTTTAACCTAATTTAAATAACATGCACACAAACTAGGTTAGTAACTTAATACAGCATTTACGATAACTCACGAGATCAAATTCTCACAACGAACGACAAAGTGCGATACTTCATCCATCGAATTAACGATGATCCGTCAAATTAATGACGAACGACAAAGTACAATACTTTATCCATCGAATTAACGATGATCCGTCAAATTAATGACGAACGACAAAGTATAACCCTAATGTGGGTAGCACTTAAACATCCATTGGATATATTGATCGATCGGACAATGAATCGTAATAGCGATCGAGTTATTACCCTGTTCTGCAGCACCCCGCTACTCTTAATTAGTGTTTTGTGTGTGTTTGGAGAGTAATTGAACGATATCTCAGAGTGAATTTGAAGTTTGAACGTCGTTTTTGTGCCCAGAATCAAGTGCCAAGGCCTGCTATTTATACACGAATTTTGACTAGCTTACGGACCGTAAGCTTAAGAAGGTTGAGGTCCGTAAGGAAGCTTACGGACCGTAAGCTTAACAATGTTACGGTCCGTAAGGTATACAAATAGGCTATAGGGTAGCCACGCGTGGGACTAGCCTAGCTGAGTCAGTAGTTTCGAATAATTTACATTTGACAACGAGATTTTAAAGATAATCGTCAAGTAGGTAATACCCCCCCTGAGTTTTAGGGGCCCTAATCCTGATTCTGAAAATTCTGAAATTTCTAGGGTTTGTACGGAATTACTTGGGTGTCTTAATTAGGGTTTCCTATTAGCTAAAATAAATAATAATAATAATAATAATAGTTTTAAATTTTTGGGTATTACACATATCATCACTTGGGTCAATGTAACACCCAAAAAACGGGTTTGGTAATCAAACCGTGTTAATAGTAATGACGGGTAAAATACCGTTAGTGGTAAAAATTAACCCGGTAAGTACTAGGAATTTAAATAAATAAACTTAATATTAATTGGAAAGATGAGAAATACTTTGATAAAACAAAGTATATAAAAGGCCCTAGTTAACGGGACTTAAAGTAAAACGAGTTATGAAGAAGATAAAAATAACTAGGAAATAAATAACCCAGTTAATTACAAGTCTTGTAGTAATGAGGAAACTTGATTAAACCACCCTAAATAAAACTTAGGAAAAGTAGAGGGGTTAAAAGTGTTAAACCAGAAACTAGTTTTTAATAAATAAAAACCCAACACCAAAACACACACCTTGAGTGTGTGTTCTGGTCGACACTTTCAATAGGAGCAAAGAACTCCCTTGTTCAAACCCTAACAAGCATAAATTCAAGCAAATCGGAAGGGCAAATCACACCCAAATTGAAATCCAAACACGAATTAATGATCACCTCACTAAAGTGATCATAAGGTATGTCAAATTTCACTATTTTGTTCCATCTCAAATTCTTGAGGAACCCTAGAATGTCGAAAATTGATCTTGCATGATGGATATTTGGGTAAAAATAGGATGTATGCATGATTTGAAATAAACCCTAGTTAATAAATTAAGGAATTTGAGTGCATGTTAGTAAAACTCATGATCACTAGCTAGGTGTTTAATGGGTTTTGTAGAAACCTGATGAACACTAGAATCATGATTATCAAACTAGTGTTATTTGAACTCTATGAAATTAATCTTGATATTGAACTATAAATTAGATGATTGACTTGTAAAAGATGTTAAAATCTTGGCTAAATAAGTAGTCATGAACTTGATTGTTGATTTAGTGAAACTATGCCCTTTAGGTGTTTGTTAAAATGCCTAAATGAACATTCATAAGTTGAAATTATAAAGAAACGCGTGTTTGGATAATATGACAAATTGCGTTTGACATGTAAAGATATGAGTTCTAAACAAGAGGTTGATTGAACTCTATAGGCAAAGCGGGTGAATCTTCAGATAGCTAAGTTGGGAAGGACGCGCGCTTGAAGGATAAGCTATAAGGTACGTGGCTTGTCACCTCGTTACATTTATGTAGACAAGCTTAGTTTAAATATGTGTAATGTTGATATAACGAAAATGGTTGTGTTTGGTATGTCATTGAAGTGATGGAATTCACTCAACAACCAAATGGGTCAAAATTAATAGTTAAAATAAAAGTGATTAAAATGAAGACACCATTTAGTAAAAGTTATAATGGGTCGAACACTTTAAAAATATTGTTTTTAAGTAATAGGAACCATGGCGCGAACCGGAATAGGTTTAAGGGGCATGATGGTATTAATCTACCATCATACATTGACAAATGGTCATGTCGACTAAACGGGTCAAATAGTGTGCAAATACCATTTGGCAATAATAACTGACGACTACTTGTTGAGTTTTTGTGATAACAGGAAATAACATGTGATTGCATTGCTTTAACTAGAAAATTTAAAGCAAAAGGTATATATACGGGTCGATGCTATGACCCGAGCCAGGTACGCACATTTAAAGTTTTAGTAGAAGTGATATTTTGGTCAAATTATAGCGAAAGTCCTTTGTCGTAAAATGAGGGACTAAAATTGACCAAAAAGCCCTTAATAGGTAAACCGGGTAAACGACCCTTAGAGGTTGTTTAGGAACTTGTGTTGTGATTATGTAGTCCTTAGACACGTATATGAGTCTTAGGCAAAAATCTTTTGTGAGTTAAATGCCCTAAAGGGGGTCATTAGCGTAAAGTAACTAAACGAAAAGTAATTTGGGATTTCGGGTTTTCTTAATTTAAATCCACCGAAAAAATAGTTGTGGTGGAAAATAAGTAGACACGTAAATTTGGAAATGCGAGGCGTGAATAGAGAAGAGTGGATTTGATGCTTAAATGTATAAAAATCCCCAATCAGGTCAAAATGAATTACGCGCGTAACTTGGGTGTTTGTTGCGTATTTCACAAATGTTAGGAATCCAAGATAGAGATTTAAAGTTAAATATCTTAGTTTCTGATTTATGACTAACCAGGAACAAGTTTAGAGGTCTTAAATACAAACGGGTCGAAATATTGATTTTGAACAAGAAGCCGAATGCTTAAAGATTTAGAATTTCATTAGTTTTAAATGTTGAATTTTACTCCACAAGATGGAGAATCAAATTACGATCATGTAGGAAGAAACGGGAGATCAAACGGATACACGGATTAAAAGATACGAAAGTTTTCGTGTCAAAAACGGCAAAATGGAAAGGGCTGTTACAGGGGCCACCGTAACTTACGGTGCCCATCGTAAGTTACGGTGGGGCTGAAATCTTTACGGTAGTTACCTACTGAGTTACGGTGGAGGCCAGTTTGGAATCCTTGTCTTTGGATTAAGAGATTAACATTGGGATTATCCTTCCATTATCATAATCTTGTTTTGTACCGTTATTTAAACTATCAATACTGACTCTTAAGTTGGTTTTGATCACAGGTGAATGTCAAGAGTCCCGGATGAAGATCAAGCGTCGAGCAAGAACCGAACACATGTTAAATGAAGCTTCCGCAATGTTGTTTCGTCGTTATTCTAAAACGATGAATTAAATCACACTATGTTGTTTTGCTTACAAGTTTAGAAAAGTTTTAATAAACTCGTATTTTAGCATGAATATTTAAATATAAATACTCAGTAATTTGTGATTATTTACGGAAACCGCTAAATAAATTTATGGTTGTTACAAGTTGGTATCAGAGCCTTGGTTTAAGAGATTCAAGTATGGTGGGGAAAACCATGCTTGGACTTAAACCTTATGCTCTTGACAAAGATTGGTGTTCGGTTCGCAAATCCGGTAAGTGCATGTATGTTAATGGTTTATCGAATTAAAGTGTTGTAAACAACACATAGGGTTATCGTGTAATACACGTTACCCCAATTAAATGATAGATATATCTAACAAAATTATGTGCGTTGACACATATAGTAGAAAAGCCTTGTATTAGGATGCGGGCATTTAGTAAAGTTGACATTACTAACTTTTGTAAATGTCTTAATTGAATGACACTTGCATTTAAAGATGACAAGGGCTAAACAAATTACGGATATGATAGAAGAACGGTCCGAAGTATGACAAGAGGAGCATGCTCACCAAGGACTAAATCGCGTAACGACCGCGAACAAGGTTAATAGCAAGAAACGCCCGTCGGGGAAAGCATTACCAGGTGCGTGCTTTTAAATATAATCGCATAACTAACAGTATGCAACAAACAAGTAGAGAATGATTGTTGCATATGTAAATTAAAAGCTTGGAAAACCTTAATAGAATACCTATCCAGAATATTATTTTCAAGAGAATTAAATAGAGGCGTTACTTACTGTAACACCCTTGTTATTATTTCAAAGGTTTTCGTATAAAAAAACAAAAATAAACATGTAATTACGATTAAGTATCCTTAGAAAATACGAGTTTACTAAAACTTTTACAATTTTAAAAGTTTGAACAACTTAATGTAATTGAATTCGTCGTTTTAAAGATACGACGAAACGCCGCGTGGAAGCTTGTATTTTATCATGTTCGGTTCCTCATCGAGCTTGATCTTCATCCGGGCACTCTTGGCGATCACCTATAATCAAAACCAACTTAAAAGTTAGTTTTGATAGTCAAATATTAAGTTCAAACAAGTACAGGGGCTAAAAGAGCAAAATTTAAAAAAAAAATTCGGAGTTAGGGGGCGTCGCGTGACGCCAAGGGCCTAGGCGTCACGCCTAGCCCTTGTTTTCACAGACTGTTGCCTTCAGCTGTTGCTGTACATTCCCAGCTCAACCCGATTTCACGGAAATGGCCATAACTTCTTCGTTATTGATCTGTTTTACCCGATTCTTTTTCCTACGCGTCCGTAATTTAATTCTCCATCATATGGAGTTAAAATCCAACATCCAACATAAATAAATTTTGAGACTTTCAAGCCTTCGACTCGTTACCTTTTTATCAAATTTTACCCGTTTATGCATTTTATCAACCAAACATATTTGTTTGAGTCCTACATCACCTACACTTCTTCAAATAAATGTTATATACCATATTAGGTTCTAATCACAAGTTTATTACACAATTTAAACCCATTTTCGCTCGTATGCTTATTTTGACCCGTTAAGGGTATTTAAGCACTTTCGGGCCTAAAATAGCTTTCGATTGCTTCTAGCATTCAATTACCACATTTCTTATCCTATAATATCCTACCACAACTGTATTTAAGATAGGTTTAATGTGGTGATCAATATAAACCAAATTTTACCTCTCGAATCATTATTTTACGGCAAAAACTCAAATAGTGTCATTTGGCTAATATAATACCTCTTTCAGCTTCTATACTTATTCTAAGTATTTACCTAGTCATAAAACTCGTTTCCAAACAACCTTTAAGGGTCGTTTGTTCCATTTAGCCTACAAGGGCGTTTTGGTCGATTTTAGTCCTTTTATGACGAAGGACTCTCTCTCAAATTATTCGACCAAATTAACACTTTTAACTACAACATAATTATGCGTACCTGGCCCGGATCAACAAGTAGACCCGATTTATACCTCGTTTTCATTATCACACCATCAATGGTGACACAATTATCCGATTTGCTAATCGGTCCTGTTAACATAAGACTTGACAACCACATTAATCGATATTGTCAAATGGTGTTATCATCACCATTCGACCCGTTTGGACTATATGCCCAACATTATCTATTTAATCAAAAACATCGTTTTTGATTTCCAATTCATACATCCATCCCATCCCGGATTTTATAACCATACCCTTTTTCTTTTACACTCTTTTCTTACAGATTCAACCCATTTCGGCTTACGCCATGGGTATTCTTTTAACCTTGATTTACATTAGTCGACACTTGTCAAATTTCCATATTTCCAATATTATCGTTATCACGTTTACAACGTATCGAATAAACGGGTATTCTACATAAGTGTGTAAATTACACTTACCTCGCATCCACGCCACGCTTTTCTTTCCGTACTTGCTTCGTTTGACCCGCTCACTCATCAAGCTTCCCCTAGCTTGTTAGGCGCCAACTATCATTCATTATTCACAAGGTTGTTAGATTAGTCATTCCAAATCATGACTTTCACACCTTATGATTCTTTGACTATTTTTCTCTTTAAACTCATGAAATTCATCATTTCATCTTATTATTCAAAAAAACCCATTTCATGGTAAATATGATTTATGTACCCAAACACCTAAATTGTTCAAGTACTTTATCTTTACTAACTAATATGATGATTCTAATCACAAGTTTGACACTAACATCACCATATCATAAAAACCCATCTCAATCTTGTATGAACAAATACCCAATCATGTAATTTGTTCAAGTACCTTGTTTCTATTATCAATTATAATGGTTTTTAAACACAAGGTTATCATCATCTTCATTATTAAATCAAAACCCACTTAGCACATACAAGGATCATCATCAAATCCTTTGTTTCTAGTGCTAATTCATCAAGTTTTTATCTAGGGTTCATTTCTAAACATGAATTTCATACCATATCACTCATAAACTCATCATTCATTTACGAATTCTGATTTTGAGTGTTCATCATGGATTACAAAACATTACCAAATTATAAAATTTGACATACCTCACGATCCCCTTGACTTGGTGATCGTTTGTAAGTGATCATGCATTCGATTTGAGCTAGTTTTGACCTTCAATTTGGTGAATTAGCTTGAGTTAGGGTTTTGGCTTCTCCTTGTTTCCCCTGACCTCTTTCATGCACACACACACTCACACACTAGTTTGTGTGTAGTGTTTTTAATTAAAATAAATATTAAGTTTCAATCTTCCTCTTTTGGCCCCTCAAGTTTGGTTAGTTAGTTAGGTAGGGTACAACCCACTTATTTCTAATAATGTTCCCCACTTATTAACTAGGTTAAGCATTCATAATTAAATTAGTGGGTTCGGGGAATCTATGACTAAGTTTATCTTGAGTCCCGTTAACTCGGGCCTTTTTATCCATTTTAATTTCCTCAAAAGGATTTGTTCACTTTTTATTTAATATTAGGTTTATTTACTTAAATCATAATATTTACCGGGTTACTTTTACCACTAACGGTACTTTACCCGTCTTTTAGTATTAACGTGGTTTGATTACCAAACCCGTTTTTGGGGTGTTACACTTACATGGGGTGTAATGTGAAAATTTTAAAAGGTCATGTATATCAGGTGTTGATCGCTTACTCTGGCCAAGTAAGTAGTGAACACGTGGTACCATGAACTTTTATGATGGACATATTTACATCCGATGTAGTAATGGTGAATGGGACAAATTAAAAGTATCCAAATGAAACAAATGAACAAAATAGTTTACAATAATGTAAACGCACAGCCGGGTGACGGAAGCCGGGTGACGCACAGCCGGGTGACGGAAGCGTATCGCACCGGTACTGTTTGTGAGAAAGAAAGACGGAAGCATGCGCATGTGCATTGATTACCAGGAGTTAAACAAACTCACGGTAAAGAATCGATACCCGCTTCCGAGGATAGATGACTTATTCGACCAATTACAAGGTGCGAACTGGTTTTCAAAAATTGACCTTAGATCTAAAGGTCAAGGAGGAAGATGTGCCGAAGACAGCTTTTCGTACGAGATACGGACATTACGAATTCCTCGTGATGTCATTTGGGCTAACAAATGCACCCGCGGCTTTCATGGACCTCATGAACCGGGTTTGCAAGCCAATGTTGGATAAGTCGGTCATTGTGTTTATCGATGATATTTTGGTGTATTCAAAAAGCGAAGTTGAACATGCACACCATTTACAAGAGGTGTTAGAGACACTTAGGCGAAAGAGGTTATATGCAAAATTCTCTAAATGTGCCTTTTGGTTACGAGATGTACAATTTCTTGGCCACATCATAAGTGCCGACGGAGTATTGGTGGACCCGTCAAAGATCGAGGCTGTATCAAAATGGAATCCCTCGAAGAATCCTTTGGAAATTAGAAGCTTTTTGGGGCTTGCGGGATACTATAGGAGATTCATTCAAGATTTCTCCAAGATTGCGTCACCGCTAACAAAGCTAACCCGAAAGAAAGAAAAGTTCATTTGGGGTGTCGATCAAGAAAGAGCGTTTCAAACGCTAAAAGAAAAGTTAACTCAAGCTCCGGTACTGACATTGCCGGACGGAGTCGAAGACATGGTGGTTTATTCGGATGCTTCACTATCGGGGCTCGGATGCGTGTTGATGCAACGGGGCAAAGTTATAGCTTATGCCTCGAGGCAATTGAAGATACACGAGAAGAAATATCCCACACACGATCTCGAGTTGGCTGCGGTGGTATTTGCATTAAAAATATGGAGGCACTACTTGTATGGGGTAAAGTGCACCATATTCACCGACCACAAGAGCTTGAAATACTTCTTCGATCAGAAGGAGTTAAATATGCGACAAAGGCGATGGCTAGAAACGGTGAAAGATTTTGACTGTGAAATACACTATCACCCCGGAAGGGCAAACGTGGTGGCGGATGCCCGAAGCAGAAAGGCAGATTATGTCCCGATACGAGTACAATCATTACAACTCATTGTGACCTCAGGCTTACTCGAACGAATTCGAGAAGCACAAGATGAAGCAGTAAAGACGGAAAACTGGAGAAAGGAAAGGATTGTTGGCCAAGTTAAAGATCTTGAAGTAAGCAACCATGGTTTGAAAACACGTTTCAACAGAATTTGGGTTCCTAACACATGTGGAGTTAAAAAGCTTCTACTTGATGAAGCTCATAAGTCCCGTTATTCCATCCATCCGGGAGCACCAAAATGTACAATGATTTAAAGCAAAACTATTGGTGGCCCGGAATGAAAAGAGATGTGGTGAAGTACGTAGAAAAATGCTTGACATGTTTACAAGTCAAGGCGGAGCACCAAAAACCATACGGTAGACTTCAACCATTGGAAATTCCGGTTTGGAAATGGGAACAAATCACCATGGATTTGTTGACCAAATTGCCCAAAGCTGACCGCGGGTTTGATGCTATATGGGTAGTTGTAGATAGATTGACGAAAAGCGCTCACTTCATTCCGATTCGTGAGACTTATACATCCGAGAAGATGTCAGAGGTGTACACCAATGAAATCATAGCACGGCATGGGGTACCGATATCCATTGTGTCAGACAGAGATACTCGGTTTACTTCGAATTTTTGGCGTGAATTCCAAGAACAAATGGGAACTAAATTGTTCATTAGCACTGCTTACCATCCACAAACGGATGGGCAGAGTGAAAGAACAATACAAACGTTGGGAGATATGTTGCGGGCTTGCATTATTGACTTCGGGGGTAGTTGGGATGTCTATCTACCCTTGGTCGAATTTTCATATAACAATAGCTATCACACGAGCATTAAGATGGCCCCATATGAAATGTTATATGGCATAAAATGCCGAACTCCGGTATGTTGGGGAGAAGTGGGTCCACGAGGGCTAGCACCTACTGATATAATCCGAACTACGAATGAGAAAATCGACATGGTCCGAGCTCACCTAAAAGCGGCTCAGGATCGACAAAAAATCGTATGCGGATAAACGAAACAGGCCGATTGAATTTCAAGTGGGTGATAAAGTAATGTTGAAAGTATCGCCGTGGAAAGGAGTGATACGGTTCAGAAAAAAGAGGGAAGTTGAGCCCAAGATTTATTGGGCCATTCAGAATCATCGAACGGGTTGGTAAAATGGCATATCGTCTCGAATTACCCGAGGAGTTGAGTGGGATTCATAGCACATTCCACGTGTCACATCTCCGTAAATGTTTAGCAGACGAGACTGCTCGTATCCACTACGATGATATTGAGGTGGATAACAGTCTCAACTATGCCGTAAAACCAGTTGCGATTTTAGATCGTAAAGAGAAGAGCTTGAGAAACAAGGTGATTAACCAAGTGAAGGTTAAATGGGAACACAGAAAGGGTGCGGATACCACATGGGAATCCGAAGAGGAAATGAGACGTCTCTACCCTATTTTATTTGGTACGTACTTTGGTTTCGGGGACGAAACCCTTTTTAAGGGGGATAGACTTGTAACATCCCGAAAATACGAGTTCATAAATTTACAATTTAGTTGTAAGTAAAATAGTAAAACAAACTAACTAGAAATGACACTAACTAAGTTAGTTAGTCACTTATGTGTAGTTAGGGGTTCAAACAAACAAAAAGTGAAAGATGAGGAACTAAATGTGCCTAAATGGAAACTAATTTATTGAAATAATAAAATTAGAAACATAAAACACATTTGTCTGTGTGTGTTGAAATCGACCAACATCAGGGCGACCCCAGGCTCCCTCTAAACCCTAAATATTCACAAAACAACCAAATTGAAGGTCCAAATCTGATCAAAAACGAAAATCGAGCATAGATTATTGATCCTCATCACAAGAGGATTACAAGGTATGTAAAATTTGATGAAAACTCTCAACTTGAAATTCTCATGAAATTGGGAAAATCTGAAATTATGGTTGCATGTGTGTCTTATGATGATTTAGGAACAACTATAGTGTCTAGGGACAAACCCTAGACAAATACAAGTTAAAATCATGTAAATTTTTAGCAAAATCCATGATCATCATTGTAGGTGATTAGTGGGTTATGTAGAATTTGATAATCACTAGGAGATTGGGTGTTATTCTAGTGTAATTTGACAATTGTGAGGTAACTTCAGAATTATAGAAGCTAACAATTGTGTAAAATGGTTGAATGATGTGAAATTAGGGCTAAGTGATAAGCTAGAGACTTGATATTTAATCATGTAAAATCTGCCCTTAAAGTGTTTGTGAAAATGCCTCTAAGAAGGCTTAAAACCGAAATTCAAAGTTTAAACGCATAATTATGATGTTTCGGTGTATTATGCGATATAAGGTTTAAAGAGAGTTCTAAATGTAACAACCCTCATTAAAAGTCCTATTTATTTTATTATTTTATTCAATAGGAAACCCTAATTAAGAAACCCAAGTGATTATGTATAAACCCTAAAATTTTCAGAACAATCAGAATCAGGATCAGGGCCCCTAAAACTCAGGGGGGTATTCCCTAATCAACGATTATCTTCACAAAACGCTGTCAAAATTAAATTTCTCGATTCCATCGACTCAGCAGGGCTACCCAGGTGACGAAGCAGGCCTACCCTATTTTGACATCCCAGGCGACACGCGGCACGTGACACGGATTCTTCCGCGACTAGCGGGAGCTGCAAATTTTGGGTATAAATAGAAAGGCCTGGCACTTGCATTCTGTTGTTCGTTCGACGATCAAATTCACTTTGTACGTTGAGTTATAGTCGAAACAATCTCAAAACCACTAATTAATAGGGGGGTGCTGCTACGATGCAGGGTAATAACTCGATCGCTATTACGATTCATTGTCCGATCGATCAATGTACTCAATGGATGTTTAAGTGCTGCCCACATTAGGGTGATGCTTTGTCATTAATCGTTAATTCGATGGATGTTTAAGCATAACACTTTGTCATTCGTTGTGAGGGTTGATCTCGTGAGTTATCGTAAATGGTGTATTAAGTTACTTACCTAGTTCGTGTGCACTAGGTTACAAGGCTAATTAATAGGTGAAGCTCTGCCTGTATAAATCTGCAATCTATCAAGGCTTATCTGTAGACTAAACTTTGCCCGTAGAAATCTGCAATGTGAGTCCATTCTCTTTTCTCACAGTTTTATCACCTTTTTGTGATACAATTATATTTACAAATGTTTTCCAAAATCATAAAGGTTTACCTGTTATACTTACAGTGATTAAATTTTTATATTCTATAAATAACTGCCGGTATGGGAGGTTTTATACATTATTTGATCCCCGTTACTATTAGCCAGAAAGTTAGCTAATAATAGCATGACCACAATCACAGTGGGAATCCTGCCACAGTAGCCATAGCTTATAACTACTATTATTTTAACATTAAATAGTTAATAAATTCAATGTATGTTTAAAAATAAATATAAATGATGTATACCATAATAAAATAGTCAAGTATAATGTATTCTACTTTTAGTCAGGTTAATATATCAAATAATGATATTACAATTATTTAATTAACATATTATATTTGATAAGTTATAGTAGTTTGACATAAAATGATATATGTCATTCTCTGGGTTAAATGGTTTTGTGCCATATTTGACAAAGTAATGTCATGGGACACAATTATGTCCAGAGTCACTAGTTGAGAGAATGATCAACAGTGACATGTCCAAAGACACTAGTTGAGAGAATGATCAACAGTGTTATGATTAGAATCACTAGTTGAAAGAATGATCAACAGTGATATGACCAGAGTCACTAGTTGAAAGAATGATCAAACAGTGATATGACTCCATCACAGGAATCGCCTAGTGACAGATAAATTGAATAATAGTAAAATAGAATTACTTGATAAATTCACTATTGGACGAAAGTAAGCCAATGAGTGATATGACTACTGTCATAATGGAACTGCCACCATGTGACAAATACTGATTAAGTTGGGTAAATATAAACAAATATAAAAACCTTAATGTTGTAAGGTATAACAATATATTTTATAAAAATGGAATGAACTCACTCAGTATTTCCACTGACAAAACCTTTTTCAAACATATTTCAGGTAATTACAGTAGATTGAAGTAAAAGTTGGATACGACACTTAAAGGCTTCAAGAAGTGGCTTATTTTATTAATTAAATCAAATTAAGAAATATTGTTTTATGTAATCAGATTTTATCTTTATTAAAGCTACCATTGTAAAACATGGGTTTTATCCCAATCTATTTAATAAATAAAATCCGGTGTTTCTAAACTCTGATATTTTTCCTAACTCACGGTCCTGATGAAATTTCCGCTGCAACGTTTTCAAAATAATCACCGGTACCACTGGGCTGTTCACAGCTTTCGATTCCATCCAGGGTGGATCGGGGGCCGTGACAGAAGGTGGTATCAGAGCCACTTGCTTAAAGCTACTTAGGTATTCTTTTAATACCTAAACTTAAAAGTTAGGAAACTAATACAAATTAACATATGTGTTATATATGAATATATATATGTCGATATGCACATATAATATCCTGGAAGTATTGTTTTGTTTTAATTATTCTATGATATTAATAAGTAAAAATGTTTGCAATTCAGATGTCGAATGAAGTACCACATAATTCAGAAGTTCATGCTAATAATGAAAATCCTTTGGATAAAAATGCTATAGAAAATCTAATAGCTCAAGGAATAGCTAATGCTTTACCTTTAATAATTAAAGCTGTTAAAAACCCCGTAGAACCCACCAAAGTTGTGAGTAGCAAGCATACTTGTGACGATGGTTTTAGCCATAGTGTCAATGGAGGTAATGATGATATTATCAAAACCCCATTTCCCAAGAAAAAGAAGGCGATGACTCTCGGGTGCACCTACAAAGAATTTCTAGCCTGTAAACCAACTGAGTTCGCAGGCAGTGAAGGTGCCACGGCTGCTCTATGATGGTTGGAAAAGACAGAAGCTGTTCTTACAATCAGCAAATGTGCCGAAGAAGATAAGGTGATGTATGCATCTAACCTCTTCAAGGAAGAAGCCTTAGAATGGTGGAATACAATTCTTCAGGCAAAAGGAAGTGACATGGCTTATGCCATGAATTAGGGAAAATTCAAAGAAATGACAGAAAGGAAATTTTGTCCTCCTTATGAAAAGGAACGAATGGCTAACAAGTTCCTAAATCATAAAATGATAGATGTGAATTGTCGTGAATATACGACAACATTCTTCGAATATGCAAGAATGGTACCAACTCTGGCTTCGCCAGAACCCGTACTAATTTCTCGTTATATTTGGGGATTAGTTAGCGAAATCTGAGACATAGTCAAGGCCACTAGACCACAGACTATTGAAGAAGCAGTTGAACTAGCTAACATGTTGACAGATGGACTAATCCGCACAAGAGAAGAAAACAAGAAGAAAGAGTTAGCCCAGAAAATTTTCCAAGAATTCAAAAAGACAGGAACTGAACCGTCATTGGAGCAACCTATCTGCAGAAACTGTAACAAAAAGCATTCAGGAAGATGCCGTTTTAGGAGAACACCCTACTGTGACTTCTGCAAGATGACCGGGCATATAGAGGAAGAGTGTAGAAGGAAAACTAATGTTTGTTTCAATTGCGGAGAAACAGGACACATCAAACCATATTGCCCGAAACTAACCAAAGCATCCGACAACAAGGCCAGAACAACAGACGGAGCTAAGAAGAACGCGCGAGCATTCGTACTTACTACGCAAGAAGCAGAAATGATTCCAGACGTAATCGCTGATATGTAATATCTAAGTTAAGTTACTATTTGACCCTAGTACAAATAAAAGTTTATAAATAAATGCATTCTGTCAAGTACTTCATCTATTCAAAACCATAACAGACTTGTTTGGTTTTCACTTTCACCGAACGTTTTCACAAAAATTTGAAGCTTGTGCTAATCTCGTTGCACACCTTATATACGGGTTTAATTATTTATTTATATTGAATCCGCTTTGTTGGTTTATTCTATAAATCAATCTTAACACAATCATGTGCTAAGATATTGATACACAAATTCATTTCATATTTCAGTGTATTTCTTAAGGATTTTTATATCAGCAATCGAGCGCCTCGTAATCTTTATTGCTTTATCATCTTTGATCGAAAAACATTTCAATTTCAATCAAAAAAAATAAAAATAAAAAATCCTACTAGATTTATTTGAAACATTCGGACTTACTTCATTTTGATGTAAAGCATGGTGAAACTCATTTCATTCACCACTACTATTTCAAGTACTACGACACCTTGTGGTGGCATTTTCTTTAATTTGAAGCTTGAGCTATTCTCAATTTCACATCTGATGTATGGATTTATTTATTTTCTTTTTGTTGGTTCATTATCTTAAACAGTCTTAATACAAATATGTGTTAAGATAAGAGTACACAAATTCATATTATATTCCGGTGTACCTCTTAACGTTTCTTTCATCATTGATCGAAAATTCTATAATATTCATTTGGTCTTTTCATTATCAATTGAAAATCCTATTCAAAATGAATATCTAAATTTACTTCATTAAAGCTTTCAGCTGATTACACGGTGAAATTGTTCGTTCACCGTAATTATTGAAATATTTCAATCATTACGACACCTTGCGGCGTTGTTATAAACTTGTAGCTTTGGCTAATCATAATCATACGAACTATTCAAAATCATGTATGTCTTTCGTTTGACTCATCATTTAGTCTTGATGCAATTATGTATTAAGACAATGATACCCTAAACTTTATTGTATTTCAGTGTATCCTTGCAATTCCATAAATGTCAAACACATTTATTTTCTCATATCATGGTTTAATAATGGACAAATCATTTTCGTACTTCTATTTCATTTTGAGCTTATTGAATCTGAGTCTTCCTCAGTTGTTAATCAAAGTAAGCTTTCTTTTGACAAAAGAATTTTTATTAAATTCTAAAAATCATTCACATTCATTCTAAATATCTATTGATTATATATCTTTTGACTTGAACCTAGTCACTTTAGAAATCATATCATTTCATTTCATTCGTTTGTCATCGATTTCTTGAACTAATTCAGTTAAACCATTGAATCCTACTTATTGTACAAAATTCGATATTCTGTGTCATCTATCCTAAATATTATTTTTTTATTAACTAAAAGGTGACATAAGTCTAAAAGAAATATCCAAATACACTTGGGAGCTGGAATCTGAGATAAAGAAAAAGTATTCTTACTTATTCCAGTAAATCTCGAGGACGAGATTTTTATTAAGGTGGGGAGAATGTAACAACCCTCATTAAAAGTCCTATTTATTTTATTATTTTATTCAATAGGAAACCCAAATTAAGAAACCCAAGTGATTATGTATAAACCCTAAAATTTTCAGAACAATCAGAATCAGGATCAGGGCCCCTAAAACTCAGGGGGGGTATTCCCTACTCAACGATTATCTTCACAAAACGCTGTCAAAATTAAATTTCTCGATTCCGTCGACTCAGCAGGGCTACCCAGGTGACGAAGCAGGCCTACCCTATTTTGACATCCCAGGCGACACGCGGCACGTGACACGGATTCTTCCGCGACTAGCGGGAGGTGCAAATTTTGGGTATAAATAGAAAGGCCTGGCACTTGCATTCTGTTGTTCGTTCGACGATCAAATTCACTTTGTACGTTGAGTTATAGTCGAAACAATCTCAAAACCACTAATTAATAGGGGGTGCTGCTACGATACAGGGTAATAACTCGATCGCTATTACGATTCATTGTCCGATCGATCAATGTACTCAATGGATGTTTAAGTGCTGCCCACATTAGGGTGATGCTTTGTCATTAAACGTTAATTCGATGGATGTTTAAGCATAGCACTTTGTCATTCGTTGTGAGGGTTGATCTCGTGAGTTATCGTAAATGCTGTATTAAGTTACTTACCTAGTTCGTGTGCACTAGGTTACAAGGCTAATTAATAGGTGAAGCTCTGCCTGTATAAATCTGCAATCAATCAAGGCTTATCTGTAGACTAAACTTTGCCCGTAGAAATCTGCAATGTGAGTCCATTCTCTTTTCTCACAGTTTTATCACCTTTTTGTGATACAATTATATTTACAAATGTTTTCCAAAATCATAAAGGTTTACCTGTTATACTTACAGTGATTAAATTTTTATATTCTATAAATAACTGCCGGTATGGGAGGTTTTATACATTATTTGATCCTCGTTACTATTAGCCAGAAAGTTAGCTAATAATAGCATGACCACAATCACAGTGGGAATCCTGCCACAGTAGCCATAGCTTATAACTAATATTATTTTAACATTAAATGGTTAATAAATTCAATGTATGTTTAAAAATAAATCTAAATGATGTATACCATAATAAAATAGTCAAGTATAATGTATTCTACTTTTAGTCAGGTTAATATATCAAATAATGATATTACAATTATTTAATTAACATATTATATTTGATAAGTTATAGTAGTTTGACATAAAATGATATATGTCATTCTCTGATTTAAATGGTTTTGTGCCATATTTGACAAAGTAATGTCACGGGACACAATTATGTCCAGAGTCACTAGTTGAGAGAATGATCAACAGTGACATGTCCAAAGACACTAGTTGAGAGAATGATCAACAGTGTTATGATTAGAATCACTAGTTGAAAGAATGATCAACAATGATATGACCAGAGTCACTAGTTGAAAGAATGATCAAACAGTGATATGACTCCGTCACAGGAATCGCCTAGTGACAGATAAATTGAATAATAGTAAAATAGAATTACTTGATAAATTCACTATTGGACGAAAGTAAGCCAATGAGTGATATGACTACTGTCATAATGGAACTGCCACCATGTGACAAATACTGATTAAGTTGGGTAAATATAAACAAATATAAAAACCTTAATGCTGTAAGGTATAACAATATATTTTATAAAAATGGAATGAACTCACTCAGTATTTCCACTGACAAAACCTTTTTTCAAACATATTTCAGGTAATTACAGTAGATTGAAGTAAAAGTTAGATACGACACTGAAAGGCTTCAAGAAGTGGCTTATTTTATTAATTAAATCAAATTAAGAAATATTGTTTTATGTAATCAGATTTTATCTTTATTAAAGCTACCATTGTAAAACATGGGTTTTATCCCAATCTATTTAATAAATAAAATCCGGTGTTTCTAAACTCTGATATTTTTCCTAACTCACGGTCCTGATGAAATTTCCGCTGCAACGTTTTCAAAATAATCACCGGTACCACTGGGCTGTTCATAGCTTTCGATTCCATCCAGGGTGGATCGGGGGCCGTGACACTAAACATGTCTTAAATGAACTCTATAGGAAAGAGCGCAGGAGCGTCAAGCGGACAAGCGGGTGGCGAACCACGTTTGAAAGGCCTACTTTGAAGGTATGTAACTTGACCCGTTACATTGAATGAATTGTTGTTAAACTATGCGTTATGGATTAAAAGTTGTGTTGATTGTAGCGACCTTGTTCATTACTTAATCCGTATGTTAAGAATTGGTTTATAGTCGTTTGGTAGTCAACAAAATGGAGGATTTCCGTAGATGAACCAAACGGGTCAAATAATGTCACATTGTAATGATAATATTGTAAATAAATAGAAATGGCGAAAATGGTCACAAGAGCACGAAGCCATAGGTTTGGTAATGAAGTGCCGGTGATAATAAGCCCCGGAAGTTGGGTAATAAACGCCTTAGGTTTGTTAGTCAATTAGTAGTGAATCGTGTCAAGTAGAAATGGGTCGGATAATTTCATATGGTCATATAGTCTTTCGGTCCGTAAACAAATTTTTCGGTATGAAATTTATAATAGGCATGTCGGCAATGAATTTACAGACGCATAGGAAAAAGAATCACCTAAAACGGACTTACGAGTCAAAAGTTATGGCCATTTTAAGTTGGGACTTGTATAAACATGGAGCTGGGTTTGTTCAGCATCAGCAAAAGCAAGAGTATGTTGAAATAGGGGCTAGGCGTCACGCGAGCCCCCTTGGCGTCGCGCGATGCCCTCATTCCGGAAATTTTTATTTTTTTCTTTAATGTTGACCCATGAAACTTGTTTGTATCCATTTTAACTTGATCAAAACTAACTTTTGTTGTGGTTTTGATCTTAGGTGATGATGGAAACTAACCGGAAGATGATCGAGCAAACTTTTGAAGAACCGAACACTACTTACAAGCTTCCGCAATGTTTTAAATCTTTAATAGACTTTGTTTATGGGTTGTAAACAACTTTTGAAATGTTTTAACTTAGTCGTTAGTTGACTAAGGTTTATGCTACTTATGAACTTCTTTTATGAAATTTATGTTAATTAAGCATCTTTTATTTACAATGGTATAATCTATTATTAAATTCAAGTAAAATTAGACGGGTGTTACAGTCTTTGGATTTCTGTGATCTTATTACCTTGACAACCTCCGTTTGACATTTGAGTTTAAGGAACCATTTGACATGAGTTAGGAGGAACTGAGATGAGCATGCAAATCACGATATTATTGTGGGTGCACACATAATAATAATGGGGGGTGCATGTGAGTCCCAGCGAGACTTGACAAGTGAAAAAGGGGTTCTGTTCTGTTATCCGAACAGTGTGAAACGTGATAAAACTTTAGGAGTCATAGTAGTGATTGTCTCCTACTTGAGCGTGATCTTCTCACTCCTCTCTGAATTCTTACGAATCTCGAAGCTATCGAGTATTACTTGAACACCCATCTGAACGCCTAGCGAACTGTGTAGAATGTTAGGTGCTAGTACGAACGTCCCTGAGTTGGATGTCACAGCGTCGAATGATTGGTCGATACCTTCCTCACTTCTCTTCGTTTGCTGGAACTCAATGTATTAACGTCTTAGATCCCGAAGTGTGATCACTTCTGCAACACTCTAGAAACATACCGTGTATTACTCAGTCGACTTGCAAGAACAATGGACAAGAGGATGAGCGTGGTGACTTACCAACCTCAGTATTAGAACGACCCTGGTTACCGGCAACGAACACCAGCGAATTGACTTCAATCGAATCCTTAACACCAGTCAGCGACTTATGGGAGTCAACTTTTACAAATCAATCGGGGCATAAGCGATGACAAATGACTATAGTGTGGAATGTGTAGCTACCAGCCCAGTGAGTAGCGCTTTAGGACGTGGCACAGAATGTCACACCCCCAAAATACCACTTGCGGAGACACCGCGGGACGTGTGACATACCAGGATCTTAGCCACCAATCACATTGAACTCATAAGTATGTTTGAATAAAACTTTCTTTCATTGACATAAAGTGTTACAAAACATTTCATGTAATTCATAGTATACAGCGGAAGCATAACTCATTGTAAAGTGTTTCATAAACCACGCGTACGTAAATCAATAAACTTGTATTGTGAATCCATGTGTCACGACCCATGACCACTCCAGCTTTCCAGACAGCAAGTTCCAATGCTATAACTCTATAGACCTGCAAGCATGCAGACAAGTGTGTCAGACGACGCTGGTGAGTTTAAAGTTTTGTTATGTTTAGATACCAGTTACCAGATTAAAACGTTTCACAGATTCGATGACTTGATTTGATGTTATTATTAGCTCGACTACCGCAACTGGCTACAAGATGTGAATGCCCAACCCCAATGCCTCTATCTAGGCATTGGTCAAGTGGTCAAGGTAATTAGTTCAACTAACAACCTCGAGTAGATGTAAGGGGTCTTATATGATACACGATGTGAATGCCCAACCCCAATGCCTCTATCTAGGCATTGGTCAAGTGGTCAAGGTAAATAGTTCACGCCCGTCCATTCTGTCCCGGTGTGAGGGTGCCAAACCTAATAGCGCTATCAACTAAATACCTCGTTGCCTTACCGGCAACTATCGGTAGATGTAGGGGGTCTTACATAATAGAAACTGAGTAATAACAAACATCCCATTAACCTGCATTCCTCCCTGGAACGTTACCCGATATCCCTTCCCGGGATGCATGCTTGGAAAAGAGCAGTGAACTCACCTTGGTTTGCTCGGTAAGATTATTTACTTGTTTAACAGTTGAACAATCACGGCCTAAAAGGGTTACCGATAGCAGTCAGTTTTTCATGCATTTTGCGTACAACTAATTAACGTATTCAAGGTTCACATCAAGCATATTCATTGCTCATGTAACGCACACATATACAATTCACAACAGTTCATTCATGCATCTAGGGCACCAACCAAATGCTTAACATGTAATCACTCAAGCATGTTATATGCATACATACATAATTTTGCTAGTACACCCTTCAATTCAGCTATTAACCATGTATGACCCAAATAATAAGGCATGTATGTATCACAATTATTAACACAACTAAACATTCATTGTCCGCCAAATCATATCAGGCGCAACCACTGCCTTGGCAGTCTTACTCGACCCACATTGCTAGCCCAAAACTAATAGCCCAACTTAAATGGGTGTGTATGTGTTCAGTATCGTGTGCGGCCTAGTTAAACCCGTGCCCAACTCAACCATCCGTGCGGCCCACTAACGCAGCCCAAAACATCACGCAACTCGGTAGGGCTTCGGGCCCAGTCTCAAACGTAACTAGTTATGCGGCTCTTAAGGCTAACCCAAAACATGTGTGGCCCAATCGACTTATTTGTGAGTCCAATATATATGCAGCCCACAATCAAAATGCAAGTCCCAAAGGTTAACAACTATTGTTTGTATCCTTACTTATTAGTCAGTTTATCAACAATCATTAACATCATCAGTAACCATTCAATTGATACCAACATTACACAATATGTCATGTAATCCGAAGCAAAGTATTCTACCCTAATCCTACGTAACAATCTGTTAAACAATCTAGATATATAATCCTATCATTAATCGGCCACCACTTGTTTCAATAATCTGCCCATTAGTCCATATGCCATGATCTAACAAGTTAATACCAAACATATTCATTATCACCTCTATAACCCTATGATCATACAAAATCATCATTTACAATCATCATGCTTGTACAACCTAAGAAAATTATATTTAACAATATACACTTAATTAGACTAATGGGTATGGGGGTCGGCTAGCCCCGGCTAGCTCCGGCGCCGAGCCCCCACACCGCCCCCCTCCGCTTCGGCCCGGCCCAAACGTCCCACATGCGCCGATTCAGTCGAGGCCCCACCTTTGAAACTATCCGTTGCCAAACAACCCCAAACGGCTATTTTTTTAAAAAAAAAAAAAAAAAAATTCATTTTTCAATTTAAATACCCAATACCTCAACCATTTTTATACATTTCTATCCTTTCTACTCCCATTCTTCTCCAATTCTCTTCCTTTTTTATAAAAACACTCCATATTTTTTATACCTTTTTCTCTAAATCATGAATCCTTTCAACCCAAACAACCCCAACCCGAACAACCCCAACCCGAATAATCAAAACCCGAACCAACCTAACTTTTTTTCTACTCCCGCTTACAATCCGAGTATGGATAATTCGTGGGGTGCTCCGCAATTTCCTTTTTCTGATGTTGTATTTTTTAATTTTTATTAAGTTAATAAATTAAAACTTATAAAATTATAAAATAATAAGGTGGGGCCCCATCCCCCACGAGCCTCCATCCCCCTCAAATATGATGGAGGCTCATCCCCCACGAGCCGCCTACGTGGCGCCTACGTGGCGGCTCAACCCATCCAAGCCTATCCTAACCATACCCATTAGTCTTAGTGACATCAAAAGACACACATCAGAGGACACATCATCGAAGCAATGCACAAAGTCAACATCGATTTATAATCAATCATTCAGCAATTTCATGCAAACTTTGGAAAAAGCATTTATTTAATATACTCTAAATCAAATCCTAATTCTAAAAAGGGCGGCACATGCAAACTTTGGAAAAAGGCAACTAGGAAGTGGGTTATTAATACATGACATCAATCAACAATATTAAACAAGGAGGGAACATCATCATTGGCCGAAAGGAAGATACACAAAAGTCAAGGCACCACCATCAAAGATCACAACATATAATCATCATCACATTATCGGCCAATTTCAAATGTCTTACCTAATCCTTATGTATTCTAATAAACCACAACCACAAGAATTTCTACCAATCAACCATCATGCATTCACACATAAGCATAATTATAGACATAAAGGATGCACTATAATTCAACACATTAAATACTAACCTTTTGTAATTGATGGAGTGGAATGATAGAGAAGTAGATTACAATCGAAGGGGGGTAGGGGTGGATGTCTCCTGTTTCCGTCGATGTGTAAAGGAAAAAAAAGAAGTAGGGTTTGCTAGCATGGTGCCTTATGAGGTCATGAGGGTCACGCACGCCTTATGTGTGCTGATTTCGAGTAAGTGGGCCAGGCCCAAGTGCATGGATGTTTGATTGTGAAAAGAAAGTGTGTGGCCCGGAGTTCGTGTGCGGTTATCATCATATGTTACGAGCACTTAACATTAATTCCGATATACAATAACAAGTATACAATAGTATGTTCAATGGTTCCCATAACAATCACTAATTCACAACGTACGACAGAATCATGAATAGAAATGATGCGTGCATAAGAGCCTTGGAATTCCGAGTTGTCACATCATCCCCAACTTGAAAGAAATTTCGTCCCGAAATTTGGCAAACAGTATAAGCAGTCACGGAGAGAAGAAGTGGTAGTGTAGGATGACTGTGGATTTTCCTCGGGTGCCACACAGAATGTGAACGGATGGACCCTGTTGGTGAAAGATCGTAGGGCTCCGTTTTAAGCAACGACAGTAGAGGCAACAGTCACGACAACATCAAGGAACTCGTGATCGTAGCTTACAGTATGGCAACGACAGAGAGTCTAATGTCAAATCGTAGAAAAAAAAGAGTAAATTACAAGTTTTGTCCTTTATGTTTACATCAAATTTCAGACGTTGTCCTTTAGCGCAAAAGTTGATAGGCGGTGTCCTTTATCTTTCAAAATCTTGCATGTTTTGTCCTTTAGGCCAAATCCAGTTAGATTTTTTGGTTAAATCTAGTATTGTAATTTCACCATTCAAGGGGCTATTGTGTAAGTAATATATAGATTGGGACTATTTTGTAAAAATAGAAAAGATATCAAACCCTTTGCACACTCTCTCTTTAGTTTCTCTCCCTCTTTCTTCTCTCTCTAACACAACGATCCAACATATAAAATCTCCATTTCGTCCAGTAAACCATCTTTTATGTGTTTTTTAATTAAGATGTAAAGTTAATTGTTAATAGATAATGGTCGATTGGTCTTGTAAGTGTTTACTGAAATTAGGGTTTTTGATTGGATTTTTTTGGGGGTTTTGTGAGGTGGATAGTAAAGATGCAATCGAGGTCGTATACGAATCTGTTAGAGTTGGCTTCAAGGAATTTCCCTGTAATGGGTCGAGAACGGGAGAGACGGAAGATGATGCCGCGCGTTATGACGGTTCCCGGGAGTATTACGGAGCTTGATGATGATCAAGCTAGCAGTGATCTTGATTTTGCATACTTTGTTCGGGTACATTTCTGTGATATCGTTAGTAAGTCGTCGAATACACTTGTGTTCAACCTGTACATAAATTCGGATATTGCTTATGGTGATTTGGATCTGTCGAACCTCATGGGTGATTTGGATGTGCCTGTTTATAGAGATTTTGTCACAAATTCGACTGATGAGTCGAACACTTTGACTGTTAGTGTGGGGCCGGATTTTGATGCTGATAATCCGAATGCAATTTTGAATGGTCTTGAAATCTTGAAGATTAGCAATGGAGCTCGAAGCTTAGATGGGTTGACGGGGTCGAGAATCTGGGTATTCGTCAGGCAAAAAAGTCGAAAAAGATTGGTGTCGTGATAGCTGCTGTTCTTGGAGCCGCTGTGGTGTTGGGTCTTTTGGGTTTGTGTTATTGTTGTGTGGCGCGTCGTGGGTCGAAAAAGATGGGTGATTCGAAACCAAAACCGTCGTGGTTCCCTCCACAGTTGTACGGTAACTCGGTTACCTTGACGAAAACGACGATGACTGCAAGCTGCATTTCGTGAGGGGCAGACATTGATGGAAAGATTTGGACTAGTGTTGAAGTCACAGATGAGGACCCATCATCTTGAAACATTGGATTTCACCACAGGGACTTTATACAAGATCTAAATTATCAATCAGTCATTGAAACATTGGTGAAGGGTGGTGGTGGTAGTGGAAGTGGAGGATGGTGGTGATAGGTGGTTGCTAATTTCAGATATATATATATATATATATATATATATATATATATATATAGGGTCGGTATTTAGAGAAAACGCTCAAAAGTGTGAGAACGCTTATCGATCGTCCGATCAAAACAATCTATGGACTAGATTGGCGCGGTGACATTTTAGTAAATAACACCAATTTTATTACGTGGACGCGCGTCATTAAAGGTAAAAACGTCTTTACACCACTATACCAAAATGCCATACTGATAAATAAAACGTCATTATGGACCAAAACACATCGTTATATAAACAAAAACAACCCAGACATAAAAAACACACCCACCAAAACCTGAAACGCCATATTCTACTATATACCATTCATCTTACAAACGCCAAAAATCCCCAAAACATCAAACACAACTACTCAAAAAACGTCATATTTTCTACTATATACCATTGATCTTATAAAACGCCCAAACACTCAAACATCAAAGATTCCAAAAAAATCGATTGTTCTTTCAGATACACTATTTCCTCAGTAAAACACAAAAAATGCCAAATATCGTTTCTTGTATATCCATATATTGTTGTACGCCAAAATTTCGGATAATGCATTCTTCCCTGAGGTGCTATGACTCAAATAACATTTTGCTGCATGAGATGAACAAATCATAAACAAAAAAATGTTGGGGTCAGACTTATGTCATTTTCTGTGTTTTGTTCTTGATGAATATTTTAATGGCATGAAAAGACGAATGACACTAATGAGTTGTTTGAAGATACATATTCAAACAAAAAACTCATGTCATTTTGTCTTTACAAACGGCCACAAAAACACAAACATGGCTAAGCCAAACCACCAGCGAACATGATTCAAAAGAAGAAAGTGACTGATGACAGTGAAGACTTGGAAGATGAATTGTTTTTATTTTTATTTTTTAATTTTCTTTTTCTGTAGTTTGCTATGTAATTTTCAAGTTAGAAATAAAAAAAAAATATCATGTTAATAAAAACGCCAAAACAGTCATAATGCATATGAAACGCCATAAATGAAGTAAAAACGCCAAAAACTCCCAAACTATAATGAAAGTAATTTGCAGAAGTATTAATTAATAAAAGCTAAAAATGAAAAAAAAAAAAAAACGCCAAAAGCTACTTAAACCCATTCAAAAACGCCAAACTTGGGAGATGGAAAGTCTATTAATATCATATATTAAAACAGTAAAAAATACACAGTAACTGAAAAGACAGCTACTTTATTTTATTATAAATAAAATTCCGCCTAAACCACGCTCCAAAAACATCCTATAAGAGAGACGTCTCTACACAATCAACTGATCACAACCCCAGAAACAAACACCATATTTCCTAGAAAGCATTCACTTTAAAAACGCCAAAAAATAATAGTTAAAAAAGCCACAGATGCAGAACCTCGATTCTGCTATATTGAGTATTGATCTGAATGAAGTTTCATTGAATGGATTCTTCTCTGAGTTGGGTATCTCTATAATCTTTTGCTGAATGAGATGGACAAATATTCAAGGTAAAGAGACTGATGCCACTAATATGACATCATGTCACTTTATTCTTGATGGATATATTGATGGCATGAAGGGATCAATACATTAGAGCAGGCGTTGATCTTCAACATGTCATCAAACAAGTATATACCCACACACAATAAAGAATGCCACAAAAAATAAGCATCTTCTAAAGACGGGCGTTATGTAGGATAATAATGATCTACATAAGGTATTCAAAAACAGGAACAAAACGCCAAAAAGGCCAAAAGTAGAAGAGGCTGATAACAGTGAAGATTTGGATGAGAAATTAGATTATAATTTTTATTTTTTTTTATTTTATACTGTTTGTTATCTAATTGTTTGTTGTTTATCATCTTATTCTCTACTATTTTAAAAAAAATTAGTATAAAACGCCAAAAACTACAAACTCCAAAACGCCTGATAGTGTGAAAAACTGTGAGAATGAATGCTAGCAAAGAACGATGTCGCTATATAAAACGCCAAAAAACGCATACAAAGTAAAAAAGAAAGATAAAAAAGACGGTATCATTATTGCCAAACATTATAGTTATATTAATGCCACTAGATGGAAAATTGAAATTTATTTATCTTTTCAAAACGCCATAATTGCCTGTCACATTATAGGCCTGTATCCTACATGGCAAAACTCATTATATAAATAAAATCAAGAAAATTACTGATGTTTTTACATTAAAGGCCTGCATCCTGATCTTAAAAAACAAATAAAAACGCCAAAACAATATTTAAAACGCCAAAATATTTACTATGATTCTGATCTAAAAACAATAAAACGCCGCGTATTTATTAAACGCCAAAAAATGGAAAGATGAAGTGACACGCGTTTAAAAAGAGAAAATATGAAAGGACAAAAAAGCCGCTCCGCCCTTTTCTAAGCGGCGTGACACGTGTTAGGCCAGGAAGCGTTCTCAGCGTTCTCACACTTTTTGAGCGTTTTCTCCTGAACCCGTTTATATATAGAAAGTATAATTTTCATATCTCGTGTATAGGAAATAAAGAGAATGGAAATCTTTATTTCCAACCAATCCAATTTTTACGAAACTATTCTATGCACTCATGTTCTGTAGCCAGAAGACGAGTCTAAACATAGCCATTACTTAACAATCTAAATTCAGATTACATAGAAATGTTAACTACTCAAACCATCATTAAGCAAAACCTTCTTCATGTTTCCTGGTTCAGTCATCATCTTCCTCCTACACAACACAAAAGAACCATTAATCAACATTAGTTTCTGCAATGCATTTCTAGACAATCATCAACCATTCACCCCAACTGTCAAAATTCCTCAAGTTTCCCTATTTTTTAAAGAATTTTGTGAGCAGAAATATTTGTATAAAATTGTATGATTATGATGTTTCTTATAAAGGAGATAGTGGTAAATTCAACGGTTATTGTGCATTGCTTAAAACAAATTTTGAGAAAACAAATGGACACTTGAGTTAAAGTTTGAACAACATACATCATCACTGTCCTCTCCATCATTGACCTCGGATTTGGATTTGTCAGAAGCATCATCCTCATCGTTACCACCAGCAGCCTATTTCATTGCAACAAACACATAATCAGTGAACAAAATCTTAATATGCCAATAATAAAAGATGCACAATTAACAAAGATTACCTGCTTTTTGTTGTAGGCTGTCATGTTCTTCTCGTACTCAGCCTTCCTTTTCTCAGCTTTGGCTACATAAGGTGCCTTGTCCTATGTTTACACCATACAAAGTACCAATACTGAATACCTTTTCTTTACAAAATAGCAATGAATCAATCAACACAAGCATGAATGCTATATCAATCATCTATGTATTATAAGGCGTTTAACTTTTTAGGTCAAAACTTTATATTTAAGACTATCTCCAGTGTTACGTACGCCCTTAGCTGCCACGTGTGCCACGTCATATCCTTGTAAATCCTTAAAACCCCTTATTTCATCTCCAACCCTACAAATATCCTTACCCTTCTTAATTTCCACCTCATTACTTACCCACTACACACAATATTTAAATAAACATTTTGTTCTTTTACTTTGGGCCCACTCACTTACACAAACAAAGCCCTTGTGGAAGGGCTTAGAGCCTTAGATGCTAAAGGGCATCTATAAACAAAATCTCGCAATGCTAAGGGCTTGTAAGGGCCTTCAAGGGCATCCCTCCAATGGATGCATTGGAGATGGTCTAAGAAACAGTGAAACACATAACTACAAGTACAAAGTGTTCTTTTTAGTATCTCAAGGCCAATCATATCTGTAGAATATACAACTAGAAGAACCGCGTTGAATAAATATACAACCAAATTAACCCGTGATATATTTCTAAAAAAATTATCAAATAGATCGTTACAAAATCTTCTAATAATAAAACTCTTATCAATACTAGATACATGTGTCATTTTTGCGCAAAAACATTCCCACTTTTGCGCCGATTAGGCTGACAGCCAAACGCATATGGTTGGTGCAAAACTAGCCACTTATGCACCAATTAGACTGACAACCAAACGCATATGGACACGTATTATACTTGGCGCAAAATTAGCCACTTATGTGCCGATTGAGCTGATAACCAAACACTTACAGACACGTATTATAGTTGGCGCAAAATTAGCCACTTATGCGCCACATGGCTCAAATTTTGCTGAGTTACGCGCCATCTGGCACAACTATTAACACGTGTCTTGTTGCAATCAGTTCCCATTGTCATTGAAACATGTACAACGATCAAACTAATAATTTGAAAATTAAGTCGATGCCTAGTTTAGTAAACACATTCAGTCAAACATTTATTCTCGTGATTTTCCTCTAAAAGTCAACGTAAATTGTTAAGTTCTCTGGAAAACTAAACGTGTTAAACAAAGTGCTACTTACAGCATCGGACATAGACTTCCATTTTACACCACCAGCTTTCCCAACCTGTTAATCATTCACATATAAAAACAAAAACAAAATCAAAACCTAAACACATATCAAATCCAACTAAACCTACCAAAACACCTAATAACTCAATCTCCTAAAACCAAAAACAAAAACAAAAAATCACTCACAGCAGCAACAGATTTGTTATCAGGATGCTCCTCTTTAAACTGCTTCCTAAACTCCTCCCTTCACAAATCAAACATAAACAACATCCTCAAAACCTAATCACCAACAAAAACAACAAAATCACAACAAATACTTACATAAACACGAAGAAAGCACTAGCAGGCCTCTTAGGCTTGTTAGGATCCTTACTAGCTTTCCCCTTAGCTCCAGTTTTCTTCACAGTCAACCTAAACCACAACATATCATCACTAAGTTACTAACAAGTTTCAAAATCACAATCGAACGATAAAAACCTAAACAGATCTCACAAATTTACGGAAAATTAAACATATAAACCCTAACGAAAAGTATGTATGAGATAAAACCTTACTTAGCATCGGTTTTTGTTCCAGCACCGGTTGATTTGCCCCCTTTCATGATTTAATCCTGCAAAATTGAACAGAAAACAGCGAGTTAGGGCAAAATTGGTGTAAGATAGCGAAATTAGATCGGAATTTTGATGAAAAAGGGGGAAACATACGCAGTTAGTGAGAGATTTAGGGTTTGAATGGTTTGTTGAGATGAGAAATGAGGTTTGAAGTGGTTTTATAAGGCTATAACCCTTGGTGGGAAATGGGAATATTATTTGGGCGGGAGATTTTTTTTCTTACAAAAGGGCTTGTGAGGCTCGGAAATTTGCTCGTTCCTCGGTTAAAACCGAGCCGAGCAACTCGGTTCGGTTTAAAAACGAACCGAGCACGAGCATAGGTACGTTCGCTCGTTGCTCGTTCGGTTTTGATCGAATATATTATATTTATTAAATATAATAAACATGTAACATATCCTACCCTTAGGGTCTGTTTGGTATAGGGTAATGGAATGAACGAAGGAATGGAATGGACGAGGTAATGGAATGGACGAGGGAATGCAATGGATCATTACCATTCCATGTCATGTTTGGTTACCATGTGTGAATGGAATGAATTATTATTGTGTATTGTTCGGTAGTCAAGAAAAACGGAGTTATAAAATAAGTGGTGAGTGGTGGTCGGTGGTGGTAATTATGGGTGGTTATAGGTGGCGGTGGTGGTGTCAGCGGCGACGTTGGGTGGTGGTGGTGGCGGCGAGTGGTGGTGCGGCAGTGACGACGGGTGGTGGTGGCGGCAAGGTGGACGTTGGTGGTGGCGGCAAGGTGGACGTTGGTGGTGGGTGGCGGCAAGGTGGACGTTCGTGGTGGGTGGCAGCAGAGGTGGCAGTGGGTGGCGGCGGCGACGGCGGTTGGTGGTGACGGTGGTGGTGGCGTCGACGGTGGTGGTGGCGTCGACGGTGGTGGTGGCGTCAACGTTGGTGGTGGGCAGCGACGGCGATTGGCGTTGGCGGTTGGTCACGACTGTGGGTGATAACGGTGGCGAGTGGGTGGCGGCGACGACGGTGGCTATCGGGGTGAGGTGGTGGAGGGTGGCGGCAATGGCGTCGGTGGTGGGTGGGTGGTGGTGGTAGGTTTTGGCGAAGGTGGTGGGTTGTGGTGTTGTTGATGAATGGTGCAAAAGGGGATGGAATGGAAAAAAAAAAACATGGGGGGTGGAATGAATGATTTTGAGGGAATGGAATGTCTTTTGGAATGGGTGATTCCATTCCATCGACCAACCAAACACCCTTTTCTCCATTCTCTCGTAATCATCCATTCCATTCCATCTCTCATTCCTGCATACCAAACACTACCTTAGAATCCTCATATCTTCAGTTCAAAAAAAAAAAAACCCTAATCTCTGTCATGCAGTTAAAAAAAAGATGGGTGTTTTATGGGTTTGAATTGATGTTACCGTATCAAATTTTATGTTTTGAATTCAATTTTTGATTGAAGATGTCTGGAATGACTTCAACGCCTGTTTTTGAAGTTATTTTGCATTTTAGATGTTCTTAAACATTAAACATTTGGATGACATTTTGTGTTTATTTTTGTGGGACTTTTTACGTTTCAATTTTGTTAAATTGTTAAAGTGTGTGAGAGACATATAAGTTGGTGAATTTTGGTGAATGAATGGCTGTGTAAGAATGCTAAATAAAACTGAGCAAAAGCGAACCGAACCGAGCGGCTCGGTTCTAAACCGAACCGAGCACGAGCATAAGATTTTCGCTCGATTTCCTAAATCCGAACCGAACCGAGCGGCTCGGTTTCAAACCGAACCGAGCACGAGCAGACCTCTGTTCGGTTCGGTTCGGCTCATGAACACCCCTAGTATGTATATTCGTTTTACTTTTGTGGTGAAATGGGACTATGAGGAGTTTTCATGTTTGACTGATTGGTGTTTGGTGGTGTTGCTTAAGACAATGTATAGTGGGGTCTGCTAAGCATCATGTTGTGGGCGTCATGAACACTCTCCTGTGAGTGTGGTAAGGTCACTCGGGCCACTTAGAATTTTTTTTAAGCGGGTAGTGGCTACACCGCTGCCAGTCTGTCGGATAGGAAGTTGGGTAAGCAAAAGCCGATGAGGGTTGTTGATGTTAGGTTTTATTGGCAAAATTAAGCACAAAGCTTTGTTGATTTTGGGGGTTTATGGATTCTTGGTGGTGGAATTAAACATTTAAACACAAGGCTTTGATGTTTTGGGGGAAAGTTATTTTTGGGTGTGGAGTTAAACATAGGTTGGTGATGAAGATGATGGTATTTTTGTTCTTCCCTTGCATTTTTATCACCATCTTCTGATCTTCAATAACAACAACAACAACAACAACAATAATAATAATAACAAATTTATTTTTATTAAGTCATATGTTTTATCCTTTTTAAATTAAAATTATTAATTTACTTTTAAACAAAAAAGAAGATGGTTGTTTAGGGTAGTTGATGTTGGGTTACGTGGTGGGTAATGATTGTAGGATGTTAGGGTAGGAATGGCAAGTGGTCATTCCCCTTAATGAGCGCAAGAGGGAGGTTCAAAAGTTTGTGTGTGGAGTGTGGACCTCATTGATTAGCCAATGAAAAGCCTCCGTTTAGAGGGGTGTCATTTTCACTACACTTCATCTAATAGATTTGTAAAATCTATATATGTTGGTTGCAAGTGTTCAATATACGGGTTCAAACTCAAAAGCTATCTAAATGAAACCGTTCAATATCATATGGAGTTATATATTTGGTTTCGGTTTTACAACCAATAGAAAAATGTAAACAATTTTGGTTCTAGGAAACTCAATTAAGTTAAAACCGATGAACTTGAATTAAGTTTCGCTACACACTCAATTTCTTGAAACCAAAACTAGGGAGCCTAAATTACATTTTGAAACTTTTTTCACTTCGGTTTTGGATCTCAGTTAAAAGATTTTCAAACTGAAAAAACCGAAACTCATACCATGAAAATCCCTAGTTTTGATTAAAACAAAATATAAGGACTTCATTTTGGCAAGTCCATGTATGTACTTGTTATCTCATAATGTAAAATCGTAGAAACAAGTCTATGTGTGTACTTGTTATCTCACAAGACCATGGAGTGTGTTTCTCCTTCTCCCAAGTCAACATCAGCGCCACATCACCCTCCCCTTCCACCTCATCATCCTCCCCTAAACATGGGGTGTGGTTCCTTCTTTTTCCCCATTCCCCTTCCATTTTTTATTTTTATTTTTTTAATACCAAATTTATTAAAAAATAAAAAGTTTTCATTAATTAAAAATAAAATTACATAGCCTAAAAAATAAAAACATAATTTAAAAAAAAAAAAACTAAAGCCCACTTCCACTTCCTCCTAACAATTTCTTTGTGATTGTCTTTCATCCTTGAGAGCACCGCATGGTCTCTTTCGAGTACACTTTCGATGTAAATTCTCATTAGTCGGAAGTCTTCGACTTCTTGATTTTGTATATCAAATTCGAGTCGGCTCCTATCAAACTCAAGTCTCTCCCTTTCCCTCGCCGTCGCTTCTTCATTTCCTTCTCTTTCTTTTTGTACCTATCCTCCTGTACTCCCATGAAATGGTTGAATTTTTGTAAAGCTGTATCAAGTTTAGACGCATCACTTGAGCTCGTTCCACTTGAACCCGAAGCCTTCTGAGAGACTGCTTTTTTAGCTTGATCCCTTCCAGTTGGCCGCTCTGATTCAGGAGTTGGAGCTTCATCTTCGAACTCGGGGTTATCATTTATATTGATAGCACAACGTGCATCCGAACCACCCGTACTATAATTCCCCGACGCACTTGTTTTAGATCTTTTCGCTTCTGAAACCTCATTAGCTACCACCTTCCACTTCTAACATTTTCTCAGCATTTCATACGGCCTCATGTAATTTCACGGCCCGTGTTTCGTGGTATACCTCTCAATAGCCAACGACAAAATACACTTTTAATAGTTCAGACCCTTTTACTGGTTTAGCATTTAATAGTTCAGACCCTCTTACTGGTTCAGCACTTAACCATTCAGAAGTTACCAAAGAGCACTTTAGTCTACAACTAGTTATTTGTTAATATGCAAACTCTATAAATATGATTGATGATGTATTTCATTATTTGCTTAAGAATAAAAATATCCAAATATATACTCTAATTCCTCACATTTCTTGCTATTTCAATCTTTTGATGTCATCAAAGTTACGCTCGATCCAAATGCAAAACGTACTTTATTCCGTTTGTTTGTTGATCCAAGAAATACAAATACAATTTCAGGAGTATGCCATCAATAAGTTGCTCTCAAATCAATTTACTTGATACAGTTATGGAATATGGGGAAGGTTCATTTGAGAAAAAATTTAATGTGAGAAGAAAAAGAAGAAAGGGCATAATGGTAAAACATTAAATAGTTTATAACTACTTCCATTAATTATGTTATCTCTTCTTAATAAAGAAAAAACATTTTATCCTACACATTTCAAAATTTATCCTACATATATATCTTACACTTACCGAAATTTACCCTAAACATATCTAAATTTATCATACACATTTAAGAATTTATCCTACACATACTAAAATTTATCCCACACATACTAAAATTTATCCTACACATGTCGAAAATTGTCTTCCACCCTAAATTATTTTATCTTGAAAGAGTATATTTAAAATGGGAGTTACAAGTTTTAATTAGTTAGCTAATTAATTACAATTAGAAATTTACCTATATGCCCTTATTAATAACATTAAATACACATATTAAATGAACTAAAATAGAGCATTTCTATTGGTTTAAAACTTATTCTTTTTATTCTTACAAAATTTTTCTTCTCATTTGAACCCTTCACTATGGAATATAAACACTAGTGTTGTTTAAATACCACAGCCTCACGGTGGGCGCCAAACTATTTTGGTCAAAAATCAGACTAGGATAATACAACCAAATCTTATTTTGTGAGGTGTGATGCTTGAATTAAATGGCAAATGTATGAGCAATTTGTAGATGAAATGAACAAGAGACACAACGATTTGTACGAGGAAAAAACCCTTGATCAAGATATGATCTCCGGCACAAAAAACCTCGGGTGATGGAAACTACCGATCACCAACTATATTAAACACGTAAAGGTTGCAAATCGGGATGACAACAAGCTTGTTACAAGGATCACTAGTGTGCAAAAATGTATGTAATTGCCAATGAGTTGCAGAGAGCTTTCGAGAGTGTGTGTGTGTTTGCTATTTTTTTTAAACTATCAAGCTCGTTATCCCCTTTAAAAATAGAAACAAACTAAATAAAAAACAATCCGCAAATTGTGCTAGCTTCTCATGACTTCCATAACGGTCACTCAAGCTATACACGTGCAGAATATGGGAGCATATTCCACTGGAATCTCGGCAAGACTAAGTCCCACTCGTTCATTCCTGCAAAACAAGTTCAAATATAGTGGAAACAACCGTTAGTGTAAGGATAATAATGAGGATCCTGAATCCTTAAACCTGCAACGTCTTCTGAGGATCCTTAATTCAAACAGAACTGAGGATCCGTGATCCTGGCTGCACTTGAGGATCCGTGATCCTTAGGCTTAGAAAATCCATCTCTAACATGGACTTTGAGGGATCTTTGGTGTTGCTTAATAGATTTTATAAATTTGTATATATGTTTTTGGTTTAGGGCCTAGTTCAAAACCTATGGAAACGAAACCGTTTAAAATCAAATCGAGCTATATATTTGGTTTTCGATTCTAAACTGAATCGAAATAGGTAATTGGTTTCTGGTTCAATGTTGGATTCAAGGAAATTCAACGCGGTTAAAACGGGAAATTTGAATTACATTTCAGCTGATCTCGTTCAACCCAAATCCAATCTCGTTTGATTGACACTAAAATTGAGGAGCTTAAATCAGTGTTGCAAAAATCGCGACTAGTCGGCGACTAGTCGGACCTCTACTGAGTAATTTTTCACTAATCAGTGAAAAAATCGTTAGTCGCCCTAGTCGGCCCTAATCGCGACTAGTCGGTCGGGAAAAATCGGAAAAAATCGGGAAAAAACAAAAAAAAAATCAGAAAAAAATCAGAAAAAATCGGAAAAAATCAGAAAAAATCGGAAAAAACACATATTCCGGCCAAAACCTCCCAGATTCCGGTCAAAACTTGTCCACTTAAAAAAATTACGTATAAAAATATATGTATATATGTATAAAAACTTAAAATTATACATAAAAAGTCCGATCCGATTAATCCCGAGTAATCCCGAGTAGTCGCTAGTCCCTAGTCCCTACCTCACCGACCCGCTAGCGACTAGCGAGTTCTCCAACCTTGGCTTAAATTACATTTTAAATTTTGTTTTTTTTTTTTTGTTAAAATCGGGTATTTCGGTTTGATGTCGAAATTAGAATCTGAATCGTTTTGTACGCTTTGCTAAAGGGTGTGGCTAAATGCACCTCCATTTTTACTGTTTATACCTCTCTTTCCAAAAATATCATTTTTATAATTTTTTTTAAATTCCACCCTTTACCTCTTATATATTATTGTTTTGTTCAACTATTTACGGGTTTTTTTTTGTTCGTTCCTTGTTTGTGTTTTATCCATTGTTGATTATTTTGTTTAAAAGACTCCTGCTGCTATCAATCACGTGAAGTGGCACAATACGAAGTGCTTCCTGTCCACTCGCTACTCACTATAAGACTAATGGGTATGGGGGTCGGCTAGCCCCGGCTAGCTCCGGCGCCGAGCCCCCACACCGCCCCCCTCCGCTTCGGCCCGGCCCAAACGTCCCACATGCGCCGATTCAGTCGAGGCCCCACCTTTGAAACTATCCGTTGCCAAACAACCCCAAACGGCTATTTTTTAAAAAAAAAAAAAAAAAAAATTCATTTTTCAATTTAAATACCCAATACCTCAACCATTTTTATACATTTCTATCCTTTCTACTCCCATTCTTCTCCAATTCTCTTCCTTTTTTATAAAAACACTCCATATTTTTTATACCTTTTTCTCTAAATCATGAATCCTTTCAACCCAAACAACCCCAACCCGAACAACCCCAACCCGAATAATCAAAACCCGAACCAACCTAACTTTTTTTCTACTCCCGCTTACAATCCGAGTATGGATAATTCGTGGGGTGCTCCGCAATTTCCTTTTTCGGGTTTCCAACAAACACCCAACGCATTCTCACAAATGTCTCAAATTCAACAACTCCAACAATACCAAGCGCTACAACAAATGATGCAACGCAACTCGTTTGAACAACTCCAAACGCAACCGCCAACTTCCCAACCGGTTAACCTTGATGATGATGATGATGTTGAAGTCGTCCCCGAATCGCCACCGCAAGAGCTCAACCGAAAAAAAAACAAGGGGAAGGGGAAGAAGGTTGAAAACGTACCCGAAACCGCGCCAAATGTAATTTTTTAGGAAATCTAATTTTTTATTTTTTTTTAGGAAATCTAATTTTTTATTTTTTTTTTTCGGTAATTTTTTTTTTTAGGAAATGTAATTTTTTTTTTTTAGGAAATGTAATTTTTTTTTTAGGAAATGTAATTTTTTTTTATGTTATGAAATGAAATTATTTATGTTGTATTTTTTAATTTTTATTAAGTTAATAAATTAAAACTTATAAAATTATAAAATAATAAGGTGGGGCCCCATCCCCCACGAGCCTCCATCCCCCTCAAATATGATGGAGGCTCATCCCCCACGAGCCGCCTACGTGGCGCCTACGTGGCGGCTCAACCCATCCAAGCCTATCCTAACCATACCCATTAGTCTAATATCTTCTTCTTCAACAAAAGTGCTCAAGCTTTATTTTTAATTATTAACAAGGGCAAATGGATTTTTGAAAAAGATGACGAACGCTTTTGATGAATTTGCTAGAGGAATTTTGCAGATAAGAGACGTTTTCTAAATCAAAAGAATATAGTTGATCATTTAGTTAGAGTACATACCAAGAACACTCAACCAATTAGAACTATTATTAAAATCAAAGTTGAAAAAAAAAATGTTTCTTCAATAGAATCCTTATGTATTCACATGTATATCTAAATATTCAAATTATGACGAGTAGATAAACCCCTAGACAAAATAGGGATATTTCCTAATATAAATTTTCAAAAAATAGAAAACACAAGGGTTGATTGTATTTATTTACAAACTTCAGGTAGAAGTGCAACCAGTAAAATAAAAAAAAATGGGAGTGCATTTAACAACACCATTTGCTAAATTTGAATTTCAGTTTGTTCAGTTTTCTATGTCCGCCCTTATGATTTTTTTTCATGCGAATTCAAAAACTAAACCAAACAACCTTTTCATATAAATAAACCAAAAAAAGATAAATTCAAATTCGATTTTATACCAAATTCAACCATTTCAAAATTGGACATTTCTTATTGCACGTAAGTGAGTTTTATTATGATATTCATATCTTTGTAAAAGATTTGGTTCATCTCATTTCAATATTTGCTTATGTCCATTGACTACATCATCTTTTGGTAAATTCATACTCTTGAAAATTTACTAGTAGAGTGCCCGCGCGATGTGGCGGGGGCGACACTTTGGATTGCGGTACTCGTTTCTGGTAGTTTTCTTATTCGTATAATATTTATGATAACATTATTGTGGTGGATATATGTCATTAGTGTTAGACATGTGTAAAGTTTTGTTTTTTTTTTTTTTATAAAAAGTAATAATTAAAAGACAAAACATATTGTTTTTTTATAAAAATTAATAATCAAAACACAAAAAATAAAAGATAAGTTGTTATAATTGTAAAGTATGTTTATTTTATTGGTTAAATTATAAAGTAAAATTATATTCTTTAAAGTACATAACTTTTTTAAATATCCACATAGTACTCATCCAATAAACTTTAAGTTTAAAATTTTCGTTTTTATAAAAATAAAAAATAGTATTTGACTCGTAAGTACGTTTTAGAGCTTTAACTTAAATTGTTAAATTTCGGTTTTTTATATATATAAAAAATTTATATTTTTATAAAATTTCAAAAATTGTTTTTATAAAAAATAGGATGTTAAGAATTTATATCTTTATTAACTTTATATCATACTAAGTTCAGATTTTTAGTTCCTAACTAATCTTATCTATATGAGTCTACTTTTAACTTATAATCCATAAAAATATGCAACACAATCTACTATGTATCTAGTCAAGTTGGTAAAGAATTCTTTTGAAACTGATTAATATTATCTAGAACAATATAGTTGAACTTATAATTCCTAAAAATTTGCAACACAATTTAGTATTTATCTAGTAAAGATTGTAAATTTCTGAAGTATTTTATTTATATTACTTGTTACAAAAAATGTTTATAAAAGAATTATTTTTTTATAAAACAAAATGTTTACTTTATAAATAAAGTAAAAAATTGTTTTACACATGTAAAGTTTCTTTTTTTTTTAAAGATGATAATCAAATGACAAAAAATAAAAGATAAGTTGTTATAGTTGTAAAGTAAGTTTATTTTGTTGATTAAATGATAAAGTTTTGTAATTTTATTCTTTAAAGTTCATGACTTTTTCTAAATATCCACATGGTACTCATCCAATAAATTTAAGTTGAAAATTTTTGTTTTTATAAAAATAAAACATAGTAGTTGACTCGTAAGTACGTGTAACATCCCAATTTTTATAAAATTAAGCTTCTTTATAAATTATTTAAACTATGGATGTAAGGTGTTATACATGGTTAATTCCCATGATAGGAAATGAAATTAAGCAATTTTAAGACACTAAATGTAAGTCTTTGATCAAACGGAGGCTGAATTGCAAATAGTAAAACTTAGTTGGATTAGTCAACTTAAATAGGTGTTAACTAAGGAATTGTGGGGAAAAAAAGAAAGTTCCAGATAACTCTTGTGGGTTTGAGGAGAAGCGACGATGTAGTGGGAAAACAAGGTGGAATCATTAAGAAACCTTCAAGAAATTCATACAATCTCATCCATCAGCAACTAAATTAACATCTCTACATGATTCTGATTCTATAATCAATCCAAGGTGTGTAAAAGAGCATTTCTATTTTCCTTATGAGTAACTCCTTGTATATTCATGGGTTTACATTGATGCATGGATTACAAAAGGGGCAGACAGTGGTTAGTTGTGATTGTTAATATGTTTGATTTGATGATTATACAAAAATGATAAGAGGTGTAATTGAATTCTAGGGTTCTTGGTGATATGTGAAGGTTTTCAACCTATATTAGATAAATCTGACTTGATTTTATACGGAGCCTAAAACATTGTTATAACATACATAAGCTTAAAGAGTAGAAATAATATTATTGTGTTCATGTTGGTGATAAGCTAAGTTGTTTTATTAACCTATTTCTAATGCATATCAAGTGTTTGATAAAACGCCCCAAAGAAGATTTTATTACTAATTTGAATGTTTTCCTAAAAAATTAGGATAGGGAAATCTTTGTAATGGGTCAAAATGAAAGCATGTTCAGTTGTGTGAATGAGTTGCATTCCAAGTTAAAGATATGCTATGTGTAATGGACTTGCATATTCAATTATGTTGAAATTATCCAACAATCATATCACTAAGATGTTGCACGTTAAAGACTATTTCATTATATGTTGGTGTTTATAGAATAAAGGGCCGACGATTCAATACAAGATAGTAGGAGATCTTCATGGCACAGGTAAGTAGTTCTTTAATTTAGCTACTTTATACAATGTTTAATATAAAGTTTAATATTCCCATTACTAGTGGTAACTTATGCGTTTCAAAGATCAAGTGTTGGTTTAGTTTTCCTTTTGAATTTGTTGAAAGTGAATGTGTTATTAGACTTAAGAATCACAAAAGAGTTATGTGATCAAACGAGTCAAGAAAATTGTTGTTGACAGTACCCTGGCCAGCCATTTGCAGAGCCTGTTTTGTGGTCTTAAATATTCTATTTTGACATGAATTTTGGTCAGGAGTTAGCTAACACTATAATGTATTTTAACTGAATAATAAATCACATCTATAGTAGCGTATCGAATGCGATTAACTATTCACAAGGATTAAAACTTTGGCTTATGACTGAGATAAACATCAGCTAGTGTTTGTTTAAATTATTGAAAAAAAAATTAATCTATTGTATGATATGGTTTGCTATGTCGTTGGCTCATGTTTTCGTATCTTAAGTTCAGTTATGGAATGAAGTGTTTACAAGTCCTTGAACTAGATAGTCAAGGGTTTTTTTTGGAGCTTGAATATTCAAACGATGGGACATGTCAGTTTTCAACGTTGCGTCTAACGATTTCGGGTGCAATCTAGTGTTAATACAAAGGGGTTATCAAACATATTAAGTATGTTAACTTATGAAGGAAAGGCCTAAATGCTTTTTCATGTTGCCAAAGCATTGAAAGTAATGGATTGCGTATTTATGAGGTATGTTATGTTTCATTGGTAAGAGGGTTGCAATCATCTAAATTTAAGGTATTATGCAAAGTTTTGAAAACCGGATCGGACCGGCCGGTCCGGCCGGTTTAACCGGAAACCGGTGGCGTCGGTGGTCCGGTCATGTCCCCTGAACCGTATGTGCAATAACCCGGCGGCCCGGCCGGTGGCCGGCGTTTGAACCGGAGAACCGGTGAAGGGGTCAGACCGGATTTATAAATTTCTTACTTTTTCAAACATGTAATCATGGTTCACAGTGGATCGTAAGCATTCACAACACCTTTTAAGCCTTTGATTCAGATCTGTAGTTCATAATCACAACCATATAGCACAGATCTGTTTAAAGAAAAGGGAATGAAGATGGAGTAATGGTCTAATGGAGATGCAAAATGAAAAGATAATGATGAAGACAGCTGCAAGAAATGAAATGTAACTATTAAACCTAATTTATTTAGGGGCTGTTTGGCAAACCTCTTAATGATTCATTAAGAGGTGGACCTCTTATTCGGACAGAGGTGATAGTGTTTGGTTGTGCCTCTTAATGGCAAACCTCTTAATGATTCAGTCTGAATCATTCAGATATAAGATGTTGCTGAATGAAAACAAAAGACTTGTTACCCTTTCCCTTCTCTTTCTCTGTAAACAAGAAACCCTACCTTTCACCTCTCATCAGTCAAGACCTCCGCCCCCACCCCTCTCCTCACCACCTCCCGCCTCCTGCCGCCTTCCTCCTCCCTCTCCTCACCACCGAACGCCTCCCGCCGCCATCCTCCTCCCTCTCCTCACCTCTGTCGCCGCCCCTCCTCCACAGCGCCGCCTCCTTCTTTCTACCCTCTGCAAACCGACAACACAACTAAAACAAGTCTTCTTCTACGATGTAACAGACAAAAACAATTGATCTGATTTCTACTCTTTTCCTATTTTTTTTTAATTTTTGGAGAAGATTGTTCTGTTGTGGTGACGTGCTCAGGTTCGTGTTGGGTGATTTCCGATGGATGTAACCTGGGTAGTTTGAAGGTAGTGGTGTACAAGATGATGATGGATGGTGTTCAAGACGGTGATGGTGGTGTTGGCACGGCAGAGGTTGTTGACGGTGGTCTACGGTGGTTGATTGGTAGTTGATGTCGGAGAAGGTGGTGGTTGAAGGCGACGATGATTGGTCAGGGAGAGAAAGGGGAAGAAGGGGGGGGGTGATGTCTGAATACTGATGAATGATGATGATGATATTGGGTTTTATAGAAAACAATCTATAACGGGTTTATTTTGTGGGGAGGGGTAAAAATGTCATTTTACACTGTCATTCAGATATGGAACCAAACAGCACTTTACTGGTTCAACACTTACCCGTTCAGACCTCTTATTCATTCAGCACTTATTGGTTCAGATGTTGCCAAACAGCCCCTTACTCTTGGGCTTTTTTACAAGGCCTTACTAGATAAATGGACCTTACACCAAATTTTTAAGAAGTGGGCTTAGTTTAAAAACAAATAGGTAATTCTTAAAAATAAGCATATATATAAACTACATTTTTATATATTTTAAATTATTAAATTAATTATAATTATGTCCGGGTCTTAAATCCGGTCGGACCGGTCCGACCTTTGACCCCGTAAGGCGACCGGGTCGACCTCCGGTCCGGTTCTGAAAACATTGGTATTATGCATTGCCTTAAGGTGTTCGGGTGAAAATTTGTTTCATTGTGTAATATATCATTCCCCATTATGCTGGTATTCTTAACTAATTTGTGTGTATATATCTAACATGGGGTGTTGTCGATGTTGTCAGGCACCAAAGCAAGTTATAAATATGGAAGCGAATGATCAAGTCTTCAACAGAGAAATGTGAAGAAGTCAAAACAGGTCTTATGTGATAAGCCTCATTATTTTTCGGATCAGATACATCTTTTAAACTTAATGGGTTAATAATTATAGGTGTATATTCATTAAACTTGAGAAAGATTACTATATTTACACTAATGTAGTTATTTAAACTTCATTGATGGGTAGTAAACCCATATATATGTTTTTTTTTAATTTGGGACCTAAAATTCCGCAACAAATTTGATGAGTTAAGACTATATTTAAATGGGTGTTACAGTACGTTATACACCTTTAACTTTAATTGTTAAATTTTGTTTTTATATATATAAAAAATTATATTTTTATAAAATTTTAAAAACAGTTTTTGTAAAAAATAGGATGTTAAGAGTTTATATCTTTATTAACTTTATATCATAGTAAGTTCAGTTTTTTTTTGTTTAGCTTTAAAGTTTATTACTTTATTATTTTTTAGTTTTTTTTTTAGAACGTCGACTTTCAATTTATGCAACCAAGGTCGCACCTCCCGCAATGGGATACCCACCACCCTACTCTGGCCAGTTATGTTGTTTTAACCAGGGCCAGACTAACATCAGAGTTTGGCTAGGCGTTCAAGGAAAAACCACACAGGTACTCGCGCGAGATAGGGAGTGACCCCCACCTATGTGTAAAACCTTGATGGCTCCAAGACTTGAATCCCAGACCAAAGCTGGTTCCCAAGCCTTATCATTGCCTTTGGTGTCCATTGGGCCAAGGGCCAGGGACTATTATTTTTTAGTTAAGAAATACAAATTATTAGATTAATATCCAAGAATAACTGTAATATCTTATAATTTCAGCTTGACTATATCTAACTGCAATATCTGTTTATTGCAACTTTAGGATATTAACTTATATAAGTTTAGTTGACTTGTAAATTTAGGATACTAACTTTATTTTGAACTTTATTAATGTGGTCAATAACTACATTATATTAACACCAAAAATAAAGTTCAAATATAAAATAAGCTTTATTCATACGTCTAGATCAAACATAACAGCTGAAAATGAAAAAAAAAAACATAAAAACACTTGATAGATTTCATATTAGACTGCATGAAATCTGTTTCGTTTTTTAATTGACACTCGAGGTATTTTAAATCGGGTTTTCTGGTTTGTGCTTGAATCGACAATATCTTCTAATTCCTCTTCTTTGTCATTGTCCTCAGAATCGTCTAAAGTAATAACCTCACTCCATTTCCATTCAGAGAGTCTTTTGGATCTCTTCCCTTGAGTCTCAAACTTTCGATCCTTAAAAAGGACAAAAAATGAATACAAAAGTTATAAAAAGATTAAATAAACCTTAAAATTACCTCTTCACTAAATTCACGTTAAAGATTAGACTTGTATGGACTAAACATTGCACCATAAGAAATAATATCAACACTTTTATCACCATCATTCTGCAATAAAACACACATATAATAACATAACGAACATGTTAATACTTAATATGAAAGATATACGCAAAAATAATACTTAAAAACCAGCAAAATCAATACCTTAGAAGCTTGTTCGACAAATGGGTTGTTTAAATTGGCATGTGCATCATGCAACTGAATCTGAAAAATCAAATAAGTTAACATTCACATAAAAGTAAATAAAAGAAAACAATTATTCATTGTTGCGATATAACTGAACTGACCTTAGAATTTTGAATCTCGCATGCTTGTTTCTTCGCAACAATTAAATTCAGAACTGGATCCATTTTTTAACTTTGTTTAGCAATTGATATAGGGGTGTACTCCTATGTATTTATAGTAGTAACTATATAAGTGCATTAGTGTTTAATTTTAGATTTGACACCCCTTTATTTAGGAAGTTTGTTGTAGTTAGTTTTAAGTTTTTATAAGATATATCGAAGTACAGATATTAAGCAGTTTTAATAAAATATAATGTGACACATAATATCTTCATTTTATGTTACGGTACTTTTAATTCTTTTTGTTTTTGTTTGCGTAGATGAAGCCCATCTTTGTAGATTAGGCGCATTAGATCATAAGTATTAATTACTTGTACATTAAAGCATTATCGACTTGTACCTTTTAATCCGTACGTCGATATTGAACAAGACAACTACCGAAACGTTGACAAACATATGTAATCGTCATGCTATCTTTGGATTTTTTTAAACAGTATAATTTATAAGATATGTCAAGAATACATAAAAAAAAATTATAAACTTGTTGTGGATGGGTGAATTGTAACTAATTATCTATAATTTTGTTAAAACCTTAGGGATTTAAGTGTAATAAGTTTAGGGGCTAAAAAATAAATAGTGTTTAAAAGACTAAACTACCCTCATTTTAGGGGTCTTTCTATAAATAAAGTAGGGGAAAAGTTCTTATTTTTTGGGTATCTTAAAATACCCCTTTCTCATGCATTAAAGAAAATTTTATGGGTGAAGTTAATTAAGTTATAAGAATTTATATTAAATGTAAGGTTAGGATACAATAGAAAGTTTTTTTGTTTATGAATGCAAGGAAGTAATCCTGACCATTAATTGATTTAATAAAGTGCTAAGATTAAATGAGTGAAATTAAAAAAGAAAAATAGATGCGCGTGAGTTTGTGTAAGAGCATTCTAGTCAATCCAGAATAATAATTTATCTCTCCTTCAATTCCCCCCATTTTTTAAACATTAATAACTTTTTCATATGACATTATTTTTTTATAAAAATTGCACAAAAAAAACGAGCGTTTTTTTATCTTTAAAACGAGTATACTATTGCTATATTTTCGAAAAAAAATTCGAAAACCCAGTTGCGTAAAACGCAATGGAAAAAAAAACGTAAAAAATGATTTTTTTTCTAAAACGCAATGGCCAGAAAACACTTAAAAATGTCTTTTTTTCTAAAACGCAGTAGCCTAAAAACACAAAAGAAATTGTACTTTCTAAAACGCAATGGACTGAAAACACATAAAAATGTGTTTTACCTAAAACGCAATGCACAAAAAACTCAAAGAAATGTCTTATTTCTAAAACGCAATGGCCAGAAAACACTAAAAAACGTCTTTTTTTTTCTTTCTAAAACGTAATGCACCGAAAACACAAAGAAATGTCTTGTTTCTAAAATGTAATGGCAAGAAACACTTAAAAATGTTTTTTTTCTAAAACGCAATGGACTGAAAACACATAAAAATGTGTTTTTACCTAAAACGCAATGGACTAAAAACACTTCAAAAATGTGTTTTTCTAAAACGTAATGGCCAGAAAACACATAAAAATGTCTTATTTCTAAAACGCAATGGCCTAAAAACAGAAAAGAAAGTGTTCTCTCTAAAGCGCAATGGACTGAAAACACATAAAAATGTGTTTTACCTAAAACGCAATGACTAAAAACACTTCAAAAATGTGTTTTTCTAAAACGCAATGGCCAGAAAGTGTTCTCTCTGTCTACGAAAATGAGGTAATTTTCAGAAAATTAAATTTTATGATGCAGTTTTATTAAAACAATTTAATCAAAAAAAGTCCCCAGCCAGGGGCTCTGCCCTTTGGACCCCGTCAGGGGCTGCCGACCCTTGGACCCTACTCCCAGGGGCGCTGCCCCCGAACCCCCTCAAAGATCGTAAAACGCAATGACTCAATCAAAAACCCAGATCATAAAAATACAATTCAAAAATTTCTTACATAGATCGAAGCCGATTTCTTCAGATTTCTTCACCGATTGACGAAATTTGAATGTTAGAAACACTTATCAGCGATCGAATCGAATGAATCGAGTGATTCGCTTCAAAATCACAGGGAAAAAATGAGATATTGTATGAAATTAAACTGGGTTTCTTCAAAAAAATTGAAGAACACGTTGATTGGGTGTTTGAATCATTGATTGATGACGAAAATCGAACTATAATCTAGTGATTATTGAGATAGAAAGTGAAGAAAAGGTGGAAGATAGTGGGTTTTGAAAATGGTGGGTTTTGAAGTTACAGAGAGAAGAAGAAGGGAGAAGATCGGGTAAAATTGACTAAAATACTCTTCCTCTTTATTTTAATCCTATTGTTTCCTATTCTTTCTAGCCAAAATAAACTTCCTATTTAATCTTCATCCATAAAATGTAATCTCTAACTAATGCGCACTTCTTTTGAATCATTTTTGTTTCGTATAATTTTTATATCTCGTGTATAGGAAATAAAGAGAATGGAAATCTTAATTTCCAACCATTCCAATTTTTATGAAACTAAGGCGGAAAGATGTGGGAGTTATGGTTGGAACATGATTCGTCACGTAGGAACATGAATGAAAGGCTACACCATCCTCCTCCTTGATTGATGGTGGTTGGCATAGATTGGACCACGATTACCACGGCTCTCACATTTGAAAATTTTGAGACAAAAACATATTAAAATAATAAAGGGAATAGTGGTTTAAATCATAACCACATTCTTAGGGTAGTGGTTTTGGATGGTGGGTGACATAACGCCTATATGGAGGGTCATGACCATACCCAAAGCCAATAAAATCATACATTCAAAACACCTTTTTAAAGCACTCCTTGAAGAATTGATCATAACTTTTTTTAAAATCAAGATAGGTAAAACTTTCAAAAATCAAGATAAGTAAAACTATATATATGTAAGGCTACAGGGTGTGGGGGGCATGGGTTGGAACATTATTTGGCATATAGGATCATTAATCAAATGGACGTTATCCCCCTCCTTGATTGATGGTGGTTCGCATTGAGTAAATTATGCTTATCACGGTCTTCCCATTTGATGATTTTGAGACAAAAATATATTTTAAAAAAAAAGAGATAGTGATTTGGGTCATGACCACACCTTTAGGGTAGTAGTTTTGGATGGTGAATTAGAGGTGGATGACAGGACGTCTATGTGGAAGGTCATGGTGTTCACGAGGGTTATGACCACACCCTTTAGCCTAATAGAAGTAGAAGAACATGGCTAGTACTTGTTAAAACAAGTTAAATATCACATGTTAAATATGCAAGTTGGTTAGTCAAAGTAAGTATTAGTTATTATCTGTTAAGTTTACAACTAGTTGTTAATATACAAACTTCACAAATATGATTGTTGTATTTCATTCTTTGCTTTCAAATAAATTCACGTGATTCAATGGAATACAAACACTAGTTAGTTAAAATAGCTCGCGACTCAAAACACTTTGGAAAAAAAGCACGCTTGTAACAAACTCATGTAATTTTTTAGTCGCGGTGAGGTGAGATCGTGTGTTGACTCGCTACTATATTTAGTTTGATTTTTGTTTTAGCTTAGTTTTGATTTTAGCCCAATATTAAGGCCCATACTTAACCCAACCTCCATATCCAAACTACCGGAACAAACATGACCTACGGGCTACACACAACCTCTAAACCACTAGAACAAATATGACATTTGCATCTCCACAACCACAAGCTCTTATTTATTTTTATATAAACAAGCCGCCTTGACAAGTCATGAGTGGGCATGAACCTTATCTGAGCTCAAGTTTTCAACTAGCTTCACCATTTCGAGCCGAGCCGAGCCAAATGAAGACCCTAATGATCTTTAAAACGAAATTGTACAAGTGTCTCATCATTGATGACACAATGACATGTCTAACAAGCTAGGGTAACAAACTACTAAATCTCATAGGTGACATAAATAAACTAATTACATCAAATTCTTTATTAACAGAAAATGGGTGTGAGTTTTCATGATTTTGAGTTTAAAATTAAACTTTAAGCTCAAGTCATGTAAAATTTGTGGTTTCAAGTTTCATTCAACGACCCATTTGACGGCCATAGGCCATATGTTGCCCAAAATCATAACACAAATCAACATAAGAGAAAGAAGCACCAGCCAAAGTAGGTTTCTAACAGAAAACACCTAAAGAAGACATGATTTTAAAGATATAAAAACCAAAGATTATTTTCTTGCCCTAGCGCACCATATAGCCTAATAACTATTCTATGCACTCATGTTTGTAGCCAGAACACAAGTCTAAACATAGCCATCACTTAACAATCTAAATTCAGATTACATAGAAAGGTAACTATTCAAACCATCATTAAGCAAAACCTTCTTCATGTTTCCTGGTTCACTCATCATCTTCCTCCTACACAACACAAAAGAACCATTAATCAACATTACTTTCTGTAATGCATTTCTAGACAATCATCAACCATTCACCCCGACTGTCAAAATTCCTCATGTTTCCCTATTATTTAAAGAATTTTGTGAGCAGAAATATTTGTATAAAATTGTATGATTATGATGTTTCTTATAAAGGAGATAGTGGTAAATTCAACGGTTATTGTGCATTGCTTAAAAACAAATTTTGATAAAACAAATGGACACTTGAGTTAAAGTTTGAACAACATACATCATCACTGTCCTCTCCCTCGTTGACTTCGGATTTGGATTTGTCAGAAGCATCATCCTCGTCGTTACCACCAGCAGCCTATTTCATTGCAACAAACACATAGTCAGTGAACAAAATCTTAATATGCCAATAATAAAAGATGCACAATTAACGAAGATTACCTGCTTTTTGTTGTAGGCTGTCATGTTCTTCTCGTACTCAGCCTTCCTTTTCTCAGCTTTGGCTACATAAGGTGCTTTGTCCTATGTTTACAGTTTACACCATACAAAGTACCAATACTGAATACCTTTTCTTTACAAAATAGCAATGAATCAATCAACACAAGCATGAATGCTATATCAATCATCTATGTATTATAAGGCGTTTAACTTTAAACGTCAAAACTTTATATTTAAGCCTATCTCCAATGCTACGTACGCCCTTAGACGCCCTTAGCTGCCACGTGTGCCACGTCATATCCTTACAAATCCTTAAAACCCCTTTATTTCATCTACAACCCTACAAATATCCTTACCCTTCTTAATTTCCACCTCATTACTTACCCACTACACACAATATTTAAATAAACGTTTTGTTCTTTTACTTTGGGCCCACTCACTTACACAAACAAAGCCCTTGGGGAAGGGCTTAGATGCTAAGGGCATCTATGGACAAAATCTCACAATGCTAAGGGCTTGTAAGGGCCTTCAAGGGCATCCCTCCAATGGATGCATTGGAGATAGTCTTAACACAAAACTACAAAGTGTTCTTTTTAGTATCTAATCATATCTGTAGAAGATACAACTAGAAGAACCGTATTGACAAAATATACAACCAAATTAACCCGTGATATATTTCTAAAAAAAAATTATCAAATAGATCGTTACAAAATCTTCTAAGAAAGAAACTCTTATCAATACTAGATACATGTGTCATTTTTGCGCAAAACATTCCCACTTTTGCACCGATTAGACTCACAGCCAAATGCATATGAACACGTATTATAGTTGGTGCAAAATTAGCCACTTATGCACCGATTAGACTGACAACCAAACACATATGGACATGTATTATAGTTGGCGCAAAATTAGCCACTTATGTGCCAATTGAACTGATAACTAAACACATACAGACACGTATTATAGTTGGCGCAAAATTAGCCACTTATGCGTCACATGGCTCAAATTTTGCTGAGTTACGCGCCTTCTTGCACAACTATTAACACGTGTCTTGTTTCAATCAGTTCCCCTTGTCATTGAAACATGTACAACGATCAAACTAACAATTTAAAATTAAGTCGATGCCTATTTCGGTAAACACATTCAGTCAAATATTTATTCTCATGATTTTCCTCTAAAAGCCAACGTAAATTGTTAAGTTCTCTGGAAAACTAAACGTGTTAAACAAAGTGCTACTTACAGCAACAGACATAGACTTCCATTTTACACCACCAGCTTTCCCAACCTGTTAATCATTCACATATAAAAACAAAATCAAAACCTAAACACATATCAAATCCAACTCAACCTACCAAAACACCTAATAACTCAATCTCCTAAAACCAAAACCAAAAGCAGAAAATCACTCACAGCAGCAACAGACTTATTATCAGGATGCTCCTCTTTAAACTGCTTCCTAAACTCCTCCCTTCACAAATCAAAGATAAACAACATCCTCAAACCCTAATCACCAACTAAAACTAAACAAAAACAACAAAATCACAACAAATACTTACATAAACACGAAGAAAGCACTAGCAGGCCTCTTAGGCTTGTTAGGATCCTTACCAGCTTTCCCCTTAGCTCCAGTTTTCTTCACAGTCAACCTAAACCACAACATATCATCACTAAGTTACTAACAAGTTTCAAAATCACAATCGAACGATAAAAACCTAAACAGATCTCACAAATTTACGGAAAATTAAACATATAAACCCTAACGAAAAGTATGTATGAGATAAAACCGTACTTAGCATCGGTTTTTGTTCCAGCACCGGTTGATTTGCCTCCTTTCATGATTTAATCCTGCAAAATTGAACAGAAAACAGCGAGTTAGGGCAAAATTGGTGTAAGATAGCGAAATTAGATCGGAATTTTGATGAAAAAGGGGGAAACATACGCAGTTAGTGAGAGATTTAGGGTTTGAATGGTTTGTTGAGATGAGAAATGACGTTTGAAGTGGTTTTATAAGGCTATAACCCTTGGGGGGAAATAGGAATATTATTTGGGCGGGAGATTTTTTTGTTACAAAAGGGCTTGTGAATTGTTATCTTGTGTTGTTCTTGAGCTTGGGCCCATTTTTTGTAATCATATTCGTTTTAGGGGCTGTTTGGCAACATCTGAATCAATAAGTGCTGAATGAATAAGAGGTCTGAATGGGTAAGAGGGTCTGAATGGGTAAGTGCTGAACCAGTAAAGTGCTGTTTGGTTCCATATCTGAATGACAGTGTAAAATGACATTTTTACCCCTCCCCACAAAATAAACCTTTTATAGATTTTTTTTCTATAAAACCCAATCATCATCATCATTCATCAGTATTCATCATCCCCCCACCCCCACCCCCTTCCCCTTTCTCTCCATACCTGCAACACCGCCCCTTATTCTCTACACACACACATACACTGAATTTAGAGAGAGAATCGGAGAGAGATAGAGAGAACCAGAGATAGAGAGAGCCGGAGAGGAGGAGGAGGCCGGCCTGGTGGCGCGACACGGCGGCGCACGGAGGTCCGACAGCCGCACCCGGCGGCGTTTGAGGCTAATCGCGGTGGCAAGTGGTTGTTGGGGAGGACTGTGATGACGTGTCGGTAGGGGAAGGGTTGTGGCTGTATTTTTTTAACTACGGTATGTTAATATCAGTATGTTAATATCAGTTTGTTTTACGTTCGTTTGTTTGGATCCATTTTGATCGGGTTTAGATCTGATGTTTCTGGGCATTTGTGGCTGTAGTGATTGGTCGGAGACGGAGACGGCGGCTGTTGAAGATGGTGGATCGGCTTGCTAAAAGCTTATACACCGAGTCTGGTCATATTTTATATAAATTTGGATGATTTAGGTTTGCAACTATGAGAAAGAGCTTGAAGAAATGAACAACATGACTAGGCAAGAATTTGTTGCTTCACTTAGAAGGTATATATAAGTTGTGTCGGTTTCACTTTGTGAATTAAGTGCAATCGTGAATGCATTAGGTTATATATAGATAGTGTCTAGTTAACCTTTAAATTTGTAGGAAAAGCAGTGGTTTTTCTAGAGGAGCCTCAATTTATAGAGGTGTGACAAGGTAACAAATGTTAGTTATCATATAACCGGATGTTCACCGTCCAGTTCGCCAAGTTTTTGTGAAAAATATGGATTAAACTGCTAATAATGGTTTTAGATTAAGAAAACCGAACCGACCAGGTTGGTAATTGGTTGGGCTGCCAGTCACTATCACAATGCAGTATACTATCATTTTAATGGCTAAATTTTCAATATCTTTTGTAGGTGTCTTCTTTATTCTTTGGTTCAACCCATGTGCACAACTCACTATCACTTATTCTTTTCATTTGTGGATTTCTGCCTTTGACATAGGTACGTAGAACTAATTTTCTTGCAATTTGATTATAATATGTTCGATAATTACATAATATGTTTGTGGTTTCTCTTCATATTTTTGGTTTAGACTTAGTTTTAAGGACGAGCACAAGCTCAAAAACACCTAAATTTATAACTACTAAATTCCATAAACAAGTGTATATTTTTTACTTTATTTAATTTTTCTTTAGCTTCTATTTGTCTTGGTATACCGAATTACATTGTTGGAATTGAACCTTAATAGAGGAACAATTGATTAAGTCCAAAACCGGTTCAGAGCAGTGGAACCAGAATAAGCAGTTGTTAGGCTTCAGACTTTCCCCTTGACAGTGGTTCAAACAACTGCTGATCTATAATTCTGATTTGTTTTATCCACTGCTTAGCACAACAGCTGATGTGAAGACTAAAAGATTGCCAAAGACTAAGTACTGCTCTTCCAACTATTGCCTTCAGTCAAGCATTACTGAGAAGACCAAAGCCCTGCTTGGAATAAAGCGGTAGAATGAAGAAACAGTTGTTTACTTTGTCTTATTGTAATAGGATCAGTTGTTAGATAACAATGGATGTATAGATCAGTACTTAGAGTTAGTTAGTTGTTAGATGTCACTATCATGGTGACGTCAGCCAAGATGCTTCAGTGGTTTGACATGCTCTATAAATGGACCAGTACTCTGTACTGTTTCACTTGATGGACTGACTGTGTTTATCTCCTCTGATCCAATCCTTTCATCTTGTGTGATCGACCAAGTAGCATCAGGCTGAGGGGAAGTTTTAGTTTGTAAGCATGCAATGTAATCTTTTGATTTGATTTGTAATCTTTCGATTAATGAAAAACATGTGTTTATCAAAACTATTTTCCTCCTTGATTGTGTTTACAAAGTTTGTGTTCATTTCCGCTGCATAAATCATTGAATCATATTCATTCATTGTTCATCTATTACAAAAAACACAATCAATTTAACAATCAATTCATCTATTACAAAAAACACAATCATGACGACATCTGAGCAGCAGATGTACAAAACAGATGTTAAAGCTCATCCACTGATATACCAACAGTTGCTGATCAAATTAAACTTCAAATCCACTAAAAGACAGAAAGTTGGGTAGTGTCATATAAGAGGAGCTTCAACAGTTCAGGGAAAACAAGTTTGATAACTTGCACACTTACCAAAGGATGAGAATCTTTTGGGCAAAAAGTGGACCCTCAAAAACATTGTATATGTTGGAGTATAGTTGTCAAGATTTGTACTCATCAAACTAAGCACAAACAGCAGATGTTTCCACAACCACTGTTTTGAAGAAGACTATGTTGCTGCTGCATATTGAGAAAATAACTGTTTGTTTCCTCTAAATATGATATTTGATTTTGATATAATTACTCAAAAGACTTCTTTTATGCAGGATTGTCAAGCAGCTGAAATATATCATCAAAAATCTTATACCTCATACATCTATCATCACTTATCATCAGACATCACTTTGTGAGGGATTGCTATGAAAAAGGTTTGATTTGTCTGCATCATGTTCCCACTAAGGATCAGCTTGCAGATGTGCTAACCAAAGGTTTAGACACATCTATCTTTGAAAGCTTGATCTCTAGGATTGGCATGCTAAACATGGAATAACAGGCAAAATCCTGTTTTTCTATGAATAAAAGCATTAAAATGTTTTCAGAAAATCAAAGTCTGTGTAACCACTGATTGGTTCAAACATCTGTTGGTTTGTAGCTATCCAGTGTTGAAAGTCAACCTCTGTTCCATCATTTTCATTGTTTTCCACTGTTACCAAACTTCAGTGTTTTAAACCACTGACACAGCTATCCACTGATAGTTAAAGTCACCCAATGTCCTCATTTTCATTTGTAATCCACTGATATTCATCCATCAGTGGTTTCCTTAACAACTGTCTTCCATTATCCTTCATTTCTGTAACACCCCGTGTTTTCACGAGTGAAAGTCAAAGTTAAGGTCAAAGTCAACGACCGATTTCGTGCGACTTGACTCGTAGAATTGTTTCTATTATATTTAGATTATGTGGAGTAAGTGTCGTTCATTACAATAATCGAGTCATGCTAACCGTATTTCAATCGACCTACGACCGTGAACGATAGGAAGTAACAATGCGATAAAGTTAATCAAGCTATGCTAATCAAATCGACATCAAATCGTAACTCGAATTATGTATTTTACTTGTCAGTTATACGTGTGTGTGTGCCTTACATGTTACCTGTGCATGTTTACTTTATGTTATGTTGAGGTAATCAAGCGAACTCAATCGAACTCGAAGTCTAGCTCGAATGTAAACAAACCCGAACCCGAATTCCGAGTCAAGCCCTATAAGAAGTAGTTGGGACTGAAAGTAATTTGACTAGGAAACCCTATCAAATCGTTCGCAAATCGAAACCGAAGCAACATCGCACCGAACATCCCAAAGCAGGCGGCATCCGCACGGATGGCCAATCCGCACGGATGGCCAATCCGCACGGATTGCCAGTCCGCACGGATGACCAGTCCGCGCGGATAGCCTACCCGGGTGCGTGCCATGCGCACGGTTCACCCTTTCCCTTTTTGGCATCCTATAAATACACGGGTCACTCTCCACTTTTCCACTTTTGGCAAGTGACGTCCGAACAACACGCATTCTTCACCTTTTCTCAGATTTCTCTCAATCCAGGTAAGATCTCGCACTAATTCTTGTACATCTTTGATTACTACACAATTCTACACATTTCCATCTTTCAAATCTCCACTTTTAACCATGAAATCATCCGGATTTGGGGTATTCTCGGGTGACGTCATCATGAAGTTCATAAGAACTTCAAGCTTGACCTCATTCCACCATGAGTAGCTCAGATCTACACGATTTCTACAAGATTTCCTAATAACTTCACCTAGATCTAAGCTTTTCTAAGGATAAAAGAGTGGAAAGAAATAAACCTAAGTTCTCTCCTTCTTTTCCCTTAAAATCGGTACGAACCTGATCGGTTCTAGTCTCTACTCGATAATAGTGATGCACTAGTTCCAGATCTGGAATCCTACCCACAGACAACTGATTTCGGGGTCAACCGGAATGACCGTTCTGAGTCGCCGACAGGCTGAGTTAGGGTGGTTCCTGACCGGTCTAGTCACGTGGGTGAGAACACAACTCCAAGTGGTTGCCACGTAATCAGACCGTCTCGGTAAACGACAACAGAAACCAAGTGTAGACGAACGGAACAACCAGACCAGTTGTCCGCACGGACTAGCTGTCCGCACGGACTAGCTGTCCGCACGGACAGGCTGTGCGCACGGATTACCATCCGCACGCACAGGTCATCCGGACGAGTTGTCACCCGGACGGGTCACCCTTGGGACCCACTTTCCAAACAAGGTTTGAGTATCGACGATTGAGCAATCCGGACGGACGACCTCTGAATGGATTACTCTTCGGATCATGAGATACTAGGGCCTTAAAATGAAAATCAAGCAATGTTCATCCGCACGGCCAAGTCGTACGCACGGACAGACTATCCGGACGGATTGTCTCTGCCCGCGCGCACAGGCTGTCCGCACGGACTACCACACGCACGGACTACCACACGCACGGACTGCCGTCTGCGCGACCGGCTTGAAAGGTAGAAACACTTATGTGATTTCTAAATGCTACAACGAAAACTTCAAAGCACAAGCCATCATACACAAACACATCTTAGGAAGAAACAATCCACTTGGACGATTTATCCACACGAACTTGTCCGAACGGATAAGTCATCCGCACGTACAACTAATCCGCACGGATCGCCATCCGCACGGACAGTCATACGCACGGATAGCTTATCCGGATGGATCCCCATCCGCACGCATCACCATCCGCACGGATAGGTCATGCGCACGGATGACTTCTACTCACGAATAGCTGATCCGCACGATCAATCATTCTCCCCACTCTCACTTGTACTATTTTACGCGTCACTTATCGTTACGTTATCGAATCTATTCAGGCTAACCATACTCGCTTAAAAGCGCTCCCTTCAATCCATCAATCGCTGTGAGTATACTCGAACCCTTTTTGCTTTTAGCACTTTTGGGTGTTACATACGTTACAACTATACAAACTACAACAATCACACTACTCAAGCTATTTTAACACTTAACCATTAATGCATGTTATACGTGGCTTATGAATGCTTGTTTGTTATGTTTACACATGGAATGCTGTCTACCTGCCTTAGCAACGATAGTACTATAGTTTGGACTCAGCACCCGTTCACACGGGGGTTGTTAAGGATCTTTTACTTGCATGTATTACGGTGGTAATCATGTATTGCGAACTGCCTCGGGCAGTCAACCCGCAGTCATTGGTATCGATGGATCTATGTCGATAACTAACGTGCTTCATTTCACTATGTGTACGTGCTGGTTATGCGTAAACGAATTCGAACTCTATATGCTATTATCAAACTTGTATGCTCGCCTTTACATTTTATGTATTGACTTTATTTTAACGTATGTGACAGGTGCCTAGGTTGCTTATATGCTTCTCGGGCTGTGATGAAATCGAAGCTAGGAACTGGAGTCCTAGAAACCAACGAATAAATTGTTATGTTTAAAATCTGAGTTGTCGGAACAGAATATTTGTTTTGATGTTATCTGTAATAACTTGTTTGACTGTTTAAGATACGGTATGGGACGTATTGCTTTAATTAAATGGTAATGATAGTTGTTATGGAAACTTCTGGACAATCTGTTTCGCTCAGTGACGCGCCCCGATGATTCCGCCATCGGTTGGGGTGTGACAATTTCATCAGAGGTTGGCATATGGTCAGTTCTTATCCGTCAGATCTTTGTAACCGTTGCCATGTCAGCAATCACCTTTTTCCCTATAAAACCCTGATCAAAAACCCCAAACAGGGGTTTTACTGTCGATTCGAATTCACAAAAAAACTGTTCTCAAAGCAGTTTCCATCTTCTTATCTCAAATTCATTCTTCGATTTTCTTCATCAAAATGACGAAATCAAAATCAAAATCAAAATCATCATCATCTTCCAAAGAGGTCGCTCAAACGGCCGTTGAAACCATTGAAATACCATACAAATCCCCTCACAACTACTTGGGTCTACTCACAAAACCCACCAACAATCACACCTTCGATTCAATCATCGACATCATGGCTGCATCAAAGTATAAAACTTTGCTTACAGCAGATGCTCCAATTTACCAACAAACCCAGAGAGAATTTTGGAAAAACGCTACCCTCGAAAAACAAGGCGAGACCGTCACTGCCATTAATTCTTCCATATAGGGTAAAGCGATTCAAATTACTCCACAATCCATCTCAGAAGTCTTTAAACTCGATGATCAGCAAGGTAAAACTTCTTTTCTTAAAAGCGAGTTGAAAACTGATTTTCTGGAAAGGGGGTATGCAGATCAAATAAAAAAGGATACCTTACAAAAAGGTTTCTTCCCCTCTGCAACTAGGTTTTTATTTCATACTCTTTTGACATGTGTTTCAAATAAAACAACTGCTTTTAACGAAATACCATTAAAGATCCAATGCCTGGGTTATGCCATTCTACATAATGAAAATTATAACTATTCCCAGGAAATCTTTAATGATTTGGTGAAAAACGTTGATAGCAAAGCATTTCTACCTTTTCCAAGGTTTCTAAGCTACTATTTCAAAGAAAAATTTGGAAAAGAAAATGAAAATTTACTCAAACAAGGTGCTTAGTTTAAAATAAGTGGTTTAACCACTGAAACATTCTCTAGAATGATGGCACCTACAAAAACAAAAGCAGAGGTGCCTGAGCAGAATTTAGCAGAAAACACTGCTCCTCAGGCATCTACTGTTGAGCCCACTGCTCCAGGTGATCATAGTAGCACAACGACTGCTATGAAACCCACACCTGTAATCACCAAAAAGACCAAAAAGAAATCATGCAAAAATCCCACCAAACCCAAAGCAAAGGTAACTATGTAAGATGAGATCCCAGAGCAACTGCTAGTGACAACACAAATGTCACCAAAAACCACTGCTGCTACTTCCTCACAGCAGGTGGTAGAAAGATCTCCACCCTTACCTCAAACTCCTCCTGCATCCTCACAAAAGGATCAGGTTGTAAACACAGGGACTCCACATTATGAAGCTCTGGATCCACTCGGATCCATCTTCCACAGTCCTGATCCCAATGACATGTCTCTTTCAACACCCTTATCCTCACCTCTCACCTGTCACATTACCACAATCCATAATACCTTTGTTGCATGCAGTTGATATAGCTCAGACACAAACCAGTTCCTCTCAATCACCTATCACTGAGAGCATACTCCTACAAGTGACTGGGTCTGATGATTATACCTCTGCTATCCCAGCAACAACTGAGGAGGTTACACTGCAGGAGTTACAAGTAATTCCTGTCAGTAGTTTAAGTGAAGCAGCCACTACAAATGTTGAACCCACTGGTTTACATTTGGACAGTGGTTACATCTATAAGACTTCCTTGAAGGCAATTCCTTCTATAGCACCTCTGATAACCACCAGTGAGTATGTTAAAACTACTGGCAACATTGAAGGGCTATCAAGTGTTGAAGGAAGAAGACGCCAGAACCAAGAACAAGGGGCATCAATGAATGATTTCTGGGACTCAGTTCCAAAGTCACACATTGATATAACCACTGCTGGTAGGAAATCAGATGATCCCATTAAATTGGGTGATGATTTAAAATATCAGGAATTGACGGGCATAGTTGAAAATCTTGAAACAACAGTTGCTGAAATAAAGGATATGGTGCAACAGCTGTTAAAAGCTCAAAAAGCACAATCCACTGCTGTTCCAGCTCAAGCACCTGTAGAACCTGCACCTGCTGCAAATGAGCTATGGAGTGTATTCCAACCCCTGCTTGAAAAACAAAAACAAATGGCTGATCAGCAGCATGCAATACATGTACAAATGCTGACAAACATGGTGGAGTCAAGGTTCAAAGATACTCAAGCAGACATCAAGGCTATAAAGGCCAGCATCCAAAACACCACTGGTAAAGCTCCTCCCACTCTACTATTCATGGATAACCCCCTTCCAGATAATGCCAAAAAGGGGGAGAAAATCAAGCAGTGGAGGAAGAAGGGAATAGAAGATGGCCTTTATGTTGAACCAGAAAAAGAAAAGCAGGTTTCAAAAATGCTAGCCAAACAGCTGCCATCTCTTCAACACACACCACTACAACACACACTACAACCACTGCTCTACCTCCACCTAAAATCACCTCACCACCAAAAGCCATCACTTCAACTACATCACCAGCCATCAAATCAACCCCTGCTCAAAAGTAGAAGACATCTACTGACACATCAGTAGTTGTAATGACAACAGAGGTTGAAACACCTGTTGTTTCAACAGCTGTTTGCCATTCATCCACCACTGCTCTCATCAATGTCACATCACCACCATCACCTCCTGCGAAAAAGCAGAAGACATCAGATGTTACAACATCTAACACCAGTTGTTTCAACAACTGTCAGTCAGCCACACTCCACCACTGCCCTCACTTCACTTCAAGCCATATTTACTTCAATTAATAAATCACCCAAAAGCACTCCTTCACTAGAGAAAACTTACACCAGAAAAAGAAAAACAACTCAGGCAACTGATGACAAATATGATCCTAATGCTGCAAAATATCCACTGGAACTGGAAGCTATAAAAAATGAGATGAGACAATTCTACACTGTGGATGACCCTTCGAAAAGAAGATTTCCTTCTCTCATAGGCTTCATAGTCCCAGAAAATATGGATGAATATCTCGAGCTCAAAGCAAGGCATGCTAAGATAAGAGCTAAACTTGAATGCAAAGATCAAGGTGATGAAGCCATTTCTGAAAGAATGGAATTCTTGCTCACCAAAGTCAAACAGATGGAAGACTATGCATGAGATCTGAGCAAAGAAATGTCAAACTTACCACCCGAAGCAGATCTACGAAAAGAAATGAGAAAAGAATATCTTGCATACATCATGAAAGAAAAATTCTATCCAGCTGAAGAAAAACAATTCGAAGAATGGCCAATAGTTGCATTAAAGCATGAGGCAAACAGAATTGAAAGAATTAAAAATGATCCAAGCAAGAAGAGGACAGCTCCAAACTGGAACAAATACAAAAAGCTCATAGCTCACCTTACATCTGAGTACAAAAGAAAGAAGCAGGAGCTGGTGGATGCAAAGGTGGATACTGCCAATGCCATAGCAAAATGGACTAAGCAGCAAACAGATGAGGCTTATGAAAGGCTTAAGAAAAGGAGGATGACAGTTTCTGACACTCCAAATAAGCCTGACTACAAAAAGCCAAAGCAGCAGATCAAAACTTCTGAACCACTGATCACCTGAGCAGATACCTCTGTCACTGTGATTGACCAAGAAAAAAGGAAACAACTGACTGTTGCAGAAGAAAAGGAAAAGGAAGCTGAGTATTATGAAGAAGCTATCAAGAAAATGGCTTTAGATAAAGATAGATCAGCAAAGCTTCAAGACCTTGCCAAAAAGGTTTTGAACAAACCATCATGACCAAACACATCAACAGATATATCAGACATTAAGCTGGATCAACAAAAGAGACAAGAGCAGATTGACAAAGAAGTTGCAGAAGACATAACTGCAGCAAATGAAGTTATAGACAAGCTTTCAAACAAATGTCTGAAAATTCTGAGCTAGCAAAAGCTCAGGATACTGCTTTACAAATCTTTACAAGGCCAAAATCTCCCAACTCATCAGTAAATAAACCTCTCCCAAGAAACCCATTGGGTTAAAAAATACTAAAATGGCTCTCTGATCAAAAGACCCATGTATTGACCCTGATTAGATCCAATGGTGAAATGAAGTACATATCAAGGAAACAAGCACTGAGCCTTGGTGTTGAAGATCTACAAGATCTCCTTGAACTTTCATTGTGCAGGGATGAGGATGACTCAAGTTCCAAAGATTTTGAAGCAGAATTTAAAAGACAAGCTAGGGAACTTCTGATGAGAGAATAAAGATCCAAAATAATGAAGAGTTTTGGCATTATCTGTTCCAGGGGGAGATTGTTGGGATTGAACCCTACCAGAGGAATAGATAATGAAAGCCAAAACTGGGTCACAACAGTGGATTAACAATAAGCAGTAGTTTACAATAGGCTTTCCCCTTGAAAGTACTTATAACATCTGATACCCTACATCCACTGTCCACATACAACTGCTGCTGCCCTTTAAACTGCTGATAAAGCCTTGAAGAAGCAAACATTGCTGGTTAAATCTACTGATGCTAAAAGACTGCCCACTCAAAGACTGATCAACTTTGAGGAAAGCACTGTTGAAAGAAGAAAGCAGTAGTTCAGTGTTTTACTTATATTGTATAGAATCAGTGGTTAGGATTAGCAGGGTTTGTATAAGAACAGTGTTGACAGATTGTTAGGTTGTTAGACGTCGCTTTCATGGTGACGTCAGCTGAGTTGCCACGTCAGCAATTACCTTTTTCCCTATAAAACCCTGATCAAAAACCCCAAACAGGGGTTTTACTGTCGATTCGAATTCACAAAAAAACTGTTCTCAAAGCAGTTTCCATCTTCTTATCTCAAATTCATTCTTCGATTTTCTTCATCAAAATGATGAAATCAAAGCCATCTGCAACATCCACTTCAAAATCATCTAAAAAGGACTCTCAAAAGGCTACTACACCCATCGAAATCCCATACAAATCCCCTCACAATTATCTGGGTATTCTTACAAAACCAGGCACCACCGATGTTTTCGATTCCATCATTGATACCATGACTGCATCAAAGTACAAAACTTTGTTAACAGCAGATGCTCCGATTTACCAGAAAAACCCAGAGAGAATTTTGGAAAAATGCCACTCTTGACAAACAAGGAGAAGACATCATAGCCATTAATTCCTCCTTAATGGGTAAACCAGTCAAAATCACACCACACTCCATCTCGGAAGTCTTTGAACTCAATGATCAGCAAGGTAAAACTTCTTTTTCCAAAAATGAGTTAAAAACTGATTTCCTTGAAAGGGGGTATGCTGAACAAATAAAGAGGGATACCTTAGAAAAAGGTTATTTCCCTCCTGCAACAAGATTTTTATTTCATACCCTGTTAATGTGTGTTTCAAACAAAACAACTGCCTTCAATGAGATACCATTAAAGATTCAATCCCTGGGGTTTGCTATTTTACAAAATGAAGATTTTAATTATTCCCAGGAAATCTTTGATGATTTGGCCAAAAATGTTTTAACAAAATCCTTTCTATTATTTCCAAGGTTTTTAAGTTATTACTTTACAAAGAAATTTGCAAAGGATGATGTTCATGTATACCAACAAGGTGAATCTTTTCAAACTAAAAGCTTAACAGCTGAAACTTTCACTAGAATGTCAACACCTTGCAAAACACAAGCAGAGGTGCCTGAGCAGAATTTAGCAGCTACCACTGCTCCTCAGGTATCTGCTGCTGAGCCCACTGCTCCAGGTGATCATAGTAGCACAACCACTGCAATGAAACCCACACCTGCCATTACCAAAAAGACCAAAAAGAAATCATTCAAAAAGCCACCCAAACCCAGTAAAACGAAAACTTTGGAAGATGAGATCCCAGAGCAACTACCAGTGACAAAACAAAAGTCACCAATAACCACTGCTACTACTTCCTCACAGCAGATGGAAGAAAGATCTCCACCATTGCCTCAAACTCCTCCGACATCCTCACAAGAGTATTCGGTTGTAAACACAGGGACCCAACATTATGAAGTTCTGGATCCAATCGGCTCCATCTTCCTCAGTCCTGATCCGAAGGACATGTCTCTTTCTACACCTATTCCTTCACCCGTCACATTACCACAATCAATGTTACCTTTGTTGCATGCAGTTGCTATAGCTCAGACACAAACCAGTTCCTCTTAATCACCTATCACTGAGAGTATACTCCCACAAGTGACTGGGTCTGATGTTCATACCTCTGCTAGCCCAGCAACAACTGAGGAGGTTACACTGCAGGAATTACCAGTAATTCCTGTCAGTAGTTCAAGTGGAGCAGCAACTACTAATGTTGGACCCACTGGTCTACATTGGGTCAATTGTTCCATAAATAAGACTCCCTTGAAGGCAATTTCTTCAGAGACAACCAAGGCAACCACTGGTGTGTTTACTTTAACAACTGGTGAGTTGTTCAAGGTGTCCACAAATGAAGAAAGAAGTCCCCAGTACCAAGAAAAAGGGGCATCGGTAGATGACTTTTGTGACATATTCCCTAAGTCTACTGCTGATACAACCACTGTTGGTGGGAAATCAGATGATCCCACTAAGTTGGGTGATGGTTTAAAATACCAAGAACTGACGGACATAATTGACACACTTGACACATCTGTTGCTGAACTAAAAAATATGATGCAACAGATGTTGGAAATTCAAAAGGTACCACCCACTGTTGTTCCAGGTCAAGCACCTGCACAACCTGCACCTGCTGCAAATGAGTTATGGAACTTATTTCAACCCCTGCTCCAACAACAAAGACAGTTGACTGATCAGCAGCTTGACATACATGTCCAAAAGCTGAGGAACATGATGGAGTCCAGATTTAAAGACACCCAAGCTGACATCAAGGCCATAAAGGGCCATATCTTGAACACCACTGGCAAAGCACCTCCCACTGTTCTCTTCCTTGATAATCCACCACCAGATAATGCCAAAAAAGGGGAGAAGATCAAGCTGTGGAAGAAGAAAGGGATTGAAGATGGTCTCTACATTGAGCCACAAAAAGATTGTATGACTAAAGACATTCCCTTGCCAGATGGGAGCAAAAAGATTGATTTTACCACAAATGCACTTGCTGAAACAAAAGCAAGTGTAAAAAGGGTTAGAGAGGCAAAGGATAAATCAAGGTGGAATGAGGAGAATAGAGCTTACATGGAGCTGAATGCACAGGGTTGTTCTGAGCCAAAGGATGTTAAAAATCCTGACCCAAAAAGAAAAAATCCCACTAGAAAAGTGAGGGAACCCAAATCCACACCATCCAGACTCACAAAGCATACTCCAAAACCACCATCTAAAAGCCCTCAACATCAATCTTTCACCCAAACAGCTGTTGTATCAACAACTGTTGATACCTAGTGGTTTCAGCAGTTGTTAAACCAACAACCACCACCTCAATGGTAACAACTGCCACTTCAACACACACCACTCAAACACCTGATCTCACTAAATCATCCACCACCACTTCAACCACATCACCAACCATCAAATCATCACCTGCCACTGTGCAGAAGACTTCTACTGACACATCAATCTTCCACCCAAACAGCTGTTGTAACTCCTGTTGTATCAATAACTGTTGGTACCTCAGTGGTTTCAGCAGTTGTTAAACCAACAACCACCACCTCAATCACAACAACTGCTACTTCAACACACACCACTCAAACACCTGATCTGACTAAATCATCCACCACCACTACAACCACATCACCAACCATCAAATCACCACCTGCCACTATGCAGAAGACTTCTACTGACACATCAGGAGTTGTAATGACAACAGTGGTTGAAACACCTGTTGTTTCAACAACTGTTAGTCAAACACTTCTCACTTCAAACACAACCACTGATCCACCCAAAACATCATTAGTCTCTCCTCAACCAAAAAGGAGAAGGTCAATTTTGATTGATGATGAGCCTTCACCTTCACCAACATCTTCACAACCTCTACCACTTGTCACTTTACCAAACCCTGTACCTCTCTCTTCAACACAGATACAAAAGCCAATCACTGATATTGCTCCTGCAGGTGTTCAATTTCCTCTAGAACTTATTGCTGTCAGAGAAGAGATCAAATCCTTCTACTATGAGGATGATCCTGCAAAAAGGAGCTTACCATCTGTTGAAGGATATCCTAGGCCTAATAATATTGATGAATATTTAAAATTAAAGGCCAAACAAGCAGAGGATATTGCCAAAAGAGAATCAACAGGGAAGACTGACAAAGAATATCAAAGGCACTACCAATTTTGCTTACTCAAGTCAGATCCCTGGAACAATTTGCAAAGAATGTTTGTCAAAAATTATCAGAAAGAGCAGATGAATCTATGAGAAAAGACTATGTTGAGAATATCATGGATCACAAGAAGTATAAGGGAGAGAAGCATATGTACAAAGATTGGACCATTCCTGAGCTTGAAAGTGAAGCAGTTAGGATCCAAGAGATGCTTAAAAATAAGGTTAAACACACTCCTCCTGACTGGGAAAAATTCAAAAAGAATGTACCTGACAAGGCTTTAGAGTTAAAGAGAATGAAAGAGGAGCTGATAGCAGCTGACTATGGGTCAAAGAATTCAGTGTCAAAGTGGAGAGAAGATAGGGTCAGGGCCACTTACAAAATGTTGGAGGAACTAAGGAAGAAAGATCCAAATGTTCCACAAAAACCTGATTATCCTAAAACTGAAGGTTCAAAAAGACCACCAAAGTTACAAATCAAGAGATGCATTGATCCAGCAGATGCTGCTATTTATCAAAGAAAAAGACAAAAGCATATGGATACTGAAACCTTGAAGGAACTTATGGCTCGTGATGAACTTGTAAAAGAAGGTATCAAGAGAATGGTGATAGAAACTCTTGAACTGAATCAATCTGCAGGCACAGATCAGATCTGATGGTGATGTGATTCTCCTTGATCTTCAACTGTGCAGGGATGAGAAAGATACAAATTCTGTTTAGCCAATTCTACTTTTTTACTATATAGTTTTTTTTTTTCTTTTTGAGGTTGAATTACATGTTAAACTCACGAAAAATTATTAGTTGGTTTTGAATGTTGATGACACTGATGGCCAGGTACATTATGTTATCATGACGATAACTGGAATATGTTGATCAATTCTTCTTTTTTTACTTTTTGTAAATTTTTAACATTTAGTTATGTTGTATAGAAAAGTAAAATATACTAAAGCTTCTTGCTAATAAAGTAGGGCTAAAACAAAAGTTTCATTGAAAATTAAAATTATAGATTTGATCGGTTTGCGGATATTATTAGACATAGATGATTTATTGAAAATGTGTATTACCAAGATTGGTAGGCAAAGTACCAGTATTGGGATGTACTGAGTTTGTGGTTGGGACTTTTAAATGTATACTTAACTAAAATGCGAATGTGAATTCATCAAATATTTGTTCACATGATAGTTTATATATTTACATAGACAAAAACTTTTATCATTATAGTTATTATAATACTAACACATACTGTCTTTAACATTATTTTATAAAGATATAGATCTAAAGACCAAAATTTAATTGATATATTATAATCTGTTTTTTAGTATTTGATTTAGATCATTACTAAACCTACCCGTGTGGTTACACGGGTCCTACACCTAGTTTGTGTTATAGGAAACTCAATTAAGTTAAAACCGATGAACTTGAATTACGTTTTGCTACACACTCAGTTTCTTGAAACCCAAAATTAGGGAGCCTAAATTATATTTTGAAACTTTTTTAACTTCGGTTTTGGATTTCAGTTAAAAGATTTTCAAACTCAAAAAGCCGAAACTCAAACCATGAAAATACCTAGAGGGTGTTTGGGGTTCCTTATTTTGAGGGTAAAAGGACTTTTGAAGGGCAAAAGTCCTTTTGAAAGTATTTGGCTTTTCTTTGTTTGTGAGGGGGATTTGCCAAAAGTCAGGAATTCCTGACTTATTTTGGCCAAAAGTCCTTTTGAAAATAGAGAAATAAGCTAAGCCAAACATGTCCCTAGTTTTGATTAAAACAAAATATAAGGACTTCATTTTGACAAGTCTATGTGTGTACTTGTTATCTCATAATGTCAAATCGTAGAAACAAGTCTATGTGAGTACTTGTTATCTTATATATGGATGAAGTACTTGGTAGGTACCGAATTTATCAAACCGGATACATTTTCGGTACCGATTTGATACCGACTTTTGACATTTCCGGTACCGGTTCGGTACCGGTATTTACCCATTTATACCCTTACCGGCACCGTACCGGTACCCACTTTTAGGGATTTTCGGTACCGGTACCGGTCGGTACCGAGCTCATCCCTAATCTCATAAGACTACGGAGTATGGTTCCCTTTCCTCAAAGTCCACATCAACGCCTCATCACCGTCCTCTTCCATCTCATCATCCTCCCCCAAACATGGGGTGTGGTTCCTCCTTCCCCATTCCCATTCCCCTTCCCCTTCCATTTTTTTTAATACCAAAATTCTTAAAAAAAATATAAAGTTTTCATTAATTAAAAATAAAATTACATAGCCTAAAAAATAAAAACATAATTTAAAAAAAAAAAAAAAAACTAAAGCCCACTTCCACTTCCTCTTAACCATTTCTTTGCGATTTTGTCTTTCATCCTTGAAAGCACCGCGTGGTCTCTTTCGAGTACGCTTTCGATGTCAGTTCTCATTAGTCGGAAGTCTTCGGCTTCTTGATTTTATATATCAAATTTGAGTCGCCTCCTATCAAACTTAACTCTCTCCATTTCCCTCGCTGTCGCTTCTTCCTTTTCCTTCCCTCTTTCTTTTCGTACCTATCCTCTTGTACTCCCATAAAATGGTTGAATTTTGGTAGAATTGTATCAAGTTTAGACGCATCACTCGAGCTCGTTTTCTTTGAACCCAAAGCCTTCTAAGTGATTGTTTTTTAGCACGATCCCTTCCAGTTGTCTGCTCTGGTTCTAGAGTTGGATAGGGATGGCAATGGGTCGGGTTTGGGACCAGTTTAAGTAATCCCAAACCCAAACCCAGTTAGATAAGCTTGTCCCAAACTCGTCCCAAAACCCGTCGGGTTTCTAGCGGGTAAATACCCATCGGGTATCGGGTATACCCGCGGGTTTCGAGTAAAAACGTTAATTTAAAATGATTACTCTTTCGGTATACTCATCTCAAAACCCATTGGGTATCTATCGGGTAACTACAATGTATACGAAATAGAATACCTATATGTGTAAAAAATGGATGTATCATATATATACATATTTGATAATATAAAAGAAATTATGTCGGGTATACAATCGGGTAAACGGGTACACTTTATCGGGTAATTGAGTCGGGTAAATGGGTATATCACTAAATCCCAAACCCGCGAAAAAAATAAAAACTATTCCCAAACCCGTCCCAAACGTGTCGGGTTTCGGGTTTACCCAGCGGATTCGGGTTTGATTGCCATCCCTAGAGTTGGAGCTTCATCTTTGAACTCGGGGTCATCGTTTATATTGATAGCACAACGTGCATCCGAACCACCCGTACTATAATTCCCCGACGCACTTGTTTTAGATCTTTTCGCTTCTGAAACCTCATTAGCTACCACCTTCCACTTCTCACATTTTCTCAATATTTCGTACAGCCTCATGTAATTCCACGACCTGTGTTTCGTGGTGTATCTCTCAACAATCAACGACAAAATAGTTGCATCATCTTCACCACTTTTAGGATTGTTCCATACATGTTGACATATACATACAAACAAACCAATTTTTCCGTTCATCTATCTAAATTTTGAACTAACGGAATGGACAAATCGATATGGGTCACCTTGCATCAATTTTAAAAATTCTTTACAAACTTGGTTATAAAAGCCTTCACGTTTTCGATTGTTGGCCACAAATTAAAATTTAAAAATATAATAATTCTTTAGAAATAGAATATAAATATTAATACTTTATTTAAATATAAAATAAAAAAATATACTTAAAATAGGATCGCTAGAAGCTTTAACTCCATCGGTGACGTGTTGTATACGAATGGGGGTTGGGTCAAGGAAGTAGCGGGTGTGTTGGGAAAGCATGGGCCGGGGCGGATTCAGTCGGCTCGGATCCATGATTTTTTTGGATGTTGAAAATGGATTTGAGATTGGTTAAGGATATTGAAAACGGAATGAGATTTTAAAGATGAAAATGTGGTATAAATAGGTTTTTATTTTTATTTATTTATTTTGAAAAGTGACCGTTTTCAACGTTCAAAAATTCTAACTCGAGGTGAACGGGAGAAATTTCCCGATTGTACCAAAGGTGGGACCCAGGGGAGGGGGGGGGGGGGGGGTGTTCCCCGTCGGGGTCCCCCTCCACATCTGCACCCTGCTCCTTGTCCCGATACCACACCAGAGAGTCTTATGTCAAATCGTAGAAAAAGGTATGTTATAGTCATCGTGGATATGTTTCTCATTTCTTAATTTCTTTAATTTGATTTCCTCTTATGATTTTCTTTTTCATCCTACATCAAAAACTGAACCCAAACAAATTTTTGTATGAATAAACCAAACAGATAAATTTGAATTCGATATTATACGAAATTCCACCATTTCCATATTGAACAATTCTTATTTCACATAAGTGAGTTTTAGTTCGATATTCACAAATAATTATATTTCAAGAAGATTTGTGAGTTCATCTCATTTCAATATTTGCTTGTTGTCCATTTACTACGCCATTTTTCAATAAATTCATACTTGGGCATTAATTACATATTAGATAATTATATATCACATGAAAAATTTTATTGGGTGACACTCTTTTAAGTTATAACAATATCAGTAGTGATAATAGTAGCATTCTCATTACTCATTACTCATAATAGTATAAAATGCAATATTTAAGTATTGCACACTTCACTTGAATCATTCTTATTTTGTTGAATTTACATGTCCCGCGTAGAGGTAATAATGGGAACGAAAATCCTTTTTTTCAACCATACATAGGATTCAATTCCATTTTTTATGAAGTCTAATAAAATCATACTATCAAAACATCTTTCTAATAAAATCATACTATCAAAACACCAAGCACTTGTTGGTAGGGACGGACCTACCTTTATGGGTGGGTGAGTGGGTGGGCGCACCTCTTGAAAAAAAGTTTTTAGTGTATCTTTTAGACAAAAAACCCGATAACACCCCTGAAGTTCTGAAAACATGGTTAAACCCTTCATCCGCACCCCACAAATTTTTTTTTGGTCCGCCACTGTTTGTTGGTGAACCGATCATAAAAATTTCAAAAATCACGTAGCTAAAACTATATACATGTAATAGAACTAAAAGACCATGGCTAGCATTTGTTAAAATATCACATGTTAAATATGCTATTTGGTTAGTTAAAGTAAATAGTAATATGCTATTTGGTTGGTTAAAGTAAATGGTAGTTTAGTTTGTTTAGTCTACAACTAGTTATTTGTTAATATGCAAACTCTACAAAAATGATTGATGATGTATTTCATTCTTTGCTTAAGAATAAAAATATCCAAATATATATTTTCTCATTCCTCACATTTCTTACTATACCAATCTTTTGATGTTATCAAAGTTACGCTCGATCCAAATGTAAAACGTACTTTATTCCGTTTGTTGATCCAAGAAATACAATTTCAGAAGTATGCCTTCAATTAAGTTGCTCTCAAATCAATTTACTTGATACAGTTATGGGATATAAACACTAGTGTTGTTCAAACACCACAGCCTCAAAACTCAAAACTCGTTCGAAAAAAAAAAAAACACGTTTGAAACAAACTCGTATAAATTTCAAGTTAATGTGAGCTCGCTTCGTCGTTCGCCGTCAACAGTCTCAACTTCAAAAATAATCATTGGCAGTCCCAACTATTAACATATTTGTCTCCAATTGACTCTAACTAACAAAACCCTAACGTCGTTAGTCGTCGGTTGCCGAAAAAACGTTTTTGGACGGAAAACTCAACATTTTCGTCCCAGACCTCTATGTAACCTTAAATCGGAGAGGTCGCCGAAAAACAACTTTTTGGCCGGAAAACTCAGCATTTTCGACCTAAACCTCTTTGTGACCTTAGATTGAATCTTTAGTAACATTTTCCTAGTAAAAGCCTCAATTATTGAGGTCGCTGGAAAAACCCTACATTTTCATTCCAAACCTCTTTATAACCTTAGATCCGACCTTTAGTAACCTTTTTCTGGCCAAAACACCTTTTTCCGACGACCGTCGACTTAAACGATGGTATATCAATTTGTGTATTCTCATTACATCCAAAAGATACATATATAGTGTAATAATCCTAACAAACACCCTATCATTGTGGAGCTGAATATTCACTTCCTAAAATATAATATATGGAGAATGTGTACAGCTAGTGTACAACTAATGTACAGCTAATAAGCCCCCTCAGTTTGAGCGGGAGTTCTGACGAACGGTCAAGCTGGAACGGAAGTTTTCAAAAAGTTGTCGAGACAATCCTTTCGTGAAGATGTCGGCATACTGATAGGGAGAAGGCACGTGCAATACACGAACGTGACCCAGACGGACTTTCTCGCGTACAAAGTGTATGTCGAGCTCCACATGCTTTGTCCTCTGATGCTGCACTGGATTCTCCGACAAGTACACTGCTGAAACATTATCACAATAAACAATGGTGGCATGTCGGATAGGTGTATGCAGCTCAAGTAGTAGGTTTCGCAGCCAAGTGGTTTCAGCAATGGCATTGGCAATCCTACGGTACTCAGCTTCCGCGCTAGATCGTGAAACTGTGGGTTGTTGTTTAGAAGACCAAGAGAGTAGGTTGTTTCCCATGTAAACGCAAAATCCAGAAGTGGAGCGCCTGGAGTCCGGACAGCCGCCCCAGTCAGCGTCCGAATATGCAATTATAGTGCTGCTGGGGCCACGGGTCAGGCGTAATCCATAGTCAATTGTGCCGTGAATGTACCTTAAAATGCGCTTTAAAAAGGCAAAGTGTGGTTCTCTTGGAGCGTGCATGAATAAACAAACTTGTTGTACCGCATATGTGATGTCGGGTCGAGTAAATGTTAAGTACTGTAGTGCCCCCGCGAGACTTCGGTATAGAGTCCCATCCGATAATGCTTCACCCTCTGTGGCACTAAGTTTCGAAGATGTATCAACTGGTGTTGCACATGGTTTGCAAGTTTCCATGTTTGCACGATGTAAAATGTCCCGGGCATATTGAGATTGAGACATAAATAAACCTGAGGAGTCCTGAAACGTTTATAGGGATAAACCCTATTTTATTGAATTTATATTAATATAAAATATGGTGGTTTTACGGCTTGGAAAAATCTGGCTATAAAAGTAAACCCAAGTTTCTTTATTACAATACGTTTATAGGGATAAACCCTATTTTTTTGAATTTGTATTAATAGCCACATTTTTATATTTTATATTAATAACCAGGCCACAGTATCCAGATCTAGTACCCGCACTTGCACCCCCAATGAGTGCAGAGAACTTGCAAGAACTCCGAATTTTTGGAGAAGAAATCTTAGAGAATAGTGAGAGGATGAGGTATGTAGGAGAACAACTCGTCTGGAAATATGACGAGCGTCAGATGGATTTCGGGGGAAATCCATATCCATGAAAGATGATAAGTGGAGTTGGTAATAATAATAATATATAATATGTTTGCATGAATATATATATATATATATATATAAAATATATCGTAGTATAGACCATTTTGTGGTTAGTGATGCATAATAGTATTGTAATTTTTAATTTCCTGTTTTAGTGTGTGTTTGACGCAAACTATATAAAAAGAGTAAAGTCGCAATGCTCGACGCTTTTGACCAATATGTGTGCTATGTGGTTGTTACCTAAACTATTAATTATCTTGTTATATTAATATGTGATAAATGTTTAAAATTCAGATGAACGACGAAGTAAACCAGGGAAATCTGAATAATGATAACCAGAGTAACAATAACTCGGGAAACGAAAATCCAAACAACAACAATGGAAACCAAGTGGATAACAGTGCCATTCAACACATAGTGGCACAAGGAATAATAGATGCGATGCCATATATTCTTCAAACGGTTAGGGAAGCAGAAAATAAAAGTAAACATGATAGCAAGCGACCTTCCGAAACTGAAAACAGCGTGAACAATGGACCTGTACTTCAAATGCCCATTCCCAAAAGAAGAAGAACCGTGTCTTACGGTTGTTCTTATAAAGAATTATGGTCTTGTAAACAATGGAATTCTCGGGCAACGAATGGGCCATTGCAACCCTACGCTGGATAGAAAAGACTGAGGCAGTCTTAAGAATAAGCAAGTGCGCAGAAGAAGATAAGATAATGTTTGCTTCTAATCTGTTTAAGAATTCAGCACTAGAATGGTGGAACACTATCCTCCAAACTAGAGGAAGTAATAGAACTTACATTATGGAATGGGAGGAGTTTAAAAACATGGTAGAAAGGAAATTCTGCCCTCCTAATGAAAAAGAACAAATAGCAAACAAGTTCTTAAACCTTAGAATGACTGGTGTGGATAGTAAGGGATACACTAAGTTATCCTTTGAATATGCTAGAATAGTGCCAACCCTTGCTTCACCTGAACCAGTGTTAATCTCCCGTTATATCTGGGGATTAATCGGGGAAATAAGGCACGTAGTCAAGGCAGCTAGACCTCAAACCATATAAGAAGCTGTAGAACTAGCCGATACCTTGACAGATGAATTAATTCGTACATAAGAAGAGGATCAAAGGAGGAATCTAACCCAGAAACTCATACAAGAATTTCGTTCTGGAAATTATAACCGTGGGAAAAATATAGGTTCTACCTCTGCACCCTACTGTAAGAATTGCCAAAGGAAGCATTCAGGAAGATGCTCCATATACTGTAATTTTTGCAAAATATCGGGACATAAGGAAGAAGACTGCATGAAGAAAGCTAACAATAGGATATGTTACAACTGCGGAGAACAAGGTCATATCAAGCCTAACTGCCCAAAATTAGCTCCGGCTACAAACAACAAGAATACCAAAAATGCTAGAGCATTTGTTCTGACTGCAGAAGAAGCAAAGATGATCCCGGATGTGATCACTGGTACGTTTTTAGTTAATGACATTTTTGCTAAAGTGTTATTTGACTCTGGTGCAAACCAAAGTTTTATTAATACTTCATTTTGCAAACTTCTCAACCAATCATTAACTAAACTTCCACAAGAATGTCTAGTAGAGACAGCAAATGGGGAAACCATTAAAATTTCTGAAATCTTGCAGGGAGCAAGAATAGAAATTCTAAATCAGAAATTTATTACAAACCTTTACCCCATGAATCTGGCAGGATTTGATATAGTATTAGGAATGGATTGGTTAATAGCCAATAAAGCCAGTATTTTGTGTGATCAAAAGTCAATACAAGTAAATTCACCAAAGGGTGAAAAGATCACAATTAAAGGATATAAAACCTCTAGATCCACTAAATTTATCTCTATGATGAAAACAGCAAGTTACATAAGAAAAAGGATCATTAGTGTATTTGATTTCTATAATCACTAACACTAAAGGAAAAGAATTAAGGGATATTCTAGTAGTATCTCAGTTTTCAGATGTATTTCCAGAAGAATTACCAGGGCAACCTCCAGATAGAGAAGTTGAATTCAGGATCCATTTAATACCAGGAACGGCACCAATTGCCAAAGCACCTTACCGTTTGGCACCTGCAGAAATGCAAGAACTAAAGAAACAATTAGACGAATTGCTAGAGAAAGGATTCATACAGCCCAGTTCATCACCATGGGGAGCGCCGATTTTATTCGTTAAAAAGAAGGATGAATCAATGCGTATGTGCATTGACTACCGTGATTTGAACAAAGTCACAATTAAGAATCGGTATCCATTACCAAGAATAGATGATCTGTTTGATCAATTGCAAGGAGCACGATTTTTCTCTAAAATCGATTTAAGGTCAGGATATCATCAATTAAAGGTACAGGAATAGGACATTCCTAAGACCACTTTCAGAACAATGTATGGTCATTATGAATTTACTGTCATGCCATTTGGTTTAACCAATGCCCCAGCTGCATTCATGGACATGATGAACCGAATATGTAAGCCATATTTGGATAAATTCATAATTGTCTTTATAGATGATATTCTCATTTACTCTAAGAGTAAATAGGAACATGCAAAGCATTTGCACGCACTTTTAAGTTTATTGAGAAAAGAAAAGCTTTATGCTAAGTTTTCAAAGTGCGAATTTTGGTTAGAACAGGTACAATTTCTTGGACACCTAGTTGATCATGAAGGAATTCATGTGGATCCCACCAAGATCGAGGCAATAACCAAGTGGAAAACCCCTGAGTCACCAACTGAGGTTAGAAGTTTCTTAGGATTAGCCGGTTATTATAGAAGATTTATTTGAGATTTTTCTAGAATAGCCATTCCCTTAACTAAGTTAACCTGTAAATCTGTTAAGTTTAAATGAGAACCAAAACAAGAAGAAGCCTTTAGAATCCTTAAGCAAAGATTAAACCATGCACCCATACTAGCGTTACCAGAAGGAATTGAAGATTTTGTAATCTATTGTGACGCTTCTAAATTAGGTTATGGATGTGTATTAATGCAACGTCAAAAGGTTATAGCCTATGCATCCAGACAACTTAAGAATCATGAAGAAAATTATTCAACTCATGATTTAGAATTAGGAGCTATAATTTTTGCTCTTAAGATTTGGAGACATTACTTGTACGGTAGTAAGTTTACTGTTTTCACTGATCATAAAAGTTTAAGGTATGTCTTCAAGCAAAAGGAATTGAATATGAGACAAAGACGTTCGATGGAAATGCTTAGTGATAATGACTGTGATATTCAGTATCATGCAGGAAAGGCAAATGTAGTTGCTGATGCTTTAAGTCAAAAATATCACGAACAGCCAAAAAGAGTACGTTCTCTTAAATTAAATCTACAAGTAGATTTAAATGAGCAGATTAAAAAAGCACAAGAAACAGTAATCAAGGATGATACTGAAAAACTAAAAGGAATGATCAAGGAATTACAACAAGGAACAGATTGAATTTGGAGATTCCATAAAAAGAGAATGTGGATCCCTAAATTAGGAAACCTACTCCACCGTATATTAGAATAAGCCCATAAGTCCAAATATACGATGCATCCAGGAAATGATAAAATGTACCAGGATTTAAGAAAGAATTTATGGTGGATAGGAATGAAAAAGGACATAGCAACCTATGTTTCTAAATGTTTAACCTGTTCACAAGTCAAAGCTGAACATCAGAAACCTTCTGGTTTATTGCAACAGTTAGAAATGCTTGTTTGGAAATGGGAATTGATAACAATGGATTTTGTTACTAAATTACCCAAAACAAAGAAAGGTAATGATACAATCTGGGTGATTCTAGACAGACTAACCAAGTCAGCTCATTTCCTATCAATGAAAGAAACTTTTAGTATGGAACAATTAGCTAAATCGTATGTAAATGAAATAGTTTCTTTACATTGATTTCCTCTATCAATTGTTTCTGACAGAGATAGTCGTTTTACCTCTCATTTTTGGACAAGTTTCCAAAAAGCAATGGGAACCAAGTTGAATCTAAGCACAGCTTATCATCCTCAAACGGATGGTAAAAGTGAAAGGACAATTCAGACAATGGAGGACATGTTTAGAGCTTGTGTAATTGATTTCGGAGGTAATTGGGACGATCACTTACCATTGATAGAATTTTCTTATAATAATAGTTATCACACAAGTATAAATGCTGCACCATTCGAAGCACTTTATGGAAGAAAGTGCCGAACCCCAGTCTGTTGGGCCGAAATTGGGGAAAAACAACTATCTGGACCTGAGATAGTACAAGAAACAACAGACAAAATTATTCAAGTTAAGGAACGACTGAAAGCAGCACGAGATCGATAGAAAAGTTATGCTAACAACAGACGAAAACCGTTGGAATTTCAAGTAGGAGATAAAGTGTTATTAAAAGTCTCTCCTTGGAAAGGAGTGGTAAGATTCATAAAAAGGGGAAAGCTAAGTCCCAAGTATGTTGGACCTTTCAAGATTATTAAAAGAACAGGACCTGTAGCCTATCATCTACAACTGCCAGAGGAAATGGCAGGAATACATGATGTATTTCATGTATCTAATCTCAAGAAGTGTTTAGCTGACGAATCACTGATAGTACCTCTTAAAGATATAGAGGTGAATGAACAGTTAAAATTTGTAGAAAAGCCTCTACAAATTGAGGACAAGAAATTTAAGAATCTCAAGCACAAAAGATTAGTTCTGGTCAAAGTGAAATGGGACTCCAAAAGAGGACCAGAATACACATGGGAGCTTGAATCAGAAATGCAAAGGAAATACCCACACCTGTTCCAGTAGACCTCGAGGACGATCTCTAAAACAAGGTGGGGAGGATATAACAACCCCCCGAATATTTTTTTGACACCCTAATATATTTTAAATATCCATATATGTCTTAAAATACACCCCGTATGTGAAAACCGAGCCCAAAATATAAAATATCATTAAAAATAATTAAAAAAACAAGAAAAATGGGGTTTAGGCGGGCCGCGTAAGCCACCCCTTATGCTTACGCGGGCCGCGAGAAGGAGATGGCTGGCACGACCCCAGGCCGCCATGTGGCCCAACACCCGTCGACCCTATACAATGACCCGGACAAGCTAAACCCTACCCGGGCTACTACGCGGGCCGCGTAGCCCGTGGTCTCTGTTTACGCGGGCCACGTAAAAGTCGAAAACAGGCCCTATAAATAGAGGGCATCGGATCTTCAGTCTGTTCGTTCAATTGTTTTCTAAATCTCGACTTTCTGAAGTAATAGGCATAATCTTCGAGTATAATACCCCCTAATTAGCGAGGTTCTGCTCCGTTGTAAGTATTATAACCCCAGTTACGTATTAGATACGCTGCCCGATTGATCCAGGGTTCCGTAACAACTGTCGTGGTTCTGCCCGACGTAGTTGTTGGAATACCGTCTCGGGGAGGGTATCGTTAATATAAATAAAAGGGTTATTATACTAACATATGTACATTTGTGTAAATTATAGATTAATACCAGGAAACCCTAGAAGAAGTCTAAAACAACAATGTGAGTTTATCCGCTTTTTGTTAACCTTTTTGTGAACTATTTTACAAAACCTTAAATGCTTAACAATGCGATTAAGTAGTGATTGAGTCTTTGTAGTTCTTCAATTACTGCCGGTATGTTGGGGTTTTGTATACAAAATGTGGAACACTTTACCATTGGACAACGAGTTAGCCAATGTGTAATATGACCCACCAGTCAGGATTGACATTACTGAATGAGTAATTGTGTAGAAATAAACAATGTGATCGCTCTCAATACTGTGTTAATTGGTAAAATGTTTCTTAATTAAACTGGGATTCACTCACCAGTATTTCCCACTGACAAATATTTTTAAAACGCGTTTCAGGTAACCCAATGTGACAACCAATTAGTAAAAATCCAGCTGGAGAGCACTGACGACTTGGAAAAATGTGGCTATAAAAGTTACCAAAAAGACGATGTTTTAAATTCAATAAAATAAGGTTTATCCCTATAAACGTATTGTAATAAAGAAACTTGGGTTTACCCATGTGGTTATTAATATAAAATATGGTGGTTTTACTCTGATAAACATTTCCTAACTACGGTCCTGATGAAATTTCCGTTGCCAAATTAATAATTAAATAACTGATACCACCACAAACAAATGTTCGCGGCCGTCCGTTCCCGGGACAGATAAGGGGGCGGGGGTTGCGACACCAACCACGAGAGATAGCAAGAGATAGTAACTAATTCCCAAGTATCATTGTCCATTAGTGCCTTAAACTCGTAGTGCATGGCCCGTTGCCAATTTGGGTCCGTAGAAGCTTTCACATGGGAAGTTGGTATTGGTGATATAGTAGGGGAGGTTTCGGTGTGAAGGTTGTACCTAGGATTTGGCTTTCGAATACCCTTTTTTGCCCTAGTAGTCATGTGGTGAGTGTTGGTAGGGGGTGGGGAAGGTGGAGACGCTGGATGGTGCGGAGTAGGAAAGGTGTCGGATTGGTTGGGAGGAGGCGGTGATGGGTGTGCGGCTGAAGTGGGAGTTGGTTAGTTTACCGGAATGGGTTGAGTAGCTTGAGGTTGGCAAGGTGGTTGCATGGGGAAGGTGTAGGTTCGGGAATAAATTGGTTCATCATCAAGTAAATGGTATGCTGTGGTAGGTAATGGGCTGTCAAAAGGGAAAGTGGTCTCATCAAAATCGACGTGGCGGGAGATGTGGACTTTTCCTGTGATGGGGTCCAGGCAGCGGTAACCACGGAAGTTCGGTGGGTAGCCAAGAAAAACGCACCGGTGAGATCTCGGAAGAAGTTAGTTGGGTTGAGTAGCGGACATGTTTGGGTAGCATGCGCACCCGAAAACCCGAAGGTGATCATAAGTCGGGTGACAAAGGAACAAGGCAAAAGTGGGAGTGTTGTAGTTGAGACGAGTGGTTGGAAGAATGTTATGTAAATAGGCGGCAGTGTGAAGCGCCTCAACCCAAAAAGTGGGAGGAATGTGAGCGTGTATGAGAAGTGCTCGAATGATATCATTTAAGCGACGAATCATATGCTAGGAGCGTCCGTTTTGAGGCGAAGTTTGAGGGCAAGAAAAACGGAAAGTTAGGCCTTGGGAGTTTGCGAAGTTGTGAAATGCATGATTGTCAAACTCCCCGCCTAAGTCACATTGAAAGGCTTTAATGTTTTTTTTGAAATTGAGTTTGGATGAATTTGTGAAATTTAACAAAAGTAGGAAACGTCTCAGATTTGAATTTTAATGGGTATACCCAAACATAATTTGAGAAATTATCTATAAGGACCATATAATATTTATAGGATTTATTACTAATGACTGGGGAGGTCCACAAATCACAATGAACAATGTCAAATGGTGCAAAAGTAAATGATTTTGAATCAACGAACGGAAGACGTTTACTATTTGATAAATGGCAAGAGTTGCAAAAACCAAAAGAATCCTTAGTACATGAAATATTAAAATGACTAGAAAGAAATTGCAAGACTTGTGAGCCGGGATGTCCAAGACTGAAGAAACACTAGATAAATGGTCGGAACCGAGATATCTACGGGGTTTGAATCCGCATAAAAAGGTTGGTTTCCACTCGATTGATTCAGGTCCTATTGACCTTCTTCTCCGGTAATTCTGCAAAAAAGAACACCGTTAGCCTCGCCAAGGGGAGAAGAGGGATCTCTCCTTGACCCGACTCCGGTGTGAGAATAAGTATTGGTTATGAAGAAGAAGATGTATTTGATAAGTGTGTGTAACTTGAATTCATACCTGGGTTTTTTCTCATGTTTATAACCGGGAGTCGTTTAGGCGGGAAAACCCGTTAGTGAAAAGTTGACGGAAGATGCTAACCCCGTAAGCGGTTACATTTCCTTCCGTTTAAGTTCTTTGATCCGACGTGAGAGCACACGGATCGTGGTGTAGATCGAAGGCTGGGGATTTGCCACGTGTAAAGTGATCAAGTGGAGATTACTCTCCAATTGCATGCCTTCGTTGTGATTTCAGGGATGCCTGAGGTAACGACACGTGTCCAGACGGTTATAACCGCCTTGGTGGTGCACGATTGTATTTCTTCTAGAAGATCACTGTAGCAATCTGGTGTGGCACCTTACTGTGTGGAAACAGCTGAAAGAATAAATCCCAAGTCTGGGTAAATAATATCCAAGTCTGGATATTTGAGCGGAAGTATTTATAGGATTTTCATCCTTTGCTAATGGGAGAAGGCGCAAGGATTTATATTTCCCTTGGGCGCGCGATTATAGGCTGCTGACCGTTTTTTCCTTTTGTGAGACCAGTGCGCGGCCGTGCAAGGTAAAAAGGTTAAAAAACAAGGTTGTGGTATGGTCCCAAGTATTTATTATGAGGTTTTTGGGACCTTACCCCTTCAAGTCCCCCCAGTCTAGTGTTGTACTTATGCGAATAAGTGGAGCACTGGACTTGTGAGAGGGAAATGCTTTTGGGCGCGAAAAATAAGAAAGCTTCTGGATGAAGTTTCATTTTGATTTTTGTAAAGATTTTTGAAAATCTTTGACTTTTAATGAGACTGGTACAATAAATTGAGTGACAACCTGTCATTGTCAGTTGTTTTTACTGTCCGTGTCTTACACGCGCGCGTGCAAACGCGTGTGTGTTTGATATTCACTTTTTCTGCTGCTTGGAGAACTGTGATATCCGGAAAAGTCGCTGTGACGGTTACCGATGCTATTTATTGCGATGAGTATATATAACGTTTGGGTAACCTCTTTTGTGCAATCATTGTTTTGTTGAAAAACTTTCCCCATTCCTTTTTTCTAAGAAAAAATTCCATCATTCTTCCTCTTATGTCAACCGGAGAACATCAAGAAGATCTTGTTGAAGAAATGTCGACTGAACTTCCACCGTTGAAGTGGCCTAGAGCGTCCTTTGATGGTTAAATTCAGAATCTCAAATTCCCGGAAAACTGGGGTGCTCTGTATCCTGAAGAGGGGCAGACGGCGGCGGATGCTCCGGCTGGGTATATTACCCTCTTTTGGGATTTTTTCTGTGATGGTAACTTTCGCTTGCCTGTTACTAGATTTTTTCTTGAAATCCTTGGGTTTTACAACCTGCATATCTCCCAACTTCACCCTATTGGCATGGTTAGGGTTCGACATTTCGAATTCGTATGTCGGACAATGCATGTTGAACCAACCGTTCCCCGATTTAGGGTTTTTCATCAGATGCATTGTACCCAAGGGTTCTATTCGTTCATTCAGAGGGCTTCTGCAAAGAAGATTCTACTGCAACCCCCAAAATCCTTCCACGATTGGAAGCAAAAATTCTTCTTTATCAAGGCCGGAGTGATTCCGGTGAAGATGGTTCTAAGGGGGAAGGACGATGTTCCGATTGAAACGCTTCAGACCCCTGTTGATGAGAACTGGTATCAAGATCTGAAAGATGTGCCCAATATTGCGTTGCCGGAGAAAGCTCTTGTCGGAGCCGGCATGAGTTTGAACTGGAAGATGGAGCGTGATGACAAACCCGTATACACGGAGGATGGTCATAGTAAGTTTGGGGTTCTTCCTTTTTCCTTTTTTTTTTTGACCTGCTCTCTCTTCGAATGTAGTTGTTTCTCTGTAGGTTGTTGCCTTCAAAAGGGAAGGCGGAAGGATGTGTACTATCAAGAAGAAACCTGAAGAGGAGCTTTGGTACCACCGTATCGTAAGAAATTTTGTTCTTCCGCGAGATGCGGATCTATCTGCCCAACCAGCTGCTGGTGCTGGTAAGTTATATCTGTTTTTGTTTTCCTTTTTGCTCTTTGTGGGTAAATTTTTGTTTTGCGCCTTTGTAGGTGAGTTGTTGAATTTGGGCATAGGCCCTGAAAAGAAAAAGCACGCAACGACTTCTACTTCTGCGCCAAAGAGAAGTGAGGCTGTTAAAGTTCAACCTTTGAAGGCGAAGAATGTTGGAGAGAAGAAAGGTACACGCCGTTCCTCTGACTCCAGGTGTGATTATGTGGTGGTTTCTGACTCTTTGGAGGGTCTTTCCTGCAGTAACTGTACGAGAACCGAAGCCTGAACCGAGGGATTCTGCTGATATTCCCCCATCCAACCCAAATGAGCCTATCGATTTGGATTCTAGTCCCGAACATTTGGTGCACAGGTAGGCTGGTAAAAGGAAGCAAACTGATACTGATGCGGAGGGTCAACTTCCTAAGAAAGTTCAGAGGAAGAAAATTACCAGAAAAGGGAATCTTGATGCCTTTGTTTCGGAATCTATTCCTGGTAAGTGTCGTCTTTCCTTGTTTCCTTTATGCGGACTAAATCCTTACAGATTTTTATTTTTCCAGGAGTTCCTGTTTCCCCTATTCCCACAGAACTGCAAACTGTGGTAAATGAAGAACTTCCCTCCACCCCTCCGCGCGCTTCTGTTGCTGACCAGTTAGAGCCTACAGAGGTTGCTGGTGATGGTGTGGAGAAGACTGTTGAGGCTGAGAAGCCTGTTGGTCTTGATACAGAGGCTGAAAAGGTTGTTGATCCAAGTGTGGTGGATGGTGCTGATAATCCACCAACCCCTGAAGCTGTTGTTCAAGATTTGGGGAAAGAACCAGCTGTTGAAAAAACTTCTACTCCTTCCCCTAAACCTTCTGACGCCATGCCGGAGCATGTTGAGAAGGTGACAGTTGAAGGGTTAGACCCATCTGCTGGTATTAGTAAACATTCCCCAATCCGTCCGGAAGAAACCTTAGGAGATTACTACTACCGGACTTATACGGAAAAAAGATGCTTCTGATCCTCATGCCCTTGTTTGGAATTTGAAGAAAGGCGACACTTTCTCGGATTGGCGCGTGTGCCAAGATTGGTTGCAGGGGATACTTCCGCCTGGAGAGATCAAGTTTCAGGAAAGTCGACCTTATGAACAAACCTATCAGTCTTATCTTGCAGAAACCGCTTCTCATGTTTCTACCACTCACCGCATAGTGCGTGAGTGGTATAGTATGCATAAGGAGCAGGAATCTTTTATGGCATCTCAAAAGAAATTTGCCAAAGATGAAAAACGTGTAGCTCAGTTGAAGGCCAAATTAGAAGCTGAGCAGGCCAAGTTTGAGGCTGAGCGCAAGACTGAGGAATGGTCTGTTGCTGGTTGGAAGAGAAAAGCGGAAGCTGAAGCTGCTCTCCTATCTGAGGAACGCAAAAACTGGAAGAGAATTTGCGAGAAAGATAATGCTGAGAAGGCAAACCTTCGTAATATCATTAATAACCTTAAGGCTGAGGTTGAAAAATTGAAGAATCAGGATGCGGAGGTAGAAAGGTTGAAGAAGGAGAAGGCCGATGCAGAAGTTGCGCTAGCGGAGGCTCGTTCTCATAGGGAACGTAGTGAGCAACGGGAGGTACAAGCTTTCGCCACTCTTGCCCTTAGAGATAAAGAGTTAGAGGAACTTACTGCTTTGGTTTCTGATCAGGAACAACTTAAGAAGGATCTGGAGCTTGCGCATTCCGAGAATACTGAAACCTCCCGCCGTTTGACTGAGGTTGAAGAGAAGTTAGAAAATTCTGAAACGGCGCGGGTTACAGCGGAAAGCGAGCTTGAACCTTTAAAGAATGATATGGCCTGGTTGAAAGATCGCGGGATTGCCTGTGTAAGTTGTTTGTTCCTTCTTGTTGTGGAATTGTTTAAGCGCTTTCTTGTTTATCCATTTTTACTTGTCTTTATAGGTTGCTGAATCTGTGTTAAATTCTGAAGAGCTGGATAAAACTGTTGCCAATTTAATGGTTGCTGCGCGACGAGATGGGTATGCGCAAGGATATGCTGAATGTTCCCAGCATGTGAATAGCGCGTTGAAGGTTAACTGGGATGATAGTAAGTCTGCAACTTTTGGCGTAAATACTGGCGCCGCGCTTGCTTCCATGAAAATAGAGTTTAACAACTTGCAACTTCCGGTTGTGGATCTGATAAACGTGGCGCTGCAATCGGACGATCACGTGGCGCAACTAAAGGAAATCTTTCCGGATGAGGGTGAAGATTTAGAGTAGTTTGAAATTGTATTGAACAATTTTTCTGTGTAATATTAGGGATATAAATCCCTATTTTTGATGGTGCGCTGCTGCGCAAGTAACTTAAACACTGCCGTGTTTGAAAGTCTTTAGGGTGTATTTGTACGCTGAGAATAGCATGTTTCTATTTGTTTGTTTACAATATTTTGCATGAGTACGATTACTTTTTATTGAGTAAGGCGAATGAAGTTGGTATAAAGCTTATGCTTGAACTTATGGCCGTTTGTGATGTGATCACTGACCGTTCATGAAGCTTGTTTTAGAACTACCATAATGTTTTTGCGCTTACTAAAAGGAATTGCATGCACTTTGTAAACACAGAAATAATAGAAACTTTGTAATTTTATTCACGGATAGAGCACAGAGGCTTTACAAAGTTTTGCTAATAATTATGTGAAACTTAACTTACTCTCTAGTATTTCCGCTTTGCTTGATAGGTCATGTCTTTCCGCGGGAAATTCGTAAAGTTTCTCCTTAAGTCTTCGCCCTTTTGCTTGGGCCCTCCTCTCCCCGGGTTATCTGCTTAATCTCTTTGCGCACATTTTGGAGTAAATGTATGAGTTCGTCGCTCCTGAGGGCCTTCTCTATTTTTGTGCGCAGAGAGATGCAGTTGTTAGTGGTATGCCCGTTGTCTTTGTGGTATTCGCAGTATTGCGCCGGGTCTTGTCCACGTTTATTTTTCATTGGGATTGGAGGTTTGAATTGATAGTCTTCAGTACTCAGAACCTCTGCCGGGGTCTTTGTTAGGGGAGTCCACTGTCTCTCCCTATTTTCCTGCTTGCTCTCTCGCTGTGCGGAGAGTTTGTTGATTGTTGTGCGGGCGTCTTCAGAGGAACGACTTCCTGATGACTCACGCCATGATTTTTTGAACCTTCTTTCACCGGTTAAGCTTAAGTCCACGAGCCTATTGTGTGGTGGTGGTGGCCTGTTTGTAGTGAGGTTTTTCTCAGTTTGCGCGTAAACCTTGGCCGCCGCCATTATCTTTTCCCAACTTGTTGGAAGGCCCTCTGTTCCAGATAAGACTTTAACCATGTCATCACACCTAACCGCGTACTTGAATTGAGCACGGATTAGTTGTTCGTGAACACCGCCAATCTCCAACACTTCTTTACTGTATCTGGTAATAAAATCCTCTAGATTTTCGTCATCACGGCGCCATATGTTCATGACGTCAGAAGTGTCTCGAATGGAACGCCGCTGCTGGCTGAAGTGTGTCAAAAACTTTTCACGCAGATCTTTCCATGATTCGATATGTCCGGTTGGTAGGTTATCAAACCAGATTCGCGCTGGGCCAGTTAATGTTTGTACAAACAGATGACACCATAGCGGGAGGGTCCAACCTCCAACCAAACCTGCGCTGGTAAATACCCTCAGGTGATCATCGGGGTCTATTAACCCATTAAACTTCCCTATGTTGGATGGTAATTTAGCCTTCTCCAATGGAGCTAAAGTTATTTCTAGTATGAACTTTGAGTTTTCCGCTGCTTCTACAGGGCGGTAAACCAAGTCGTAGTTGTGTTCTGCCTCAGGGTTATAAACCGCTCGAGGCCTGCACTTGTTATAGTTTGGCTGCAGTCGATTGAACACACTGGTGTTTACACTCAAACGGTATGTTGGATCGGATTCATCGGTGTGGGTGTCCCGTTGGGAACCCAACCTATCATGAACCGATTGTCTCTGACGAGGGTGTGGTTCACCATGGTGTTCTCTCTGGTAGCTTCCTGACTGAATGTACTCGCGTTGTGACGTGGATCTGGCATGAACTTCTGTATTCTCGTAAGTTGAATCTTCTCGTTGGGAAGCATTAGCACGAGATCCTTGTCTACGAGACAGAGTTAGGGGAGCAGTTTGAGCACACAGCTGTGTGTAAACTGCGTTTAATGCCCCTTGGGACCTAACGTACCAGGAAATTGGAGTTTCTCCTGGTGGTAGAATTGATTGGGCAGGGTTTGCTGCTAATACTCCTGGAGTGACAGGGTCGTTTGCTCGGTTGGATTGAACCTCATTGTCATCTGAGGCATCCTCTGGGATCCCTTCGACTTGAACATTATTTCCGACGTTCGGTCGAGGACCGGTTCGCCGATGAGAGATGAAAACTGAAAAGACAGAGGAATTGGTGGGCGCCAATGAAGAAACACTAGATAAATGGTTGGAACCGAGATATCTAGGGGGTTTGAATCCGCATAAAAAGGTTGGTTTCCACTCGATTGATTCAGGTCCTATTGACCTTCTTCTCCGGTAATTCTGCAAAAAAAGAACACCGTTAGCCTCGCCAAGGGGAGAAGAGGGATCTCTCCTTGACCCGACTCCGGTGTGAGAATAAGTATTGGTTATGAAGAAGAAGATGTATTTGATAAGTGTGTGTAACTTGAATTCATACCTGGGTTTTTTCTCATGTTTATAACCGGGAGTCGTTTAGGCAGGAAAACCCGTTAGTGAAAAGTTGACGGAAGATGCTAACCCCGTAAGCGGTTACATTTCCTTCCGTTTAAGTTCTTTGATCCGACGTGAGAGCACACGGATCGTGGTGTAGATCGAAGGCTGGGGATTTGCCACGTGTAAAGTGATCAAGTGGAGATTACTCTCCAATTGCATGCCTTCGTTGTGATTTCAGGGATGCCTTAGGTAACGACACGTGTCCAGACGGTTATAACCGCCTTGGTGGTGCACGATTGTATTTCTTCTAGAAGATCACTGTAGCAATCTGGTGTGGCACCTTACTGTGTGGAAACAGCTGAAAGAATAAATCCCAAGTCTGGGTAAATAATATCCAAGTCTGGATATTTGAGCGGAAGTATTTATAGGATTTTCATCCTTTGCTAATGGGAGAAGGCGCAAGGATTTATATTTCCCTTGGGCGCGCGATTATAGGCTGCTGACCGTTTTTTCCTTTTGTGAAACCAGTGCGCGGCCGTGCAAGGTAAAAAGGTTAAAAAGCAAGGTTGTGGTATGGTCCCAAGTATTTATTATGAGGTTTTTGGGACCTTACCCCTTCAAAGACGATCATGCCACTTATTTGAACTGGATGAAGTAGTCAAAAAAACTTGAGTTGGTTGAGTGAATGGGTAGAGATCACCGGTGCTATCATGGCGGGAAAGGGGTTGTCCAGTCTTGAGGTCCTTCAAAGTAAAACCATTGGGGTCAAATTCAATAGAAACAAGGTTATCACGTGTAAATTTATGCACGGAAATAAGGTTTTTAACCACTGTAGGGGCATAAAGTATATTTTTAAGATTAAAGGTGTGGTTATGTGTTTTGTGAAAGCCATGTCCAGAACCCAAAATTTTCAACGAATGGCCATTGCCTACAAGAATATTAGCATTAACAGATCTTGATAAAGGGAATTGAATTTGACCTTGGTTTGCAGTAACATGAGATGATGCGCCCGTGTCCATATTCCAATTTGGGCCCGACTGGTTCAAGGTGAGCGTGGACAAAGCAGCTCCAAGTTCGGTCGGTTGAAGTGGTCAACCTATGGTGTAGGATAAGCTTGAGGTGGGCCGTAAGGTCCGCAAGCGTGAGGGTAGGCCGGTGACTGCTGGGCTGTGAGGCCGAAGCCTGGTGGTGGGGTGTAGGTGGTATTGGATTGGTCGGGTTGGAGAGCGGGCTGGGCAGAGGTTTGGGTAGCGGGTCGGGACCAGTTAGTGATCCACGGAGATTGGGCTGGGTGAGGGCATGGTGGTGGTGGTGTGCTCCACCACTCGTAGTTACCGGAGGGCGGTGTAGGAGAGTACCCGGTTGGAGTTGGTGTGTAGCCATAGGTGTTACGTCCACGGCCGCGGTAATTGTTTCTTCCACGGCCCCGTCCGCGACCTTGTTGCCTTTGGTATTGTTCATATTGTTGGGCGGGATTATATGAGGGCGGTGGCGGGGGTGGTGTGTTTTGAGAAGGTTGGGACCCAGTAGAAGAAGGCGGTCCGCGAGGGACCGTAAGGGCAGCCTGTTGACGAGCGGCTTGTCGTCGTTGTTCACGTTCAATCATATCACGAGTATCATCCCAAGACGTGTTAGAGGACTGAGTAATAAATGAGGCGGTTGTGTCATACTCGGTCGGTAAACCTTGAACCATTTGTAAAACTAACCTTGATTCCGTGACCGGTTGATCCACGTCCTTGAGTTGTTCTGCTATGTCTTTTAGTTTCTGGAAATAGTCATTAAGAGAGGAGCATGAAGCCAAGGTGGTGTTGGTAAAAGCTTGCAGCAGAGACGAGGCGCGGGAGTTTTTATTGTTTTGAAAGATGGATTGAAGCTTGTTCCATGCCTGCTGCGCCGTTGTCTGATCTTCCCGAATTCGGATGAGGAGATCATCTGAAAGTGTTCCGTATATCCATTGTAACACAATAGAATCCACCTTGGCCCAAGAGTCGAAACTCTCATCAGTTTCAGCAGGAGGTCCGGTTCCGTCTATGTGCTTCAGTACTTCGTATCCCTTGGCGTGGAGTCGAAACAGTTTTACCCAGGCAGAATACGTAATCTTCTCGCCATCAAGGGTGCGGACCTTATTTTGTATGTTGGTGACTGAATAAATGGGGTGAAGGTGTTTGGGTTCGGTCGAAACCGATGAAGATGAGGAGTTTTCTTTGCCTGTCATTGTCGGCTGGAAAAAAAAGGGTTATGAGGAGAAAGGCTTTGATACCATAAACGATGGTATATCAATTTGTGTATTCTCATTACATCCAAAAGATACATATATAGTGTAATAATCCTAACAAACACCATATCATTGTGGAGCTGAATATTCACTTCCTAAAATATAATATATGGAGAATGTGTACAGCTAATGTACAGCTAATACGACTAACAGCGTCAGGGTTCCGTGAGTCAGGATTATTGGAGGTCAAATTTGTTAATAGTTGAGACCGTCAGTGGTTATTTTGAAGTTGAAACCGTTGGCGACCAACGGCAAATAGTTTAGATTATTAAAATCCAATACTCCTATTTTTTTATAAACGCCCCCACGAGCCATGAGCTGGAGTGAATTGTATCCGGGCTCGAGTTTTCAACTCGATTGACTATTTCGAGTTGATCCGAGCTACACTGTTAATTTTCGAGCTTGCGCTTGAGCCCAAGCTAAGCGTAACTCGAAACAACTCGCAATCAACCCTAATAAAACAAAACTTTTGTTGATTGTGTTATTAAATGGAGGTTTACACCGTATCCTATAATGACAAGAACTCTCATACATGATACAACTTTGACTAAAATCTCAAGGTTTAACATGAATGATGCCAGCAAATAGTTTATAGTAAGAATCTCAACAAACATATATGAGTGAGGATACACCCTTGATTTTATGATTCGGTAAAAAAGTTTCATTGAAAAAATAGGTGACAAACATTTACGTGTTATTCAGCTTTACATAATGTCAAGCATAAGTCCGTTTACATAGATCACAACGACTTTAAAAACATTATAGCGAATATGATACGGTGTGTGTGATGTACTTACATATTCCCACCTGTCATTCCAGGTAAGTGGTACAAATCCTAACATGACGTATATTAGAACTAATTTGGTGTAATTTAAGATTAGTGTTATTGTAACATTCACCATTCGGAAAAAAACATATTCCCACCCTAAATTGAATTCATTTGATTTGAACTATGATCAATTCACACGGCATATGCCTCCCAAATGATGGGTCTGGGGTGTGGGTGATAAGCCTCCCCACAACGGTCAAAACCCTCAAACCCACACAGCCCCATCTCTTCGTCTCTTGGCCAACGATTCCAACGTGCCGGGCACCTAGGGGGCGTTGTTGACGGGCCTCGACGGGCCATCACATTCCGAGAAAGCACCCCACACCCACCAGCCTTAAATCTCATGGGTAGCATAGCTACCTATCAATTTGCTGAGCATAATAGCGTAAGTCCATAGGCATCTATGAGCAGTGGCGGACCCAGGATTTTTTTCCTGGGGGTGCGGAAATTTTTTAAAGATTTTAGACCCGTAGCTATATAAAAAAACTTCGGTTCATAGCGGGTCGGATCGGGTCGGGTCATGTAAAACAAGTAAACATAAACAAACAAAGTTTCATAGGGGGTCGGATCGGGTCGGGTCATGTAAAACAAGTAAACATAAACAAACAAAGTTTCATAGCGGGTCAGGTCGGTTCAATTTCAATTTTCAAAGAATCAAACCCTAGTTCCTAACTTCCTATCATATAAACAAACAAAGTTTCAAGTAAAACAAGTAAACATCATAAAAGAACATCATAAGTAAGTAAACAAAAAGGCATCAAAGTTCAAAAAAACATACCTTAGTCATCAGTTAGAAGAATCCGACGAAAACTGGTTCATCCCCTTTTCTCTTGAGAAATCGCGTCATAACTTCCCTAATCACGGTTCCTCCTAATCCTATCACATACAAAATAAACAAGGATCTTCAAGTGTTCAACCATAGCCCATATTCTCTAATTTTCAATTTAAAATTTTGAATTTCAAGCCCTAGAATTTCATCTTTACAAACCCTATACTAGAATCATATAATCAATAAGAGATTAAAGGACAACAAACCCATTCTATAAAGACTAGAACAACCCCAAATTAGCTCAAAACATATAAAAGTTTAAACTTTTTTATCCCATCTCATGAGTCTTGAACAAAATCTCCTAATGAAATAAACATCAAAATAACAAAAAGAACATCGACATACCTGTTTATTGTCGGTGTGAAGCTGGGTGCGGCCGGAATTTTGCAGGGGTGGTCGCAGGTTGTCGTCGTCGCTGGCAGGAGGAGGGAGAGCGGGAGTCTGATCAGTGGTGGCAGCGATTGGGTTGTGGTTGTTTAATGGGTTTGTTTTAATGTTTGAAGTGGGCTAAGTTATTGGGCTTATTAGTTAATGGGTTTGTTTTAATGTCTGGTTAATGGACTGAATACTTAATTTAAGTTTTATTAAAGGGTTAGTTAGGATAATTCTGTCGGGTTTCAATCCGTGTTTAAAAAAAATTATATAATTTCTCAACATTATAATATAAATCCATAATATTTTTTACCCAAGGGGTGCGGACGAAGAAATCCAAGGGGTGCGGACGAAAAATTCCAAGGGGTGCGGACGGGATTTTCGACGGAATTTAGCACTAAAATTTTTTTTTCCCGGGGGTGCGCCCGCCCACCCTGGGCATGTCTTGGGTCCGCCCCTGTCTATGAGGACATGCAATGATAACATAGTGACAAATTTGATAAAACGTATTGCGTGCTATAACATAGTAACAAGTTTGATAAAACATATTGCATGCTACATTTTCAAAAAGTACTTGTAATTAGAGCAAAGCATAATAACATGTTAACCAAAAGTGAACTAGATATCTAACATTAGCTGACCAGCAAATCCAAAGTCCTCACCTACAATTTATTTTTAATTTTTAAACGACCAATAAAAGTCCGATCACCCAGGTTCCAATGGCAAAAAGGTAACCAACACTCGCGAACGCAGACGACGCCAATGACCCGGCCCGCTACCATTCTAGAGAAAACCCATCGCCCGAAGACCCATTGCAACAATACCCCTGACTCAGTCCAGAGCAATTTTGCTTCGAGACTCGAACCCATAACCCACTTTGTAATCCATAACACCATAACCTCCACTTTGATAGAAAGCTTAAGTTACTTTCTCTCATTCCTTGATTTAGTGGGATTCCGACAACAAAAACTTTTGATGTCCTTAAATAATTGTTAACACTTATTCTTGTACTTTTCTTCGGTTAATTATTAGTAATTACATGTTTGTTACAAAACTCTTAGGTAGAGTTTGGAACGAAGGAATAGAAGGCGGAATGGAATGGATCATTCTATTAGAATGAAAACAAACATGTTTGGTTATCAAGTGGTAATGGAATGGAGCATTCCACAAGAAACGTAAACCTTCCAAATATAATAATTTTCATTCCTTGATAAAGTGGTGTTTTTTTTTTCATTCCTTCAAGGAATGGAAAGATATATTATTATTATTATCATTATTATTGTTATTAATTTTTTTTACCATCATTATTATTATTATTATTATTATTATTATTATTATTATTATTATTATTATTATTATTATTATTATTATTATTATTATTATTATTATTATTATTATTATTATTATTATTGGTTTTAATAACTCACCCACGGGCGACACCACTAATGCAATAGCTGCCGCCGTGACTACCGTCGCCGCTGTCACCCACTTCCTCCGCCGCCGCCACCACCACCACCACCACCCACCTCAACCCCAGTCGTCACCCACCTCCGCCACTACCAACCGTCACCACCATCCACACCTCCGCCCCCGCCGTCACTCGCCACCACCCACCACCCACCACCCACCACCCACCGCCGCCACCCACCGCCACCACCTCCGACCATCGCTACTATTGCCACCTATCACCACCCATCATCACCGACTACCGTCACTCATCACCGTTTTTATTCCTTCGTCTATTCTTTCCTACCAAACAACACAAAGTAAATGATTCATTTCATTCTCACATGGTAACCAAACAAGACATAGAATGGTAATGATCTATTCCATTACGTCGTCCATTCCATTACCTCGTACATTCCATTCACCCGTCTATTCCATTACGAGGGAGGTGGAATGGAATGAACTATTGCGAGGGAATGAAAAAAAGTGTGTTTGGTTGGTCAATGTAATGGAATTACCCATTACATAAGTCATTCCATTCCCACAAATTCATTCTATCCACTCCCCCTGTTTTTTTTTTTTTTTTTTTTCCATTTCATTCCCTCTCTCAGCCTACGTCACAAACAATGCTCATCACCTCCACCATTTGCCACCACCATCACCTGTCGTCGTCACCACCCGCCACCAACCTCCGCCGACCACCACCACCGTCCTCTGCCGCCACCGCCGCTCACTGCCACCGCCATCGACTACTATCGATGCCACCCGCCATCGTAAACCACCGCCACCCCGACCACTACCGCCACCCTCCGCCGACCACCACCACCATCCTCCGCTGCCACCACCCGCTACCGTCGACCACCACCACCCATCGTCGTCGGCGCCACCACCATCGCCGCCACCCGCCACCACCGACCACCGCCACCCCGACCACTACCGCCATCCTCCGCGACCACCACCACCACCCACCGTCGTCGTCGCCACCACCGACCACTACCGCCACCCTCCGCCGCCACCACCGCTAACAACCGTCACCCACTGACCACGGCCACCCGCCAATACCACCGCCACCCATCGCTGCCACCGCCACTAGCCACCACCGATCACCGCCACCACCCATCGCCGATTTAATTCATTCCTCTTTTCTTACCTACCAAACAGCACAAGGTAATGATTTATTCATTTCCTGCATGGTAACCAAACAAGACTATGGAATGTAATGATCCATTTTATTCCTTTGTTCATACTATTACCTCGTCCATTCCATTCCCTCATAAATTCCATTATGCCATACCAAACAGACTTGTTTGCCAACATCTGAATCAATAAGTGCTGAATGATTAAGAGTTGTTAAGGCTAGACGGTATGGGGACCGTCCCCCACACGTCCAGCCCCGTCGCCGAACCCAACACCGTCCCCCCTGTCCTCGTCGTGACCGTCGAGATGAAAACGTTAGAGACGGGCCATGTCAAGACAAACCCCCTCCCCCTTTTTAGGCGATGTTACCGTTTAATAAAAAAAAAAAGAAAATATTCAATTTCAAAAAATTAACAAACGGTCAAATTCAAAAATTTTACCCAAATCCCTCCTAAAACTATATAAACTCCCAATTTTCCACCATTTTTCTCACTTTTCATCTACCACAACTCATCTCTCTCTCGTTTTTTATAAACATCTTCCATTTTTATAAAATTATATTCTACCATGGATCCCTTCAACAACCCCAACAACCCGACCCAACCGAACATCCCGAATGTCTTCTCGGTTCCGGGATACTATCTGACGATAGAACCGAACCAATTCTCTCAATATTCCTCAAACGCCTTTGCCGCACTCCAACACTCACCGAACATTTTTGTTCAACCGCAACAAAGTCAAGCCCTACAACAATTAATGATGCGGGGTGCTTTTAATATCCAACCCTTTCAACCCGAACCGAACCCAACGCAACCCGAACGATCCGAACCCGACGAGGATGTGGAAGTTGTTCCCGAGACCCAACCGCAAAAAGGCAAACGAAGAAAAGGCAAGCAAGTGGTGGGTGAGCAACCGTCCAAACCAAAGGCGAAACCGTGAACGCAACTCGAGGAAGAAGCCTTAGCGAAGGCTTACATATGCACGTCTACACACCCGATAAAAGGTTCGTAAAAATAACTTTTTTTTAAGTTTATATTTTGTAGTATTAGTTTTTTATTTTCTGTAACATATTTTTTTTGTAACATATTTTATAGGTAATAATCAAACGGGTAAGGGGTTTTGGAAAACGGTTTTGGCGAAGTTCCTTGAGCTAATGGACCAAGGCCCGTATCGAGATATCGACTCGGTGTCATCTAAGTCTCGAAAAATGAACGGGTTCGTCAATAGGTTTTGCGAATAATATAATAAAATATATTCAAGTGGGTGTCGTAGCGGCATGAGCGACGATGATGTGTTTAAAAAGGCGTTGGATCTTTACAAGTCGAACACGGGTACCACGTTCGCACACATTCGCGCGTGGGAGATTATGCGAACGCACCAAAAATGGGCGCCGATTCCGAACGAGGTGGAGATGGCGAAGCGGCAAAGGACATCGGAATCCGCTAGTTATAGCGCCAGTGGATCGGACGTGAGGTGTCACATAAACTTAAACGATGACGCCGAGTTCGACGAAGAAGAATATGCCGTACATGAAGCGGAGCGTCCCCCGGGCCGGGACAAATCAAAGAAGGAGCGGGCGAAGGAGAAAGAAAAGCAAAAGGTGGACCTGAAGATGGGCGAGTTTATGACACAATTTAAAACGTACACCGAGGTCACGACCCAAAAGGCGAGGGCGAAGGAGCGGGCCATCGAAGAAAAGTCACGCCTAGCGGGAGAAAAGTTACGCGTGGCGGGAGAAAAAATTCGATTGTCCGATCAAAAGATTCGGCTCAAGGAATGAGAAATATTAACGATGGATGTTGATAATTATCCCGAGCCGGAACGTTCGACTTTGATAAAACTACAAAACGACATCATGAAGAAGCATCAAAGTGGTTGATTTTTTTTTTAAGTTTATGTTTTTTTTTTTTAATTTATTAGGATTTTTTTTAAGTTTATGTTTTTTTTTAAGTTTATGTATCATGTTTTAATATTAATGAAAATATTTTCTTAATTTTTTTGTTAAATGTAAAAAAAAAGTGGAAGATTAAAATATATATATATATATATATATATATATATATATATAAAAGTGGTGGGGTAGGATCATCTAGGATTATCCTCCCATTTCCACTAGTTTTGTGGGATGGACCATCCTCCCAATGATGGTGATGTGGCGATGACGTGGCGGATCATCCTCCATTGGAGGATCATCCCCATACCATGTAGCCTAAGAGAATCTGAACCAGTAAGTGCTGAACCACTAAAGTGTTGTTTGGTTGCACCTCTGAGTGACTGTGTAAAATGACATTTTTACCCCTCTGAACTACTTTGTAACATATAAATGTAATCGGAACAAATCAAATTAAAACAAGGTCGATTAAACAACGATATCCAGGGCATCAATTGAATGTAAAAAATGGAACCACATAATCGGAACAAATCAGTCACATGCTTCATGAAACATATAAACGAAATCGGAACATTTATGTCTAAACAACACAGAAACTTTTGTTAACCTATAACAATAATACGATGAAACCCTAGGGCATCAATTGAATGTAAAAGATGGAACATAAGGTCAAACACTTACATGTAGAGAGGAAGCGGCTGTAGTGGAGGCCGCTCACAGATCAGGCGTCGGCAGAGAAGAGGCGTCGGCAGAGAGGAGGCGGCTATGGTGGAGGCCGCTTACAGGTCAGACACGGCAGAGATGAGGCGACTGTGGTGGAGTCCGACGATGTGGATGAGGAGGCCGACGATTGTGGAGGAGTGGAGAAGAGAGGAGATGGGGCTGTGGAGAACTCGTGAAGGGAGCGACGTATTGTTATGTTAGGGCAAAGGGCATACAAGTCCAATGTTTCATACAGATGTTTTCAGATGTGAAAAGTAGCTGAACCATTCAGAGCTGAATGGTTTCATTAAGAGCTGAAGTTTTTGTGAACCAAACAACCTAGTCTCTGACCGATTCAGAGGCTTACCTCTGAATGGAGCTATTCAGATGTAAACAAACAGCCCCTTACACATTATAACTTAAATTAATTTAAACATTCGTTTTAATTGTGGTAACTAGTAATGGGTTGTATGCGCTTACCGGGATCCTTAAGTTGGGTTTGTTTCAGACCTCAAAGATTTTAATAGCGTCCACCCTAACCTTTTTTATGCGATAAAATTATAATCTTTTCCGTGTTGGGGTTCTGTAACGTGTAATATCTCATATCAACCAATGTTGTTCAGCATATCCACCAAGAGCTTACATGTTTGTTTTTTGTTGTACGAGTGGAGACTTTCTAAAAGGTCACCCATCGTTCGATTTTTCCACTCATGCATGTTTAGTTATGTACTCTTCCTCTCATTCACAACCAGTGCGACCAACACACATTAATGATATTTGAGGCGAGATATTTCTCATTGCTCAATATATCTCTCTTGTAGTGGTGTTAATCGGATTAGATATTGATGTGTTTGGATTGGTTTATTTGGATTTGATATAAATTTTTTTTGTCATTAACCGATAATCGTACCAAATCTGAATTCGCAGGTGTCTAACCATACTGAATTGACTCAAATAAACCGATTTGTTTGGTTGGTTATCGGATTAAACTAGTTATTATTCGATTCAGTTTGGTTACCCGAATAAGAAAAGTTTATGGAACGGATAACCGATTCGAAATCCGAATTCACACTTTGGATCAATTTTCTTGTTTACGTATATGGTTTGATTTTTTTTCACACCCCTACTTTCATGGTCAAAACACAACGATGTGAGATTCGCAGAAGGCTTGAGACTTACTTTCTCGTCAAGGTTTATCCACCATTGTAAATAAAACAAATGTGACCCTGATACCACTTGAAATACCCGACCCCTCATTTCAACAAATGTTGTCCGTTACCCGATATAAGCTCACATTTTTGTTTTTTGTTGCACGGGTGAATTTTTTTCAAACGTCACCCATCATCCGTTTCTCTCACTAAAGCAAATTGAACTTTGTATGTTAGGAAAACTTTAACAATGTTTTAAGAATAATACACACTCCTTAATTTTACACCTGTGATAGAGGGGAATTCATTAAATTTATTGACCTAATGTAAATAAAATGGAAATCTTGGTTGATATGAAGTGCTTAACTTTACAAATTCGTAATCATCAACTTTAACGGTGTCTTAAATTATGGAGTGATAAAATCTAATAATTGTGTTTTAACAAATACATTAATAATAAATATTTCCTCATATGAAAAACACCTATAAAATATATTATGCTTTCAAAATTACTTTAAATATAACCTAAGTACGTATCAAATTCCAGTTGTATCAATTATAAAAGAGATACGATTATTATATTAAGAACACAAAAAGAACTTATTTCTTTTTATGTAAAAGAACTATAAAAGTATCACAAATTTTAACTTATTTATCGTTCATTTTTTTGAAATCAGATTAAATATGATTAAAAATAAACACACATCACGAACCTTTAACACAATTTTAATATAGTAATTTTAATAGTTTTCTTTTGTAGAAAACAAGAACAAAGTCTTAAGGCTATAGGCTGTGGTTGGAGCCTCAAGGGGTTTTATCAGTCCACCTCAGCTCCACGTCAGCGCCATGTCACCCTTGGGGCTTTATCACACTCCTCTTTAACTTGCATGGTGTGGATAGAGCCCCCTATTAATAATAATAAAAAAAAAAGATTTCATTGGCTGAATTTACATGGCCCCACCTGATAAAGCCCTTCGAGCTCGTTACCATGGTGGCGAGAGTTCAATGGCGCCCCTCCATGGCGCCCAGGGTGTGGTGTTATAGCGCCGGGGGCGCTATAGATGCCCAGCTGGCGAGGGTGGCGCCCCCACACCCTCCAGACTAATGATCTGTGGCAAACGACGTCGTCAAATAGGTACTTTACTACTTTGGACATGCCGATACCACAACGACGCGCCTACAGACATTCGGTTCGTGTGAACTCTCATGTACAAACTACAAACAAACAAGATAGAATTTTCCAATTTACCCTTTAAATATTGACGAACCCTTCTATGAACCCTAACTACTTAAAAGTTACCATTTACCCCATCTCATTAATTACCCTACAAAGAGGATGGCAAATGAACCCGACAAGCAAACTCGAAACTTAAAACAAGACGGGTATTGAGGTATGGGATGTGTGGTATTAGGTGATAGCTGTTTGATTACCCGGAACAATCATACTCGTTTACATAAACCATACCCCATAAACATTATCTTTTTATTTTTTATTTCCTTTCTTGGTAGTAAAATAATCTATTAATTCATTGGTTTTAGTTTTTATATTTCTAATCTTCTTGGTAACAATTTTATATAAAATATACAATAGTAAGAAATATAATTTTGGGAATCCCTGCATGTAATTTTTAACAAATTGATGCATTTGCATTAGAGATTGAATTATCTTTTATTTGAATTTTCCTCATCGCGTTTATCCTAGGCTATATATTAAGATAGGATTCAATTTTTAAGGGACTTTTGATACTTGATAAACATTGTAAGCTTTGAACTTCGATTTCTCATCATTCGGTTCAAATCACCTGAATAAAACCATTAGTGTTCTTGAACCAATTGATTGCTTTCGTATCTGCATCACAAACTAACTGGTATACTTGATATGATATCCGATTAGTATTAGGACTGATTAGGGATCGGGTCATTGAGGGAGATGCCGGAAGGGAGCTGTTTTACTCGTGGGTCAGATTACCGACAAGTGTAGCCGAAACGGATGAACTTGACAGTCTCTCAGTTGCGGTTATGGGGTTCGAGTTTGGGCTTGGAGCGGATAGGTGGGTGTGGAAGTTGGAGGATTCGGGGATATTCTCGGTAAATAGTGTGCGAAATAAGTTACAACTCAATGTTTTTTCTGATCTCAGGTTGGAGTTCGAATGGAACAATTGGTCGCCTATAAAGGTGAACTTTTTAGTATGGAGACTTATTCAGGATAAAGTGCCCACCACCATGGCCCTCGCTAGAAGAAATGTGGTGGTGACGAATAGCCGCTGTAGAATGTGCGAAGAGGAAGATGAATCAGCTCTGCACCTTTTCGGCTCCTGCCGAGTTGCGGATCAAATCTGGGAGTTTATCTCTAGAAGGTGCAGGATCAGATCTATTTTTATTTTGGAATTATCAGATCTGGCCAACATTCACAAAAGGAACAGAGGTTCGGAGAGATGGAAAAAAGCGGTATCTATGGTGACTCAAGCAGCTATTTGGGTCATTTGGAGGAGCCGTAATGACGCGGTTTTTAACGGAAAGCGCCCGAACGTAAGCAGAATGAAAGAAGAGGTTAAGATGCTTGGTTACATGTGGTTAAAAAGTCGTGTGAAGCTGGAAAATTTAGCATGGGTCAACTGTAAGATTAAATATATTATGTATTAATATTTAATCTATAGCCATTATAATCATTTACATAATATAGATCAAAATATATAATAACCTATTAAATAATTAGTTGGTAATTGTTGATGGACCATATTACCCTTATTAACTAATTAGGTTTCCTCCTGGGTGCTTATATAAGGAGAATTATGTGGAGGTTAAAGGGTTACTCAGTTACACAATTAGATACACCCATTAGTCATAACATTATAAAATTCGACCTCCTCTCCTAGTCGATATCCCTTTTCGGTTTTCTAAGTCCCCATCATCAGTCAGCACCCTAAGGAGGAACCAGATCACGATGACAAGCATGTCGAACTCCATTACTGGATTCTCCACTGCATTGAATGCTGTAACAGGTATGTTTTAATGTTTTCCTTCATGTATAAACAGAACTGAACCAACATGTGGTATCAGAGCATATGTTGATTAGTCAGTTCTGTTTTCTATCCGTAAATCTGGATTAAAACTGGAAAACAGGTCTTAAAAACGATAATTAAAATTTGTTTTCATCATCCGAAATCATTACCATTCGATTTCTGTCATCCGAAATTCCATCTCGGATGACATGTTCATTCGTGATTACTGTTCCGAAATCTGAAGTTTCAGAAATATGTTTAAAAGTGTAATAAAATTCCATATTTCGGATGAATGTTTGAATATTTTAATTAGGGTTCATCATATGTTCATAATGAAAATTCGAAAAATTCCCTTATTTTGGAATATAATTTGGATCATTGGGTGTTTCCATTGTTTTGATCTATTTTATTTAGTAAAGTTTTCGAAATTCTGTTATGAGATAAACGGATAATATTTTCTAAATATTTTGATATATTTAGATCAGCATTAAAATTGGAAAATTTGATCCCATGATCCCTAAGTTTTCGAATTTCAAACTTATCACAATTAACTGCCAAAATTAAGGATTTAACTACTTGCAGAACACATTTCGGATGATCATTATGGATGATCATTCTGGATGGACACTCGTTCACCCATTACGGATCAGCAACTGAGTGATCATTCCGGATGAACACTTGTTCGCCTATTACGGATCAGCAAGTAAGCATTTCGTTACGGATGATCAAAAGGACTGACTATTTCGGATGAATTTCGGACTAAGCATTATCATCCGAAATCATCCGAAATGCATCACGGATCATCAAGAAGTGACTATTTCGGATAAATTTCGGACTAAGCATCATCATCCGAAATCATCCGAAATCATCCGAAATGACTAGACTTACGCATCTGTCATCCGAAATCATGAGTGTTTGCTATTAAATAAATGGTTTTGTAATTTACTTAGTTAATTAATCAGAATTAGATAATGTTTTACAAAACCAGAATAGCTTAACTTGAATGAGTTTTTGATATATCATTTCTGGCCAAAGCTGACTTGGTACATCTACTTGTCGTTCAAGTATTACGAAAGCTATGTTGTGTGTGCATCATAAGCATGAATGTCTTAATTTCTGGCCAAAGCTGATTTAATTCATTCATAGATGGCATACTCAACAAGTGCATAACTAAAGTGATTGTCTCAATTTCTGGCCAAAGCTGATTTGTTACAACCACTTTGCACATATGCTTAAATGATTACACTTCTGGCCAAAGCTGTTTTGTCTTCGTTTAAGTAGAATTTTTTTAGCTAAGTCTATTATTTTGATGTTAGTAATAGACAATATCACAGCTTCATAATGTAAAATGGTCATTATTTATGCCTGCCTTAGTTTAACATGCCCTTAGATCACATTAGAACTTCTTTCTTAGTATCATAATTCGCTCATCTTATTTCCACTATCAGCACCCAATTGCGGGATTCCACCTTTGACTGGTGATAACTTTGCTGCATGGAAGGATGCTCTCATGCTTACTCTTGGGCTGCTGGACTTTGATTATGCTCTAAGAGAGAATAAGCCAACGGATCTTACCACTCAAAGTACTGCTGCTGAGCAGTTAACTCATGACAAGTGGACTAGGTGTAACCGCATGTCTCTTATGTTTATGAAGCAGTCCATTAGTAATGCAATCAGGGGAGCTATTCCTGATTCTGAAGATGCTAAAACCTACTTGGAACATGTGGAGGCGCAATTCAAAGGGACGTCTAAAGCACACGCTAGTACTCTTATTCTCAAGCTGGTGATAACTAAGTATGATGGGAGGAGCGGCATTCGCGAGCACATCATGATGATGAATGACATGGCCAATAAGCTGAAGGGGCTGGAAATGGAAATCAGTGATGGTTTTCTTGTTCATTTCATTATTACTTCGCTTCCTTCGTCTTTTGAAGCATTCAAGATCAATTACAACACTCAGAAGGACAAATGGACGATGAGTGAACTGGTCACTATGTGTGTACAGGAGGAAGAGCGTATGAGGATGGATCGCACTACTGATGTTGCCAACTTCACCACCTCCAATCCTAAGAAGAGGAAGAACAATTATCAGAGGAAGGATGCTTCAAAAGTCCAAAGGCCTAATCCTAATCCTAATACAAGTGCACCTTCCAGCTCTAAGAACTCCTTAGGCAGTATCCGCTGCAAATTCTGTAAAAAGACAGGACACATGTAGAAGGAATGCCCTGACTTTAAGGAGTGGCTGGCTAAGAAAGGTAACGATTATTTTATGATACTTGAGTCCTATAATTTAAGTGTTCCTGCTAATTCTTGGTGGTTTGATTCTGGTTCTATGGTTCATGTTACCAATTCTACTCAGGGATTCCTTTCAATCCGGAAGCTGGAAAGAAACCAAAGAATGCTTAAGGTTGGGGATGATCGAGAATTAGAAGTGAAGGCCATTGGAACATTACAATTAGTTATGAAAACTGGTTTATGTATTAAACTTTATGATACCTTATATGTTCCTGAGGTAACTCGGAACCTTGTATCAGGACCAAAGTTAGACATGGACGATTTTATTGTTTCCCATGGTCATCGCCAACTCTCTATCCTTTATGATTCTGTTCTTTATGGTACTGGTGTTCTGGATGGTGGTCTCTATAGATTAGAACTAGAAGATAACTTTTCCAAATCTTTGTTGTCATATAACATTAATGAATCACTCACAAAGATGGAAGAGAAACTAGACTTAGAAACTTCATCCATGTTGTGGCATCAACGTTTAGGCCACATTTCAAAAGAACGATTAAATCGTCTTATAAAGGATGAAGTCTTACCTCCTCTCGATTTCTCTGATTTTGGAACATGTGTCAAATGTCTTAAAGGTAAAATGACATTAGCGAATAAGAAAGGTGCCACTAGGAGCTCTAATTTATTAGAACTCATTCATACTGACATTAGTGGTCCCTACCAAATCGCTGGCAGAACAGGACATACTTCATTTATCACTTTATTGATGATTATTCTCGTTACATGTACTTGTATCTTATTAAGGAAAAGTCTGAATCTCTTACAACTTTTAAAGATTATAAGGCTGAAGTTGAAAAGCAATTAGATCGTTAGATTAAAGTTGTGAGATCAGATAGAGGCGGTAAGTATTATGGAAGACATACTGATGTGGGTCAAGCTCCTGGTCCATTTTATGAGTTTTGTAAGGGCCAGGGGATTGTGAACCAATACACCATGCCTGGTACACCTCAGCAGAACGGTGTCGCTGAAAGAAGAAACCGTACCCTTATGAACATGGTGCGCAGTATGTTAGCCAACACTAATTTACCATTATTCCTCTGGACTGAAGCGTTAAAAGCAGCTGTTCATATACTCAATAGAGTTCCTTCTAAGTCTGTCCCTAAAACTCCTTATGAACTTTGGACAGGAAGGAAACCGAGTCTTAAATATATGAAAGTATGGGGCTGCATTGCTGAAGCAAAACTTTACAATCCTTTCATAAGGAAACTTGACCCTAAAACAGTTACCTATTTCTTTATCGGGTATCCTGAGAACTCTAAGGGTTATCGTTTCTATTGTCCTTCCCATGTCACCCGTATTGTTGAAACCAAGCGTGCCGCGTTCCTGGAGGATTTCAAGGTCAGTGGGAGCAGTACCAACCCTTACGAAGAATTGCAAGAAGTACAAGACGCGGGGGGGAGAGACTCGTCGCTTACCATTACTCCGATTACTCCTCTTGTACCCAATGCAACTACTGTACCTGAAGCTACTGCACCAACTCCAAATTCACCTCTACAATCAGAACCCATTATATCTCATGACGAAGGCACATCAAACGCTCAAAACCAAGACAACGCTGAACCCGATAATCCACTCAGGAGGTCATCTAGGCAAAGAAGGCCTACTAATTGGGATGATTATGTTACCTACCTGACTGAAATGGATCCCGAAAAGCTCAATGATCCTATCTCTTACAATGAATCCATAAGCAGTGATCAGTCTTCTGAATGAAATAAAGCAATGATTGAAGAGCTTGAATCCATGAAGAAAAATGACGTTTAGGATTTGGTAGAATTACCCAACGGAGCCAAACCCGTAGGATGTAAATGGGTATTCAAAACAAAACTTGATCCGAATGGTAACGTTGAACGCTACAAAGCGAGATTAGTTGCAAAGGGCTACACTCAGAAAGAGGGAATTGATTATCAAGAGACGTTTTCACCTGTCTCTCGTAAAGATTCATTAAGGATCGTCATGGCCCTAGTAGCTCATTTTGATTTGGAGTTACATCAGATGGACGTTAAAACCGTTTTCCTTAACGGATATTTGGACGAAGATGTTTACATGAAACAACCTGAAGGCTTTAAACCTGAAGGTGAGGAGCATCTAGTCTGTAAGTTGAAGAAATCCATTTACGGGTTAAAACAAGCATCACGTCAGTGGTACCTCAAGTTTGATGAAGTCATGAAGAAACAAGGTTTTATGAAGAATCAAGTGGATCAATGCACCTACCTCAAGATGAGTGGGAGTAACTTTACTATACTTGTTCTTTACGTAGATGATATTCTATTGGCAAGTAATAGTTTAGACATGTTGCATGAGTCGAAGCGGTTACTCTCGCATAACTTCGACATGAAGGATCTTGGAGATGCTTCTTACGTCATTGGCATCGAAATTCACCGAGATAGACATAAAGGGATCTTAGGATTGTCCCAGAAGGCTTACATAGATCGTGTTCTTACACGTTATAACATGCAACAGTGCAAACCCTCCGTCGCTCCAGTAGTTAAGGGAGATGTTTTCGGTTCTTTCCAGTGTCCGACAACAGAGGTTGAGAAGGAGCAAATGAGCCAGATACCTTATGCATCAGTAGTCGGGAGCTTGATGTATGCTCAAGTCTGTACTCGCCCAGATATCGCTTATATTGTTGGAATGCTAGGCCGTTATCAGACTAATCCTGGCCTAGATCACTGGAAAGCAGCTAAGAAAGTACTTCGATATCTGCAAGGGACGAAAGACTATAAACTGACTTATAGAAGAAGTGATCATTTAGAAGTGGTGGGCTATTCTGATTCTGACTTTGCAAAATGCAAAGATGACAAGAAATCCACTTCGGGCTATATCTTTATGTTAGCAGGCGGCCCTATCTCATGGAAGAGTCATAAACAACAGTTGACCACAACTTCCACAATGATGGCAGAGTACATTGCTATTTATAACGCAACCTGTCATGGAATGTTGCTTAGAAATCTGATCACTAGACTCAAAATCGTTAATTCCATTTCTAGACCATTGAAGCTTTACTGTGATAATTCAGCTGCCGTTAGTTTCTCGAACAGTAACAGTTCGACTGGAGCTGGTTTATATCTCGATACAAAATATCTGTTCGTACGAGAACGAGTTGAGGAAAATAATCTTTGTATCGAGTATATTAGTACTAAGGATATGCTTGCGGATCCGATGACTAAAGGTCTCCCTCCTAAGGTTTACGAAGAACATGTTCGGAATATGGGATTTAGTAAAGACCTTATTTGAGCATATTGTACTAGCTTATGTTTTATGTTAATGAAATTTCCTCAGTTTGATTTTGTATGTCTCTTAGAATATGTTCAACCGGTATAATGGCATATAGACAAATAAAGTTACAAATCAAACAAAGGGCTTATGCGTATTTTGATCATAATGATTAGGTTTTAAATTAAGGCTATAGTATGATTAATGGGGGTCCTGAGTCGCATAATGATTCAACGGCTGTATTTCTCTGCTATAGTACTTGTTTAAGGCTAAAATGAGTGTTAACTCCTGATCAGGCTTATCTAATACTCATAGTAAATGATTACTCGGCTAAGTGGGAGAATGTAAGATTAAATATATTATGTATTAATATTTAATCTATAGCCATTATAATCATTTACATAATATAGATCAAAATATATAATAACCTATTAAATAATTAGTTGGTAATTGTTGATGGACCATATTACCCTTATTAACTAATTAGGTTTCCTCCTGGGTGCTTATATAAGGAGAATTATGTGGAGGTTAAAGGGTTACTCAGTTACACAATTAGATACACCCATTAGTCATAACATCATAAAATTCGACCTCCTCTCCTAGCCGATATCCCTTTTCGGTTTTCTAAGTCCCCATCATCAGTCAGCACCCTAAGGAGGAACCAGATCACGATGACAAGCATGTCGAACTCCATTACTGGATTCTCCACTGCATTGAATGCTGTAACAGGTATGTTTTAATGTTTTCCTTCATGTATAAACAGAACTGAACCAACATCAACTGGTGCAATTTCGATTTGTATGCTCTTGGTGTATGAACGTTATAATTGGTGTATGGTGTCTTGGTGAACTCTCTGGTTAATTGTTTGGTTACCCAGAAGCATTGAATAAAACTTTGGTTGGACTTTCAAAAAAAAAAAAAAAGTATTAGGACGAGCATGAACACAATCTTACAATTTGTTATGGGACTATAATTGCCAATATCCGTCCCAAACTCATATCATTACCCTCCTTACCCTAAAATATATTTGACACTTGAATTTATTGTTAAAATCACATATGTGGTTTCAATAATAAACACGTGTTAGCAAGATTTTGTTATATCTAAATTTTTCATAAAACATAGAGAGAATTATTTGAACGAAATAGTATAAGGGATGAAAATAGGCAATGTATCTGACTAATATAAGGAATCTCATTCCCACATCCAATTATAAAATTATATCTCAAACCCAATCTTGTACTCATCGGATTCCTGTTACTTACCCATCGGGCCATCGGGTTCATGGGTATACATGAGGGTATCACATATACTAGTTTACCGTCTTGTGTGTTCTAGAAGTTACTCACTGGATACCCATTACCCAAATATTGATCCAAATCCTCTAATGAACGATCATATACTCAATCATAACTCTATCGCTTTTATTATTTCAAGTTTAACAAGTTTGAATGATTGATTGTAAACAGTTTTGATAAGAAGTAAGCGACTCCGGGTTTCAGATTTAACAAAACATAATTAATATTATTAATATAGTGGGAATTTTGTGACTATGTGTATGATTAAACAAGTGAGACTATGTTACCGAACTTAATGGCTTCTAATTGCAAAGCCACCAATTCAATTAAGCAATAACATAAACTAATAAACCACCTAATGAAATAGGATTATCATTTTAATGCTTAAACCTTAAACAAAACCAAACTATTTAAATGTAAAATCACAATTGAATCTAATAAAAACTTAAAGGGTTAATAAATTCAATCTCAAAACCTAGGTAAAAACAAGTATCAAGAGTGTTTATCACAAGCCCTACACCCTAGGATATCACATGTGAATTAGTCCCTCATCGACATGCTTGAATATTCATTGGTTCTTGTCGTGGATCTTGAAATTACAGACTGGTGTGCATGGAATGGGTTGGAATGCCTCAAAATCACCTTTGGGATGGCTAAAAATTGTTTGGGGAAGAACGAATTTCGTGTGGGGAGGTTTGGGTATGTACAGGGTGGCAAAACCCTAAATTCGCAACATTAACTGGCATAAGACGCAAGTTATGCCTTATAGAGCGTAAATTGCTCTCTCCAATGATAAAAACCTAAATTTTCCATTGGTAGATGCTCTACCCTTGCTCAACAAACACCTGGCGTGGGCGTAAATTGTCGAAGCCCCGACCCCTGCCCCGGGAGGCGGGCGGTCGCGGACACACAGAGCTGGTGGTATCGGTGTTTATTTAATTTGGCAGCGGAATACATCAGGACCGTAGTTAGGAAATATTTTTATCAGAGTTAAACACCAAACTTTTTATAGTAATAATTGGGATAAAACCCAAGTTCATTTAACAATACATTTGTAGGGATAAACCCTAATTATTGAAAACAAAACTCCTTTTTATTTAGGTAACTTTTATGGCCATTTTTCCAAGCCTTCAGTGCTCTCTAGCTGGCTTCTATTGGCTTTCACCTTTTGTTACCTGAAACGCGTTTAAAAAGGTTTTATCAGCAAAAAAAATACTGGCGAGTGCATCTCAGTTTAATCAAAACAGTTTTATCACTTTACAGTATTGAGATTTGAGGGCATCCGCAATTACATTTGTTTATATCTATTAAATTACTCATTCAGTACTGTCAACACCTGACTTGTGGGTCATATCTACTAAATTACTCATTCAGTCTTTCAAGTAATGTATACAAAACCCCAACATACCGGCAGTAATTGTAGAATCACAAATACTCAATTACTGTTAAGTGTAATTTAAAACATTTGAGGTTTTGGTAAAACATTTTAACTCACAAGAATATATTTAAAAAGGTGACAAAAAGAGAATGTACTCACATTGATTACTTAGGTAAAACTAATGCTTCCTGGTATATCTCCTGTTTATTAGCTATTAAAATTAAACAAAGCACACGTGTCAGTAAAATAACCCAAATCATATTAACCGTACAACTCGAAACAGAACTCCAATGACTGAGTCAGGCAGAGCCTTGAGATGCATTACGGAGTCCTAGATCAATCGGGTGTAACACGAGATAGAACTCCAACGACTGAGTCAGGCAGATCCTTGACATGCGTTACAGAGCCCTAGATCGATCGTGTAAGGTAACAAATAGGGTTATAATACTTACAACGAGGCAGAACTTCGCTTTATAGGGGTATAATACCTGTGTATTTATGCTAACAGAAGTTGAGAGAGAATATCAGAATTTGAACGAGACTCAAATGAGCCTCGACCTCCTATTTATAGGCCTGTCGAAGGTCGGCTCGCGGCCCGTGAGGGCCTCCTCTTGTTCTTTCGTGGCCTGCGACAAGGGTAGATTAGGCCCTAGCCTTGTCGAGTCAAAGGTGTAGGCTTGCAACGTAACCGGACACGTGGCACAATGCCTTGTCCAGCAATCCAAGCCAGTCGCGGCCCGCGACATATGTAGCTAAGGGGGTCACGCCCAGCGAGCGACTCTCAGATTTTGTTTTATTTGATTTTTATAAATATAAGGTATTCTGGGTCCGTTTCTCGTATACGGGGTATATTTTAGGATGTTTAGTGTCATGTTAAGGGTTCTAAGAGGGTTGTTATATCCTCCCCACCTTGTTTTAGATCTCGTCCTCGAGGTCTACTGGAATAGGTGTGGGTATTTCTTTTGCATTTTTGATTCGAGCTCCCAAGTGTATTCTGGTCCTCTCTTGGAATCCCATTTCACTTTGACCAGAACTAGTCTCTTGTGTTTAAGATTCTTGATCTTTCTCTCTTCAATATGAATGGGTTTCTCCACAAATTTAAGTTTCTCATTTACCTCTATGTCCTTAAAAGGTATCACTAATGATTCGTCTGCCAAGCACTTTTTGAGATTGCAAACATGAAACACATCATGTATTCCTGCCATTTCCTCTGGCAATTGTAGCTGATAAGCTACAGGTCATATTATTCTAATAATCTCAAAAGGTCCAACATACCTGGGGCTTAGCTTTCCTCTTTTAACGAATCTGACTACTCCTTTCCATGGAGAGACTTTTAACAATACCTTATCCCCTATTTGAAATTCTAAAGGTTTTCGTCTGTTATTTGCATAACTCTTTTGACGATCTCGTGCTGCTTTTAGTCTTTCCTTGACTTGAATTATCTTGTTCGTTGTTTCTTGCACTATCTCTGGTCCAGATAGATGCTTTTCTCCAATTTCTGCCCAACAGACTGGAGTTCGGCATTTTCGTCCATAAAGTGCTTCAAATGGTGCAGCATTAATGCTAGTATGATAGCTGTTGTTATAGGACAATTCTATTAATGGTAGATGATCATCCCAATTTCCTCCGAAATCAATTACACAGGCTCTAAGCATATCTTCCATTGTTTGTATTGTCCTTTCGCTTTGTCCGTCCGTATGAGGATGATAGGCTGTGCTTAGATTTAACCTGGTTCCTATTGCTTTTTTGGAAACTTGTCCAAAAATGAAAAGTAAAATGGCTATCTCTATCAAATACAATAGATAAAGGAATTCCATGTAATGAAACTATTTCATTTACATATAACTTGGCTAATTGTTCCATACTGAAAGTTTCCTTCATTGATATGAAATGAGCAGATTTGGTTAATCTGTCAATAATCACCCAGATTGTATCATTACCTTTTCTTGTCTTGGGTAATTTGGTAATAAAGTCCATTGTTATCAATTCTCATTTCCATATTGGCATTTCTAATTGTTGGAATAACCCTGAGGGTTTCTGATGCTCAGCTTTAACTTGTGAACAGGTTAGATATTTAGCAACATAGTTTGCTATATCCTTTTTCATTCATATCCACCAGAAATTCTTTCTTAGATCTTGATACATCTTATCACTTCCGGGATGTATCGTATACTTAGACTTATGAGCTTCTTCTAGAATTCTGTGGCGTAGGTTTCCTTGTTTAGGTATCCAGATCCTTTTCTTATGGAACTTCGAAATTCCATCTGATCCTTTTTCTAACTCCTTAATCATTCCTTTTAAACTTTCAGCATCGTCCTTGATTGTTGTTTCCTGTACCTCTCTAATTTGATCATTTAAATCTACTTGTAGATTTAACCTGAGAGAACGTACTCGTTTCGGCTTTTCATGATACTTTCGACTTAAATCATCAGCTACTATGTTAGCTTTCCCAGCATGATACTGAATATCACAATCATAATCACTAAGAATCTCCATCCAGCGTCTTTATCTCATATTTAATTCTTTTTGCCCAAAAATATACCTTAAACTCTTATGATCCGTGAAGACAACAAATTTATTTCCATATAAACAATGTCTCCAAATCTTAAGGGCAAAAACTATGGCTCCTAATTCTAGATCGTGGGTTGTGTAATTCTCTTCATGTTTCTTAAGTTGTCTAGAGGCATAAGCTATAACCTTTTGACGTTGCATCAACACACATCCATATCCTAATTTCGACGGATCACAATAGACTATATAGTCTTCAGTTTCTTCTTGTAATGCGAGTATAGGTGCGTTGGTTAACCCTTGCTAAATAATTTTAAAAGCTTCTTCCTGTTTTGGTCCCCATTCAAACTTAACTAATTTGCAGGTCAGTTTGGTTAATGGAATGACTATTCTAGAGAAATCTCAGATAAACCGTCTATCATATCCTGCCAGTCTAAGAAAACTTCTTACTTCTGTTGGCGACTCAGGGACTTTCCACTTAGTAATTGCCTCGATCTTTGTGGGATCCACATGAATTCCTTCATGATTAACCAGATTTCCAAGGAATTGTGTGACAACCCTCACCAAACCAGGTATCTGTACGAATTAGTTAATATCTAATTAATGCTTAATTACTGTGCTTGCTTACAACTGTGGTTAAACTGCTTCTTGATTTCTGATACATACATACTCATGCATCACATTTTATACTGTCACTCTATTATTTACACACAAACATCAGTGACAACCTTGATGCACAAAAGCACAGTTAGCACACTAAACGGATAACCCAGTAAACATGTTGACATTGCCAGCACTAGACAAATATTGTCTCTGAGGCCAGTATGAGCCGGGAATAGATTACTACACCAGTAGGGAGTGTAGGGAGGTGAGGATTGTAAAACTGCGTCACTAGGTGATAGTTATAGTGACCGGATGTGCCTAAAACATGCTTTAATTACAAAATTCTGCACTTTATGCAAAAATTCAGCATTTAACATAACTAGTAAAGTGCAAAAACTTGGTAAAATAATACTAGACACTTTCCAAAGTGTCGGGAATTTATTGTGTCACTAAAAACACTATAAAAGACACTTTAAAAGCTTTACTTGACACTTTAACGGATCAATATCCAACCAAACAACCGGACTTTACCCGGAACATAAAAATTTTGTCAATGACATTGTTTACACTTTTCTGAGCTAGTTAGGGTCCCCGAACACCCTAACACCCTTTATATTACATAACACACTAATAACCAATTTAAATTCCTAACTAAACAAACTAGACACTTAACTATATCATTGAAATCCAACTATAACCCCCCCCCCATCCGATCGGTTCCCCATGTGGGACACACCCCACCAATTTTTGATTATTTTATTTCATGTTGTCTAGTATCAAGATAGCACATTATATAATGGTTAATAATGTTGAATGGTCTATAAGAATGTTCAAGAGTTAACCATTACATTCACATAATCACTTCACCAAAAATTTGCTCTCTCTCTCTCCCTCTTGCCTTGAGTTCGGCCGAAACCATCACCCACCACCTCACCATCATTCAAGTCTTGTTCACTCAATCCACATACATACCAAGGTGCAAGGTGACATACGAGGAGGCCCGGTGCTTTCGGAATCTCAAGAACCTCTATACATTGCTTTTATCCACCTTGTTTACGCTTTGATTCTTCCCTAGCCTCGAGCTAGTAGTAAGTGCTTCTCAACACTCTCTTGTTCTTGTTTGAAGTGGTTAGTAAGAGATTTAACGGCTAAAAATCAAAAACACACAAGATCAAAACTAAAAGTCTTGAAAGAATGATGAACTAGTTGGTTAAAGAGAAACTAATGGTGTAAATCTTGTAAATCTTGACTAGTTGTGATTATTTTATGTTGTTAGTTGCTAGTAGTGGAACGGATCGTCATCTAACCACGCTAGATCATGTTCATGGAACATGAACTAGTGATATGTTAAGGGTAAAAGTTGTAAGATGATGAACCCTTCCACACATGATCATGAACTTGTGTAAAAGTGATTTTTCTTGTAAAATAGAGTTCTAAACTAGTAGATCTAAGGATCTACAAGTGGTTTTTCGGAAGAACCAAGTAAAATATACAAGTCTTGTTTAAAACCCGGATTTTTCATAAACTACAAGTCTTTTAGTGAAAAAGCAAGTGTGTGAACACTTGTGTAACAAAAGGATTTAACAAAGAAACATTTTCGTAATTTTGACTAGAAGTTAAACTACATACTCTTTAAAAATAAAGTTTTCAAGAAATTAATTTTATTTTTAAAGATGACGAGATCCACTAAATATGCTAAAAGGTTGCTACATATTTTTTTACAAAACTTACAAGTTCATGAGTTTGCGATTTATATATTTATTTTGACGAGTTTAATATTTGAATATTGTGTATTGATGATTGGAAAATTGATTGATTGAATTTTTAAAAGAAAATGATACGCTAGTAAGCGTGGCCACCTCCAGTTACAGAGGAAACTCTGGCGAAATTTTTCCAGAACATAACACTTAGAAATATTTTTGTGACAAGTGGTTATAAATATATTTTTGACTTGTTTTTCCAAACAAACTTCGCCATGATTTTTATTATAAAATAACCAAGTATTTGGAGGTGGATTTTCATAATTAAAACTTGTTAAATATATATTTGGAATATATATTTCATAGTAAACCGCTTATGTGATGATATGATTATTTTGTGAACTAGAGATATATTATTTTTAGAGTAAAAATAATATTACTTGAAATATTATGAAAATACGACTCCAAAATAATACCAACGCCCTCACAAACAAATATTTAAGTTACACCGGTATTATTATTACCACACTAACTTTAAAAATGTAACTTATGTATTTTCGGAAAATACTCTTAAATATGTATTTTGATAAAGTATTATTTTGGAAATGGTTTGGAGTAAAATATAATATTTTTGAGAAAAATATGTATATTTTTGGAGTTAGAATATTTTAGAAAAGTGAATTAAAATATATTTTCAAGTGAGACTTAAAAATATATTTTTGGAATTATAAAGACGCACATGTATTAAAACCCCCATCCTTGGGAAGGAATATAACTAATAGATAATTAAGAAGTGTAAATACGAAATAGTTGTCTAACTATTTCCCAAAAACGTTAAACCTTAAGCCAAGGCACGGCCGTCCGTCTAATAGAAATTAGTATGTGTAGGTCGTCACGCAGCAGGTTGATTGGGATTTACTATTTCGAGACGCACTTCTGTGAGTTCATGTCCCCCTTTTCTCTTAACTGTTTTCAGTTTTTATACTTCGGGGGTGGAATACATGTTACAATGATTACGAATATTTTTATACATGGTATGGTTAGCTTAAGGAGGGTTACAACTTAGATCATGTGAGTGGGTAGGCGGAAACTAGAGGCCATTAATCCTCATTGTAGGACCGAGGGTCATTAGCGGTAGATCTATCTGGGTGTAGCGAGCCCAACTCCAGGCCCAACAGTACGGACCTCGGGGTGACTTTGAGCCCGACGCAAAAATCTGCTAGGTTTGAGTCTTCCTACAGCACTTCACACATATCATTGGCTTTGCAACCCAATGGTGATCTCTTTTTCCTTATTTGCTACATACCAGGGATTTTTCATACATACAAATGTATTACAAAGGTTTTACATACTCACTTTCACATGAACTCGCTCAACTTTATGTTGATTTTTCAACTTACATGTATTTCAGGAAATTAGGGATCTGGCAAGGTATGCACTGTCGACACGCTGCGTAGAAGAATGATGTCATCCAAGTTTAGGGATTGTGACTTTTGCCTGGACGAGTCACAAGTCTTAAACTGTGTTTATTTCATGTTTTGTCTTATGAACAAGGTTTTTTATTATGTTGTGTTGTAAACTCATTGCATGTGTCAACTCTAAAACAATGTTGTCGTATTTTACTTTTAAAACTTGAAGTAATGGATGATCATCATGGTTTTACTTTCATATAGCTTTGTTGTGATTAAGTTATGGTATTAAGAAATCACACCAAATAAACCCACGCTTCCGCAAAGCCAGGGTGTGACAAATTGCACTTCTTGTAACCAAAATTCACATTTTGAGAATTTAGCATAAAGCTTCTCTTTTCTCAACAATGTCAGAAGTGTATGCACATGCTCTGCATATTCCTCTTTACTCTTAGAGTAAATTAGAATATCATCTATAAAGACAATTATGAATTTATCCATGTATGGTTTACATATCCTGTTCATCATGTCCATAAATTAAGTTGGGGCATTGGTTAAACCAAATGGCATGACGGTAAATTCATAATGACCGTACCTTGTTCTGAAAGCAGTTTTAGGAATGTCCTCTTCTTGTACTTTCAGTTGATGATATCCTGAGCGTAAGTCGATCTTAGAAAAGAATCGAGCTCCTTGAAGTTGATCGAACAGATCATCGATTCTCGGTAGTGGGTACCGATTCTTAATCGTAACCTTGTTTAATTCTCGGTAATCAATGCACATACGCATTGATCCATCCTTCTTTTTAACAAACAACACCGGTGCTCCCCACGGTGATGAACTTGGTTGTATAAAACCTTTGTCATGAAGTTCATCCAATTGTTTCTTCAGTTACTGCATCTCCGTTGGTGCTAATCGATATGGTGCTTTGGCAATCGGTGTCGTTCCTTGTCACACCCCCAAAATGCCACTTGCGGAAAACACCGCGGGCGTGTGACGTACTAGGATCTTAGCCACCAATCACATTGAACTCATAAATATATTTAAATAAACTTTCATTCATTAACATAAAGTATTACAAAACATTACATATAATTCATTTACACAGCGGAAGCATATCTCATTTGTTAAGTGTTTCATAAACCACGCGTACGTAACCATTAGACTTGTGTTGCGATTCCATGTATCCCGACCCATGGCCACTCCAGTCTTCCAGACAGCAAGTTCCAAATGATATAAGCCTATGGACCTGCAAGCATGCAGACAAGTGTGTCAGACGACGCTGGTGAGTTCAAAGTTTGTTAACGTGTTTAGATACCTGTTACTAGATTAAAATGTTTCACAAATTTGATGTTGTAATAACTCGTTTACCGCTGATGGCTTACAGTTTATTTGCCCAAAACCCATTGCCTCTATCAAAGCAATGGTCAAGACTGGAATCATTAGTTCACTCCCGACCTCCCCGGTGCGGTGTGAGGTTGCCAAACCTAAATAGCACTATTAACTAATACCCCGTTGCCTCCCCGACAACAATCGGTAGAAGGGACTTAATTGATAGATATGCGAATATTAACAAACATCCCATTAACCCGACGTTCCTCCCCGGAACGTTTACCAAATGTCCCTCCCCGGGACGCATGCTTGGAAAAAGAGCAGTGAACTCACCTTAGATTGCTCGGTATGTTATGATACCCATTCCTAGTTGGTCAATCCAAACCCTACCGTGGTTATCACAGTCAGTTTTGCATACTTATAATACACGTATTCGTCGTACACATTACTCAAGTAGCAACCAAGCAAAGCATATATCATTATGCTAGTCATAGCAAGTATCCGGGTCTTATTTGTATTCACCATACCAGTTCATATCGTGTCATAGCACATGTTAAGTGATTGGGTTCACATTCAAGTAAACATGCAAGTCATAATAAGAATTCATGCAACATCACAGTTAGTCATTATCAAGAAAATCACCTAGCAGTTATTCATATGAGTTCACACTATGAATTCACGTTTCAACAAACACCAAACAGTTCATGCCTTAAATCCTAGTGGTGCATGGTCTAGCAAGTCATCGGCCCACCTAAAGATGTGCGGCCCACCTGATTTGAAATAAGTGTACATAACTACCCATTATTACATAAACTATACGAGAACAATTGAGTAGCCCATGTGATTTCTATTTCGGTCCAAACATCAACAATTTCAATCAGAGACAATTAATGAACATTGATAAATGCATGTGATATTTCGGCCCAATAATTCAAAATTCATGAGTGTTTGATAAACATCATTGTTAAGAGGTCCAATAGTGATTAAGCTAGTTGTGAGATTGTCAAACAATTGCATGTGCATTTGTTTCTAATACTCTTTATTGCATTTAAAAATTCATTCGGTCATGTGGAGTGTTTATGGGTAGTGATCGATCTAAGTAATTATCGTGGCTCAACAACAATTAAATGATTATAATTTGAGGTCCAAAAAAAATTCACCTATGACGAAACATCTAGTTTTCGTTGAGCCCAATTATGACGAAACACACCGGTTTTTCGTCAATACCCAATGCGACGAAACACCCCATGTTTCGTCAAACTATGTCTTTCATGGGAGGGGGTCTTTCGTCGCTGCATCTCAACAGATGGTTATGATTACCCTAATTTCCAGCCGTTACAGTTGCTAACACGTTTTGCAGTTTTCCAATCAGATCAATCATTATAGTTTAATCGATTACTATGCTTATTCGAACGATCCCTAATATCTTATTCATATAACCACACATGATCAAGATCAATCAATAACACCCAAATCAAGTATATGGATATTAATATCATGTAAATCTGAGCCGTTAACTATTAATCAGAATTATCATCGATCTATGCCCAATCATCAATCAGTAATCAATTCAATTCATCTAATCTACCTAGTCACATCATTTTGCCCGAATCATGTTAACATATGAGTGAATCCATACACCTTACAATACTAACAGTTATAACACCACCAAAATCAACAATCACGATTACTCAAAACTAGAATCAATTACTAACCAAGACCAGCGGTAAGCGAGTGAACCAGATAGAGAGAGTTGATGTTTCGGATCCGCAGAGAGCTTCGAGAAGAGAAGGATCTACGTTAACTCGTGAGTGCCAGGGAAAGAGTTTTAGGGTTTACGCGTTAAGGTTACGAGAGGTTTTATTCACTTGAAACTATTTGGGCCGTAACTTCCCTGGGCCGAGGCCCTTGTTGACAAAGACATCTTTTGCCGTGTGAGGTGATGACGAAAGCTCTAAGTTTCGTCGAGCTCAAGAGTGACCAAAGTCCTATATTTCGTCGCTAAGGGTCTGTGACGAAAGTCCTACATGCCCAATCACTAAACCACCACACAACTAACATTAAATCATTCTACAACGATATCAATGATACAACATACAACGAAATATAAAACATGATTTGTAAAACAGGTGACGCATAAAGGAAAGGTCTTGAAATCTCGAGTTGTCACATCATCCCCAACTTGAAAGAAATTTCGTCCCGAAATTTGATAAGTAATCCATAAGTAATCTAGGGCAGCAAGATGTTATATCAGGATGACTGTGGATTTTTCCTCAGGTACCACATCATCCCCAACTTGAAAGGGAATTTCATCCCGAAATTCGCCAATGATATCAGAAGCTGATACGACCGCTTGAACAACTGAGGATACTAGAGCTTACTCCGATCATTGCATTCCCACGTGAACTCCGGTCCACGCCTTGAGTTCCAACGAACTCTCACGATTGGAATTCGACTATGCTAACGATTCTTGACGTCCTGGTCCATGATTTCAGTAGATTCCTCAACAACTGCTACTTGTCATTAATCTCAGACTCTAATAAGGGTATCACAAGCGTTTCATCGGACAAACACTGCCTTAGATTCGAAACATAAATGACATCATGCACGTTATCCAATTTGTCGGGTAACCCAAACTTGTAAGTCACGTTACCGATTCTTCCCAGAATGTCGTATGGCTCAAAGTGATGTAAGTTAAGCTCGCCATGCTTCCCAAGCATACCACACCCTCCTAGGGTGAGACTTTCAACATGATACGATCGCCTACAGCGATCTTCCAGTGTTTCCTAACCTTATCAGCTTTTTTGCCGATCACGCGTTACCGCCAAACGACTCTCGATCCAAACGATCTTCTCAAAAGGTTTCAAGTACAAGTCCTGGGCCTGTGATTAGGTTTTCACCCACCTTAGTCCAACAAGGGAATCGGCATTGCCGCCCAAGCAATGCCTCAAACGGAGCTGTCTGAATACTAAGATGGTAACCGTTATAGTAGAACTCAATCAAAGATAAGTGTCCTCCCAATTCTCACTAAAGCCAAACACACGCGTGCTTGCAACATGCCTTCGTGGTAACATGATAGTTTGCTTACTTTGACCGTTTGTCCAATGCTCATGTCTAGATGTGAGCCAAGGGTGTTGTGTGTTGCCTGACATAATTCAAGCATAGATCAAAATCAGAGGTAACAGAAGTTGGCACCTCGTGCCTAAAAGCTGCCTCTATAAGAGGAACATTCACAGCTGTGAAGACTCATCAGCTTCCTTGGTTGCAAGAAAGTGTGCTGGTAACGTGAGACAATCAACGATCACCCAGGTGATATTGTTTCCGTTCTGAGTTGTAAGTAGACTAGTGACAAAATCCATGGCAGTCTGTTCTCATTTCCATATGGGTGTTTCTGGTTGCTGATACTCCACCTTGACTTTCCCACAAGTCAAACATTGTTCACATACTTTGCTATACGGACCTTCACGTCTTGTCTCCAGTACAAGATTCATAAATCTTAATATCCCTCACCAAAACACAGACGACTAGAACATCGAGGCAGGTGTGCTTTGCTCCACTCAAGTTCCCTACGGTTGCGGTATAATGGGAAAATATATGCGTTCCATGAAGTAGTGAATATTGTCCCACCTGCCAAAAGTTGCTCTTCCATGCCCCGCATGGACCCAACTTGAAATTCCTCTTCCTTTAATTCTTCGGTTAGAACAAGGCGAATCTGATCGGGTAGGCTAGAGTCGATAGTGAGCTGCGTGCTCATACGTGTTTAGGTTCCATATTCGTAATCGCTCGAGGGTTCCATCCGGTGATGTCATCACATGCTTAGCTCTTTCGGAACCAGGGTACACGGGAGGCCCTTGTGATCGGTCTAAGTAGTGCATTCGGTACCGTCCAAGTGATGCCTCCAACTTAAATCCAAAGACCACGGTCTCCACCGCCGGTTGTATGTCGTGCAGTTCCCCTTTGTAACTCCATTACGTAAGTCATCACTCTCTCGTGTTGCATCAGCGTGTAATTGGGACTCTGATTCGAACCATCCTGATATACCACTAGATCACCAGCATCCTCGGGTAAAGACGATGCTCAGTGTGTTGCAGAGTTGGGATTCGAAAGCTGAATAGTCGTCCTCATGTTTTGTCTTCCACGAACACCGCACCCTGCTGTGCTAAAGAGATTGAAGCTACACGATCTTCGAAAATCCTGTGATGAATCTGCGGTAGTATCTAGTGAGACCAGGAAATTGCTGTACCCTCGAAGGGATCTTTGGTGTCGATCAGTTTCTAACAAAATGGTTCCTAGCGAGATCCACGTGTATTCCCACTTCGTTGATTACATGACCAAAAATATACCTCTTGAATCCAGCAGTTACATTTAACAAGACTTCGCGCGGAGTGGCTCGTCCCTCAGGAGCTCTAAAATAGGATACATATGCCACCCATGGTGTTCCTTTCTCCTGGAAATGATCCAAAACGCCATCGTTAAACTCGGTCGATTCATGTGATCCATAAAGCTGCTGGTGTGTTGATTAACTCAATGGTTATGGTGTACAAAGTCGCACTGGCCGTATTGCGTTTGATATGCCGTTCCAGGAACATCCTTCCCTTAGACTTCCATCTAATAATAGCTTGTTCGTAAATCAATCCTCGAATGGAAGCTTGTCCCTTGCAACTGGTGAACAGGTTATCAATACAATGGTCGAGGCAAACAGTTCTTGACTGTTTCCTTGCTGAGTTCTGGATAATCAGTACACATACAAAAAGGCTTATCTTCACGGATATAACTGGGGCTCCCCAAAGCGAAAAACTAGGTCCGACAAACTCCTGTCCAACAGTTCCTGTAGTTGATTAGACAATTCTTGCAACCCTCGTGGCGCAAGACGGTATGAAGTACGAGTAATCAGGGCTGCCTCTGGCGCGAGATCAACTGAGGTTCTTCTCTACAATTGTGGAAGTATACCGGTAAATTCTACTGGTAGATCATCAAGGGAAATCACGGGCATTTGGTGGATCCTCGATCCTCTTTTCCTCAACCGTAACATCAGTAACAGTTGCTAACATAGCAGCGTAATCCTTCCGTAGATACTTCTAGGCCTTCATTGCTGAAGAAGGATACGCAAAATTTTCTTCTCACAGAGTATATCTGCACGATGTCTGGATAACCAATTCATACTAACTACTGCATCGAAACTACCAAGGATAGCAGGAGGAAGGTCGATATCCAACACTTGTCCCACAAGGTCGTGTTTGAATCCCAATGAACATATGAGGTTCCAATTGACTTGTCATCAGCCAATTCCACAACAGATCCGGTTTCAAGGAGCATCAGGGTTAAGCAGGACAGGGACGAAGCGATTAACTACCCATACTAGCTACCACGTTGCCATTATGCCTGGCGTCGCTCATGCTGTAACAACTCGTATCAAAAGTCATATTTAATTAATTAATTTATCTAATAGGAAACCCTAATTGAGAGACCCAAGTGATTCTGCACAAACCCTAATTTTTTCAGAATTTTCAGAATCAGGATTAGGGCCCCTAAAACTCAGGGGGGGTAATACCCTAGTTGACGATTATCTAATTTGCGTGCGAAGGAAGTTGAAATAACGAAAACTGGCAACTCAGCAAGGCTAGTCCCAATCGTGGCAACCCTACACATAAAACAAAACCTTACGCGGGCCGCGTAAGGTTAAGCTTATTCCTCACGCGGGCTGCGACATACCTCAAATCTACCTATAAATAGAGCGTCTTGGAACTTGAATTCTGTCTTTTAAACGACGTAAATTCGAGTTACGTAGAACGAGTTATCGTCTGTTTATTTTCAAAAACACACGCTGATCACGAAGTGCTGCCGCAATCAGGGTAATAACTCGATCGCTGATACGATTCAACGTCCGATCGATTATAACTATCCAACGATTGTTTAAGTGCCGCTCAAATTGAGTTTATACTTTGATAATTCATCGTGATTTCGACTTGAATGTTTGAGTGCTGTTCGAATTCGGACTATGCTCTGTCATTCGTTGTAAATCCGAAGAATTGTTAAGTATTGCACTTGTAACTCGTTGTGAGGGTTTAATCTCGTGAATTGTCGTAACTGCTGTATTAGTTACTAACCTGTTGTGTGTGTATTGTTATTTAAAAATTAGGTTAATCAAGGCTAATCAGTAGGCTTATATTCTGCTCGTTAAATCTACAATGTGAGTCATTCTCTTTTTATCAAATTTGTTTACAAAATCATGTTTATTTACAAAAGGTTATAATTACAGTGATTAAGTATATGTAGTCACCAAATTACAGCCGGTATGTGGGGTATTGTGCACAATATTACTGTTTTTATTAATTTAGGTGGGCGAACCTAATTAATGATACTCGTTACTATTGGGTGAACGGACACAATAGTAATATGACCACAGTCACCGAAACGAGTCGATGACAAGTACTGTGGGTATTTGGTTGAAATAAACATTGTAATCTCTCTTAATACTGTGAATTATAACAAACGAGTCGTTTTAGTAAAATGAATGATTCACTCAGTATTTCCCTGCTGACAAACCTTTTTCAAACATGTTTCAGGTAATCTGTTGTGAGCAAAGGAAAAGTGCCGTGTAGCACTACAAGCTTAGAAATGTGGCTCAATGTAAATAAATAAAGAAACATGATTTGAAAAATAAAGATTTCCGGAGAAATCACTATATTGTAAATTATGGGATTTATTCCTATATTATATATATAAACGAGCAGTTTTAAATATTAAACGATCCTGTTTTAAAAAGACTTCCGCTGTCACTTAAATAGATACCACGGGATTTCTGTCCCGCGGCTCCTGAAACGGGTCAAACCGGGTCGGGGGCCGTGACAGAAAAAAGGTGGTATCAGAGCCACTGATTTAAGCTTACTATTGATTTTAGCCTATTAAAATAATTGAAAAATATTTAGGAAAATTTAATTGCCATTCTGTGAAAATATGTTTTATTAACTGATTAATTGTTGAGTTACAGTATGGGTAAGAAAAAGATTTCTGCTATCTACCGCAAATTAGATACTGCTTCCACAGAAAAAGGAACCTCTTCCTCTAAAAACGCAGCAGATTTAGAAGAAGGGATTTTTGTCCGTAAGGCAAATTATGAAAATCCTCTCACCCAAGAGAAAAGAAATTCAATTCTTAGGAAAGGACATGAGAAAGTAAAGAAACCTCAAGTTAAGAAAGTGAGGTTTAATCCGGAAATCCAGGAATTAGGCAATAAGTTACCTTGGGAAGATACCTTAGATGAAAAATGGGCAAATCTCTATATGCTAGCTACAGTAGCAGAAAATGCAAACCTTTAAACTATCAATAAGCCTGGTTTAGTAGAAAATTAATCTCCAGTAAATAAATAAACTAGAATATGTTTAATTTCCTGTAGTCTTTTGTACAAGTTAATATGCAATAAACTTTAATGTTTATTTGTTAAACTTTGTTCCAAAGTTTTAACTTAGCATTTTTGTGCATTTTGCATATATGTTATCCAGCATGAATGAGATATCGGAAGCATTTCAGAATCTCAACCTCTACCCAGTACCAATTGAAGTCTCCCACGACTTTACTGGTTATATTGCTGATATAGAGGAACCACTGGAATTCCAAGCTCCACCGCTGGAAAAAGCAAAATCTAAAAAGAAAAGAAGATATGTAGGATGGAGGAAAGTGCGCAGGAGAAAGCCAGCTACTAGGAAACTTCCTAAAATAGAAAACCCTATAAACAAAGGAAAGGAAATCGAAATCGGAGAAAGTTCTAAGACAGCAGAGATGGAAATCAGGAAAGATTATAAACAAAAAGGAATAGAAATTGGAGAGAGCTCTAGACCATCTGAAGAAATCACATTCCAAGACGAAATCGACCGTCTACTGGCAAATTGTGATGTTATTAGCCCTATCCATAATAATCTATATCCTTACCTAGAAACCCAACTCCCTGTTAATCTGGAACCAGCTATTCCAGACCCACTAATCCACACTCGACCCTTAGGTCAAATGGAAGAATGGTGGACAAATGACTGGCAATTCGAAAATATCGTCAACAGTCCTTATTCTTTCCTTCCACAGTTTGATCCAGAACCTATCCCCAATCCTCCCATGAGCAACGAAAACTTAGCCGAACTCCGTCAGTTCGGTGAAGAGCTGATAGGTACAGGGAATAGGATCCGGGAAATAGGGGAACAAATTTCCTGGAAATACGACGAAAGGGAGCGTCGCTACTAAACTGCCAGTTGACCAAAAGAATAGTGGGGTTGGGAAGAATGTCTGTATAATAATAATAATAATAATAATAACTAAATATAACTCCGTAAAATGGGAAATAAAACATTGTAAGATAAACAGGGAGTATGGATGCCTATATAATATATAAAGCAAAATAGAAGTCGAAACATCGACAATTTTGGATATGTATCTTTGTTGTAAGATTTTATGTGCTTCTATTTACAATCATTTGATACTAATAGTTATATTTATAATAATTATCAGATGGAAAACGCTAATAATGAACCAGTTAATGAGGTTAATCAATCTGAGCAACAACCAGAGGATCAATATATGACTAGACAAGATATAGAAAATATCGTCGCTCAAGGAATAGCCAATGCTATTCCAGCATTTGTTGCTGCTGTTAAAAATCCAATAGAACCTCAACAGATCATTCCTAGTAAACGTACTCAGGAAGACAATTTTAGTCATAGTGTAAATGGAGGCGGCAATCATGATGATAATAATCCAGGACAGGCTCCACCTCCCAAGAAAATGAAAGCTGCAACGCCTGGTTGCACTTTCAAAGAATTTCTTGCTTGCAAACCTGCTGAATTTGCAGGCAATGAAGGAGCAACTGCAGTACTGCGTTGGTTAGAGAAAACTGAAGCAGTAATTGCAATAAGTAAGTGTTCCGAAGAAGATCAGGTCATGTATGCATCAAACCTTTTTAAAGAAGGGGCGCTAGAATGGTGGAACACGGTGCTACAGGCTAAAGGAAGAAGGATGGCTTATTCCCTGAACTGGGAAGAATTTAAAAATCTGGTAGAAAGAAAATATTGTCCTGAATATGAAAAGGAACAAATGGCGAATAAGTTCCTAAATCATCGTATGGTAGGCGTGGAGTGTCGCAGTTATACTTCAACATTCTTTGAATATGCTAGAGTGGTACCAACACTGGCTTCGCCAGAACCGGTACTCATTTCTCGCTATATTTGGGGACTGATTAGTGAAATCCGCAACATCGTTAAAGCTGCGAGACCTCGTACAATTGACGATGCTGTGGAATTAGCTAATACATTAACCGATGAACTGGTACTCACGCAAGATGAAAACAGAAAGAAGGAACTGGCTCAGAAGATTACCCAGGGATTTCGTACGGGTAATAATAGTAACTTCAAGAGAAGAGGAACAGGGCAATCTTCAACTCCTCCGTTCTGCAGAAATTGCAAAAAGAAACATTTTGGAAGATGTGGTGTAACTTGCAATTTTTGTAAGATGGTAGGACATCGTGAAGAAAACTGCAGGAAGAAATCCACAATCTGTTATAATTGTGGAGAAGTAGGACATTTCAAAACAGAATGTCCTAAATTGGCCAAACCAGCAGATAACAAAGCTAAACCAGCTGACGGAGCTACAAAGAAGAATGTCCGAGCCTTTCAGTTAACTACTCAAGAAGCAGAACTCATTCCAGATGTGATAGCTGGTACGTTCCTAGTTCACAACGTATATGCCAAAGTATTATTTGACTCTGGTGCAAACCAAAGTTTTATCAATACTTCATTTTGCCAAGCCCTTAAGTTACCCTTAACAACCCTTAGGCAAATTTTTACAGTCGAAACGGCAGACGGGAATTCTGTTAAAATAAATAAGGTTTTGCAAGAAGGAAAGATAGAATTGTTAGGCCATAAGTTTTCTGCAAACCTGTTACCTATGAAATTAGCCGAATTTGATGTTGTGTTAGGAATGGATTGGTTAGTAGCCAACCATGCTCGAATCTTTTGTGATAAAAACTCTATAGAAATTCAGGCACCTACTGGGGAAATAATCACAATTACAGGAGATAAACCACGTAAACCCATGAAGTTCATATCGGTAATGAAAGTTGCTAGTTATGAACGAAAGAAAGAAATAGTGTATATGATTTCAGTAATCATTAGCACTAAGGGTAAAGATATTAAGGAAATACCAGTAGTCTCAGAATATTCAGATGTATTTCCAGAAGAATTACCAGGATTACCACCAGATAGGGAGGTAGAATTTAGGATTCATCTAATTCCGGGTACTACACCAATAGCTAAGGCACCTTATCGATTAGCACCCACTGAAATGCTAGAATTGAAAAAGCAGTTAGATGAATTATTAAGCAAAGGATTTATACAACCTAGTTCATCCCCTTGGGGAGCGCCAGTGTTGTTTGTGAAAAAGAAAGATGGATCAATGAGAATGTGTATCGATTATAGAGAATTGAATAAGGTTACAATTAAGAATCGATACCCATTACCTAGGATTGATGATCTATTTGATCAACTTCAAGGAGCTAGATATTTTTCTAAAATTGATTTACGTTCCGGATATCATCAATTGAAGGTACAAGAAGAAGACATACCTAAAACTGCTTTCAGAACTAGGTATGGTCATTATGAGTTTACAGTCATGCCCTTTGGATTAACAAATGCACCTGCAGCATTCATGGACATGATGAATCGAATCTGTAAACCATACTTGGATAAATTTGTAATCGTATTCATCGACGATATACTTATTTATTCCAAAAGTCAAGACGAACATTGTCAGCACTTACATGCACTCTTAACTTTGTTAAGAAAAGAAAAGCTTTATGCCAAATTCTCGAAATGTGAATTTTGGTTACAAGAGGTGCAATTTTTAGGTCATATGGTGAATCACGAAGGAATTCACGTAGATCCTGCTAAAATAGAAGCAATTACTAATTGGAAGGTTCCGCAAACTGCAATGGAAATAAGAAGTTTTATAGGTTTAGCTGGATATTATAGACGGTTTATTAAGGATTTTTCCAAGATAGCTGTACCATTAACTAAGCTAACCTGTAAAGCCGTTAAGTTTGAATGGGGACCTAAACAAGAAGAAGCCTTTAGGATCTTGAAACAGAAATTAACCAATGTTCCAATCTTAGCCTTACCAGAAGGAACTGAAGATTTTGAGGTATATTGTGATGCTTCAAAATTAGGTTTTGGATGCGTGTTAATGCAACGCAAAAAGGTAATTGCATATGCCTCAAGACAATTGAAAAAGCATGAAGAAAATTATACGACTCATGATTTAGAATTAGGAGCCGTAATTTTTGCCCTTAAGATTTGGAGACATTATCTTTACGGAAGTAAATTTACTGTCTATACTGACCATAAAAGTCTAAGATATATATTTGGGCAAAAAGAATTAAATATGAGGCAAAGGAGATGGATGGAAATCTTAAGTGACTACGACTGTGATATCCAATATCATGAAGGAAAGGCAAATGTAGTTGCAGATGCCTTAAGTCGTAAGTATCATGAGAACCAAAGACGAGTTCGTGCTCTTAGATTAAATCTACAATTAGATTTAATGGAACAAATAAAGAATGCTCAAGAAATTGCAATTCAAGATGATACTGAAGGAATGAAGGGAAGAATAAAAGATTTAGAACAAGGAGCAGATGGAATTTGGAGATTCCACAAAAGTAGAATTTGGGTACCTAAGCAAGGAGACTTAAGACCTAAGATTTTAGAAGAAGCTCATAAATCTAGGTATACTATGCATCCAGGAAACAATAAAATGTACCAAGATTTAAGAAAAAACTTCTGGTGGATAGGAATGAAGAAGGATATAGCAAGATATGTTTCTAAGTGTCTTACTTGTTCACAAGTTAAGGCAGAACACCAGAAACCTTCAGGTCTACTACAACAATTAGAGATGCCTGTATGGAAGTGGGAACTTATAACAATGGATTTTGTTACCAAGTTACCCAAAACAAGAAAAGGTAATGATGCGATTTGGGTAATTGTGGATCGATTAACCAAATCAGCTCACTTTTTACCTATGAAAGAAACCTTTAGCATGGAAAGGTTAGCCAAGTTATACGTAGATGAAGTGGTATCTTTACATGGAGTTCCACTCTCCATTGTATCAGATAGAGATAGTCGTTTCACTTCTCATTTCTGGAAAAGTTTTCAGCAAGCTATGGGAACTCGACTAAATCTGAGTACTGCATATCATCCTCAAACTGACGGGCAAAGTGAAAGAACGATTCAAACTCTAGAAGACATGCTCCGAGCATGTGTAATAGATTTTGGTGGAAATTGGGATGATCACTTACCATTAATTGAATTCTCCTATAACAATAGTTATCATTCAAGCATTGAAGCTGCCCCATTCGAGGCATTGTATGGAAGAAAATGCAGAACTCCAGTTTGTTGGGCAGAAATAGGAGATAGTCAATTATCAGGTCCTGAAATAGTACAAGAAACAACTGATAAGATTACTCAAATCAAGGAAAGACTGAAGACAGCCCGAGATCGCCAGAAAAGTTATGCAGATAATAGATGCAAGCCATTAGAATTCCAAATTGGAGACAAAGTAATGTTAAAAGTTTCTCCTTGGAAAGGAGTAGTCCGATTTGGTAAGAAAGGAAAGCTAAGTCCAAGATACGTAGGACCATTTCCAGTGATCCAACGTATAGGACCAGTTGCTTATCGTTTACAACTACCAGAAGAATTAGCTGGAGTACATGATGTATTTCATGTATCCAATCTGAAGAAATGTCTAGCAGACGAATCTTTGGTAGTACCTCTCCAAGATATAGAGGTAAACGAAAAGTTAAAATTTATTGAGAAACCTCTTCAGATAGAAGATAGAAAAGTAAAGTTTCTCAAGCACAAATGACTAGTTTTAGTCAAAGTCAGATGGGATTCAAATAGAGGAGCTGAATATACTTGGGAACTAGAATCAGAGATGAAGCGAAAATATCCTCATTTATTCCAATAAATCTCGAGGACGAGATTTTATTAAGGTGGGTAGAATGTAACAACTCGTATCAAAAGTCATATTTAATTAATTAATTTATCTAATAGGAAACCCTAATTGAGAGACCCAAGTGATTCTGCACAAACCCTAATTTTTTCAGAATTTTCAGAATCAGGATTAGGGCCCCTAAAACTCAGGGGGGGTAATACCCTAGTTGACGATTATCTAATTTGCGTGCGAAGGAAGTTGAAATAACGAAAACTGGCAACTCAGCAAGGCTAGTCCCAATCGTGGCAACCCTACACATAAAACAAAACCTTACGCGGGCCGCGTAAGGTTAAGCTTATTCCTCACGCGGGCCGCGACATACCTCAAATCTACCTATAAATAGAGCGTCTTGGAACTTGAATTCTGTCTTTTTAACGACGTAAATTTGAGTTACGTAGAACGAGTTATCGTCTGTTTATTTTCAAAAACACACGCTGATCACGAAGTGCTGCCGCAATCAGGGTAATAACTCGATCGCTGATACGATTCAACGTCCGATCGATTATAACTATCCAACGATTGTTTAAGTGCCGCTCAAATTGAGTTTATACTTTGATAATTCATCGTGATTTCGACTTGAATGTTTGAGTGCTGTTCGAATTCGGACTATGCTCTGTCATTCGTTGTAAATCCGAAGAATTGTTAAGTATTGCACTTGTAACTCGTTGTGAGGGTTTAATCTCGTGAATTGTCGTAACTGCTGTATTAGTTACTAACCTGTTGTGTGTGTATTGTTATTTAAAAATTAGGTTAATCAAGGCTAATCAGTAGGCTTATATTCTGCTCGTTAAATCTACAATGTGAGTCATTCTCTTTTTATCAAATTTGTTTACAAAATCATGTTTATTTACAAAAGGTTATAATTACAGTGATTAAGTATATGTAGTCACCAAATTACAGCCGGTATGTGGGGTATTGTGCACAATATTACTGTTTTTATCAATTTAGGTGGGCGAACCTAATTAATGATACTCGTTACTATTGGGTGAACGGACACAATAGTAATATGACCACAGTCACCGAAACGAGTCGATGACAAGTACTGTGGGTATTTGGTTGAAATAAACATTGTAATCTCTCTTAATACTGTGAATTATAACAAACGAGTCGTTTTAGTAAAATGAATGATTCACTCAGTATTTCCCTGCTGACAAACCTTTTTCAAACATGTTTCAGGTAATCTGTTGTGAGCAAAGGAAAAGTGCCGTGTAGCACTACAAGCTTAGAAATGTGGCTCAATGTAAATAAATAAAGAAACATGATTTGAAAAATAAAGATTTCCGGAGAAATCACTATATTGTAAATTATGGGATTTATTCCTATATTATATATATAAACGAGCAGTTTTAAATATTAAACGATCCTGTTTTAAAAAGACTTCCGCTGTCACTTAAATAGATACCACGGGATTTCTGTCCCGCGGCTCCTGAAACGGGTCAAACCGGGTCGGGGGCCGTGACACATGCCAATCCTAAATGTCCTTCCACAAACACCACTACCAGTGTTGTTACGGTCACGTGTATTCCCAATGCTGTCATCGTTCCCTTGGTTGTTGACATTTTGATTTAATAACAGTCATTCCTTGTCGAAGTCACCCTTGTTTCCATACGGTAGGCTACGATTACGAGTACCTTGATGTCGCCATGACTGTTGCCTCTAATGTCATTGCTTGAGACGGAGACAAGGTCCATCTTGTCACATTTCCGTGCGACGTCCTAAGGCGCTACTCATTGTGCTGGCAGTTACACATTCCACACCATGGTCAGTTGTCATCGTTTATGTCCCGATTAATCCGTAGGAGCTGACTCCCATAAATCGTTGACTAGGGTTAAGGATTCGGTTGAAGTCAGCCTGCTGGTGTCCGTTGTTGGTAATCAGGGTCGTTCTAATACTAAGGTTGGTACGGCACTACGCTCATCCTCTTGTTCATCGTTCTTGCAAGTTGACTGAGTATTACACGATATGTTTCCAGAGCGTTGCTTTTGCAATACTTACAGTAGGGTGTAGAGGAAGAACCTGTACATTTCCCACGGTTGGAATTACCGTAGCGAAATTCATGGGTAAGCTTTTGAGCTAGGTTCTTTCTCTGGTTTTCTTCTTGTGTGCGTACCAGTTCATCAGTCAGGGTATTGGCTAGTTCTACTGCTTCTTCTATGGTTTATGGTCTAGCTGCTTTGACTACGTGTCTAATCTCACTAATTAATCCCCAAATGTAACGGGAGATTAACACTGGTTCAGGTGAGGCTAAGGTTGGCACTATCCTAGCATATTTGAAGAATATGGTAGTGTAACCTTTGCAGTCTATCCCAGTCATTTTAAGATTTAGGAACGTATTGGCGATTTGTTCCTTTTCATTAGGAGGACAGAATTTTCTTTCGACTATCTCTTTAAAGTTAGTCCATTCCATATTATAAACTATGTCACTTCCTCTAGGCTGGAGAATAGTATTCCACCATTCTAAGGCTGCATTTTTGAAAAGATTAGAAGCAAACATAATCTTATTTTCATCTGCACATTTACTTATTTTTATGACTGCTTCTGTCTTTTCTATCCAACGTAAGGCTGCAATGGCTGCTTCATTGCCTGAGAATTCTATTGGTTTGCAAGCCAAGAATTCTTTATAAGAACAACCGTAAGAAGCGGTTCTTCTTCTTTTAGGAATTGGAGCTTGGATTATTGGTACGTTATTATCGTTCATACTGCGACTTGGTTCAGTGTGTTGGCGTTTACTTCCATTTGCAGATTTTTTGTTTTCTGCTTCTTTAACAGTCTTGATAATATAGGGCATAACATCTATAATTCCTTGTGCTAATATATGTTGGATGACACTGTTATCTATTTGGTTTCCGTTATTCTCATTATTCTGATTTTCCTGCTTTACTTCGTTGTCTATCTGGATTGGAAACATTTATCAGGTACTAATTATCACAGAATAAAGTCCAATACAAACAATCACATCAACAAATTGATAAAAAAATGTCGAACATTGCGACTTTTACTCTTTATATATATATATATATATGCATCGGTTACATACTACAACTGGAAATAAAATATACTAGTAGTTATGCATCCGTATCTATTTTAGTCTTATTGGTTATATATATATATTATCAAAATACAAAATTACACACAAATCTAGGCATTATCTAAGTATCATGTATCCAATCGTGTATCTCTCGCTCAACATGCTTCCATATTAGCTTTTCTCCTACCTGTTGAATTCTATTCCCTTCATACTGATGGAGTTCCTGCACATATTCTCGACTCATTGGTGGGTTTACTGGGTCAGGGTAATGAGGTATGGGTTCCTCGTAAGGGTCTGCGTTATTCATTTCATGAAATGTTCTATCGTCATCCCACCACGGATCACGTTCTAAAGGGATTGGGGTTGGGATTCTAGGTAACTCGTTGGGGTCAAATGCAGGTATCGGGAATTGGTTTTCCTGGTTGGGTTCTAGCATTTGTTGGTCTGGGAATAAAGGTAACAGTGGCGGTTCAGCTATTTGGTTTAGGTTAGAGTCTGCTGCTGTAGTGGCTAGCATATGGAAATCTGCCAACTGTCTATCTAGTTCTTCTTCCCAAGGTGGCCTATTGACTGTTTCCTGAGTTTGTGCATTCGCTTCCCTATTAGCTCTGACTAATGCTCTCTGTTGTTGTAATTTCTTTATTCTCTTTCTTCTCTCATGTGCTCCCCTATTAAACCATCCTCTCTTTTTAGAAGGGAACGGTTCCTCAGATTGTGCCTTAAAAATAAATATCCCTTCCTCAGTATCGGCTGAGTATCCTGAGGGGTTTGGCTGAGATGAGGTTCCTTCATCTTTTAGGGAACTAGCTAACTGACGATAAGCGTCTGATGTACCTTGCTCACTCATACTGTAAACTAACAAATTGTCAAATAACACAAAACAATAATGTACTTATTTACACATAATCACATAAATTATTTCCTAACACAGAATTTAAGTGCCACCAGAACACTTCATTGGCTTAAACCAGTGGCTGTAGCTCTGATATCACCTCCTGTCGCAGACCCCGACCCCTGCCCCAGGAGGCGGGCAGTCGCAGACACACAGAGCTGGTGGTATCGGTGTTTATTTAATTTTGCAGCGGAATACATCAGGACCGTAATTAGGAAATATTTTATCAGAGTTAAACACCAAACTTTTTATAGTAATAATTGGGATAAAACCCAAGTTCATTTGACAATACATTTTGTAACGCCCGTCTCAATTAATCAAGATTTTAATAATAAAATACACATTTTTTTTGCTACAAGGTGACTTTACAAAAACTTGTCATACCAACATTCCCATATGTTTACAACATTTCAAAAACATATTTATAAGTGTTTACATAATTCACTTATAACAAAACAAATCAAGATTTGACGCGGAAGCTTCATTTAACGTGTGTTCGGTTCTTGCTCGTCGCTTGATCTTCATCCGGGACTCTCGACATTCACCTATGATCAAAACCAACTTAGAAGTCAGTTTTGATAGTTAATTAACAAGTACATCAAGGTAATTGGGTCGAATAATCAAAATAAACAAAAAAAATCAAAAATTTCAAGAATTTAGCCCGTCGCTGCGTGCCACGGCAAACCCTTTTGGCCATGGCGCGACGCCACGGCTTCATTTTGACAGAATGTTTGCATCAGTTGCTGCATATTCCCAGCCAAACTTGATTTCACGAAAACGAGCATAACTCCTTCGTTATTGATCCGATTTACACGATTCTTTTTCCTACGTGATCGTAATTAAATTCCCCATCACATGGACTTAAAATCCGACACCCGGATTAAATAAATTTGAGATTTTTAAGCCTTCGACTTATTATCCTTTTTACTAAATTTTGACCCGTCTAAGTGTTTATCAAACAAACATGTTTGTTTGACCCCCATTTTTTCATGAACCCTTTATCTCCAACATTGTCTATCATATTAGGTTCCAGTCACGGGTTCCTACGCATTATTTACCCATTTTTACTTATAATCTTACTTTGACCCATTAAGGGTATTTATGTCCTTTTAAGCATAAATCCCGCCCATTTCTCGTATACCTCATAATTTCAACCATTCATATTGATTGGTCTTCCACCACAACTATGATTGTGGTGGATTTAAAGTAATAGACTATTTATTCCGAGTTTTTATCCCTCGGATATGCCATTCTACGACAAGACGCATTTAAGGCATTCAACCCTTGAGAGTTTATGCCTTCAAATCTTATACGCATCTAAAGGTTACAAAATCATAATATAAGTTTCTAAACAACCTCTAAGGGTTGTTTACCCGGTTTACCCATCAAGGGTTTTATGGTCATTTTTAATCCTTCATTTTTACGATGAAAGAGTTCACTAAATATTCGACCTTACTTGCACTTTTAACTATAAATTCAAATAAGCGTACCTGGCCCGGGTCAACAAATAGACCAGATTTATACCTCGCTTTAATTATCACACAATCTATGGCGACGCAATTATCCGATTTGCTAATCGCTCCTGTTAGCATAAGACTTGACAACCACATTAGTCGATATTGTCAAATGGTGTTATCACCACCATTCGACCCATTTGGCCTATATGCCCAACGTTACTTATTTAATCAAAAACATGGTTTTTGATTTCCAATTCGTACATCCATCTCATCCCGGATTTTATTACCAAATCCTTTTTCTCTTAAACTCTTTTCTTACAAATTCAACCCATTTTGGCTTACGCCATGGGTATCCTTTTAACCTCGATTTACGTTAGTCGACACTTGACCAATTTCCATTTTTACCCTTTTCCTCATTATTAGATTACACTACAAGGTAATCTTAACGAAAATCCATATTTTCGATATTATCGTTATCTCATTTATAATGTATAGAATAAACAAGTATTCTACATAAGTGTGTAAATTTCACTTACCTCGCATCCCGAATACGCTTTTCCTTTATGCTTGACTCGTTTGACCCGCTTTCACCCCAAGCTTCACCTAGCTTGTTTAAGCGCCAACTATTATTCATCGTTTCACAAGGTGGTTAGTTTTATCACAACTTAATATGATTTTTCCACCTTACACATTTTATATCCAAAATTATCATTCATCGTATTATAGGCCGGTTTGACCTTTTAAAAGTCAACGATCTAGTAACATTAGTAATTACACGATGTAGCTTGACTACTCGTTTAATTACTTGGTCAATTACCCGGTAGCATCCTTCTTAGTCTACCGTTTATCCCCTTTATTAACCAAGTTTTATAACCATTATCCATCGAATTAACACTACATTAATCTTTCTTAACACATGATGATATCAACATCATTTTAAACACGATTTTATCATTATTCCCATCTTTTTATACCAAACTCAATTCATGGTAATTATGATTCATGTACTCAAACACCTAAATGGTTCAAGTAGCTTGTCTTTACTAACTAATATGATGATTCTAATCGCAAGTTTAACACTAACATCACCATGTCAACAAAAACCCATTTCAAGTCAAGTATGGTTAAATACTCAAACTTGAAAATTGTTTAAGTATCTCGCATCAACCATCAACTATGATGATTTCTAACACAAGCATATCATCATCTTCATTATTTAATCAAAACCCACTTGTCTAAGTGTGGTGAATCGTCTAATTATTCAAATCATAGTAATTTTACTTCAAATTTCTACTTAGGGTTTGTCCCTAAGCAATCACACTTCATTAATTCGGCCATATTCTTTACGATTCATGCATAGATCGCATCATGCAAAATCAACTAATTTTCACAACTTCATGAATGTTAAAAATTCAACATACTTTACGATCCCCTTGACTTGGTGATCACTTCTATGTATTCAAATCCGAATTTGGCCTTCGATTGATCCTCCAATTTGAAGGTTTTGTTGAGTTTAGGGTTAGCTCCCATGGAGCTTGTCTCCTGGCCATTTTCTCGCACGCACACACACACACTCTTGTGTGTGTTGTGTGATGTTTTTAAGTTTATAAAACCATTTTGAAGTTATACTACTTTGGTCCCTCATGTTTGGTTAGTTATTAATTAGATCACAACCTAATTATTTTTAACAATATTCCCACTTATTAACTAGGTTTGGTATTCCTAGTTATCTTAGTGAGTTTGGGGAAATTATGACTCAGTTTATTTTAAGTCCCGTTAACTCGGGCCTCTTATAAACTTTACTTCCTTAAAAGCTTTTATTCACGTTTTATTTAATATTATGTTTAATTATTTAAATCCTAATATTTACCGGGTTAATTTTTACCACTAACGGTATTTTACCCGTTCATTAATATTAAGGTGGTTTGATTACCAAACCCGTTTTCGGGGTGTTACACATTTGTAGGGATAAACCCTAATTATTGAAAATAAAACTTCTTTTTATTTAGGTAACTTTTATAGACACTTTTCCAAGTCTTCAGTGCTCTCCAGCTGGCTTCTATTGGCTTTCACATTTTGTTACCTGAAACGCGTTTAAAAAGGTTTTATCAGCAAGAAATACTGGCGAGTGCATCCCAGTTTAATGAAAATAGTTTTATCACTTTACAGTATTGAGGGCATCCTCAATTACATTTGTTTATATCTACTAAATTACTCATTCAGTACTGTCAACACCTGACTTGTGGGTCATATTACTCATTGGCTAACTCTTTGTCCAATGGTAACGTCTTTCAAGTAATGTTTACAAAACCCCAACATACCGGCAGTAATTGTAGAATCACAAATACTCAATTACTGTTAAGTGTAATTTAAAACATTTGAGGTTTTGGTAAAACATTTTGACTCACAAGAATATATTTAAAAAGATGACAAAAAGAGAATATACTCACATTGTTTACTTAGGTAAAACTAAAGCTTCCTGGTATATCTCCTAGTTATTAGCTATTAAAATTAAACAAAGCACACGTGTTAGTAAAATAACCAAATCATATTAACCATACAACTCGAGACAGAACTCCAATGACCGAGTCAGGCAGAGCCTTGACATGCATTACGGAGTCCTAGATCAATCGGGTGTAACACGAGACAGAACTCCAACGACTGAGTCAGGCAGAGCCTTGACATGCGTTACGGAGCCCTAGATCGATCGTGTAGGTAACAAATAGGGTTATAATACTTACAACGAGGCAGAGCTTTTCTTTATAGAGGTATAGTGTATTTATACTAACATAAGTTGAGAGAGAATATTAGAATTTGAACAAGAATCAAATGAGCCTCGACCTCTTATTTATAGGCCTGTCGAAGGTCAGCTTGCGGCCTGCGAGGGCCTCCTCTTGTTCTTTCGCGGCCCGCGACAAGGGTAGATTAGGCCCTAGCCTTGTCGAGTCAAAGGTGTAGGCTTGCAACGTAACCAGACACGTGGCGCAATGTGTTGTCCAGCAATCCAAGCCAGTCGCGGCACGCGACATATGTAGCCAAGGGGGTCGCGCCCCGCGAGCGACTCCCAGATTTGTTTTCTTTGATTTTTATAAATATAAAGGTATTCTGGGTCCATTTCTTATTTACGGGGTATATTTTAGGACGTTTAGGGTCATGTTAAGGGTTCTAGGAGGGTTGTTATATAAATTGTGCCATCAAGAGCATAATTTACACTCTCACCCAATTTTTTTTCGTTTCCTCGTTTTTTCAATTCTCTTGTTGTCCACATGCTTCTAACCCCTCGTTTAGCTCCTGGAAACTATATGTTAAGCTTCAGGTACATACAAATCAAATTCAAAGCAAAATGATTTCACATGATTAAACAATTAAAAATGTTTTGTTAAGCACGTTAGAACCGAGATAATTACCCTCATATTAGCAAACTTCATTCAAAATACACATATCTTTCTTTATACACAGAAACATCACTTCCGGCTTCTTAACGCATGTACTCTTTTGACTTGAAACGATAAAGGAAAGTCACCCACTCGACTTACGAATGTTGTTGAGAATTTCCGGTTGTTTCACCAATGGCAGGGGTGATGGTAGTTTCATCCATTATCACGTAAACAAAAGATGATGCAAGCGTAGAGTTGGGGAAGGTAAGGGTTAATGGGAAATCAAATTGGACAAAATGGGTGGCGGTTACATTGCATCATGTATGGACACAAGATTGTAGGATCCAACAGTGGATTCTTTCAGCAATTTGTTCGATTTTATAGAACCACCATGTGTGCATGTTTGTGTGTGTGTGTTAAAGAAAGAGAAACATGGATATTGCAAAGATCTTAATTCTTCACTTTTCGAACAAATTGTTGATTATCAATGATTTTGTTATTAAGTTTTGCAGAGATGAAGAAATGACCCACTCAATTTCACGATGGGTGGTTAGGTGGTGGTGCAGTGGTGGAAGAGAATAAGAAGATTATAAAATAGGTTGAAAGTTTAACTATTTAGGGGTGAATAGAAAATTTGGCCCCGACCCAACAAATTGTTAGGTATCTAACATAATATATTGATAGTGTTAGATCAAGGGGTTCAAAGTGTACAATTAGTAAACTACATGGACTCGGGAAGCAAAATTTCGAAATGGGGGCTCAATTTGACTCTGCCCTTAAACTACAGGGACATAAGTTGCACTTTACTCTAAAAAATGTTAAGATCATCTCAATAGTTAAATTGTTTAACCCAAAAATACATTCTTTAAATCTTTTAACCCATTTTTCATTTTAAAGTGAAATTGTTTGCTAAAATATTAACTCTAAATAAAATAAATAAAGTCGATAATTGCAAAAGAACGAAAAAAAATTATAAAAATCGAACAACCTTGTCGCTCTACCGGCTAGCCTCACCTAACGATAAGCTCGGCAGTACCGAAAATCGTCAAATATGGGTATCGATACTTGAACCGAAAATGCTCGGTACAGTATGGTACCGATATTTGTGTATAAAATTCAGTAAAATAGTGGTATCGTACCGAACCGAAAATATCGGTGTCGAAAATGCCAAAAAGTGGGTACCGAATTGGTACCGAAAAAATTTTGGTATGAGAAATTTGATACCGGTACCAAGTCCTAAATGCTCATCCCTAGCCTCACAAGTCGCTGGTTAATTTCGCTGGTGTGTCACTCACCTCACCCGTCTGACACTCTTGCTGCCCGATGTTTTTTACCTTTCCAATGAGTATAGTATTGATATACTTTTCGAAAGAAAACAACTGAGTTTTTTATGGCGTTTCCAACTTTGTGTTTTTATGACGTTTTTCTGAACTAGGTGTTTTATGGCGTTTTCAACTACGTTTTAAAGGCGTTTTTCTAAACTGGTGTTTTTATGGCATTTTCAACTGGGTTTTTCATGGTGTTTTCTGGATTTGGTGTTTTATGGCGTGTTCAACTGGGTATTTCATGGCGTTCTTCTGAACTGGGTGTTTTTATGGTGTTTTTATTTGGACACCTAGTTCATTTCATTTTTTTATTTCAAAAGTATAGCAATAATATACTTGTTGGAAAGATAATAACACATTCGATTGTGTAATTATTTGATTGATATGTAACATCAAACCCAACAACATCACCAAAAACCATATAATTCATTTTGGAAATCTCATCAGCCCAGAAAAGACCACCTAAAGTTCCATCTTTATTGACGCTATACTCAAACGAGAAATTCGAACAATACTCTTTTCACTTCATAAGACACTTAATAACCATATTTGCATCATTCTCACCAATGTATACATTTAAGTCCCTCTTAAAATTCTTAAAATCAGTTTTTGTTGTACCTAGCTCCTCATAACCACCATACAACCTTTTCAAGATGTTAAATTCCCTTACAGGCACAAGATTTATTGTAGATAACGCTTGAATAGCACTTTCCTTTACATGATCAACTCGTCTCACGGATGTCAAAAACTATATGTCTTCTTCATGCACGAAACCGTGGTTATGTTCCTTTTGAAAAAGTTATGCTTCATACTTCTGATCAACAGTTAACTATAACTTAACTTGTGCCTTTCATTCAATTCTCTTCGATGGTTTCCTATGCTTTCTTTTACCATTATTACCAATTTTAAAACCTTATTTAGAACAAGTAAAATACTTCAACTTAACTACACTGTTGGGTTATATGAAGTGTTTTTCCTAACTGAGAAACCACTAGCATGAGCAAATTTGACATAAAAAGCATAGGCTTGGTCGATGGAATTAAATACCAAACCAGCAATAGGTTTAAGTGACTCACTCACACGAGGAATGTAAAATATTTTTCTAGTATGTGGTTATACACCACGTTCTTTGTAAACAATACCATCTACACAAATAAAAACAACAGTTTCACATAAAAACATATATAATACAAACGCAGCAAAAAGGTTTTTAAAGATATAAAAAACATAAACAGAAAACAAACTAACATTTACATTAAAACACAGACGATTATAACACAATAACACATTCGATACAAAATATGACATAAGATAAAATAGTTTAACACAATATCACATGTCCTATTATCCAAAATAAACAAAAACGTATATCATCAGTTAGGCACAACGAAGATAAAATAGACACAATGCACTAACAACTTTAAGAAATAGAACACAAATCAAGATAAACACACAAAATCTCTATTTTCTCCAATAAATAAAAATTCGCACACAAACATATTAGAATACAAAAATATGACTTATTATGAGACATAATGACACACAAATAAGACAAATACAACACAATAACACACATTCGGTACAAAAATACGATACATTATGACAAAAAATATGACAAAATATGAAATAATATAATACAATATCACATGGAAGACAACTAAACAGTATATCATCAGTTATACACAACGTTGATACAATACATACAATACATTTAACAAATTAAAAAAAAGAAAACAAGTCAATCAATCCAACCGATTCAAAGATGAAAATCTCTAAAGTTTCAAACAAAATTGTTTCAAACAATCAATCGAACACAAAGACGCAAATATTCAACCTAATTCTAACTATATCACAACCCAAACACATAAAACGTACCATTCATGTTCGTCGACATGATTTACTGCTCCATTAGATTTGATTGAACAATTCGACAAAGAATGATGTTAAATCGAAGTTTGAATCTTGTATTAACTAGGGAAATTTTACGTGAATGGAGAGAATCACCTAATATAGGGAAATTTTACGTGAATGGAGAGAATCACCTAATATGGGAGCTGCGATCATATTTTTCCTGTTTTATTGGAGCCCTAAAATCTTTTCCGAAAACACCCCTTCACCTAATCCCCACTTATTGAAAGATTAAATGAAATTTTTGCCAGGTGTTGCATCCCTATTGCTTTAACCCTTCATACAGTTATTTGGTCCTTTCTTTCTTTCTCTCTCTCTCTCTCTCCCTCTATATATATATATATATAGGAATGAGATCAGGAGAGAACGATTTGAAGTGTGAGAACAATGAGAAAGATTTTCAGCCATAGGATCTTTGTGATTTGTGGCTAAGATGATGCGGTGGAATTTTTGTAAATAATGAGAACCTTATAAGTACCAGGAGGGGTAAAATTGGAAGATCCAAACAAGGGTGCACATGCTAATCACATGCCATTTCCCCCCATCATATTTAAACGCCAATAACTTTTTTATACGTGATTATTTTTCTAAAAAAAATACACCATAAAACTCAGCGTTTTTTAGCTTTCCAACGAGTATACTATTGATATACTTTTCGAAAAAAAATGAAATGGGGTTTATGGCGTTTTTCTGAACTGTGTATTTTATGGCGTTTTAGACTAGTTATTTTTATGGCGTTTTCTGAACTATGTGTTTTTATGGCGTTTTGACTAGGTATTTTCATGGCGTTTTTCTGAACTGAGTGTTTTATGGCGTTTTAAACTGAGTTTTTCATGGCGTTTTTTCTGAACTGAGTGTTTATGGCGTTTTAACTGGGTATTTTCATGGCGGTTTTTTTTTTTTCCTGAATTTGGTGTTTTATGGCCTTTTATTTGAACACCCAGTTCATGTGTGTGGATTTTTTTTAAATAATTTAGTATCAATGCCACATGTCAACTCCAAAATCGTTCTCATCGTTCTCACACTTTTCACCGTTCTCTCTAAATCCCGACGCTATATATATATATAAAATAAATGACCCTAACCTGAGCTTAAAAAACTATGATTGTAAAAGTCGCTAAGCGTTATTCGACCAATGGGGTACCGACTATTGATTTATTGGGATTAATCAGGTTTCATCGGATTGGAATTTTTATATATGATTTTCATTTTATACACACACATAAATTTTTTATAGGTAAATATTTTAAGTCGAAAGGTTTAAACCCCTAACGGTCCCATTTTTTCTAGTATACAAGATTAATCACCGGAATATACATTGTTTGGTTGGAAACTGGCATGAATTTATAGGTTTTGGATGGAATTTGGTCGGAATCGCGTTTTGAAACTTACCTTAATTAGAAAGATTGTTTACACTCCTATTTTTAGAAACTTATATCCGTCACGTATTCGTATTGCATTTCTGTTTTGTAATTCGTATCTTGATCGTAATAAAATTTCTTTTTCGTACCTTGCTTACTTACTCATACGTGTGCATTTAAGCTAATTAAAACCCTTGTTACGTTATACACGAATCTCGTAAACATATGTACAACTTACAAGCAAACGTCGTATACACATGATCCCTACGTATCAGACACATGCTCATACTCGTTTGACACGTACTTTCATGTTTTGGTTAAATGAAATACCTTGGTTTATACCAAATTACATGATAATTATACTTAAATTATCATAAAGCACCTTATAATAGACAACATACCAAAGTCTAGGGATCAAAAGTGGCAAAAATCAAATAAATTCCTCGGTTGCATAGCGTCGCGCCCCGCGACGGGTGGAGGAGGATTCCTCCCTGGGCCGCCACAGGCACCAATCCGTAGAATGTTATTATTCAGCTCCCTATTGGTCCGAATTGTGTTAGTTTGGGCATTTAACTCACCTAATTGCATTAATAACTCACCAAACTCAAACCCTAGAAGCTCAAGTATAAAACCAACATCTTCCACACACTTTTACCACTTTACAAACACTTTAATCCTCTTAAATTCACTCTCAAACACATCTAAATTCTCATATTATAATCAGAAAGTTCAAGACTTTCTAAGTGAGCTCTAGCTCACTTTTACTTCACTTTTATACTTTTTCTTTCTTCTTGACACTTGGAACACCTCTAGGAGTGTTTCCATAGGTTTTCCATGGAAAACCAACATGGAACATCACCATATTTGAGGTTAAAAGTGTAAGAAACTTTTTGTTTTGAATAAAATCTTTATAAACTTTCTTTAAACTTATGTTTTCTTCAAGCAAACTTGTGTTCTTATGCCATTAATCAAATCCATGATTAGTGAGCTTAACCAAGGTTGTTTCAGACAAATTCGGAGGTGTTATTTGCCTCTATACTTTCTGTTTTGTAAAGGGGTTTTAACCCACAAGTGTTGTAACCTCCCAAGCTTATTCTTGAGACAAGACTTGTGTTTGGTGTGTGTGTGATTACTTTGAGGCCTTGGCTATCCTACTTTCAATCCACCGCCTCACTTGATGATTTCCTTATAGGTAGTATGTATATTTCTTTCCCATTTCATTCATGACCATCCGAGTTGTCATTGTGACAACTTGTGCATTGGTGAATCTTACGAAAGTGGTTTTAAAGGAAGGTCATCCTCCTACCTCCACGCATGACTTCTATGAACTTCCATGAAAAACATATTGGACTTATTACATATTACATAACTATATAATATATATTAAATATATATAAACATAACCAAACCCTTGATGATAATCAAGTGATTATTTGTCATGGTAATAGGTTATATTATCTAAGGACTTAAAACTCTCGTTACGATTCTAATGGGTATCTTAACCCATAAAATCACTTTAACCCATACGGGATTCATAGTGAAAAAACGAGTGTTTAAGTCTAGATGATTACTTTCTCATATACATACTTTTGTGTACTTTAAATTCCTAATTCTAAATCTAAACATTTCTTAAACTCCAACACCGAACACATTCATTCTCCTATCCTCATTAACTCGTCAATACTTGGATAATCGGAATACTTAGCAATTTTGTGAGTACACTTGACCCTTTTTCGCTTTAACACACTTTGGGTGCAACATGTTTTACTTGTTAAAATGCACGATTCACACAAATATGCTTTATTCACTCAATCCGTTATACATGCTTTGTTATGCTTAGGTTCATGCTAGAATTCATGCTACTTGTTAGCCCACCTTAACAATTATAGCGCTATAGGAGTAGCACACCACCCGACGGGGTTTTGTTAAGTTATATTCTTTATGGTCTCGATTACTTCGGTATCGAGGGATGCTTATTATTCATAACTAGTCTCGTCACTTTGTGGCGAGGGACACATATAATTCTTGTGGACACTTGGGTTTGACTTTTAGTTATGCATGCTAGATGACCTTGTATATCAAATTGCTATGTTGGATTGAGAAATACTTTTTATACCTATGCCTTGTGTCTAAAACTAGTGTACTCACCAATACATTATATTGAACTATGCTTTTAAAACATGTTGCAGGTTATTGATGACGTTAATGATGCATGGGACCTAGTAGGATGCCTAGAAACACATTTTAAATTTTGTATATTGATTGCATTGTAATTCTTTTATTTCAATTTGTTGTATTTGATTTCAATCCATGTAATTGACTTTTAGAAATGAAATGAAATTCATTATTTAAATACTTGTCGCAAATATTAGTGTTATGAAGTCTAGAGCAAGCTATTTCGTCTCACTCCGATATTTCCGCCATCGGTTGGGGTGTGACAGGCAGTTTGGTTCGGTTTTTTACGATTAACCATAACCATAACCGCTAACTTCGGTTATGAAATTTGCTAACCATAACCGAACTTCAGCTACGGTTAAGCGGTTATGAAGTTGGTTATGGTTCGGTTTCGGTTAATTTCAGTTATTAACCAAAAACTTTAACTAAAACTAACTTTTGGGATAAAGTTAAAAATTTTTACGCTGATGGGCCTACAAAATAAGAATGAAACCCACCATATTGGACTTAGCTTGGGTCTTTTTTACTAAGACATCCAAGACTACACTTTTTGGTTAAACTACCGAAGTGAGATCCCTTTTAGTAAAGTAATTATGTACTTAGTGTTATATAGAAGATTCATACGATCATAATACCTCAGTTCTTCACGAAAATAAGCGCATCTACACCAATATTAATTTGTTACTAATATACTTTTATCTTAGTAAAAAAACTTCTACATGGTTATTGTAAAACAAAAATCCATTGTATCGAATTATAGACTTAACCTTATAAGTTCGGTTCAGTTTCGGTTATATTGGTTAACCAAATCTTCATAATCGTAACCATAATCGATTGTTCGTTTAACCAAAGCTTCATAACCAAAACCATCGGTTATGTTGGTTATCGATTAAAATCGGTTCGGTTATGGTTCGGTTATTGGTTATGGCGGTTAATTTTCTAACCCGTAGGTCTGACTAGCGTTGACCTGGGGCGATTACCAAGTAAAGGATGTATTAATGAAAAATTAGTCAGTGACTGATTGACTAGCGATTAATCGCTGACTAGTTTCGAGTTTTACAACACTACAAAAAACTACTCACAAGACGAGTTAAATCTTTTCAAACGGAGCTCAAATTGAGTCGGGTTTAAACTCTCACAAGTCAAACGAGCTCAAGCTTAATAACAATCAAGGCTTCGCTTGGCTTGACTCGACTCATTTACACTTCTTACATGTCAATTATAGATGTTAGGGTTGAGTAATAACCGAACCATTAACCAAACCCGACAAAACCAAACCGAAATTAACAAAAAACTGAATAGCCAAAAGCCTAATTAACGGAACATCGGTTATCAGGGTTTTTATGTACCTCAGTTAACAGAATTAACCGAAGCAAATTAAACCAAACCATTCATATTTTCATATATTTTCAAGCTTCAATACCCCTGTTTTATGTATTTCATGTTTAGTACCTCAATTTCATATATTTATACATCCAATTCATGTAAGTATATCTCAATTTTCATGTATTTATACTACATTTTCATATATTTATACCTCTATTCCATGTATATCTAAGTAAAACATTTACCCCAAGTTTGGTTTGATTATTAACCGAACTAGACCAAAAACCGACAAACTAACCGAATAAGCCAAACCGATTAACCGAAACACGAAAGATTGACTAAATAGGTTAACTGATGACTTGGATTTCAATTTCGATCAAGACTACAACTCTAGTTGACACAGGGGTACAAATGACCAAATTCTAAAAGTGAAGGGTAGAATCCTACAACCTCACAAAAATGCAACAAGAAAACAAAATATTTGTATAATGACTGCTTTGAGGTATAGAGAGAGAGAAGTGTAGAGAGAGAAACAAACAGAAATCAATCAGATGGGTAAAGCAGGCGGAGCAACACCATCACCGGCGAAGAAGAAAAAAGGCCGTCCATCACTCACAGATCTCAAAAAACGAGCCTTAGAACAACAACAATCTCACCGGAGATCCACTCGCCGGAACCCTAACTCCGACACTGCCGATGCATCTGCCGACGAAGATGATTACTACGACGACGACGACGATGAGCGCAAACAGAAGAAAGTCAAGCTCGTTGTTCGTTTGCCCCAATTGAATCAACAACAAGAGCCACAACGACGTCGTTCTGCCAGATCTTCACCCGCTAATTCGGCTTCCTGTGGCTCTGATTCGAATGCTGACGTGGATATTCGACAAATTGAGTCCGGATCTGGTTGTGTTGGTGCTAATTCTCAGGTAATTTTGTCACAAAAGTTTTTAAATTTATAATTAAATTTGAAATTAGGGTTTATTGCTTGAATTCTAAAATTAGTAATTTTGAGGATAAACAGAGGTTTAAGAAAGTGTGCAAAATTGATGACAACAATTTTGTGTATTTTCAGATCTTTCTTTTGGGTATATGCGCGCGTGATTCGGAAACTGTTTTTATTTGTTTATTTATTTAATTTTTGTTTGCAGTAAATAGTGGAAAATAAGTATAAAATCTGAAATATATGTAAAGTTTTGTGAAATCTAAAAAAGTTTTAATTTTGTGAACTTTCTGGTTCTGAAAACAAAATTGGTATTTTCGATGCTTTAAGGTGGATGAGGGTTTCTGGATAGTTTGTACAGTTTGTATTATTTATATGGACAACAAAAAGAAGGTTCATAATATTAATCCTCAATCATGTACCTGAAAAAGTTCAAATTTGTCACTTATTTAATGGTTATTGTGGTCTGTTATTCTATCAGCTGCCATCTGGCTGGTGGTGGTTTTCTTATCTTGCTTGTTGATAGTTGATAGTATATAGTATCTTGACTTTGACTGACTGACTGGCTGACCCTTTGACTTTGGGTTTTGTTGCTGATGAATCTTTCATGTGTGTTGTGTTTGTAGGATGAAAAGGATGAGAAAGCGATGGAGAGTCTTCATGGTCTTAATCAAAAACCTTTTTTTTTAGTTTTTTTTTGTATAAATAAAATGCAACATGTTGTTGGGAAATTCCCAGCATTAAGTTTCACTGGTCTTCATTTTCTTGATGTTACCATTTAATATGTGGACAGGATCACCATTGGAGACTGGACCCACAACACCTTTGCCAGACAAAAAGTTGTTGTTGTTCATTCTTGACAGACTTCAAAAGTGTGTCTTCTTTTTCTTTCACTTCATTGAAAAGATGGCTTATTTCTTGTTGTACAGTTGATGGACTAAAACCGGTGTTTGCGTGTATCTGCAGGAAGGACACACATGCGGTGTTCTCTGAGCCGGTTGATCCTGTTGAGGTGGTTCATCCGGAAAGTTTTGTTATTGATCTTACTGTTTGTTAATGGTTAACTGTTTAATTTGTTGCTGATATTGGGAATTTTGTTTGTATAGCTCCCTGATTATCATGAAATTATTGAGCACCCTATGGATTTCGGCACTGTTAGGAGCAAACTTGACAAGGGACTTTATTCGAATCTGGAAGAATTGGAGGTTAGTCATTCGTCGTTGGTTATTTTTGTATGAATTTCTGGTTTATTTTCAATCTTCCAAACGAGTCAAAGACTGGCTTTTGTATGGTTGCTCTAAATTCAGGGGCTCTAGGCTGTGCCTCATGTACTTTTGTGTCAAAATTGGTCAAAGTTATGGTCGTTTGGTGGCTCATATGTAAAAGCAACCAAAGGGTTGAAGAAGTTATGAAAGTTTTTCTTGATAAAAAGATTGATATGTAAAACAGATGGAAGAGAAGTATAAGTTTACTTGGTTGTACATAGAGCAATGCCTTGCGCGTACGTGATGCGTGCCCCTTCGGATTTCGAGACCTAAACGCGTCAGAGCGCCTCATGCTTTTTTAAACCACGCTAATAGTCCATCATTTGATTTGAGCTAAATGTTGTGTTTACAGTTTACATCATCTTGTTTTCTTTTTTATGTATACAGGCGGACGTGTATTTGATATGTTCAAATGCAATGCAGTATAACTCATCTGACACTGTTTTCTTTCGCCAGGTGTGCTTCACCTTCTTGTTTCCGATCTAACATTCTATATACAAAGTTATATATCTTATTTTTTTTATTTTCGTTCTTTTAGGCGAGGTCTATACAAGAATTGGCAAAAAGGGATTTTGAAAATTTGAGGCAAGAGGGTGATGACGGTGAGCTGCAACCGAAGGTGGTGAGAAGAGGCAGACCTCCAAGCAAGCACTTGAAAAAGCCACCTGGCAGAACCTCATTGGACATTGTGGTTGCTCCTGAGTCCACCTCAGGCGCTACTACTGTAGCGAATACTGTAGCAAATACCATAGACAACACAAATGATTCTACTCCTTACAATTTAAGACGAGGACCCATGATTTATAAGAATTACGCTGACGGTTTATTTCCATCAAGTCGTACCCGTAACGGTGAACATAATGAGCTGTTAGCAGATTGGAATGAAGAATTTCCAGGTTTTATTTGCTGTCTTTTTAACATATTAGATAATCGTTTGTGTGTTTATTTATCTGTGTAGTATAAAAATGGTAAAAATTGCTTAAAATGCCAATATATTATTTTGTTGACTAATTGAAGTCCCCTAAGTTTTGACTTTTTGATTTTTTAGAGTAAAATGCCATTCCTGAGGTTTGGCCAGTTTTGCGACTTTCGTCCAAAGGTTTGTTTTTCCGCATCTGGTTCCAAAAGGTTTGAAATCTTGCCATTTTCATCCGGCTTGTTAACTCCATCCATTTTTTCTCCGTTAAGTCAGGGGTATTTCTGTCTTTTTTGTTAACTTAAAAAGACAAAAATACCCCTGACTTAACAGAGAAAAATGGATGGAGTTAACGGACCAGATGAAAATGACAAGATTTCAAACCTTTTGGATCCAGATGCGGAAAAACAAACTTTTGGACGAAAGTCGCAAAACTGACCTAACCTCAGGGACGAAAATGGCATGTTACTTATTTTTTATTATCTGTATGATAATAGGACATGCAGATTTTACAAGATCTGTTTATGAGAATTTAAATCTGCGATTTATAGTTTATTTTCATTGGGATATGGTAATGAAAAGACCAAAACTATAGTCAACATCTATTTTCTCTTTGAATGTCCATGATTATATTTTAGTGTTGTACTTATGTTTTTTAATTTATCTCTTTCTATTTGTTAATTAGTTGTTTTGAATGTGCAGCTCGTATTAAGAGGGCTGACATGAAATACGGGAACAAACATTTTGTTATAGACGAGAGCAGGCGTGATACCTACAAGCAGTTTCATCCATTGAATAATGCTAACACAAATTCTCTTCTAACGAACTTTGGCGGGGAAGGCAAGCAGTTATTAGCGGTATAAATCTTATAAAACTGATAACAATTTACTTTTTTTACTTTTTATATTTTTCACCCACCTGCAAGTCAAGTATGATATCCTATAAACAATGAAATCTTTATAAGCTAAATGCATTAATGTAATGCACATAATCAGTTGAAGACTTTCCAAAAAATAGAAATGTTGCTCATTTATTTATGATCAGTTTATTCAAAGAGTTAATTTTTTTTGAGTAAAATGATATTTTCGTCCCGGAGGTTTGGCCAATTTTGTGACTTTCGTCCAAAGGTTTGTTTTTCCGCATCTGGATCCAAAAGGTTTGAAATCTTGTAATTTTCATCCGGCTCATTAACTCCATCCATTTTTCTCCATTAAGTCAGGGGTATTACTGTCTTATTTGTTAACTTAAAAGGGCAATTCGGTTTTTTCACTTTATTTAAAAATACCGAATACCCCTGAAAAAGATTGAATTGCCGTTTAAGTTAAGAAAAAAGATGGAAATACCCCTGACTCACTTAACGGAGAAAAATGAATGGATTTAATGAGCCAGATGAAAATGGCAAGATTTCAAACCTTTTGGATCCAGATGCAGAAAAACAAACCTTTGGACGAAAGTCGCAAAACTGGCCAAACCTCATGGACAAAAATGGCATTTTACTCTTTTTCATAATCAACTCAATAAATTATTTTTATAGAATTATAAATAAAATAAACAAAAAATGGTATGTGGGTCAATTCAGCGTGGCCCGGTAAGTTTGGATTCATACTAATAGACGCGTTACACAATTTTTCTACCGACAAGTTTTGATTTTTCCCATATTAATGCAGGTAGGTGTGCATGCTGAACATGGTTACTCGAGAAGCCTGGCTCGATTTGCCGCTAATATGGGCCCCGTTGTCTGGGAAATCGCGTCAAAGAAAATCAGAAAAGCTTTACCGCCAGGTGTCACGTTCGGTCCTGGTGTTGTTGGTGAACCCGAACCTCCCGCCCCATCTATATCATTTTTGCCATCTGAAAATTACAGTTATACCCCCAGGTTAGCCAGTAACGATATTCTAAACAAACCCGAAACCCCATCCACTTCAGGACCAAAAGCTGAAGATTCTAACAAAACCGTACCCCACAGTGGTAAAAACGGTTTTAATGATGACCCAAGGAGTCATCTTTTGAAACGTGGTACAATTGATGATGCACAAGGTACAAAAGGTGATACGAGTAATCCTGAAAATCCGACATGGCAACAAGTACCATCAATGAACCACAGACAGTTTACAGTTCCGGTTCCACCGGACCTAAATGTTGGGGTTCAGGGACCATCTGTCTCACCAGGATACGTTGGACTGAAGATTGGTTCACCTCAGCAGCCTGATTTAGCGTTGCAGCTCTGAGTCTGTGGTGGCTCTTGTGTTTGGCGGTGTAGTGGCGGTTAAGGAGGTTGTGGGTCATCTGGTAATGGATGCAGGTTAGTCTATAGTGTAGGAAACTGTGTACAGATTAAGGATCTCCTTGTAACTTTGTACTCAAGATTGATTGGAGTATGATGAACCTGAACTAGAAATAAAAAACACAAGCATTGTTTTTTTTTTTTTTTTTTTTTTTTTTTTTTTTTTTTTTTTCTGACATTTTTTTAGCATAAATTATTGTTGTATGAAGGGAACCTTGAAAATTTCACTTTGATGTACTATACTCTTTAAAACCTACCCTTTAATGTATCTTACATTCAAGGTTAGTTTTTGCTACATGCTATTAAGTTGTGCAAGTTTGAACATTTAATTTTTGATAAAAATTGAAGACTATTGCTTGCATGATAAAGAAAAAGAAGTATTAAAAACAAGTTTTGAATGCTTGATATTTGATACCAAAGGTTTTATATTTCTGTGCGCTAAATAAATAACTAACAAATGGCGAAACCAAAATGACCCATAACTATAGCATCAATTAGAAAAAAACATCGAGCCAGGGGTCTCACTGGAAGCAGTCTCTCTTTTCATACGGGATAGAGGTAAGGTTATCTACATCTTACCTTTCTCAGACCCTATCTTTAGCTTTGATATTGGTGAGATTTATTGAGTATAATGATGATATGAGTTACTTATTTGTAAAATTATTACACTATTGTAGTTTAAAAGGGAGGAAACATAAACCTATTGCAAGCTTGAAGGAACATGAAGAACTGGAGTGCATATCTGACCCATCATCACTTTTTCCTAAATAAAGCGAATGTGTTTTGTACGCAAATGTGTATCGGCTTGGTTGAAAGATGAACGACTTTTGACTTTGTCATAGTAGACGATAGAGGCGCATAGTAAAGGACAATGAAGCTCAATGAACATATTGTGAAGCCAATATGTTTAGGCAACAACATTAATACCATGGTATTAAGCTCCAACATCCGACAACTGTAGGTCCGCAAGACCAACTTTAGAGTTAGTGTTAACAAAGGTAGTGGTTGGGTTGCAATTAGACACCTTCACATGATCTAAATTTTTTCAAGCGTATTGTGTTTTCAGATAGAAAGATATCGTCTTTGTTGCGAGTAACAACAATCCCTAGAAAATGACCTAAGTCACTAATGGTAAACGCCAAATTAAACAAGTGATCATGTGATGTAACAAATTGCTAGCAGATTTGGCAAGAATAACTTGATCTGTATAAAGTTAAAGATTAGTTGTATCGTGAACATGTCGATAAGTAAATAGAGATGAGTTGAACCGGCTGCTATCAAAGGCAATAGTCACCGTGTAGGCAAAGAACAATGCACGAGGAGCATGCTTAAGACCATGCAAAGACTTTTGAAGCGACAAACATAACTAACGCGCCATAAGCTATGTGACATTGTGGATGATGAGTATGTGACACGATAAACACATGTACATATTTATTTATTTGTTTAATTACCTTTTATTTTTCAGTTACAATTATAACTTAGTAGTCTTTGACATGCATCATAAAACAAAGGTTAAAACTTAAAACCCAACCCATGTCCCTTGTCTACGATTTACACAAATTACCTCTGATATTGATCATGAAGAGACCTATTAATATGAGTTACCTAAAAGAAATTATTATGAAACCTCTTATCGTTGTGATAAGATTGGTATAATAAAATGCTTTAAACATCATGGGGCTAGAGAAATTGTATGTTTGTAATGCTTGTGATCTCAAAAAAAAAAAAACTTAAATTTTTTTTGAACGGAAAACTAAATCACCGGATAAGCATCCAGGAATGCCCTCAATCGAGCAAATGCATCCCCTCCTCCATAATGGTCAGAGTTGGATGCATATCCGGGCCACCAAGCCACCAGTTCTGGGGAAAACTCACCCGCCCGAAGGCCTACTGCGGTAAAACCCGGTTCGGCTCGGTTTTAAACTGGCGACATCCGGAGAGGTCTAGTTCTAAACTTCATTGCCACCACCAATGTCCTTTAAAGTGATGCTAGTGAGAGTTGAACTTGGAACCTCCAGTAGAGAAACCAAATAACTAACCACTAGACCAACTAAAAAAAACTTAAATAATTTAAAATAAAGTTAACTACTGTTTTCGTCCATGTGGTTTGTCAAAAATCACTATTTCAGTCCATTAGTTTAAAAATTGCGATTTCAGTCCCTGTGGTTTCACTTTGGTAACAATTTCAGTCCATGTGGTTTCACTTTCGTAAGCATTTCAATCTATTTATTCTGTAAGGCTGTAAGTACAGAGACTGAAATGGTGACGAGGTTGACTGAAACGGTTACGAAAGTGAAACCACAGGGACTGAAATCGCAACTTTTAAACTAATGAACTGAAATAATGATTTTTAACAAACCACATAGACCAAAACAGTAATTAACTCTTTAAAATAAAACCTCAATTTTGAACATCATGAGGGAACGCATATCCTCCTCCTTTCAATATATTATTTTCACTTGGCACAAACGACAATAAAATATGAAACATTTTTAATTTGAAAAACAGTGGAGGCAATAAGTAGCACTTTATCTTTCATCACAAAAATAAATGAGTTACCTAATGAGGCTATCACAATAAATACCCCTTTTAAAAATAATTTCTTTTTATTTAATCAGGCTATCACAAAAAAGTACTTTTTTCTAAAAAAAATATTGTTACTTTTGTTTAAAAAGTTGAATACGAAAACCGAATCTAATTAGCCGTTGGAATTAAATTGTAATTTGGATTAATCGTTTTTTTGAGTAGTGTATGATTATCCATTTATCTTTTCTTGTAAAGCATGTTGACATTCATTGTAGATTTGAATAAAATAATAATAAAGGAGCTTTAGCAAACTTTTATTCAAATTTAAACAAGGTCAAAGCATATCCCATGTATGTTACACACTCACACTTAAACTAAAAAACATTATAGAGAAATATTTACCCGGATTAGGTTCAAAATACAATGGCTTTTAAAATAAAAAAAGTGGACAAAGTCTCCTAAAAATAAACCTACTACAAAAAAAACCCTAAACACCCATCACCACCCAAAAACCTAACCCCCCCCATCACCCACCCAATTTTATTTTTTTTGCCCGGGGGTGGGGGGTGAGGGTTTAGGTTTTTAGGTGGTGGCGGGGTTTAGGTATTTTTTTTTTTTTGGGAGGGGGAAGGGGGTGGGGGGTTAGGTTTTTTTAGGTTTTTGGGGGTGGGGTGTTAGGTTTTTAGGGGGTTTTTTGGTGTGGTATAGTTTTTCATTTCATTTTTTTTTTGCGGCGGGGGGGGGGGGGGGCTTAGGTTTTTGGGTGGTGATGGGGTGGGTGTTTAGTTTTTGGGTGATGGTGTAGTGAGTTTAGGTTTTAGGTTATTGGTTTTGGGTGATGGTGTAATCGTTATACATATCGTTATAACATAACCAGATTGTTGAAACTTGTGAGACCATTGTATACCACAACTTGAAAGTGTAAAGGCTGAAAGTGTTAAGATTGGAAGTCCGCAGATCAAGACTTAGTTAATCAGGCAACAATCACTGGCGACACACTCAGTGTCATGAGGAAGGTGTTATGATTGTAGTTCCAGTTCGAGACCTGATTGGTAAGCATGACTTTTAATAATACCGTTTTAGTTGACAGTTTTAACTTTGTATTTTATACCAGTTCCTATTATTTCAGTCTTTTATAATCCTTGAGCTAATGAGTAAAGCTTTGGTTTATCTTATATAAGATATGTTATAGGTTTTTTAAAGTTATAGACTATAGTCATTTCTAAGTGATATTAAAACTCAACTTTAACATCTATCATGTTGATGTCTTTTATGTTAATGTACGTGTAAGAATGTCTTGGACTTGATAATATAGCCTAGACATCTCACCATCTATAGTTATTCTGTTCAGTTCTTCAAATTTGTTTAATCTTTGACAATGTTTTATATACACGTTGGACATTTGACCCACTATGTAATTGTAGCACTGAGTGGAGGGGTTTTTTTGGTGAGATATAGTTTTTCATTTCTTTTTTTTTTTGCGGCCGGGGGGGGGGGGGGGGGAGGGTTTAGGTTTTTGGGTGGTGATGGGGTGGGGGTGGGTGTTTAGTTTTTGGGTGGTGGTGTAGTGAGTTTAGGTTTTAGGTTATTGGTTTTGGGTGATGGTGTAATCGTTATACATATCGTTATAACATAACCAGATTGTTGAAACTTGTGAGACCATTGTATACCACAACTTGAAAGTGTAAAGGCTGAAAGTGTTAAGATTGGAAGTCCGCAGATCAAGACTTAGTTGATCAGGCAACAATCACTGGCGACACACTCAGTGTCATGAGGAAGGTGTTATGATTGTAGTTCCAGTTCGAGACCTGATTGGTAAGCATGACTTTTAATAATACCGTTTTAGTTGACAGTTTTAACTTTGTATTTTATACCAGTTCCTATTATTTCAGTCTTTTATAATCCTTGAGCTAATGAGTAAAGCTTTGGTTTATCTTATATAAGATATGTTATAAGTTTTTTAAAGTTATAGACTATAGTCATTTCTAAGTGATATTAAAACTCAACTTTAACATCTATCATGTTGATGTCTTTTATGTTAATGTACGTGTAAGAATGTCGTGGACTTGATAATATAGCCTAGACATCTCACCATCTATAGTTATTCTGTTCAGTTCTTCAAATTTGTTTAATCTTTGACAATGTTTTATATACACGTTGGACATTTGATCCACTATGTAATTGTAGCACTGAGTGTAGTGCTTCTGTCATTTAACAAATGATGATAAAAGAATATCATATGAATATACGAACACGTATGTTTAGGCAGGATTTGTTACGTTTGCATCTCTTTAAGAACATGGTCGTGATAGGTGTTCGTGGAGACGCATCATTAAGGTCAAAGACTTTTAGAAGTATGGTACTGTTTGTTTTTTATTCTTACTTTACGAGCTTAGTTTCTTAGTGTTTTTTGGGTGGTCTTTGATGTGATACTTGTTCATGTTATACGTTTTAGCAAAGGTACAACTTTTAGGTATGCACATTCTAATTTGACTTCTATGTGTGGTTTATGACTCTACCGGGAGCCTTATTGGAAACACCATCTCTATCCATGGGAATAGAATTCAGAATTGCCTACATTCCACCTCCTAGATCCACCAATAGCTTCGCTATGAGGGAGATTCTACTTGGTATGTTGTATGTATTTAGTACCTGTATTACATACTTAGGGTGTTGGGGGTGTACATCGAGTAGGGCTTATGGGTTGCTTGGGTTTATCGGGAACATTGATGTCGGGTCGCGAGTAGGGGTAGAGGTAGAGGTAGTAGTCAACGATTTGGGTAGGGTTAATTGTGTGTGTTTGTGACCGTCGAGCTTGGAAGACGATGTAGGGGGGGTTCACAAGAACCCTGGCACAGGAATAGAGGGTTCCGACGGATGGATACCTCTTGAGAGAATTAAGGTGTGAACCGATAATTTAGTAGATCAAAGAATAGGAACATTAATTGGGAGGATTGGTGTAAGCTTGTGTTTTGGCAGCCTCGTTTTGAGGCGTGTCTGCGTTTTTAATGAAGTTAACTTTTCAAAAAAAATCTTTTATTAGCATGTGATGACGTATGTACCAACAATAATAAAAGATGTGTATACAACTCTAAAATTAATAACAAATTAATAGTTTCACAGTAGAAGACATGGGGTAATAGAGTAATTTGAAGTGTGGCTTTCTATTTTGCTTAGCTGGAAACATATATAAATGAAACGAGGCAGTGAAAGTCTTAAAAGCTCCACTGAGAGCGACATTCAACTATTTAATTATTTCTTTTTAACATTTAATCTGGGGCCCATTTATTTATATTTATCTTAATTATATATTTTTCCCATTTTGGTTTATTAAATTTTCAAATTTACGAAGTCTAATATATTGCATATACTCAAAACGTTAAAAGTGAATCGATCCACGTCTGGAAGGATGACAATTACAAAGAATTTTTTTTTATGTTTTAAAATTGTTAAAAATGCACTTTTTGTATTTTATAAAATTAAGAAGCTCGTTTTCTTTGTATATCATCTTTCAAATAAATTAAAAGGTCAATGATAACTAGAATAAATTTGTTTTTGTAGTAAAAGTGGAGCATAATAATTATATTTTCATATGTGTAAAATATTTTTTTGAACGACAAATTTGGGTCATTGACGGACTGTTAGAGTATCATCGTGTCACTCGCAGAACCACCTGATCATATCTATCTTCAGTAGACAATAATTTCTATACACCAATTCGGGAGGAAATTCAAATGCTTAGCTGTAAAATAATTTGATTTCAATGAATTCCACAATAAAGTGCATATTTAAACAATGATGTAGCTTTTATTTTAATAATATTGTCGGGAAGAATTATGAGCCTAGAATATAAAGAATAGCGAACATTTAAAAGAAAAGAAAAATAAATGAGATGTAACAGAAATAGAACACGTATATAATATGTTTTGTTGATCTTTCAAAAAAAAAAAAAAACAGAAATAGAACACTTTTGGAAAACTCCATGATATGTATATTATTAAAAGAGTAAACTTCCGTTTTGCTCCCTGTGATTTGGTCATTTTAACGGTTTTGCTCCAATAGTTTAAAAATAGTCATTTTCCTCCCTGATCTATCGAGTTTGTCGCCAGTTTGCTCCCTAATCTTTCGAGTTTGTCGCCAGTTTCCTCCCGGACGGAGTTAGAGGCTGGGAGCAAAACGAAGATAAGTTAGAAAAATCAGGGAGGAAAATGACTATTTTTAAACTATTGGAGCAAAACCGTTAAAATGACCAAACCACATGGAGCAAAACGGAAGTTTACTCTTATTAAAATTCAATAGATTTGTAAACTTTCATCTAATAGAATAAAATTTAAGTTAATCTATTTGATGGAAATGAAGAGATTTTAATTTCTTTTTAGCCGAGTAGGATTTGCAATTCAAAAGAGGGTGGCGGCGCAGCTTGTTGCCCGTCTACCAACCCATGATTTGTAATTTGCTCTAACAATATATATAAAAGTCTCCATCTCAAATTGGAATAAAAAAAAAATGACATTATGAAATGAAATCTGAATTTAATTATCTCTTAATTTATCAATCAAACAAAATAAGAAATAAATTCATATTTTATTTCTATCAAAATCTATTTTTATATGTGTTTTCTTAGCGACAAATTTCTTTTATCTCTGTAGTCAGTGAGACTTGAGCCCCCTTTCAATGTGTTTAAAGCCTTTATTTTGCCAATGGATCACTACTCCAAAAATAATTTTATATGTGAATTAACCCAAAACTATTTTCGTCATACATCGACTTTAATTCATTCAGTTGAACTTATCTATAAATCAATTAGCGCGTTTACAAAACATTTAAAAAATGTAAAACAAATAATAAGTACGGAAATAACATTTCTTTTATTTGTTTTCATGCTTTGATTTATGTCTTTTAATCCAAAATGTAATGTAATTATAAGATACAACAATAAACCAAAATACTAGATAATATGATAAACCCGACAACAACAAATATGGTTACACTAGGGATGACAAATGAACTCGAACCCAAGAAATAAATGTTAAATCCCAAACATTCAGATATGAAATTAGTTCTAAAATTTTTTGCTATTATGAAATAAGAACGATATTAGATAATACCCAACCAGATTATCAAAACGTAAATACCAGTTTATACAAACAATACTTGTAAACATCTATTATTATTTTTTATTTATATTCACCTATATATAATAGAGCAATATACTAATCTATTCACTACTAGTTTAAGATCCCGCGAGTTTCGCGGGTGGCTTAACACAAACATATAAGACAAACAAAAGTCAACTTTGTTATGTCGAGAAACATCGTCCTTTCTAGAGATGAGCTCGGTACCTATGTCGAAAATCGCCAAATTTGATATGGGTATCAAAAATTGCCAAATATGGGTACCGGTACCGAAAAAGTTCGGTACGGTACCGGTACCACTATTTGTATGTAAAATTCGGTAAAATACTGCTACCGTACCGACCCGAATATACAGGTACTGAAAACGCCAAGAAGTGAGTACCAAAAAAATTGGATACGGGAAATTTGATACCGGAACCAAGTACGAAATGCTCATCTCTAGTCCCTTTCTTCACTTGTGACATAACCGAAGTCCGATCTAAGATGTAAAGTCCAAAGCCTTCCACCTAAAACACATCAACCAAATTTTAGAAAAAAAAACACCAACTTTTAAATTCCCTAAAATCATTGGGGTAGGCTAAATGTACCCCCTCTTATTACTTTTTATACCCCCCTTCCATAAAATCACATTAAAACTTGTAATATTTACCCCCTATACAAATTATCATTTTAAAAAATATTCTCTTTGTTACAAAATAAATTCAAAAGCGTAAAAAAAGATTACAGACGTTTTTTTTAATTGTTTTTTAATTTTTATTTAAAAAAACATATTTTTTTAAAAGTTCTCGGATATTGTTTTTAAAGACACTTTTCAAATAGTATTTTGATTATGCTTTTTTATTGAACATCTTTATAAATAAATACTAACATTTATTTATAAAAAAACAATAAAAAATGTTTTGAACTCTCTTTTAAAAAAAATCTATATTATGTTTTTCCCTCGTCTAGTTTATACTTTAAAGATCTTACTTTTATATTTTTTAGTACTTTAAATGTGTTTATAAAATAATTAACAATTTTTATTTATTAAAAAATAAAGTTTTTTCTTTTAAAATAGTGTTTATAGCCCTAGCACATATTAATCATTCAAACCATCTATGTAAGTGAACAAATAAACAATAGGTTCTAAAATAATTTTATCAAACTATAAATTAACAATCTATATAAGTTCAAATTTAATTAGTGTAAGGAGTATGTTATAAAGAAGTTAAAAGCAGTTTAGGACTTTCGATCGAAGTGAACACTTTAAAAAATATGTTTTTAAATTAATATAAAAAACAAACAAAAATTTTGAAAAAAAAAACGTCTACAATATTTTTTTACACTTTTGAATTTGTTTTGTAACAAAAAGAATACTTTTAAAAAATATGACATGTATAGGGGGTAAATATGATAAGTTTAAATGTGATTTTATGGAAAGGGGGGTATAAAAAGTAACAAGAGGGGGGTACATTTAGTAGCCCCCAAATCATTCTTGAAAAAATCACCTTTATGTTCTTCCCATAATTGTGGACGAAAAAATATAAATGATTTATGAATTATACATACTTTATGAAGCACTAAATTAAGACAAATTTGTTCGACATACTTCAAATGGGAATCAAAGTGTTCAACTGCAATAGTTTTGACATGCTGGTAGTTACTACTATTAATTAAGTGGCAAAAAATATAAATGATTTATGAATTATTCATACTTTATAAGCTATTTCCAGGCATAAAGTGGCAAAATGGCAGGTAAAGTGAGTTGTATAATGAATCAAATTTCCTGGTAAGTTCCGGTACATGCCAAAATAGGTCAGCTTGGGCTGACCCGAAACATATTTTGCCATAAATTTCAAATTGTTAAAATGAAAATTAGCGTATCAATTATTGTTACAAAAATAATGCCATTTCAATAACGATCTAATATAATTAACAAAATGATTAAGGAGTTTTATAAACCAAAAATACACAATTTTTGACCCGTTTAACTGTGACTTGTTTTTTTATTTAACCTGTTTAGCTTGTTACTTTGTTTTTGTAATACGTAACACGAATCGAAAACCATCCACCACTTGTAGGCACAATGACCAAAGTGAAACACCATCTCTAAAACTTAACATGAATCGACCCATTCACCATTCCAGAATCCCTTTGTAGGCACAATGACTAAAGTGAAACACCCACCACTTTACACATACAAATGTAAGCGTCTGGCAGTCTGCTAAACCAAATTTTCTATTTATTCACATAACATATTTATCTTATCAGACGCATATGGCCATACAAGTATGAGGCTTTACACTTGGTGCTAGTGCTGACTGGTGTTGCATAAATAGAATGAAAAGTAAGGTTGACTACTGAAGGCAAAGATAATAACTAAATCAAAATTTTAGTATTAAAAAACTGACAACTAATGTAATTACCAAAGAAATCACTTGGTGCTTACCAAAGAAATTACAGAAAATAAAACCTCATTAACACACTAAATCACACATTTAACCCTATATACGCACATTAAAACTATCATAATGGGGTTAACGTGCAAACTGTATCAAACAGTAACCCCTAAATAAAATTATAATTTTTCAAAGATTTACAGTCACTGGATACATATTATCTAAAACACTGGAAACTTATCATTACACAACACAAAACTGTGAATACTCATAACTGAAATTAACAGAGAAAGTAGTGGAAATTAGGTTTAATTTCTCTATTAGATGAAACATAACGATTTGATTCGCAAATAAATCATTAAGAATAACACAAGTTATTTTGTATTTCAATAGTGTGAACAGAAATCAGGATATGACTATAAGTATCATTCATTTGCTAAAACATGCTAGGTGGTAAAGACTTGAGAATGTGGTTGGTGATAGGGATGAGCTTGGTACCAACCGGCACCGAAAATACCGGTATCAAAGATCCCAAAAAATGGGTACTGGTACCGAAAATACCTGGTACGGTACATTTCGGTACCGGTACGAACCGATATTTGAATAAAAAATCCGGTAATTACCGGTGCCGAAAATGCAAAAGGTCAGTAGTACCGAAATTTGAGTCGGTTCGGGAAATTTCGTACTGGTTTCGAACTGGTACCCGGTACCATTTGCTCATCCCTAGTAGGCGAACTTCTAACCCATTTGGCTTCCTTAACCTGTTTTCTTTATAGCAAAACTTCTTTTTATGTTACTACTTTGACTCGTTAGAAATAGAATACCACTCAAAATGATCAAATTTCACTTTCCCATGTATGGGTTGAATTCACATCTCCGTTCCTAGCTAATGCCTAACAATTTACATCCAAATTTGTAACTCAAATCTGTCTTTGACTTTCATTTGCAGATAATAAGTTTGACAAACCATGAGCCGGTGAGATTCTAGGGCTTCAAAAAGTTTATGCTTGACAAATGTACCATTTATCCACTCAATATTCATCTAAAATGTCAAACAGCTTATAAGGTATGTGTAATAAGAAAACATTAATTGATTTAACTTAAAAATTTCATAACAATTATATTGAAAACCCAATATTAAAAACTTATTAGATGTTAACTTACTTCAATAGCTTGAAACCCTTGCTCAGCAACCCGTTTGATATAACAGATTCTGATAGGCGAATGGAAATTCCTGAATCAATAATATCACCATTCACAGACGCTTTAATAATTTCAACAAATCTAAGAACAACACACAACAAATATCTAGATCAAAATGTAGTTGAAGGTACCTGAGGGGAAGGATAGATAATCAAAATACACATTGGTGGCTATTTCTTGAACACACACAAAACAAAAATCTTGATCAACACATAGGAAAGAAGTAATGGTATGCAATTAGCAGAGCTGATTACAAAGAAAATTAGATTATAAAAAGCCATGTATTTTATAAAATGGAGAGCTTCTTACCTTTACCATTGCTGGTGTCCTTGTCACATCCACAAACACCTTTATGTCACATACGAACCAACATCTCAATCGTAGCAGTCACCTAAAATAAGATGTTCTTCAATAATTGATTCATGATAATAATCCTAAATCAAACAATCTATCAAATTAAACAATCTGGTATAGAAAACACATTGAATTAAAGAAGAAACAGAGAAAAATTACCCGTCAAAGAAGCCGGAGGCTGATAACTTCAGAGATATTAACACCCTTGCTTGACGTGGTATGTTTCAGTGATGGCACACAATAAGAAAGCGTTAATAGGGACCAAGAATGGAAGGGGTGATTCAAAAAAAATATCACATAACAGAGATCTAGGGTTTCATTCTAAAAAACTGAACCGTATTTCTTAACATAAGCTCAAATACGTTTCAAAAACAATTTACATCAGCAAATATTAGAATAAATCATCTTCTGCGTATCAATATGTAACACCAAGAAAGTGCAATTATCGGGAAAAACAACGAAAAATCTAACCAACAACTAAATGACTTCATCTTCTAGACTAAATTAGTGCTTAAAAGGTTACCTGTAATCAAGTCAGATCGGCGATGCTCGTTTATTGCAGTTCCTCCTCCATCTTCTTCCGATTTCGCCTCACTCGACACCCGGTAAATTAGGGTTTCCACTCTCAATCTCATTCTCTTCCTCTTCTTTCACAGCAGTTTCAATCTGACTCTTAAAAAATCCCAACTGAGAAGCCCTAATAACATCATCGATGAATCATCGACTATCTTAACACTATTCTTATCACACAAACATACAATTAAATTAGACGCATATGAACCTAAAAATTCAAGAAAAACAAAATAATGAATCAGAGATCGATGAATTACCAGATCGGAGCACTAAATAAGTCCCTCAAGGTGAGAGTCGTTCTTGATATTTAGTCGGTGAAACTGAATGCGACCACTCCGTGGAAGAGAGTCCGATTCATTGAAGAAGCAATAGATGAAACAAACGACCCAGAGGATTGATTGAGAGATGAATCGGCAAGGTGAAATACAGATTTAGATCTAGGGTTTTTATTTGAAATAGGATTGAGAAAGGAAGTATTCATGTTTATGGAAACAAAAGATGAGATATAACGCAGTGTGAAGGAGAAAGAGCGTCTCTTATTTTGCCGCTCAAATGAAAAGAATATGTATCGTAAGAATCACACGTGGCAATTAGTGGATTAAAATTATGCCAAGTGGCACTAAGTTGTTTTGTTTTAATATAGATAATAGATTGGCCTCTAATAATCCATACTAGACGTCATTGGCCATTGATGTCGCAACCCCCGTCCCCTTAACAAACCCGGGAACGGGCGGCCGCGGCCAGTTTCGGTGGTATCTGTTGTTTTATCCATTTTGGCAGCGGAATTTACATCAGGACCGTAGTTAGGAAATATTTTATCAGAGTAAAATACCACGCTTTTAATATATTAAACAAATGGGATAAGACCCAAGTTTTAAGTACACACATTTCCATAGGGATACACCATATTTTATTTAATAAAAACATCTATTTATTTTTAGGTAACTTTATTGCCACTTTTCCAAGCCTTCAGTGCTGTCCAGCTGGCTTCTATTTGGCTTTCACATTTTGTTACCTGAAACGCGTTTAAAAATATTTTGTCAGTGGGAAATACTGGTGAGTGAATCCCAGTTTAATCAAGTTTTAATAAAAACCATTGTGCAGTATTGAGGGCGGTCTCGCAATTACATTTGTTTCCAAGTCATATCAATTACCACCCACGGTACTGTCAACCCGACTTGTGGAAATGTTACCCCTCGCAAGGCAGTAACAAATTTTGTATACAAAATCCCAACATACCGACGATAATTGTATCCTTACAAATACTCAATAACTGCTTAATATCTAATTAACTGTGTGAGGTTTTGTAAAAACAGTTAACAAAAAGGAGATTACTCACATTGCTGTCTTAGATTATTCTTTAGGGTTTCCTGGTGACAATCTATAAATTACACAAATGCACACGTGTTAGTATAATAACCCATTTTAACATTAGTAATATCCTCCCCGAGACGGCATTCCAACGACTACGTCGGGCAGAACCACGACAGCCGTTACGGAACCCTAGATCAATCGGGCAGAGTATCTAATACGTATCCAGGGGTTATGATACTTACAACGGAGCAGAACTTCGTTATTTAGGGGGGTATTATACCCGAGTATAGTGCCTACTATGTGAAAATTGAGAGAGAAATAAAGATTTGGGACGAACAGACTGAAGATCCGATGCGTGCAATTTATAGGGCTGATTCTTGGGTTCGTCGCGCCCCGCGTAAGCTTCGGCTTAGGTCTACGCGGCCCGCGACATAGGGGCGTAGACCTTAGCCTTGACCGGTCACCACCCCTAGCCTTGACACAATCACGACACGTGTCGGCTCAGGGTTTCGCCGCGTTGATGATCGCTCGCGGCCCGCGTAAGATTCCTAAGGGGTCTACGCGGCCCGCGACAGCCCCAAAAATTTGATTTTTAATTAATTTTAATAATATTAAAGGTATTCGGGGTCCGTTTTCACGTATGGGGGATATTTTAGGACATATTGGGATATTTTAAATATTTTTAGGGTGTCGGAAAATATTTCGAGGGTGTCGGTTTATTTTAGGGTTGTTATATCCTCCCCACCTTGTTTCAGAGCTCGTCCTCGAGATCTACTGGAACAAGTGTGGATATTTTCTTTGCATTTCTGATTCAAGCTCCCATGTATACTCTGTTCCTCTTTTGGAGTCCCATTTCATTTTAACCAGAACTAATCTCTTATTCTTGAGGTTCTTGACTTTCCTGTCTTCAATTTGTAGAGGCCTCTCTACAAACTTTAACTGTTCGTTTACCTCTATGTCCTTTAGAGGCACTACAAGTGATTCATCAGCTAAGCATTTCTTGAGATTAGATACATGAAATACATCATGTATTCCTGCCATTTCCTTTGGCAGTTGTAGCTGATAGGCTACAGATCCTATTCTTCTAGTAATCTCAAAAGGTCCAACATACCTGGGACTTAGCTTTCCTCTTTTGATGAATCTTACCACTCCTTTCCAAGGAGAGACTTTTAATAATACCTTGTCTCCTACTTGAAATTCCAATGGTTTACGTCTGTTATCAGCATAGCTCTTTTGTCGATCACGTGCTGCTTTCAGTCGTTCCTTGACTTGAATGATCTTGTCGGTTGTTTCTTGCACTATTTCAGGTCCAGATAGTTGTTTTTCCCCAATTTCTCCCCAACAGACTGGGGTTCGACACTTTCGTCCATAAAGTGCTTCGAATGGTGCAGCATTGATACTTGTGTGATAACTGTTATTATAAGAAAATTCTATTAATGGTAAGTGATCGTCCCAATTACCTCCGAAATCAATTACACAAGCTCTAAGCATGTCTTCCATTGTCTGAATTGTCCTTTCACTTTGTCCGTCTGTTTGAGGATGATTGGCTATGCTTAGATTTAACTTGTTTCCCATTGCTTTTTGGAAACTTGCCCAAAAATGAGAGGTAAAAGGGTTATCCCTATTAGACACAATTGATAAAGGTATTCCATGTAATGAAACTATTTCATTTACATATAATTTAGCTAACTGTTCCATATTGAAAGTTTCCTTCATTGGTAGGAAATGAGCTGACTTAGTTAGCCTGTCTACAATCACCCAGATTGTATCATTACCTTTCCTGGTTTTGGGTAATTTGGCAACAAAATCCATTGTTATCAATTCCCATTTCCATACAGGCATTTCTAACTGTTGCAGCAATCCTGAAGGTTTCTGATGTTCAGCTTTAACTTGTGAACAAGTTAAACATTTAGAAACATAAGCTGCTATATCCTTTTTCATTCCTATCCACCAGAATTTTTTCCTTAAATCCTGGTACATTTTATCATTTCCTGGATGCATTGTATACTTAGATTTATGGGCTTCTTCTAATATACGATGACGTAGGTTTCCTAATTTAGGTATCCACATTTTTTTCTTATTGAATCTCCAAATTCCATATGTTCCTTGTTCTAACTTCTTAATCATTCCTTTTAATTTTTCAGTATCGTCCTTGATTACTGATCTTTGTGCTTTTCTAATTTGTTCATTTAAATATACTTGTAGATTTAATTTAAGAGAACGTACCATTTTTGACTTTTCATGATACTTTTGACTTAAAGCATCAGCCACTACATTTGCCTTTCCTGCATGATATTGGATATTACAATCATAATCACTAAGAATTTTGCATCCAGCGTCTTTGTCTCATATTCAACTCTTTTTGCCCAAAAACATATCTTAAACTCTTATGATCAGTGAATATGGTAAACTTACTACCATAAAGGTAATATCTCCAAATCTTAAGGGCAAAAATTATAGCTCCTAATTCCAAATCATGGGTTGAATAATTCTCTTCATGGTTCTTAAGTTGTCTAGACGCATATGCTATAACCTTTTGTCATTGCATTAACACACATCCATAACCTAACTTGGAAGCGTCACAATAGACTACAAAGTCTTCAGTTCCTTCTGGTAACGCTAGTATGGGTGCGTGGGTTAATCTTTGCTTAAGAATTCTAAAGGCTTCTTCTTGTTTTGGTCCCCATTCAAACTTAATGGATTTACAGGTTAGCTTAGTTAAGGGAATGACTATTCTAGAAAAATCTCGAATAAATCTTCTATAATAACCGGCCAATCCTAAGAAACTTCTAACCTCGGTTGGTGACTCAGGGGTTTTCCATTTAGTAATTGCCTTGATCTTTGTGGGATCTACATGAATTCCTTCATGATCGACTAAATGTCCAAGAAACTGTACCTGTTCTAACCAAAACTCGCACTTTGAAAACTTAGCATAAAGTTTTTCTTTTCTTAATAAACTTAAAAATGCGTGCAAATGCTTTGCATGATCCTCTTTACTTTTAGAATAAATGAGAATATCATCAATAAAAACAATTATGAATTTATCCAAATATTGCTTACATATTCAATTCATCATGTCCATAAATGCGGTTGGGGCATTGGTTAAACCAAATGGCATGACAGTAAATTCATAATGGCCATACCTTGTTCTAACTGCGGTTTTAGGAATGTCCTCTTCTTGTACCTTTAATTGATGATATCCTGACCTTAAATCGATTTTTGAGAAAAATCGAGCTCCTTGCAGTTGATCGAACATATCATCGATCCTCGGTAATGGATACTGATTCTTAATCGTGACCTTGTTCAATTCACGGTAGTCGATGCACATACGCATCGATCCATCTTTCTTTTTTACGAATAAAATTGGTGCTCCTCATGGCGATGAGCTTGGCTGTATGAATCCCTTCTCCAATAATTCGTCTAACTGTTTCTTCAGTTCCTGCATTTCTGCTGGTGCCAAACGGTAAGGTGCTTTGGCAATTGGTGCTGTTCCTGGTAGTAGGTGGATTCTGAATTCAACTTCCCTGTCTGGCGGTAGTCCTGGCAATTCTTCTGGAAAGACATCTGAAAACTGGGATACTACTGAAATATCTTTTAGTTCTTTTCTTTTAGTGTTAGTGATTATAGAAATCAAATACACTATAGATCCTTTTCTTATATAGCTTGCAGTTTTCATCACAGAGATGAATTTAGTGGATCTAGAGGGCTTATCTCATTTAATTGTGATCTTTTCACCTTTTGGTGAATTTACTTGAATTGACTTTTTATCACATAAAATACTGGCTTTATTGGCTATTAACCAATCCATTCCTAATACAACATCAAATCCTGCCAGATTCATTGGGTAAAGGTTTGCCATAAACTTTTGATTTAAAAATTCTATTCTTGCTTCCTGCAAGATTTCCGAAATCCTAATAGTTTCCCCATTGGCTGTCTCTACTAGACATTCTTGTGAGAGTTTAGTTAATGGTTGATTTAAGAGTTTGCAAAATGAAGTATTAATAAAACTTTGGTTTGCACCAGAGTCAAATAATACTTTAGCAAAAACATCATTAACTACAAATGTACCGGCTATAACGTCCGGAATCATTTTGGCTTCCTCTGCCATCAGAACAAATGCTCTAGCATTTTTAGTGTTCTTGTTGCCCATGGTTGGAACTAGTTTCGGACAGTTGGGCTTGATGTGACCTTTTTCTCCACAGTTGAAGCACAGTCCATTACTAGATTTCCTCCTGCAATCTTCTTCCTTATGTCCTGGTGCCTTGCAGAAATTGCAGTAAGTGGAGCATTTTCCCGAATGCTACTTCTTGCAGGCCTTGCAGTAGGGCGCAGAGGTAGAACCTATATTCCTACGGTTGGAATTCCCAGAACAGAATTCTTGGGTAAGCCTTTGGGCTAGGTTCCTTCTCTGGTCTTCTTCTCGAGTACGCACTAACTCATCTGTCAAGGTGTTGGCTAGTTCTACAGCTTCTTCTATAGTTTGAGGTCTAGTTGCCTTGACTACATGTCTAATTTCCCCGATTAATCCCCAGATGTATCGGGAGATTAATACCGGTTCAGGTGATGCAAGGGTTGTCACTATTCTAGCATATTCAAATAATGTAGTAGTATAACCCTTACTATCTACCCCGGTCATTCTAAGGTTTAAAAACTTATTCGCTATCTGTTCCTTTTCATTGGGAGGGCAGAATTTCCTTTCTACCATATTTTTAAATTCCTCCCATTCCATGTTGTATATCCTATCACTTCCTCTTGACTGGAGGATAGTGTTCCACCATTCTAAGGCTGAGTTTTTAAACAGATTGGAAGCAAACATTATCTTGTCCTCTTTCGCATACTTGCTTATTTTCAGAACAACCTCAGTCTTTTCTATCCAGCTCAGAGTTGCAATGGGTCCTTCATTGCCCGGGAATTCTATTGGTTTGCAGGACCAGAATTCTTTATAAGAACAACCATAAGGCATGGTTATTCTTCTTTTGGGAATGGGCACTTGAAGTACGGGTCCATTGTTTACGCTGTGTTCTGGTTCAGTTGGTCGCTTACTGCTATGCTTACTTTTATTATCCGCTTCCTTAACAGTTTGAAAAATAAATGGCATCGCATCTATTATTCCTTGTGCCACTATGTGTTGGATGGCACTGTTATCCACTTGATTTCCATTGTCATTGTTGTTTGGATTCTCATTAATCGGGTTATTGTCGTTCTGGTTTTCATTGTTCAGATTTTCCTGGTTCACTTCGTTGTCCATCTGAATTTTAAACATTTACCACATATTAATATCACAAAATAATATTTAATATAGCCGATCACATGACACGCATTTTGGTCAAAAGCGTCGATCTTTGCGACTTTACTCTATTTTTTTTATATAATATGCATCTACTACAAACCGATACTGGAATTAAAATTACAATACCGACATAAATTTAAAGTTACACTACTAATAGTAGGCATCCGTAGTTTTTTTTTCATACACATACACACATGTATTATTATTATTATTATATTATTATTATTATTATTATTATTATTATTATTATTTCTACCATCTCCACCATCATTTTCAAGGATATGGATTCATCCAGAAATCCATATTGCGCTCGTCGTACTTCCAGACGAGTCGCTCTCCCACCTGTCTTATCCTTTCACTATTCTCTAAAATTTCCTCACCAAATGTCCTAAGTTCTTGTACGTTTTCTGCACTCATTGGGGGTGCAGGTTCTAGGACTGGGTTCGGAATCTGGGGTGCGGGTTCCTGGTATGGGGGTGTGGGTGCTTGAAACGGGTAAGGATTCTCTAAAATCTCCCTAATGTATACATCGTTATCATAATAGGGATCTATAGGGTCCAAACCTGGGTATGCTCCTAGATTTGGTGTGGTACCCGAGGAAAATCCACAGTCATCCTAATCTAACACTTTGCCGCTTTGTGTTACTTTTGATTTATCGTGACACTTTTGGATTGCTTATCAAATTTCGGGACGAAATTTCTTTCAAGTTGGGGATGATATGATAACCCGAGATTTCAAGACCTTTCCTTTACACGTCACCCATTTTACAAATCCTGTTTTACATTTTGTTGAACGTTGTACCATTAAAATCATTATAGAATGATTTAGTATTAGTTGTGTGGTGGGTTTAATGTTTGAGCACATAGGACTTTTGTCACATAGGAATTTCGCCACTCATGAGCTCGACGAAACACTAGGTGTTTCGCCAGGAGAGTGTTTCGCCACTAAGGGCTTCGGCCCAATCCTTTTCGTGGCCCAACTGTTTAATGTTATGTAATATTATAAGATGTAAGCGAAAACCCTAAACTCACTTTCGCCTATCCTCTCCTCCTTCGAAGCCGACGGCAAACACTCCTCTCGACCCGAGCCTTTCCTTCGATTCCATTTTGATCAAGGTAAGCATACTGTTCCTGTTCATCGGCTTAATGATTCGTACATGGTTCTGTGTGGTGGTGATTTTGGTATGATTATCTAGGGTTGCAATAAGTTGTGTGAATAGTTTGGAAGTATGCTTAATGTTAGTCAATAATCCATAACTGTTAAACATAAATTGATATGGCGTTGTATGTCTGTGGTGAAACATGTTGATTTGACTCGAATAGGAATTGCATCGTAATACTGTTAAGTGGTAATTAGGGATTAACGAAAACTAGGGTTTATATTGTGATACTGTTAAAAACTGTTATACGTGCTTGCACTGAAACCTGCTCTTGATCTGTAACTATTTAGCACTCTTGATCTGTAATTGTTTAGCACTTGATCTGTAACTGTTTAGCATGAGAGCCGACGAAATATAGTAGACTTTCGCCACATATGGGCCGGCGAAACATTGTAGACTTTCGTCACATATGGGCCGGCGAAACATAGTGGACTTTCGCCACATGTGGGCCGACGAAACATATGGTTGTTTCGCCATGTATGAAGACGACGAAACATAGTGGTGTTTCGTCACAACTTGCCCCGACGAAACTTAGTCTTTTGTCATGATCAGTTGTCGAAGAAACGTGGACTTTCATCAGAATGCCATCTTAACAGGACCACTTATATAGCATGTATTGTGTGTGATGTGAATGTTGTTTGCATGACTTCGAATTGCATGATGATGATCAATGGCAGAATGATTTCGTTACTTGACTTAATTTGAAAAGTGATTGTGATGTTAATTGACATTGATGATTAAACTAAACTCCATGGAAGGCTGTTGTGATAGCGTAACGGATTTCGTGATCTTTGTCAATATGAAACTAATCACACAAGATCGCACGATTTCATGACACACACATACATTCGGACCCAAATTGAATACTCAAATTACGTGACACGTTACTTAGAGGATAACAGTGCACTTATATGAATTAGGAATGATAAAATGTCAACATGTGGATAAACTAGTATGAGACCCAAACATCTATCCTATGATGTTGTATTTGTATGATATGGATTATTGGATTTCATGAACAATTGTTACAACTTGTACGATGATGTGTGTATGTCGCTCGTGTATTGTGTGTTACAATTTGCATTACGTGTTAACGAAACTAACTGTCATCGATAACCATATTAGGACTTGGTTGACCAACTGTAAACGAGTAACTAGTCATACCGAGCAAACCGAGGTGAGTTCATTTCTCTTGAGCATGTGTCCCGGTGATTGGGACAGTCATTGGGCATCCCTGAGAGGGATGGGTTTGGGTAAATCAATTGGGTATTCCTGAGAGGAATACGTCTTGTGGTAAATCTGGAATGTTGGATAATATACTCGTCCTATCACCTTTAAAGTCCCTCCGTGTTGTTTGGTTACCTGAGAGGTAACAATGTATTAGTTTGTAGCGCTACTTAGGTTTGGCACCCTCACCCCGTACCTGAGAGGACGGGTGTGAACTAATGACCTAGTCATGACCAATGCTTTGATAGGAGCATTGGAGAAAGGGCAAAATAATCAGGAGCCGTCTTGTATTCGGGATATTATCAACATTATATTCAATGGATTAAACTAATCACTTGGTAACTAACGTTTTCGTAAAACTATGAACTCACCAGCGTTGTCTGATACACGTGTGTGCATGCTCGCAGGTTATAGATAGGTGGAACATGGGAACTTGCTGTCTGGGATGCTGGAGTGGTCATGGGTCGAGATACATGGAAACTTGAAACGAGATTTGCTGATTACATACTCTTGGGATTTGGTTAAACTTTGTATTATGCTTCCGCTTAACATAACGAATTATAAATTATGATTTGTAATTACAGTTTTGTAACCCTTTATATTAATGAATGAAAGTTTATTTAAAAATCTTGTATGAGTTCAATGTAATTGGTGGCTAGATCCTGGTACGTCACACGTCCTGCGGTGTTCCCGCATGTGGTATTTTGGGGGTGTGACATTTGGCATAGGCACATCTTCTGGCATGTGGTAACGTTGCACATAGTCCCTATTGTCATCCCACCATGGGTCGTAATTTGGATCTAAGAGATTTGGTGCGGGTACCCTAGGTATCTCCTCCAGGTTGAAATCATGCATTTCTACTTGATTTTCAGGGTTTTCTATTTCCATGGGTTGGTCAGGGAATGGTGGTTGTGGTTGGGGTGCTATTATTTGTTCCAGGTTAGGGTCAGCTGCAGTGGTTGCTAATATATGGAAATTGGCTAAACCCCTATTAATCATGTCCTGGGCATGGGCATCGGTTTCTCTTTTGGCTGCTGCTAGTACTCTCTGTTCTTGCAACTTTTTCATACGTTTCCTATGCTCATGTGCTCCCCTACTGAACCATCCTCTCTTTTTCTGAAGGAATGGCTCTTTGGACTGAGCCTTAAACACGAATATTCGTTCTTCAGTATCAGCAGAGTACCCTGAGAGGGCAGGCTGAGAAGAGGCACCTTCGCTTCTAGGCGAACCAGACAATTGACGATACGCGTCGGATGGTCCTTGGTCGCTCATACTGTAAACTAACAAATAGTCAAATAACACATAACAATAAAACATAACTATGCACGTATTTCCGTAATTTATTTCCTAACAGATTGAATTTTGGTGTCAGCAGAACACTTCTGTGGCTGAATCAGTGGCTTAGCTCTGATACCACCTTTTGTCGCAACCCCCGTCCCCTTAACAAACCCGGGAACGGGCGGCCGTGGCCAGTTTCGGTGGTATCTGTTGTTTTATCCATTTTGGCAGCGGAATTTACATCAGGACCGTAGTTAGGAAATATTTTATCAGAGTAAAATACCACGCTTTTAATATATTAAACAAATGGGATAAGACCCAAGTTTTAAGTACACACATTTCCATAGGGATACACCCTATTTTATTTAATAAAAACATCTATTTATTTTTAGGTAACTTTATTGCCACTTTTCCAAGCCTTCAGTGCTGTCCAGCTGGCTACTATTTGGCTTTCACATTTTGTTACCTGAAACGCGTTTAAAAATATTTTGTCACTGGGAAATACTGGTGAGTGAATCCCAGTTTAATCAAGTTTTAATAAAAACCATTGTACAGTATTGAGGGCGGTATCGCAATTACATTTGTTTCCAAGTCATATCCAGTGTTGTAGAGATCGCTAGGCGTCAGTCGGGCGGTGGAGTACTGACTAGGGATTAATCGGGATTAATCAGGATTAATCGGATCGGAATTTATATTTATATAATTTTTAAATTTATATATATACACATACATTAATATCAATATAATACTTAAAAATAGTTCAAAATTCAAACAACTAAGTTTAAAACATAGCAAATCAAGTATTTAAACATTCAATACACACGTTAATATCAATATAATACTTAAAAATAGTTCAAAATTTAAACAATGAAGTTTAAAACATAGCAATTTAAGTATTTAAACATTCAAACATTAACATATCAGTCATGCCTTCATGGAATATGTTTTAATGGGTTAAAAACATGTTTTTTTGGGCCAGGTTGGAACTAAACAACTTGGGCCATGTATTTAATGGTTAAAAACATTTCTTTGGGCTTGATTTAAACTAAAAAAGAGTGGGCCGACTAGAAACGATTTGGCCGACTTGGACCGATTTGGGCTGCCTCGCACCGACTAGGACCGACTTGAACCGACTACCGATTAATGGTCCGACTAGCTCAAAATTAATCAGTCAACGCCCGACTAGCGCCTAGGCCCCGCCTAGGCGCCGATTAATTCCGATTTTTACAACACTGGTCATATCAATTACCACCCACGGTACTGTCAACCCGACTTGTGGAAATGTTACCCCTCGGAAGGCAGTAACAAATTTTGTATACAAAATCCCAACATACCGTTGATAATTGTATCCTTACAAATACTCAATAACTGCTTAATATATAATTAAGTGTGTGAGGTTTTGTAAAAACAGTTAACAAAAAGGAGATTACTCACATTGCTGTCTTAGATTATTCTTTAGGGTTTCCTGGTGACAATCTATAAATTACACAAATGCACACGTGTTAGTATAATAACCCATTTTAACATTAGTAATACCCTCCCCGAGACGGCATTCCAACGACTACGTCGGGCAGAACCACGACAGCCGTTACGGAACCCTAGATCAATCGGGCAGAGTATCTAATACGTATCCAGGGGTTATGATACTTACAACGGAGCAGAACTTCGTTATTTAGGGGGGGGGGGTATTATACCAGAGTATAGTGCCTACTATGTGAAAATTGAGAGAGAAAGAAAGATTTGGGACGAACTGACTGAAGATCCGATGCGTGCAATTTATAGGGCTGATTCTTGAGTTCGTCGCGCCCCGCGTAAGCTTCAGCTTAGGTCTACGCGGCCCGCGATGTAACACCCCGTGTTTTCGAGAAGTGAAAGTCAAGGTCAAAGTCAACGACCGATTTCGCGCGACTTGACCTATAGTAGATGTCTTTAATGTGTTTAATTTAGTTGTATTATGTGGAGTAAGTGTTAATAACTACAATAATCGACGTATTCCAATCGCCATCTAATCGACTTACGACTGTGAACAATAGGCAGTAACAATGCGATAAAGTTAACTAAACGATAATCGAACTATGCTAAACAAATCGAATCGAATCGAATCGAATTCGCAACTCGAACTACGTATTTTAAGTATTGTTATACGTGTGTGTGTGCCTTATGTGTTACTCTTCTGCTATGAATTGTCTTCACTAAGTAATCTCACCACTAAGGTCGCCGTCCGACCGGACTACCGTCCGACCGGATGACAATCCGAACGGATTGCTGTCCGCACGATTGACCGTCCGACCGACCGACTTGAAGGATAGAGATACTTCAATGTTTTCAAAATGCTACAACGAAAACTTCCAAAGTCAAGCCATCGTACACAAACACATTCATCTCATAGGAAGAAACAATCCACTCGAATTGTCATCCGACTGGACTACCGTCCGACCGGATGACCATCCAAATGAATTGTCATCCGCACGGATTGTCGTCTGATCGGATTACCATCCGACCGAATAGCTATCTGACCCACTCACACTTTGTATCGTTTTACGTGTCACTTATCGTTATGCTATCAATCCATTCAGGCTACCTTACTCGCTAAGCGCTCCCTTCAATCCATCAACCGCTGTGAGTATACTCGATCCCTTTTTGCTTTATGCACTTTTGGGTGTTACATACGTTACAACTATTCAAATCACATCAACACACTACTCAATACTATTTGAACGCTAACCGTTAATGCATGTTATACGTGGCTTATGAATGCTTGTTTGTTATGTTTACACATGGAATGCTGTCTACCTGCCTTAGCAACGATAGTACTATAGTTTGGACTCAGCACCCGTTCACTCGGGGGTTGTTAAGGACAATTACTTGCATGGGTTACAGTGGTAAACATGTATTGCGAACTGCCCCGGGCAGTCAACTCGTAGTCACTGGTATCGATGGATCTATGTCGATAGCTAACGTGCTTCATTTCACTATGTGTGCGTGCTGGTTATGCGTAAACGAATTCGAACTCTATATGCTATTATCAAACTTGTATGCTCACCTTTACATTATATGTATTGACTTTATTTTAACGTATGTGACCGGTGCTTAGGTTGTCTCTATGCTTAGCTTGCTGGTGATGAAATTGAGGCTAGGGAAGGAGTCTAGAAACCAATAAACAATTTAACTATTTTAAATCTGAGTTGTTGGAACAGAATGATTTGCCTAGACTTTATCTGTAATAATTTGTTTACTGTTTGAGACATGGTATGGGACATGTTATTATAAATTGAATGGCAATGATAATTGTTATGTAAACTTCTGGACAATCTGTTTCGCTCAGTGCCATGCCCCGATGTTTCCGCCATCGGTTGGGGTGTGACAGATTGGTATCAGAGCCATAACTATAGGGAATTAGGCAAGACACGACCTAGTCCGGGTCGATGTCTTAGATACCTAGACTATAGTTAGGAACCAACAGACCAACTTGTGCGTATCCGCTAGGGATTATGCATGAGCTCACTGCTATCACTCGCTATTCTCGTTTATGCTACGCTATCACTGCACTCGAATGTTCAATTATGAATGAGCAAAAAGGTCGAGAATAGGTGTGAAAACCGCAAACTCTCGACTAAAGTTGCCTAATCAACCCGCATTTTATCTACGAACGAGGAGAATTATGCCAAATCAGGAGTGAAATCCATATTTTTGATGAATAATCTCCTCTATTTTACTAAAACGGGGACCAAGTTGTTAAGCTAGGGGTGAAACCCTAACCTTGACTACTAGTTCCGCTCATTTCACAAAACTCTCACCAAAGTTTCGACGGACTCCAACGACCTGAAGTCACAATATGCTAACGGGATGTGTACCAACGCCCAAGAATCGAGGCAAAGGCATAGTCCTGGAAGTCAACGTGTACAACGGATCCTTGTGAATAGTTGAATCACTTTGGTTAGTCAAAGTCTACTAGCCGCAGACAATCTACATCTCGAATTTTATGTGTTTTGATACTGAGCCCGCAACTGCCGACTCTGATGTTTCGTCGATTTTATGTGCTTGTATATGTGTTTAAATTTTGGAGATTTACTCGATTTTTGCTTTCACTTCGGTCTACACATACGACTCGCACTGCATTTCTATCTCGATCCGCTGCCAAATCGCTAAATTATAGACGACCTTATGCTCCGCTTATACTACCCGAGTTGATATATTAAATGCGAACGCTATATTCGAACGCTCGCGAACTGTGAATGATAGGTTTCTGTATTCTGACTGCATCTTGTGAAATCATACTTACGTGCTCTGTGATTCTGTGCCCTACGTGCTTAAGTGCTTCTGTGTTTATGTGAATCTGTGATTATGTGCTTATGTGTTTATGTGATACGTGTCACATTGCGTGCTTCTAAGCTTTAGTAAGTAGTAGACGTGTGAGGTGAGATTCGAATACAATGTGTTGAGTCCTGTGACGATGTCTGTTGTAGACAATGTCATCTGGATCCCGTCATTCCTTACTTTCTCGTCAAGAAAAGAGAGATCGACGCCTTGCTGCCATCATCGCTAAAAGTGTGGCAAAGGCTATGAGTGATGTTTATGAGAACGCCAGCAAATCGTCTGAGGAGTCGAGAATCGAAGCTCCTAAAGCTACCGCCAAAGCCTTCAATTTCAAGCAATTCAAGTCGTGTGGGCCAAAGGAATTCACTGGCGAAGGAGGTCCTACTGCACTATTCCAATGGTTTGATTCCATTGAGGTCACTCTACGACAAAGTGGTTGCCCCGATGACCTCCGAACTCTGAATGCTACCGACGTTTTCCAGTCTCGTGCTCTGGACTGGTGGACGACCGAGAGAAACAAGAGAGGGAACGATGCAGCTTACGGTCTGTCGTGGGACGAGCTCAAGGAAGTCATGCTGGAAGAATTTTGCCCTCCTCATGAACGCTAAAAGCTAGAAAATGAATTTTGGCACATACAGCAGAAGGAAGGTGACAATGCTGCTCTCACTGCTCGCTTCAAGCAACTCAGCATCATCTGTCCCGATCAAGTCAAGACTCCGGAGATCACAATCAAGAAGTATATCCGAGCCCTGCATGACTGTGTTGCCGATTTCGTGCAAGCGGCTAAGACTACGACGATCGAAGAGACTTATCTACTGGCCGCTGAAATCAATGACAAACGGGTCAAGGCTGGTGTCTGGGATAAAACTTCGAAGCACCTGCATCAAGCTACCACCACCGCACCAACTGTTGAAACCACCACCTCATCGAGCAACAAGAGGAAGAACAAGAGAAAGAACAGCTCCAGCAACAAGAACTGTGCGATTACTGCTGCACCGATTCAAGCTGTGCCAACTCTACAGCGTCAAGTGGCGGCGCCTGTGGCAAATGCACCACCTGCGAAACGTGCATACACTAGGCCACACCCGCTTTGCCCTACTTGTACCTACCACCACCCGACTGCCATTGCTTGCCGATTTTGTGCTCATTGCAATATGTATGGTCATTTCACCGCCAACTGCCGTATTCGACAAGCTCCTGCTCATCAAGCTCTACTTCCTGCCCCTCAGGGTCAACAAGCTCCTCCGGCACCCGCGGTCAACGCCATAGCCTGCTTCACATGTGGTGATCCTAACCATTTCACCAATATGTACCCGAACAGGGTGGTGAAACAAGAGCCTCAGCAGCAGCAGCCTCAACAGCAGCAGCAACACCAGCAACAACAAGCAGCACGCGCACGAACTTTCAATATCAATGTGCGTCAAGCCCAAGCCGACAACAACGTGGTTGTAACACCTCGAAAATTTACGTCCAATAGTGTATTGACACGTGTCATAAGCTTTGGATATGTGAAACAAACTTTAGAGGGACTAAAGTTGACAAACGGTGAAACTATGTGAATTCAAGGGTTCAAAGTGTCAACAATTGATAAATAGGCCCTAAAATAACCCTACATGATGTTTATAATCTTAAACGGATAAATCATGGATCATACGAAGCGAAAGATGTAAGAAAGTGAGGAATTGCAAACTACAGGGGCTAAAAGTGTCAACATGTTGAAAGTATACCTCTGAGTGACCTTTTGGCAAACCCGAAGCTTTGTAATGATAAAATATACTCACAAGAATGTGTGATAAAAATTTCATGAAGTTTCGTGAACGTATGAGAAAGTTATGGCCAAAACCGTACAAGAAAGGTTAATTGCGTTATCGTGAATTTCGGGACTTTTCGGGTAAGCGTAAAGTGAACCGAGGACTTTGCCATATTTATAAAAGTCCCAAGGTTCATAAAAATCAGATTTCAAGGGTTTAGAGTGCAAATAAATAGCCTAAACACGTTACGAAAGATCAGGGGCTGAATTGCAAATAATAGGAAACTTGAGAAGCTGGTCACCACACCCTCGCGCCACGCGAGGGGTGCCTCGCGCCACGCGAGACCTGCCCAGCATCAGATTATCGCGACCAGCTGCCAGTTTGGGGTCTGATCCGAGTTGTTTCCAGCTGTTATCAATCCATGGAGCTCACCAATGATATTACATGCAATTGGGGACCTTTGGACACTTCTTATAACACCCCCAAACCTCTGTAACAGCCTATAATCAGATCAAAACTTGCTTTAAAGATCATTCTTGGTGCACACTTTGAACACTTGCATGTTCAACAAATTCACAAGATCATCTCTGGAGCTCTCTGGACATCAAAACCACTTCCTAGTGATCTCTAAGCTTTGTTAGGACTCTTGTAAGTGTTTATAACCTTTCCAAATTCGTTCTAGCTTAGTTATTCAACCGAAAGTCAATCCATCGTAATTTCTGTTTGACTTTGTGATTAAACGAAATGTGCTCAGTCATTTCTCAAATTTAAAGTACCTACAAGTTGGTATTTATGAGTGTAACAAACCCCTAAAAGGGTATGTTCAGATTCACACTCTAAGCATGCTAATTGTCGAGTCAAAGTTCTTCATAAAAAGTCAACAGAATATGTTTTTGCAAATTTAAGCTTGATTAACAATGTAGACTACATGCAACCTGTTTGATCATCAAAATAACTTTATAAATAATGTAAGAACATGTTTCAACTTGATCAACTCGACAATTTCCTGTATTACACCCGAATCGGAACCGAAAGTCTCATAAATTGACTTTTTCTTTGACTATCGGTTCTGATCCGTACATGCATGTTAAGATCTGCACTAGAGCATATTTTAGACCAACTTTCATATATGTTAAACTCTCTGGAATTTTACATCTTGGTTCCATGTTTAACCGATTCATATGCATGTTACCGGTTTATGCTTAAATATGACTATTTTTCCCTTTTTAATATAAAACGCGAGTTTTGAAAAAGTGAAAGAGTAGAATCATTTGTTACTGATTTATAAACTTGCACCAAAAGTTTCAGATCAGTTTGTGGTTTAGATTAACGGTTATGCTCATTATCGTAATTTGCAAGCTTTATGTTACAAAAATAGCATAATTAGCGCATAGCCTATTTTAACCCGCTTTTTGGTATCAAACTTTTTATACACTGATGTTATATAATATTTTGGGATTTTTAAAGATTTTTATTAAATTTTTGGCTGAGCATAACATAGGTCTTTAAGCTAAAATCGGTTAATACCGATTTTGCCCTTTTCGGTCATAAAACGAGTTCTACAAATCCTTTTGACCCCAAACCTTTTTATACTGATTTTATTTGTTAAATAAAGTATGTTGAGCCTTCTGGAATTATAAAAATCCCAGCTTTCTTTTACAAACCCGGAAACGGCTTTAAATCACCTTTTTAAGCGTTTTCATCGCATAGTATGTACCATAACCATATTAAACATGTAAGGTTGGTACCTACTGATGTTCTTAACATATTTTTAAAAAAAATAACACTGAGTACAAGTTTATAAACCCAGGGTTCCAATTTTGACATTTTTAGCCCTTGTGAAATTACCAAGATGCCCCTAAGGTGCATAGTTTGGTTTTAAATGATAAATTTTACGTATAGGTCATACCCTACTGTTATGACTTATTAAATTAAGTGTAATTACTGATTTTAATCAGACCTGTAATTCAGAATGATATTTAAACTCTTTTATAATTGTTAAAATGACCAAAATGCCCATACGGGGCTTATTTTGAGATTTAACTTGTTTTGGGCATAATAGAAGATATCCTACTGATATCGCAACATATTAAAGGCATAATAACTTAGGAAACATGTATACGACTCTTTTGATTACTCGTTACGCACTTGTCGCGTTCGGATCGGCTTATGTGACTAGTTCATTTATATTAGCCGAAGCGAGTCAAACTTTATCATTTTGTCTCCAAATCCAGAATGTGTTTAGTATACCCATATTATACAAGTCTTCAAGCTTGTCGGGTCTAAATCACATTTCTATCCGGTCTTCGCTTAATCGTGCGTTTGAACCGTATATTCCTTAAGACTAACCGGTCTAAGCTTTGGCTTAATTAAAGACTCGTTAGCATTCTAATTGATTATTTATGTCATCATTCCAGACTAGAGCCTTCCGGTAAATGGTACCCACGCTTACTTAAGCGAATACGGCTGAGTTATTAAATTCTTATTAATTAAGACAGGAGCTAGCTCAGGTAAATACTTTTAACTTATTTTCCCTTATACGGGCTTGGGGTGCGGTATTATAAAGATACCGCTTGGTCGGGTGTAGAAACCTTTTGATCGGAGATGATTGAATTGCATAATCCCGTTTTAATTCGTATTGCTTGATAACAAATAACATTGGGGGTTAATGACCGTGTCCTGGATATCCTTGGCTCATTTTAAAAAGTGAATGGCCACGACGTAAGCACAAGGTGTAGACAAAACACCTCCTGTTGCATATGTAAAACGTATACTCACTCGTAAGGGTATCTTCTTGTGAGATTATATTTGTGGTGTGTCGATTAATCTTGTCCGGCTCGTATTGTATTGTATTGTATGATCACCGGCCCTAAATGTTGGACAAACATGTAAATCGGATACAAGATTTTTATTAATAAAATTGTCCCAAGTTATAAAAGATTAACTTTGCCTCTGTGCACTTTAATCATTGTGTCAAGATATTTTGTGCCGTTTGCACTCAAATCAATTTTCAAACTCTTTTCAAAATGAGTCAGTTAAATTGTATTTACCAGTGTAAACTGACGTATTTTCCAAAAAGGTTAAGTGACAGGTACTGAACGTAATTAGCTGGAAGCTCAGGGCGTGAATAAGGAATCTTGAAAGTTCTAGATGCCTGAAGTCTGTTGAACAGTTTATCTTTTATTTGATCCGCCTGTGGATCCTTTACTTTCCGTTGTAATACTTTGATATTACTTTATATTCGGATTGTAATATATATTTATCCTTTGCTTCCGCTGTGCATTTATATATTGTGTTGTTTGACTATGACGATATCAATTACGTCACGATACTCCCCACCGGGCCCACCGGTGACACGTGGAATTTGGGGTGTGACAGTGGTCAATGGTACGTTCCTTGTGAATGGTATTTATGCTTCATGTTTATTTGATACTGGAGCCGATAATTGCTTTGTGTCGTTCGAATTCGAGAAACTCCTTAGTCGTAAGCGCTCCCGACTCTCCTCGACGTTTGATGTTGAAGTCGCTACCGGAACAACCGTCGCCGTTAATTCTGTTCTTCGTGATTGTACTCTTGAGCTCAACAATCACATTTTCCCAATCGACCTTATTCCGATGCAACTCGGAAGTTTCGATGTCATAGTAGGCATGGACTTTCTTCGCGAAAACCATGCTGAAGTTGTGTGCTTCGACAAGATGATTCGATTCTCGTTCGCGAATGGTGATTTATTGTGTGTTTATGGTGATACTACTTCGGAAGGTCTCAAGCTCATGTCATGTGTCCAAGCTAGCAAGTATCTCCGCAAGGAATACAGAGCTTTCTTGGCTAACATTGTAGTAGCGGAAAAGGAAAAGAAAGAGAAGAAGGAAGTGAAAGACGTTCCTGTTGTTCGAGAATTTCCTAATGTTTTTCCAGAGGATCTTCCCGGTCTACCACCAAGTCGTGATATCGACTTTCGTATCGACCTCATTCCTGGAGCCAACCCTATTGCCAAAGCTCCCTACCGACTCGCGCCGTCTGAAATGCGCGAACTCTCAAACCAACTCCAGGAATTACTTGAAAAAGGCTTTATTCGCCCGAGCACCTCTCCTTGGGGCGCGCCAGTCCTTTTCGTCAAAAAGAAGGATGGGTCGTTCAGGATGTGTATCGACTATCGGGAATTGAATAAGCTAACTATCAAGAACCGCTATCCCCTACCCCGCATCGACGATTTGTTTGATCAACTACAAGGCGCTATGTGTTTCTCAAAAATCGATCTACGTTCAGGCTACCATCAACTACGCATTCAAGAGGAGGATATACCCAAAACCTTGTTTCGTACTCGATACGGCCACTACGAATTCGTTGTTATGCCTTTTGGTTTAACCAACGCACCCGCGGTTTTCATGGATCTGATGAATCGCGTGTGTAAACCATATCTCGACCGTTTCGTCATCGTATTCATCGACGATGTCTTGATCTATTCCAAATCGAAAGCCGAACACGCGCAACATCTACGTTTGGTTCTCGAGTTACTCCAGGGGAACCAACTCTATGCCAAGTTCTCCAAGTGTGAATTCTGGTTGGAGGAAGTTCAGTTTCTGGGTCACATTGTTAATAGGCAAGGTATTCACGTCGATCCTGCGAAGATTGAAGCTGTTAAGAGCTGGATTACGCCTAAGAACCCGTCTGAATTCCGATCTTTTCTCGGACTAGCGGGCTATTACCGACGATTTATCGAAGGATTCTCAAAGATCGCTGTACCGCTTACCGCTCTCACGCATAAGGACAAGTCTTTTGTTTGGGGAACTGAACAAGAGTCTGCCTTTGCATAAGCTTTGCAATGCTCCTGTTCTCACTTTACCCGACGGAAACGACGACTTCATTGTCTACTGTGATGCTTCCAACCTTGGCCTCGGTTGTGTCCTCATGCAACGGGACAAGGTTATAGCTTACGCATCTCGTCAGCTCAAAATCCACGAGAAGAACTATACAACCCATGATCTTGAACTAGGCGCAGTTGTTTTTGCGTTAAAGATTTGGCGACACTACCTGTATGGTACCAAGTGTACGATCTTCACCGATCATAGGAGCCTACAACATATCTTTAATCAGAAGGAACTTAATATGCGTCAACGCCGATGGGTAGAACTTCTCAACGATTACGACTGTGAGATTCGTTATCACCCAGGCAAGGCAAATGTTGTTGCCGACGCACTCAGCAGACAGAGCTATCTACTTAGCACTCGTAATGTTCAAGCCCAACACGACCTCGAGACCCTCATCCGCGAAGCTCAGCATGCGTGTTTTAACGAACGCACTCTGAAGAAGGAAAGAATCTACCACGATGGAGCCCAACTTGTGAGCAAATCAAATGGGATATTCCACTTTCTGGACCGAATTTGGATTCCCAAATGAACCGATTTGCGACAAATCTTGATGGACGAGGCCCACAAATCCCGGTATTCTATTCATCCCGGTGCCGACAAAATGTACCAGGATCTTCGTTATAAGTACTGGTGGCCCGGCATGAAAAAGGGATATTGCTCTCTATGTTGGAAAATGCTTAACTTGCGCAAGAGTCAAGGCTGAACATCAAAGACCCTCTGGCTTACTCGAACAACCACCGATCCCTATGTGGAAGTGGGAGAGTATAGCTATGGACTTTATAACCAAGCTACCGCACACGTCATCAGGTCACGACAGCATTTGGGTTGTGGTCAACCGTTTGATTAAATCTGCTCACTTTTTGCCAATACGAGAAGACTACAAGGTAGAACGATTAGCCCGAATCTATACCGACGAGATCATTTGTAATCATGGTACGCCTCGCGACATCATATCTGATCATGATGCTCGGTTTACCTCGCGACTGTGGGAAACATTCCAAATGGCACTCGGTACATCGCTAAATCTAAGTACCGCTTTCCACCCTCAAACCGACGGTCAGACTGAAAGAACGATTCGTACTTTTGAAGACATGCTCCGTTCGTGTGTCATAGACTTCGGTGGTAATTGGGACAAATACCTGCCGTTAGTCGAATTCTCGTATAACAACAGCTATCATTCGAGCATTCAAATGGCACCATTCGAGGCCTTATACGGAAGAAGATGTCGATCGCCTATTGTGTGGCACGAGATTGGTCATTCGCAACTAACAGGTCCTGAGCTACTACAAGAAACGACAGACAAAATTTTCCAAATTCGAGACAACTTGGTAAAAGCTCGGAATCGACAGAAAAGTTACGCCGATAAACGACGCAAGCCCCTTGAATTTGACGTTGGTGACTACGTACTCCTAAAGGTATCACCTTGGAAGGGTGTGGTCCGATTCGGCAAGAAAGGAAAGCTCGCGCCTCGATATGTTGGACCTTTTAGGATTCTGGAAAGGATCGGAAAAGTCGCCTACAGACTCGAACTACCGGAGGAACTTAGTAACGTCCACCCGACTTTCCACGTGTCAAACCTCTGAAAGTGCCTAGCCAACCACGACTTACATGTTTCACTCGATGATCTGCAAGTGAACGAAACATTACACTTCGTGGAGAAGCCTGTCGAAATCATGGATCGCCAAACCAAGCAGCTCAGACGCTCTCGCATTCCTATTGTGAAAGTCCGATGGTAAGGCAAACGAGGCGCCGAGTTCACTTGGTAACTCGAAAGCGACATGAAGGCGAAGTACCCGCAGTTATTTAAAGAGAAAGTCTAGAGAGAGAAAGTTCTCCACGTAATTCACGGTGTTGTGCAACTTCCAGCCTAATTTCGGGACGAAATTCCCTAAACAAGGGGAGGCTGTAACACCCCGTGTTTTCGAGAAGTCAAAGTCAAAGTCAAGGTCAAAGTCAACGACCGATTTCGCGCGACTTGACCTATAGTAGATGTCTTTAATGTGTTTAATTTAGTTGTATTATGTGGAGTAAGTGTTAATAATTACAATAATCGACGTATTCCAATCGCCATCTAATCGACTTACGACTGTGAACAATAAGCAGTAACAATGCGATAAAGTTAACTAAACGATAATCGAACTATGCTAAACAAATCGAATCGAATCGAATTCGCAACTCGAACTACGTATTTTAAGTATTGTTATACGTGTGTGTGTGCCTTATGTGTTACTTGTGCATGTTTTAATTTTGTTGTGTTGTGGTACTCAATCGAATCGCAATCGAACTCGAAACGCAATCGAACCCAGTCGAAATCGAACTACGTGCTAGATATAGTAGTTGGGACTAAAAGTAACTTGAATAGGAAAATCTATCGCATCGCATCGATCGCAATCGAAATCGAATCAGCAACATTCGTTGCGTCAAACACACTAACCAAGTGCCATCCGGCCGGATAGCCATCCGACCGGATAGCCACTTGGTAAAGGGTGTCAGGTGCCATCCAACCGAGATGCCATCCGACCGGACAGTCATCCGGGCAATGTGCTATCCGACCGGACAACCATTTCCTCTTTTTGAATCCTATAAATACCCGTGTCACTTTCATTCTTTCCACTTTTGGAAACCCCTGTCCGACCAGCACGCTCAGCCTACCTTTTCTTCGATTTCTCTCAATCCCGGTAAGATTCCGCCCTAAATCTTGTACTTTCTTGATCTACACGCACTCCTACACCTTTCTATGTGTCTTAACTTTTAACCGTGAAATCACTAGATTTGAGGTGTTCTAGGATGATGTCATCATGAGTTCTTGAAGAACTTCTTGTTTTGGCCTCAACCCACAAAGAACAACTTAGATCTGATGGATTTCCACACAAATACACAAAGATCTCGCGTAGATCTAAGCTTAAACATAGTGAAAAAGGATTGAAAGATGATTTCTAACTTTCTTTCAACTCTTTTACACTCAATACACTTAAAACCGATAGAATCCGACCCTGACCTAGTCTTCTACTCATTATTAGTGATGTACTAGCTCAAGATCTGGATTCTACCCACGAGACCACCGATTTCGGGTTAAACAAGAACAACCGTCTTGAACCGGTTAACTGGCCGAACTAGGGTGATTCCTGGTCGGTTTGGTCACTTGGGTCAAGATGGGGTTCTGTTGGTTAACACGTTGTCAAAGTGCCTCGATAATACGACAAACAATCAAAACGACCAAGTGTAAGACGAACGGAACAACCGGAACGGAATGCTGTCCGAACGGATAGGTAACCATAACGGATTGCTGTCTGAACGGATAACACCTTGGGTCCCACACTTAGTCAACTTTATCTAGAAGTTTGAGTATCGAACGAATGGCCATCCGATCGAACTACCATCCGATCGGATTACTCTTCGGATCATGAGATACTAGGACTTTAAAGACTTAAACAGTTTTCAACATGTTCATTAACAGGGTTGCCACCCGGTCGAATGGACATCCGACCGAGTGACTCTTCTGCTATGAATTGTCTTCACTAAGTAATCTCACCACTAAGGTCGCCGTCCGACCGGACTACCGTCCGACCGGATGACAATCCGAACGGATTGCTGTCCGCACGATTGACCGTCCGACCGACCGACTTGAAGGATAGAGATACTTCAATGTTTTCAAAATGCTACAACGAAAACTTCCAAAGTCAAGCCATCGTACACAAACACATTCATCTCATAGGAAGAAACAATCCACTCGAATTGTCATCCGACTGGACTACCGTCCGACTGGATGACCATCCGAACGAATTGTCATCCGCACGGATTGTCGTCCGATTGGATTACCATCCGACCGAACAGTTATCCGACCCACTCACACTTTGTATCGTTTTACGTGTCACTTATCGTTATGCTATCAATCCATTCAGGCTACCTTACTCGCTAAGCGCTCCCTTCAATCCATCAACCGCTGTGAGTATACTCGATCCCTTTTTGCTTTATGCACTTTTGGGTGTTACATACGTTACAACTATTCAAATCATATCAACACACTACTCAATACTATTTGAACGCTAACCGTTAATGCATGTTATACGTGGCTTATGAATGCTTGTTTGTTATGTTTACACATGGAATGCTGTCTACCTGCCTTAGCAACGATAGTACTATAGTTTGGACTCAGCACCCGTTCACTCGGGGGTTGTTAAGGACAATTACTTGCATGGGTTACAGTGGTAAACATGTATTGCGAACTGCCCCGGGCAGTCAACTCGTAGTCACTGGTATCGATGGATCTATGTCGATAGCTAACGTGCTTCATTTCACTATGTGTACGTGCTGGTTATGCGTAAACGAATTCGAACTCTATATGCTATTATCAAACTTGTATGCTCACCTTTACATTATATGTATTGACTTTATTTTAACGTATGTGACAGGTGCTTAGGTTGTCTCTATGCTTAGCTTGCTGGTGATGAAATTGAGGCTAGGGAAGGAGTCTAGAAACCAATAAACAATTTAACTATTTTAAATCTGAGTTGTTGGAACAGAATGATTTGCCTAGACTTTATCTGTAATAATTTGTTTACTGTTTGAGACATGGTATGGGACATGTTATTATAAATTGAATGGCAATGATAATTGTTATGTAAACTTCTGGACAATCTGTTTCGCTCAGTGCCATGCCCCGATGTTTCCGCCATCGGTTGGGGCGTGACACGCGACATAGGGGCGTAGACCTTAGCCTTGACCGGTCACCACCCCTAGCCTTGATCAAAAGTCCTGAAACGTCAGTTTGTAATTCGGAAAAAACTCAACGGGGTTAAGTTTTTTTAACTGAGGACCGGTGGATGAAAAATTGTTGAAAGCTGGGACTATCAGGGGGAATAAAAAAAGGTTGTACTACCAATAACATCTAGTAAGGATTATTATAGGTAGGGCTGTAAACGAACCGAACGTTCAACGAATAGTTCGTGAACCGTTCGGCGGCAAGTTCATTTATGTCCGTTCGTTTACTAAACAAACGAACATGAACAAGAAATTTCGTTCGATTAGTTAAATGAACGAACATGAACAGAGGTCTCGTTCGTTTGATTGTGTTCGTGAACGTTCGGTTAGGTGTTCATGAACGTGTTCGTGAACATTCGTTCATTTGCGTTTGTTTATGTTCGTATGTTTGTGTTTTAATTTAATATTTTCTACTTTCATATATTTTATATATAATTTTTATATTATTAAACTTTTATTTATTTTATTACCCTAACAATTAAACTAGGAAACCCTCTTTCACCTTGTTTATGCATAATTTCCCTTTCATTTCTCGTTATTTACATCGGCGAATACGGTCGACCTTCGTTCCACAATAAGAGATTCAAGTTCCAGTGTTACTCTCTGAGCCATCTACCTTTATCCTTTGTCGCGTTCGCCAAATTTATTTGTGTTCGTGAACCATTCGTGAACACGCTCATTTCCTTAATGAACGAACACGGACATAAAATCTCGTTCGGTAAATGTTCATGAACTGTTCATGAACACATTTATTTCCTTAACGAACGGACACGAACAAAGCCTTGTTCGTGTTCGTTCGATTCGTTTACAGCCCTAATTATAGGCCAGTATCAATTTTTTAATTATTTGGACAATAAAATTATATAAAAATAAAAAAAAATAGTAAAAAAAGAAAGTATTTTGAAATTCCAATAGCCGTTGAATTTCTATCCTTTAACTGAAATTCACAAGAATCATAACAAAAGGTAGAAAAAAGAAAAGTATTTACAAGTTTTATTCCATGTTAAATATAGAATAAAAGACAAATATTCATTTATTACGACGGATTTGATACGTCATCTGTCATAATTTAATTCTCTGTATACACACCAACACACACGCCGCTTAACCTCATTCCCCTCCTCAATTTCAAGCAATTACAACCACTTCACACCTTTATTTATTCATTCATACTTTTGTATTTTTCTTCTTTAATATTCTCCTTCAGTTTTTTTTTTTTTTTGGGTACTTTTGCATTGCTAAATTGTTGTTGAATTGTTTATACCAATTCCGCGTTGATTTGTTACTTGTCCTATTACATGAACATTTTTCTATATTTTTTTTTCATAATTTAAAAGAATATATTTTATCCAGATTTTCAAGATTTTAGTTCTTGTGTACCCAATTAGGTTTTTGCATCCTGATGAAAAAATTATTGCAAATGAAGTGTTTTTCTTGCATTAAATGTTGCTCTAAAGATGTTAAAAGTGTTGATGCTGATATGGCTGGATTTGCAGGTTTGGAATTTTTTTTTTTTTTTTTTTTTTTTGTAATTGATTGTGAATTATGGATTAAAGTTGAATAATGTGGTTTGGTTTGTAATGTTTGTGTTGGTGTGTAGATGTGAAGGAGAATGATAATAAGGGGAAAAGTTTTAGTAGTCAAAGGGCTAATGTGGCTCACAGTTTCACATTTCGCGAGCTCGCGGTTGCAACGCAGAATTTTAAAGATGTTAATTTGATTGGTGAAGGTGGATTTGGTAGTGTTTACAAGGGTCGGTTAGAATCGGGGAAAGTAAGGGACAATTATGTGCATTTTTAAGGGTTGAATTGTGTTTTTTGAGTGTTGTGGGATTAATTGTTGAGTTTTGATGAGCAGGTGGTTGCTGTAAAGCAGTTGAATTTAAATGGGCTTCAGGGGAACCAGGAGTTTATTGTTGAGGTTCTTATGTTGAGTCTTTTGCGCCATTCGAATCTTGTGACTTTGATCGGTTATTGCACGGATGGTGATCAGAGATTATTGGTTTATGAGTACATGCCATTGGGTAGTCTGGAAAATCATCTTTTTGGTAGGTTTTAATGATATATTTGTGCTTTTGATATCTTATTAAAGCTTGTTATATGAATTAGTTTCCTTGGGATATTTGTGAATTAACGATGAACCGGTGTCTCAAAGATTATGTTGTTTCTTGCATTTGGTCTAGTTGTGATGTTTTTTTTTGATAACGAAGTGCTTTTGGTGGCGATTTCAGGTCCTAACCCTTTAACGAATTTGTCATCAGATTCATCAAAATCATCAAAAACACACTTAAAAAAGACATGAAATGCTTGAAATTGACACAAAAAGTCAAAAACATCAAAAACAGCTATGAAAATCCCCTAAGGCGCACCCGAGGCGCAACTTTCTTAGCGCCTCAGCCCCTCTGAGGCGCATATACATTAAAAACACCATGAGGCGCGCCTCAGACTCGTTTTTTGGCCGTTTCGCCTCGAGGCGCGCCTTGAGGCCCACGCCTCAAACGTTTTTTAAAACCATGGTTGTCTGTGACTTGATATCTGTTACGTTAAACATTTCTTCGTTCCTTTATGCTACAATTGCTATGTTTTTTGTAACCTGCTTTTTATAAGTTTTGATCTTATTATTTTGAAGGTATTGTGATAGTTTAGAAAGAGCAATTTAACAAGAACGATAAAAAGCCGGTATCCTTCTATATTATTTCGGTTTTTATTTATTTATTTTTGTTTCTAGCTTATTACCTGGTAATTTTATAGAATCTACAAAATAGTAGTTAAGTAACAGCTGAAAATAAATGTATGGCATGTTGAATTCGATTCTTGTGACTTCACACGATTCATATTTTTTCACGAAAAAGGCCGAAAAGATTATTTGATGGCTTTAACACGTAGTATATTTTTATTTTCAGATTTGGAGCCTGATCAGGAGCCACTGGATTGGCACACTCGATTAAAGATAGCTGTTGGCGCAGCGCGTGGGCTCGAGTATCTTCACTGCATAGCAAATCCACCTGTAATTTATCGCGATTTAAAATCTTCAAACATATTGTTGGATAATGACTTTAGGCCAAAGCTTTCGGATTTTGGACTGGCTAAATTGGGCCCTGTTGGTGATAACACTCATGTGTCAACTCGAGTTATGGGTACTTATGGTTATTGTGCTCCTGATTATGCTATGAGTGGTAAATTAACTACCAAGTCCGATATTTATAGCTTTGGTGTCGTTTTGTTGGAGCTGATTACCGGGCGTCGGGCCATTGACATGACCAAGAAACCTGGAGAGCAGAATTTAGTTGCTTGGGTGAGTTGACTTTTTGACCTTTAAACACTAATTCTCCTACTAGTAATAGTTATCAGCGTGTAAAAATCGGGATTAGTCGGCGACTAATTGCTAGTCGGCCGGTCACTGAGTAATTTTTCGTTAATCGGTAGTCGGCAGGCCAAAAATCGGTGATTCCGGCTAAAACCTGTAAATTCTAGCCAATTTCCAACCAAACCATGTAGATTCCGGCGATTAATATTGTATACTTCAAAAAATGGGCCGAGGAGGGATTAAACTTGTCTACTTAAAATATTTACCTATAAATGTGTGTATATAATTATATATAAAACTGAAAATTACATGTAAAAATCCCTATCCGATTAATCCTGATTAATTGCTAGTGAGTACCCCACCGGCCGACTAGCGTTTAGTGATTTTTGCAACCATGGTTATCAGCCCACCAATTTTGTGTTTACCAATTTATCCTCGTATGATATATCGGATTCTGATGAGTAGGTTGGGTAACGGGTCAAAATTGGCTCAGGTTGAAATAACATTTTTTTTTTGTAAATATTTGGATTACCTCTATATATTTTTAGGAAATACAAAAACCACATTTAGTAATATCTAAATCTTTATATAGAATGGTTTAGTAAACATTTTTGATCATGAGCCCCTTTTAGCTGTTTTTTTTATTGACCTATTTGTGATAAAACACTACCCAACTCGACCCGTTTTTAAGTAAACGGGTCAAATTTGCCACCTCTAAATACCTATTAATTTCTTCATATCAATTAATTTATGCAGTCACGTCGCTTTTTAAAAGACCGTAAGAAGTTTATTCAGCTAGTGGATCCCATGCTGCAAGGTCGATTCTCTATGCGTTCGGTGCACCATGTGGTTGCAGTAACCGCAATGTGTCTTCAGGAGCAAGCAAATGTGCGGCCCTTGATTGGCGACATTGTTGTTGCACTTGAGTATTTAGCCTCTCAAGCTGAAACGTTCGAAAATCATAAGAGTTTGACTACTGTTGACTCACAACCGTCACCCTCAAAACAAGATGAAGACCATACTCGTGATCTATCTACATAACGGTTTTCCTGTTGCTGATGTGCTTACATCAGAAAATGCCAAAGTTGTTTCGCCAAAAATATTTACTACAAACTTAAGGTAAAGTTCCTACAATGATACAGATACTTCCTTAATTCATATTTGACAAATACAGATAAAGTAATCATTTTGTTTTATTTTTTTAGAGGCATTTTGAAAATGTTTATCTAATTGTTTTGTTTCCAAGTCATAGATATTCGGTTTTATATCAACTTCAAACAGTAGAAACACATCTCACACTATCTTTGTTTTGTTACATCTGATTATTTCATACTATGTAACGCGTATTAAACCGTTAATATTTTGATGACGTTATGATATGCTAATTCACTACCATCCTATTCCTGGTGCAGGAATGAAACCACCTCGCTAGTCGTTACAATGCGTTATGGATATATAATCTATGTTCTGTTTGCCGCCACGGTGTATAATTCGTAAGTGTTGATTTCAGGATATTGTTTTTTGAATGATGATGGTTTCATCTTGTAAGTAGATAAATATATAATGTTTGGTTTCTTTTGGGTTAGTTTTTGAGTTGGAATTGTATTTTTATGGAATTATAGGGTTAACTAATCAACCCGTTGAACCGTCTGGTACACTCTGGTTGAACCGTTTCTAAACCCAACCTGGTATAATTAAAAAACTATTTTGACTCCGGTTAAAATTTCCAGTGATTATGAAATGGCTGAAAGTAATATATTCTCTTGTCCATAATTTGAAAAGAAGCCCAATTTGGATTTTTATAGATATAGTCTCATGAATATGAATGGATGATAAACCTAACCTGTTTCTATTTATGTTGAATCTTAATAAGTTCTCAACCAACACGTGATTAAGATATTTTGATCAATAAAATTTAGTTCCTTAGATGTAAAGTTAAAGCTTATAATATTATTAAAGACAAAAAGAGTCAATTTTTCAACTTTAATTGTCAAAACTTACCCCTTAAATTTGTCAAACCAGACTTGACTAATAGACCGGTTCTCCTTTGCCTTTTCGGTTTTCAATTTTCAACATCTATAAATTTAGATTTTTATCACAAGAAAAAGTCCAAATGTAATTGATCAACGAGAAACTACCTACGAAGGAAAAAAAAAAAAAAAACGTAGCTGATTTTTTATATATATTTTTACTTAGGTAATATTGCATTTTTTTAGTTACTATTAAAATTTTTTAAAGGATAAATTATCTACTATCTTAAACATAAACTTCGGTGCCTTTAACGCCACCGACACCCCCAACTTTCAATAAAAGACAAAACAAGACTCTACTTTGAATTTTCACAATTTTATCCCTAACATCTTTGCCACCAACCAAACTACACTCATACTTTGAGATTCCACACTTTCACTCCTACATTTCTAAAATTTTTATGAAATGTCATTTTCCCGCACTTTGTTTCTAACGTTTCAAGTTCATTCGTATTTTCTTTCTTTTACTTGACAAAAATGATTTGCACACGTGCTTATATTTATATATGTATTTGTATAAATTCATGTTTCGCCCTAAAGTTTTTGAAACGAATAGCTTCCAATATAACACTTGTCTTTAGTTTCTAACATTTCAAATTCACCCCCTTTATTTTCAATCTTTTACTTAAAAAAGGAATGATTTCCTCACTTCCTCACATGTTTTTTTATGTATGTATGGTATAAATTAACGTTTCAGCCTAAAGTTTTCAAAAATTATTCAGGTCAAATATAATACGTTTCATGTTTATGTTCGAAATCTAAAGTGTATGGAAATGAGTCGAGTCAAATATAACATGTTTTTATGCTAATTTTTATGTACGATTTAAGTTGGTCTACATTTTCAAACGATTTCCTCATGTGCGTATTTTTTATATGTGTCGGTTCAAATATAATATGTTTTCATGGTTATTTTATGTACGTTTAAGGCTGGTCTATGTGCTCACGTAAATATAAAAAAACGCTATTTCCACACGTGCTTATTTTTACGTACGAAACCTAACGCATTCGGAAATGATTTGGGTCAGATATAATACGTTTTCATATATATTTTTATGGAGTAAATTACAAGTTTTGTTCTTTATGTTTGCATCAAATTTCAGGCGCTGTCCTTTAGGGCAAAAGTTGACAGGCGGTGGTGTCCTTTACCTTTGCAAATCTTGCACGTTTTGTCCTTTAGGCCAAACCCAGTTAGATTTTTTGATTAAATCTAGTCATGTGCAAGGCACATGAGGGTACTATTGTAATTTCAGCATTCAAGGGGTTATTGTGTAAGATAAATTATATCAAGGGGCTATTCTGTGTTAAAGTTAAAAATAAAAAAATTCTATCTTCAAACACAATCAACCATAACCATTCTCTCTCTCTGAAACAAAATCACAAGATACTTACCCCTCTACTTACTCTCTCTAAAACAACCACCACAACTCATCTGCCGTTGACACCAGCCACCACCGCACCCACCTAAGACAACCACCCTCTCTACTCTCTCTTCACCTTATGACGCCACCACCACCGTCTTCACCCACACCACCGTATGCAACCACCACCGTTTCATCTCCTCCCCTGCAACCACGACTGTCTTCACCACTGCCACCGTCGTCTGCCACCATCCAACCACCACCTCCTCCACTGCAAGCACCAACTCCAACGCCGCCTCCCTCATCGGAACCCTTAACCCCAAATAGATCAGACAACACCCCTCTCTCTCTTTAACTCTTTCTCCCTCTTTCTCCTCTCTCTAAAAAACCTTTGCTCTCCACACTCTCTCTCTACAAAACCTCTGGTCTCTCTCTCTCTAAAAACCTCTCTAGATTCATATTTGGTTTTGTTCTCTGATTATCACATCAATGGAGCTGCAACCCGTAATCACTATTCGCTGTTGATTAACCCCAATCGTACCGAGAAACCCCAACCATACCAAGAACACAAATGAATCGAAGAAACAATGAGTATTGAGAAGCCAGGGGATGGGTAAATCGAAAGTGAGCCTGATTCAAAAGAACTAATCAAAACGAAATTGAGAGTGAATTTCGACTAACCTTTGACGAAAAATTAATATGTAGAATTGATTGAATCTTTGTGATTGATTTGCAGAGGGGAGATGAAGATGAAGAAAACCTGGTAGCGTACATTAAAGGCATGTTTGGCTTAACTTATTATTGACTTTTGCAAAAGGACTTTTGCAAAAAATAAGTCATAAAAACCTGACTTCTGGCAAATATAAAGGACTTTTGCCTTTAAAAGGAAAGCCAAACACACAAAAAAAAGGACTTTTGCCTTCGAAAAGGACTTTTACCCTCAAAATAAGCTAAGCCAAACATGCACTAACTAGGGTTTGCAAATAAAGAAGGTAGGAAACAGGAAAGCCATCTTTCAATTTCAATTGCATAAAAGCCCTACATATATAGAGATATGGTTATAAAAATAATATCTTAAATTATTTTGTTTTACTTTTACATAATAGCCCCTTGATATAATTTATCTTACACAATAACCCCTTGAATGCTGAAATTACAATAGTACCCTCATGTGCCTTGCACATGAGTAGATTTAACCAAAAAATCTAACTGGGTTTGGCCTAAAGGACAAAACGTGCAAGATTTGCAAAGGTAAAGGATACCGCCTGTCAACTTTTGCGCTAAAGGACAGCGCCTGAAATTTGATGCAAACGTAAAGGACAAAACTTGTAATTTACTCTATTTTTATGTATGGTTTAAACTGGTCTATGTTTTGACGTAAATTAAAAAATATGTTATTTCCTCACGTGCTGATTTTTATGTACGTGTCGATATAAATTCACGTTTTGACTTAATTTGTTTTTTTTTTCGGGAAACGAGTCGGGTTAAATATAATACGTTTTCAGGAGATGAAGGTAAGGGAGTTGTAGTGGTTAGGTCGAACCCTTCAAACGAACCAACCTAGGTTTGACTTCGTTTTTTATACAACATAAATTCAATTTACTTTACTTTACTTTTGGATCCAACCGTAATGCTTATATAGGTTACATTGAGTTACAGCAGATGCGTCGAAACACATGTTTTCAAATGAGTGACGCATTACATAACACTTTGACTAATCCATTCGACATTCACGATGTACCGTCTTTTTGCTAGTTATTTATGAATTTAAAACGTAAACAATGTATTTTTTTTCTAGCAATGGCTCCACTACACACACAAATAACTAAAAATATGAGAAATGCAAGAAGAAACGGGGACCATTAACTAAGTCAAATCGATGACTAAGATGAGATATTGGTGAATGGTGATAGTTTGGAAATTAGATAAAAGGTAGTCACTACAAAAATGAGGGCTTTCAACGACAAACATATCTCTCGGTGAAGGTTCATCGAGAAACATGACGTGTATAGAGAGTTCAGCGATGGTTATCCACAACGTTTCTCCCGAGTGATCACCGAGAAAAACTACAACACATGAACAAAGGTGTGTTTTAATGATGGGTTATATATGATAGTATTAGTAAAAGTCTAAAAGTATATACAATTTTCTTAAAATAAACATATCTGATAACTTATGGAAATAAAAATATGAACTATAGCTAGAAGGAGACAAAAGCAGTTCATACTAGGGGAAGGATCCACTAAAAAGTGGATTTTGCCTAAGTAGCCTGAAGGATTGTGATGATGACATGTGGCACTCCTAATAAGTAGGAATGAAGGGCATTTTGGTCTTTATAAATAGGAGTGAAAATGACATGTGGCACCCCTTTTGTTTTTAAAAAATATAAACAAAAAAAATCTAGTACAAAAAAATCTAGCACAAAAAATCTAGCACAAAAAATGTAGTACAAAAAAATATAGCACAAAAAAATCTAGTACAAAGAAATATAGCACGGAAAAATTTAGCAAAAAATGTAGTACAAAAAAATCTAGTACAAAAAAATCTAGCACAAAAAAATTGAGGAAAAAAAAATTAAGACAAAAAAATTCAGCACAAAAAATTTTTGGACAAAAATATAGTACAAAAATTCAGCACAAAAAATGTTATATAACATAGAAATACAACACATTTAAGTGGGTTTTTTTAGTCTTCATATTTTATATAGCAATATGGTACTCAAATTAAAGATAAAAAGACGCTCGATTTTATGGTGAAATTTTTATGAAAAAATAATGTCGTATAAAAAAGTTATGAACGTTTAAAAAAAGAGGGTGGAATATGCATGTGGAGAGAGAAAGTCCATAAATAGGATTTTCCTAAGATACCCTTGCACTCCTCCTTTCTCCTACCCTTTCATCTTAACCATTGATTTGAAAAATAAATGGTTAAGATTCCTTCTTAGGCTACTTAGGCAAAATCAACTTTTTAGTGGATCCTTCCCCGTTCATACTAATACTCGCGTTGGTATTAGTATCAGTATATAACTAGTTACATATTTTATTGTTTTGCTTTTATAATCTAAAATTACAACTAGAATTACGACCCGCCGCAATGCGGCGGAGATTCTTTAGTTATAACTAAATCGATTTATGACGAGCACGTTATGTTGAACCTGTCAAACGGGAAAAAATAGACGAAACGTAAAAACGTTAAACCAAAGACGCACGTTGCGATGTGTTAAGTCACAAAATTTAGAACGAAGCATAAAGGGAAAAATTTGCGGAAAACAAAAGCTATAAAGAACCAAAACTGAAAGTAAAAAAAAAAAGTTGTGAGGATAGATTGCAAAAGATAAAAAGTTTTGTGTTAGAAGTAAAAAAAAAAAAAAAAAAAACAAATAGTTTTGGGTTAAAAGTAATTTATGAAATACTTTTTGGTGAAAAGTAAAAAAATCAATTTTTTTTTAAAACCCCCAAAAGCCAACGTTTTAACAACCATATGCATAACCATTTTTTGTTTGAAAAACCCCCAAAGCCAAGATTACCACACATAAGTAAAAAAAATCAAAGTGGTTAAATTGTAAAAGATGGAAACATTTGAATTAAAAGTGAAAAATCAAATTAATCAAAGGGGTTAAATCGTATAAGATAGAAACTTTTGAATTAGTTAGGAAAAATCAAATTAATCAAAAGGGTTAAATTACCAAAGATTAAAACTTTAAACTTAAATTATCAAAGATTAAAAGTTTAGGGTTAAAAAGGAAACAAAGATTAAACTTAAAACTTAAATTGTTAGATATTAAAAGTTGAAGGTTAAAAGGGAAAATTCTAGTTTTTTTTTGAAAAACTCCCTAAGCCTAACTTACAACACATGTATGCACATATCAGTTGCTTCTTTATAGTGTTTTAATATGTCTTTTAACACAACTATAATATAAAATTAAACATATACTTTGTTTCTATTTGCCTATAGTATTGTCGTATATAAAAAAAGAACCACTTTCCTTGATGCATTGTGCTTCTAACGGTGCGTTCATACCTATTACACTGTGTGTGAGGTTTACGTGTATTTTTTTAACGGTGTAAAAAGCCTTTTTTAAGTACCAGTATTTCCTACCAATGAAGTGGTGGTCTATTGGTAAAAATAAAGTCTTTAAAAGGAGATGAAGGTTTTAAGTTTAAATCATACAGATAAAATAAAATAAAGAGTTAACTGCCATTTTCGTCCGTGTGGTTTAGTCACTTTGGCCATTTCAGTCCATTTTTCAAAAATGCGCCATTTTCCTCCCCGACGTTCTGGAAAGGTGCCATTTCTGTCCAAAAATCATAACCCAGTTAAGTCGGTTAGTAAATAAGGACTGATTGTGTAAATTTGTAACACAAAGGACTGATTGTGTAAATTTGTAACACCACCACCACTAGCCCTGCCACCACCACCACCACTCCGCTGCCACCACCACCACCACCACCACCGCCGGAACCACCACCATCAACGTCATCATCGTCATCATCATCGTCATCATCATCGATCATCATCGACCTTCATCATCATTTCCGTCCACCGTACCCACCTCCATAATCACCACCATCTTCTTCATACAACATCACAACCTGCAACTGTCTTCGTCACTTCGTTTCTTCATCATTCTCCGTCACACTACATCTTCACCACCACCTTCGTACGGACCTCCATAAACACCCGCGACCTTCATCGTTATCACTTGCAAGTCTCCGGTCATCATCTCCGACCAACCTGCAACATCCGCCACTGTTCATCATCGTCGTCATCACTGAAAATAGCAGTTAACTCCGAACACAGCGGTGGTGATGTGCTTGGTGATCGTTGTGATCGTTGACGGAGATGATGACGATGATGAACGGTGACTGTTGATGAACAATGATGGATGGATTGGTGTATCTCCGGTGGTAAGACGTGGTAGCAGGTCGGGTTATGTATGGAATGGTGGTTCGAAGAACTGTTGATGATGATCAACGTGATGATTGACGATGATGATGAACTCTTGATCGCACAAGCCAAAGATAATCGCACAAGATCCCGTAGTCGCGGTGGTGGCGGTGGTGGCAGTGGCTGTGGTGGCGGTGTGGCTGTGGTGGCGGTGGTGGCGGTGGTGGTGGCAGCGGAGTGGTGGTGGTGGCAGGGCTAGTGGTGGTCGTGTTACAAATTTACACAATCAGTCCTTTATGTTACAAATTTACACAATCAGTCCTTATTTACTAACCGATTTAACTGGGTTATGATTTTTGGACTGAAATGGCACCTTTCCAGAACGTCGGGGAGGAAAATGGCGCATTTTTGAAAAATGGACTGAAATGGCCAAAGTGACCAAACCACAGGGACGAAAATGGTAGTTAACTCTAAAATAAAAGACAATAGAAAAAAATAAAAAAAAATTGTCTTTAAAAAAAAGTACAAGTATCTCCTCCTATTTTAATCATATTTTGAATTTGAATAAGTACTTCCTATATATCTAGACGACCCCATTCAACAAAAATATCTTAATTAGTTCACTTTTTCACACTTGAAAAGGGGCACAATACGGTTCCCTATCACAACCATATCTTTCCCACTTCAATTTTCTTCTTGTTTTTAAGAGCACACATTTTAACATTCAAATACACATAGAAGCCACACTTAGAGAGATGGGAAACTGCCATCGAAAGCTTCGCAATAATCTCACCAATAACAAAGCTACAGAACAACAACCTCCTGCCACGGTGGCTGGAGGCAGATCTAATCACGGTGGCAACACCGCTAGTCAGGAGTCGGTGCTGCTTAGGCCTAGGGGCCAAATAGTAACACCAAACTTAAAGAAATTCTCATATGCCGAGCTGCAAACCGCCACAAAAAATTTCCGGCCTAGCAGCATCCTAGGAGAAGGTGGATTCGGGCGAGTATTCAAAGGGTGGGTGGACGGTGTGACTTACGCGCCGTCGAAGGCTGGTGTTGGGATTCCGGTTGCCGTTAAAAAGTTGGATTCCGGCAGCTTTCAAGGTCTTAAAGAATGGCAGGTTTGATTTTAATGTCTTTTAAGATATTGTCATTTTCATGCAAATTATTAATAGAAATATTTTTGACGTAATAACTGCATGTCATAAGCCGGCATTCATGACGTTTGCATGACTAGGTGTTTTTATATATTTTTTATATAAAAATAAATATAAATATAAAGTGTTTTAAATTTACTTTTAATGATACATATATATGTTAATCATATATTTATTCATGTAAAGAAAATCGGGATTGTGTAACTTGAATGAAAATTCATGTAACTCATGAAATTAAACAAAGTCAAACAGGTTGCTGGTTTATAGTTGGTTTAACCAAGTCACACACACATGGGCAGAGGTTAGTGTGGATCAGGGGTACCCACTCCTGTTTTTCGTTTTGTAGTATGTATTTTACCCAAAAACTCTGAAAATTTAACTTGTATTGAGTCCGTCAATCTAAAATCTGTTTTTACACTTGGTAATAGAAAAGTTAAACGAGTCAGACAAAAATAGGATGACTGTATAAAATAAATTATATTTATAATCTTAAGGGTTGACACATAGACATGTTGAGTTAAACGAGCTAAGCACCTTAACACGAACACAACCTAGTTATTATACGAATGAGACACTATAATCCAGTGTTGTAAAAATCATGACTAGTCGGCGATTAATCGCTAGTCGGTCAGTAACTGAGTAATTTTTCGTTAATCAGTCCATTAATCGTTAGTCGGGCCTAGTCAAACCTAGTCAGCCAGCCAAAAATCGGTGATTTCGGCCAGATTACGGCAAAAAACCTGTATATTCCGGCCAAAACCTCTAAATTCCGGTCAGTTTCCAACCAAACCATGTGAATTCCAACAATTAATCTTGTATACTTAAAAAAATGAGTTGAGTAAGAGTTAAAACCTAGCTACTTAAAATATTTACCTATAAAAATGTGTATATGTGTACATAAAACTAAAAATTACATATAAAAAACCTGATCCGATTAATCCCAAGTATTCGCTAGTCCCCACCTCACCGGCCAACTAACGACTAGCGAGTTCTCCAATCTTGCTACAATCTAAAATTTGTTATTTCTTTTTTGTCAATCCTGTTCCGAGTGAATTTCAAAAATTACCATCCTCAAATTTTTAATAGGATTGAGTTTTACATCTCCCTAAAGCTACAGGGTGTGGTATAAAGCCCCTAGGGGTTTTATCACGCCACCTCAGCGGCACGTCATACAAAGGGCTTTAAACCCATTCTAACTTGCATGCAATGGTTTAAAGCCACCTTTTAAACTATATTCACCTCGATCCCATCAATTTGGCTAGTTAACACAATGGCGGACACCCTATAGCGCCCCCCATTTAATTTCGATGGTATGGTTGATAGCGCCTAGGGGCACCAAAATAGTTGAGGTGGCAGGGTGGCGTTAAGCCACACCCTATGTCCTAACTACCAACACAATTCTACATAATTTTAGTATAAGTATCTTTTTTTATTCTGTGGTTTTTATATAAAGGCAAAAGTATATTGTCTTAGTTATAACTTGATTATAAGGCTGCTCGGTATGGGGGTCATCCCCGCTCCGGCGACGGACCAAACACCGTGCCGCCACCCCCGTCGCCGTCCAGTCATCGTCCTCCCCGTCGGAGTTGTGCCGTTTGCGACGGACCAAAACATGTGGGCCACCCCCGTCGCCGTCCAGAACACCACGCCGCCCCCCCGGTCTTGCTCCGGCGACGTCTTCTTCACCGTCCTCCATACCGAGCAGCCTAAGAGATGATTTGTTGTAAAGAGTAATGTGTATTAGCATATACAATATTCAATGTATTAGGTGGCAAGGTTGTACGGTCTTGAAAGTCAATCAGTGTGATAGTAAAAGTCAAACAATTTTGCAACGTGTTTGAAGAAAACAATATTTCATTGTAGTTATATGTTAATAAATTGAAGATAACATATTTATAGTTTTAATTAAATTTACATTGACATTAACAGTCAAGGTGTTGACAAATTTCTATTTATATGGTTCAAATACATGAATAAGTTTTGTGTAATTAAAGCAAATTAACATCAACACAACCTGTTTATATAAGGAGTTAGACAATACGATCTAAAATCTAATTATTTCCTTGTTTTTGGACCATATTAAAAATTACCATTCATAATTTAGATCGGTGAATTCACATCACCATAAGTATTAACACCTATATAGTAAAATTATTACGATACACAATTTTAATATTATAAAATAATATATCTTATTTTTATTGTGTTTTGTACTTTTTTTTACGATCACAAATAAATATAATCATACACTATATATATTCTTAAGTATGAGATTTCTTTTCCCTTTAGTTATGGTAGATGATTTGTCGACTAAAGTAACGAATTATACAAAAATCAACGTATTAGGTGACAAGATCGTACAAGTCGAACAATTAATTCAACGTGTTTGAAAAATAATTAAAATTTTAAATTTGTAGAAAATAAAGTACAAACGTGAAGATAGATATACAATTGTTAACATGTATGAATTAAAAAAAAACCGAGTTTTGTTAAGTTAATTTTAAAATATTATTACTTTCAACTTTGTATTTTTTCCATTTTTAACCCATGGCATTATTGCCTAGTGGTATCTTGGGGGTGGGATAAGACTTATGACCATTAGGTCATGGGTTCGATTCCCACAAAGGGGGTTTTCCCAGATTTATTGGGTTTCCTCCTGAATTGGTGTATAGACATTATTGTCTAGTGGAGATGGATATGATCGGGTGGTTCTGCTGGTGGCACGATGATACTCCAGTGGTCCGTCAGTGATCCAAAATTTGCCGTTCAAAATTTTTTTTTTTTCCCATTTTTAGATGACATGTGTCCCCATTAGTTTTCTTTTATTATCTACTAGAAGGGATCCTACGCAATACCGAGGGAAACACAAACATTGTCGCAGTGTGCATTGTTCGGTTGATTTGGTTATTATTCCCAACCAAAATCAATCTACTTTCATATTTTTTATTATAAAAGTCCCTCAACCCAATTTTTGAATAGAAACGTCCCTCTGCTTACTAAATTCAAACACAATTGGGATTTAAAAAAAAATGATTAGGAACCGGTGTAGTCGATGGTTTACAGATTTATTTTCTTTTAACAAAACAAAAAGGTACTGAGTTGGATCAAAGAAATAAACATGAAGAAGATCCTTTATTAATTTTTGTCCACGGGAAGCTTGACATCCCTTTTCTCTGACCAACATGCCATGCCTGTCCGAAAACTCGAATGTATGCTTTCTTTCGAAAACTCGAGAATTTCACCTTTTGAAGTCGTGTACTTTGGGTAGCATATATTGCCCTTAATCGAACAACTAAACAACCAGTGGAGTGGTGGACCCAGAATTTTTTTCCAATGGGTAGCATATATTCCTTTATATGGGTCCGCCCCTGTAAACAACACCGGTTTTTAATGTTCATCTCAAAATCGTTTTACGATTTGCAATTTGTGATTTACATCCTGATGCACCGATTTGTATTTGATTCCTCTACTTATCTTCTTCATGTATGTTTCTTTGATCCTTTAATTAGAGTATAAACATGTTAATGTAGTATCCCACCCAACACCTTTTACGTTTTATTAAAAAGAAAACTAACCGGCTACTACCGGTTCCTAATCTTTTTTTTTTCTTTTCTAAAATGTGTTTAGATTTAACAAGTAGAGTGACTTTTATATTAAAAAGTTTAGTTGAGGGACTTTTATAAGAAAGGGACAATTGCATATTTTCCTTTAAAAAACTGCTTAATTGCGTATTTACCCAACTTAAAATTAAAATTGCATATATCCCCTTCCTTAACTAATAAAATTGCAAATTTACCCATTTTGATTTATTAAAAACAAGTTATATAATGACTTTTACCCTACTTTAGGGGTATAGCTTCAATTTTACCAATCAAGGGTGGGAACTCATTCCTTCTTAGAAGAGTTTTAGCGCACTGGATCTCAACTCCTCCCCCAGTCTCGCACAAAGACAAAGAAGGAAGATAGTTTCAGCATGAAGCTTGCTTGGCATGAAGGTTGAAATAGGAGATTCTAATACGAAAACAAAGGTAGAAAGCGAACCAGGAAACGCGAAACTGCTCAACTCAAGTGAGCTTAACCCAGGCAAGAAGGAAAGAAAGGCACTTTCGGGCACACAACCGCTGAAGTGAAGGTTTCAAGTCTTGAATGCCGGTCTTTGGCTAGAGATGCGCGAAGCAGCCGGTTTGCATTTTAGATCTGGGAATCAACGAGTGAAGAAGCCGGTTGTTCTGAGCGATCCTGAAACAGGGAAGAAAGAGCTCGGTATAGAGTTGGGTGAAGTGAACTTTCAGCATTTCGAAAAGGGAGATCTTCTATAGGGGAAAAGGCTTGCAAAGAATCTCCTGATTCAAGTCTTGGGCGAAGGGTGCCACGGGAAGGCTCTGACTGTGAAACGGGGTCAAAAGCTAGTCCAAGAAGCCGCTGAGACGTGGTCCAACTACTTGAACTAATGCGGGCGGTTTCAAACCTCCACTAAAACTCCCTTATACCCTTATTTTTACTAAAACTTAAAAAAATACATATTTGTTCATTTTTACTAGTTTTTGTTAAGCTATAGGTGTTTAACTATAATATGAAACATGTAACTATTTATATAACAATTAGCATGTGTGTGGCAGGCAGAAGTGGAGTTCTTGGGAAAGTTTATTCACCCAAATCTAGTAAAACTCTTGGGATATTGTTGGGAAGATCAAGAGTTCCTTCTGGTCTATGAATATATGCAAGAAGGAAGCTTAGAAAACCATCTCTTTAAAAGTGAGTATTATTATCATATATATATATATATATAAAAGGATTGGAACAAATTAACAAAATGTAATCAAAACTAATTATGATATATATAATAATTATTTAACAGTGTGTTTATACCAAGTTATTTATTTATATCTTTTTTAATGGAGAAGGCAGTGAACCACTTCCATGGGAGACAAGGATCAAAATCGCCATGGGAGCAGCTCAGGGACTTTCTTTCTTGCATAATACCGAAAGAAAAGTTATTTATAGAGATTTTAAATCCTCAAATGTCTTGCTAGATGGTGTAAGTTTTATTACTTTTATATACATAATAAAGTTGATTTCATAACTAAAATATTACGAGAACAAAAAGAACAAACCAAAATAATTTAACTTATATTAACGATTTTAATTTTTTATATGTATGCTATGTACAATAAAAATCCATTAAAATAATTCTTTCATAATATCCTTTTATAACTTCTAAACGTTCACCTACACATGTGTAAGTAATATGACTTGCACATCGTTGTACATGTGTAAGTTTTATAAATGAACTAAATTTGTTTATTTTTTAAAAAATTCAAGAGAGATGGATAAACATTGCTTTAGAAGAAACAAATCATCACTATCATATTATATCAAAACTTCAAAAACTCATCTTCACCATTAAATGTTCTTAAAAACGAATTTTGTGACAGGAGTTTAACGCGAAACTCTCAGATTTTGGATTGGCAAAGCTAGGTCCAATTAATGGAGAATCTCACGTGTCAACAATGATAGTGGGAACATATGGTTATGCAGCTCCTGAGTATATGATTACTGGTTAGTCACTTGTCTAAATTTGTAGTCAATCTAACAATTTACGTGTTTAATTTGTTTTGGGTTGGTAAGTTTTGAATTGGTAGTTTTAAATTATGAACCAGACGCAACTCATTTCTTTATTCATGTTAAAATATCCCCCACCTATTAATATTACTTATATTCTTTTAACTTACATTATATAAAATGGTTAACATATCCCCCAACTATTAACAAAGATTGTAAATATTGTATTTAATTAGATAGCTATTTGAGAGGTTTTGACTAAATTTTACATACATAAACAATAAAGTGTTGTGATGGAACTATAGGTCATCTATATGTGAAGAGTGATGTTTATGGCTTTGGGGTGGTGCTGCTGGAGATGATGACAGGGTTACGCGTACTTGATCCTAATCGACCTCCCTCACAACAAAACTTGGTTGATTGGGCTAGACCTTCGTTAACCGACATCAAGAAACTAAAAGGAATTATGGATCCGCGATTGGAACAACATTATCCATCACAAGGTGTGATTAAGGCAGGAGAACTCATCCGAAAGTGTCTTGATGTGAATCCAAATCACCGGCCTTCAATGGAGAAAGTGGTGGCGAGTTTAGAAGAGATCAATGCAATCAGAATGAAACCAAAGCGGTTAAAGATCAACAATGGACACTTGATGAGCCCACAACATGAACAAAGGTATGGTGATCATCGTCGTGAGAAGTGCCACCGTTCTCCCCTCCATGCGAAGCAACGGGGAGGGGTTTGGGTCGATAGATCACCCGTCCAATAGTATAAATAGAAGGAATTCCATTAACTCCTTAGATTATTATCTTTGATTGTTTACCGTAATTATATTTTATCTAATTCATTCATATAAATATAAATAAATAATAAACAGCTTTCACAACTGCAATGGACATGGAAAGAAAAAAAAATGTCATCTATCAAGGAGAACCTACAGTGATTCGAACTAACGTAACTCAATCGAATGCTTCTGTACTTGTACAGAGGGTCGACCAGCAATGGCCAAGGTTGTGCCAATGCCCGAGTTTGTATTAGGGGAACACGTAAGTATAAGATAATTGTAACAATAAATATTGAAATGATGTACTTAATAGATGCATGGTATATGAATTGCAATTTCGCAACGACTAGCTTTAGGAACAAACATGAATTTAGTGATGAAAACAATATCCACTCCCATACCGGATATTTGTTTGTTATGCAACTTCATTGATAGCTTGATCTTTGATGGTGTTAGCCGTTGACTTGCTCGGTTCCATTTTGATAGCATTAATACCCTGCAAACACAACACTATTTCCTCCATAGAAGGCCGGTTCTTGGGATCTGGTTCAAGACAAGTTAGGATGAGCTCAGCGGTTTTATGAGCGGCTTTTGTAGGGTATTTTTTCTCCAATCGTGAGTCCATAACTCTGTGTATTTTCTTTTTATCACTTAATAAAGGTCTAACCCAGTCCACCAAGTTATGCTTTGAGACATGTCGAGAAGTGTCAAGAGCTCGTAACCCTGTTATAATCTCGAGCATTACCACTCCAAAACCATAAACATCGCTCTTGACATATAGATGTCCTGTAATTGCAAAAGCATCACCCTTTTATGAACCACTTAAAAATCAAAACCGAAGAAGGATCTTCGTTACAATTTTATAATGATTGAAGTTTTGTACATAGCAAACAAACCTGAAAAACTATCTAATTCTCAATCTAAGTTTATCTAAGCAAAAATGTCTCACATATGAAACCAAGTTTCATTAGTATGTCATGTAGGCTACTTAAGTTTCATATCGTTCATTGCCATAATATTCTCCATAACTTTAGAAACTAAGTGACCTAGATTAAAACATATGAATACTTGTTTTTAATATTTTTCATTTTCAAGTTTAATCTCAAGTAAGGAGTTTCCGTAACTAAATATAACAAGTGATCTGATTGAAACAATAATGAAACTTTTATCTAACTCCAATTAGTTCAATTGTGAACTAAAACTCAAAAGAAGATAACCACAAACTATGATAACTTGGAAAGTAATCACAAATTATTTCATATTTAAAGAGCTATAGAATGTGGAGGAACCATAACTAATTTAAACCCAACAAAAGAAAACTGGCTACTACTTAAAAATATGTTGCACAAGGAGACAAGAGAACTAACCAGTAGCCACATACTCAGGAGCCGCATAACCATAGGTGCCCATTACACGCGTTGTGACATGAGACTCTCCATTGACTGGACCAAACTTTGTTAGCCCAAAATCCGAGAGCTTTGCATTAAAATCCTGAGAATACAATATATAAAACTGGTAATTAAATAACTGAACCTAAAACATCAAAATCACTAGAGTAGAGGTGCCTTCATAATCATATATGCATCTTTAGAGTAAAATTGACTAGTGTTTTAACTACCTTGTCTAACAAAATGTTTGAACTTTTCACATCCCTGAAAATGATATTATTTTCTGTAGTGTGCAAGAAAGCCATGCCTTGAGCTACTCCAATGGCTATTTTAATCCTTGTAGACCATGGTAATGCGTCTACACGTTCTGCATAATTAAACTTAGAAAATAAATATGTATTAAAGTTTATAAAATTTTAAAAGATACAACATTTTTTTTTGTATTTGTTGATGTTGATGTTGATGTATATATGTAGTTACTTTTGAACAGATGATTCTCTAAGCTTCCCCTTTGCATGAATTCATAAACAATAAGCAACTCCATATTTTCCTTGCAATATCCTAAAACTTTAACAAGATTTGGGTGGCTAAACTTTCCGAAGAAAACTTCTGCCTGTCAACAAATAAACAGATAAAATTCACAATTTGATTTTTCCAAAGGTCAAGAAATTCTAATGGCCAAGATAAAACTGTGTTCAAATCCCTGATGTTTAACGGTCAAAATAATACGTCATCATATGTAGGGGTGTTCAGAAAAAACCGTAACCAAATAAAAACCGTAAACCGAACCGTAACCATAACCAAATAAACCGATTCAAATAACGAATTCGGTTTTTGGTTTGGTTTCTAACCGAAACCGAATTGTGAATATGGTTTTTGGTTCGGTTTATGGATCCACATTTTATTTTATTTGGTTTATTCGGTTTATTTGGATAACCGAATAAACCATTTAACTTAATTAATTATTAAATAAAAATAATAATATTTTATAAATCATATACAATTTATTAGCCAAAAATATCAAATATAAATCTAAAAGCCCAACTCAAACATCTATTGGTTTTCTTGTTTCTTGTAGACATGAAGGGTTATGCGTGATTGGGGGGAAAGGGTTATATATGCAGGCTCACTCGAGTTGGAGAAAGACTCATGTTTGAAGATTATTTATATTTTGTGCCATTAGACTCGATAACTATTTATAGTATCTATGATCTATGATCTATGTTTTGAAGCTTTAACTTTGTGGTTGTGTCTACGACTACTTTATGGATGTGTTTGTTTTATTTCACAATGAAACTTTCTTGTATTCATATATTGTTAGGTGTAAATTAGTTGCGATGTTCGGAAGTTGGAACACAAACATAAATATAAATTAGGAAAAAAAGTACTTAGGTACAATTTGGTTAGATTTGGTTTATTTGGTTTCTAACCGAAACCAAACCGAATTGAATTTGGTTTGGTTTGGATCGGTTTGCATATTCCTTATTTGGTTTGGTTTGGTTTTTGGTTTGGGGTACAAAATTTTGAAAACCGAATAAACCAAACAAACCATAAACCAAACCGATGAACACCCCTAATCATATGAAGTGAAATGTTTTCATTTAGTGAAAAATCATTATTTAAGAATTTAAGCTTGTATAAAAGAAGGTGCAAGAAGAATAACCCAAGCATGCCTTTTACGACATGCAACATTATACAACAAAATATGTAAATGCAAGAGACTGAAAAAACACAAGTGACAGAAAAGAAAGCAACACAAAGAAACAAGCAAACCTGCCACTCTGGGAGTCCTTGGATACTCTCAGGATTTAATTTCTTGATGGCAACAGGTATCCCATCACCAGCCTTCTGTGGGGTGTATGTTACCCTGTCCAACCACCCTTTAAAAACCTTCCCAAAACCACCCTCTCCAATGACTCTACGATGCTGAAAGTTACGTGTGGCGGTCTGTAGCACAGAATACGTGAACTCCTTCAAGTTCAGTGTTGTTGTGCCGTCATAATGCAGTACCGCCTGCTGAGAAGCAGTTGCAACACCACCACTATCACACCCATCTTTCTTTTGATCAGATATCACACGCCCTGCTTGAAACAATATGGAAACAAAATTAAATACTAGCGACATAAAAACAAGAACAAAAAATAATCAACCTTACTTGGAGTTTTGGTTAAAAACAGTGACCATGCAATGTTTTTCCAATTACTAGCCCTCTGCGCACTCTGCATTGTCCATGTTAGCACTAACTCAAGCCTAGCCAGAACCACTGTCATTGTGGGTCGTTCCTTGGAACAAGTACGAAGGCATTCATATGCAATTTGCCCAAATTTCTTTAGACATTTAACTGAAACTTGTCCCCTTAAACATGGATCAACAATTCGACTTATATTACCTCTTTTGATGCAGTGTTTGCCCCATCCAGCTAGGCTGTGCTGTTCCTCATCCAATGTAAAATCTAGAGCCGGCCTACCACATAAGACTTCCAACAAGACAACACCAAATGCATACACATCAGACTTTCTTGTTAGTCTGTGAGTTGAGAAATACTCCGCGTCCATGTACCCAAACGTACTTACGATCTGACCCGTATAAACATTGGTGGTAGAGCCAGCATGGGATGCTGGAGTAGTTCTAGACAGCCCAAAGTCTGCAATCTTACCTGCCCAGTTCTCATCCAGCAAGATGTTTGAACTCTTGACATCACGGTGTATTACTCTATGTTGGACACCTGTACCTGTATGGAGGTAGTCTAAACCACGAGCAGCACCTATGCAGATATTAAGCCTTTGAACCCATGTCAGTGGTGAAGAACTACTTCCATTAGTTCTTTTTCTGTGCAAATGATCCTCAAGACTTCCATTGGGCATGTATTCATAAACAATGATCATTTCTTTTTCACAATATCCAAGTAAAGATACAACATGGCTATGGCGAAAGTTGGAAAGCATCTCAATCTCTGCCCAGAACTCAGTTGCGCCTTGATTGGAATCAAGATTTAACCTCTTGATTGCAACATCAATTCCTCCCCCCAAGTCAACTTTACCTTTGTATACCTTCCCGAACCCACCCTTTCCAATGACAAACGCATCATCAAAATCATTTGTTGCCAGTTTGATTTCAGCAAGTGAAAAAACTCGACACTGTTTATACAGTGCCGATGAATCCTTCCTCCCTCCATGGTCTTGTTTGTGCATGGATCGATTATCCAAAGAGGATGAATTTTTGTGCTCACCATTGTCTTCGTCTAGTAGTTTCTGGAGATAATAAACAAGAATATCCAATAGAGTAAGGAGCAATATAAGAGTAGTAGAAAAGTACATACTTCTTCCGGTTATGGATTTATAGATGGAGATAACTCGTTGTAGTAGGTGTCTGGAATGCTGAAGTTAACTTTGATCATTCTAATAAAGTGATGTTCTTTATCTTGGATTCAACTTATGATTCAAGTATTTTGAGACACAATCAAACAAGATTAAGTTACTGAAGAGATAAGACATGGAAATTTCAGTGTAAATGCTTAGTCAAGGGACATGGAAATTTCAGTGTAAATGCTTAGTCAAGGGTTGACTGACTACTTCCATCAATAGACATCCAGTGATTATGATGTTATGATGATGGACAACATTAAGTTTATCAAATTTACACTTGACCATTGAAGTATAATAAAATGGCCTAAAAGCCTTTAACTCTATTCTGCTTGACTGATATAACACCGCCCCCAGCCCCCCACCCTAGCCCAGAAAGGCATAAAAAAAACAACTCTTCACAACATAAACACTGTATTGTCAATCAGCCTAAAGTTTTTGTGATAAGACAGATGATCTCATACATAGATAACGGGACACTTTGATTTGAATATGCAGTGATTTATTAAGTTTCAAGGGAGTTTCTGCGACTTAGATGTCTTTGACAGGAATAAATATATGGATCGTGTTTCGTTTTATCTATTCAACCCGAATATAGTTCTACTCAAACCGCTAACCATTTTACCCAACATGATCTACAAATCTCTTTCATATACATTAATGAAGGGGTATGGTCCCGAAACCTACGCAGGACATTACAAGACATACGCGCAAAGGACCATACCTAGACTTAACAGAACTATACTTGGTTACCACCTGAGCATGCGCGCATGCTCAGACCGACACATGTAGCGCATCTACAGATAAAACGAGTATAATAGTATTATACCCCATTCCCATCAATAGTATTATACCGACACATGCTCAGCATGCGTCAGGCCCTGACCACACAACTCCCACGATGGTCAATCGAGCAAGAGACAAGAAGTACAAAAGGATAGTGACGTGGAACCATTCAGGTTGCGCTGATTGACTGCTCCATGATCTCCACTCACAGCTTGTGACAAACTCGACAACAAGGGCAACCGTCAGGCCACGTGGCTCCAAATCACCGTGCACCAACGTCTCAATACTCTGCAAACACTAACGGTCATATCAGAGGAGACAAATAGGATATTCCTTATTGGCGACGTCCGGCCCAAGGCCCATCCGCCCATCTCATTCTCCACACTCTTCGGCTATAAATATCAGCCTTCAATCACAGGTTTAGGCATCGGCTCTCTCACTCTCTTACTCTTAACATACACTCATTTACTCTTCTTAAACGATACTTATTCTCACGCTGGAGGGTGGTTACAAGGAGAACCTCCCACCTCTTTGTTGGTTCAGGTCCCTCACTAAACACTCACACAAGACACACAATTATATTTATACGTATATGAATGTAAAAGTTGCAGAAGGTAAAACTAAAGAAGGCTTCTGTGTATTAGATGAAAAGGGTTACAAAAAAATGAACTCTATCTTGCCCTATTTATAATAAAGAAAACAAACAAAAAAACACATGCCAAATTAAATTACAACAACCCACGTGAAACAGCATGCCCATGATCTCTCCAATTTACTCGGTCAGCACACATAATTCGGTCAACCTAGACCATATCTTCAACTATTGATCCGCAACCAGCTTACCCGAGTTGCAACATGTGACCCGCGACTCACGTCACCCGTAAACAATTAACCATTTTAACCGTGACCCGATAACGTGTCAACCCTTGACCCGTAAACGAACCAGATTAACCCAACACTCTCCTCCTTGTAACGAGTCTCATGGTGCTTTGTTTTGCATATCATACTTAGATCATCTTCAAGGAAAGATTAAGCATTAACCATTCTTGACGAGACTATTCCCACAACGATAAACCTTTCAGTTTAGACTTGGTATTTCTTCAATTAAAGAAGTTTTAATATTGGAATAAAGTCTTTAGCCATATCAAACTTTCTTACCATTAGCTTAGAAAAAGACAAAGAAAAGTGAGAAAAAGAAAAATCAATAAGTTTCTTTAGGTGTCATCGATCAGAAAATATGAGAAATAATTTGACTCTTTTTTTCATTTTGTTTTGTGCTCCAATCTTTTTGGATAATCAGAAAAAAAATCCAAAAATTGTAAGTCTTCCTTTTTTGTTTGAACCTTTCCACGTTTAGAGGATTTTTTAAAAAATCCATTTTTCTTTTGTGTATATGATAAGACATGTTTAAATTTGGATTAATTTCAGTTATAGTCAATCTATTTGACACAAACAAACATAAAGTTTGTGTTTGCATTCACCTATTTAATCCGCTAACCTATAAAATCCGAAACCCTTCAAGTATTCAACCATCAACCCGGTACTATTAATATCCCTAATCCTAATAGTTCAAGGTTGAAATCTTATTTTTTGAACACAATTATCAACAAGTTCGTCGTTTTAATTATATATAATATAGCATATTGATGAAACAGTGGTTAACCGGGGAGGTTAAGTCACTGGTCTCGTCAAGTAGGGTTAATCCCTTCTTTTCGAGATCGATAACCGGATCGTCTGCTAACCTGTCTCCTGCACAAGGAAACACACGTGAAGTAACAAGGAGAATGGGGTGGGGGGTGCTCCTTGTTACCACTCTCCGGCGTGAGAATCAGTATTTGCTGAGAGCAAAGTGTGTGATTGAGTAGTAAGTGAGTGAGAGCAGATTGCGTTACCTCAAACCTGGTCTGGGATGGGTATTTATAGCCGAAGAGTGAAGGAGGGTAATTGAGTGGCTAGACTGACAACGCATAGCCTTTCTGCAGGTGTGTCAGAAACGCAAGTCACAGAAGTGTTGGACGCTTCCTGAGGTGATGTCACGTCCTGCTGTGGTTGTCAGTCCGTCTGCCAGCTTTGTATACATGTGGGTCGGGCAACTGACCGCCGTCAGTGCCCGGACAGACCACTTGCTGGTTTTATCACTGAAGTCAAAGTGGCAGTGCCACTTGTGGGACAACAGGATGCGGTTTCGGACCGCATTGCTATGTGCGGTATCCACAGTGGTTACCGCATCCCTTGTGGTGACGAAAACTCATTTTCATACACAAGGTTAGTCTTCTCCTTCTTCGATTTGGATGGAAAGCTGGGTATGCGCGTGCCCGCATGACCGCAGCTGAACCCTTGTCTGTAGAGGAACCGGGTTATGGTCACTCGTGCCCATGCATGGTGCGAGATTTGGGACCATACCCCTTCACATATTTACCATAGGCAAATAAATTAGTTATATTCTTTTAACTTACATTATATAAAATGGTTAACATATCCCCCATAGTCATATTCTTTTAACTTACATTATATAAAATGGTTAACAGATCCCTCACCTGTTAACAAAGATTGTAAATATTGTATTGAGAAAAATGCCCGGATAGTCCCTGTGGTTTGTTCAGATTTCACCTATAGTCCCTATATTTTTAAAATTACAGCTATAGTCCCCAAGTTTTGCAAATTCGTTCTCGGATAGTCCCTAGCATGAATGAGGGTTAGTTTGTCCAGTTAAGCGGGTATTAAATTACTAAAATGCCCTTTCCCTCCCCTTTTTCTCTATCTCCTTGTCTGCACACTACACACCTTCACACCTCACACCACCCCAAATCCAAACCACCACAATCAAATCCAGCCATCGCCGGAAAACGAACCACCAAACCACCGCCACTTCATCACCCCTACCCACCCACCCTCACCGGAAAAAAGCGAACCACCAAATCCACTAATACCATAGATTTTGTAAGTGGTTCGATGATCAGAATAGGAGCAGCAAAAGACTGTTTGATGCAATAACTACATAGTCAGTCATTAAGATGATCAAAGATTAAGAACAATTAGCTTATATAACTATGAATAGATAAAGAAGAAAAAGTATCACCTTGTCATGTATTTAATAAGGCTTGGAAAGAATGTCTTTGTTGAATGCTCAGCGTAATATGTTGTGACAGTGTGTTCATCAAGGTGAAGTGTAGCTTCTGTTTGAATGGTGAAGCCAAATTGAAGGATAAAGTTCCTTATTGAGCTACTATAATTACCAGAATTCCGGAAAAAAAAAAACAAACCACTTACAAAATCGATGGAGTGGGTAGATTTGGTGGTTCGTTTTTTGTTCCGGTGAGGGTATAGGTGGGTGGGGTGGGCAGGGGTGATGAAGTGGCGGTGGTTTGGTGGTTCGTTTTCTAGCGATGGCGGGATTTGGTTGTGGTTGTTTGGATTTGGGGTGGTGTTACGGTGGTGTGAGGACTGAGGAGTGCAGGTGTGCAGACAAGAGATAGAGAGAAAGGGTAGGGAAAGGGCATTTTAGTCATTTCACACCCACTTAACTGGACAAACTAACCCCCATCCACGCTAGGGACTATACGAGAACGAATTTGAAAAACTTGAGGACTATAGATGTAATTTTAAAAATGTAGGGACTATAGATGAAATCTAGGCAAACCATAGGGACTATCCGGGCACTTTTCTCTATTGTATTTAATTAGGTAGCTACTTAAGAGGTCTTGACTAAACTTTACATACATAAACAATAAAGTGTTGTGATGGAACTATAGGTCAAGTATATGTGAAGAGTGATGTTTATGGCTTTGGGATGGTGATGCTGGAGATGATGACAGGGTTACGCGTACTTGATCCTAATCGACCTCCCTCACAACAAAACTTGGTTGATTGGGCTAGACCTTCGTTAACCGACATCAAGAAACTAAAAGGAATTATGGATCCGCGATTGGAACAACATTATCCATCACAAGGTGTGATTAAGGCAGGAGAACTCATCCGAAAGTGTCTTGATGTGAACCCAAATCACCGGCGTTCAATGGAGAAAGTGGTGGCGAGTTTAGAAGAGATCAATGCAATCAGAATGAAACCAAAGCGGTTAAAGATCAACAATGCACACTTGATGAGCCCACAACATGAACAAAGGTATGGTGATCATCGTCGTGAGAAGTGCCACCATTCTCCCCTCCATGCGAAGCAACGGGGAGGGGTTTGGGTCGATAGATCACCAGTCCAATAGTATAAATAGAAGAATTCCATTAACTCCTTTGATTATTATCTTTGATTGTTTACCGTAATTATATTTTATCTAATTCATTCATATAAATATAAATAAATAATAAACAGCTTTCACAATTGCAATGGACATGGAAAGAAAAAAAAAATGTCATCTATCAAGGAGAACCTACAGTGATTCGAACTAACGTAACTCAATCGAATGCTTCTGTACTTGTACAGAGGGTCGACCAGCAATGGCCAAGGTTGTGCCAATGCCCGAGTTTGTATTAGGGGAACACGTAAGTATAAGATAATTGTAACAATAAATATTGAAATGATGTACTTAATAGATGCATGGTATATGAATTGCAATTTCGCAACGACTAGCTTTAGGAACAAACATGAATTTAGTGATGAAAACAATATCCACTCCCATACCGGATATTTGTTTGTTATGCAACTTCATTGATAGCTTGACCTTTGATGGTGTTAGCCGTTGACTTGCTCGGTTCCATTTTGATAGCATTAATACCCTGCAAACACGACACTATTTCCTCCATAGAAGGCCGGTTCTTGGGATCTGGTTCAAGACAAGTTAGGATGAGCTCAGCGGTTTTATGAGCGGCTTTCGTAGGGTATTTTTTCTCCAATCGTGAGTCCATAACTCTGTGTATTCTCTTTTTATCACTTAATAAAGGTCTAGCCCAGTCCACCAAGTTATGCTTTGAGACATGTCGAGACATGTCAAGAACTCGTAACCCTGTTATAATCTCGAGCATTACCACTCCAAAACCATAAACATCGCTCTTGACATATAAGCGGCCTGTAATTGCAATGCAACACCCTTTTATGAACCACTTAAAAATCAAAACCGAAGAAGGAGCTTCGTTACAATTTTATAATGATTGAAGTTTTGTACATAGCAAACAAACCTGAAAAACTATCTAATTCTCAATCTAAGTTTATCTAAGCAAAAATGTCTCTCATATTTAACCAAGTTTCATTATATGTCATGTAGGTTACTCAAGTTTCATATCGTTCTATTGTCATAAAATTCTCTGTAACTTTAGAAACTAAGTGACCTAGATTAAACACATATGAATACTTGTTTTTAATATTTTTCATTTTCAAGTTTAATCTCAAGTAATGAGTTTCCCGGAACTAAACATAACAAGTTTCGTAACTGTTTCAACTTTCAATTAGATTAGCCCGTTATTAAACTTCACAACAGCAGAATAATAGGAACTTAAGTGATCTGATTGAAACAATAATGAAACTTTTATCTAAATCCAATAGTTCAATTGTGAACTAAAACTCAAAAGAAGATAACCACAAACTATGATAATTTGGAAAGTAATCACAAATTATTTCATATTTAAAGAGCTATAGAATGTGGAAGAACCCTATTTAATTTAAACCCAACAAAAGAAAACTGGCTACTACTTAAAAATATGTTGCACAAGGAGACAAGAGAACTAACCAGTAGCCACATACTCAGGAGCCGCATAACCGTAGGTGCCCATTACACGCGTTGTGACATGAGACTCTCCATTGACTGGACCTAACCGTGTTAGCCCAAAATCCGAGAGCTTTGCATTAAAATCCTGAGAATACAATATATAAAACTGGTAATTAAATAACTGAACCTAAAACATCAAAATCACTAGAGTAGAGGTGCCTTCATAATCATATATGCATCTTTAGAGTAAAATTGACTAGTGTTTTAACTACCTTGTCTAACAAAATGTTTGAACTTTTCACATCCCTGAAAATGATATTATTTTCTGTAGTGTGCAAGAAAGCCAGGCCTTGAGCTACTCCAATGGCTATTTTAATCCTTGTAGACCATGGTAATGCGTCTACACGTTCTGCATAATTAAACTTAGAAAATAAATATGTATTAAAGTTTATAAAATTTTAAAAGATACAACATTTTTTTTGTATTTGTTGATGTTGATGTTGATGTATATATGTAGTTACTTTTGAACAGATGATTCTCTAAGCTTCCCCTTTGCATGAATTCATAAACAATAAGCAACTCCATATTTTCCTTGCAATATCCTAAAACTTTAACAAGATTTGGGTGGCTAAACTTTCCGAAGAAAACTTCTGCCTGTCAACAAATAAACAGATAAAATTCACAATTTGATTTTTGCAAAGGTCAAGAAATTCTAATGGCCCTATCAAGATAAAGCAGTGTTCAAATCCCTGATGTGTAACGGTCAAAATAATATGTCATCATATGAAGTGAAATGTTTTCATTTAGTGAAAAATCATTATTTAAGAATTTAAGCTTGTATAAAAGAAGGTGCAAGAAGAATAACCCAAGCATGCCTTTTACGACATGCAACATTATACAACAAAATATGTCAATGCAAGAGACTGAAAAAACAGAAGTGACAGAAAAGAAAGCAACACAAAGAAACAAGCAAACCTGCCACTCTAGGAGTCCTTGCATACTCTCAGGATTTAATTTCTTGATGGCAACAGGAATCCCATCACCAGCCTTCTGTGGGGTGTATGTTACCCTGTCCAACCACCCTTTAAAAACCTTCCCAAAACCACCCTCTCCAATGACTCTACGATGCTGAAAGTTACGTGTGGCGGTCTGTAGCACAGAATACGTGAACTCCTTCAAGTTCAGTGTTGTTGTGCCCTCATAATGCAGCACCGCCTGCTGAGAAGCAGTTGCAACACCACCACTATCACACCCATCTTTCTTTTGATCAGATATCACACGCCCTGCTTGAAACAATATGGAAACAAAATTAAATACTAGCGACATAAAAACAAGAACAAAAAATAATCAACCTTACTTGGAGTTTTGGTTAAAAACAGTGACCATGCAATGTTTTTCCAATTACTAGCCCTCTGCGCACTCTGCATTGTCCATGTTAGCACTAACTCAAGCCTAGCCAGAACCACAGTCATTGTGGGTCGTTCCTTGGAACAAGTACGAATGCATTCATATGCAATTTGCCCAAATTTCTTTAGACATTTAACTGAGACTTGTCCCCTTAAACAGGGATCAACAATTCGACTTATATTACCTCTTTTGATGCAGTGTTTGCCCCATCCAGCTAGGCTGTGCTGTTCCTCATCCAATGTAAAATCTAGAGCCGGCCTACCACATAAGACTTCCAACAAGACAACACCAAATGCATACACATCAGACTTTCTTGTTAGTCTGTGAGTTGAGAAATACTCCGCATCCATGTACCCAAACGTACTTACGATCTGACCCGTATAAACATTGGTGGTAGAGCCAGCATAGGATGCTGGAGTAGTTCTAGACAGCCCAAAGTCTGCAATCTTACCTGCCCAGTTCTCATCCAGCAAGATGTTTGAACTCTTGACGTCACGGTGTATTACTCTATGTTGGACACCTGTACCTGTATGGAGGTAGTCTAAACCACGAGCAGCACCTATGCAGATATTAAGCCTTTGAACCCATGTCAGTGGTGAAGAACTACTTCCATTAGTTCTTTTTCTGTGCAAATGATCCTCAAGACTTCCATTGGGCATGTATTCATAAACAATGATCATTTCTTTTTCACAATATCCAAGTAAAGATACAACATGGCTATGGCGAAAGTTGGAAAGCATCTCAATCTCTGCCCAGAACTCGGTTGCGCCTTGATTGGAATCAAGATTTAACCTCTTGATTGCAACATCAATTCCTCCCCCCAAGTCAACTTTACCTTTGTATACCTTCCCGAACCCACCCTTTCCAATGACAAACGCATCATCAAAATCATTTGTTGCCAGTTTGATTTCAGCAAGTGAAAAAACTCGACACTGTTTATACAGTGCCGATGAATCCTTCCTCCCTCCATGGTCTTGTTTGTGCATGGATCGATTATCCAAAGAGGATGAATTTTTGTGCTCACCATTGTCTTCGTCTAGTAGTTTCTGTAGATAATAAACAAGAATATCCAATAGAGTAAGGAGCAATATAAGAGTAGTAGAAAAGTACATACTTCTTCCGGTTATGGATTTATAGATGGAGATAACTCGTTGTAGTAGGTGTCTGGAATGCTGAAGTTAACTTTGATCATTCAAATAAAGTGATGTTCTTTATCTTGGATTCAACTTATGATTCAAGTATTTTGAGACACAATCAGACAAAATTAAGTTACTGAAGAGATAAGACATGGAAATTTCAGTGTAAATGCTTAGTCAAGGGACATGGAAATTTCAGTGTAAATGCTTAGTCAAGGGTTGACTGACTACTTCCATCAATAGACATCCAGTGATTATGATGTTATGATGATGGACAACATTAAGTTTATCAAATTTACACTTGACCATTGAAGTATAATAAAATGGCCTAAAAGCCTTTAACTCTATTCTGCTTGACTTATATAACACCGCCCCCAGCCCCCCACCCTAGCCCAGAAAGGCATAAAAAAAACAACTCTTCACAACATAAACACTGTATTGTCAATCAGCCTAAAGTTTTTGTGATAAGACAGATGATCTCATACATAGATAACGGGACACTTTGATTTGAATATGCAGTGATTTATTAAGTTTCAAGGGAGTTTCTGCGACTTAGATATCTTTGACATGAATAAATATATGGATCGTGTTTCGTTTTATCCATTCAACCCGAATATAGTTCTACTCATTAACCGCTAACCACGAGTAGCATCTATGCAAATATTGAGTCTTTGAATCCATGTCAGTGGAGAATAACTGCTTGTATTAGCTCTTTTTTTGTGCAAATGATCCTCAAGACTTCCATTGGGCATGTATTCATAAACAAGGATCATATCTGTTTCACAATATCCTTGTAAAGAAACAATATGACTATGGCGAATCTTGGAAAGCATCTCAATCTCTGCACGGAACTCTGTTTCCCCTTGATTGGAATTGCAATCTAACCTCTTGATGGCAACATCTGTACTTGCCTCAAAATCGATTTTACCCTTGTATACCTGACCAAACCCACCTTTTCCAATGACAAAAGCATCATCAAAATCATTTGTTGCCAATTTGATTTCAGCAAGTGAAAAACTAGACACTGTTTATACAGTGATGATGATGACAAGGATGGATCCTTCCTCTCACCATCGTCTTCTTCGTGCATGGATCGTATCCCAAAGATGACGACGAGGCTGAAATTTTCTGCTCACCATTGTCTTGCTCTTGTAGTTTCTGTAAATAATAAACAAGAATATCCAATACAGTAACGAGTAATATTAGAGTAGTAGAAAGATACATGCTTCTCCATAATACTGTGTAATCTCTTTTTATTTCTTAAAAAAGGTCTAGTCCAATCCACCAAGTTTCGCTTCATGGCACGTTGATTAGGGTCAACAACTTGTAACCCTGTTATAATTTCGAGCATTACCAATCCAAAACCATAAACATCGCTCTTGACATATAAGCGGCCTGCAATTGCAAAAGCATCACCATTGTTATAAACCATGCATATCCAAAACCATTTTGGTAGCATTAGGTCACTCAAGTTTAATATCCTTCCATATTTATGAAATTCTTCATAAATGTTTAGTGAGTGACATACATTAAACACTTATGAATACTTGGTTACCATCAAATGTTTTTTTTTTCCACTGTAATCTGAAGTAACCAGTTTCCATTGAACAACTTTGAAAGACAATAAAGTAACTAAATATACAAAGTTTCATAACTGTTTCAGTTAGTTTAATCGGTTATTAAAAAATCACAATAGTGGAACAATATGAAACTTAAGGGATCAAAAAGATAGCTGACTACTACTGAAATTTATTTTGTTTACAAATTTAAAATATACAAGATTTAATTTAAAATATACAAGATTTTTCGTATTTGCTGGTGTGGATGTGAATACTGGTGTGCAGTGTGCTGTGCTGGTGGCTAGTGGACAATAGTCCTACTAGAGAACGGCTCAACTAAACGGCACCACTAGAGGACCGTTGTCTTGTAAAAGAACGGCATGGCATAAGAGCGGCTTAAAAAAATTAACCAGCGCGACATCGGACCGTAGTCCTGTACAAGGCTCGCGATGGGTTAGGGGCTAAGCTGCTTGAACAACAGCAACAGGAAGCAATCAATGGCAATTTCTTATTCCATAATAATAACAGAACCAATAAGGCAATAGTGAAATTGCTTTTTTTTTGGCTTGTTCGATAACATTGACAGAATCACAAAACAAAATCAACACAAAAGTGGTGTATATTTCGACACAACAGAGGAACCTTAAGCAAGGCTCGGAGAAAAAGACCTATCGACAAAGATACCAAAAATGTAACCATCTAGTTTACAATGTACAGTAGAGACATATACATCTCAAAAGTTAAATCGAAATGTGAAATTTTAATATATTCACGTGGGTAGGGTAACCCACTTTTAAATATTTAGGCCGTGTACTACCGACCCACACCCGATGCCATGGGGCATGGTGGCCGGCGTGATAGGGTGCGGAACACCACGGAAAGGGCGGGGTTGGGGGTAGCGTGGGTGTGGAACCGGCATGGATGAGTTTGAAAAATGTGGGTACCATGCCAACGGTCTCTTGACCGTTCAAAAGTAAAAAAAAATAATAATTTATTTAATTTAAGAGTAAAATGCACGGATAGTCCCTGTGGTTTTGCAAAGTTTCAGCTATAGTCCCCAGATTTTGGAAATTACACTCATAGTCCCTGTGGTTTGACAGTTTGTTACGCGGATAGTCCCTGGAGTGGATGGGGGTTAGTTTTCTCAGTTAAGTTGGTGTAAAATGACTAAAATACCCTTAGGATTAAAACAACACAAAACCCAAACAGATTTTCCCATCTGCTCTCATTCTTCACCATCTTGTTTAGAAAACCCTAACAATACATTGAAACAATTGGAAACTTGATCAAATCAGTCTGAAACAGATCAAAATGTTCAAAACTCTATTCGAAACAAACTGAAAATCTACCAAAACTGATCCGATCTCACCGAAAAAACAATCAATTCAGTACGTAATCGATCGAAACTTGTCCGATTCGCAAAACCCTATGAACAAATCCCTATGAACAAATCAGATTAAGGGTTGAATCGTGTAATCGGACAAGTCAATCAGGAGACAAGTTAATCTTGTCTGATTCGCAACACGATTACACGCAGAGCCACTCACCATAGCCACTCACCTCCATCAACCCTTGTCCGATTCAACCCTTAACCTGTTAATCGACTGAATTTACCTTTTATGTTAACATTAGCACCCATCATCACCTTCCTGTTCACCAATACTGGAAACCCTATGAAGAAATCAGATCCATCCATCGCTGCTGCAGATAGATACGACCACTGCTGCAGATAGATCCGACCATCGCTGCTGCAGATTGATCTGTCTCTCTCTCGCTCTCCTGATTGATTTGTCTCCCTCTCTTGTCGTTTCTCTCACTTCCAACTCTCTCTGATTTCCCTCTCTATCACTCGTCTCGTCTCTCTCTCTCGTCACCACGCCGCCAGAGACGGCGGTGATGGTGAACGGTCGTTCATCGGGTTGGGGGGTGGTGTTGTTTGTCGTCTGGTGACTCAACGCCGGAGCGCCGATTGTGCGACTGCCAGTAATTCCGGTCGCCGGAATATAATCAGAGGGAGGGAGGGTGACCGAGAGGGTGCAGGTGAGTGATGAGATTTTTGTTTGAGAAGATGACTGGTTTTGTGTTGTTTTTAGAGTTAGGGTTTTCTAAACAAGATGGTGAAGAAGGAGAGCAGATGGGAAAATCTGTTTGGGTTTTGTGTTGTTTTAATCCTAAGGGTATTTTAGTCATTTTACACCAACTTAACTGAGAAAACTAACCCCCATCCACTCCAGGGACTATCCGCGTAACAAACTGTCAAACCACAGGGACTATGAGTGTAATTTCCAAAATCTGGGGACTATAGCTGAAACTTTGCAAAACCACAGGGACTATCCGTGCATTTTACTCTTAATTTAATTTATATAAAGCACTCCCTTTTTCACATTTTTACACCAAACACCTACTTTCTACCATCTTCTCTCTAATTCTCTCTACATTTTATAAACTTCATACACTTTTATAAAAATCATGTTTCCTTGGGGCAACATAGACCCGAACAATCCTTATAGAAGCATACTGAATACTGTTAGAAAATAAAATACTTTTTTAAATTAACAAGGATCAAAAGTCTTCATCATATCCCTTAATTAGAAGACCCTTGACAGTCATGCATTGCTTCATCAAAGGAGGAACAAAATACTTTGTGATTATATTTCCTTTTATTCTTTTTCCTTGTATCCATATATTTAGTTTTTGGTTGCATTCTCTGTACGAATTATCACAAACAAATTCAATATACCTTTTTCAATGTTTCATTTGCAAAGATGGTATCAGAGCTTTGAGAGATCCTAGGATCATCTTATTTGCTCTTGCTCATCATCTACCACTCATTTGAAAGCAACCATATCGGACGACAATAGTGTAATCAACAATGACCTGTCAATACAAATCGCAAATCTTCTCAAAGCCAGCCTCAAGCATCAAAATCAAAGCCCCAAATCAAACCTTTCCGATAGCCTCAACATTAACCTCAAGCTAAATAGCCAAAATTATCCCTTGTGGGCTCGAGTTGCCATAGGGGGGTAAATCAAAAACGCTTCTTAAACACTTATCCGAAAGCCCACCCGAACAAAGTGACGAAAGTATGAGCAATGGGAACAAAACGATTTAATCGTATTCTCATGGCTCATACAAAATATTGAACCGGCCCTTGCTAGCAACCTCACCGAGTTTCCCACGACAAAGATAAGCTCCAAACATTCGATTTACATGTCAAAGCAAACGAAATCAAACAGAATGGTGTACCTCTTGAGGATTGTGAAGCAAGGAATCTGGGGAGAAATCGATCGTAGAGATCCAACTGCAGATGTCCGAAGTTCCGAACAAAACCTGTTTCAATTTCTTAATGCTATAGACAGGCAATATGAGGCGAAATACTTCGATGGGATCCATTACCCTCAGCAGCTGTTCGAAAGAAACTGCTCACCAAGCTAGCTATAGTTGGAGTCGTCTCCTCCGGTAATTTACCACAACAGGGCGTGGCGGTAGGGTTAGCAACCGCTGATTCCGAGGGGTTAGGGTTCCTTTCAAGGGGTCAGACGAAACGAAATAGTGATAAATCAAAATTAAAGTGTACTCACTATGGAATGATGAAACATACGAAAGATCAATGTTTTAAACTTGTTGGATTCCCGGAATGGTGGAACGATGGAGCCACCCCCGTGGGCAACTCCGGAGCCACCAACACAGGCAGCGGAACTACTAGCAAAGGCGCGGGTTCGGGCGATTAAAGTTCCAGTGGAGGGTTTGGTTTGGCGGTAGGGTGTCGGGCGATTACACTGGTGCAGTGAACATGGAGTCGACTGAGGGGGTGTTTGGGGTAAATCAAAAACGCTTATTGACTTATAAAAGTTAGAGTAACTGCAATTTTACCCCCTGGGGTTTAGGTTAATTGGTACTCTTACCCTCTAACAAAATAATTGCAATTTTACCCCCCAACCTTTGGTGTTATGTCGCACTTTTACCCCCTGCCGTCAGTCAAATGTTGTTTGACTGTTATAGGCAAGGGTATTTTGGTAATCTTACCCCATATTTATTATTATTATTATTATTTTATTATTATTATTATTATTATTATTTATAACAATCAGTTATCAATTCCTGTTTTAGTTCAGATCTCCTCTTTCGTTTCTAGGGTTTTGCAGATCTCCTATTTCGTTCTCCTTGCCATTGAACCAATAGGATTCATGTAACACCTCGAAAATCCGTGATCAATGATATAACGACACGTGTCATGTAAGACAAAAAAGCTTTGTAAACCCGGATTTAATAAAGATGTTTTGGCAGGATTTAAAAGTGTCGTCATGTTAATTTTCACCTCTGAACGACCTCATTTATAAATCCCAAGACCCAATTTTATTTTACACACATCTAACATATCTTAAATCCAGAAATTGTTGACAATAATTGAATTCGAAGTGCATGATAGGTTCCTATGGAAATTTCTACGGTAAACCTTCAATTTCGGCACTTTCAAAAGGATTCAAAGAAACATATCATAATGGTAGGGTATGTAACTGTTCAAGGCACATTTTAGAGGCCCTAACTGATAATTGAGGTCCCAAATTCGGAAAAGATGGTTGCCCCTTCGAAATCCTGAAAGAACAAACATTTTTTTGTTTCTGCCCGAGGCTTGCGCACCGCAAGCATACACCTTACGGTGCGCAAGGGTGTGCCAGCGACAGAAAAAACGGTTGTTGGCTGTTTAAGTGCAATTTTCGACTTTTAAACGATTTTCCACATCTTTCTTGACCCCTAAACAACCCCTAAACATCTAGGGACACCTGTGGGAAGGTTATGGTCAGTTGTAGACTTATTTGTCAACACTTTGTGGAGTCTTGGTTACTATATAAAGCTCCTAAGTGCAACACTTTGATCATTCATTCCTCAAGCAACTTCTGATCAATTGTGGAGCAAAAGAGCACTTTCCAGGCCTTCCTAATCAATCATTAGACACTTGTAAGTTTGCTTAACCTTCTTAAATTGAGTTTAGCTTAGTTATTTAGCTAAAAGTCAAACCGTCGTAATTACGGTTTGACTTCGAGATTAATTAATAATGGCTCAGTCAGATCTCGAATTAAAAGTATCTTTAAGTAGGTAATTATGTGGGTAATAAACCCTTAAAAGGGTTCCCCCTGATTCCCACTCTAACTAGGTCAAATGTCGGGTCAAACTTGTTAATAAAAAGTCAACAGGATACTTAAATTCTAATTTATGCATGATTAGCAATGTAGAACACATATAACATGTTTGATCATTAATATAACTTGGTAATTAGTGTAAGAACATGTCTAAACATGTTCAACCCGACAATTTCCTGTTTAGACCCGGTTCGGAACCGAAAGTCGCAAAGCTTTGACTTTTGGTTTGACTTCAGTTCTGACCCGTTTTGGTATGATTTAGAAATACCTTAGAGCTCTATTTGGACCAGGTTACATGCTAGTATAACCCTCTGTGATTATACACCTCGGATCATTAGTTATCCAATTAATACGCATGATTCCGTTAATTGCCCATATGTTGACCATTATGCCCTTTTCACCTTAAAACGTGATTTTTGAAAATGTAAAAGAGTAGAAACCTTAGTTACTAATATATGAACTTGCACCCAAAATTTGACATCAGTTTGAGGTGTAGATTGAGAGTTATGCTCATTAGCGTAATTAGAAGCTCATTTAGCGATTAAACGGCGTAATTAGCGTATAGCCTAATTACACCTACTTTTTGATATCAAACTTATTACCCACTGATGTAATATATTATTTTGGGATTTTTGAAGATTTTTAATTAATTTTAGGCTGAGCATAACTTATAGTCGTAGGCTTAATCCGGTAATTGTCGGTTTTGCCCTTACGGGCTATAAAATGAGTTTTACATATCTAATTGACTCAAAACCTTTTGATACTGATTACATATGGTAAATAAATTATTTTAAACCTCCTGGAATAATAAAAATATCAGATTTATGTATAGAACCCGGAAATGGCTTCTAATCGCCCTTTTTAGCGTTTTTAACGCATAGTATGTACTAAAACTATTTTAAACAAACAAAGGGTGATACCTACTGATATTTGAGGCAAATTATAATATTTTAACAGTAAGAAAAATTTGTTTAACTCAGACTTCAGTTTTGAGCTTTACGGCATATGTGAAATTACCAAAATGCCCCTACGGTGCATAGTTTGGTTATAATTGATAAATTTCACATATATACAATACCCTACTGATATAACTTAGCAAATTGATTATCTTGGCTGATTACATTAGACCTGTAACTCAGGATACTACTTAAACTCTTTTATCACCTTATAAATGACCAAACAACCCCTACGGGGCATAGTTTGTGTTTAAATTCATTTCGGGCATAATAAATGATATCTTACTGATGTCACAACATATTTGGAGCATATTAACTTAGGAAACCTGTAAATGACTCTCATTATTACCCGTTACGCTTATTACGCGTTCGGTTCGGTTCATGTAACTAGTTTACATAAATTAGCCGAAACGGGTCAAACCTTATCGGTTTTATCTCAAAATCCAGAATGTGTATAATATACCCATATTAAACAAGTCTTCATACTTTTCGGGTCTAAAACACATTATATCCGGTCATCGCTTAATCGTGCGTACGAACCGTATCTTTGAAACTAACCGGTCTAAGCTTTAGCTTAATTAAAGACCCGTTAGGATTCTAATAGGTTATTATAAACCTTCGTTCCAGATTAGGAGTACCAGTAAAAGCTACTTGCATTTGCTTATTGTGATTATTACATTGCTCAGGTAAATACTTTTAACTTATTTTCCCTATACGGGCTTGGGTTACGGTATATAGAATACCGCTTGATCGGGCATCAAATCTTCCATCGTTGGGTGGTTAATTGAATAATTTGATCAGCTCGTTTAAACAGTCTTGTTTGCTTAAAGCCTTTGGGGGGTTAATGACCATGTCCCGGATATCCTTGGCATCATTTTACGAAATGGCCACGACTTAAGCGCGGGGTGTAGGCGTACACCCGTCAGTGCACAAAAGAATAATGTGGTGTGTCTATTGATCTTTAACCCGGACACGATCCGGGCTACTGAACGCATAAGGAACATGTAATTCGTTCACAAGATTATATATTTAAATAATTCTCCCAAGTTATAAAATGTTTATGCCACGTGCATCCAAATCAATTTTCAATCATTTTCCAAAATGAGTCAGTTGATTGTATTTACCAGTGTAAACTGACGTATTTTCCCAAAAAGATTAAATGCAGGTACTAAGCGTAATTGGCTGGGATTTCTCCTTAGCATCACTAGAAGTCTCGCAAGCTTAAGATGCCTAAAGTCTGTTGAACTATTATTTCCATTTTATTTTCGATCCGTCTGTGGATAAACAATCGACAGTTGTGATATTTGATATTACAATATTATATTCAGTTGAATTATATCTTTCATTTGCTTCCGCTGTGCATATTAAATATTGTGTTGTTTGACTATTATGTTGCCAACCACGTCACGATACTCCCCCACCGGGCCCACCGGTGACACGTGGAAATCGGGGTGTGATAGGTTGGTATCAGAGCCAACACTGAGTGAATTAAACACTAGCCTTTTGTGTTTAATCTCAGTTATACAATTGCACATTCAAAAACTTTCGAGTCTAGACAAATAACATAGGAAAAATTCTACTTTTTTGGTTTTTGTTTTGTCCTATATTTTATATATATTCTTGTCGTTATCTCATGTTGTATTGACAGGATTAACAAAAATGCCGCCAAGATTCTTCCGAAGAAGAGGACGAGGAAAGGGGCCAATCACTGCCCCCAATGACAACGAGGCAGGACCTTCGCATGTGCGAGCTCCTTCCACCACCGAGAGTGACGATCCCCGACAAAACCGGAGGAATCTCATCGAGCCGGCTAGACGGTCGGTTTCACACAGTTCAACACCTCTTGTTCATAACCCTTATGGGCCACAGCCGGAGTATGAGCCCAACAACCCTCAACCCTCCTACATACCTTTACAGCGATCCTTATCGCATAATTCTTTTGGTGACCCTACACCAGTTTTTAGGGGCCGGTTTCACCCGGCAAATTTTATACAAGAACCAGTGGGCTTCAACCCATTGGGACCGGAGGACCACTTCTCGGGAGACAACGCTATGGACATGGACGAGGACACGGATCCCGTCGAGCCAGCAAGCGGTACACCGAACCATCCCATTGAGATTTCGGATGGATCTTCTTTCCACGGATCACCCTACGGTGGTCCAGACAGCTTTCAAGCTATGTTTACCCGGCATGAATGGTATTATACACCTCCTCGCCATTCACCGCCTCAGCAGCAACAGCAGGATCCCTCTGTGGATTCACGGTTTGTGGCAGTCACGCCACCGCCCCCACCGCCACCAGTTCAACCGGCACCTCCACAACCGCCGAGGCGTAGGAGGACAGGCGCACGTATGTCTGCGCGGGCGGGGGATTTCCATTTTAGCTCCCCACGCCAATCAAGTGGCAGCCATTACCCGCCACTTCAGGAAGACCCACAGATGGGTGGACCTTCGCACCCAGTTGCACCGCAACCATCACCGGTGGGTTTTGATAACCTAATTCCGGCATACACGGGTTCCATGGCGTATAACCCGTTTGAGCAGCCGGTACACACCAACTACAACTACGCCGAAGCCGACCCATACTTGGTAGCGGCTAACTATAACACCCAAGGACCGTATGGAGACCCATGGGGAGTAGGGTACCCAACTCATGGGTACCAGATACCGGCCAGACCTATCATTCGGACGCAATCGCAGCCGGCACGATTTTTGTCACACCCCCAAAATCCACACGCGGAGTACCACCGCTTGGAGACGTGACTGACCAGGATCAAGCCACCAATCATATTGAACATATAAGTAATAAGTAAAAGTAAATGTAATCCATCACAATACAATTTGGTGCTAAATCAAAAGCATAGTATAGGTAGCGGAAGCATAGTTATGAACATCCAACACAAGTGTTTAGTTTAAAGAGTCATAAAGATTTCATCAAAACATCCACAATCCGTGCCCACAACGACCGCGCCTCCCGTGCAAGCTCCAAGAGTACCTATGGTCCTGCAAGGCATGTAACAGAGAGTCAACAACTAGTTGAGCGAGTTCACAGTTGGTTATTCAGTTATAATGTTCGTATCGTAAATCGTAAGCTCGTTTAGTAATCATGTATCGTATGTATTGGTATCGCGGCCCTCTAGGCATGTTTGTGAAGATTAGTGGGGGTTTCCCATGTTTTCTAGACTAGGTATATTTGTATCGCGGCCCACCCGGCATGTGTGCGAAGATTAAAGTGTAGTTCGCGGCCATTCTAGGCATGTTTGCGAAGATTGTTCTATTATCGCGGCCAATCCCGGCGTGTGTGCGAAGAGAAGTATATGTATCACTAGTCTAGCAGTATCTACCAATAACCTTCCTCTCCCGAGGAATAATCCCATTAATCATATAAGTATCATTCAACCCATTCCCAACCCCAGGAATCCCATGCCTTGGTAAGAGTGTGAACTCACCTTAGTTTGCTCGGTATGCTAAAGTTATGTGCTCACAATTTATCAGTCAAGTCCTATATTTATGCACGTATACTCAATCAGTTCACGTTCATAATATTTCACATGTAATTATCACCACAGTAATATCACAGAGTGTTTGGCAGTGAATCATACATCACATAACAGTTAATCACATGCGCACAATTCGTGTTTCATATAACAGTCTTTCACAGTTTATTCTAGCATATCATCCAATAACATACTTAATACAATTACTGACTTAGCATAGTTATTGAGCCATAACATGGTTGGATCAGAACTAACAGAGTTAACACATGTAATAAGGTTAACATTCTTAACATGATTTGATTTGATCACATGGCCGCCATATTCATTTCCAACATTTAATTAAAACTCACACTTTGACTCCATGCCCTTACACACCCATCAAATCTGCCATTGACACACAATTCAATTTCATGTGCCAAACACATGTGGTGAAGTAATTAATTGTGAAGGCTCACATGTGATAAAGCAATTATGTTGGTCCAATTGGAGTTAAGTAGAATCAGTTCATTTAAAGATTGTTGGCCTTGTGTCACCTAAAGATGCATGTCCTAAATGGCGGCCCAATCACAACCGATTAATCAGTTTTTACCATCAAGTAGTCAACGGCTCAAGTTGGTTCTTTCTAGGTTTCATGTGCTAATGTGGTGAGGTCCAATAGTGATCAAGCTTTGTGATATTGTCAGTCAATGGCATGTGCTCTTGGTTACATTTAAAAGCTCATTATCATGAAATCACATCATATGCATAACATTTAATATAACAGCTCATTCATGGTAACAAACAGATAATGCATGATGAAATAGATCAGTTAACTATTAACAGATTTAGCATTACAATAACATTAGCAATCTAATCATCGTGACAGTCGTCATAAATCAACGAGAGAAAACAAGATATGACAGCCAGCATTTACACCGATAATCTACACAGTTAAACAATATACCAAAACTGATTATTGCACACTAACCGGTTACGAAACGAACTGGCAAGAATCCGTAAGGGTGGGTGAGTGCCGTCGCGTGCAAGATAGAGAGGGGAGTCTAGGGTTTTTGTCAGTTATCGAAATCGTGCACCAGTTATAACAAATCCTAATCTAATTGCTAATGGGCCGAAGCCCATGTATTGTTTTCGTTGGCCCTTTAGTGACAAAATCACCTCTTGATTTCGTGGGATGTGTTTTCATTGAATTACATGATATCATATACACTTATATTGAACCTCAAATAATTATTAAACATATTTGACAAATAAGTACGGAGTTTAAATTGGATAAAGACCTTGAAAACTCGGGTTGTCACATTATCCCCATCTTGAAAGAAATTTCATCCCGAAATTTAGTACGTGGTTACTGAGGAAGCTAGTTGTGTTTTTGTAGTTTACTGGTTTTCCTGGGGTGTCACATCATCCCCCCGTTGATTTGGAATTTCGTCCCGAAATTCTGTAGTAGCTTCAGCCTCAGTAGTGGTTGCACTGTTTCCGAATAACTGGGGATACTTGAGTTTCATTTGATCTTCTCGTTCCCAGGTGAACTCTGGGCCACGACGGGAGTTCCAACGAACTCGAACAAGAGGTATTCTGGTGTGCTTGAGGACCTTAACATCCCGGTCTGTGATTTCAACAGGTTCCTCGACGAATCGTAACTGTTCGTCGATAGTGAGCTCTTTCAAAGGAACTATGTGGGTCTCATCTGACAGACACTTCTTCAGATTCGACACGTGGAAAACGTTGTGAACTGCACTGAGTTCAGCTGGTAAGTTCCGTCTGTAGGCTACTTTGCCTATTTTCTCTATGACTTCGAACGGTCCGACGTATCGCGGATTGAGCTTGCCTCGTTTGCCAAAACGAACAACACCCTTCCAGGGTGAAACTTTGAGTAGCACTCGATCCCCAACCTGGAACTCGAGTAGTTTCCTATCTTTATCTGCGTATGCTTTCTGACGGTCACGAGCTGCCGCCATGCGTTGTCGTATTTGAGCAATCTTTTCAGTAGTATCAACTACCATTTCTGGACCTGTGATCTGACTGTCACCCACCTCTGCCCAACAAAGAGGTGATCGGCATTTACGCCCGTACAATGCCTCAAATGGAGCAGCTTTAATGCTGGTGTGGTAGCTGTTATTGTACGAAAATTCCACAAGTGGCAGATGTTTTTCCCAGCCATTGCCAAAGTCAATTACGCACGCCCGAAGCATGTCTTCTAGAGTTTGAATAGTGCGCTCAGACTGCCCATCTGTCTGAGGGTGATAAGCTGTGCTCATGTCTAATCGAGAGCCAAAAGATTTGTGCATTGCTTGCCACAGTTCTGAAGTAAAACGTGCATCACGATCAGAGATAATAGAGGTGGGCACCCCGTGCCTCGAGACAACTTCCTTAAGGTATACGTCTGCTAGAGTGGAGAACTTATCCGTTTCCTTGATAGCCAAGAAGTGAGCAGACTTTGTGAGTCGATCCACGATCACCCAAATAGTATCATTTCCGCGCTGAGATCTAGGTAGGCCAGTAACAAAATCCATGGAAATTTGTTCCCATTTCCATTGTGGTATCTCAGGCTGTTGGAGTGGGCCTGAAGGTTTCTGATATTCCGCTTTGACTCTCGCACAAGTCAAACACTTGCTAATGTAAGTGGCTATGTGAGCTTTCATGCTAGGCCACCAGTATGTAGTTCTGAGGTCGTGGTACATCTTATCCGAACCAGGATGTACTGAGTAGCGAGACTTATGAGCTTCATCCATTACAAGCTCGCGTAAGTTGCCATAGAGTGGGACCCAGATGCGTCCTGTTACATAGTAGGCTCCGTCTGCCTTTTGTTCTAACCTTTGCCTTGAGCCGCGTAGGGCTTCAGCCCTGACGTTTTCTGGTTTCAATGCTTCTACCTGAGCATCTCATATCTGTGAAGGAAGACTAGACTGAATAGTGAGTTGCAACGCTCGTACACGCCTAGGTGTAGTATCCTTTCGACTGAGGGCGTCAGCCACCACATTGGCTTTGCCCGGATGGTACTTTATAGCACATTCGTAATCGTTCAGTAGTTCAACCCATCTACGTTGTCGCATGTTCAATTCTTTCTGCTTGAATATATGCTCAAGACTCCTGTGATCGGTGTAGATGGTGCACTTAGTGCCATACAAGTAATGTCGCCATATCTTGAGTGCAAAAACAACGGCTCCCAGCTCTAAATCATGTGTGGTGTAATTCCGTTCGTGAATCTTAAGTTGGCGCGAAGCATAAGCAATAACTTTATCCCGTTGCATCAATACACATCCAAGACCTTGGATGGATGCGTCACAGTAAACTACAAAATCGTCCGTGCCTTCAGGCAATGAGAGAATAGGTGCGCTACAAAGTCTATCCTTTAAGTGCTGAAACGCTGTTTCCTGTGTATTACCCCAACGGTAAACAACACCTTTCTGTGTCAGTACTGTGAGCGGCTGTGCAATCTTTGAGAAGTCTTTGATGAACCGTCTGTAATAACCCGCCAAACCCAAGAATTGGCGTATTTCGGTTGGTGTGCGAGGTGCAGGCCAGTTCTTGATCGAATCTACCTTGGATGGATCAACATGAATCCCATCCTTGTTTACCACGTGACCTAGGAAGTGGACTTCACGAAGCCAGAAGTCGCATTTTGAAAACTTAGCGTACAGCTGTTCCGTTCGAAGGAGTTCCAAAATGAGTCGTAAATGCTGCTCGTGTTCCTCCCGATTCTTCGAATAAATCAGGATGTCGTCGATGAAAACAATAACAAACTTGTCAAGATAAGGTTTGCACACCCTGTTCATAAGATCCATGAAAACCGCAGGCGCGTTCGTTAGCCCGAATGGCATGACCAAAAACTCGTAATGGCCGTAGCGAGTTCTGAATGCTGTTTTGGAGACGTCCTCATCCCGGACTCTCAATTGATGATAGCCTGACCTCAGGTCAATCTTCGAGTAATAGCTCGACCCTTGCAATTGGTCGAATAAGTCGTCGATGCGTGGAAGAGGATAGCGATACTTCACGGTCACCTTGTTCAGTTCGCGGTAATCTATGCACATGCGGAAAGTACCGTCTTTCTTCTTCACAAATAATACTGGAGCTCCCCAGGGCGAAGAGCTAGGACGTATGAAACCCTTTTCCAAGAGTTCTTGCAACTGCTTAGACAGTTCTTCCAGTTCAGTTGGTGCTAAGCGATAAGGTGCTCGAGCTATAGGTGCTGCTCCTGGAGCTAGCTCGATCTGAAATTCGACCTGACGATGAGGCGGTAGCCCAGGTAACTCTTCAGGAAACACTTGAGGAAAGTCGCGCACGACTGGAATATCCTCTAACTTCTTCTCTTTCGTCGATGTATCAGTAACGAGTGCTAATATAGCTGTGTGGCCCTTTCACAAACACTTCTGTGCCTTCAAGAAGGAGATGATGCCACTCACGACACCACTCTTGTCGCCTTGAACTTCGAGAGGTTCTTTGCCAGAACGGGAAATGCGAATGATCTTCTCTTTGCATAGGATCTCTGCTTGTTATTGAGATAACCAATCCATACCAATGACGATGTCGAAACTACCCAGGGTTATAGGAATGAGATCGATAGAGAAAGCCTGACCGGCGAGGATAAGATTACAACCCTGAACTATGTGTGTGGCCTCTAGGCTTTTACCATTAGCTAACTCTACGACATGTTTGGTGTTCAAAAGTGTTGGTGCGCGTTTAAGCATTTGACTAACTTTCTGAGACATATAACTGGTATCCGCACCCGAATCAAATAATACTGTAACATAAAAGTCGTCGAGAAGAAACTTACCCATAACCACATTAGGATCGTTCCTTGCATCATCCTGACCAATCACAAATGCACGACCCCTAGCACCATTGTTGTTGTTGTTTCCCCCATTGTTATTCCCATTGCCCTGATTATTGTTGTTGTTATTCTGATTCTGGTTTAACTGGGGGCAGTCCCACTTGAAATGGCCTTCAGCCCCACATTGAAAGCATCCCCTATTGTCTCGCTGTTGTTGTTGTTGTTGTTGCTGCTGGTTTCGTGGAGCTAGTGGCTGTTGTTGCTGGTTCTGATTCGCAGGCCTTGAGCTCCTGCAATCTTTAGCTTCATGACCCATCTTGAGACATCTCTGACAGCGGCCCTTGCGACATTGACCACTGTGGTGTCTGTTGCACCTGTTACACAGTGGGTGAATTCCCCGATATCCATTCTGCCCCTGACCACCAGACGATTGCTGACTCGGACTCTGGTAATCATTAGTCTTGCGTTGCTGAGCTTGAGACTGTACGGTAGCTGAACCCCTGCTGGAATCCCCTTCCCATTTCCGCTTGTTGTCACTGGGAGTAGCAGGAGTAGCTGGAGTGGTAGCGGTAGTGGTAGTGCTGATACGTTTAGGCAGCCTGTTCTGTTCCACTGCCTGATCGGTGAGGCGATGAGCTAACTTGACGATCTGTTGAATGGTGCCAAGATTCGCTGAGGTTACGTGACTTTGAATCTCCGGCACCAGACCATTGAGATACAGTTCGATACGCTTAATGGGAGGGTCTACCATAGTAGGACACAGAATAGCCAACTCATTCGATCTTTTGGTGTACGCTTCAATTTCTGACCCCGTCATTTTCAAGTGGTAGAACTCTACCTCCAGCTTATGAATGTCATCACGGCTACAGTATTCCTCTTTGATCAACTCCTTGAAATCATTCCAGGGTGTGGCGTTAGCAACAACCAACCCTAACATCTGAACTTGCGCATTCCACCAAGTCAGCGCAATGCCTTCTAGAGTACCAGTGGCGTACTTCACCCTGCGAGCCTCAGGGCATTCACACATCTCAAAAATGGACTCGAGCTTTTCAAACCAACGGAGAAGTCCAACCGCTCCTTCCGTGCCACTAAAAGTAGTAGGACGACAGTCCATGAAAGTTTTGAAGGTGCAAACAGGTGGTTGACCTGTTGTGTATAAGAATCAGGACAAGATTAAGCACAAGAGTTGGTTTAGGAATGTAGGATCCAAAGATACTAGTGTGAGTTATAACTGCAGGGTATACCTCCTGCTTGTGCGGCTGCAACCGCCGCAGCAACTTGTTCATTAATGAGAGCCGTCAACTGGGCTTGTGTCATGTTAATGCGTCCAACCATGATCTTCATAGCAAAGATAACATAAGTAAGAGAGGTTCGCGAATAGTGCGATGACAGAAGAGAGTGAGCACACAAGTATTCTCAAGCAATAGGGGTTATGTATATCTAAGCATACCATGAGCAAAGTTCTATGTAATTCTAGCAAGTAGGCAATAAAACATGTACCATATTTGTAACAACTCTCATCAAAAGTCATAATTATTAAAATAATTAGTCCAATAGGAAACCCTAATTGAGACACCCAAGTGATTCTGAACAAACCCTAAAATTTTCATAATTTTCAGAATCAGGATTAGGGCCCCTAAAACTCAGGGGGGGTTAAACCCTATGGACGATTATCCATTTTAAACGTTGGCAACAAGGAATTTACGAAATTTATCACCTCAGCAAAGCTAGTGCCAAACGTGGCAATCCTATAGCTAAAAATAGGTCTCACGCGGCCCGCGTGAGAATACGCTTAACCTGAGGCGGGCCGCGTAAGGGTGAAATTTCACCTATAAATAGTGGGGTTTGGGACTGGAATCTGGGCACAGAAACGACGTAAAATTTCGAAATATTCACTGAGTTACGTTTGAATTACTATACCAACACACACGGGTCTCGAAATTCTGCAGCAAAACAGGGTATTAGCACAATCGCTGCTACGATTCATTTATCCGACGATCAATATATCCAATAAATGTTTAAGTGCCGCCCACATTAGGGTTATACTTTGTCGTTCGTCGTTAATTCGATGGATGAGTTGAAGTATCGTACTTTGTCGTTTGTCGTTAATTCGATGGATGAGTTGAAGTACCGCACTTTGTCATTCATTGTGAGAATTTGATCTCGTGAGTTATCGTAATTGCTAGATTGATTACTAACCCCGTTTTGTGTGCATTGTATTTAAATTAGGTTAACAAGACTGATTCATAAACTAGACTCTGTCCATATTAAATCAGCAATGTGAGTCATTCTCTCTTTTTATCAAATTACTTTACAAAAACCTATTTTATTTCAAAGTTATAATTACAGGGATTAAGTTTATGTAATCACCATATTACAGCCGGTATGTGGGGTTTTGTATACATTACTTGATAATCTTCACCATTGGGGCAGCCAAGGGGTGATATGACCATAGTCACAGACACCATTGGACGAATGGGCCAATGGGTCGAGTGACAAAGTACTGTGGGTAATTGGTTTGATATCAGAAACATTGTAATCTTCCGTAATACTGTAAATTATAACAAATGTGTCATTTTAGTAAATAGAATGATTCACTCAGTATTTCCCGCTGACAAAACCTTTTTCAAACATGTTTCAGGTGATCTGTTGTAATTCAGGAAAAGTGCTGGGGAGCATTCAAGCTTAAGATAGTGGCTCAATATAAAAATAAGGAAATAAGTTTTGTAACATAACGAATTTATAGTAAAATCATACTATTGTAAATTATCGGGGTTTATCCCGAATTGTGAAATAAAATAATCGGGGAAAATTTTAGCTTTAAACGATCCTGATGAAAATTTCCGCTGCTAAACTTAATCAGTTAAAATACCGCAGTATTTTCTGTCCCGCGGCTCCTGAAACGGGTCAAACCGGGTCGGGGGTCGTGACAGAAAAAGGTGGTATCAGAGCCACTGAGTTAAGCAAATTAAGTATTTAGAAATACTTAATTTTTCCTGATTACTATTATGTGATTATGTGTGTTATTAACTGATTATTTGTTAGTTACAGTATGGGTAAACAAAAGCTGTCAAGTATCTATCTTAAATTAGATAGATCATCCAATGAGAAGGGAAGTTCATCCCGAACCAAATCCTCGAATCAGGCTGAAATTCCTGAAGAAGGAATATTTGTGCGAAAGGCACACTACGAGGAATCACTTTCTCCTGAAAGGAGGGAGATGATTATTAAGAAAAGTAAAGAGAAAATCCGAGAAAAGAAGATAAAAAGGGAAATCCAGGAATTAATTGATAAATCACCTTGGGAAGATAAGCTAGATGAAAAATGGGCAAATTTATATATGCTAGCCACAGTAGCAGAAAATATAAATCTTTAATATTTTAAAGTTTTAGCACCTTACCCTTACAATCTAGAAACCCTGTGCAATAAATAAAATTTCAAAACCTAAGTGTGTTTTCCAGTTATCTTTGTAATAAATTAGTACCCAGTATGTAATAAATTAAAAAGGTTATTTATGAATTTTAACTTAGTATTTTATGCATTTTGCATATATGCTACATCAGCATGAGTGGGATATCTGAAGCTTTTCAGAACCTTAATCTTTACCCAGTAAATATTGAAGCTTCCAAAGAATATACTAGCTACTTTCCCGATGTAGAACAACCAGTAGAATTCAAAGTTCCACCTGTGAACAAGCCAAAACGAAAGAAAAGAAAGAATTACGTATGGGGGAGTCGTATACGTAAGAAAAAGCCAGTTCCAAAACTTCCCAAAATAAACAATCCTTTGAAAAAGGCAAAAGAGATTATAACCGGCGAAAATTCTAAACAAAAGGAAATGGAAACTGAGGGCAAGGAAGAAGTTAAGGAGAAAGGAAAAGAAATTATAACCAGGAAAAGTCCTAGACTCCAAGAGATGGAGACTGAAGCCAAAGAAGAGTATAGGCAAATGGAAAGGCAGTTTGAGGAATACTCTAAGGACATAGTAATGGAAGTTGGGCAAGGCTCTAGACCAACTCAGATAGAAATCGGAGAGAGCTCCAATCAAAACCAGGGAAGGACCTTTCAAGAAGAGATAGATTTCATATTGGCAAGCTGTGAAACCATTCAGCCTGTCAATAATAATAATAATAATATTTATAATTATCCTCTTGAAAACCAAATCCCTATGAATTGGGAACCAGCAATTCCAAACCCAATAGTCCACTCCCAACCCATAGGAATGGACGAATGGTGGACGAACGACTGGCAATTTCAAAATATTGTCAACGATTCTTACTCTTTTCTTCCACAATTCGATCCAGAACCCCTACCTAATCCACCCATGAGTAATGAAAATATGGCTGAACTTCGCCACTTTGGCGAAGAGTTGTTTGATGCTGGAACTAGAATCAGGGAAATAGGGGGACAGATTGCTTGGAAGTACGATGAGAGGGAAATGCGTTTTTAGAACAGCAAGTGACGAGAGATAGTAGGATGGTAAAACGGTGTTTGTATAATATTAATAGTAAAGTTAGTCTGTAAATAACAAATAAAACTCTGTAAGATATTGGTGTGTAACGATGCATACTATACTAGATATAAAATGAAATCGAGAAATCGATTGTTTTGATTATACATGTATTGCAGAATTTTCTGATTATTTGTATGTAATTGTTATTTAGCAGATACTAATAAAATTTATATATATTATCAGATGGCAAACAGTGGTAATGAACCTATAAATGAAGTTAATCAGTCCGAGCAACATCCAGGAAATCAATATATGACTCGGCAAGATATCGAAAACATTGTTGCTCAAGGGATAGCTAATGCTATTCCAGCATTCGTTGCTGCTATCAAGAATCCACCCGAACCACAAATTGTCCCTAGTAAACAGATTACTGAAGATAACTTCAGTAATAGTGTAAATGAAGGCAATAATCATGTTAATCATAATAAGGAACCACATCAAGCTCCCTTACCCAAGAAAATGAAAACTGCAACGCCTGGTTGCACTTTCAAAGAATTCCTTGCTTGTAAACCCACTGAATTTGCAGGCAATGAAGGAGCAACTGCATCACTGCGTTGGTTAGAGAAAACCGAAGCAGTCATTGCAATAAGTAAATGTGGTAAAGATGATCAGGTCATGTATGCATCTAATCTGTTCAAAGAAGGAGCACTCGAATGGTGGAATACTGTGTTACAATCAAAAGGAAGAGTAATAGCTTATGCTATGACTTGGGAAGAATTTAAGGGTTTGGTGGAAAGAAAATTCTGTCCCGAGTATGAAAAAGAACAGATGGCGAATAAGTTTCTAAATCATCGGATGATGGGTGTAGATTGTCGTAGGTATACCTCGACATTCTTTGAATATGCAAGAGTGGTACCAACACTGGCTTCGCCAGAACCGGTACTCATTTCTCGCTATATTTGGGGACTAATTAGCGAAATCCGCAATATTGTTAAAGCTGCGAGACCTCGCACTATTGATGATGCGGTAGAATTAGCTAATACTCTAACCGATGAACTGGTGCGCACAAGAGATGAAGATAGGAAAAAGGAACTAGCTCAGAAGATTACCCAAGGATTTCGGGCGGGTAATAGTAATAATTTCAAGAAAAGAGGAACAGGGCAATATTCAAATCCACCTTTTTGTAGAAATTGCAAAAGAAAGCATTACGGAAAATGTAATTTAACCTGCAACCTTTGCAAGGGTATAGGACACCGTGAAGAAAATTGCAGAAAGAAAACTGTAATCTGTTTTAACTGTGGAGAAGCAGGGCATTATAAAACAGAATGTCCTAAATTGGTCAAACCAGTAGATAACAAACCTAAGGCGACGGAAGGAACTACTAAGAAGAATGCCAGGGCATTTCAACTAACCACTCAAGAAGCAGAACTCATTCCGGATGTGATAGCGGGTACGTTCTTAGTTCACAACGTGTACGCAAAAATATTATTTGACTCTGGTGCAAACCAAAGTTTCATAAATACTTCATTCTGCCAAGCTCTTAGTTTACCTTTAACCAATATTAGGCAGATTTTTACAGTTGAAACAGCAGACGGAAATTCAGTTAAAATAAATAAAGTTTTGCAAGAAGGAAACATAGAACTTTTAGGACATAAATTCTCTGCAAAACTATTGCCGATGAATTTAGCTGAATTTGATGTTGTCTTAGGAATGGATTGGTTAGTAGCCAACCATGCTAGAATCCTTTGTGATCAGAATTCCATAGAAATTCAATCACCTACCGGAGAAATGATTAGGATTACAGGAGATAAACCACGTAAGCCCATGAAGTTCATATCAGTAATGAAAGTTGCTAGTTATGAACGAAAACAAGGAATAGTGTATATGATTTCAATAATCATTAACACTAAGGGAAAAGATCTTAAGGAAATACCAGTAGTCTCAGCATATCCTGATATATTTCCAGAAGATTTACCAGGATTACCTCCAGAAAGGGAAGTAGAATTTAGGATTCATCTAATTCCAGGAACTACACCGATAGCCAAGGCACCTTATCGGTTAGCACCTACAGAAATGTTAGAACTGAAAAAGCAATTAGATGAATTACTAAGTAAAGGATTCACACAACCTAGCTCATCCCCATGGGGAGCGCCAGTGTTGTTTGTGAAGAAAAAGGATGGTTCAATGAGAATGTGTATCGATTATAGAGAATTAAATAAAGTTACAATTAAGAATCGATATCCATTACCTAGGATTGATGATCTTTTTGATCAACTTCAGGGGGCTAGATATTTTTCTAAGATAGATTTACGCTCCGGATATCATCAATTAAAGGTACAAGAAGAAGACATACCTAAGACTGCTTTCAGAACTAGGTATGGTCATTACGAATTTACAGTCATGCCCTTCGGGTTAACAAATGCACCTGCAGCATTTATGGACATGATGAATAGGATCTGTAAACCGTACTTGGATAAATTTGTAATTGTCTTCATAGACGATATACTTATTTATTCCAAAAGTCAGACAGAGCATTGTGAACATCTTCATGCACTCTTAACTTTGTTAAGAAAAGAAAAGTTGTACGCCAAATTCTCGAAATGTGAATTTTGGCTAAAGGAAGTGCAATTCTTAGGACACATGGTAAACCATGAAGGTATTCATGTAGATCCTGCTAAGATAGAGGCAATTATCAATTGGAAGGTTCCACAAACAGCAATGGAAATTAGAAGTTTTATAGGATTAGCTGGGTATTATAGACGGTTTATTAAAGATTTTTCCAAAATAGCCGTACCATTAACTAAGTTAACCTGTAAAGCCACTAAGTTTGAATGGGGAACCAAACAAGAAGAAGCCTTTAGGATTTTGAAACAGAAATTAACCCATGCACCAATCTTAGCATTACCAGAAGGAACTGAAGATTTTGAAGTATATTGTGATGCTTCAAAATTAGGATTTGGATGTGTGCTTATGCAACGCAAGAAGGTAATCGCGTACGCATCAAGGCAATTGAAAAAGCACGAAGAAAACTATACGACTCATGATTTAGAATTAGGAGCCGTAATTTTTGCCCTTAAGATTTGGAGACATTATCTTTACGGAAGTAAATTTACTGTCTACACAGACCACAAAAGTTTAAAATACATATTTGGGCAAAAAGAGTTAAATATGAGGCAAAGGAGATGGATGGAAATCTTAAGTGACTACGACTGTGATATTCAGTATCACGAAGGAAAGGCGAATGTAGTTGCAGATGCCTTAAGTCGTAAGTATTATGAGAAACAGAGACGAGTTCGTGCTCTCAGATTAAATCTACAAATAGATTTAATGGAACAATTGAAGAATGTTCAAACTACAGCAATCAAGGATGATGCTGAAGGAATGAAAGGAAGAATAAAGGAATTAGAACAAGGAGCAGATGGAATTTGGAGATTCCACCAAAGTAGAATTTGGGTACCTAAGCAAGGAGACTTAAGACCTAAGATTTTAGAAGAAGCTCATAAATCTAGATACACTATGCATCCAGGAAACAACAAAATGTATCAAGATTTAAGAAAGAACTTTTGGTGGATAGGAATGAAAAAGGACATAGCCAGCTATGTTTCTAAATGTCTTACTTGTTCACAAGTTAAGGCAGAACATCAGAAACCGTCAGGATTACTACAACAATTAGAAATGCCAGTATGGAAATGGGAACTTATAACAATGGATTTTGTTACTAAGTTACCCAAAACCAGAAAAGGTAATGATGCGATTTGGGTAATTGTGGATCGATTAACCAAATCAGCTCATTTTCTACCTATGAAAGAAACTTTTAGCATGGAAAGACTGGCTAAATTATATGTAGATGAAGTTGTATCCTTACATGGAGTTCCACTCTCCATTGTTTCGGATAGAGATAGTCGTTTTACTTCCCATTTCTGGAAAAGTTTCCAGCAAGCTATGGGAACTCGACTTAATTTGAGCACTGCATATCATCCCCAAACAGATGGACAAAGTGAAAGGACAATCCAAACTCTAGAAGACATGCTCCGAGCATGTGTAATAGATTTTGGTGGAAGTTGGGATGATCACTTACCATTAATTGAATTCTCCTATAACAATAGTTATCACTCAAGCATTGATACTGCTCCATTTGAAGCATTATATGGAAGAAAGTGTAGAACTCCAGTTTGTTGGGCAGAAATAGGAGAAAGTCAATTATCAGGTCCTGAAATAGTGCAAGAAACAACTGATAAGGTTACTCAAATCAAAGAAAGGCTGAAGACGGCTCGAGATCGCCAGAAGAGTTATGCAGACAATAGAAGCAAGCCGTTAGAATTCCAAGTTGAAGACAAGGTATTATTGAAAGTCTCTCCTTGGAAAGGAGTGGTAAGATTCGGTAAGAAAGGAAAGCTAAGTCCAAGATACGTAGGACCATTTCCAGTGATCCAACGTATAGGACCAGTAGCTTATCGTTTACAATTACCAGAAGAATTAGCTGGAGTACATGATGTATTTCATGTATCCAATCTAAAGAAATGTTTAGCAGATGAATCTCTGGTAGTACCTCTTCAAGACATAGAGGTAAATGAAAGGTTAAAATTTGTGGAGAAACCTATTCAGATAGAAGACAGAAAAGTGAAGTTTCTCAAGCACAAACGACTAGTGTTAGTTAAAGTAAAGTGGGATTCAAGGAGAGGACCTGAATACACTTGGGAGCTGGAATCAGAAATGAAGAAAAAGTATCCTCAATTATTCCAGTAAATCTCGAGGACGAGATTTTTCTTAAGGTGGGGAGAATGTAACAACTCTCATCAAAAGTCATAATTATTAAAATAATTAGTCCAATAGGAAACCCTAATTGAGACACCCAAGTGATTCTGAACAAACCCTAAAATTTTCATAATTTTCAGAATCAGGATTAGGGCCCCTAAAACTCAGGGGGGGTTAAACCCTATGGACGATTATCCATTTTAAACGTTGGCAACAAGGAATTTACGAAATTTATCACCTCAGCAAAGCTAGTGCCAAACGTGGCAATCCTATAGCTAAAAATAGGTCTCACGCGGCCCGCGTGAGAATACGCTTAACCTGAGGCGGGCCGCGTAAGGGTGAAATTTCACCTATAAATAGTGGGGTTTGGGACTGGAATCTGGGCACAGAAACGACGTAAAATTTCGAAATATTCACTGAGTTACGTTTGAATTACTATACCAACACACACGGGTCTCGAAATTCTGCCGCAAAACAGGGTATTAGCACAATCGCTGCTACGATTCATTTATCCGACGATCAATATATCCAATAAATGTTTAAGTGCCGCCCACATTAGGGTTATACTTTGTCGTTCGTCGTTAATTCGATGGATGAGTTGAAGTATCGTACTTTGTCGTTTGTCGTTAATTCGATGGATGAGTTGAAGTACCGCACTTTGTCATTCATTGTGAGAATTTGATCTCGTGAGTTATCGTAATTGCTAGATTGATTACTAACCCCGTTTTGTGTGCATTGTATTTAAATTAGGTTAACAAGACTGATTCATAAACTAGACTCTGTCCATATTAAATCAGCAATGTGAGTCATTCTCTCTTTTTATCAAATTACTTTACAAAAACCTATTTTATTTCAAAGTTATAATTACAGGGATTAAGTTTATGTAATCACCATATTACAGCCGGTATGTGGGGTTTTGTATACATTACTTGATAATCTTCACCATTGGGGCAGCCAAGGGGTGATATGACCATAGTCACAGACACCATTGGACGAATGGGCCAATGGGTCGAGTGACAAAGTACTGTGGGTAATTGGTTTGATATCAGAAACATTGTAATCTTCCGTAATACTGTAAATTATAACAAATGTGTCATTTTAGTAAATAGAATGATTCACTCAGTATTTCCCGCTGACAAAACCTTTTTCAAACATGTTTCAGGTGATCTGTTGTAATTCAGGAAAAGTGCTGGGGAGCATTCAAGCTTAAGATAGTGGCTCAATATAAAAATAAGGAAATAAGTTTTGTAACATAACGAATTTATAGTAAAATCATACTATTGTAAATTATCGGGGTTTATCCCGAATTGTGAAATAAAATAATCGGGGAAAATTTTAGCTTTAAACGATCCTGATGAAAATTTCCGCTGCTAAACTTAATCAGTTAAAATACCGCAGTATTTTCTGTCCCGCGGCTCCTGAAACGGGTCAAACCGGGTCGGGGGTCGTGACAATATTACCTAGGATGTTGAGTCTTGCACGTGGAGCGAAGCGTCGTTGTGGATCGTTGAGCACTGTTCTGGTTATAGTCTGGTTTTAATAAAAACGTTTTTCCCCTTATTAAAACCGAGTTCTCTATAACCAATGGCTCTGATACCAATCTGTCACACCCCCAAAATCCACACGTGGAGTACCACCGCTTGGAGACGTGACTGACCAGGATCAAGCCACCAATCATATTGAACATATAAGTAATAAGTAAAAGTAAATGTAATCCATCACAATACAATTTGGTGCTAAATCAAAAGCATAGTATAGGTAGCGGAAGCATAGTTATGAACATCCAACACAAGTGTTTAGTTTAAAGAGTCATAAAGATTTCATCAAAACATCCACAATCCATGCCCACAACGACCGCGCCTCCCGTGCAAGCTCCAAGAGTACCTATGGTCCTGCAAGGCATGTAACAGAGAGTCAACAACTAGTTGAGCGAGTTCACAGTTGGTTATTCAGTTATAATGTTCGTATCGTAAATCGTAAGCTCGTTTAGTAATCATGTATCGTATGTATTGGTATCGCGGCCCTCTAGGCATGTTTGCGAAGATTAGTGGGGGTTTCCCATGTTTTCTAGACTAGGTATATTTGTATCGCGGCCCACCCGACATGTGTCGGAAGATTAAAGTGTAGTTCGCGGCCATTCTAGGCATGTTTGCGAAGATTGTTCTATTATCGCGGCCAATCCCGGCGTGTGTGCGAAGAGAAGTATATGTATCACTAGTCTAGCAGTATCTACCAATAACCTTCCTCTCCCGAGGAATAATCCCATTAATCATATAAGTATCATTCAACCCATTCCCAACCCCGGGAATCCCATGCCTTGGTAAGAGTGTGAACTCACCTTAGTTTGCTCGGTATGCTAAAGTTATGTGCTCACAATTTATCAGTCAAGTCCTATATTTATGCACGTATACTCAATCAGTTCACGTTCATAATATTTCACATGTAATTATCACCACAGTAATATCACAGAGTGTTTGGCAGTGAATCATACATCACATAACAGTTAATCACATGCGCACAATTCGTGTTTCACATAACAGTCTTTCACAGTTTATTCTAGCATATCATCCAATAACATACTTAATACAATTACTGACTTAGCATAGTTATTGAGCCATAACATGGTTGGATCAGAACTAACAGAGTTAACACATGTAATAAGGTTAACATTCTTAACATGATTTGATTTGATCACATGGCCGCCATATTCATTTCCAACATTTAATTAAAACTCACACTTTGACTCCATGCCCTTACACACCCATCAAATCTGCCATTGACACACAATTCAATTTCATGTGCCAAACACATGTGGTGAAGTAATTAATTGTGAAGGCTCACATGTGATAAAGCAATTATGTTGGTCCAATTGGAGTTAAGTAGAATCAGTTCATTTAAAGATTGTTGGCCTTGTGTCACCTAAAGATGCATGTCCTAAATGGCGGCCCAATCACAACCGATTAATCAGTTTTTACCATCAAGTAGTCAACGGCTCAAGTTGGTTCTTTCTAGGTTTCATGTGCTAATGTGGTGAGGTCCAATAGTGATCAAGCTTTGTGATATTGTCAGTCAATGGCATGTGCTCTTGGTTACATTTAAAAGCTCATTATCATGAAATCACATCATATGCATAACATTTAATATAACAGCTCATTCATGGTAACAAACATATAATGCATGATGAAATAGATCAGTTAACTATTAACAGATTTATCATTACAATAACATTAGCAATCTAATCATCGTGACAGTCGTCATAAATCAACGAGAGAAAACAAGATATGACAGCCAGCATTTACACCGATAATCTACACAGTTAAACAATATACCAAAACTGATTATTGCACACTAACCGGTTACGAAACGAACTGGCAAGAATCCGTAAGGGTGGGTGAGTGCCGTCGCGTGCAAGATAGAGAGGGGAGTCTAGGGTTTTTGTCAGTTATCGAAATCGTGCACCAGTTATAACAAATCCTAATCTAATCGCTAATGGGCCGAAGCCCATGTATTGTTTTCGTTGGCCCTTTAGTGACAAAATCACCTCTTGATTTCGTGGGATGTGTTTTCATTGAATTACATGATATCATATACACTTATATTGAACCTCAAATAATTATTAAACATATTTGACAAATAAGTACGGAGTTTAAATTGGATAAAGACCTTGAAAACTCGGGTTGTCACAATTTTCTCCCCCAGAACGGGAGGAAATTCTTCAGAGACTGGATCAGGTTGAGCGAGACTTTCACCGCGACCGTAGGGAGAGACAAAGCTTCTTCCAAGGATTGACAAGCTTGATCAAAGGGAAGAGCAAGAAGGACCACTAAATCCTTCCAATTGTTGTTGAGCCCCTGCGTGGGCCAGTCTTGCTATATAAACCCCTGCGTGGGTATGCTTGTTTGTTTTGACCCCTGCGTGGGTGTATCTTTCTGTTAACCCCTACGAGGGTATGTTATTGTTTAAGTCCCTGCGTGGACTATTATGTTATTTGTGTAAGTCCCTGCGTGGACTATTATGATGTTTGTTGTAAGCCCCTGCGAGGGTAAGTCCTTGTTTAAACCCCTGCGTGGGTAAGTTTGTTTATTTAAAAAGTCCCGTTTAGGGCGATGTGTAACCTTTTAATAAATTAATGGAATGTAAGTTTATAAATTTCATTTTTGCTATTATCTGCATAAATATATTACATGAAATAAATAAATCAAAATCATTCCTTTTAATAACAATCTGCCTATTTAAATATTGAATAAGAATCTTCAGAGTGAAACCTAGCCTGAGTGTCATTATAAAGACCTGGCCATGATGGTAAGACCTGTTTAAAAGATTCAAATCCCTGTTAACATCTGTAAACATGTTAACGCTCCTGGCAGACGTGATTCATTAAAATCACACACGTCATTCTTATTATTGGATTATTCAAAAGATTCCTAACCCAATTTAATGATCTCTGAATCATGGGTTTAGGTCATCAATTAAGATGATCATATTTTGACCATACGTGGTAATATAGCGCCTACGGGCCCTGCTCATTTCCATATGAGCCAAAAGACAGTGGTAGCGATGACTCCCTGTCAGATAAAGGTAATGAACTAGGTTCAAACCTTCATGCTTTGATTCTCTGAAATCATAGCTTATAATTTATAAATGTCCTTGTGACTAGGCCTATTGTGCCAGTATACCTTCATGTTTTGATTCTCTGAAATCATAGCTTATAAATTAAAATGTCCATGTGACTAGGCCTTTTGTGCCATAAATAAAACTGTTATTGTTTTATAATTAGGATAAATTATAATAGAAATCCTAAATAAATATGATTAATAAATTAACCAAATATGGTCTCTGTTACCATGGTTAATGAATTAACCATAGGGGCAATTCCATAATAAACTCCCAAATAAACTATTGTCCTTGTTTTCTGTAACAGTTCAATTAAAATGGCTAACTCAGACGAAATTAATAGCCATCCAGTGGAGAATATTGATAACGCCCGCATTAATCTAACGGGTGCTGAATTGAAAGCATTGGTAGACGACGCAGTTACAAAGGCATTGGAGCGGCAGTACGAAGAGTATAGTGGGACTCGGAGTAGGACCCTATCTACACCGCATACAAAGCCACCTTCCAAGAAGGATGAACCCAAGAAAGATGATGATAGACTCTCCTCGAACCACCACAGTGCTCCATCTCAGCATGTCATATTAAATCAAGGACCCCGTGACAAGGGTTGCTCTTATAAATATTTTGTTTCCTGCAAACCCCGGGATTTCACTAGGGAAAAGGGAGCCATTGACTGCATGACATGGTTAGACGAGATGGATACAGTTGTGGATATCAGCGGATGCGCTGAGAGGGATGTAGTCAAGTTTGTGTCGCAATCTTTTAAAGGCGAAGCTTTAGCCTGGTGGAGATCACTGATTCAAGCCACCGGGAAAATCCCATTGTACAACATGTCATGGGAACAATTTGTTGCCCTTATCAGGGAAAATTACTGCCCTCAGCATGAGGTGGAGAAGATAGAGTCTGATTTTCTATCATTGGTGATGACAAACCTTGACTGTCAAGCTTACCTCACGAGCTTCAACACGATGTCCCGGTTGGTTCCGTATCTAGTAACCCCGGAACCAAAAAGAATAGCTCGTTTTATCGGTGGTTTAGCCCCGGAAATCAAGGCAAGCGTGAAGGCTTCTCGGCCAGCTACTTTTAGATCTGTAGCTGACATATCCTTGTCCCTCACTTTGGATGCGGTCAGGCAAAGATCGCTGAGGAATAAGGAGGCTGAGAAGAGAAAACGTGAAGATGATAGTTCACGAAGGTCGAACAAGAAGCACCGTGGGAACGGTGACAACAAGAAAGGATCTGAGTCAAGGAAAGATGGGCATCATTCTGGTGAGAAGCCCAAGTGCAAGATTTGCAAGAAACAACACTTTGGAAAGTGCAGACTCGAGTCGAACTCGCGGACTCAGTCAAAAACCTATGCTTGTGGTATATGCAAGTCCAAGGACCACAAGACCTTGGACTGCAAAAAGCTGAAGGATGCAACTTGCTACAGCTGTAATGAGAAAGGGAACATTAAAACCAACTGCCCTAAATATGCCAAGAAGCCTGAAGAGGCCAAGAAGACCAATGCTAGGGTCTTCAGAATGGACGCAAAGGAAGCGGTTCTAGACGACAACGTTATTACAGGTACTTTCCTTGTAAATGATGTCTATGCAAGAGTACTTTTTGATTCAGGCGCTGATAAGTCTTTCGTAGATAATAAGTTTTGTGAATTGTTGAAATTACCTGTCAAAACCTTAAGTGTGAATTATGAGGTGGAGTTAGCAGATGGCACACTAGAAACCGTCTCAACTGTGTTAGATGGATGTGTTATTTCCATTAAGAACCATTCTTTTCCTCTGTCTCTACTTCCCTTTAAGTTGGCCGGTTTTGACATAGTTTTGGGTATGGACTGGTTATCTCATAACCAGGCCCAAATTGTCTGCAACAAGAAACAAGTGGTAATAAAGACTCCGTCTGGTGAATCACTTACCATTCGGGGAGATACCCAGTATGGGCTACCTGAGCAAGTGACTATGCTCAAAGCTTCAAAATGTTTAAAGAAGGGTTGTGTCATCTACATGGCACAAGTGATTATTGTTGAACCTAAACCGAAGATAGAAGACATCCCCATCATTTTTTAATACCCTGAAGTTTTTCCGGAAGAACTACCTGGTTTGCCACCAGATAGATAAGTGGAATTCAGAATTGACATCATCCCCGGAGCAGCACCAGTTGCTAGAGCACCCTACAGGTTAGCACCAACCGAAATGAGGGAATTGAGATCACAACTGGATGAATTGCTAGCTAAAGGTTTCATCAAACCTAGTTCGTCTCCTTGGGGAGCACCAGTATTGTTTGTCAAGAAGAAGGATGGGTCGATGCGTCTGTGCATCGATTATCGTGAACTTAATAAGGTCACGATAAAGAATAGGTATCCTTTGCCCAGGATCGACGATTTGTTCGATCAATTGCAAGGAGCAAGTTATTTCTCGAAGATTGACTTGAGGTCAGGCTACCATCAACTGAAGGTTAGAGATGAAGACGTGCACAAAACCGCATTTAGGACTCGTTATGGTCATTACGAGTTCCTAGTGATGCCTTTTGGGCTCACTAATGCACCTGCCGCGTTCATGGATCTCATGAATCGCGTTTGCAAGCCTTACTTAGACAAATTCGTCATCGTTTTCATCGACGACATTCTTATCTATTCGAAGAACCAAGCTGACCATGAGAAACACCTTCGCTGTATTCTCAAACTCCTGCATCGTGAGAAACTCTATGCCAAATTCTCTAAGTGTGAATTCTGGCTTCGAGAAGTCCAATTTCTTGGACATGTGGTTAGCGAGCGTGGTATCCAAGTGGATCCCGCTAAGGTTGAAGCAGTTATGAACTGGCAAGAGCCAAAGACGCCTACAGAGATTCGTAGCTTCCTGGGATTAGCAGGATATTACAGGCGTTTCATTGAAAATTTTTCAAGGATTGCTGCACCCCTAACTTCCTTGACTAAGAAGAAAGTAAAGTTCGTTTGGGGCCCTAAGCAGCAAGAGTCCTTTGATATTCTAAAGCAAAAGTTGAGCAACGCCCCAGTACTGACATTGCCAGATGGAATAGAAGATTTTGTGGTTTACTGCGATGCATCGCACACTGGCATGGGGTGTGTGCTTATGCAAAAAGGCAAAGTTATTGCCTATGCATCACGACAGTTAAAGGTGCATGAAAAGAATTACACCACCCACGACTTAGAGTTGGGTGCCGTTGTATTCGCACTAAAACTGTGGAGGCATTATTTATATGGTATCAGATGTGTGATCTATTCTGATCACAAGAGCCTCCAGCACCTGTTTAATCAGAAGGATTTAAACATGAGGCAACGCCGTTGGATGGAGACTTTAAATGATTATGATTGTGAAATCAGATATCATCCCGGCAAGGCGAATGTAGTCGCTGATGCCTTGAGTCGAAAGGAAAGGGTGAAACCCATCCGAATCAATGCCAAACGCATGGAGATAAAGAACAGTTTGACTGAAAGGTTGTTAGCTGCACAAAAGGAAGCTGTGTTGGAAGCTAACTATCCTAATGAAAAGCTAGGAGTAACTGAGGAGCAGTTATCTCTTGGCAAAGACGGAATTTTGAGACTGAATGGACGAATATGGGTTCCAATTTATGGAGGACTTCGAGATGTTATTCTCCAGGAAGCCCATAGTTCCAAATATTCCGTTCATCCTGGAGCTGATAAGATGTACCAGGATCTAAGGGCAAATTATTGGTGGATAGGCTTGAAAAAGTCTGTAGCTGCCTATGTAGCTAAGTGCTTGACTTGTGCGCAAGTCAAAGCAGAACATCAAAAGCCGTCAGGCTTGCTACAACAGCCTGAACTTCCTACGTGGAAGTGAGAAATGGTAACCATGGATTTTATCACCAAGTTACCTAAGACAAGGAAAGGAAATGATACAATATGGGTTATAGTTGATAGACTGACTAAGTCAGCACATTTCTTACCCATCAAGGAGACTTATAGCTCCGACATGTTAGCCCAGTTATACGTGGATAAGATTGTAGCCTTACATGGCATACCTGTGTCTATTATCTCTGATAGAGATACTAGATACACGTCACATTTTTGGAAAAGCTTCCAACAATCTTTGGGCACGCGTTTGAATTTTAGTACGGCTTACCATCCTCAGACAGACGGTCAGAGTGAGCGTACTATTCAGACTTTGGAAGATATGCTACGTGCATGTGTAATTGATTTAGGTGGCAGTTGGGATAACCACCTACCCTTAATCGAGTTCTCCTACAACAATAGCTACCACACCAGCATTAAGGCTGCGCCTTTCGAGGCCTTATACGGTAGAAAGTGTAGAACGCCTGTTTGTTGGGCGGAAGTTGGAGATGTCCAATTATCAGGACCGGAGATAGTCTTTGAAACGATGGACAAGATTGTCCAGATTCGTGACCGTCTCAAAGCTGCCCGAGATAGGCAGAAGAGCTACGCAGATCCAAAGCGTAAATCTTTTCACTTCGAAGTAGGTGACAAGGTGTTGCTTAAAGTGTCACCCTGGAAGGGAGTGATGCGATTTGGTAAGAAAGGCAAGCTAAGCCCGAGATACATAGGACCTTTCGAGGTTATCGAACGTGTCGGGTCAGTTGCCTATAAGTTAAACTTACCTGAAGAGCTCAGTGGAATTCACAATGTGTTCCACATCTGCAATCTGAAGAAGTGCTTCGCTGATGAATCACTGGTTATACCACATACAGATGTGCATATAGATGAGAGCTTAAAATTTGTAGAAAAACCATTGTCGATTGAAGATCGACAGGTTAAGAAGCTTCGAAGGAAGCATGTGCCTATTGTAAAGGTCAAATGGGATGCCCGTAGAGGTCCCGAGTATACGTGGGAGGTTAAATCCACCATGAAAGAAAAGTACCCTTATTTATTTCAGTAAATCTCGGGGTCGAGATTTCTTTTAAGGGGGTGAGGATGTAACACCTCGAAAATTTGTGATCAATGATATAACGACACGTGTCATGTAAGACAAAAAGCGTTGTAAACCCGGATTTAATAAAGATGTTTTGGCAGGATTTAAAAGTGTCGTCATGTTAATTTTCACCTCTGAACGACCTCATTTATAAATCCCAAGACCCAATTTTATTTTACACACATCTAACATATCTTAAATCCAGAAATTGTTGACAATAATTGAATTCGAAGTGCATGATAGGTTCCTATGGAAATTTCTACGGTAAACCTTCAATTTCGGCACTTTCAAAAGGATTCAAAGAAACATATCATAATGGTAGGGTATGTAACTGTTCAAGGCACATTTTAGAGGCCCTAACTGATAATTGAGGTCCCAAATTCGGAAAAGATGGTTGCCCCTTTGAAATCCTGAAAGAACAAACATTTTTTTGTTTCTGCCCGAGGCTTGCGCACCGCAAGCATACACCTTACGGTGCGCAAGGGTGTGCCAGCGACAGAAAAACCGGCTGTTGGCTGTTTAAGTGCAATTTTCGACCTTTAAACGATTTTCCACATCTTTCTTGACCCCTAAACATCTAGGGACACCTGTGGGAAGGTTATGGTCAGTTGTAGACTTATTTGTCAACACTTTGTGGAGTCTTGGTTACTATATAAAGCTCCTAAGTGCAACACTTTGATCATTCATTCCTCAAGCAACTTATGATCAATTGTGGAGCACAAGAGCACTTTCCAGGCCTTCCTAATCAATCATTAGACACTTGTAAGTTTGCTTAACCTTCTTAAATTGAGTTTAGCTTAGTTATTTAGCTAAAAGTCAAACTGTCGTAATTACGGTTTGACTTCGAGATTAATTAATAATGGCTCAGTCAGATCTCGAATTAAAAGTACCTTTAAGTAGGTAATTATGTGGGTAATAAACCCTTAAAAGGGTTCCCCCTGATTCCCACTCTAACTAGGTCAAATGTCGGGTCAAACTTGTTAATAAAAAGTCAACAGGATACTTAAATTCTAATTTATGCATGATTAGCAATGTAGAACACATATAACATGTTTGATCATTAATATAACTTGGTAATTAGTGTAAGAACATGTCTAAACATGTTCAACCCGACAATTTCGGAACCGAAAGTCGCAAAGCTTTGACTTTTGCTTTGACTTCAGTTCTGACCCATTTTGGTATGATTTAGAAATAACTTAGAGCTCTATTTGGACCAGGTTACATGCTAGTATAACCCTCTGTGATTATACACCTCGGATCATTAGTTATCCAATTAATACGCATGATTCCGTTAATTGCCCATATGTTGATCATTTTGCCCTTTTCACCTTAAAACGTGATTTTTGAAAATGTAAAAGAGTAGAAACCTTAGTTACTGATATATGAACTTGAACCCAAAATTTGACATCAGTTTGAGGTGTAGATTGAGAGTTATGCTCATTAGCGTAATTAGAAGCTCATTTAGCGATTAAACGGCGTAATTAGCGTATAGCCTAATTACACCTACTTTTTGATATCAAACTTATTACCCACTGATGTAATATATTATTTTGGGATTTTTGAAGATTTTTAATTAATTTTAGGCTGAGCATAACTTATAGTCGTAGGCTTAATCCGGTAATTGTTGGTTTTGCCCTTACGGGCTATAAAATGAGTTTTACATATCTAATTGACTCAAAACCTTTTGCTACTGATTACATATGGTAAATAAATTATTTTAAACCTCTTGGAATAATAAAAATATCAGATTTATGTATAGAACCCGGAAATGGCTTCTAATCGCCCTTTTTAGCGTTTTTAACGCATAGTATGTACTAAAACTATTTTAAACAAACAAAGGGTGATACCTACTGATATTTGAGGCAAATTATAATATTTTAACAGTAAGCAAAAGTTGTTTAACTCAGACTTCAGTTTTGAGCTTTACGGCATATGTGAAATTACCAAAATGCCCCTACGGTGCATAGTTTGGTTATAATTGATAAATTTCACATATATACAATACCCTACTGATATAACTTAGCAAATTGATTATCTTGGCTGATTACATCAGACCTGTAACTCAGGATACTACTTAAACTCTTTTATCACCTTATAAATGACCAAACTACCCCTACGGGGCATAGTTTGTGTTTAAATTCATTTCGGGCATAATAAACGATATCTTACTGATGTCACAACATATTTGGAGCATATTAACTTAGGAAACCTGTAAATGACTCTCATTATTACCCGTTACGCTTATTACGCGTTCGGTTCGGTTCATGTAACTAGTTTACATAAATTAGCCGAAACGGGTCAAACCTTATCGATTTTATCTCAAAATCCAGAATGCGTATAATATACCCATATTAAACAAGTCTTCATACTTGTCGGGTCTAAAACACATTCTATCCAGTCATCGCTTAATCATGCGTACGAACCGTATCTTTGAAACTAACCGGTCTAAGCTTTAGCTTAATTAAAGACCCGTTAGGATTCTAATAGGTTATTATAAAACTTTGTTCCAGATTAGGAGTACCAGTAAAAGCTAGTTGCATTTGCTTATTGTGATTATTACATTGCTCAGGTAAATACTTTTAACTTATTTTCCCTATACGGGCTTGGGTTACGGTATATAGAATACCTCTTGATCGGGCATCAAATCTTCCATCGTTGGGTGGTTAATTGAATAATTTGATCGGCTCGTTTAAACAGTCTTGTTTGCTTAAAGCCTTTGGGGGGTTAATGACCATGTCCCGGATATCCTTGGCATCATTTTACGAAATGGCCACGACTTAAGCGCGGGGTGTAGGCGTACACCCGTCAGTGCACAAAAGAATAATGTGGTGTGTCTATTGATCTTTAACCCGGACACGATCCGGGCTACTGAACGCATAAGGAACATGTAATTCGTTCACAAGATTATATATTTAAATAATTCTCCCAAGTTATAAAATGTTTATGCCACGTGCATCCAAATCAATTTTCAATCATTTTCCAAAATGAGTCAGTTGATTGTATTTACCAGTGTAAACTGATGTATTTTCCTAAAAAGATTAAATGCAGGTACTAAGCGTAATTGGCTGGGATTTCTCCTTAGCATCACTAGAAGTCTTGCAAGCTTAAGATGCCTAAAGTCTGTTGAACTATTATTTCCATTTTATTTTCGAACCGTGATCTATGAACGAGCGTTGAAAGCATTACCAGGAAGCTACAAGTTATGGGTACAAGAAACGAGCCGTGATCTATGAACGAGCATTGGGTGTCACCGGAGTTCCGCTGGGTGATGAAAGGTAATGGTCGTGTGAGATTTGTGGGTTTAATTTTGTTAATTTTTGGGTTTAATTTGGGTTTTAAAAAATCTTGAATTGCAGGATGGAGGTTACAGTTGTGGTGATTTGGGTTACATTTATGGTTTTAATTTTGATAATTATGGGGGAATCTGGAACAATGAACTGATGCTGATGATAAACTTGATGTAATTGGATTTGCGACGGTGGTTTGTGTGGAAGATGATTCTAGATGGTTTATTTGAAGATGAAGATGGATGGATGAAGCTGGTTTGATGATTGATTTATTTGAAGATGAAGATGATTTATTTGAAGATGGAGAAGAGAGATGTGAGCCCAGTGATATTGAAAATTGGGCTTGCTTTAGCTTTTTCTCTTGGTGGGATGCTTTGTACTTTTGCAAGGAATAAAAGGATCAAGGATTCTAAATCTGCAGGTTTGTGTTTGAATTTGAGGTTTAAAGTTTGGGTTATGTTGTGTGTTTGATGAATATACTGTTTGTGTAGATTTCAAGAAGAATCAGGGGATTTCACCAAGGAGTTTGAACAGTGAGCATCATAGTTTTGATCCTTTGGCAACTGATTAACATGTAAGATTTTCTTGTTGATTATGCTTTTGAGTTTTGATGTTGATTTTGTGCTAATGATTGGATCTACTTTTACTGATTTAGGGAGTGTTTGGAAGTGGAATTAATTAAACTATTTGATGGATGGATGGATTTATTTGAAGATGATTGTAAAACCATTACAATGGTAATTAACAGTAATTTGAGGTGTAATAATTCTTATGAAGATTATTCAAAGCCAACATAGAACAGATTATTCAAATGTAATAATTCTTGCAGGGGGTAATATTGTTACTTAACACAAAGTATAGGGGGTAATACGAAAGGGCATTTTAGTAATTTACCAGTGGGGGTGATTATGCGACATAACAATAACCTTAGGGCGTAATATTAAAGGGTAAAATAGTCATTTCACATTAAAGTTAACATATTTGTTAACAAATTTGACGGCATGGGGTAAAAGTGCGACATAACACCAAACGTTGGGGGGTAAAATTGCAATTATTACGTTAGGAGGGTAAGAGTGCCAATTTACCTAAACCCCAGGGGGTAAAAATGCAGTTTACTCTAAAAGTTAATAAGTTGTTTTTTTGAGTGTTTGGGTTTGCTTATTTCGGAGAGTTTTGTGTGTTGAAAAGTCATTTATGAGAAGTTAGAATTTATAACTTCTCACTTATGACTTATATATAAGTCAGTTTTGAGAAGGAATCCTAAACACCCACTGAATTTGGGAACAACAGCAATGGAATAGAGGTAATGGGTTTGAGAGTTGGTTCTCAAACCCCTCTATTGGTTCGTTATTTAGTGTTATCACAGTCAATTGTATTGTGGATACACTCGTTGACCGGCTCCAGTGTTCCACGACCATGGGTGAATAGGTATTAGACCACCCGTAATCAGACGTTTTTTGTCAAAAAAAAATTTGCCCAAACATGCCAGAACACGCCCGGGTGCCGCCCCCCTCGGCGTTTTGTGGCGTGAGACTAGTCTCGCTCTTCGGAGCTTTAGACTCGTTAGACTCGCACATCACATTTGGTTTATTTTATTTATTGTTGTTGTCCATTATTTGTGATTATTTTCATTAACATGTGATTTGTGTGTTAACTTTTTAAATAAATTATTTTATTTAAACTAAGATTTACTCACCAACTTCTTTTTAGTTGACCCAAATATTTTACACGTGATATATGGAATGAAGTTTGATGATGCAAGCATATAAGACATATAGGATTGGCTTAGAATAAATAAATGGGATTTTTCTATGTAAGTATATTTCGAATTATGCTTGGATTATTTGCAACTTATATGTTTGGTGTGACATTTTAATTAGTGACATGGATAAATATTGAAACAATTATTAGTGCCACAAGCTTCGAATTAAGCTTGGATTATAATTATTAGCAACGTTGGAGAACTCGCTAGTCGCTAGTCGGCCGGTGAGGTGGGGACTAGCGACTACTCGGGATTACTCGGGATTAATCGGATCGGAACTTTATATGTAAATTATATTATTTTTTATAAATATGTATATATATACTCACACATCCATATCAATATAATACTTAAAAAGGTAAAAGTAGTTTAAAATACAAACTAAACTTACATATAATAAGTCATAACATAACAAGTCTCGGTACTTAGAATTCAAACATTAACAAATAGCTCAAATGTAATCGTCATCCCCATAGTGTTCAATGATTTCGACACCATCAGACTCGTATTCAATCTCCTCGTCTACTTCATCCTCTTTCTTCGACTCAAATTCTTCGTCATATTAGGGTAAGGGATAAGGAAAATGGGCTAAAGTTGTAATCTTGAGCCTATTTTGTAAGGATTTCAAATGGGCCGACTAGGGCGACTTGGGCCGACTAGGGCTGCTTGGACCGGCTTTGACCGACTAGCGTTTTTTGACTGATTAGTGAAAAATTACTCAGTAGGAGGCCGACTAGCAACTAGTCGGCGATTAATCACCGAGTAATCGCTGTTTTTGCAACACTGACTATTAGATCAGCTAAAGGTGAAGATAAGGTGTGCTCATTGTTAAACAAAATTTGGTTCCTTTCCTTCGCATAACTTATGTGAATGTATGTCACGGTTGTAAACATATGCGTATCCAACAACAAACACATCTATTTTATTATAATCAAATAGTAGGTTTAAATTTAATCCTAGAGTAAACTTCCTTTTTACTCCCTGTGGTTTGGTCACTTTAACGGTTTTGTCCCAAACCTTCAAAAATAGTCATTTTACTCCCTGATCTATCAAGCTTATCTCTATTTCACTCCCCGCCCCTAACACCATCCAATTCAATTGTTAAATCCTGGTCACATGCACCTCACATGAGGGGTATTTTAGTCTTTTCCCATCCTATATTTTAACATATTTTCTATTTATTAACATTTTACAGTAAAAGATAAGCACCACCTCATGATCTGCAGAGTAATTCCAAATTCCAAATTCAATTTTGTTTTCCTATATCACCATACATGTGCAAAACCATATGTCAGGCATAACTCGAAACCAACATTACCAAATTCAATTTTGTTTTCCTATATCACCATACATGTGTAGAACCATCCGTCAACTACCGCCATCACCAACATTAACCACCACCAATACCAACCGCAACCACCGTTAGCATCATCTTCATAACACGAAACCCTAGTCATCTTCATCCGCATCCTCTTCATCAGATCTGAGCAGACCCCAACCACCAAATCGGAGGCCAGATCTGAAACTTCTAGCGGCCACATCAAACCATCTCAATCACACGAAACCCTTAGTGTATATACTCCGACGGCCAGATCTGAAACCTACGGAGACCGCAGGCTTTATCCAGAGAGTGGTGGTGGCAGATGTAGAGAGGGTGTGGTGGTAGTAACCACCTAAGGAATCCGCTGTCACCATCAGATTTGTTTTTTCACATGGCTTCAACCCCCAAATTGTGCCCAAAACGAGTTGATTGTGAACCATTTTCTAGACGAATCAGTGTTAGTTGTGGTGGTTCTAATAACGAGGTGGTGGTGCCGGTTTGACGGAATTACTGTGGTGGCGGTGGTTTACGGGAACTATTGTGGTGGTGACCGAAATCATTGAAGAAGATGTTGGGTTTAGAGAGAGAGATAGATGGTAAGGGTGAAAGAGATAGACTAAGGTGTTGTTTGTTTTTTGGCCAGAAGCACTTCTGGCCACTTATGTCTGCGTCGGGCAGACGCGCACAGACCTTTGGGTCCTGCAGCTTGTTTGTTTTCTCGCAGACCTTTCATTAAAAAGGTCGGCGAGACCTCTTCCCCACGCAGACATCAACCCATGTCTTCTAACCTCTTCTCACCTCTTCTGAACACTCCTCTTCACATCACAGCCCTTCTCCTCACCTCACCTGCTGCCACCATCACACCCTCCCACCCGCTGCCACCCTCCCACCTGCTACCACCATCCCATCCATCTCAAATAAATCACCGTCGACTGTTGCTTATTCATTTTATTGCTGTTATACCTTCGTTTTCACTCCTTCCCCACCCACACACCAACAAACACGCACAACTCCCACCAAAATCCCCCCGATCACATCTTTATCTCACAGCAATCTTCAACCAAACCTCCATGAATCCCGCACGTATTTCACACCGCCGGTTATCTCTACTCTCACCCACCCGCTGCCACCCTCCCACCAGCTGCTCGTCACCATCTTCAGCGGCTCTTCGCCACCGTTCGCCGTCGATCACAACCGTCGCCGCTGTCATACACCCGCCTCTCTTTCTCTCTTTCTGTCTCTCTCCCTCTCCGCCTCTCTGTCTAGTCGCCGCGCCGCCACCAGACGGTGGTGGTGGTGGCCGGCCGTCCCATCGTGTAACACCTCGTAAAATCACGTCCAATGATGTATTGACACGTGTAATAAACCCTAATGAAGTCAAATAGTAAATTTAAGGGACTAAATTTTCGAAAAATTGAAAACCTTGATTATGAAAGGACTGGAGGTGTTAGTTGTAACGACTCGTATTAAAAAGTCCTAATAATTATTTTAATTGTCCAATAGGAAACCCTAATTGAGACACCCAAGTGATTCTGCACAAACCCTAAAATTTTTAGAATCATCTGAATCAGGATCAGGGCCCCTAAAACTCAAGGGGGGTAAACCCTAGTTACGATTATCTACATAAAACGTTGTAAAAATTGAATTTTACGAAACTGTCGACTCAGCAAGCCTACACACACACGAAGCTACCCTATGGTCGAATAGGGTCCTTCGCGTCACGCGAAGCCCTAAGGGGACCCCTCGCGTCACGCTAGGGGGGTCAAAATCTGGCTATAAATAGTGGACTTTGGGACTTGAATTCTGCAATTGAAACGACGTAAAATCTCGTTACGTACACTGAGTTATAGCAGAAACACTTCTAAAACACACACGGATCACTAATCGTCGCCGCAATACAGGGTAATAACTCGATCGCTGATACGATTCAATGTCTGATCGATTAAACTATCCAATGGATGTTTAAGTGCTGCCCACATTAGGGTTTATACTTTGTCATTCGTCGTTAAATCGATGGATGTTTAAGTATCGCACTTTGTCATTCGATGTGAGGGTTTAATCTCGTGAGTTATCGTAAATGCTGTATTAAGTTACTCACCGAATTGTGTGCATGTTATTAATTTTAGGTTAAAAGGCTAATCAGTAGGCTAGGCTCTGCTCAAATTAAATTTGCAATGTGAGTCATTCTCTTTTTATCAAATTACTTTACAAAACCTTAAATGTTTTCCAGTTATACTTTGCAGTGATTAAGTCTTTGCTAATCTTAAATTACTGGCAGTAAGTGGGGTATTGTGCACATTACTACTGTTTTATCATTTTAGGTGGGCGAACCTAAATTAGTGATATACGTCATTATTGGGTAGCAGGACCCAATAATGGTATGACCACAGTCATAGATCCGGTCGAGTGACAACTGAACCAGCTAATTATAAGATACAGGGCAAATATAAAAACTCTTAATATTGTAAATTATAACAAATGAGTCGTTTTCATAAAAAGAATGATTCACTCAGTATTTCCCGCTGACAAAACCTTTTTCAAACATGTTTCAGGTGATCTGTTGTGATCCAGGAAAAGTGCCGAGAAGCACTACAAGCTTAAGGAAGTGGCTCAATATAAAATAAAGAAACATGTTTTGTAAAATAAAAGATTTCTCCGTGAAATCTTATGATTGTAAATTACCGGGATTTTATCCTGAGTTGTGAAATAAAATAATCGGGAAATTGCAGTTTTTAAAAGATCCTGAAGAAAACTTCCGCTGTTAAATAAAAACCACGGGATTTCTGTCCCGCGGCTCTTGAAACGGGTCAAACCGGGTCGGGGGTCGTGACAGAAAAAGGTGGTATCAGAGCCACTGATTTAAGCCTATTAAGTATTTAGAAAATACTTAATTTTTCTACTTGTCATTCTGTGATTATGTGTTTTCTTATTTGAATATTTGTTTACAGTATGGGTAAACAAAAGCTATCAAATATCTATCTTAAATTAGATAGGTCATCCAATGAGAAGGGAAGTTCATCCCAAACCAAATCCTCAAATCACTCTGTAATTCCTGAAGAAGGAATATTTGTGCGAAAGACACAATATGAAGAACCACTTTCTCCTAATAAAAGAAGTTTGATTTTTAAGAAAAGTCAGGAGAAAGTAAAGAAATTCCGAGAAAAGAAGATTAAACAGGAAACTCAGGAATTAATCAGTAAATCACCTTGGGAAGACAAGTTAGATGAAAAATGGGCAGATCTTTATATGCTAGCTACTGTAGCAGTAAATGCAAATCTTTAAATATTCTAACTTAAGTTTTAGTAACTTTATCACTTACAGTCCAGAAATCTTATCCAGTAAATAAATAAATTTACAATAAAACTTAGTATGTTTTAATTTTCGGTTATTTTGTAGTTACCCAATATGAAATAATATTTAAAAAGTTTTCTATGAAAATTTGTTATTAAATTTTAACATTAGTATTTGTGTGTATTTTGCATATGTGCTAAACAGCATGAGTGACTTGTCTGACGCCCTTCAGAATTTAAATCTCTATCCGGTAAAAATAGAGGTTTCCAGAGATTTCAATAGGTATATACCAGATATAGAAGAACCTATTGAATTTAATGCTTCACCTCCGAAAAAGCCAAAACCTCAGAAAAGAAAGAGATATGTATGGGGGAGGCGTGTGCGTAGGAAAAAGCCAGCCAAGAGACTTCTAAAAATAGAAAATCCCTTAGATAAAGGGAAGGGAATTGAAGTCGGGGAAGAGTCTAGGCAGATGGGATTACAGTTTGATGAATACTCTAAGCAAATAGAAATGGAGATTGGGGGAGGTTCTAAGCAAACCCAGAGAGAAATTGGGGAAAGCTCTAGATAGGTTGAGAAATTACCATTTCAAGATGAATTAGATCGTGCATTGGCAAGCTGTGATGTCATCAGACCTATCAATAATAATCTTTACCCTTTTCCTGCTGAAACACAGTTACCTATAAACTTAGAACCAGCAATCCCAGAACCTATAATTCACACCCAACCTCTGGGAATGGACGAATGGTGGACGAATGATTGGCAATTCCAAAACCTGCTCAACAGTCCTTATTCCTTTCTTCCTCAATTCGACCCTGAACCAATACCTAATCCACCTATGAGCAATGAGAATTTAGCTGAATTCCACCACTTTGGCGAGGAGTTAATGGATGCAGGAAATAGTATCAGGGAAGTAGGAGAACAGATCTCCTGGAAGTATGATGAGAGGGAGCGCCGTTATTAAAATATTAGCTGACGAGGGATAAGGGGGTTATGAGACTGTGGTTGTAAATTAGCAATAATAATATAATCATGTGAAATAATCTAAAATAAAACTTTGTAAGATAATGGTGTGTATTGATGCATACTATTAAATATAAATGGAAATCGAGAAATCGATAATTTTGGTTATATGTGTATTGTGAAAATTTTATGATTGTTTTGTGTATAATTGTTATTTAATCAATACTAATTATATATTAAATTATCAGATGGAGAACGCTAATAATGAACCAGTAAATGAGGTTAATCAATCCGAGCAACAACCGGGGAATCAATATATGACTAGGCAGGATATAGAAAATATCGTTGCTCAAGGAATAGCCAATGCTATTCCAGCAATCGTTGCTGCTGTTAAAAATCCAATCGAACCTCAACCAATTGTTCCTAGAAAACGTATTTCTGAAGATAACTTCAGTAATAGCATAAACGGAGGCAGTAATCATAATCACGATAATGATTCATGGCAGGCTCCGCTCCCTAAGAAAATGAAAGCTGCAACACCTGGTTGCACTTATAAAGAATTTCTTGCTTGCAAACCCATTGAATTTGCAGGCAATGAAGGAGCAACCGCAGCACTGCGTTGGTTAGAGAAGAATGAGGAGTGATTATAATAAGTAAATGTGCCAAGGACGATCAGGTCATGTATGCGTCAAATCTTTTTAAAGAAGGGGCGCTAGAATGGTAGAATACAGTACTACAAGCCAAAGGAAGAAATAGGGCATATGCCATGACCTGGGAAGAATTTAAGATTCTTGTAGAAAGAAAATTCTGTCCCGAATATGAAAGAGATCAAATGGAAAATAAGTTCCTAAATCATAGAATGATGGGTGTAGATTTGTCACGGTTATACTTCGACATTCTTTGAATATGCTAGAGTGGTACCAACACTGGCTTCGCCAGAACCGGTACTCATTTCTCGTTATATTTGGGGATTGATTGGTGAAATCCGCAATATCGGTAAAGCTGCGAGACCTCGCACTATTGACGATGCAGTGGAATTAGCCAACACCCTAACTGATGAACTGGTGCGCACAAGAGATGATAACAGGAAAAAAGAACCGGCTCAGAAAATTACCCAAGGAGTTCGTACGGGTAATAACAACAGTTTCAGGAAAAGAGGAACAGGGCAATATTCAACTTTGCCGGTCTGCAGGAATTGTAAAAAGAAACATTATGGAAGATGTAATGTGACCTGCAATTTTTGCAAAACCATAGGGCATCGTGAAGAAAACTGCAGAAAGAAAACTATAGTTTGCTATAACTGTGGAGAAGCAGGGCATTTTAGAACAGAATTTCCTAAACTGATCAAACCAGCAGACAACAAAGCCAAGACGGCCGATGGAGCTACCAAGAAGAATGTTCGAGCCTTTCAGTTAACAACTCAGGAGGCCGAGTTAATTCCAGATGTGATAGCTGGTACGTTCCTAGTTCATAAAGTATATGCAAAAGTATTATTTGACTCTGGTGCAAACCAAAGTTTTATCAATACTTCATTCTGCCAAGCTCTTAATTTACCCTTAACCAACCTTAGGCATATTTTTACAGTTGAAACGGCAGACGGAAATTCTGTTAGCATAGATAAAGTTTTGCAAAAGGAAAATATAGAACTCTTAGGTCATAAATTCTTTGCAAACCTATTACCTATGAAATTAGCCGAATTTGATGTGGTGTTAGGAATGGATTGGTTAGTAGCCAACCATGCTCGAATTCTTTGTGATCAGAATTCCATAGAAATTCAAACACCCACCGGAGAAGTCATTATGATTACAGGAGATAAACCACGTAAGCCCATGAAGTTCATATCAGTAATGAAAGTTGTTAGTTATGAACAAAAGCAAGGAATAGTATATATGATTTCAGTAATTATTAATACCAATGGTAAAGAACTTAAGGAGATTCCTGTAGTCTCGGAATACCCAGATGTATTCCCAGAAGAATTACCAGGGTTACCACCAGATAGGGAGGTAGAATTTAGGATTCATCTAATTCCAGGAACTATACCGATAGCCAAGGCACCTTATCGGTTGGCTCCCACAGAAATGTTAGAATTGAAAAAGCAATTAGATGAATTACTAAGTAAAGGTTTCATACAACCTAGTTCATCCCCTTGGGGAGCACCAGTGTTGTTTGTAAAGAAAAAGGATGGTTCAATGAGAATGTGTATTGATTATAGAGAATTGAATAAGGTTACAATTAAGAATCGATACCCATTACCTAGGATTGATGATCTTTTTGATCAACTTCAAGGATCTAGATATTTTTCTAAGATAGATTTACGCTCCGGATATCATCAATTGAAGGTACAAGAAGAAGACATACCTAAAACTGCTTTCAGAACTAGGTATGGTCATTACGAGTTTACAGTCATGCCCTTCGGGTTAACGAATGCACCTGCAACATTCATGGACATGATGAATAGAATCTGTAAACCGTACTTGGATAAATTTGTAATTGTCTTCATCGACGATATACTGATTTATTCCAAAAGTCAGAACGAGCACTGTGAACACTTGCATGCCCTCTTAACTTTGTTAAGAAAAGAAAAGCTGTATGCCAAATTCTCGAAGTGTGAATTTTGGCTACAAGAAGTGCAATTCTTAGGACACATGGTGAATCACGAAGGTATTCATGTAGATCCTGCTAAGATAGAGGCAATTACCAAATGGAAGGTTCCGCAATCCGCAATGGAGATTAGAAGTTTTATAGGTTTAGCTGGATACTATAGACGGTTTATTAAGGATTTTTCCAAGATAGCTATACCATTAACTAAGCTAACTTGTAAAGCAGTTAAGTTTGAATGGGGACCTAAACAAGAAGAATCCTTTAGAATCTTGAAACAGAAATTAACCAATGCTCCAATCTTAGCATTACCAGAAGGAACTGAAGATTTTGAAGTATATTGTGATGCTTCAAAATTAGGATTTGGAAGTGTGCTGATGCAACGCAAGAAGGTAATTGCGTATGCTTCAAGACAATTAAAAAAGCACGAAGAAAACTATACGACTCATGACTTAGAATTAGGAGCCGTAATTTTTGCCCTAAAAATCTGGAGACATTATCTGTACGGAAGTAAGTTTACTGTCTATACAGATCATAAAAGTTTAAGATATATATTTGGGCAAAAAGAGTTAAATATGAGACAAAGGAGATGGATGGAAATCCTATGTGACTACGACTGTGATATTCAATATCATGAAGGAAAGGCAAATGTAGTTGCAGATGCCTTAAGTCGTAAATATCATGAAAAACCACGGCGAGTTCGTGCTCTCAGATTAAATCTACAGATAGATTTAATGGAACAAATAAAGAGTGTTCAGGAAACAGCAATCAAGGATGATGCTGAAGGAATGAAGGGACAAATAAAAGAATTAGAGCAAGGAGCTGATGGAATTTGGAGATTCCATCCAAGCAGAATTTGGGTACCTAAGCAGGGAGAATTAAGAAATAAGATTTTAGAAGAAGCTCATAAATCTAGGTACACTATGCACCCAGGAAACAATAAGATGTACCAAGATTTAAGAAAAAATTTCTGGTGGATAGGAATGAAAAAGGATATAGCTCGATATGTTTCTAAGTGTCTTACTTGTTCACAAGTAAAGGCGTAACACCAGAAACCTTCAGGTCTACTACAACAATTAGAAATGCCTGTATGGAAATGGGAACTCATAACAATGGATATTGTTACTAAGTTACCCAAAACCAGAAAAGGTAATGATGCGATTTGGGTAATTGTAGATCGATTAACCAAATCTGCTCACTTTCTACCAATGAAAGAAACCTTTAGCATGGAAAGATTGGCAAAGTTGTATGTAGATGAAGTCGTATCTCTACATGGAGTTCCACTTTCCATTGTATCAGATAGGGATAGTCGTTTTACTTCTCATTTTTGGAAAAAGTTTCCAAGAAGCAATGGGAACTCGACTAAACCTAAGCACTGCATATCATCCTCAAACAGAGGGGCAAAGTGAAAGGACGATCCAAACTCTAGAAGACATGCTTCGAGCATGTGTGATAGATTTTGGTGGAAATTGGGAAGAGCATTTACCTCTTATCAAATTCTCCTATAACAATAGTTATCATTCAAGCATTGAAACTGCTCCATTCGAAGCACTATACGGAAGAAAGTGCAGAACTCCAGTTTGTTGGGCAGAAATAGGAGAAAGTCAATTGTCAGGTCCTGAAATAGTGCAAGAGACGACCGACAAAATTTCACTAATCAAGGAAAGACTAAAGACAGCTCGAGATCGTCAAAAGAGCTATGCCGACAATCGACTTAAGCCGTTAGAATTCCAAGTTGGAGACAGAGTTTTGTTGAAAGTTTCCCCTTGGAAAGGAGTTGTTCCATTTGGTAAGAAAGGAAAGCTAAGTCCAAGATACGTAGGATCATTTCCAGTAATCCAACGTATAGGACCAGTTGCTTATCGTTTACAACTACCAGAAGAGTTAGCTGGAGTACATGATGTATTTCATGTATCCAACCTCAAGAAATGTCTATCAGACGAATCTTTGGTAGTACCTCTCCAAGATATAGAGGTAAACGAAAAGTTAAAATTTGTTGAGAAACCTCTTTAGATAGAAGACAGAAAAGTAAAGTTTCTCAAGCACAAACGACTAGTGCTAGTTAAAGTAAAGTGGGATTCAAAGAGAGGAGCTGAATACACTTGGGAGCTGGAATCAGAGATGAAGAGAAAGTATCCTCAATTATTCCGGTAAATCTCGAGGACGAGATTTTTATTAAGGTGGGGAGAATGTAACGACTCGTATTAAAAAGTCCTAATAATTATTTTAATTGTCCAATAGGAAACCCTAATTGAGACACCCAAGTGATTCTGCACAAACCCTAAAATTTTCAGAATCATCAGAATCAGGATCAGGGCCCCTAAAACTCAAGGGGGGTAAACCCTAGTTACGATTATCTACATAAAACGTTGTCAAAATTGAATTTTACGATTATTTTCCCTATACGAAACTCTCTTATAACCTTTAAAATGACCAAAATACCCCTACGGGGCATAAATTGGTCTTAAACTCGTTTTGGGCATAATGGAAGGTATCCTACTGATATTGCAACATATTTAGGTCATATTAACTTAGGAAACTTGTATATGACTCATTTGGTTACTCGTTACGCACTTTTCGCGTTCGGATCGGCGTATGTAACTAGTTTGCATATATTAGCCGAAACGGGTCAAACCATATCGTTTTGTCTCAAAATTCAGAATGTGTTTAAGTTACCCATATTAAACAAGCATACAAGCTTGTCGGGTCAAAACCACATTCTAAACCGGTCTTCGCTTTATCATGCGTTTGAACCGTGTCTTCCTTTTTAAAACTAACCGGTCTAAGCTTAGGCTTAATTAAAGACCCGTTAGGAATCTAATAGGTTATTAAAAACCTTCGTTCCAGATTTAAGAGCCCAGTAAAAGCTATCTGTACTTGCTTGGTGGTATACGGCTGGGATAAATTGTATAAATTTGCTCAGGTAAATACTCTTAACTTATTTTCCCTATACGGGCTTGGGATACGGTATTATAATAATACCGCTTGGTCGGGTGTGTAATCATTTAAATCGGATTGTGATTAATGTAATTACATACTCGTTTAATATGTATTATTTGGTGTATGGCCTTTGGGGGTTAAATGACCATGTCCCGGATATCCTTGGCATCATTTTACGAAATGGCCACGACCTAAGCACGGGGTGTAGGCGTACACCTGACAGATGCATTATGTAAAAACTGGTAATCCACTTAGAGGAATAAATCCTTGTGGGCATTATACCTGTGGCGTGTCAATTAATCTAGACCGGCCCTACAAACCGGCCCTAATGGACGACAAATAAGTAAAACTGTATACATGATTATTTAATAATTGTCCCAAGTTATAAAGATATTTTAGCCGAGGTGCATTCAAATAAATTTTCAAACTCTTTTCAAAATGAGCCAGTTAAGTTGTATTTACCAGTGTAAACTGACGTATTTTCCAAAAAGGTTAAGTGCAGGTACTAGACGAAATAGGCTGGCTACTCCTGGCATCATTAATTAAGTCTCGCAAGCTCTAGATGCTGAAGTCTGCTGAACAATGATTTTATTTATCTTTTGATCCGCCTGTGGATCCTTTACATTCCGTTTGTAATACTTTGATATTACTTTATATCGGTTTGTAATATTTTATCATTTGCTTCCGCTGTGCATTTAAATTGTGTTGTTTGACTATGATGATGTCAACTACGTCACGATACTCCCCTCCGGGCCCACCGGTAATACGCGGAAATATCGGGGTGTGACAGGTTGGTATCAGAGCCAACATTGAGTGAATTAAACACTAGCCTTTTTGTGTTTAATCTCAATGACACAGTAGCACATTCCTTGACCTTCTGAGTCTAGACTTAACATAGGAATACTCTCAGCTCTATTCGAAGAATTATTGCTTTCAATTCTATATATTTTAATATGTCGCCTAGCAAAGAAGCCATAATGGAAATTCTCCCCATTCGAAGCCTAGGGAATGCCGAGCTTCGTACTGCGACAAGGATTAACGTGCGACCAAGGAGAAAGCATTCAGAAATAAAATGAAGAAGAAACTCCTTTTGCTAAAGATCGTTTCCTTAGTAGTCCTTATAAGGACATATCTATCTTTCAGTCCCTTCGAGGACAATATTATTCCTTTCAAGTCCCGTTCAGGGCAATTCTGTACCTCCTTTAAAATCATTGGAATGCTTTATCAAAATTTCATTTTTATCGATATATATAAATATAATATATGAAATAAATGAAAAGTATCATTCCTTTTAAAAGATCTACCATTATAATAAAATGGCAAAATCAAAAAAAGGACAAGACCTAGCCTATGTGTCATTTTAAGAACAGGGCCAAGATGGCAGTTCCTCAATTAGATTCAGATCCTTATTAATATCTCAATTTAGCATTGTTCTGCGTTAAATATTAAAAAGAATCTTAAAGGTACAACCTAGCCTATATGTCATTTCAGACAAGGCCAAGATGGTAGAACCTATTCAAAGGATTCAGATCCTTGTTAACATTTGTAAACATGTTAACATTCTTGGCAAAATATATATATATATATATATGATTCGATAAAATCGCATAAGTCATTCTTAAATTGGATTACTCCAATTTTTCCTTATTAAAATAATCATCCCTTAAGGATGAAGTGCCCACGGGCTATAATTAACGTCCTCTGAGACTAAAGACAGTGGTAGCCTACAACTCCCTGTCAAGAAAAGGTAATGAACTTTGATTCAAACCTTAATGCCTCAATTCTATAAAATCTGGGCTTATAAACTAAACTTGTCCACGTGACTAGGCCTTTTTGTACTATTACTAACTTATAATTTAGGATTATAATGTAAATCCTGAATAAAATAAATATCATTCCTTTCCTGCCAGTATACATATTAAAAGAGAATCTTAAAAGGTATAACCTAGCTTGAATGTCATTAAAGACCTAGGTATGATGGTAAGACCTGTTTAAAAGAGATTCAAATCCTTGTTAACATCTGAAAACATGTTAACACTCCCAACAACAGTGATGCGATAAAATCACACTTGTCATCTTCATATTAGGATTTCCAAACCCCTTATTTAGCGTAAATGATCAATAGGAATCATGGCTAATAAACGTCGAACATGATGTACACATCAAAACATCCATTGGGATGAATACCTTCAGGTAAAGATGTATACATGAAAAAGATAGTTATTTCATAACTTCTTGTCAAGACAATGAACTGAGAAATTTTCCGATCCAAAGGAATCATTGATTATGTTTTAAAATTCCTTAGTGACAAGGTCTCTGTGCCATCAAAAGTCCTTTGGAACAAGCCCTTGTGTTATATAAAATGTCGGTACGACATTGACAATCGTGACTTATGTCCCCTGTCTAATAAATGTGAAGGATTATAGTCCGTTTAAGCGCCAAAGATGGATTGTTTAAAAACCTAGGCAAAACATAATCAAGTAAATTAACACTATCTATTGGCCTATATGGTTTAATTGCGCCATGGCTATTTAATTATCAAGTTCGACAATTCACTATAATCAAGCAAATTATTACTACTTGGTTAGTAGCCTTCAAAACTTCACCATGGCTGACTCCTCTGAAGCTCACAATCATCCAGCTAATCAGAATGATGATGCAAGGCTGAATTTAATAGGCACCAAGTTACAGGCTATGATAGATACAGCCGTAAACAAAGCTGTGGACCAAGTATTAAAGGACCGTAAGCGAAAGTGCGATAATACCCCAAATAAGGGTTACAAAAAGGGTAAGACCGGTTCAAGCTATAACCAGTCCAAGCCAAAGGAGGCAAAACCCAAATGTAAAACCTGCAGGAAGGAGCACATAAAGACCCGCTGCCCAAAGAAGGCGTCTAAAGGGAAACACACTTTTAAGTCATAAGCTAGGCCTTGTGGGATTTGTGATAAGGGAGGGCACAAAACTTTGGAGTGCCAAGACATAAAGGACACAACCTGCTATGATTATAAGGAAATAGGGCACATCACGACAACTTGCCCAAATAAAACCAAGAAGCCTGGGGAGGCTAAGAGGGCCAAAGCTGGAAGCTCTCAAATGAATACTCAAGAGGTCGTTCAGGATAAAAATGTCACAATGGGTACTTATCAGTGACGTTCATACTAGGGTATTATTTGATTCAGGTTCAGATAAGTCTTTCGTAGACAATAGATTTTGTAAACTATTGAATCTGCCTGTTAAAACTATAAGCGTTAAGTATGAAGTGGAATTGGCCGGTAGTACCTCAGAGACTGCTTCAGCAATATTAGATGGATGTTTTATATCCATTAGGAACCAATCTTTTCCGCTGTCCTTCTTTCCATTAGAATAAAGGGACTCGATATCGTGATAGGAATTGATTGGTCGTCTTGTAACCAAGCCCATATTTTGAGTAATAAGAAGCAAATAGATATCAAGACTCCTTATGGTGAACTTTTGGCAATTCAAGGAGACACATGGTATGAATTGCCTAAGCACTTGTCGAATTTGGTGTTAATACCAAAGCTTCGAGTATGGAAAACTCAGAAGAGACAAACAATAGTCGCGATGCTAGAGATGCGACAAAAGTTAACGATGCATCAAATGAGAACCCCAATGTTAATGGAGTTCATCTCCAGAGCTGTAATTAACGCAGCTGTTAGAAGGGCTATGAGAAAAAGTCATGAAAAGGTTCAAGAAGCCGGATGCTGCTTACTCTAAAAAAAAAAAAAAAACTCATGTCGTCTCTCATAAGAAGAGCTTTATTCATACTTCAAATGCGAAGAATAACTCGAACAAAATCATATATGGCAAGGAGCCCATCCCTTTTAGGACGTACTTAAAAGTACTTCGTCTCTTGGAAGTCAAGAGACTTCAATAGTAAAAAGGGGCCATCGGTTGCAGGGAATGGTTGATTGAAGTAGAAACCATTAGGTGTATCAGCGATTGTGCTGGAAAGGACACGGTGAAGTATGCATCACAGTCATTCGATGGCAATACCCTTAATTAGTGAGGACATTGATAAAGTCCACAAGAAAGATCTTTTTATACAATATGTGATGGTCCAAGTTTTGAGGGCCTTGTTAGAAGGACCTATTAGCCGCTTCACGAAATGGAAAAAGATGGAATAAGAATTTTCTGACTCTCACCATAAAAGTCCTAGACTATCGACAGTATGTGACAAATTTAATTCATTGGCTGAGATAGTGCTCTATTCCATTTACCCAAAACCTAAGCTTAATGCAACAATTGTTGGTGGTTAGCATCGGAAATAAGAGGGCACATTAAGGTTTCAAAGCCTGCCTATTATAAATCTACTTTGGATCTACCTCAGCCACTCATGTTGTATAGACTAAGAAACAACCAGTCCAAGCTGAGACTGCTCTAAATTTGTCAAAGATGTTACAGCTAAGTTTAAAAGGATTAAGAATGGAGGCATTTAACCCTCCTGATGAAGGATTAGGGGCAGCTCACATTAATTACACCAGATAAATCCCTTATTGTAATTTTATTGCTAGGAGTTACGTTTGGTTTCAGGTGTTGCTAAGTCGCTCATAAGACCATAAGTTTAGCAAACTTTTAGAAAATTTTTCCCGTAAGAAACCCAGATATTAAGTGTAAGGTAAAAATTACAAGCAAAAATTATAAGAACCATTTCTTCTGTTCCTGTCAGAAACCTTCAGTCGTAGAATTTTAGAAGTATCCTCTCTCTACGAGGAAGTGCGTCAGCATACATAGTTGATATCTCTTTGATCTCTATCGATTGCGAATACCAGACAGTATGATAAAAGCGCCATATGAGGATTGATGTATCTTAATAAGTTCCATAGATTGCTTCCATGCCTGATCAGTATGGAGGTTTAATGCATGGAACCACAAAGATATTCTAATGGTCATATGGTACTAAAGTCAACTAATGGTATCCAAAGAAGATATCCAGAATGGATTTGTCCAAGTAAATGTTCTCGATTAAAGAATTCGTGGACTCGTAACATAAATGTGCCACCTATCTGACACAAACTATGATATATGAATTGGAGCCTGAGATTTGGAAAATCTCTGTAACCTCCATGTATCTTGATAATCTTCTCCAGAGATTACCATGTTTACCTCCTGAGGCAAGTAGAGTTAAGATTTATACCCCATTTAGGGCTGTATTATTATGAAATCTCCAAGACGGCTAGTACCATCATTGGAAGAATCGAAACCTTGATTAAGTAAGTTTAAATAGAGGATTCATATAGCCTAACTCAATATTCTAAGAATTCGGTATAGTTAATTAAGAAAGACGGTTCATTTTGCTTATGCATTGATTACCGCAACCCTAATTAGGCAACAATTAAGAATTTGCCATCAGCTGCCCAGGATCGTCGATTTGTTCGACTAACGGCAAGGATTAGCTATTCCTTAAGATTAGTTTTAAGCAGTGGTTGGAATAACCATCTCACCTTAAAATAAGCTTTTCTACAATAGTTGTCATATAAGTAGCAAGGTTGCTTCTTTGGAGGCCCTGTATAGATGGAATATTAAACATCCATTGTTAGACAGAAAATTGGTAAGATCAATTATCAGGATCCGAAAGTTGCTTGGAAACAACGAATAAGATCATGCAAGTCCATAATCATCTGTAAATTGCCAGTATTCGGCAGAAAATCAAAGATTAATGAAAGTAGCAACCCTCCTAAGCTCTTGTTAAGGAAAAAGGTTCAATAAAAGATATCACCCTGGAAGGGTGTGCCAATTTGTTAATTATCAAGCTAGTTCAGCTCTGAATATATAAAATTATTCGAGGGGATCGAATGTATCAAGATCAAATAGCTTATAAGCTAAAACTTATTTAAGGAGCTTGGCGGAGCTCGCAATACATTGCACACTAATGACTTAAGGATGTGTTTCACCAATAAGTCGAGAAACACTATCACATAATAATATGCAGATTGATGATATGATGAGCAACCTGTATCGATTAAGGATCGACAGGTTAAGAAGCTCCAAAAGGATACATATACCTAATATAAAGGTCACTTTGGGAGCTTGGAGAGACTCCAGATATACTATAGAAGTTAAGTCCATTAGACGACAAAAAGAACTTCCAACATCTTAGCAAATCTCGAGGTCGAGATTTCTTTTAAGGGGGTGAGGATGTAACACCTCGTAAAATCACGTCCAATGATGTATTGACACGTGTAATAAACCCTAATGAAGTCAAATAGTAAATTTAAGGGACTAAATTTTCGAAAAATCGAAAACCTTGATTATGAAAGGACTGGAAGTGTTAGCATACCTAAAATAACTTTCTAAATAACCTCTCACGATGATTATATTCACAAATGAGCCACTTGTTGATCGAGTGTAGCCGTTTCCGTAATTAATTGAAAGTTTGCGCAATGAAGGGTTAAAAGTGTCAACATGTTAATTCTTACCTCTGGGTGACCTTTTAACCAATCGGGGGCTTCATGATATTTGATTATACTCTCGGGAATGCCAAATATTGGCCGACTAAAGTTTTTTATGCCTATAAGTAAAATTACGCGCAACTATGCAAGTTAGAGGGGCTAAAAGTGTCAATATGTTAAATTATACCTCTAATTGACCTTTTAGCGAACCCGAAGCATCGCGATGTTTAATAATACTTTCAAGAATGCCTAATATGGGTTAGATGAGGCTTCAATGCTATTAAATGATGAGATGCGCAAGTTTGCGCAATAGAGGGACCTAAGGCGTCAACTTTTGAATCTATGCCTTTCGGTGACCATCTAAGCAAACGAGAGCGTATTAATATTTAAGTATATGCTTGGTAAGGATAAATATGGGCCATGGAAGGCTTGGATAACATTAAACGGCATTTCGCGCTACTTTGCGCAATTTAAGGACTATTTACGTCAAACTGCAAAAGTATGTCGATTCGTATGGTAACGGACCTTTCGGAAATTTTCCATGAGTTAAAAATGCCCTAATTATCATTTCTATAGCTTAGATATAGGCTTAGAGGTGTTTGGTGCGCAAAAATAAACTTTCAAGTCCACCAGGGACTAAAAGTGTCAAAAAGTGCACAAGTTTGCATTTTCGCGCATATCTCACAATCTGAATATCTCCGGACACCCAAAAATTTATGTAAGCACTAAAATATTTTATTTTAGTGTTCGGCTTGATAAAATTCCATTCGTCGCGTAATTTGGATCGTTTTTAGCGTCCGTTCGTGTTTCGTCGTAATTAGACGAACAACGTGACCGTACGGCCAAACGAACCGACATCCGAGATGTTTTTGAGCATATTTCATGTCCCCCATGTATGGGCATCATAATGGAGCCTTGAAATGAGTGTAATAGGCCCTATACATGTCAGAAAGGCCTTTTATCAAGTGCAGGGACTGATATTGCACATTCTGAAACTATTTCTGCTGGTGTGGACATGCAGGCGGGCCGCGTGAGTTTCCTGGATTCCCTACGCGGGCCGCGTGGGTTGATCTGATGCAGAAATAACTGGTAACAGCCTGTTCATAGCTGGGTTTTGTTCTAACTGTTTTCCATACTCTCAAACATCAAACTAGGGGCTGCCCATTGGTTTATAAAACCGGCCTACACTTGTTATGATCTGATTATAACTCCCCGACACTTGTCGTGATCCTACGAGGTCCTAAAAAGTATAAATAGGTGATGGGTTTCCTTTGTTTTCACACCATTTTCTTTCAATCTACTTATTCTCTGATTTAGGAGGATCTTGAACCCTTTTGAGAACCTCCCTCAGTCCCTTGGACCATTCGTAAGTGTTTCTTCGTGCTTAGTTTATTTATTTAGCATTTTAAACCGAAAAGTCAAGCGTTTTCGATAAACGCTTTGACTTATTAAACGGTTGAGCCATGGTTCGCAACGAACATGGCTACGTGACCGTAATTAGGTAAGTGATTAACCCTCAAAAGGGCACCTCCTAATTACCACGTTTACTTAGTTAAATTGTCGAGTCAAATAAAAGTCAAACGGGTAGTTTTAAATAAATTCATAACTATTAATATAAAATCAGTTTTCTCACTTTAATAACTTGGTAAATATTAGTTGAACATGCCTAAGCATGATTCAACCCGACAATTCTAAGTATAGGCCCGGTTCGGAACCGAAAGTCGCAAAAGTTGACTTTTGCTTTGACTTTCAGTTCTGGCCCGATTTAGCTTAGTTTAGATATGCCTTAGGATTCCATTAGGACCATATTATAGGTTAGTATAACCCTCTGAGGTTATACAACTTGGTTCCATAGAAATCCTAGTTCATGCATGTTTCCGTTAAATGCCTAAATGTTGACCATTATGCCCTTTTTACCCTAAAACGAGAATTTTGAAAATGTGAGAGGACAACAATCTTTATTACTGGTATATAAACTTGTCCCTAAAATTTGGCATCAATTTGAGTTCTAGATTAGGAGTTATACTCATTAGCGTAAATGAAAGGCTTTTTATTAATTAAACGGCATAATTAGCGTATATCCTATTTAAACCCAAATTTTTATACCAAACTTTTTACCTAATGATATAAAATAATATTTTGGGATTTTTGAAGATTTTTATTTAATTTTAGGCTGAGCATAACATAGAGTTCTAAGCTTGATTCGGTAGTTGCCGGTTTTGCCCTATTGGCCTATAAAATGAGTTTTACAAATCCTTTTGACCCCAAACCTTTTTCTACTGATCTAATATGATAAATAAAATATTTTGAGCCTTCTGGAATAATAAAAATATCAGCTTTCTATACAAAACCCGGAAATGGCTCAAAATCGCCTTTTTAAGCGTTTTTAACGCATAGTATATATCGAAACTAGTTTAAATATATAAGGGTTGATGCCTACTGATATTTTCAGTAAATTTCTATATTTTAACAGTAAGCAAAATTTTTAAACTCAGATTCTCTGTTTTGCCCTTTTTAAGCCTATGTGGAATTACCAAAATGCCCCTACGGTGCATAGTATGGTTATAATTAATAAATTTCACATATATATGATACCCTACTGATATGACTTATTAAATTAAGTATAATTACTGATTTATCAGACCTGTAACTCAGAATGATATTTAAACTCTCTTATAACCTTTAAAATGACCAAATTACCCCTACGGGGCATAAATTGGTCTTAAACTCGTTTTGGGCATAATGGAAGGTATCCTACTGATATAGAAATATATTTAGGGCATATTAACTTAGGAAACTTGTATATGACTCATTTGGTTACTCGTTACGCACTTTTCGCGTTCGGATCGACGTATGTAACTAGTTTGCATATATTAGCCGAAACGGGTCAAACCATATCGTTTTGCCTCAAAATTCAGAATGTGTTTAAGTTACCCATATTAAACAAGCATACAAGCTTGTCGGGTCAAAACCACATTCTAAACCGGTCTTCGCTTTATCATGCGTTTGAACCGTGTCTTCCTTTTTAAAACTAACCGGTCTAAGCTTAGGCTTAATTAAAGACCCGTTAGGAATCTAATAGGTTATTAAAAACCTTCGTTCCAGATTTAGGAGCCCAGTAAAAGCTATATGTACTTGCTTGGTGGTATACGGCTGGGATAAATTGTATAAATTTGCTCAGGTAAATACTCTTAACTTATTTTCCCTATACGGGCTTGGGATACGGTATTATAATAATACCGCTTGGTCGGGTGTGTAATCATTTAAATCGGATTGTGATTAATGTAATTACATACTCGTTTAATATGTATTATTTTGTGTATGGCCTTTGGGGGTTAAATGACCATGTCCCGGATATCCTTGGCATCATTTTACGAAATGGCCACGACCTAAGCACGGGGTGTAGGCGTACACCTGACAGATGCATTATGTAAAAACTGGTAATCCACTTAGAGGAATAAATCCTTCTGGGCATTATACCTGTGACGTGTCAAATAATCTAGACCGGCCCTACAAACCGGCCCTAATGGACGACAAATAAGTAAAACTGTATACATGATTATTTAATAATTGTCCCAAGTTATAAAGATATTTTAGCCGAGGTGCATTCAAATAAATTTTCAAACTCTTTTCAAAATGAGCCAGTTAAGTTGTATTTACCAGTGTAAACTGACGTATTTTTCAAAAAGGTTAAGTGCAGGTACTAGACGAAATAGGCTGGCTACTCCTGGCATCATTAATTAAGTCTCGCAAGCTCTAGATGCTGAAGTCTGCTGAACAATGATTTTATTTATCTTTTGATCCGCCTGTGGATCCTTTACATTCCGTTTGTAATACTTTGATATTACTTTATATCGGTTTGTAATATTTTATCATTTGCTTCCGCTGTGCATTTAAATTGTGTTGTTTGACTATGATGATGTCAACTACGTCACGATACTCCCCTCCGGGCCCACCGGTAATACGTGAAAATATCGGGGTGTGACACATCGATTGAAGGAAACAGCTGTGTGAGTGTGGTTGTGTAGATGAAGATGAGTTGCAGGGAGTTTAGGGCGTGTTTGGTCTGTGATTTCAAATTGAGAGTTTAGGGCGGTGGTGGTGACAGATTGTAGAGAGAGAGTTCAAGGCAGAGAGAGAGAGTAGTGGTGTGGGTGTTTGTGTGTGAGAAGAGAAGAGAAGGGTTTTTGTAGAAAAAAAAAACAAACTCTCTTCTCCTTGCAGACTGCAGACATTTGGTCCACCTCTTCTCCTGCAGATGCCTACAGATGTGGTCCGCAGACTGCAGACCTTTTCTTGCAGAAAAAACAAACAGCACCTTAGTTTTTAGAATCTGCATAACTTAATAATAAATAATTAAATCTTTATTAATTGAGATGGGAAAAGACTAAAATGCCCCTCATGTGAGGGACATGTGACCAGTATTTAACAATTATATATATATATATTGTTCCCATTAAGTGTAACTAACTTTCAAATCAACCTTGACCATTGGATTTGGCTGAGATTAAATCTCAGCCACTTAAACTCACAAAAAAACTGCTATGATGGCGGTTCAGGACGGTTTGGAGCGGTTTCTAAAGTTGGTGGTTACCTCCACCTTTTTCTGCCCATGATTTCTACAACTCAAGGCTCCTACAAAATCGTGTCCGTTTGAACTCCACAAATTAACTGCTTTTAGGCTATGAGGTGTGAATGGAGCCCCATGGGGCTTTATCAAGTCCACATAGGATCCACGTCAGCCATGGAGCCCCCCTTTAATTTGGAAGGTGTGGATGGAGCCCCTATTAAACAAAATAAAAAAAACATTTGATTGGTTTAAAACTAGTGGGCCCCACCGGAATATGTGCATATGGGCGCTACCGGGTGTTACCATGATGGAGCCCCATCAAGGGCGCCCCCCCTCTTCACTTGGAGGGTGTGGTGATGGATGGTGACGTGGCGGGGATGGAGCCCCCACACCTCATAGCCTTAGGCCAGTTATCAGCAGTTGCGGCGTCCCTTTTTCCCCCCACATTGCCTCCATGCATATATAACCTATCATGAACAAGAAATCCGACCCAACTTTCATCTTACGCCACATGGAAATTGAAATTGATCGGCACTTCAAAAAGTAGTCGACCAAAAGAAACCCAATATTGTGTCACTAGCGTCGTCTCTTTCCTTGGCCTAACTATCATCTCTATAGGTAATCCCAAATTTTATTTTATTTTCAAATTAAAATCAGACACATTTCGGCGTCTGATTTATGTTGATATTTGTCCGTAACAATAATTTTTGTGTTGGATCAGATCGTTTACCATAGAGTTAGAGACAAGAATTACAACGGTGCGATTTCATCAAACGACCCAGGGAGGCTAAAACTGCTGCTTTACTTGGACTGGACAGGTTTATCATCCTAATTTTAAGTTTGTTTAAATAATCTTCAACTAGAGATAATTTAGAGTTTGGATTTTACGTCTATGTTTTTACTTGGTTCCGTTTTAATTTCTAATATATTTGGTAGGTCTCAAACTACCCAAGCTCTAGCAAACAGGGGTTCATATTCATTAATCATTATTCACAAGTGGGGTTCTCATAACCCACAAAGGAGTATCTGGTATTTTAAATAAATTTGAAAATATGGAGTTCACTTGTGAATATAAATATGACGGGAACGGCCTAGGTGAAATATTACTTAGTTAATGAATTTATTAAACAGGAACACTATTTTATAAATGCCTAACGAGTTTCACTTTACACATATACAGTATTTGGAGGATGGCCAGTTCAGATATACATTAGAGATGTTGATAAAACACTGAGAAGTTCTGGATGTTGTTGTTGCTTCAAGGTACTTATATTGAGAAGTTTCTGGATGATTTTTTTCATATGATGAGTTGTACACATGCAGACAATTTGTGCATATGCAGAACACATCAGCAGCAGATTCTGTCTTTCTAATGCGTCTTGCACGGCTATTAAGGTAATCACCATATCCATTATTCATGATTTTTCAACCATCCTTATGTGGTTTTGATTGTATTCTGCATAAACATTAGAATCCCTTCTTCACAATCTTCCTTCAATTGTCATTATGTGGTTTCTATTGCATTTTGAAGGCTTGATTATTTCATATTCGCATCAGTTTTTATAACAGAGATTTTGGTCATAAGGTAGATTTGTTGGTTACTTTTGCCTTCAATTAATTTGTCAAATTTCTGTTAGACCTTTACCATCGGCTTTAATTCAACAAAATCCCATTATGCGTGTTGTATTGACTAAATTCAACTCCTTTTCTATTTTACTTTAAGTCTGAACTATACTTACTTCAAATAATGAATTGGAATTGCTATTTTAGTATTAGCATATGTTTGATGTTTAACTAATGAATGGTGGTAAGTAGTCAATTTTAGTTTTTTATTTGAGAAAAATGTTGGTTTTTAAAATAATTTGTGGCTAATATACTTCCATATTTTCTTTCAGCCCTTCCTGCGCCATCAAGAAAGCCCATCCACAAAATGGAGGGAGTTGCTTGTAAATTGGCTAGGATGTGACACAAGTGAGGGGTTTGTATAAAGGACAAGTATAGCTTCTTCCAATGCGTTGTTTCCAGGATGATTAATCCATGATAAAAATTTTAATATCCTTTCTTTCTAGAACTTTATGTAAGTGTCTTCAAGTGGTGAAGGGGTAAGGTCCCAAAAACCTTATAACAAGTATTCAAGACCATGCCACAACTTGGTCAATCATCCCTTCTGACCTTGCGCGACCGCGCACTGGTCTTGCAAAGAAGGCTTAAAAGACAAATAGCAGACGATACTTGCGTGCCAAAAGGAAATCATAAATCCTTGCGCCTTTCTCTATAAACAAAGGATGAAAATCCCAAGTTAAACCCTTCCGCTTAATAATATCCAGACTTGGATATTATTTACGTGACTGGTGACCACACGATAAAAGAGTCACACAAGATTATGGCAATAATCTTCTAGAAGAAACTCAATCGTGCACCACCAGACGGTTATAACCGTCTGGACACGTGTCGTCATCTCAGACGCTACTGAAATCACAACGATGGCATGTAATTAGAGAGAAAACTCCACTTAATCACTTTCCACGTGGCAAATCCCCAGCCATAGATCTAATCAGCGATCCGTGTGCACTCACGTCGGATCGAGAAGCTTAACGGACGGAGATGTAACCGCTTACGGGGTTAGCATCTTCCGTTAACTTTTCACTAACGAGTTTTCCCGCCCAAACTCCCGGCTATAAATACGAGAACTGTTTAGGTATGAAGTTCAAGTTACACACACTTCTACAATACATTTTCTTCTTCATAACCCATACTTATTCTTACACCGGAGTCGGGTCAAGGTGAGAACCCCTTTCTCCCCTTGGCGAGGCTAACGGTGCTTCTTTTTGGCAGAGTTCATCGGAGAAGAAGGTGTGTTGTACCGAATCAAACGAGAGAAAACAACCCCCCCTTTTATGCAGATCCAAACCCTCTAGATTATTCGATTTTGGTCGTTGATCTAGTGTTTCTTCATTGGCGCCCACCGATTTCTCTGTTTCATCAGTTTTATCTCGTTTCGATTCACTTTGTTGATTCCATTTGCATATGGAAGAAACGTCGTCTCATCGGCAAAACGGACCTCGGCCAAACGTCGGAAACAACTTTCAGGTGGAAGGAATTCCAGAGGATGCCTCGGATGACAACGAGGTTCAGTCCAACCGAGTAAATGAACCTGTCACTCCATGGGTGTTACCAGAAAACCCTGTTCACTCAATTCTGCCTCCAGGAGAAACTCCAATCTCCTGGTATGTTAGGTCTCAAGGAGCTTTGAATGCAGTATACACACAGCTGTGTGCACAAACTGCACCTCAAACTCAGTCGCGAAGGCCAGGATCTCGTGCTCATGCTTCTCAACGTGAGGGTCCATCTCACACCGAGAATACAGAAGTTTATTCCAGATCCACATCAAAATATGAGTACACCCAGTCAGGGAGCCATCAGAGAGAGTATCGTGATGAATCACACCCTCACCGAAGACAATCAGTTCACAATAGGTTGGGTTCTCAACGAAATACCCACACCGATGAAACTGATCCAACTTACCGTTTAAGTGCAAATACAAGTGTGTTCGACCGACTGCAGCCAAATTACAACAAATGCAGACCTCGTGCGGTTTATAACCCTGAGGCAGAACATAACTATGATTTGATTTACCGACCTGCGGAAGCAGCGGAAAATTCAAAGTTCATCATGGAAATAGCTTTAGCTCCACTTGAGAAAGCTAAATTACCATCCAACGTGGGAAAATTCAATGGGTTGACAGACCCCGATGGCCACTTGAGGGTTTTTACAAGCGCATGGTTGGTGGGGGGCTGGACTCTACCATTATGGTGTCACCCGTTCGTACAAACCCTAACCGGCGCTGCAAGGATTTGGTTCAATAATTTACCCATCGGAAGCATCACATCATGGAAAGACCTGCGCAAGAAATTCCTGACTCATTTCAGTCAACAGCGACGATCTGAACGAGACACATCCGACGTGATGAACATATGGCGCCATGACGACGAGAGCCTAGAGGATTTCATCACTCGGTATAACAAAGAAGTCCTGGAGATCGGGGGAGTCCATGAGCAACTAATTCGCGCGCAGTTCAAGTACGCGGTTCGTTGCGATGATATGATAAAGGTCTTATCCGGAACAGAGGGTCTCCCAAAGAGCTGGGAGAAGGTTATGGCTGCGACCAAGGTGTACGCTCAAACAGAGAAGAACCTGACCACTAATAGGCCGCCACCACCACATAACCGACCCTCCGACTTAAGCTCAAATGGTGGGAGAAAATACAAGAAGGGATGGCGCGACTCAGGTTCAGGAAACCATTCATCAGAGGATGCTCGAACAACGATCAACAATCTTACTGCGCAGAGGGAGAACAAACAGGAGAACAGGGAGAGGCAATGGACTCCCTTAACAAAAACCCCCGCAGAAGTTTTAAGTACAGAAGATTACCAGTTCAAACCGCCGATCCCCATGAAAAACAAGTGTGGACAAGACCCTGCCCAGTACTGTGAGTACCACAAAGACAGCGGTCATACCACTAACAACTGTATCTCCTTACGCACAGAAATAGAGAAAGCCCTCAAAAGCGGCGAACTCACACATTTGCTTCAAAATGTGCGCAAGGAGATAAAACAGATAACTAGGGGAGAGGAGGGCCCAAGCAAAAGGGCAAAGAACTGAGAAGAGACTCTATGGTATATACGCGGAAAGACAAGACTTATCAAAATAGCGCGAGAACATAGAGTAAGTTAAGTCTCATATATTTATCAAAAAACTTTGTAATGGCCTCTGCGCCCTATCCAGGAATAAACATCAAAGTTTTTCATTCTTGTGTTTTTCTTTTACAAAGTGCATGCAATTCCTTTTAGTAAGCGTAAAAACATAATGGTAAAAATAAAATAAAGCCTCATGAACGGTCAGTGATTACGTCACAAACGACCAAACGTTCACACATGAGCTTATACCAACTTCATTCGCCTTACTCAACCAAAGTAATTGTACTCATGCAAAATATTGTAAAAATTAAAAACCATGACATGTTGTTTTCAGCGTACAAACACGCTCCAAAAAGCTACCAAACACGGCAGTGTTTTAGCTACTTGCGCAATAGCGCATCAACAAAAGGGATACACATCCCAAATACTACAACAAATTGTTCAAAACAATTTCAGAAACAAACCTACGCTAAATCTTCACCCTCATCCGGAAAGATTTCTTTTAATTGCGCCACTTGATCGTCAGATTGCAGCGCAACGTTTATAAGATCCATCACAGGAAGCTGTAAGTTGTTGAATTCTGTCTTCAAAGCTAAAAGCTCAGCGCTGGTGTTTACACCATAAGTAGCAGACTTGCTACTATCCCAATCAACCTTTAACGTGCTATTCACATGATGGGAACACTCAGCGTAGCCTTGAGAGTACCCGTCATTTCGCGCAGCAATCACCAAACGCGCAACCGTCTTATCAAGCTCTTCAGAATTCAACACCGATTCAGCAACCTATGGGAGATAAAGGCAGAATAAACAAAAAAAAAAGCACAATAACATTTTCAAAGAAAAGGAGAAAAGGAAACTTACACAGGCAATACCGCGATCTTTCAACCAGGCCATATCATTCTTCAAAGGTTCAAGCTCGCTTTCCGCTGTAATCCGCGCCGTTTCTGAATTTTCCAGCTTCTCTTCAGCTTCAGTCAAACGGCAGGAGGTTTCAGTCTTCTCGGAATGCGCAAGCTCCAGATCCTTCTTAAGTTGTTCCTGGCCAGAAAGCAAAGCAGTAAGTTCTTCCAACTCTTTATCTCTAAGAACAAGAGTGACGCAAGCTTGTACCTCTCGTTGCTCACTACGCTCCCTGTGAGAACGCGCCTCCTCCAGCGCAGCTTCTGCCTCAGTTTTCTCCTTTTTCAGCTTCTCTATCTCCGCATCCTGCTTCTTTAATCTTTCAACCTCAGCCTTGAGATTATTGATGACATTGCGAAGATTCATCTTCTCAGCATTGTCTTTCTCACAAATCCTCTTCCAATTTTTGCGCTCTTCAGCAAGAAGGGTGGCTTCAGCTTCTGCTTTTCTTTTCCAGCCCGCAACTGACCATTCCTTAGTTTTCTGGTCAGCTTCAAATTTAGCCTGATCAGCTTCCAACCGAGCCTTCATCTGGGCGAATCGGTTTTCATCATCAGCAAGTTTCTTCTTTGATGTCTTGAAAGAGTCCCACTCTTTATGCATACTGTGCCACTCGCGCACTATGCGATAAGTGGTCGAAGAATGGGAAGCAACTTCCTCAAGATAGGAATGATAAGTTTGCTCGTGTTGACGACTCTCTTGGAACTTAATTTCCCCCGGCGGAAATATTCCTTGCAACCAATCCCGGCACACTCGCCAATCCGAGAAAGTATCACCTTTCTTCAAATTCCAGACAGGGGCATGCGGCTCGGAAGCATTTTTCTCTGTATAAGTTCGGTAATAATAATCCCCCGGGGTTTCCTCTGGGTGGATAGGAGAATCCTCGCCGGTTCCAGAAAATGAGCCTTGCTCCTCAGCAGTAACCTTTTCAACATGCTCAGGCAAAACATCAGAGGGTTTAGGAGAGAAAACTGAAGCAGGAGTCTCTTCAACAGTTTTTTCTTTCTCCGAATCATGGGCAGCAACTTCAGAAGTTTGTGGATTATCAACACCATCCATAATTCCTGGCCCAGTAACCTTCTCAGCTTCTACAGAAACGTCAACAGGCTTATATGCCTCAACAGTCTTCTCCAAGCCACCCCCAGGAACCTCGGCAGTCTTCAATTGATCAGCAATGGAAGCACGCGGGGGAGAGGGTGGGAGTTCTTCATTAACCACAGGCGGCGGCTCTGCGGGAACAGGAGAAACAGGGATTTCTGGAAAAACAGAATCCATAAATATCTAAAGCATGTAAGGGAAAAGAGTAAAGGGAACACTTACTAGGAGCGGAATCCGGAATAAACGCATCAAGGTTGCCTTTCCTGGTAATTTTCTTCCTCTGAACCTTCTTTAAAGGCTGACCCTCGGCCTCCGCATCAGTCTGTTTCCTTTTGCCTGCTCCCCTTTGCACCAAATGCTCAGGACTGGATTCCAAATCAATTGGATCCTCTGGGTTGGATGGAGGAATGTCAGCAGAATCCCTTGGTTCCGGTTTAGGTCGCCTAATCGTAACTGCAGGCGCAAGACCCTCCAAAGAATCAGAAACCACCACATAATCACACCAGTTGTCAGAAGAATGGCGCATACCTTTCTTCTCCCCAACATTTTTAGCTTTAGAAGATTGAGTCTTCTCAGCATCACCCTTTTTCGGCGCAACATTACTAGTTGTCGCGCGTTTCTTTTTCTCAGGGCCTATGCCCAAATTTGACAACTCACCTATAAAAGCGCAAGGAACAAGTTCATTCAGACGCGCAACAAAAATAAGACAACAAACAGTAGGCGCAACCTTACCAGTACCAGCAGCAGGTTGTGCGGTCAAATCCGCATCCCGCGGAAGAACGAAATTCCTCACAATTCGATGATACCAAAGCTCTTCATCAGGCTTCTTCTTAATGGTACCCATTCTTCCGCCTTCTCTCTTATATGCAACAACATACAATGAAACAACTGCAGAAGAAGGAAGGCAGGTTCAAAAAAAAAAGGAGAAAGGCAAAAAAGGGGAAACCCATTCATACCATGACCTTCCTCCGTATACACCGGCTTGTCGTCCCGGTCCATCTTCCAGTTTAAACTCATACTAGCACCAACAAGGGCTTTCTCAGGCAAAGCAATGTTAGGGACCTCCTTCAAATCTTGGTACCAATTCTCGTCAACAGGGGTCCGAAGCGTGTCAATAGGGACGTCTTCCTTTCCCCTTAGAACCATCCTCATCGGAATCACCCCTGCCTTGATAAAAAAGAATTTTTGTTTCCAGTCATGGAAAGATTTTGGAGGATGCTGTAAAATTTTCTTCGCAGACGATCTTTGGACAAATGAGTAAAACCCTTGGGTACAGTGCATCTGGTGAAAAACCCTGAATCGAAGAAATGTCGGCTCAATATGCATCGACTGGCATACAAACTCAAAATGCCTAACCCTAACCATACCGATTGGATGCAATTGAGAGATGTGAATTTTGTAAAAATCAAGAAATTCAAGGAAAAATTTTGTTACAGGCAAACGGAAATTGCCTTCGCCGAAGAAATCCCAAAACAGAGTAATGTACCCAGCCGGAGCATCTGCTGCTGTCTGACCCTCCTCAGGGTACCGGGCACCCCAGGTCTCCGGGAATCTGAGGTTTTGAACCAGGCCGTCAAAAGTTGCCCTAGGCCATTTTAGCGGTGGAAGTTCAGCAGACATTTCCTCTGATAAATCTTCGTGATACTCTCCGGTTGACATAAGAAGAAGAATTGGAAATTTTTTTCTCAAACGGTTAATGAAGAAAAGAAGGGGGAAAGTTTTCAACAAACGTAATGATTAAAATTGGGCAACCCAAGCAACCTTATATACTCACCGCCATAAATAAGCCTCGGTAACTGCCATAGCACCTTTTTCAAATATCACAGTTACCCAAGTGACAGGGGCAAGTGACAAACAACACAAACGCGATCTCACGCGCGTGTGTAACCCACAGATAGTGAGGTGTACCTGACAGTGATAGCCTGTCACACAGTCCTTACTGTACCTCCCCCACCTAAAGTCAAATATTTTCAAAATCTTCTCAGAAAAACAAAAGTAAATCTTTTCAAAAAAAGATTCCCTACTTTCGTGCCAAAGAGCATTTACCTCTCATAAGTCCAGTGCTCCACTTACTTGCATAAGAGCAACACTAGAATGGGGGGACTTGAAGGGGTAAGGTCCCAAAAACCTTATAACAAGTATTCAAGACCATGCCACAACTTGGTCAATCATCCCTTCTGACCTTGCGCGGCCGCGCACTGGTCTTGCAAAGAAGGCTTAAAAGACAAATAGCAGACGATACTTGCGTGCCAAAAGGAAATCATAAATCCTTGCGCCTTTCTCTATAAACAAAGGATGAAAATCCCAAGTTAAACCCTTCCGCTTAATAATATCCAGACTTGGATATTATTTACGTGACTGGTGACCACACGATAAAAGAGTCACACAAGATTATGGCAATAATCTTCTAGAAGAAACTCAATCGTGCACCACCAGACGGTTATAACCGTCTGGACACGTGTCGTCATCCCAGACGCTACTGAAATCACAACGATGGCATGTAATTGGAGAGAAAACTCCACTTAATCACTTTCCACGTGGCAAATCCCCAGCCATAGATCTAATCAGCGATCCGTGTGCACTCACGTCGGATCGAGAAGCTTAACGGAAGGAGATGTAACCGCTTACGGGGTTAGCATCTTCCGTTAACTTTTCACTAACGAGTTTTCCCGCCCAAACTCCCGGCTATAAATACGAGAACTGTTCAGGTATGAAGTTCAAGTTACACACACTTCTACAATACATCTTCTTCTTCATAACCCATACTTATTCTCACACCGGAGTCGGGTCAAGGAGAGAACCCCTTTCTCCCCTTGGCGAGGCTAACGGTGCTTCTTTTTTGCAGAGTTCATCGGAGAAGAAGGTCTGTTGTACCGAATCAAACGAGAGAAAACAACCCCCCTTTTATGCAGATCCAAACCCTCTAGATTATTCGATTCCGGTCGTTGATCTAGTGTTTTCTTCAAGTGGCTAGAATTCTTGCTTCATATTTCATCATTTACATAATCTAAATGTCCTGGGGTTAATAATTCCATATGTTTCACCCATGTGCCATAAAATATTTTAATTAGCTCATAAACACACATAATGGCCCAAAATTAAATATTTAGTTTTGTTTCTGTGGATATAAATGGATTTTAAAGGCCTAGGATAGTTGGATGCTTTCATAGTTGACAAATGATATAGAGGCGTGGTTACATGATACCATCTGTAAATTTTTGTCATTTGAATAAACATTTTGTATGTAAGTGTCGTGTCGTACTGAATGTTTTAAAAGTTCAATGCCATTGAATGTTTTTGGTTTTACGCGCAACGAACCAAAACAATCCCGATCGAATCACCGCCGAATCGTGTGGGAAAGTCATTCCCTGCCGCAAAGCACGGACTTACTGAAGGAGACCCGTGGTATAATTTTTTTACTTTTGTTCTCATGAACCCGGTTCATATTATTTATGTGTTTATTTCGTTACAAGGATTAGTCAAAACACTTTTGACAAATAAAAAATACATGTATATATATGTCATTCAAAATAAACTTTAACTAGTTAAAACTATATATACATTTTTAAGCAACGGAAGCGTGTGTAACAAAATTAACATGAACACTTTTATACCAAGGAATACCCGAAATGGAACAAGGTCACCAACATGCAAACACGAAATGGAACATCAACCATAGGGGGTTTAGATATACCTTCGGTTAAAGACTAACTGGTCGAGACACCGAGGTTCAACGAACAAGGGCTAGTTAACGAACCAACGAGACATGACGAAGGGGAGGCGCCAAGCGGCGGCAATCGGTGGCAGTCAACAGCGGCAGCCGCGGCAATAGGCGGCGGCAGGCGGCGGGGCGACGACGGCCTGTCCGGCAGGCGGTGGTGGCCGGTTTGGGTGTGTGAGTTGAGAGAGTTTTGTTGCAACCTTGTGCATACTACTCTCAAAACAAGACCTACATTTATATAGAACATGGACAATATTGCATGCTCGCCAAGTGTCAAAACATGCAAAAAATGCATGTGTTTTGATTGGCCACAAGTTAGGTGTATGACAAGTGGCGTAGGGTTAGAATACCCGTGTCACCCGGTCCATGTACCCGTCTCTCAGTTAATACCCGCTTATGATCATAAATATAATTATGATTTGTATCGTATATTGTTCGTAATTACCAGTTAAACAGGTTAAGTGGATTTTTAGTTCGTTGCCCAAGGTGTAACTCTTACGGGTCAAGACTCGGTCGGCAGCGTTAACTTATTGTAACAACTCTCATCAAATTACTATTTCTTATTTTATTTTTACCCAATAGGAAACCCTAATTGAGACCCCCAAGTAATCCTGCATGACCCCTAAAAATTTCAGAATAGTTGGAATCAGGATCAGGACCCCTAAAACTCAGGGGGGGGGGGGGTATTTCCTAGTTGATATTATCTAAACAGTTTTCGATAGAATTCGAATTTTAAGAAACCGTCGACTCACCCAAGCTAAGCAGACACGGGGCTACCCTATGCTAGGGGGTGCCCCTCGCGCCACGTGACAGCCCCTCGCGCCACGCGAGGGAGCTGTTTTTCCAGTATATATAGAGGGGTGTGGCACTTGAATTCTGGCGTTGGTGCGACGTTAAAATTCAATTCGTACACCGAGATATTGTACGTTTACTCCAACAACACACACACAGCATGAAATTCTGCCGCGATAACAGGGTAATAACTCGATCACTACTACGATTCAATGTTCGATCGATTGAAACCAATCCGATGAATGTTTAAGTGCTGCTCAAACTCGGGTTATACTTTGTCATTCGTCGTGAATTCGATGGATGTTTAAGTATTGCACTTTGTCATTCGTCATGAGGGTTTTAATCTCGTGAGTTATCGTAAATGTTGTATTAAGTTACTGACCTAGTTTCGTGTGCATTGTTATGTAATTAGGTTAACCAGGCTAAAATCAGTAGGCTAAACGCTGCCCATCTAAATCTGCAATGTGAGTCATTCTCTTTTTATCAAATTGTTTCCAAAACCCTAAATGTTTTCAAGGTTATAATTACAGGGATTAAGTCTTTGTAATCTTCAATTACTGCCGGTATGTGGGGTTTTATGTACATTACTTGTTTCCCGTCACCATTGGACAACGAGTTAGCCAATGGGTGATCTGACCATAGTCACAGATACAGTCGAGTGACAAATACCGATTTGGGGTAATTGGTTGATATAAACATTGTAATCACCCTTAATACTGTAAGTTATAACAAAGTTGTAATTGCGGTGATTAAGTCTTTGCCAATCTTAAAGAAGCAAATGTAAAAACTCTTAATGCTGTGAATTATAACAAATATGTTTTTGTACAAAAATGAATGAACTCACCAGTATTTCCTGCGGACCAAAATCTTTTTAAAATGCGTTTCAGGTAACTACAGTAGATTGGAATAAGAGTTGTAACACGACACTGAACGGCTTAAAGAAGTGGCTTATTTTCTCAAATGAGTTAAATGTTATTTTTATATATTCGGGTTTATCCCATATTAAAGCTACCTTTGTAAAACATGGGTTTTATCCCATCTATTTAATAATTAAAAATCCGATGTTTTCTAAACTCTGATATTTTTCCTACCTCACGGTCCTGATGAACATCTCCGCTGCAATACTTTTCAAAACAACCACCAGTACCACTTGGCTGTTCGCAGCTCCCGATTCCGTCCAGGGTGGGGTCGAGGGCCGTGACAGAAGGTGGTATCAGATCCATGCCACTGGTCTAAGCCAAAGAAGTGTTCTGCTAACACTTAAATTTTAAAATTTATGTGGTAGGAAATAACTTATGTGATTATGTGTTTTTGTGTTATTTAACTATTTGTTAGTTTACAGTATGGGTAAGCAAAGAATTTCGGACATCTATCGTCAATTAGATAGTTCACCAAAAGATAAAGAAACCTCATTTCAATCAAATTCCTCAAGATACTCAGCAGATATCGAGGAAGGAATATTTATTCGTAAGGCACAGTCTGAGAAACCACTTACCACTAAGAAAAGAAGTTGGATTATTAGAAAAAGTCAAGAGAAAATAAAGAAGTCACAACAAAAAGCAGTGATAGTCAATAAGGAAACTCAGAAAATAGGCATTGACCCACCATGGGAAGATGAATTAGATGAACAATGGGCAAATCTCTATATGTTAGCCACTACAGCAGTAAATGTAAACTTTTAATTAAGTTAAAATGCCAAACCCGGACCAACCCATGAAATTAGGTCTCAACCAGAAAAGTTTATAATTTTCTTATCTCTCAACACCTTGACCCAGTACTAGCACCCATGTCACCTATGAGCCAGAAACTTTAAAGGAACTTTGCCTATTAGATAAACAATTTAATAAGAGGAGACAGAATAAACCTTATATAAAAGCATGCTGAGCATAATATTCCTAGATAGACTAAAATAAAATATGAATGCACAAACCCTAGTATATTTTGAATTTCAGTTGTAATAAATATATATATATATATATATATATATATATATATATATATAAAAGTCGCAATGTTCAATTAAATATGTTCGTACAGTTGTACCTAAATGTTTGTACTAAATATTAGTCTGTGATAATTAATACCTGGTAGATATTCAGATTAACAACGAAGTAAATCAGGAAAACCAGAATTTAATGCCTTAGTATAAGTATCGAGATAAGCTAATTACTTGCATGAATAAAGTGGAATGGGTATTGGTATGCCATGAGGATGATGACTAGAACGTTGTGAGTATGGTAAATAAGCGATAACACTTGGCCACTGTTATTTCTTATTTATTGGTACTACTTGGTTCTGGAATATGATCCGTCATGTGAATACTAATTTCCTTGTTCTTTGATGTAACATTCCCATTTTTATCATATAAGAATTATAGATTGTTTAAATTTATTAACCACTAGTAACTATTTTATTTTTAATATAATTATTCGACCCAAATAATTTTAACAACTATTTTATATATAGTTGGTTGTAATAATTAATTGGCCTGTATATGAGTGACCTTTCTATTAAAATAAAAGTCTATAAAAACTTATATTATTAGACAGGTAGATTACAAGTAAGTTGACTGTTATAAATATGAAGTATTTAGATGGGCCTAGAAACCGTTTAATAATTAAAAATACAATATATTTGAACCTACTCTGTTTTCAATGAAACTTGGTTCAAAATGTAGATTAGATTATTCTCGTTCTAATGACATATTTATTATTTTATAAAACGTCGTATTTAATAAGTTATAAGCGCCAAATAAGTGAAACTGTTGAATTAATTATAATAATAAATTTAACATTTGAGAATTGAGAATTTTGAATTACGTGTCATCGAGATAAATTGTAAAGGAAATAAAATAATAATTAAAATATTGAAATAAAACTAGAAGTGGACGTATGTCCCTGTAAATGAAATTATGGAACATAATAATAATATTAAAATTTACTCTAACATTCAATTGTGAATATTTACGTGTCTTTACTTCATGTGTAGTTGTGTACTCACTTTGTAGTATAAATAGAAAGGCATTGATTCAACAATCAATTGCCTCTCTTCTTTCTACTCACTCACTAGATATCGCCCCTCTCTCTCTTTGATTCAAAATTTCCTTTTATATTATATCAATAATAATAATAAAGCCCTGTCCCGTTTTAAATGTTTTAACTCCCGATCACCGCTACCCTTTCCAATTAATCTGGAGCCCCATAACACATGTCAAGTATAAGGACCTTCAAAAATGTCCCAAACCGACCCATAAGTAAAAACCCGGACCCCTGAAACCCCAATCCATATCAAAAATCAAGAAATCAAGATTTGTGGTCTTCAGACGGGCCGCGTAAAGATCCAGCATAGTCTTACGCGGGCCGCGTCAATGTGGAGTTGACCGGATAAGCGTCCAGACCCACGTGTCACCCACGTGGCACACCTACTCGTGACACAGCAAGCCTATACGTAGACTAGACCTCCACGCGGGCCGCGTAGGGATCGGCTTAGGGTTCACGCGGGCCGCGTGAGACCCATATTTCACCTATAAATAGAAGGGGTTACGAGCATTCATCTGATGTCGAAATATTTTCACAAAAACGAAAGCACACTACTCAAAATTCGAATTTAAGGTAGCGAGGCGTTGCTACGATACCGGGTATTAACTCGATCGCTGCTATAATTCAATATCCGATCGATTGAAACTATCCTACATGATGTTTAAGTGCTGTCCGATTTCGGGCTATACTTTGTCATTCGTTGTGAATCTGACAGGATGTTTGAGTGCTGTCCGAACTCGGGGTATACTTTGTCATTCGTCGTGAAAACGGTGGATGTTTAAGTATTGCACTCTGTCATTCGTTGTGAATTCGATGGATGTTTAAGTGTTGCACTTTGTCATTCGTCGGGAGAGTTTTAATCTCGTGAATTATCGTAAATGTTGTATTAGTTACTAACCTAGTTCGTGTGCATTGTTATTTAAATTAGGTTACAAGGCTAATCAGTAGGCTAAACTCTGCCCATTTAAATCTGCAATGTGAGTCATTCTCTTTTTATCAAATATTTTACAATACTCCATTTTCAAATGTTATAATTACAGGGATTAAGTCGTGGTTATCTTAAATCACTGGCTAGTGGGGTATTATGCACATTACTAATTTCTCACGGTTAGGCTAATAAATCCTAACAGTGATAATCATCACTACTTGGGGAAGGACCCAATAGTGGTATGACCATCGTCACCAGGTGACACGGCGCCAGATAAAAATAAGATAGAAGCCATTGTAATCGCTCTTATGCTGTAATTTATAACTAAGGGTCATTTTATAAAACCTGAATGAACTCACCAGTATTTCCTGCTGACCAAAATCTTTTTAAAACGCGTTTCAGGTAATTACAGTAGATCAGGAATTAGAGTTGGATATGGCACCAACAAGGCTTACCGAAGTGGCTTATTTTATCAATGAAATTAAATTAAGAAAAGTTGTTTTATGTATTCAAATTTATCCTATATTAAAGGTACCTTTTAAAACATGGTTTTATCCCATCTATTTAATAAATAAAAATCCGGTGTTTTCTAAACTCTGATAATTTTTCCTAACTCACGGTCCTGACGAAATTTCCGCTGCACTACTTTTCAAAATTAACCGCCGGTACCACTTGGCTGCTCGCGGCTCTCGATTCCGTCCAGGGTGGGGTCGGGGGTCGTGACATTTGATAAAAGCCTAATAAAAGATTCATTTTAAATCATGAATTGAGAAAATTCTATTTATGGGAAATATAAATTACCTCTCCGGCAAGAACCTGGTAAGATGGGGTATAGGATATGCCAAACAAGTGACAGAATTCCCTAAATAGTATCATGACAAGATGTCTGACTTGTCTTTGGAAATATGAATCTGTTAAATACATTGACCTTATGAATGGTATGTATATTACAGTATGAGAAATATACGATTATATAGATATGTATAAGGAAATCCAAAAACCGTAAGGATTGACAAATTAGAAACAAGCACGAGCATGTGTGTCAACAATAATTCTAGATTTCTTTGTTAGGAATCTCTTGTATCCATCTATAATTCCGATATCGAAAACGATTTCATTTGATTATCCGTCTCATAACTCGTACGACAAGATGAACAATGTGAACCCTTGATGATTGGAAGGTCATCGAAAGTATAAGAATTCCCTCTGCGTTACCTTAGATTATTAACGCTTTAGGAAAAGTTGTGCTAGGTACAAAACGTCTCAAAACCTATGCTAATGAGAATAATTTTACTTTCCTTAAGAACTCTTGCGAAGATAAGAGTAACCACGACTAGGTGCACTTACAAAGACTTTCTTCACCTATAATCCAACTAAAATTGTCAGTAACAAAGGAATTGCTGCAACAATACGCTAGCTCAAAGGACTAAAGTTGTCCAAACCATTAGTATATATTTTAAGAAAAATGAAGTAAGGTATGCTTCAAAATTTAGACATTTAGATAGTGAAACCCGATCTTCGAAACACAGGATCAAGACATATGCCATGAAATGGAAAGAATGAAAAGAACTGACAGAAAGGAAATCCTGTCTGCTTCATAAAATGAAGTAACATGGAAACGACGATTCCAGAGGTGATTGCTGACTTAGGTTTAGGGTTGCAAAGCCAACCGTAGAAATGACCACAAGGAGACAAGACAGACCAGCCGACAAAGTTCATCTCTGTGATGAAAGCAGCGAGTTATGCACGGAAGTAAGACATAGCGTATATGGTCTAGGGGTTCATTAACACTAGAGGCATGGAACTACAAGAAATCCCGACCGACGTTTTTCCCAGAAGAGCTACTTGGACTATCACTCGATCGTGAGGAGAAACTCAGAATTCATCTGAGACTAGAACCAACACCGATTGTCATATCACAAAGTTAAGACTAATGTAGTAATTAATGCTTTAAGTCATAAGTTTCATAAGAAGTCGAAACAAGTACGTACTCTTAGATTAAATTTACGGATAAATTTAATGGAACAATTAAAGAGTACCGAGAAACAGCAATCAAGGATGATGCTGAAGGATTATAAAGGAATAATGAAGAAATCAGAAAAAGAAACTGATGGAAATTGGAAATTCCATAAAGAATTCGGGTACCTATTCAAGGAAACCTACAAGAAAGAATTCTTGAAGAAGCTTATAGAACTAAGTATTTGTTGCATCGTGAAAGTGATATGGGATATCAAGAATTTTATAAGAATTACTGATAGATAGCAAGTTATGTCTCTAAGTATTTAATATGTTAGCAAGTTAAAACTGAACGTTAGAAACCTTTAGGTTTATCTTAGCAATTAGAAATGCCAGTATGAAAATGAGATTGATAACAATGGATATTGTTATCAAATTAACCAAAACAAGAAACGACACAATCAGGGAGATTGTGGATCAATTAACCAAGTCTGCTCAATCCCTACCAATAAAGGAAACCCTTTAGTAAGACACTTAGTTAAGTTATATGAGGACGAAATAGTTTCATTACATAGAATCCCGTTATCTATTACATATAATCAAGATAGTCACATTACTTCTCATTTATGAGGAAATTTTAACCCGACTTATTTTGAGCAGTATGAAGGAAACCTTTAGCATGGAAAGATTAGCCAAATTATACGTAGACGAAGTAGTATCCTTACATGGAGTCCCACTCTCCATTATATCGAATAGAGATAGTCGTTTCACTTCACAATTCTAGACAAGTTTTCAAGAAGCCATGGGGACACGATTAAATTTAAGTACAACTTATCATCCCCAAACAGATGGACGAAAGTGCAGAACTCCAGTTGTTGGGCAGAAATAGGAGAACGCCAATTATTAGGTCCTAAAATCGTACAAGAAAATTACTGACAAGATCACTCAAATCAAGGAAAGACTGAAAACGGCTCATGATCGTCAGAAGAATTATGCAGACAATAGACGCAAGCCGCTAGAATTTCAAGTCGGAGGTAAGGTACTTTTGAAAGTTTCTCCTTGGAAAGGGGTAGTCGGTTTAGGAAGAAGGGAAAGTTAAATAAGTAGGACCATCCCCAGTAATCCAGCGAATAGGACCAGTCGCCTATCGCCTACAACTACCAGAAGACTTAGCTGGGGTACATGACGTATTTCATGTATCCAATCTCAAGAAATGTCTATCGGACGAATCCCTGGTAGTACCTCTTCAAGATGTAGAGGTAAACGAAAAGTTAAAATTTGTTGAGAAGCTACTATAGATAGAAAACAGAAAGGTCAAGTTTCTCAAGCACACACGACTAGTGCTGGTCAAAGTTAAAAGGGATTCAAAGAGAGGACATGAATACACTTGGGAGCTGGAATCAGAGATGAAGCGAAAATATCCCTACTTGTTCCAGTAAATCTCGAGGACGAGATTTTAATTAAGGTGGGGAGGATGTAACAACTCTCATCAAATTACTATTTCTTATTTTATTTTTACCCAATAGGAAACCCTAATTGAGACCCCCAAGTAATCCTGCATAACCCCTAAAAATTTCAGAACAGTTGGAATCAGGATCAGGACCCCTAAAACTCAGGGGGGGTATTTCCTAGTTGATATTATCTAAACAGTTTTCGATAGAATTCGAATTTTAAGAAACCATCGACTCACCCAAGCTAAGCAGACACGGGGCTACCCTATGCTAGGGGCTACCCTATGCTAGGGGGTGCCCCTCGCGCCACACGACAGCCCCTCGCGCCACGCGAGGGAGCTGATTTTCCAGTATATATAGAGGGGTGTGGCACTTGAATTCTGGCGTTGGTGCGATGTTAAAATTCAATTCGTACACTGAGATATTGTCCGTTTACTCCAAAAACACACATACAGCACGAAATTCTGCCGCGATAACAGGGTAATAACTCGATCACTACTACGATTCAATGTCTGATCGATTGAAACCAATCCGATGAATGTTTAAGTGCTGCTCAAACTCGGGTTATACTTTGTCATTCGTCGTGAATTCGATGGATGTTTAAGTATTGCACTTTGTCATTCGTCGTGAGGGTTTTAATCTCGTGAGTTATCGTAAATATTGTATTAAGTTACTGACCTAGTTTCGTGTGCATTGTTATTTAATTAGGTTAACCAGGCTAAAATCAGTAGGCTAAATGCTGCCCATCTAAATCTGCAATGTGAGTCATTCTCTTTTTATCAAATTGTTTCCAAAACCCTAAATGTTTTCAAGGTTATAATTACAGGGATTAAGTCTTTGTAATCTTCAATTACTGCCGGTATGTGGGGTTTTGTATACATTACTTGTTTCCCATCACCATTGGACAACGAGTTAGCCAATGGGTGATCTGACCATAGTCACAGATACAGTCGAGTGACAAATACCGATTTGGGGTAATTGGTTGATATAAACATTGTAATCACCCTTAATACTGTAAGTTATAACAAAGTTGTAATTGCGGTGATTAAGTCTTTGCCAATCTTAAAGAAGCAAATGTAAAAACTCTTAATGCTGTGAGTTATAACAAATATGTTTTTGTACAAAAATGAATGAACTCACCAGTATTTCCTGCTGACCAAAATCTTTTTAAAACGCGTTTCAGGTAACTACAGTAGATTGGAATAAGAGTTGTGACACGACACTGAACGGCTTAAAGAAGTGGCTTATTTTCTCAAATGAGTTAAATGTTATTTTTATATATTCGGGTTTATCCCATATTAAAGCTACCTTTGTAAAACATGGGTTTTATCCCATCTATTTAATAATTAAAAATCCGGTGTTTTCTAAACTCTGATATTTTTCCTACCTCACGGTCCTGATGAACATCTCCGCTGCAATACTTTTCAAAACAACCACCGGTACCACTTGGCTGTTCGCAGCTCCCGATTCCGTCCAGGGTGGGGTCGGGGGCCGTGACACTTATCGAACCAGACATAATATCTAACAGCTCCCACTTGGACGGTCTCTGATAAGATCTCAACGCAGACAGCCAGCGGTGTTCTAGCTACTCACAGCTGCCCCCAACAGGTCATGACACTTTAAAGTGATTAACCAAGGTATCTTCTCTTTAGCAACGGCTTGCTACATGAAGAAGGTAAACTTATGGCAATTCTCGTCATCTATCCTTTCTGTAAAAGACATCAATTGAACAATGAGACATGGATCAGATTCAATCTCACATGGCGTTCAATCATTATCGTTCTCGTTCATAGAATCAAAGTGGTCCAATCAAACACACAGTAAGTTTGGGTAAGGCCTTACACTTCACCAGTTTGAATCAACGAGGGCGCCCAGATGTCTAACTGTTACATTATAATGTAAGAGTACAGAATCCCATCTTGACTACATACAACTCCCACTGAACTTCAAAACCACTCCCAACCAATGCCTTTATGACTGGCAGTTACGCGACAGTGGTTGACACTGATCAAAGAATAGTCTTTAGTGAACGAAAGTTCTAGTATGTATTTCAGGTCAGAGGATACTAAATGAGTATGCTTAGATCAAAAACATCTTATGACTAAGATCCATGATGATGATTTGATGCGAGTTACATCCAGCGTCATTCACAATGAGGCCTGTGAATTTGGAAGTCAACTCCTTGAGTCCAAAATCAGAATAGTCTTAATTCAGAGTCGCTCCCACGAGTCTGACTGACTACGGATAATTTAGAATACAAGATTCATGGATTAAACGTATCAAATTCGAACACAATTGTAGGATTCAAGAATTGCATTTAACTAGTAAATCAAAATGAATACAGGAATACAACTGTTTGATGTTCGTACAACCAAATACTAAATCAAAACATTTCACTAGCTAATCTAAGCCCAATAGCGTCCATATGACGGTCATGTTTCTCTTGAGTCATTGGCTTAGTAAATGGGTCAGCTAAGTTTTGATCTGTGTCAATTTTGCTTATAACGATGTCTCCACGTTCCACAATCTCACGTATGTAGTGAAACTTTCTCAAAATGTGCTTGGCTTTGTGATGTGATCTAGGCTCCTTGGCTTGAGCAATAGCACCTGTGTTATCACAAAATATCTGGATGGGTTTCATGATACTTGGAACCACATCGAGATCAGTTATGAACTTCTTCATCCAAGCAGGTTCCTTTGCGGCATCCGATGCGGTAATGTACTCGGATTCCGTGGTGGAATCAGCTACAACACTCTGCTTGGAGCTTTTCCATGAGACAGCTCCTCCGTTGAGAGTGAACACGAAACCCGTTTGTGAGTGAGAGGTATCTCGATCAGTTTGAAAACTAGCATCAGTGTAACATTTTACAGTGTGCTCCTCATTAACTCCTCCAAATATCAAGAACATATCCTTTGTCCTTCTCAAGTACTTAAGGATGTTCTTAACTGCAGTCCAGTGGGCAATCCCAGGGCTCTGCTGGTAACGGCAGGTCATGCTCAAAGCATACGAGACGTCTGGTCGAGTACATACCATAGCATACATGATAGAACCAATCGCTGAGGCATATGTAACTGCTTCCATTTGCTTTATCTCACGCTCCTCAGAGGGAGCTTGTGATTTGTCCAAAACGGTTCCTTTAGTCATTGGAACACCATTTTTTGGAGTTTTCCATCTTGAAGCGTCTTATTACTTGATCTATATATGTGCTCTGAGTTAGCCCAAGAAGTCGCTTAGATCTATTTCTATAGATCTTGATTCCTAGAATGTAAGCGGCTTCTCCAAGATCCTTCATAGCGAAGCAAGATCCCAACCAATGTTTAATCTCCTTAAGCATGGGGATGTTGTTTCCAATGATCAATATATCATCTACATACAAGATGAGAAATGATATAGCACTCCCACTAGCCTTTCTGTAAACACAAGGTTCATCTTCGTTCTTGACAAAACCAAACTCTTTGACTTTCTGGTCAAAACAAAGATTCCAGCTTCGAGATGCTTGCTTGAGTCCATTAATGGACTTGTTTAGCTTACATACCCTATTAGGATATTTTGAATCGATAAAACCGTCAGGTTGAACCATATAAACATCTTCGGAAAGATGTCCATTAAGAAAGGCGGTTTTAACATCCATTTGCCAAATTTCGTATTCATAGTACGCAGCTATGGCAAGTAATATCCTGATTAATTTGATCATAGCAACGGGTGAGAAGGTTTCATCATATTCAATACCTTGAGTTTGAGTGAAACCTTTCGCTACTAGCCGTGCTTTATAGGTATGTATATTTCCACGCATGTCGGTTTTTCTCTTGAAAACCCATTTGCTCCCTACTGCCCGAGATTCGGGGGGTAGCTCAACTAAGTCCCAGACTTGATTGTCACGCATGGATTGCATCTTGGCTTTCAAGGCCTCTAGCCATTTCGCAGAATCTGGATTAGAAATAGCAGATTTGTAACTAGTAGGCTCGTCATCAGACTCGGCTACTGTCAGGACTTCAGAACCCTCAACATGCCAAAGGTATCTATCGGGTTCTTTATGAGTCCTGATGCTCCTGTGAAGGCTTGTGTTCAGGTCTGATTCGGTATCAACAATTTGTTGTGGTTCAGACGTTCCGACCTCATCAACGGCAGTTTGTAGTCCTTGAACTTCTTCAAGATCTACTAAGTTACTTCCAGTTCCTCGATTAAGAAGTTCATCTTCAAGGAACCTTTTAGCCTTCCTTTTGATGGAAATTGTATTTGCATCAGGATGGTAGAAGTAATAACCGCATTGGTTATAGTATCCGACGAAAACAACCTTTTCGCCTCGAGGGTCGAGCTTGTCATCAGAGTCACTTGTGATGTAAGCATCACACCCCCATACTCTTAGGTAACTCAAATTCGGCTTATGCCCATGCCATATCTCATATGGAGTTTTGTTTACCTTTCTGGTCGGCGCTAGATTTACGAGTCGAGCAGCAGTCATAACAGCAAAACCCCAAAAGGAGTGAGGTAAATTTGTTCTATACATCATCGATCGAATCATATTTAGTAAGGTTCGATTTCTCCTTTCACACACGCCATTAAGTTGGGGTGTGCCTGGTGGAGTGGGTTGTGAAACTATTCCACGTTCCTTTAGATGATCGAGAAATTCCAAGCTGAGGTATTCACCGCCTCGATCTGAGCGAAGCATTTTAATCTTTCTATTAAGTTGGTTTTCAACTTCGTTTTGAAACTCTTTGAACTTTTCAAAAGTTTCATGCTTATGCTTCATTAGATAGACATAAGCATATCGACTATAGTCGTCGATGAACGTAACGAAGTATCTCTCGTGATTCCTAGTCATGGTTCTAAAAGGACCACATACATCTGAGTGTATGAGTCCTAGTAGATTACTAGCTCATTCACCAACATGGGTGAAGGGATCCTTTGTGAGTTTGCCAGCTAAGCAAGACTCGCAATCATCAAATGAGCCTGTTCCGGTGGATTCAAGAATCCCCTCAGATTGGAGCCATTTTATGCGTGCCTTGCTTATATGGCCAAGTCTACAATGTCATAGGAATGAATCACTAGCACCATTTTTCTGACATTTAGAAAGGTGATATATGTTACTGCTAGGCTGAACATTAATTTCATAGATACCGTTTCGAGGTTTAGCCTCAAAATAGTAAATACCATTTAGATAAGCAGAAATAGCAACACCATTAAAAACATATCTAAATCCTTGTTCAAAAAGCAACGAAACTGAAATGATGTTCCTGGTTAAACCAGGTGCATAAAGACAATTGTTCAAAACAACAACAAGACCAGAAGGACATGTAAGATTAAATGTGCCAGTTGCCAGAACTGAGACTCTTTTCCCATCGCCAACAATGAGCTCCATGTCTCCCGGCTTCAGTTTCTTCCACTTCTCAGGCTCCTGCAAGACATTAATGATGTGATAACCACACCCGGTATCAAATACCCATGTGTTGCTTGAAACAGTGAAAAGTTCGATAACATATATTAGAATACCTTAAGAAGTGCCTTCTCCATTAGCCTTCTTCGCTTTGAGCTTGGCAAGATACTCGGGGCAGTTACGTTTCTACTGCCCCATCTTGTTACACTCATAGCATTGCCGCTCTTCTGGAAGAGGGGCTTTCACAGCTTGCTTGCTCTTGTTGGTGGCAGGTTTGGCAGCAACAGGAGCCTTTCCTTTGTTTTTGCTGTTATAACTTTTCTTCTTTGTTTTGGGCTTTTTAACACCACCAGATCGAACCATTAACACTTGGCTTACTTTGTTGGAAATGTTCATCTCTACCGTTTTGAGCATCCCATGTAGCTCTGGCATTGTCTTTACCCAGTCATTCATGTTAAAGTTCATAACAAATTGATCATAGTGACTAGAAAGAGAGTTGAGAATGAAGTCAACAGCCATCTCATCTTGGAGAGGATAACCAAGTTTGTTTAATTGGTCGATGTAGCCTTTCATCTTGAGGACACGAGCACTAACTGAGGAACCATCTTGCATTCTACAGCTTATGAGTTGTTTCATGGTGTCATAGCGTTCCTGACGAGCTTGTTTCTGAAACATGCCCTTGAGTTGTTCAATCATGTCGAAGGCATTCATGTCTTCCATATTCTTCTGAAGATCTGGAGACATGGTGGCTTGCATGAGGCAAGCAACTTCCATGGCATCTTCTTTATGTTTGTCGAAAGCCTTCTTCGCAACCACAGTGTTGTTCTCGGGTGCGGTTGGGATCGGGGTTTCCAAAACATAAAGCCTTTTTGCCATCTTGAGAACGATTCTCAAGTTGCGGTGCCACTCAAGAAAATTGGTGTTATTCAGTTTGTCTTTCTCAAGTATGGACTTGAGTGCAAAGGAGGAGTTGTTTTCATATGACATTTGTTAAGAAAAAAAATTATTTAATTAGTATTTTTTAATGTATTTCCTTATTTAGTGAGGTGAGACGATAAGGAATGAGAATCCGGTTAGAAGCTCTTTCTAAAGGCAGCTGAGGCATGCAACATTAGCGAGAGGTTTAAGCGGACTGACAACGATTATCAATTGTGAGAAAAGCACAACTCCCGGGGTTTATGAGGCTGCGAGGACAACCTTTATCCTTGCATTGATACGTTTGGCCTCATCTATGCCATTTTTGTTCTCGAGACGGCTGGGGCACGCAACACGAGAAGAAAAGTAATAGTCGTCCTAAAACGGTCACATGTGGAAGGGTCGGATGTGTCGACGGAACCCTTGTACCTTGGAAGGATAAACTAGACACCAAGTGTCGTGCTGTGGCTCCAACACTGATGGTTCGCATTATTCCCCAAGTGTTACTAGTAGTAGGATGGCATAGACCATTGATTTTAATTTTTTACCAAATAGGGTCGTTATAGTCGGTTTTAATCTAAATATTAAATTTGCGACATAACCAAAAAGACCCTTTCACCTCTCGGGACAATTAGTTTTAGATAACCTACAAAACTAAGTTTGTCGCGACTTGGAATAACCAATTAAAGTTAATAGTGAAAACTATTAAGTTTATGGTTTTAAAGATGTGAGAACAAACATGTTATAAAACTCTAGTGGTTACAAAATATGCAAGTTGCTAGAACTTGCTTTTTCCGATTTCATTTAAAAAAAAAATTTACGAATACATTTTGGTATCAAGTTGAAGTGTGATAACATTTATCAAAAGGCAACCATAATAGCAAAAATGAATATGTAAATCATATGGGCATGAATATGATCTTGCTAGAGCCAAGTAGCAAGATCAAGGGGTCACGGTCACAAAACACAAAACAACCACAAGGATGGACTTGAGTGCATCTTGTTGTCTTGAGCGACTCCCACTAACTCCAAGACTCCTCTTGGCATTCGGTTTTGCTTCGGGTTTGCTTCGGGTCTTCGCATCAACAATATTTAACAAGTAAATATAACAAAGACAAAAAAAACTTTATCTATTACAACTTTGAACCACAAAGCGGGCCAAAACCATAAACTAAACCAAATATAAACACAACCACAAGGTCGGGCCGGATTTACATATTCAACATAACCAAAAGCATGTTTGGGCAATTTTTGGTCAACAAAATACTAACAACTAAAATATGACCAAAAATATATATAGCCCAAAGATAAAAATAAATAAAAAACTTTAGACTTTTAAAGTTTGTGATTTATTATTCCGGTGAAAAGGACCAGTTTCGATTTGCATGTGGTGAGCATTGGCTCTGATACCACTGAAGGAGATCCGTGGTAAAAAAAAAATTTTTACTTTTGTTCTCATGAACCCGGTTCATATTATTTATGTGTTTATTTCGTTACAAGGATTAGTCAAAACACTTTTGACAAATAAAAAATACATGTATATATATGTCATTCAAAATAAACTTTAACTAGTTAAAACTATATATACATTTTTAAGCAACGGAAGCGTGTGTAACAAAATTAACATGAACACTTTTATACCAAGGAATACCCGAAATGGAACAAGGTCACCAACATGCAAACACGAAATGGAACATCAACCACAGGGGGTTTAGATATACCTTCGGTTAAAGACTAACCGGTCGAGACACCGAGGTTCAACGAACAAGGGCTAGTTAACGAACCAATGAGACACGACGAAGGGGCGGCGCCAAGCGGTGGCAGTCGGCGACAATCAACAGCGGCAGCCGCGGCAGTAGGCGGCGGGGCGGCGACGGCCTGTCCGGCAGGCGGTGGTGGCCGGTTTGGGTGTGTGAGTTGAGAGAGTTTTGTTGCAACCTTGTGCATACTACTCTCAAAACAAGACCCACATTTATATAGAACATGGACAATATTGCATGCTCGCCAAGTGTCAAAACATGCAAAATTGCATGTGTTTTGATTGGCCACAAGTTAGGTGTATGACAAGTGGCGTAGGGTGAGAATACCCGTGTCACCCGGTCCATGTACCCGTCTCTCAGTTAATACCCGCTTATGATCATAAATATAATTATGATTTGTCTCGTATATTGTTCGTAATTACCAGTTAAACAGGTTAAGTGGATTTTTAGTTCGTTGCCCAAGGTGTAACTCTTACGGGTCAAGACCCGGTCGGCAGCGTTGACTTATCGAACCGGACATAATATCCAACACTTACCTGTTCATCGAATAACCTAAGCAATTTGTTATGGGTTTTGTTGTTGCAAGGCTGCAATGGTCGTTTCACTTTTTCTGCAAGACGTTTGTTATAGTTTGAACTGTGATCTAATGTGTGTTGTTGGTGATATGTCACCTTCTTGGGCTGTGAAGCTGCATGACAATGCTTCCTTATCAACAAACCAAAACCAAGTATTTTTAAAATCTATTTCTTAATTATAACATGTGTATTTGTAGGAGGCGTGTTAGTAACATGTTGAGACCCCTGATTACAAAGGAATAGTGAGTGGATAACGCTAATGGAACAACGTTGGGCACCTACCCCTATGGTTTGTCCTTTCACTTAAATAAAGGGTCGGTTACGAGTTATGTGACGCACCAAACCGAAGGCAGTCATGGCCACATTTTAAGGAAGAGATTGAGAATAAACTCATTACCATAATGGTATAGTGAATTAGAGAAGTGTAGAGAAGCTGCAATTGAAGATGCAAAAAGGAAATGGGTTTTGAGTTGGTTTAAAGGCAAAGTAGCAAGGTTTGAACGGTTGTGGTTCTAATGTAAGGGTGTTATGTTTTTCTTGATTTTTTAGCCTTTTTTTTAATTTTTTAGTGGTATTTTCTTAGAATCTGTGAATGAAGAGTACATATATCATATGATATTACGTAACCCGTCCACCGGACGGGTATTAAACTAGTTGAATTGGATGGCGTTAGGGGCGGAGAGTGAAATAGAGATAAGCTTGATAGATCAGGGAGTAAAATGGCTATTTTTAAAGATTTGGGGCAAAACCGTTAAAGTGACCAAACCACAGGGTGCAAAACGGAAGTTTACTCTTAATCCTATATGTTATTCAACACATGTTTGCTTATAATTTGCAGGGGTATAGCAGACTGCAAAACATGTGATTTGATAGTGAAAAACTATCAGAGATAAATAAGGATAAATAATGAACTAACTATTTGCTAGAGTGAAAATCACGAACCCACAATCTCAAAATCGATCATGACACCTTCTTTCGACCCAAAATCACCTATGGAACCTCTAAAATTCGTTTGGGATATGTTTTCTTTGTATTAGGGTTAGTGGGGTGCTTAAATAGGGTTAAAACTTACGTTTTCTCGCTGATATGACACTCCCCTCACGTCACGGGACGCATATATGGGATTCGTCGCACGACGTGACGCGATATAGTTTCTGGAAAACGGTTTTCTTCATAACTTATTCGTTTCAACTCCGTTTTCTTCACCGTTTTCGCCTACGTCTTCGTAATTCAATTCTCTATCATCTCATATTCTGAAATATCCATTTCCATTCCATGAGACTCTTTCACTAAGCCCAAACATTCTCCTGTGTGCTCGTTTCTTTAACGTTTTAACTCATTTTTGCTTCATCTGCACACGAACACCTAGGGCTGTAAACGAACCGAACGAACACGAACAAGACCTTGTTCATGTTTCTTTTTTAAGAAATACATGTGTTCGCGAACCGTTCACGAACACTTATCGAACGAGATATTATGTTCGTGTTCGTTTGTTAAGGAAATGAACTTGTTCGTATTCGTTTGTGTTTGTTTGTTAATTTTAGGTAACGAACGTTGACAAACACAAATGAGCAGAAACTAATGTTCATGAACACAAATGGAAACAAACGAACACAAACAATCGTTCATGAATAGGATATATAATACACTGACACTTATTAGATATTTAATTTGTCGGAATTTTGAAGTATTTAAATAAATATAAAAACTAATAACACTAATGAACTATCGAACACAAACGAACATGTTCACGAACATAAACGAACGAACACAACCTATGTTCATGTTTGTTCATTTAACTAAACGAACGAAATCTCTTGTTCGTGTTCGTTTGTTTAATAAACGAACAAACACAAACGGACTTCTCGCCGAACGGTTCACGAACTGTTCGCCGAACGTTTGGTTCGTTTACAGCCCTACGAACACCTATAAAACCACATACAACTAAGTACAAGCCAAAGAAACATACAAAAAAACAAATACAAATTAACTAAAACTGTAACGCCCCATTTTCATACACTTTAGAACTTAATAAATTCAACAATTATTTTTAGAAAAATTCGGCATGACCCGTTTGCAATATATAAAAAAAATCCCTGTTTGACAAACTAAATTTTCAAGTAATTAACAACACTTTCAAAAGACTTACAAATCCAAAACTTACTTTTAGATAACTACCGACATCTAGAGAAATTTTCAAAAGACCAAACGAGTCAAACTTCAAAGTTTAACTACCATTCAAATCAAATTACAACGAAATACATTTGACCATAACTTTGTTACTAAAAGTAGCGGAAGCGCTTAAAGGCGAGTTACATATGGGTGCTCATTCCAAGTCGCCGATCCGATTAAACTAAGGCTTTACCTACATCAAATACCAATGAAAGAGTTAATTCATAATCACATTAACAACTTGATTAAAATCGAATAGTCTACATATTTCTTGCCTTTACATCATTCTTTTTCTTTACGCTTACTACCCGTTGAACGGGTCATTACATTCCCATCTCAATAGAGACGTTACATACCAATCTTTACATACCCGTTAATAACGGATATTAACATTCATAACATAACTTCCATTCGGTTCGTTTATGACGAACGATACAAATCCCTACATTCTTACATATTCACCCCAACCCGTACATGACAGATTGAGTAAAGTTTCATTACATTCTTTCTTAACTTTCAAATAACCGGTTCAACTAAGATGAATCGATTATGATACAACATCATTCTTAAGCCTTCCTTTTACATCATTCGTTCATAACGAATCATACTACTTACTACTCAACTTCCATAAACTACCATTCCTATGATTTTTGGCATAAATGACAAGTTACAATAAAGATTGGTAATCATAATACAATATGCTATAAATGTATGTGTAAATTAACATACCTCGATCTTGCGAGCCTTCCGATTTCCTAGTACTTGAACCTTCTTCCTTCGCGCCAATCTACCAAGTATGATAAGATAATCGAAAATTTGAAGGCATGCAGCTGATTATCTTTGAATTTCTTTGTCAATTTGATGAATCTTTCTAGAACAAGGGTTTTGCCCTTGTTTCTCCTTCCCTGGTCGAACCAAACACACCAGAGTGGGTGATTTTGGTTTTTAATTCTATTAACCCTTTCTAATTAAAAATTTTCACATCTACCCCTCATAGTTTGTTATGTGTTTAATTTAATTCACTTTTCCATAACTTAACTATGATCTTGCCATATTTCATTAACCATGTTAAGTTAATTATTTATTCTTTTACTTATTTTATGTTAATCATTTTTTGGGTGTTACAAGTCTACCCCCCTTAAAGGAGGTTTCGTCCCCGAAACCTGAACACATAACAAATTAGATCAATTCTACTCTTAATTTTTCATCTATTCATTCACAAGCTTACTACAACATAAATGCATTCAGGACCTTGGCAAAAGTTTCATTCATGCATAAACATATTTGTGTGCATTGTCCCTACGTTCTTAACTTAAATAAATTACTTTCATAATCACATATAAGTCAGAATCTGATCCAGAGCTCTTATTAGTGTCGTTTTCATTTTATAATGTTGGTTCCTAGCATACATCATCACTAGCACTTCGTTCCTTGAAATTTATTCCAATGTATACTATTGGTCGTACGAGCTTATGTTTACGGCTTGTTTCTATCTTTCTAATTAAGCGTATCATATTCATACATTTACTAATATAAATGAATTGATTTATTTCATTCCACTCACGAATCATGCACGATATAATTCATTGTTGTTATCATGAGCAAACCCCATTATCCCATTACTAACGTTCTTCTAATTACCTTCTTATTCATATGAGGGCTTAGCACATCATTATACGTATACTATAAACATTTAATGACTTAGTGGTACTAATACAAAGCTACCCACTTCCTAATTACTTTTTCATACTTAATACGAGTATAAAGCATCATTCTACGGTTACTACCGTCACTTGAACTAATTGCAACTTTGAGTTTAGCCTCAAATTTAATCCTTTGTAACACTTTATTATTAGCTCTTTGCATGAACTACTTATTATACTAACCAGGTATGTTGTGCAAGATAATCATACGAGCGCTTAACCCAATCAGTTCAATTTTCATTTAAGGCCTTTAGATCTTCCTCTTAATGACATACATACCTTCTTACGCTGACTATTACAAGTCGATTATTGCATACCATACGGTAATTATCCTACCATTCATTTCATTCACACTTACAAATAAATCTACCGATTCTTAATCATCAATCAAGAATTAAACATTTTACTAACCTCGCCTTCATTGCATAAATCAGTTATCCGTGTGCCGGATCGATCCGCTTCTTTATATGTACCTTTTGTACCAGAATTGGTCTCATTCGTTCATGAAATATGTTCCCACTCGTGAGCATCCTTCCACCAGCTTTATTACTATCATCACACTAAGAATTCCATTATTCTTATCTATAAATAAATTGTTAGCACAATACCTTTCATAATTGCATCCTACATGGTGTTTGTTCGTCTATGTCTCTTTCACAAATTTCTTACGTACATGCTGAAACATATCATACATTCCATTTCTTACATACAATCCTTTCATTTTGTTGGTCATTTCGCCAACTTTTGCAGTTTGACCCTTCAAGGTCATACTGACACCTCTTACTTATTGTGGACGTATCGAGGTACACATTCGTACCCCCCCTTTTTTTATTATTACTTGCTAGGACTTCATTTTACTTAGTTTGACTTTTCAGAAGTTTAATTGTATATACATTCTTACATATGTGTGTCAGTTATCCTATTCTGACACATCCTTCTCTAATCGTGCCCTAAGTTCCTATTAAAAATATAGCCTTTTATACATACCTGGCGCGGGTTAAATCCCTTAATTCGTTATCCATACTTTGCGATGGTTATTTCTTTCCAATCTGTGACAATGCATGCCCATACATTATGCTCTCCTATAAGTATAAGACATAACGAATCGAACATTAAATACCGGGTTCAAATGGCGATCGCCATTTGACCCGTATGACTCATTTGTCCTTTCAACCATTCTTGCATACAGACATATTGGCATATCTCTCTCTCTCTCTCTCTATATATATATATGAGCAAGATTTAAAACATAATTTAGATAATATCCGCTAATAAGAATATTTACTCTTTTGAGTTTCGTTCTTACTTTTTATTCTTATTTTTTAATCCGTCTTCACTTACGGATCCAACTTTTAATTTATTACCTTTCATTCCTACTGATTTGTTCCGTGGTTGCTAACGGATTCAGCCTTTCATTCCTTACTTGATTGAGTCCATTTCTCAGATTCAAACATTTTCATCTGTACCTTTCCTTCTTCTGTCGTATCATTTACCATTTCATTTCTTATGATACATTTTCGTATTAATCTTTCACATTCAACTTCAAGTGTTGCGTCCTAACACTTTATTCCATATCCTAATTCATGTAGTGGGTCTCGACGCAACACTCTACATCCTATTTCTAGGGGCGTTCCCACCCTTCTCTCTTAAGTTTGATTCACATTCTATCGTAAGTTTAAACTTTTCATTCTTATCTTTCTTTATTACATTTGATCCGATCCTTTAAGAATCGTTAGGCCCCCCCTTTTTTTTTGCTAGCTTGACCAGACATAAGTGAGATGATTCTCGTGTTTTCTCGAGCTTCGGTTAATACATGGCCATCCCTTAATATACTTTTTTTTTGTTCATTCACTGTATTTGGTGTTGATTCACCTACGTTCTGTCATGTATCCCTACTAATGAGTATCCCACATTACCCATTGTATTTCTTACGTAATACTTCCAAATTTGTAAATAATTATTATCTACTGACTTCTGCAATTTAACCTTTTAAAGTCAATCACCACTTAATACTTATTGTATATAAGTATTGTAGTACGCATTGTACTTACTTTCAAATCGAACATACTTGCAAAACGTGTTTAGCTAACATCTTAAGTAATATTCTTTCCATACCATTCATCAACATTACCAAGTTCTCATTTTCGTCTTAAAACTTCTCGACTAAAATTTATGACCGGTTTATGTAACAACTCTCACCAAAACTATTATTTATTATTATATTTTGTTCAATAGGAAACCCTAATTGAGACCCCCAAGTAATCCTGCATGACCCCTTAAATTTTCGGATCAATCGGAATCAGGATCAGGGCCCCTAAAGCTCAGGGGGGCATTTCCTATTCGGTATTATCAAGACAGTTTTACGTGGAAATTGAAATTCGACGAACGACCAACTCAGCGAAGCTATTAGGACACGGGGCTACCCTATGGTAGGTTGGCACCCCTCGCGCCACGCGACAGCCCCTCGCGCCATGCGAGGGGGCTGTTTTCCAGATATAAATAGAGGGGTGTGGGACTTGATTTCTGGCATTCGTTCGACGTTAAAATTTGCTTTATACCTCGAGATATCATCTGTTTACTATATAACACACACAAACACGAAACGCTGCCGCAATAACAGGGTAATAACTCGATCGCTGCTACGATTCAATGTCCGATCGATTGAAACTATCCAATGGATGTTTAAGTGCTGCCCACATTAGGGCCATACTTTGTCATTAGTCGTGAATTCGACGGATGTTTAAGTATAGCACTTTGTCATTCGTTGTAAGGGTTTTAATCTCGTGAGTTATCGTAAATGCTGTATTAGTTACTGACCTAGTTCATGTGCATTGTTATTTAAATTAGGTTACAAGGCTAATCAGTAGGCTAAGCTCTGTCCGTTTAAATCTGCAATGTGAGTTATTCTCTTTTATCAAAAGTATTTTACAATACTCCATTTTCAAAAGTTATAATTACAGGGATTAAGTCGTGGTTATCTTGAATCACTGGCTAGTGGGGTATTGTGCACATTACTAATTTCTCACGGATTAGGCTAATAAATCCTAACAATGATAAACGTCACTACTTGGGGAAAGACCCAATAGTGGTATGACCATCGTCACCAGGTGACACGGCGCCAGATAAAAATAAGATAAAAGCCATTGTAATCGCTCTTATGCTGTAATTTATAACTATGTGTCGTTTTATCAAATTTGAATAACTCGCCAGCATTTCCCCGCTGATAAAATATTTTAAAACATGTTTCAGGCAATCTGCTGTAAACCAAAGGAAACGTGCTACGGAGCACTAATCAGCTTGAAGAGGTGGCTCAGTTAAAATGAATAAACATGTTTTATAAATCAGGGAATTTACTTGTGAAATTCCTCTATTGTAAATTACGGGGTTTATCCCGAATTATGAAATAAAATAATCGGGCATTTCAAGTTTTAAAAGATCCTGTGAAAATCTTCCGCTATCGCATCAATTAATAAATACCACGGGTTCCTGTCCCGCGGCTCCTGACCGGGTCAAACCGGGGCTGGGGCCGTGACAGGAAAAGGTGGTATCAGAGCCACTGATTTAAGCCTATTAAGTATTTAAATATACTTAATTTTCCTAATTACGGTTTTGTGATTATGTGTTTTATTAACTGACTACTTGTTAGTTACAGTATGGGTAAGCAAAAGCTTTCGTACATCTATCATCAATTAGATAGTGCACCAAAAGATAAGGGAACCTCATCCCAATCAAATTCCTCAAGATACTCAGTAGATACTGAGGAGGGAATATTTGTTCGTAAGGCACAGTATCAGAAACCACTTACCCCTAGTAAAAGAAGTTTGATTATTAGAAAAAGTCAAGAAAAAATAAAGAAGTCACAATCAAAAGGAGTGATGAGTAATAAGGAAATTCAGAAAATAAGTAATAACCCACCATGGGAAGATGAGTTAGATGAACAATGGGCAAATCTCTACATGTTAGCCACTGTAGCAGTAAATGTTAACCTTTAAATTGCCAACACCTCGAGCCAGTATTAGCATTTAGCACCCATATTATCCATAAGCCAGAAACTTTAATATAATAAATAACCACTAGTATATTTCAAATTTTAGTTGTACTACAAAATAAATTACAAATATTTTATTTTAATAAAATGGTTTATTAAATATTTGTAATTAATACTAAATTTTCTGCTTTCCATTCTGTGATTTTGTGAAAATTTAATTTACAAAATTTTAACCTAGAATTTTGTGTTTCTTCATAAATGCTAAACAGCATGAATGAATTATCTAAAGCTCTTGAGAATCTCAATCTCTATCCTGTTAATATTGAAGTTTCCAAAGATTTTACTGGTTATTGTGCTGACATTGAGGAACCTATGGAGTTTCAAGCTCAGCCACCAGAAAAACCCAAGCCAAAGAAAAGGAGAAGAATTGTGGGCTGGAGGCGTGTGCGCAAGAGGAAACCAGCAACTCAGAAGGTTTTCAAGACAGAGAATCCAATAGATAAAGGAAAAGGAATAGAAATTGAAGAAAGCTCCAAGCAAGAGATTGGAGAAAGCTCCAAGCAAACCAAGGAAATGACATTGCAGGAAGAGCTAGATTTCATACTGGCAAGCTGTGATACCCTTAAACCTGTCAATGTAAACCTTTTCACTTATCCTGCTGAAACCCAACTTCCAGTAAACTTGGAGCCGGCCATTCCAGATCCCCTTGTCAACACCCGACCTCTAGGAGAAATGGAAGCATGGTGGACCAACGACTGGCAGTTTCAAAATCTCCTCAATAACCCTTACACCTTTTTCCCTCAATTCGACCCAGAACCTGCACCAAACCCACCAATGAGTAATGAGAACTTGGCTGAACTCCGCCATTTTGGCGAGGAGTTAATGGATGCAGGAAATAAAATCCGGGAGGTAGGAGAACAGATCTCTTGGAAGTACGACGAGAGGGAACATCGTTTCTAAGATGCCAGCTGACGGAAGTAGTGGGACTGTGGTTATGTGGTAGTAGGAATATGTGTTTAATAATAATAATAATAAAATATAATCCTGTGAAATAACTTAAAAATAAAACTTTGTAAGATAATCAGTTTGTACGGATGCCTATTATATATATATATATATATATATATATATATAATATCGAAAGTCGAAAGATCGACAATTTTGGCTATATTTGTTTAAATGATTATGTGCAATTACTTGTTATGTTTGGTTATTAATTAATTTATACTAATTACTTATATAAATTAATTACCAGAGGGCACATGCTGGTAATGAACCTGATAATGAAGTTAATCAATCTGAGCATAACAATGAAGATCAATTTCTGAATAGGCAAGATATCGGGAATATCGTTGCTCAGGGAATAGTCAATGATATTCCAGCAATTCTTGCTGCTGCCCGAAATCTAATTGAACCTCAACAAATTATTCCTAGCAAACGTACACATGGCGATAATTTCAGCAATAGTGTAAATGGAGGCGACAACCATACTAATAACGACAACGATGGGATGCAAGCTCCACTCCTTAAGAAAATGAAAGCTGCAACACCTGGTTGCACTTACAAGGAGTTTCTTGCCTGTAAACCGGCTGAGTTTGCAGGTAACGAAGGCACAACTGCTGCACTGCGTTGGTTAGAGAAAACCGAGGCAGTGATTACAATAAGTAAATGTGCCGAGGAAGACAAGATCATGTACGCGTCGCATCTTTTCAAAGAAGGGGCGCTAGAATGGTGGAATACGGTACTTCAAGCCAAAGGAAGAAATATAGCCTATGCCATGAGTTGGGAAGAATTTAAGCAGCTGATGGAAAGAAAATTTTGTCCCGAGTATGAGAAAGAACAAATGGCAAATAAATTCCTGAACCACCGAATGGTGGGTGTAGACTGTCGAGGGTATACTTCGACATTCTTCGAGTATGCGAGAGTAGTACCAACCCTAGCTTCGCCAGAACCGGTGATTATTTCCCGCTATATTTGGGGATTAATTGGCGAAATCCGTGATATCATTAAAGCTGCGAGACCTCGCACTATTGACGATGCTGTGGAATTAGCTAACACCCTAACCGACGGGATGGTACGCACAAGTGAAGAAACCCGGAAAAAGGAAGTGGCCCAAAAGATTACCCAGGGATTCCGTATGGGTAACCGTAGTAATTTCAAAAGAAAGGGAACTGGGCAATCTTCCACTGTCCCATTTTGCAATACCTGTAAAAGGAAGCATTCTGGAAGATGCAAAGGGTATTGCAATTTCTGCAAAATTCCGGGGCATCAAGAAGAAGATTGCAGGAAGAAGAAAGCAACAGTCTGCTACAACTGCGGAGAAGCTGGACATTTTAGGCCAGATTGCCCGAAATTGGCCAAACCAGCTGATAACAAAGCCAAACCTGCGGAAGGAGCTACCAAGAGAAACGCAAGAGCCTTCCAGTTGACTACTCAGGAAGCAGAACTAATTCCTGACGTGATAGCTGGTACGTTCCTAGTTCACAACGTTTATGCAAAAGTATTATTTGACTCTGGTGCAAACCAAAGTTTTATAAATACTTCATTCTGCCAAGCTCTTAATTTACCCTTAACCAACCTTAGGCAGAATTTTACAGTCGAAACAGTAGATGGGAATTCTGTTAAAATAGATAAGGTTTTGCGAGAAGGAAATATAGAACTTTCAGGTCATAAATTCTCTGCAAACCTATTACCTATGAATTTAGCTGGATTCGATGTCGTATTAGGAATGGATTGGTTAGTAACCAATCATGCTCGAATCCTATGTGATAAGAACTCCATCGAAATTCATGCTCCCACTGAAGAAGTAATCATGGTTACAGGAGATAAGCCGCAAAAACCCATGAAATTCATTTCAGTAATGAAAATTGCTAGTTATGAACGAAAGAAAGGAATAGTGTATATGATTTCGGTAATCATTAGCACTAAGGGTAAGGAACTTAAGGACATTCCTGTAGTATCAGAATACCCAGATGTATTCCCAGAAGAGTTACCAGGATTACCACCAGATAGGGAGGTAGAATTTAGAATTCATTTAATTCCTGGAACTACACCGATAGCCAAATCACCTTATCAGTTAGCACCCACCAAAATGCTAGAATTGAAAAAGCAATTAGATGAATTATTAAGTAAAGGATTCATACAACCTAGTTCATCCCCGTGGGGAGCTCCAGTGTTGTTTGTGAAAAAGAAAGATGGGTCAATGAGAACGTGTATCGATTATAGGGAATTAAATAAGGTTACAATTAAGAATCGATACCCATTACCTAGGATTGATGATCTATTCGATCAACTTCAAGGAGCTAGATATTTTTCTAAGATAGACTTACGCTCTGGATATCATCAATTAAAGGTACAGGAAGAAGACATACCTAAAACTGCTTTCAGAACTAGGTATGGTCATTACGAGTTTACAGTCATGCCCTTTGGGTTAACAAATGCTCCTGCAGCATTTATGGACATGATGAATAGAATCTGTAAACCGTATTTGGATAAATTTGTAATTGTCTTCATCGACGATATACTTATTTATTCCAAAAGCCAGGAGGAACATTGTCAACACCTGCATGCACTCTTAACTTTGTTAAGAAAAGAGAAACTTTACGCCAAATTCTCGAAGTGTGAATTTTGGCTACAAGAAGTGCAATTTTTAGGTCACATGGTGAACCACGAAGGAATTCACGTAGATCCCTCTAAAATAGAAGCAATTAGCAAATGGAAGGTCCCGCAATCAGCTATGGAAATTAGAAGCTTTCTAGGATTAGCTGGTTACTATAGATGATTTATTAAGGATTTTTCCAAAATAGCTGTACCCTTAACTAAGCTAACTTGTAAAGCAGTTAAGTTTGAATGGGGACCTAGGCAAGAAGAGGCTTTTAGGATTTTAAAAAAAAAGTTAACAAACGCTCCAATTTTAGCCTTGCCAGAAGGAACAGAAGATTTTGAAGTTTACTGTGATGCTTCTAAGCTAGGATTAGGATGTGTGCTAATGCAACGCAAAAAGGTAATTGCGTATGCCTCAAGACAATTGAAAAAGCACGAGGAAAACTATACGACTCATGACTTAGAATTAGGAGCCATAATTTTTGCCCTTAAGATTTGGAGACATTATCTGTATGGAAGTAAGTTTACTGTTTATACAGATCATAAAAGTTTAAGATACATATTTGGGCAAAAAGAATTAAACATTAGGCAAAGAAGATGGATGGAGATCCTAAGTGACTACGACTGTGATATTCAATATCACGAAGGAAAGGCAAATGTAGTTGCAGATGCCTTAAGTCGTAAGTACCATGAGAAACAACGACGAGTTCGTGCTCTTAGATTAAATCTACAGTTAGATTTAATGGAACAACTGAAGAATATTCAGGAAACAACGATCAAGGATGATGCTGAAGGAATGAAAGGAAGAATAAAATAATTAGAACAAGGAAGTGATGGAATTTGGAAATTCCACAAGAAAAGAATTTGGGTACCTAAGCAGGGAGAATTAAGAAATAAGATTTTAGAAGAAGCCCATAAATCTAGGTATACCATACACCCGGGAAACAATAAGATGTACCAAGATTTAAGGAATAATTTCTGGTGGATAGGAATGAAAAAGGACATAGCTAGATATGTTTCTAAATGTCTTACTTGTTCACAAGTTAAGGCAGAACACCAGAAACCTTCAGGTCTACTACAACAATTAGAAATGCCTGTATGGAAATGGGAACTTATAACAATGGACTTTGTTACCAAGTTGCCCAAAACCAGAAAAGGTAATGATGCGATTTGGGTAATTGTGGATCGATTAACCAAATCAGCTCATTTTCTACCCATAAAAGAAACCTTTAGCATGGAAAGGTTGGCAAAGTTGTATGTATATGAAGTAGTATCCTTACATGGAGTTCCACTCTCCATTGTATCGGATAGGGATAGTCGTTTCACTTCGCATTTTTGGACAAGTTTCCAAGAAGCCATGGGGACTAAACTAAACTTGAGCACTGCATATCATCCTCAAACAGACAGACAAAGTGAAAGGACGATCCAAAACCTGGAAGACATGCTTAGGGCATGTGTGATAGATTTTGGTGGAAACTGGGATGACCACCTACCCTTAATTGAATTCTCCTATAACAATAGTTATCATGCAAGCATAGAAGCTGCCCCATTCGAAGCACTGTATGGACGAAAGTGCAGAACTCCAGTTTGTTGGGCAGAAATAGGAGAAAGTCAATTATCAGGACCCGAAATTGTACAAGAAACTACTGACAAGATCACTCAAATCAAGGAAAAATTAAAGACGGCTCGAGATCGCCAGAAAAGTTATGCCGATAATCGACGCAAGCCACTCGAGTTTCAAGTTGGAGACAAAGTACTCTTGAAAGTTTCTCCTTGGAAAGGAATAGTTCGGTTCGGTAAGAAAGGAAAGCTGATTCCAAGGTACGTAGGACCATTTCCAGTCATCCAACGAATAGGACCAGTTGCCTATTGCTTACAACTACCATAAGAGCTAGCTGGAGTACATGACGTATTTCATGTATCCAACCTCAAGATATGTCTATCGGACGAATCTCTGGTAGTACCTCTTCAAGATGTAGAGGTAAATGGAAAACTAAAGTTTGTTGAGAAACCACTACAAATAGAAGACAGAAAAGTCAAGTTTCTCAAACACAAACGACTAGTACTGGTCAAAGTCAAGTGGGATTCAAAGAGAGGACCTGAATACACTTGGGAGCTGGAATCAGAGATAAAGCGAAAGTATCCCTACTTGTTTCAATAAATCTCGAGGACGAGATTTTTATTAAGGTGGGGAGGATGTAACAACTTGTAACAACTCGTATCAAAAGTCCTAATTATTATTTTATTTCGTCCATAAGGAAACCCTAATTGAGACACCCAAGTGATTCTGTACAAACCCTAAAATTTTCAGAATAATCAGAATCAGGATCAGGGCCCCTAAAACTCAGGGGGGGGGGGGCTTTTCCCTAGTTACGATTATCCACAAAATTAGCTGTCAAAATCAAATTTTAAGAATCCGTCAAGTCAGCCAAGCTAGTTAGGGACGTGGCTACCCTATGATAGATAGGGACCCCTCGCGCCACGCAACGCCCCAGGGGGTACCCCTCGCGTCACGCGAGGGGGTCAAATTTTAACTATAAATAGTGGGGTTTGGGACTTGAATTCTGGAGTTGAAACGACGTAAAAATACGTTATACCTTTCGATATATAGTCTGTTTACTATAAAAACACACACGATTCACGAATCGCTGCCGCAAAACAGGGTAATAACTCGATCGCTGCTACGATTCAATGTCCGATCGATTAAACTATCCAATGGATGCTTAAGTGCTTCCCACATTAGGGTTTATGCTTTGTCATTCATTGTTAAATCAATGGATGTTTAAGTATCGCACTTTGTCATTCGATGTGAGGGTTTAATCTCGTGAGTTATCGTAAATGCTGTATTAAGTTACTAACCGAGTTGTGTGCATGTTATTAAATTTAGGTTAAAAGGCTAATCAGTAGGCTAGGCTCTGCTCAAATTAAATCTGCAATGTAAGTCATTCTCTTTTTATCAAATTACTTTCAAATCATGTTTATTTTCAAAGGTTATAATTACAGTGATTAAGTTTATGTAATCACCAAGTTATAGCCGGTATGTGGGGTTTTGTATACATTACTTGATAATCTTCACCATTGGACAACGGGAGGGCCAATGGGTCGAGTGACAAATACTGTGGGTAGTTGGTTGATATCTGGAAACATTGTAATCTCTCTTAATACTGTAAATTATAACAAATGAGTCGTTTTAGTAAAATAGAATGATTCACCAGTATTTCCCGCTGACAAAACCTTTTTCAAACATGTTTCAGGTGATCTGTTGTGATCAAGGAAAAGTGACGTGAAGCACTACAAGCTTAAGGAAGTGGCTCAATATAAAATAAAGAAACATGTTTTGTAAAATAACAGATTCTCCGTGAAATCTTATGATTGTAAATTAACGGGGTTTCATCCCGAGTTGTGAAATAAAATAAAAGGGAAAATTGCAGTGTTAAAAAGATCCTGAAGAAAACTTTCGCTGTTAAATAAATACCACGGGATTTTCTGTCCCGCGGCTCCTGAAACGGTTCAAACCGGGTCGGGGGCCGTGACAGAAAAAGGTGGTATCAGAGCCACTGATTTAAGCCTATTAAGTATTTAGAAATACTTAATTTTCTTGATTTTCAGTTTGTGATTATATGTTTTATTATTTGAATATTTGTGTACAGTATGGGTAAACAAAAGCTTTCAAACATCTATCTTAAATTAGATAGGTCATCCAACGAGAAGGGAAGTTCATCCCAAACCAAATCCTCAAATCACTTTGTAATTCCTGAAGAAGGAATATTTGTGCGAAAGGCACAATATGAGAAACCACTTTCTCCTAATAAAAGAAGTTTGATTATTAAGAAAAGTCAAGAGAAACAAAAGAAATCCAAAGGAGGGAGAGTTAATCAGAAACCCCAAGAATTAGGCAGTAACCCTCCATGGGAGGACAAGTTAGATAAGAAATGGGCAGATCTTTATATGCTAGCCATTGTAGCAGTTAATGCAAATCTTTAAATAATCTGACTCAAGTCTTAGCACCCTTATCACCTACAGTCCAGAAACCTTATCCAGTAAATAAATAAATTTACAATAAAACCTAGTATGTTTTAATTTTCGGTTGTTTTGTAGTTACCCAATATGAAATAATATTTAAAGGTTTTCTATGAAATTTTGTTATAAAATTTTAACTTAGTAATTGTGTGTATTTTGCATAACAGCATGAGTGACTTGTCTTACGCCCTTCAGAATTTAAATCTCTATCCGGTAAAAATAGAGGTTTCCAGAGATTTCAATAGGTATATACCCGACATAGAAGAACCTATGGAATTCAATGCTCCACCTCCGTAGAAACCCAAGCCCAAGAAAAGGAGGAGATTTGTGGGATGGAGACGTGTGCGTAGGAGGAAACCCGCTACTAGAAAGATTCCCAAAATAGAAAATCCCTTAGATAAAGGGAAGGGGATTGAAGTAGGGGAAGAATCTAGGCAGATGGGGATACAGTTTGAAGAATATTCTAAGCAAATAGAAATGGAGATTGGAGGAGGTTTTAAACAAACCCAGATAGAAATTGGAGAAAGCTCTAAACAAACCCAGGAAATGACATTGCAGGAAGAGCTAGATTTTATATTGGCAAGCTGTGATACTATTAAGCCTGTCAATAAAAATGTTTTTACTCATCCTATTGAGACCCAACTTCCAATGAATTTGGAACCAGCAATCCCAGAACCTATAATTCACACCCAACCTTTAGGAATGGACGAGTGGTGGACGAATGATTGGCAGTTCCAAAACCTGCTCAATAGTCCTTATTCCTTTCTTCCTCAATTCGACCCAAAACATATACCTAATCCACCTATGAGCAATGAGAATTTAGCTGAACTCCACCACTTTGGCGAAGAGTTAATGGATGCAGGAAATAGGATCAGGGAAGTAGGAGAACAGATCTCCTGGAAATACGATGAGAGGGAACGCCATTACTAAAATATCAACTGACGAGGGATAAGGGGTTTATGAGACTGTGGTTGTATAATAGCAATAATAATATAATCTTGTGAAATAACCTAAAATAAAACTTTGTAAGATAATGGTGTGTATTGATGCATACTATTAAATATAAAAATGGAAATCGAGAAATCGATAGTTTTGGTTATATGTGTGTATTTGAAATTTGTATGAGTGTTTTGTGTATAATTGTTATTTAATCAATACTAATAAATTATATATATTATCAGATGGAAAACGCTAATAACGAACCAGTTAATGAGGTTAATCAATCTGAGCAACACCCGGAGGATCAATTTCTAAATAGGCAGGATATAGAAAATATCGTTGCTCAAGGAATAGCCAATGCTATTCCAGCAATAGTTGCTGCTGTTAGAAATCCAATCGAACCTCAACAAATCATTCCTAGCAAACGTATTTCTGAAGATAACTTCAGTAATAGCGTAAATGGAGGCGGTAATCATACTAATCACGATAATAATCTACGGCATGCTCCACTCCCTAAGAAAATGAAAGCTGCAACGCCTGGTTGCACTTACAAAGAATTTCTTGCTTGCAAACCCGCTGAATTTGCAGACAATGAAGGAGCGACTGCGGCACTGCGTTGGTTAGAGAAAACCGAGGCCATGATTACAATAAGTAAATGTGCCAAGGACGATCAGGTCATGTACACATCAAATCTTTTTAAAGAAGGGGCGCTAGAATGGTGGAACACGGTGCTACAAGCAAAAGGAAAAATGATGGCGTATGCTATGAATTGGGAAGAATTTAAGAGTCTTGTAGAAAGAAAATTTTGTCCCGAATATGAAAAAGATCAAATGGCAAATAAATTCTTAAACCATCGAATGATGGGTGTAGATTGTCGCGGTTATACTTCGACATTCTTTGAATATGCTAGAGTGGTACCAACACTGGCTTCACCAGAACCGGTACTCATTTCTCGCTATAATTGGGGATTGATTGGTGAAATCCGCAATATCGTTAAAGCTGCGAGACCTCGCACTATTGACGATGCAATGGAATTAGCCAACACCCTAACTGATGAACTGGTGCGCACAAGAGATGATAACAGGAAAAAGGAACTGGCTCAGAAAATTACCCAAGGAGTTCGTATGGGTAATAGTAGCAACTTCAAGAGAAGAGAAACAGGGCAATTTTCAAATCCGCCTTTCTGCAGGAATTGCAAAAGGAAGCATTTTGGAAGATGCAATGTAACCTGCAATTTCTACACAGCTGTAGGACATCGGGAAGAAAACTGCAGAAAGAAAACTATAATCTGCTTTAACTGTGGAGAAGCAGGGCATTTTAAAACAGAATGTCCTAAATTGGCTAAACCAGCAGACAACAAAACCAAGACGGCCGACGGAGCTACTAAAAAGAATGTCAGAGCATTCCAGCTGACCACTCAAGAAGCAGAACTCATTCCAGATGTGATAGCTGGTACGTTCCTAGTTCACAACGTGTATGCAAAAGTATTATTTGACTCTGGTGCAAACCAAAGTTTTATCAATACTTCATTCTGCCAAGCTCTTAACTTACCCTTAACCAACCTTAGGCAGATTTTTACAGTCGAAACGGCAGACGAAAATTCTGTTAGCATAGATAAAGTTTTGCAAAAGGAAAATATAGAACTCTTAGGTCATAAATTCTTTGCAAACCTATTACCTATGAAATTAGCCGAATTTGATGTTGTGTTAGGAATGGATTGGTTAGTAGCCAACCATGCTCGAATTCTTTGTGATCAGAATTCCATAGAAATTCAAGCACCCACCGGAGAAGTAATTATGATTACAGGAGATAAACCGCGTAAGCCCATGAAGTTCATATCAGTAATGAAAATTTCTAGTTATGAACGAAAACAAGGAATAGTATACATGATTTCAGTAATCATTAGTACTAAGGGTAAAGAACTTAAGGAAATTCCTGTAGTCTCAGAATACCCAGATGTATTCCCAGAAGAGTTATCAGGATTACCACCAGATAGAGAAGTAGAATTTAGAATTCATTTAATTCCCGGAACTACACCGATAGCCAAGGCACCTTATCGGTTAGCACCCACAGAAATGTTAGAACTGAAAAGCAATTAGATGAATTACTAAGTAAAGGATTCATACAACCTAGTTCATCCCTGTGGGGAGCACCAGTGTTGTTTGTGAAAAAGAAGGATGGTTCCATGAGAATGTGTATTGATTATAGAGAATTGAATAAGGATACAATTAAGAATCAATACCCATTACCTAGGATTGATGATCTTTTCGATCAACTTCAAGGAGCTAGATATTTTTCTAAGATCGACTTACGTTTTGGATATCATCAATTGAAGGTACAAGAGGAAGACATACCTAAAACTGCTTTCAGGACTAGGTATGGTCATTACGAGTTTACAGTCATGCCCTTTGGGTTAACAAATGCTCCTGCAGCATTTATGGACATGATGAACAGAATTTGTAAACCGTATTTGGATAAATTTGTAATTGTCTTCATCGACGATATACTTATTTATTCCAAAAATCAGGAAGAACATTGTCAGCACTTGCATGCACTCTTAACTTTGTTAAGAAAAGAAAAGTTGTACGCCAAATTCTCGAAGTGTGAATTTTGGTTGCAAGAAGTGCAATTCTTAGGACACATGGTGAATCACGAAGGTATTCATGTAGACCCTGCTAAGATAGAGGCAATTACCAAATGGAAGGTTCCGCAATCCGCAATGGAAATTAGAAGTTTTATAGGTTTAGCTGGATACTATAGACGGTTTATTAAGGATTTTTCCAAAATAGCTGTACCATTAACTAAGCTAACCTGTAAAGCAGTTAAGTTTGAATGGGGAACTAAACAAGAAGAAGCCTTTAGGATCTTGAAACAGAAATTAACCAATGCTCCAATCTTAGCCTTACCAGAAGGAACTGAAGATTTTGAAGTATATTGTGATGCTTCAAAACTAGGATTTGGATGTGTGCTAATGCAACGCAAGAAGGTAATTGCGTATGCCTCAAGGCAATTGAAAAAGCACGAGGAGAACTATACGACTCATGACTTAGAATTAGGAGCCGTAATTTTTGCCCTTAAGATTTGGAGACATTATCTGTACGGAAGTAAATTTACTATCTATACAGATCATAAGAGCTTAAGATACATATTTGGGCAAAAAGAATTGAACATGAGACAAAGGAGATGGATGGAAATCTTAAGTGATTACGACTGTGATATTCAGTATCACGAAGGAAAGGCAAATGTAGTTGCAGATGCCTTAAGTCGTAAATATCATGAAAAGCAAAAACGAGTTCGTGCTCTCCGATTAAATCTACAATTAGATTTAATGGAACAATTGAAGAATGTTCAAACTACAGCAATCAAGGATGATGTTGAAGGAATGAAAGGAAGAATAAAAGAGTTAGAACAAGGAACTGATGGAATTTGGAGATTCCACAAAAGAAGGATTTGGGTACCTAAGCAAGGAGAATTAAGAAATAAGATTTTAGAAGAAGCCCATAAATCCATGTATACCATGCACCCTGGAAACAATAAAATGTACCAAGATTTAAGAAATAACTTTTGGTAGATAGGAATGAAAAAGGATATAGCTAGATATGTTTCTAAGTGTCTTACTTGTTCACAAGTTAAGGCAGAACATCAGAAACCTTCAGGACTACTACAACAACTAGAGATGCCTGTATGGAAATGGGAACTCATAACAATGGATTTTGTTACTAAGTTACCCAAAACCAGAAAAGGTAATGACGCGATTTGGGTAATTGTGGATCGATTAACCAAATCAGCTCATTTTCTACCTATGAAAGAAACCTTTAGCATAGAAAGATTGGCAAAATTGTATGTAGATGAAGTTGTATCCTTACATGGAGTTCCACTCTCCATTGTATCAAATAGAGATAGTCGTTTCACTTCTCATTTTTGGACAAGTTTCCAAGAAGCAATGGGAACTCGACTAAATCTGAGTATTGCATATCATCCACAAACAGACGGGCAAAGTGAAAGGACGATACAAACTCTAGAAGACATGCTCCGAGCATGTGTGATAGATTTTGGTGGAAACTGGGATGATCACCTACCTTTAATTGAATTCTCCTATAACAATAGTTATCATTCAAGTATTGAAACTGCCCCATTCGAGGCACTATATGGAAGAAAGTGCAGAACTCCAGTTTGTTGGGCAGAAATAGGAGAAAGTCAATTGTCAGGTCCTGAAATAGTACAAGAGACGACCGACAAGATTACCCAAATCAAGGAAAGATTAAAGACGACTCGAGATCGCCAGAAGAGTTATGCAGACAATAGACAGAAGCCGTTGGAATTTCAAATCAGAGATAAAGTACTTTTGAAAGTTTCACCTTGGAAAGGAGTAGTTCGATTCGGTAAGAAAGGAAAGCTAAGTCCAAGATACATAGGACCATTTCCAGTGATCCAACGTATAGGACCAGTTGCTTATCGTTTACAACTACCAGAAGAGTTAGCTGGAATACATGATGTATTTCATATATCCAACCTCAAGAAATGTCTATCAGACGAATCCCTGGTAATACCTCTTCAAGATATAGAGGTAAATGAAAAGCTAAAATTTGTTGAGAAACCAATCCAAATAGAAGACCGAAAGATCAAATTTCTCAAACACAAACGGTTAGTACTTGTCAAAGTCAAGTGGGATTCAAAGAGAGGACCTGAATACACTTGGGAGCTGGAATCAGAGATGAAGCGAAAGTATCCTCAATTATTCCAGTAAATCTCGAGGACGAGATTTTTATTAAGGTGGGGAGGATGTAACAACTCGTATCAAAAGTCCTAATTAGTATTTTATTTCATCCAAAAGGAAACCCTAATTGAGACACCCAAGTGATTCTGTACAAACCCTAAAATTTTCAGAATAATCAGGATCAGGGTCCCTAAAACTCTGGGGGGGCTTTTCCCTAGTTACGATTATCCACAAAATTAGCTGTCAAAATCGAATTTTAAGAATCCGTCAAGTCAGCCAAGCTAGTTAGGGACGTGGCTACCCTATGATAGATAGGGACCCCTCGCGCCACGCGACGCCCCAGGGGGTACCCCTCGCGTCACGCGAGGGGGTCAAATTTTAACTATAAATAGTGGGGTTTGGGACTTGAATTCTGGAGTTAAAACGACGTAAAAATACGTTATACCTTTCGAGATATAGGCTGTTTACTATAAAAATACACACGATTCACGAATCGCTGCCGCAAAACAGGGTAATAACTCGATCGCTGCTACGATTCAATGTCCGATCGATTAAACTATCCAATGGATGTTTAAGTGCTGCCCACATTAGGGTTTATGCTTTGTCATTCATTGTTAAATCAATGGATGTTTAAGTATCGCACTTTGTCATTCGATGTGAGGGTTTAATCTCGTGAGTTATCGTAAATGCTGTATTAAGTTACTAACCGAGTTGTGTGCATGTTATTAAATTTAGGTTAAAAGGCTAATCAGTAGGCTAGGCTCTGCTCAAATTAAATCTGCATTGTGAGTCATTCTCTTTTTATCAAATTACTTTCAAATCATGTTTATTTTCAAAGGTTATAATTACAGTGATTAAGTTTATGTAATCACCAAGTTACAGCCGGTATGTGGGGCTTTGTATACATTACTTGATAATCTTCACCATTGGACAACGAGTTAGCCAAGGGGTGATATGACCATAGTCACAGACACCATTGGACAACGGGAGGGCCAATGGGTCGAGTGACAAATACTGTGGGTAGTTGGTTGATATCTGGAAACATTGTAATCTCTCTTAATACTGTAAATTATAACAAATGAGTCGTTTTAGTAAAATAGAATGATTCACCAGTATTTCCCGCTGACAAAACCTTTTTCAAACATGTTTCAGGTGATCTGTTGTGATCAAGGAAAAGTGCCGTGAAGCACTACAAGCTTAAGGAAGTGGCTCAATATAAAATAAAGAAACATGTTTTGTAAAATAACAGATTCTCCGTGAAATCTTATGATTGTAAATTAACGGGGTTTCATCCCGAGTCGTGAAATAAAATAAAAGGGAAAATTGCAGTGTTAAAAAGATCCTGAAGAAAACTTCCGCTGTTAAATAAATACCACGGGATTTTCTGTCCCGCGGCTCCTGAAACGGTTCAAACCGGGTCGGTTTGAATAGGAAACCCTAATTGAGACCCCCAAGTAATCCTGCATGACCCCTTAAATTTTCGGAGCAATCGGAATCAGGATCAGGGCCCCTAAAACTCAGGGGGGGGGCATTTCCTATTCGGTATTATCAAGACAGTTTTACGTGTAAATTGAAATTCGACGAACGACCAACTCAGCGAAGCTATCAGGACACGGGGCTACCCTATGGTAGGTTGGCACCCCTCGCGCCACGCGAGGGGGCTGTTTTCCAGATATAAATATAGGGGTGTGGGACTTGAAGAGGTGGCTCAGTTAAAATGAATAAACATGTTTCATAAATCATGTTTCCAGATATAAATAGAGGGGTGTGGGACTTGAAGAGGTGGCCAGCATTTCCCCGCTGATAAAATATTTTAAAACATGTTTCAGGCAACCTACTGTAAACCAAGGGAAACGTGCTACGGAGCACTAATCAGCTTGAAGAGGTGGCTCAGTTAAAATGAATAAACATGTTTTATAAATCAGGGAATTTACTTGTGAAATTCCTCTATTGTAAATTACGGAGTTTATCCCGAATTATGAAATAAAATAATCGGGCATTTCAAGTTTTAAAAGATCCTGTGAAAATCTTCCGCTGTCGCATCAATTAATAAATACCACGGGTTCCTGTCCCGCGGCTCCTGACCGGGTCAAACCGGGGCTGGGGCCGTGACAGTTTACCCCTATAATGAGGTCTTACCGGTTTAACATTATGCCAATCATTTCAACAAAATGTACCTTAACATTTCTCATTTATTTATACGTTTCACTTTGATTTCGTATATTCAAACACGTATACATCCTTATGTAAATAAATTCGAAGTGATTGCAAAATCACTTACCGCAATTGACAAGATTTCCATCCTTACATATTATTACGTTCGTAACATTGTTAGCTTATGTGAGCATACATACAACTATTCCCTTTCTTTCTATTCACACGTTAATTGACCTTCGTTAGTCGAATTTCGTACAAATGAGACATTTATTAATAGTTATCTCATTTCGAATCCATACAACTAAACTATCATCAAGCATAACACGTAAATTATTTAATACATAACACATTATCTCTTACTTTAACATTTGTGTCTAATGGCCATTCCATGATATCCCTATACTGTTGACTTTCAGGAAGTCAACTGTCTTGCTTACACACTTTAAACTTTTGAACATGTATTTATCTAAATATGGTAGGCCATAATATTAATATCCTACGCATTTCATACTCATATTGTACGATATATACAATTTACGTGATTCTCTAAACAATACACATATACATTCACATACACGTACTTTCACATGTTAATGCTTCATGATTCTACAAATAGCAAATTTCATTCAAGGTAACTATATAACATAATTCCAACATATCCTCTACTAAAAAGCTCGTACGATTCACATTTAGCACATATTCGTCTCTTAATCATAACAAAGCAAATCATTAAATACACATAAGTATCACACCATTCAAGCGCAAGGTACAAGCCTCTAATGTATAATTCTGATCAAAGCATATATTTATTCGTATTCTCACACGAATTCTATCTAATCTCCCATTCTTCAAGTTATTTTTACCACTAATCTCAACACTTTCATTTTCATTTATTAACAAATCATATTCTTTCACGCATCAAAGTACCCTAATCTACATTTACTTCATTCGCATTCTTACATTTTGAATTTTTACTTTCCTTTAAACTTTATCATTCATTTGTGTCATTCGACTCATTACTTTGGACTTTTACAATTTTCTTTCCGTTGTAACCACTAATTGTGATTACATATATCTTATCAGGCTTTTTATGGACCCTACATAAACATTAAATAAGCTTTCGGACGACCCGGAAACTCAAAATGTGAAAAACAACACAAAACAAAAATTTTCAGCGGATGGAACTTCCGCGGACCGTCGGCGACGGGCCTTAAAATGTGGCGCCGACCACTCTTGTCCGTAGGCAGCCATTTAAGGCGTCGGTCCAAAGGGGGGGGGGGGCCTCGGCGACGGCCAAGCAGTCCATCGGCGACGGCCTCCCGAATGCTGAAATGGTGCTGAACTTTTATATTGGCTGATTCGGCCATTTCCCGGGTCCGTTTTCAGCCACACGGGTCCCGGGACTTCTCATTTTACCCACATTATCATTTCTTAGCATACATAACTTTAAAACTTATGCCGTGAACATATTGTACATACTTATATTTACCGGTAATTTAAATCTTACCTCTTAGCGGTCTTGGAGCGAGCACACTTTCGAGCGAGCCGTTGGTTTGAGTTCGAGCACTACTACTTGTGCTCGAATCCCTCAAACCTGGGCTCTGATACCAACTTGTAACGCCCCATTTTCATACACTTTAGAACTTAATAAATTCAACAATTATTTTTAGAAAAATTCGGCATTACCCGTTTGCAATATATAAAAAAAAAATCCCTGTTTGACAAACTAAATTTTCAAGTAATTAACAACACTTTCAAAAGACTTACAAATCCAAAACATACTTTTAGATAACTACCGACATCTAGAGAAATTTTCAAAAGACCAAACGAGTCAAACTTCAAAGTTTAACTACCATTCAAATCTAATTACAACGAAATACATTTGACCATAACTTTGTTACTAAAAGTAGCGGAAGCGCTTAAAGGCGAGTTACATATGGGTGCTCGTTCCAAGTCGCCGAACCGATTAAACTAAGGCTTTACCTACATCAAATACCAATGAAAGAGTTAATTCATAATCACATTAACAACTTGATTAAAATCGAATAGTCTACATATTTCTTGTCTTTACATCATTCTTTTTCTTTACGCTTACTACCCGTTGAACGGGTCATTACATTCCCATCTCAATAGAGACGTTACATTCCATTCTTTACATACCCGTTAATAACGGATATTAACATTCATGACATAACTTCCATTCGGTTCGTTTATGACGAACGATACAAATCCCTACATTCTTACATATTCACCCCAACCAGTACATGACGGATTGAGTAAAGTTTCATTACATTCTTTCTTAACTTTCAAATAACCGGTTCAACTAAGATGAATCGATTATGATACAACATCATTCTTAAGCCTTCCTTTTACATCATTCGTTCATAACGAACCATACTACTTACTACTCAACTTCCATAAACTACCATTCCTATGATTTTTGGCATAAATGACAAGTTACAATAAAGATTGGTAATCATAATACAATATGCTATAAATGTATGTGTAAATTAACATACCTCGATCTTGCGAGCCTTCCGATTTCCTAGTACTTGAACCTTCTTCCTTCGCGCCAATCTACCAAGTATGATAAGATAATCGAAAATTTGAAGGCATGCAGCTGATTATCTTTGAATTTCTTTGTCAATTTGATGAATCTTTCTAGAACAAGGGTTTTGCCCTTGTTTCTCCTTCCCTGGTCGAACCAAACACACCAGAGTGGGTGATTTTGGTTTTTAATTCTATTAACCCTTTCTAATTAAAAATTTTCACATCTACCCCTCATAGTTTGTTATGTGTTTAATTTAATTCACCTTTCCATAACTTAACTATGATCTTGCCATATTTCATTAACCATGTTAAGTTCATTATTTATTCTTTTACTTATTTTATGTTAATCATTTTTGGGGTGTTACAAAAACAAAGTACAATATACAAGGGAAAAGATGTGTGTTTCACACCACATCTTTAAACTATCATAATTATCTTGTATTTTTATTTAAAATTGTTAAATTTGTAAAAGAAACAATAAACTTTTATAATTTGATTAATCCTTTTATACAAGATAAATTACCAATGATTATGAATTTTTTTCATTATTTTCTGTAAAAGTCGGAAATTTTATTTGTGGGATTTTATTTTAATAAATTTGTATTTTTAAATAATTTTCTACATTATAAATACATACGATGTCCAAAAATTCCTAAAATTTTCCCAAAATAACCTAATATGATAATGAACATAATCATAACTTGAATTTCACAAAAAACAAGTTTATAAAATCAAAATCCCCAAATTATTGTATAACTTATTTCGCCAAAGAAAAGATTCAAACGAGACTGGTTAGAAGGTTTAACATCATATAACGAAGCTGATGAGATCGGGTTGGGTTAATACTCGTTGCGGGTTCAATCGGGTAGAGAAGAGAGACAGAGCACACGAATTACACGCGAGGGCGTGGTGTGGGTGCGTCATAGGCGCGTGGAAGCGCGTATGAGTTGTTTGAGTATGATGTTTGTGTATAATTGGTCCTTGTACTTATAACTAATCTTAACTATCCATTAACACTCAAAACTAACTTCGTTTATTCGTTTCTTTTGTACAAACTAACGGTATTAACCTAGATAATTTATAAGATTAATACTTTTATCCGAAATTAATTATAATAATTAAATTAATACATGATATTTATTAAAATAATAAAAGATAACAAAAATTCGTATTTTTATTTAGAGTAAATTACGTTTTTGGCCCCTGTAGTTATATCAGTTTTACTATATTGGCCCAAAATAAGAATTTTTAACAGATTTGCCCCTTGTGGTCCTTATAACTAACCGTTTTGGCCCCTAAATCTAACCAAACCCCAACTCAGGTTAATTTCTTGGTCACATGGGTAGCACATGATGTCTAAATTGGTCATTTTACCTACCCCTAAAATGTCTGTATAAATAAAACCCTAAATCCTTATTTTTTTCACTTCATATTCTTCATTAAATCATCTTCTTTCTTCGAGCTTTCATTCAAAACCCTAATTTCAAAGCTAAATACTTCTGGGAAAACCAAGTGTGGATCAAATGGCTGAGTGTTGAGTTTGGTGTGAGTGAGTCATCCCAAAGCTCTTGCATTGTTGTGGGGCAAGTGAAGTGGCCTAATGAGATCCATTTGAGGATGTTGGACCGTTCATAAGTCTGTCCTGTCCAAAGGGTCACTGGATCTTGCATTGGTTCTAATGAGATTGGACATATGAACACAGATGGGACCTCAACTGAGTCAAGCCGTTCAATCATCTTCTTCAGATCCATTTTTCCCATTTCTGGTCCAGTGACGTCACCACACCAACCCCCCCCCCCCCACACCCAAAATGCCATCTTTCACAGCAGTTTCCAGATCTAAAACCTGCCCACCAGTTGAATGATATTGGTACATAGGCATTTTCACAAACACTTGGTGTGCACTAAAAAAATACCCTTTAAAAAACTAATCTTTTACAGCAAAATAACATAAAAATCCCCAAAATCTAACCTTGTGGAAGATGAATCACATAAAAAGAACAATAACCCATGAGTATCTCGCATTGACACGTACAGATTCAACCTTCAAAGTGGCTTCTGGTCAAAATCAAGAAAGACCCACATTGTTCATTTTCTTTATTGTCATCATCACTATCAAAAATCATGACTTTTTAAGATGTTAACCTGATCTTGTACACAAACACCAAGAAAAAGGTGGAATTAACGAAGATGCAGGAAAGACCATTGCTGAAAAGCTCGAAGAAGAAGATGATTTAATGAAGAAGATGAAGTGAAAAAAATAAGGATTTAGGGTTTTATTTATACAGACATTTTAGGGGGAGGTAAAATGACCAATTTAGACATCATGTGCTACCCATGTGACCAAGAAATTAACCTGAGTTGGGGTTTGGTTAGATTTAGGGGCCAAAACGGTTAGTTATAGGGACTATGGGGGCAAATCTGTTAAAAATTCTTATTTTGGGCCAATATAGTAAAACTGATATAACCACAGGGGCCAAAAACGTAATTTACTCTTTTATTTATTACGTCTCGGATCCGGTTTACTAAACGAGTCGGGTCTCTAATATCCATTTTTTTTACGGATGTTACACATGACACGTTTTATCCGGAGACACATTTAAAAAAAAACATCCTATACATATTACCTTTGGAAATATCTGCTGTGACATCTAAAGATCATGAGAGAGAAGGAAACAAAATGGTGTGATTACTTGAAAATTGAAGGCTTGAATAAAGCTTTAACGGAAAAAAGTCAATGTCAGAAAACTCTTCGGGGAAGATGAAGTGTAAAAAATGAAGAGAGAAAATGATCTCATTCATGTTTGTCTAGTGTTTAATTTTAAAAATCTCATGTTAACACCCTTTAATTAAAGACAATTACAATTAAACCTTCAGGTTTTCTATTTGAATTTAAAACAACCTAAGGTTAATATCTCATTATAATATATCAATTATTAATCATAATTAATTAAATCAAGTCCGACCTAAATTCATCCCACTTGTTTTTAGCCAACCCATGTTGACACAACTTGATTTGAGATGATCCATTTTTGTGCACCCGCTCACCAAAATTCTGGTCTCTGGATCCGCTACTGGTCATATAAAACATAAACTTATATCTTAGGTCACTTAAAACTATCAATCTTAAAATTTATAACTTAAGTCCATTATTAGCCCAATAATAGTAATACTGTAATAGTAATAGTAAATAGCTAAGGGCGGCAAAAAAATAGTTTACATTAGGCTAAATTGCATTTTTCATCCTGTATGTTTCAATGTTTCGACAGGCGCTGTCCTTTAACTTTAAAAATTAAACTCTATGGGTCTGTTTGGTATGGGGTAATGGAATGGGCGAAGGAATGGAATGGACGAGGGAATGCAATGGATCATTACCATTCCACATATTGTTTGGTTACCATGTGTGAATGGAATGAGTTATTATTGTGTATTGTTCGGCAGGCAAGAAAAACGGAGTAATAAAATCAGCGGTGAGTGGTGGTGGTGTTGGTCGGTGGTAGTGATGGTGGGTGGTTATAGGTGGCGGTGGTGGGTGTCGGCGACGGCGATGGGTGGTTGTGGTGGTGGCGAGTGGCGGTGCGGCGGCGACGACGAATGGCGGTGGGGCGGTGGCAAGGTGGTCGGTGGTGGGTGGGTGGCAGCAGAGGTGGCGGTGGCGGCGGTTGGTGGTGGTGACGTCAACGATGGTGGTGGGCGGCGGCGGCGAGTGTCGTTAGCGGTTGGTCGTAGCTGTGGGTGATAACGGTGGCGAGTGGGTGGCGACGGCGGCGGTGGCTGTCGGGGAGAGGTGGTGGCTGGTGGCGGCGATGGCATCGGTGGTGGGTGGTGGTGGTGGTGGGTTGTGGCGAAGGTGGTGGGTTGTGGTGTTGTTGATGAATGGTGCAAGAGGGGATGGAATGGAAAAAAAACATGGGGGGTAGAAGGAATGATTTTGAGGGAATGGAATGCATTTTGGAATGAGTGATTCCATTCCATTGACCAACCAAACACCTTTTTCTTCATTCCCTCGTAATCATCCATTCCATTCCACCTCTCATTCCTGCATACCAAACGCTACCTATGTCTTTTATGTTTGTAATCATTAACGGACGGTGTCCTTTAAACTAAACCCAATTAACTTTTTGTTAAAACCCCTTTAAAATGACCATATGTGTTAATTTTTTATATTAAAACTCCTTTCTCCATTTAAACCTTTGCACCGCGTTTTCACCAATTCACTGCTCAAATACCTTCTTCTCATCTTCTTCAATGGTGGTTTGTAGAGAGAGAAACTTGTAAACAAAAAGACATTGCTTTTCGCCTTTTAATTCATGCGTGCAAGCTAAACCCACACTCTTTCGTCATCTTAACCGTTTCATCGTTATCTCTCACCAATCTTCTTCTTCATCCTTTCATTTCATAATAAATCGGTTCCCATCGTAATCTTTTCTTCATATTTTGTTGAATCCCCAATCTGGGTCGCATTCTTAATTGGGTAAATCGTCTGTTTCCGTTATGGGTTGTCACATTTGCAGGTATTATTCATGTACGATTGTTGCACTCCAACTGTTTGTTCAAATGTGTAGCTGAAATTTTTGATTTTTTTTTTGTACTTAATTGGATAATTTTATGTTGCAGATCAACTGTTTGTTTAAATGGTAGCTGAACTTTTTTTTTTTTTACTAAATTGGATGATTTTGATTGTTGCAGACCAACTTTTTGTTCAATTGTCTAGCTGAATTTTGAATTTTTTGATATACTTTTATAATTGAATAATATTAGTATCGAAAATTTTATTTTATTTTTCTTAATTTGATAATGTTAGAATCAATTTAAACATCTTTTTCCGATCTGGGTTGTGAAATTTGCCGGTTTTTTGTCATGTATGGTTGTTGCATACCAACTGTTTGATCAATTGTGTAGCTGAAATTTTAGGTTTTCTTTAGCGTATTGCACATATGGTCCCTGTTGTTAAAGAGTTTTACAAAGAGGGGTTTTAACATAAAAATTTAACTGGGTTTAGCTGAAAGGACATCGCCCGTTAATGATTGCAAACATAAAGGACATAGGGTGTAATTTTTAAAGTTAAAGGACAACGCGTGTTAAAACATTGAAATATAAAGGACGAAAAGTGCAATTTAGCCTTTACATTATCTATTGTTAAAGCCTAAGGGGCACGTTTTTCCGGACTCAGACAGAACACCTGAATTCTTAGGACCGGCCCTTTCATCCTACTACTTCTAATTTTTTTCAGATCTATTAGGAATGCAAATGCCTAAATTGCATTCACAATCTCAGAAATTGTTTGTGATTTGAATTTAGTACTTGTAGCTTGTAAGAAAGATTTTGCATTATAACTGAAAACATTTCTGACTTGTCCATTTTTTCTGCCTGAATTTTGTCAATTAGATGATGATGCATGCAGTCCATCATTGTTGCATTATAACTGAAAACTTAAGTTCTGAATTCAGTCAATTAGGGGTAGGGTGGGGGCCATTTTAGTATAGTTAAAGGGTCAAGTGTAAATCTGGTAAACCTTCATTTTGTTCACCACATTATAATAACTGGATGTCCATTGTCGGCAATGGGGTATACTATTGTAATTTAGTGGTCAGTCAACCTTTTGCTTTGACATTTCCAATCTTGACTAGCATGTACATTGATACTTTCAACTCTTACCACTTATTAATATTATCTCATCTGAAACAATTCAAACAAATATGAAGGTTTGAGGCAATATAAACAAATAATTTCACTGTATTTGCTTGATCAAAGTTAACTTTAGCATTCAAGATACCAACTGCGCCGGGAGCAATTCCATCTAGAAATCTGTTGATTGTTTCTTCTAGCGTAATCCATAACTCGAAGAAGCATGTACTTTTCCACAACTCTTATATTACTCCTTACCGTATTGGATATTCTTTTTTATTATTTACAGAAACTACAAGAGGAAGACAATGGCGAGCAGAAAAATTCAGCCTCATCGTCAATATTGGATAAAAGGATTATGCCCCAAGAAGACAACGGGGAGCTGAAAAGTTCAGCCTCGACGTCATCTTTGGATAAAAGGATTATGCCCCAAGAAGACAATGGGGAGCTGAAAAGTTCAGCCTCGACGTCATCTTTGGATAAAAGGATTATGCCCCAAGAAGACAATGGTGAGCAGAAAAGTTCAGCCTCGTCGACATCATTGGATATACGATCCATGCACGAAGAAGACGATGGTGAGAGGAAGGATCCATCCTTGTCATCATCATCACTGCATAAACAGTGTCAAGTTTTTTCACTTGCTGAAATCAAATTGGCAACAAATGATTTTGATGATGCTTTTGTAATTGGAAAAGGTGGGTTTGGTCAGGTATACAAGGGTAAAATCGACTTTGGGGCAAGTACAGATGTTGCCATCAAGAGGTTAGATTGCAATTCCAGTCAAGGGGAAACCGAGTTTTATGCAGAGATTGAAATGCTTTCCAAGATTCGCCATAGTCATATTGTCTCTTTACTAGGTTATTGTGAAACAGATATGATCCTTGTTTATGAATACATGCCCAATGGAAGTCTTGAGGATCATTTGCACAAAAAAAGAGCTAATACAAGCAGTTATTCTCCACTGACATGGATTCAAAGACTCAATATTTGCATAGATGCTGCTCGTGGATTGGACTACCTCCATACGGGTACAGGTGTCCAGCATCGAGTCATCCATCGTGATGTTAAAAGCTCTAATATCTTGCTGGATGAGAACTTGGCAAGTAAGATTGCAGACTTTGGGTTGTCTAGAATTACTCCAGCATCTCAGTCAGGTGCTACCACTAATGTTTATACGGGTCAGATCGTAAGTACATTTGGGTACATGGATGCTGAATATTTCTTAACTCACAGACTTACAAGAAAATCTGATGTGTATGCATTTGGTGTGGTCTTGTTGGAAGTGTTATGTGGTAGGCCTGCCCTGGATTTTTCATTGGATGAGGAACAGCACAGCCTAGCTGGATGGGCCAAACACTGCATCAAAAGAGGTAATCTAAGTTGGATTGTTGATCCCAGTCTGAGGGGACAAGTCTCAGCTAAATGCCTAAAGAATTTTGGGCAAATTGCATATGAATGCCTCCATAGTTCTTCAAAGGATCGACCAACGATGACTGTGATTCTGGGTAGACTTGAGTTGGTGCTAACATGGACAATGCAGAGTGTGGAGAGGGCTAGTAATAGGAAATACCTTGGATGGTCACTATTCTTAACCAAAGCTCCATGTAAGTTTGATTATTTTTTGTTCTCAGCTTTATGTCGCTTGTATTTAAGTCCATATGTGTTAAGCAGGGAGTGTGATATCTGATAGAAAGACAGGCAGCCATGATAGCGGTGGTATTGCAACTGCTTCTCAGCAGGTGGTGTCGCCTAGTGGGGACGCAACGCCACTGATCTTCAAGGAGTTCACATATTCTGACTTACAGAAAGCCACACGTAACTTTCAGCGCGATTGCTTTCTTGGAGAGGGTGGTTTTGGGAAGGTTTTCAAAGGGTGGTTGGACAGGGTAACATACACCCCACAGAAGGCTGGCAATGGGCTTCCTGTTGCTATTAAGAAATTAAATCCTGAAACTATACAAGGATTCGAAGTGTGGCAGGTTTGCTTGTTTCTCTGTCTGTCACTTTTGTTATTTTCAGTCTTGCATTGACATATGTTGCAAAAGGCATGCATGAATTATTGAACATCTTCTAATTATACTTGGGTTATTCACTTGTATGTTCTTTATTACAGGGTATAAATTCTTATTATGGTCATTTTTCAGTAAATGAAATAGATTTCTTTGTATATGATGACGTATATATTTGACCGTTAAAGATGAGGACTTTGAATACAACTATGATGACTTTGGGAAAAATTAAGCTTGTGAATTCTTATGTGTTTTTTTATTTATTTATTTATTTATTTTTATTTTTTTTTGTGACAGACAGAAGTGACTCTCTTGGGAAGGCTTAAACACCCAAATGTTGTTAAACTCTTAGGATATTGCCAGGAAAATATGGAGCTGCTTCTTGTTTACGAATTCATGCAAGGGGGAAGCTTAGAGGATCGTCTTTTCAGAAGTAACTACTTATATACATCAACAAATACGAAAAATGTTGTATCTTTTAGATTTATAAATGTTTAATATATATATTTATTTCTAAGTTTAATTATGCAGAAGCTGTAGATGCACTACCATGGTCTACGATGATTAAAATAGCCATTGGCGCAGCTCAAGGCATGGCTTTCTTGCATTCAGTAAATGTTATTTACAGGGATATGAAAGCCTCAAATATATTGTTAGATGAGGTAAGCAAAAAAACTATATAACTTTACTTTAAACATGTATTTTCAGGTTCAATGATTTTGATGTTTTAGGTTCAATCATTTTATTATAAATTTTATACATTGTATTTTCAGGATTATAATGCAAAGGTGTCAGATTTTGGGTTAGCAAAGGTAGGTCCATCCGATGGAATGACTCATGTGTCAACCCGTGTAGTGGGCACCAACGGTTATGCAGCTCCTGAGTATGTGGCTACTGGTTAGTTCTCTTTTTTTTGGATTAAACTAATTGCATTCCTTCACATTCTATAGCCCTTTGAATGTAATTAGAGGGTTTTCACTAAAACTTATGAAATAGCCCTTTGATCATAAGATAGTAACAAAGTTTCATAATTGTTTCACTTTGATCACTTTCATATCATTCCACTATTGTGAAGTTTTCAATGATCGGTTAAACTAAACTGATCACAAGGAACTGAGTATATGTAGTTACTTTTTCACACAATTTAAACAGTTACTAAGAATTTATAAAAAAAAAAAAAAAAAGGAATGGTGTGAAACTTGAGTGATCTACATGGCACATAGTAATGAAACTTGGTTATTTTTTAGACACATTTTTCCTTAGATTAAGAATTAGATAAGTTTTTCGGAAATGGTTACTATGATACACAAAGCTTAAATCTTTATGAAATAGTAACAGATACTCTTCTTCTTCGGTTTTAATTTTTACATGGTTTATAAATTATAACGGTGGCGTTGCTTTGCAATTACAGGCCATTTTTATGTCAAGAGTGATGTTTATGGTTTTGGAGTGGTAATGCTTGAGATTATAACAGGGTTACGAGCTCTTGACCCCAGACGACAAGGCGCAAAAGTTAACTTGGTGGAATGGGCTAGGCCTTTCTTGACAGATAAGAAAATACACAAAATTATGGATCCTCAATTGGGAAAAAATTACCCTGCAAAAGCCGCTCGTAAAGCTGCTGAGCTCATCGTAAGTTGCCTTAAACAAGAGCCCAAGAGCCGGCCTTCAATGGAGGAAATAGTGTCGTGTTTGCAAGATATTAATGCTATCAAAATGAAACCAAGAAAGTAAAAAGGCTAACCCTATCTGTCATTGAACTTACAAGTAGTGGTGCACAAAAAACCCGAACCCGGCCCCCGAAAAAAAAACCCGGAACCGGGTATTATAAAACCCGGGTTTTTTATACCCGAACCCGACCCTACCCGTAGGGTAGGGACCGGGTATGCATATTTGATCTAAAACCCGAACCCGGAACCGGTTTTTTTATACCCGGTTTATACCCGAAACCCGGTTTTATAAATACCCGAACCCGAACCCGGAACCGGGTTTTATAAATACCCGGAACCGGTTTTTAAAAAAACCCGATTTTGATGTAATCTTGTTTAATTATGTATGCATTAAGACTTCTAGTTCTTATGATTTAACAAAGTTATGTATGCACTTTGATGTAATCTTGTTTAATTATTAGGTTTCTAATGATATTTGCCACCGCTACTTAATTATTTAGTATATTTCATTACAAGTGGAAACAAATATGCCATATGTTGGCCCTTCTATTTTCTTTGTTTGTTTAATATCATTATTAGTTTTTGTATTTAATAAATTGTGCATCTGTTTATAAAGTTCAAGAATAACCACATGAAGAAATATAAATTGTGCCTCTGTTTATAAATTGTGCCTCTGTTTATCAATAGATTTGATGTCTATGTGTGAGAGTTATGTTTGATACATTTTATAAGCATAGTTCCGGTCGGGTTTTTTTAATACCCGGTGCGGGTTTTTTCCCAACCCGATGCATACCCGAACCCTACCCGATGAATACCCGAACCCGGAAATAGGGTATTATAATACCCGGGTTTTATAAAACCCGACCCGAACCCTACCCGAACCCGGGTATATAGGGTATACATTTTTGGTAGAAAACCCGGACCCGGACCCGACCCGGTTTTTAAAAAAACCCGATTTTGTAAAACCCGATCCTACCCGAACCCGATCCTACCCGAAACCCGGTTTTTAAAAAAACCCGATTTGTGCACCACTACTTACAAGTAATTGCCATCATCAAGACCACCAGTTTTGAAACAAGAATGAAATAGGTATAGGAGTATATAGAGGATGGAATCCCTCCTTTTCTTTCTCTCCATTTCTTTCCAATTTAAAAGGACGTATTTTAGCTTAAAAACTGATTCCTTTCTTTTCTCTTATCTTCCTTGGTCTCCATAAAAAAAAAAAAAGCTCTGGAATACAACTTTTCCTTACTTCCTTCCAAATCCTTTCTCTTCTCTCTATAAATGAAACTCGGGAACACAGTGTAAGTTCATGTTTGTTCCTAAAGCTATTCATTGAGAAATTGCAATTCATATACCATGTATCTATTAAGTACATAATTTCTTTATGTTCATAAAGAGTTCAAACTTACGTAGAGCTTTGGATAGAATAATCTTATTTAATGTTATTTCTAGCTTCTACTTAACTATGACAAATGTGTGTTTCAATAGCCATCAATGTCTATACTTTATGCATAAACTCCATTCAATTAGTTTGTTCATCTTGAATTGTGAAATCATCACTTAACAAGGTTAACACATATCTTAACTACGACATTGTTGCTATTACGATACATTAATTGGGCCTTTATTTGTGCAAACATGTCCTTATAATAGATGAACTAACTATGTTTGTAGGAAGCTCAAACAATACTAGACATGACATACTATTTATAGGAACCATCGAGAATTGATAAGTAATGGTGAATGACCGGAAATTGTCCAAATATGGAAATCTCAATCAACAATATCTAAAATATATATATTTTTTTTGAAAATCAACTTTCATTCAACCACAAAACCAGCAAGCTATTTCCAAGGAGGAAACAGCAAGCCGAAAACCAACCAACAAACACACTACATTACATCAAGTTACATAAGTTTCCATAAGTTCAATTAATCAAGTTAGCTTCAAATACATCCATATTTACTATTTATAGTAAATCAAACCTAAAATATCAAAGGTTACCAAAAATAGAACCTTTAGTTGAAAAATCGACAAAAGTGTTAACGTATGTAACACAATTAAACAATTAACAACTTTAGAGCCTAATTAATTAAAATTTATATTGAATTAACTAATGAAAATAAAAATTGTAATAATATCATTTTTTTGAAAATTACTATTATTTGTATTAATATCCTTTTTATTTTGACAAAAATCTCATTATTATTTTCAAAACCTATTTTAATTGAATTTTTATATTAAAATTAATAATCAAAGACTATCCTAATCCTAAATTAGCTAATCAAAACCAGTCCCACCTATAATTTTTAGGCAAAATAGATTTTAATAATCTCACAATTAGGTGATTGACCAATAATAATCTCACCTTCAAATATCGCCACTAGTAGTCTCCCCTTTTAGAAAAACAATTCTCACTGGACCTACATTAAAATAACTTAACGGAGTTAAGTTTTTTTACGAATTTCAAACCGGTGTATTGAGGCTTTTGATCAGAACGAGGATACGAGTCGATTGATGTAAAACTTACCTCAAACGGTACTTCAAACGACAAAAACAGTGCTTCAATTTGTGTTTTTAACTTCCAATTAACAAAAATCAAGTCGTTTGGAACACTGTTTCGATGTAAGTTTTACATCAATCGACTCGTATCCTCGTTCTGATCAAAAGCCATAAAACATCAAGTTGAAATTCGGGAAAAAAAACTTGACGGAGTTAAGTTTTTTTAACTGATGTCCAATGAGATTTTTTTAAAAGTGGGACTATGAGTGGTGATATTTGAAGGTGAAATTATTATTGGCCAACCACCTAAAGGTGGGATTATTAAAATCCAATTTCCTAAAATTTTTATAACAGTTTCAGCCATTATTATTAGTTTTGTGATAAAACTTAATTAAAAAGCCACTAGAGTTGTAAACAAACACAATCCTTCATCCTGGTCACAACACAACACCTCCACCTCATTAAACCCCTAATACAAACCAACCTCCCCAATCCCCATCCTCATCCCCCACAAACCCACAAAATTCCCTGCTCTCCTAACCCTCTCTCGTTACGATATCATTCGTTAAAACACGTAAAACATGCAAACCAAAAACAATTTTCATACAGATTAAAAATCTGATTTTGTGTGAGTCATAACTTGATCATATGAGACTAAGTTAAGTTGGTTATTGAGTCCAAGATGTTTAACTAAGAGTCCAGATTTCATATATCAAGTTTCATTCATAATTTTTCAATAAGTCTAAGTTAATGTTTTTGAATGTACAAAACGTGTATTAAAACTAATTTTGAAACAGAAACTTTGGGTAGCCGTACGAGAGTCATAACTCACTCAATATAAGTCTAGACGACCTAAAATTTATATAGGACATTTTCCTAGGAGTCCTTGAAATTTAGCAACTCGTTTTGCGTTTTTTGAATTGTTAATGATTTTTGGCGTAAATTGTTGCGGGAAAAACACTTCTACTATCTTTCAATGTTGTACGATTTTTCATAATTTTTCTACAAACTTTTACAACAAAATAAAAATATTTTTGAGTCTCAGAAATAGGCCTCGAAATGAACCGAACGAACATGAACAAAGGCATGTTCATGTTCATTCATTTAACTTTAACCGAACACGATACGGACATATAATCGAACACATTTTTTGTTCATGTACGTTTATTAAGAAAATGGGTATGCCTGTTTTTGTTTATGTCCGTTCATTTAAAACCAAAATGAATAGTTCACGAACGCAAATGGACATAAACAAACAAACTTAAACGAACATAATTTAACAAACAATAAATAACACAAATGAACATAATTTAAGAAACATAAATGAACATAAGCTACTAAACGAACATAAAGTAAAATTTTATATAAATTAGTGATTAGTTATGATAAATCCTATTGGAAAACCATTTTTTATCATTAGAAAGCTCAATTAACAATTAGTTATATTAATATAAGTAGTTAGAAAGTTCCTTTTTATGTTTAATATTTATATAAATATAACTACTTATGTATTTAAATTGAAACGAACATAAACGAAAGAACATAAATAAATGTAAATAAACGACCATTAATGAGCACAAATGAACGAACATAAACAGACGTTTGCGAACATAAATGAATGAACAAAACATGTGTTCGTGCTCGTTCATTTAGTTAAATGAACAAAAAATTATGTTCATGTTTGTTAGTTTAATAAATAAACGAACTTCCCGCTGAACAAGTTCATGAACGTTCGGTTCGTTTACAGGACTACTCAGAAACCTATAGAAACATGTCGTAAAAGTTTATTAGTTTAATTCGTTTGTTTAGTATTTTAATAAAATCAGTGAAAACACCTCGGAATCTGACTTGAAACTCGAAGCACAAACGTACATGTCGTCAAAACCGCATCGCGATTTCATTTTGCTTTTGAATAAAGTGAAGTTGCTTACCCTTTTTCGTTAATTTAAGGATATAATATGATGATTTTTAAAATTCTGAATATATCATTGCAACATACTTAATTTTAAGGAAAATTACAAAAATAACCACTGACCAAAACTATTTTCAAATTTGGCAACCTCACGCGTCCTTGAAGCGGCGCATCAAGTATGGGATGCGTCTATATGTGTAACACCTCGAAAATTCACGTCCTATAATGTGTAGACACGTGTCAAATGTTTAAACGTGTGAAAGAAATATTATAGAAGGACTAAAGTTGACAAACATGGAAAGTATGTGAATATACGTATTCTAAGTGTCAACTGTGAATAAATATAATGTACATTAACCCTACATGATGCTCATACCTTCAAACGAATAAATCATGGATCATACGAAGCTAAAAGTGAGAGATTTCAAACTACAAGGACTAAATGTGTCAACATGTTCAATTTATACCTCTGAGTGACCTTTTGACAAACCCGAAGCTTTGTAAATATTAATTACGCTCACTAGAATGCACGATATAAATTTTGTAAAGTTTCGTTGTCGTATGAGAAAGTTGTGATCAAATTCGTGTGCGAAGTGTTAAAGCGTAAACGTTGAAAGTTAGGACTTTTCGGGTAACAATCAAGTTAACCGGGGACTTAGCAAAGTGGGTATATGTTTTAAAGCCTTTATAGATCAATTATGAGGGTTTACCATGCAAGAAACAAGTGCCTAATCGGGTTTTGAAGAGCCAAGGACCAAATAGCAAAGAAATCAAAATGCTAAGTTTGGCATGCCGTCGCGCCACGCGAGGGTCCCTCGCGCCACGCGAGGGACTCCCAGTTCCTGAAATCGTGGCTGTTGTCTGTCATGGGCTTTGTGCGCGACCTTTACCCGATTTTTCACATCTCTTGACCCCTAAAACAACCCCTAAACACTAGGGACACATGTGGGAATGTTGTGGGCAGTAGTAGACTTGTTTGTCAATCAATTATGGTGATTGAAACCACTATAAAAGGCCCTTCAAGTTCACCACACTTCCTCACACCATTCTCTGCATTCTGATCGATTCTGGAGCTCAAGCTTGCTTCCAAGTGATCATATCTCGTGCATAGGACTCTTGTAAGTCTGCTAGTCCTTCTTTAATTGAGTTTAGCTTGTTTAATTAGCTAAAAGTCAAACCGTCGTAATTACGGTTTGACTTCGAGATTAGTCAACAATGGCTCAGTCATATCTCGAATTAAAAGTAGTTATAAGTTGGTATTTATGTGGGTAATAAAACCTCAAAAGGGTTCCCCCTGATTACCACTCTAACCAGGTCAAAAGTCGGGTCAAACGTGTACTTAAAAAGTCAACAGAAAGTTTAAAATGTGATTTATGCATGATTAGCAATGTAGAACACTTATAACCTGTTTGATCATTAATATAACTTGGTAATTAGTGTAAGGACATGTCTAGACATGTTCAACCCGACAATTTCCTGTTTAGACCCGGTTCGGAACCGAAAGTCACATAGTTTGACTTTCACTTTGACTTTCAGTTCTGACCCGTTTAGGCATGTTTTAGAAATGCCTCAGAGCTTTAATTGGATTAGGTTACATGTTAGAACAACCCTCTGTGATTATACACCTTGGCTCATTAGTTATCCAATTAATATGCATGTTTCCGTTAATTGCTCATATGTTGACCGTTATGCCCTTATTACCTTAAAACGTGATTTATGAAAATGTAAAAGTGTAGAAACCTTAAATACTGATATATAAACTTGTATGCAAAGTTTGACATCAGTTTTACTTGTAGATTAAGAGTTATGCTCAATATCGCAAATTTAAAGCTTTATGTTAATTAAACGGCGTAATTAGCGTATAGCCTAGTTAAGCCTACTTTTTGATATCAAATCTTTTACCCACTGATCTAATATATTAATTTGGGATTTTTAAAGATTTTTAATTAATTTTAGGCTGAGCATAACTAGTAGTCGTAGGCTTAATCCGGTAATTGTCGGTTTTGCCCTTACGGGCCATAAAATGAGTTTTACATATCTAAACGACTCCAAACCTTTTGCTACTGATCACATATGGTAAATAAATTATAGCAAGCCTTCTGGAAATATAAAAATATCATATTTAAGTATCGAACCCGGAAATGCCCTTTAATCGCCTTATTAAGCGTTATTAGCGCAAAGTATGTATTAAAATTATATTGGACATACCCGGGTTGATACCTACTGATATATGAGGCAAATTATAATATTTTAACAGTAAGCAAAGGTTGATAAACTCAGACTTCAGTTTTGAGCTTTTCGGCTTATGTGAAATTACCAAAATACCCATTCGGGGCATAGTTTGGTTAAAAATGATAAATTTCACATACATGCTTTAACCTACTGATATAACTTAGTAAATTGAGTATATTTGCTGATTACATCAGACCTGTAACTCAGATTGTTACTTAAACTCTTTTATAAACTTTTAAATGACCAAACTACCCCTACGGGGCCTAGTTTGTGTTTAAACACGTTTCGGGCATAATGAAAGACATCTTACTGATGTCACAACATATTTGAGGCATAATTAACTTAGGAAACCTGTATATAGCTCTCATGATTACCCGTCACGCTTATTTCGCGTACGGTTCGGTTTATGTTACAAGTTTACATAAATTAGCCGAAACGGGTCAAACCTTAACGGTTTTATCTCAAAATCCAGAATGTGAATAATAAACCCATATTAAACAAGTCTTCAAACTTGTCGGGTCTAAATCACATTCTATCCGGTCTTCGCTTAATCGTGCGTACGTACCGTATCTTTGAAACTAGCTGGTCTAAGCTTAAGCTTAATTAAAGACCCGTTAGGATTCTAATAGGTTATTATAAAACCTTCGTTCCAGATTAGGAGGACCAGTAAAAGCTACGTGCATTTTTCTTATTGTGATTAATACTTGCTCAGGTAAATACTTTTAACTTATTTTCCCTATACGGGCTTGGGTTACGGTATATAGCATACCGCTTGATCGGGCATCAAATCTCCACCGTTAAAGTGGGTAGTTGAATAATTTGATCGGCTCGTTTAAACAGTCTTGTTTACTTTACAGCCTTTGGGGGGTTAATGACCATGTCCCGGATATCCTTGGCATCATCTTACGAGATGGCCACGACCTGAGCACGGGGTGTAGGCGTACACCAGTCAGTGTATAACTCAATAATGTGGTGTGTCCATTGATCTTTAACCCGGACTAGATCCGGGCTACTGAACGCATAAGTAACATGTAATTCGTTCACAAGATTATAATGTTAAATAATTCTCCCAAGTTAAATAAAAATGTTTATGCCATGTGCATCCAAATCAATTTTCAATCATTTTACAAAATGAGTCAGTTGAATGTATTTACCAGTGTAAACTGACGTATTTTCCCCAAAAAGATTAAATGCAGGTACTAAGCGAAATTGGCTGGGATTTCTCCTTAGCATCATTAGAAGTCTCGCAAGCTTAAGATGCCTGAAGTCTGTTGAACCATTAATGTTATTTTATTCGATCCTACTGTGGATAAACATCCGGATATTGTGACTTTGATTACAATAAATAAATTCGGTTGTATCATATTTTTAAATTGCTTCCGCTGTGCATATTAATATTGTATTGTTTGACTATTACGTTGCCAACCATAACGTCACGATACTCCCCCACCGGGCCCACCGGTGACACGTGGAAATCGGGGTGTGACAGGTTGGTATCAGAGCCAACACTGAGCGAATTAAACACTAGCCTTTTGTGTTTAATCTCAGTTACACAAATGCACAATTCTAAACTTTCGAGTCTAGACATATAACATAGGACAAATTCCACCTTGTTTGTGTTGTCCTTTATTTTGCATATATTTTTGTATTGTTATCTTATATTGTATTGACAGGACAAAATGCCTCCAAGATTTTTCCGAAGGAGAGGAAGAGGCAAGGGGCTAGTCACCGCCCCCAACGACAATGAAGCTGGACCATCGCACGCGCGAGCTCCGTCTACCACGGAGAGTGACGATCCACGCCAAAACAGAAGAAACCTGTTTGAACCAGCAAGAAGATCGGTATCACACAGCTCTACACCGCCGGTCCAAAATCCGTATGGACCGCAACCGGACTACGAGCCGAACAACCCTCAGCCTTCCTTCATACCATTACAACGATCTCTGTCTCATCATTCGTACGGAGATCCAACACCAGTGTTCAGGGGTCGGTTTGATCCGACCAACTATATCCAAGAACCCGTGGGTTTTAACCCACTAGGTCCAGATGACCATTTCTCGGGAGATAACGCAGATGACATGGACGAGGATACGGACCCCGTCGAACCTGCCAGTGGTTCTCCGAACCACCCCATCGAGATCTCTGATGGATCTTCATTCCATGGATCACCCTATGTTGGTCCGGATAGCTTCCAAGCCATGTTCACTCGGCACGAGTGGTACTACACACCTCCTCACCATTCGTCGCCTCATGAGCAGCAGCAGCCGCAGCAGCAGCAGCATCATCAAGATTCCTCTGAGGATCACCGATTTGTGGCAGTTACGCCACCGCCTCCACCACCACCAGTTAATCAGGTACCTCTGCCACCACCAAGGCGTAGGAGGTCAGGTGCGCGTATGTCATCACGTGCGGGAGACTTTCATTTCAGCTCCCCACGTCAGTCAAGTGCCAGCCACTACCCGCCACATCAGGAGGACCCACAAATGGGTGGACCTTCCAACCCCGCGATGCCACAGCCGCCGCCAATGGGTTTTGACAACCCAATCCCAGCTTATACGGGTTCCATGGCATACAACCCGTTCGAACCGCCAGTCCACAACAACTATGGGTATGCAGAGGCCGACCCTTACATGGTGGCAGCCAACTACAATGCCCTGCACCCAGAAGGACCATACGGAGCTCCATGGGGAGTTGGGTACCCAACACAAGGGTACCAGATACCACCTAGGCCTATCATACGAACTCAATCGCAGCCGCCTAGGTTCTCCCCGCCTGAGCGTGAAGAACTCTTTCAGAGGCTGGATCAGGTTGAACGGGAAGTGCACAGGGACCGTAGGGAGAGGCAGACGTTCTTCCAAGGATTAGCAAGTTTGATCAAAGGGAAGAGTAAGAAGGATCATTGAATCCTTCCACTGTTGTTTTTCCTTGTATCCAATAAGCCCCTGCGTGGGCCTGTATTTGTTTTAGCCCCTGCGTGGGTATGTATGCGTGTTTATCTTGACCCCTGCGAGGGTCTATTTTCCGTTAACCCCTGTGTGGGTATGATGTTTGCTTAAAGTCCCTGCGTGGACTATTATGTTTGTTTAAAGTCCCTGCGTGGACAAGTGTGTTGATTGACCCCTGCGTGGGTAATTGTTTGTCGAAAAGACCCGTTCAGGGCAGTATGTAATATTTTGAATAAATTAATGGAATGTTTGTTTTATAAATTTCATGTTTGCCATTTTGAGCATAAATAAATTATAAATGAAATAAATAAGTTAAAATCATTCCTTTTAAATTAATCTGCCTATGTAATCATAAATTAAGAATCTTAAAGTGTGAAACCTAGCCTTTTGGACATTATAAAACCGGGCCAAGATGGTAAGACCTGTTTAAAAGATTCGTATCCCTGTTAACATCTGAAAATATGTTAACACTCCTGGCAGAAGTGATTTATTTAAAAAATCACATACGTCATTTTTTATAAAGGAATTCTTTAGAAGATTCCTAACCTAGTTTAATGATCTCTGAATCCTGGGTTTACATCATCAATTAAGATGATCACATTTTTACCATACGTGGTAACATGGTGCCTACGGGCCCTGCTCATTTCCATATGAGCCAAAAGACAGTGGTAGCTATGACTCCCTGTCAGATAAAGGTAATGAACTAGGTTCAAACCTCAATTGCTTTGATTCTCTGAAATCCTAGCATATAATTTATAATTGTCCTTGTGACTAGGCCTATTGTGCCAGTATACCTTAATGCTTTGATTCTCTGAAATCATAGATTAAATTAAAAATGTCCACGTGACTAGGCCTATTGTGCCACAAATAAAACTGTTATTGTTTTATAATTAGGATAAATTATTATAGAAATCCTAAATAAATATGATTTATAAATTAACCAAATATGGTCTCTGTACCATGGTTAATGAATTGCCATAAAAGACAATTCCATAAACTCCCAAATAAACTATTGTCCTTGTTTTCTGCAACAGTTCAATTTTAAATGGCTAACTCAGACGAGGTTAATAGCCATCTAGTGGAGGTTAATAATGAAGCCCGAGTTAATCTAACGGGTGCTGAATTAAAAGCGATCATAGACGGCGCTGTTACACAGGCTTTGGAAAGGCAGTATGAAGAGTACAGTGGGACTCGTAGTAGGACCCAATCTACACAGCCTTCAAAGCCACCGCCCAAGAAGGACGACCCGAAGAAAGATAATGATCGACGCTCCTCGAACCACAGTGCTCCATCTCAGCAGGTTATACGTAATCAAGGGCCCCGTGACAAGGGTTGCACGTATAAATATTTTGTTTCTTGCAAGCCCCGGGATTTCACTGGGGAGAAGGGAGCCATTGACTGTATGACATGGCTGGATGAGATGGATACGGTTGTAGACATCAGCGGATGTGCTGAGAGAGACGTGGTCAAGTTTGTGTCGCAGTCTTTTAAGGGAGAAGCGTTAGCATGGTGGAGATCTCTGATAGAGGCCACCGGAAAAATCCCATTGTACAATATGTCGTGGGATCAATTTGTTGCCCTTATCAGGGAAAATTACTGCCCTCAGCATGAGGTGGAGAAGATAGAATCTGACTTCCTATCCTTGGTGATGACAAACCTCGACTGTCAAGCTTACCTAACGAGCTTCAACACTATGTCTCGGTTGGTTCCATATTTAGTAACCCCGGAACCAAAGCGAATAGCTCGTTTTATCGGTGGTTTAGCCCCTGAAATCAAGGCAAGCGTGAAAGCTTCTCGGCCAGCTACTTTTAGATCAGTGGCTGACATTTCCTTATCCCTCACTCTGGATGCGGTCAGGCAGAGATCGCTGAGGAATAAGGAGGCTGAGAAGAGGAAGCGTGAAGATGATGGTTCACGAAAGTCGAGCAAGAAGCAACGTGGGAACGGTGATAGCAAGAAGGGGTCTGAGTCAAGAAGAGATGGGCACCGGTCTGGTGAGAAGCCCAAGTGCAATATTTGCAAGAAACAGCACTTTGGAAAGTGCAGACTCGGATCGAACTCGAATAATGAGTCAAAATCTTTTGCTTGTGGTTTGTGCAAGTCCAAGGAACACAAAACCTTGGATTGCAAGAAGATAAAAGACGCAACGTGCTACCGTTGCAATGAAAAGGGGCACATTAAGACCAACTGCCCGAAATACAACAAGAAGCCTGAAGAGGCTAAGAAGACTAATGCTAGAGTCTTCAGGATGGACGCCAAAGAAGCAGTGCTAGACGACAACGTTATTACAGGTACTTTCCTTGTAAATGACGTCTTTGCTAGAGTACTTTTCGATTCAGGCGCTGATAAGTCGTTTGTAGACAATAAGTTTTGTGAATTATTGAAATTACCTGTCAAAACCTTAAAAGTGAACTATGAGGTGGAGTTAGCAGATGGCTCTCTAGAAACCGTCTCTACTGTGTTAGATGGATGTGTTATATCCATTAAGAACCATTCTTTTCCTTTGTCTCTACTTCCCTTTAAGTTGGCCGGTTTTGACATAGTTCTGGGTATGGACTGGTTATCTCATAACCAGGCCCAAATTGTCTGTAACAAGAAACAAGTGGTAATAAAGACTCCGTCTGGTGAACCACTTACCATTCGGGGAGATACCCAGTATGGGCTGCCCGAGCAGGTGACTATGCTCAAGGCTTCCAAGTGTTTGAAGAAGGGGTGTGTCATCTACATGGCGCAAGTGATTATTGATGAGCCTAAACCAAAGATAGAAGACATCCCTGTCATTTCAGAATACCCAGAAGTGTTTCCTGAAGATCTACCTGGTTTACCACCAGATAGACAAGTGGAATTCAGGATTGATATCATCCCCGGAGCAGCACCTGTTGCTAGAGCACCATACAGATTGGCACCCACAGAAATGAAGGAGTTGAGAACGCAGCTAGATGAATTGCTGGCTAAAGGTTTCATTCGACCTAGTTCATCTCCTTGGGGAGCGCCAATCCTGTTTGTCAAGAAGAAGGATGGGTCGATGCGTCTGTGCATCGACTATCGCGAACTTAATAAGGTCACGATCAAGAATAGGTATCCTTTGCCCAGGATCGACGATTTGTTCGATCAGCTTCAAGGGGCAAGTTATTTCTCGAAGATTGATTTGAGGTCAGGCTACCATCAGTTGAAGGTTAAAGATGAAGACGTTCACAAGACTGCATTTAGGACTCGTTACGGTCACTACGAGTTCCTAGTGATGCCTTTTGGGCTCACTAATGCACCGGCCGCGTTCATGGATCTCATGAATCGCGTCTGCAAACCTTACTTGGATAAATTCGTCATCGTTTTCATCGACGACATTCTTATCTATTCGAAGAATCAAGCTGACCATGAGAAACACCTTCGTTGTATTCTCAAACTTCTACATCAGGAGAAGCTCTATGCCAAATTCTCTAAGTGTGAATTTTGGCTTCGAGAAGTCCAATTCCTTGGACACGTGGTTAGTGAGCGTGGTATCCAGGTGGATCCCGCTAAGGTTGAAGCCGTAATGAACTGGCAAGAGCCGAAGACGCCTACAGAGATTCGTAGCTTCCTGGGATTGGCAGGATATTACAGGCGTTTCATCGAAAATTTTTCAAGGATTAATGCACCCCTAACCTCCTTAACTAAGAAGAAGGTTAAGTTTGTTTGGGGCCCTAAGCAGCAAGAATCCTTCGATATCTTGAAGCAAAAGTTGAGCAACGCCCCAGTACTGACATTACCAGATGGAATAGAAGAATTTGTAGTTTATTGTGATGCTTCTCACACTGGCATGGGGTGTGTGCTTATGCAGAAAGGCAAGGTTATTGCCTACGCTTCACGACAATTGAAAGTGTATGAAAAGAATTACACCACCCACGACTTGGAGTTGGGTGCCGTTGTATTCGCACTAAAACTGTGGAGACATTATCTATATGGAATCAAATGTGTGATCTATTCTGATCACAAGAGCCTCCAGCACCTGTTTAACCAGAAAGAGTTAAACATGAGGCAACGCCGTTGGATGGAGACTTTGAATGATTATGATTGTGAAATCAAGTACCATCCTGGCAAGGCGAATGTAGTCGCCGATGCCTTGAGTCGAAAGGAGAGGGTGAAACCCATCCGAATCAATGCCAAGCGCATGGAAATAAAGAATAATTTGATTGAAAGGTTGTTAGCTGCACAGAAGGAAGCTGTGTTGGAAGCTAACTATCCTAATGAAAAGCTAGGAGTAACTGAGGAGCAGTTAACTCTTAGCAAGGACGGAATTCTACGATTAAATGGACGAATATGGGTTCCAATTTATGGAGGTCTTCGAGATGTCATCCTCCAGGAAGCCCATAGTTCCAAATACTCCGTTCATCCTGGAGCTGATAAGATGTACCAGGATCTAAAGGCAAATTATTGGTGGATAGGCTTGAAAAAGTCTGTAGCCACCCATGTAGCTAAATGCTTGACATGTGCGCAAGTCAAAGCCGAGCATCAAAAACCGTCAGGTTTGCTACAACAGCCTGAACTTCCTACGTGGAAGTGGGAAATGGTAACTATGGATTTTATTACCAAGTTACCCAAGACAAGGAAAGGAAATGATACGATATGGGTTATAGTTGACAGACTGACTAAGTCAGCGCACTTCTTACCCATCAAGGAGACTTATAGCTCCGACATGTTAGCCCAGTTATACGTTGATAAGATTGTAGCCTTACATGGCATACCTGTGGCTATTATCTCTGATAGAGATACTAGGTACACGTCTCATTTTTGGAAGAGTTTCCAACAATCTTTGGGCACACGTTTGAATTTTAGTACGGCTTACCATCCTCAGACTGACGGTCAGAGTGAGCGCACTATTCAAACGTTGGAAGACATGCTACGTGCGTGTGCGATCGATTTGGGAGGTAGTTGGGATAAGAACCTACCATTAATCGAATTCTCCTACAACAATAGCTACCATACCAGCATTAAGGCTGCGCCTTTTGAGGCATTATACGGTAGAAAGTGTAGATCGCCTATTTGTTGGGCGGAAGTTGGAGATGTCCAATTATCAGGACCAGAGATCGTGTTCGAAACGACGGACAAGATTGTCCAGATTCGAGACCGTCTTAAAGCTGCCCGGGATAGGCAGAAAAGTTACGCTGATCCTAAGCGTAAGGATTTTCACTTCGAAGTAGGTGACAAAGTCCTACTTAAGGTGTCACCCTGGAAGGGAGTGATGCGGTTTGGTAAGAAAGGCAAGCTAAGCCCAAGATACATAGGACCTTTCGAAGTTATCGAACGTGTCGGGTCAGTTGCCTATAAGTTAAACTTACCGGAAGAGCTCAGTGGAATTCACAATGTGTTCCACATCTGCAATCTGAAGAAGTGCTTCGCTGACGAATCACTGGTTATACCACATACAGATGTGCATATAGATGAGAGCTTGAAGTTTGTGGAAAAACCTTTGTCGATTGAAGATCGACAGGTAAAGAAGCTTCGAAGGAAGCATGTACCTATTGTAAAGGTCAAATGGGATGCCCGTAGAGGTCCCGAATACACGTGGGAGGTTGAATCCACGATGAAAGAAAAGTACCCTTACTTATTTCAGTAAATCTCGGGTCGAGATTTATTTTAAGGGGGTGAGGATGTAACACCTCGAAAATTCACGTCCTATAATGTGTAGACACATGTCAAATGTTTAAACGTGTGAAAGAAATATTATAGAAGGACTAAAGTTGACAAACATGGAAAGTATGTGAATATACGTATTCTAAGTGTCAACTGTGAATAAATATAATGTACATTAACCCTACATGATGCTCATACCTTCAAACGAATAAATCATGGATCATACGAAGCTAAAAGTGAGAGATTTCAAACTACAAGGACTAAATGTGTCAACATGTTCAATTTATACCTCTGAGTGACCTTTTGACAAACCCGAAGCTTTGTAAATATTAATTACGCTCACTAGAATGCACGATATAAATTTTGTAAAGTTTCGTTGTCGTATGAGAAAGTTGTGATCAAATTCGTGTGCGAAGTGTTAAAGCGTAAACGTTGAAAGTTAGGACTTTTCGGGTAACAATCAAGTTAACCGGGGACTTAGCAAAGTGGGTATATGTTTTAAAGCCTTTATAGATCAATTATGAGGGTTTACCATGCAAGAAACAAGTGCCTAATCGGGTTTTGAAGAGCCAAGGACCAAATAGCAAAGAAATCAAAATGCTAAGTTTGGCATGCCGTCGCGCCACGCGAGGGTCCCTCGCGCCACGCGAGGGACTCCCAGTTCCTGAAATCGTGGCTGTTGTCTGTCATGGGCTTTGTGCGCGACCTTTACCCGATTTTTCACATCTCTTGACCCCTAAAACAACCCCTAAACACTAGGGACACATGTGGGAATGTTGTGGGCAGTAGTAGACTTGTTTGTCAATCAATTGTGGTGATTGAAACCACTATAAAAGGCCCTTCAAGTTCACCACACTTCCTCACACCATTCTCTGCATTCTGATCGATTCTGGAGCTCAAGCTTGCTTCCAAGTGATCATATCTCGTGCATAGGACTCTTGTAAGTCTGCTAGTCCTTCTTTAATTGAGTTTAGCTTGTTTAATTAGCTAAAAGTCAAACCGTCGTAATTACGGTTTGACTTCGAGATTAGTCAACAATGGCTCAGTCATATCTCGAATTAAAAGTAGTTATAAGTTGGTATTTATGTGGGTAATAAAACCTCAAAAGGGTTCCCCCTGATTACCACTCTAACCAGGTCAAAAGTCGGGTCAAACGTGTACTTAAAAAGTCAACAGAAAGTTTAAAATGTGATTTATGCATGATTAGCAATGTAGAACACTTATAACCTGTTTGATCATTAATATAACTTGGTAATTAGTGTAAGGACATGTCTAGACATGTTCAACCCGACAATTTCCTGTTTAGACCCGGTTCGAAACCGAAAGTCACATAGTTTGACTTTCACTTTGACTTTCAGTTCTGACCCGTTTAGGCATGTTTTAGAAATGCCTCAGAGCTTTAATTGGATTAGGTTACATGTTAGAACAACCCTCTGTGATTATACACCTTGGTTCATTAGTTATCCAATTAATATGCATGTTTCCGTTAATTGCTCATATGTTGACCGTTATGCCCTTATTACCTTAAAACGTGATTTATGAAAATGTAAAAGTGTAGAAACCTTAAATACTGATATATAAACTTGTATGCAAAGTTTGACATCAGTTTTACTTGTAGATTAAGAGTTATGCTCAATATCGCAAATTTAAAGCTTTATGTTAATTAAACGGCGTAATTAGCGTATAGCCTAGTTAAGCCTACTTTTTGATATCAAATCTTTTACCCACTGATGTAATATATTAATTTGGGATTTTTAAAGATTTTTAATTAATTTTAGGCTGAGCATAACTAGTAGTCGTAGGCTTAATCCGGTAATTTTCGGTTTTGCCCTTACGGGCCATAAAATGAGTTTTACATATCTAAACGACTCCAAACCTTTTGCTACTGATCACATATGGTAAATAAATTATAGCAAGCCTTCTGGAAATATAAAAATATCATATTTAAGTATCGAACCCGGAAATGCCCTTTAATCGCCTTATTAAGCGTTATTAGCGCAAAGTATGTATTAAAATTATATTGGACATACCCGGGTTGATACCTACTGATATATGAGGCAAATTATAATATTTTAACAGTAAGCAAAGGTTGATAAACTCAGACTTCAGTTTTGAGCTTTTCGGCTTATGTGAAATTACCAAAATAACCCTTCGGGGCATAGTTTGGTTAAAAATGATAAATTTCACATACATGCTTTAACCTACTGATATAACTTAGTAAATTGAGTATATTTGCTGATTACATCAGACCTGTAACTCAGATTGTTACTTAAACTCTTTTATAAACTTTTAAATGACCAAACTACCCCTACGGGGCCTAGTTTGTGTTTAAAGACCCGTTAGGATTCTAATAGGTTATTAAAGACCCGTTAGGATTCTAATAGTTTGTGTTTAAAGACCCGTTAGGATTCTAATAGTTTGTGTTTTATAAACTTAATCGTGCGTACGTACCGTATCTTTGAAACTAGCCGGTCTAAGCTTAAGCTTAATTAAAGACCCGTTAGGATTCTAATAGGTTATTATAAAACCTTCGTTCCAGATTAGGAGGACCAGTAAAAGCTACGTGCATTTTGCTTATTGTGATTAATACTTGCTCAGGTAAATACTTTTAACTTATTTTCCCTATACGGGCTTGGGTTACGGTATATAGCATACCGCTTGATCGGGCATCAAATCTCCACCGTTAAAGTGGGTAGTTGAATAATTTGATCGGCTCGTTTAAACAGTCTTGTTTACTTTACAGCCTTTGGGGGGTTAATGACCATGTCCCGGATATCCTTGGCATCATCTTACGAGATGGCCACGACCTGAGCACGGGGTGTAGGCGTACACCAGTCAGTGTATAACTCAATAATGTGGTGTGTCCATTGATCTTTAACCCGGACTAGATCCGGGCTACTGAACGCATAAGTAACATGTAATTCGTTCACAAGATTATAATGTTGAATAATTCTCCCAAGTTAAATAAAAATGTTTATGCCATGTGCATCCAAATCAATTTTCAATCATTTTACAAAATGAGTCAGTTGAATGTATTTACCAGTGTAAACTGACGTATTTTCCCCAAAAAGATTAAATGCAGGTACTAAGCGAAATTGGCTGGGATTTCTCCTTAGCATCATTAGAAGTCTCGCAAGCTTAAGATGCCTGAAGTCTGTTGAACCATTAATGTTATTTTATTCGATCCTACTGTGGATAAACATCCGGATATTGTGACTTTGATTACAATAAATAAATTCGGTTGTATCATATTTTTAAATTGCTTCCGCTGTGCATATTAATATTGTGTTGTTTGACTATTACGTTGCCAACCATAACGTCACGATACTCCCCCACCGGGCCCACCGGTGACACGTGGAAATCGGGGTGTGACAATATGCAGATCTCTCAAACACCCAATAAAAAGGACATGTGTCGTTTCAAATGTTACAGGTGGGCCCAGACGCATCCCATGCGCCTCCAGACGCATCCCATGCACCTCCAGACGCATTTCATGTTTTCCAGACGCATCTCATGCCCCTTTTGAAAGTCATGGTGGCCGCGTGCCCATTTTTTATTGGATTTCACTCCAAAGACGCATCCCCTGCTTAAAAGACGCATCATGCGCATGAACGCGTGAGGTTGCCAAATTTGAAAATAGTTTTAGTCAATGGTTATTTTTGTAATTTACCTTTATTTTCATCTAAGATTCAATATTAGTTTTATTTGAATGTGTCAAATATAATATATTTTTTGTTCGTTGTAGTTATGAAACTGAACTCATACTGATCGAACAAAATGAGTGAAGATGCCTCTCTTAGTGTTTATGTTTTTCAATTGGGTTTTCCAATGGAGACTCAAGTTCAATTTCCACTGTGTCATATTGGGGTGGATATAGGCAATCAAGGATTTGGACTAGGCCTTATGTGAGGTTGTCAATTTAATTCCCGAGCACAACCGCATTTTCGTCCCACCGTGTCTTACACCAAAGAGTTCTGCTCTTGTGGTGGCACAGCGACTGTCAAGTGGCAGCCGGCGGTATGGTTTCCGGGGGAACGTCAAAAAAAGCCAAACTTTGAAGCCAGCGTGAGCCTGTTAAGACAACTTAGTCTTGCCAAAGAAGGGCAATACGGGACTCTCCAATTTGGAGAGTGTGGTAACCTTATACATGAAGTTCACCGTTTAAAAAAAAAAGAGTTAAATGTCATTTTAGTCTCTGTGGTTTGAACCATTTTGTCAGTTTAGTCCAAAGGTTTCATCTTTCACCTGTGGGTGCAAAAAGATTTCACTGTTGCCGTCCACTGGGTTAACTTCATTCATTTTTTATGTTAACGATAAGGGCAATTCGGTCATTTTATATGTAATTCTGTTAACTAGAAGGGCAATTCGGTCATATAAAATGACCGAATTGCCCTTCTCGTTAAAAGAAAAAATGGACGAAGTTAACCCAGTGGAGTAAAATGGCAACGGTGAAACCTTTTTTGACCTAAAGACGAAACCCTGAATAATCGACTCGTTTACCAAGCAGAGTCTCGCGAACTCTTCCTTCTTTGCCTTCAATTACATTTGAAAGCGACTTGTAAATTCTATTATGATCATCCCTCATTGGTTGTCCGCAGATTCCATTATCAAGAAGTGCATCCACGGCTTCTTGTAGCAATTTTTCCTGAGATATTATTAATTCTTCTGGTGTAGCTATACTTGTTGTTAATAGATCTGTAAGAGTATTATTCCGATAGATAATTCTTCTATAGATTTCATTAATATCCGAGGTCACTAGTTTATCCTCATCTATATGATAGATTGGTCTCAACTCAGGAGGAAGAACTGGTAATAGACACAAAACCATCCATTTTGGTTCTATATTTGTTCGAATAAAATGCTTAAACTTTTGGACTAAATTGATAAAATGACCTAAACCACATATGACATTTCTCAGAAAAAAAAAAAAAAAGGTTCCTTGTTTAGCTAATGAAGCGAACCACCAGCAGGCCACCGCAATATCACCATAGAAGCCGGCAAAAACTTGAAACGAATGAGATCATCAATCCGTCCGTGTGTTTCCTCTACGATCGAATCGTGCGACACAAAGCTATACAGTTGTCTTCCTCTTCTCTAGGTTCGCACATATATCCACCATCACACATGCTTTTGACTTTACCATATTATTTCTCTACAAATGCTTGTAACTTCAAATCATTCAAAGGGTTTTTAATTGAAAAATGGTAAACAGAGAGCTTTTGTTTCTTTGTTTTTGTGATGATTTTTATTTCATGACCAGAACTTAAATACATGAAAAAGAGAAGAGAAGCATAACAAACTCCCCATGCACACCTCCTGTTTCTACGTACATCTAAACAAAATAAGAGATAAAACCAATAAATAAATAAAAGAAGATAAGCATCGGTCATGAGATATTCGGTTCCAATATTCCCCCTCAAGTTGGAGCGTGTAGATCCTGCATGCCCAACTTGACGAGTAATCCGTGAAGGTGCTGCGCTCCCAATGGTTTAGTGAGAAGATCTGCAATTTGAAGCTTGGTGTCGATGTGAACAGGCCATATCTCTTTCGAGTCCGCCTGTTCACGCACGAAATAACAGTCCATCTCCACATGCTTTGTTCTTTCGTGGAATACCGGATTATTTGCAATATGCTTCGCTGCCTGATTATCACAAAATAGCACGGTACCTTCTGTGGCAGGTTCATCTAGTTCGGTAAGAAGTGACCGTATCCACAGGACTTCACTCACGGTTGTAGCCATTGCCCTATACTCCGCTTCAGCCGATGAGCGTGACACAACCGACTGTTTTTTAGATTTCCATGAAATCGGTGCACCTCCAAATAGGAGCAAGTATCCTGTTCGTGACCTTCTTGTGAGGGGACAACCGAGCCAATCTGAGTCACAATATGAAACAAGAGTTGTGCCACCCATTTTCGGTAGCAATATGCCTAGGCCTGGTGTTCCCTTTAGATAGCGAAGTACCCGTGTAGCTGCATCCATGTGATTTTTTCGTGGGTCAGCAACAAACTGGCTCAAAACGTTAACGGAATATGTGATATCGGGTCGGGTTGCTTGTAAATAAAGAAGTCGGCCAACTAATCGTCGATACTTGACCGCATCAACCTTTTCTTCCTCTTCACCTTTGTCAAGTTTAAGATTTTGCTCCATTGGAAACCCGCTAGGACGACAACCCATCATTCCACTATCTTCCAAGATGTCAAGCGTGTACTTCCTTTGGCTTAGAACAAGACCTTCTTTGGTTCGGGCAACCTCAATGCCTAAGAAGTACTTCAGGTTCCCTAGATCCTTTATGCTGAATTTCTCGTTGAGTTGAGACTTGGTATGTTGAATAACCTTCATGTCGTTACCAACCACGATCACATCATCTACATAAATTAATGCTGCCACAAATACCGAACCTTTCTTATAGACAAATAGTGAATAATCTGCCCTAGACTGAGTAAAACCCAAACCGAGTAACGCTTCGGTAAATTTGTGGTACCAGTTTCTTGAAGCTTATTTTAACCCGTATAGAGACTTTCGGAGCCGACAAACTCGCATTTCTGAATCACTTGAAAAACCTTGCGGAAGCTTCATATACACTTCTTCGTCAAGATCGCCGTGTAAAAAGGCGTTGTTGACGTCGAGTTGGTGTATAACCCAATTTTTCTTGACAGCCAAAGCAAGTAGAGTTCTTATCGTTACCAACTTTGCAACCGGCGCGAAGGTGTCATGATAGTCCACACCTTCCATTTGGGTAAAACCCTTTGCCACTAGCCTCGCTTTGTAGCGCTCGATCTCACCATTTGGCTTGTATTTGATCTTGTACACCCACTTGGAGTCAATGGCTCTCTTCCCGGTAGGTAACTGCTCGAGGGTCCATGTTCCATTTTGTTCAAGAGCCTTGATCTCCTTTTGCATAGCTTCTCGCCATCTCTTATCCTGTGATGCTTGATAAAAAATTTTAGGCTCATCATGTGACGTGATGGCCGTAAGGAAAGCCTTGTGAGTGTTTGAAAATTTATCATACGAAATATAATTAGCTAGAGGGTATACCGTTGAGGAGCCTTGATCGGAATCTGGGGGCGAGGCATTGACGGAAGGGGGAAGCCTGACGTGATAATCTCTGAATTTGGCCGGTTGCATTCTGGATCGTTGAGGCCGTTGACTGGTAGTGTCCAAAGGTGGTTGTTCGGTTTGGACAGAATCACTTGTTGGCGTTGATGGGCCATCGGCCCAATTGTCATCAATTTGTCCATCGTTGCTCATGGGCCCTGTGCTCTCTGTTCCCACTTCATTATTTTCAACAATATTGACAACATTTTCTTGTATGGGTTTTTCAACAGTGATGTTTTCATGCACTGGTTCATGATGAATTTGACTAACTATTTCCTTGTCAAAATCATTTGTTTCATTTTTTTCGGTTTGAAAAGGGAAAGTCCCTTCGAAAAATTTTACGTCTCTACTATTCACAACCTTTTTCTTTTCAAGGTCAAAAATCTTGTATCCCTTCGTACCAAAGGGATACCCCAAAAATATTCCCGGTTTGCCTCTAGGGGCAAACTTGTCCCCTTTTGTTTCGGTGTTCCAAAAATACGCCAAACAGCCAAAAACGCGCATGTGCTCATATGACGGTTCTTTTCCAAAAATAACCTCATACGGTGTTTTGTAATCAAGCACCCTTGACGGTAAACGATTAATAATGTAGGCCGCCGTTAAGACACATTCCCCCCAAAATTTTATTGGTAGATTCGCTTCAAAGCGTAATGCACATGCTATCTCTAGGAGGTGTCTATGCTTTCTTTCCACCACCCCATTTTGTTGTGGGGTGTGTGGACAAGTTGTCTCAAGTTCAATCCCATGATCGCTATAAAAGGCTTTCATGCGATTTGAGATGAATTCACCTCCGTTATCACACCTAATCCGTTTAATGCCCCTTTTGAACTTGGTGAGAACCCAATTGTAAAAACTGATTAGGTAATCACTCACCTCATGTTTATGTTTCATTATGTAAACCCATACCGCCCGACTATAGTCATCGACTATAGTGAGAAAATACGTCCCATGCGTAAGCGAAAAACTTCTATATCCCCCCCAAATATCACAGTGAATCATATCAAAACTCTCATTTGTTTTAATAGAACTATCTTGAAAAGGAAGCCTTGTCATTTTTGCTTTAATACAAGAATCACAAAAAAAGTCTTTAGAATTTTCACTAGAAACCTTAAGGAAATGAATACGGGACAGCCTATCATGAGATGGGTGACCAAGTCTCTTGTGCCATTCGCTGGATGTAACCGCCGTCATGGCTCTTCGATCTTCTTCCATGGTTCCCATCCTGTAGAGGCCCCCCTTGCACTCACCCATTCCAATCAAGTTCCTCTCCCTCAAGCCCTGTATGACAAAAAAATCCGGGAAAAAGGTGATTGCACATTGTAAATCTTTCGTAAGACGGCTAACGGATAAAAGATTACACTTGAAATTGGGAATGAAAAGAACGTTTTTTATCTTTATTCCCCCTTTCAACGTGTGTTCGCCAACTCCCTTGACGGGAATGGCTTCCCCATTTGGAATCGTGACCGGGACCTCCTCATCACTCATGGAGATTTTTGCCAAAAATTCTCGAATGTGAGTCATGTATTCGGTTGCACCGGTATCTAGGATCCACTCACCTTGTTCATTTAACTTACCTGCCATATTAGCCCTTGGAGGAGTGGTGTTTGCTTTCTGATCCATTTGCTTTCCAAACAACTTGATGAACATCTCATACTGTTCGTCAGTCAAGCCCGGAATTTTGTTCGAAGCTTCAGCCGTGGCTGCCCTTGGTTTTACCCCGTCTTTCTTTCCTTTGCCAGGCCACCAATCTGGATATCCTACGAGCCTAAAACACCCGTCTTTTACGTGACCGTCTCTGCCACAATGAGTACAGTGACCCGTCTTGGTAGCCGGCCCAGCTTTATCACTTTTCTGCCCCGTCTTTCGCTGCCACTGACCATCTTGATTTCCTGTTTGTGAGGCTCCAAACGCAGCAGCATCTGGTACAGGTAGCGGTTTGTTCCCGGCGGCTATGATCCTCTGCTGTTCATCCTCGGCTACGAGGTGATACGTTTCACCGAGACCCGGCAAGGGCTTGGTGGCTAGTATCTGGGTTCGCATAACCGAAAAATCCGCGTTGAGACCCATTAGGAACTCATACGTTCTTTCCTTTTCCTTTAATTCCGTGATCTTCTTTCCGATCCCGCACGTACAATTCCCACAGTCGCATCTTGGGCTTGGAAGCACAGAATCAATCTCATCCCATAAGCCCCGTAACTTGGTGTAATAGGATGAAACCGACGCACCTTCTTGTCGAGTAGCGGAGATTGACTGCTTCAGCTCATACGTCCTTGGAGCGCTTTCCTTTCCGAACCTCTCCTGTAAATCTTTCCAGATCTCGATGGCGGTACTTGCGTATTTGACACTAGCCCGTATTTCTTTCTCCATCGCAGTGGTGAGCCACCCCTTTATCATCGCATCGCAGCGCATCCATGGCATATACTTGTCGTCGGTTTTGTCGGGTTTGGGTAGGGTTCCATCAACGAACCCTATTTTGTTCTTGGCAAACAAGAAATTAGTCATTTCTTGAATCCAATCTTTGTAGTTGGAATCGGTCAGATTCTCATTGACCTGTAGTTGTTTAGGATAGTCTGAGGGATGAAGGTAGTAAGGCGAGTTTGTATCTATGGCTTCACCGGCTCCGGTCGACTTTTCTTTATCACCGGCCATTGCCGAATCGATCTTGATGATCTTAATATTGTGAGACCCGCTCTGATACCATGAAAAATGGTAAACAGAGAGCTTTTGTTTCTTTGTTTTTGTGATGATTTTTATTTCATGACCAGAACTTAAATACATGCAAAAGAGAAGAGAAGCATAACAAACTCCCCATGCACACCTCCTGTTTCTACGTACATCTAAACAAAATAAGAGATAAAACCAATAAATAAATAAAAGAAGATAAGCATCGGTCATGAGATATTCGGTTCCAATATTAATTTTATGTTCTTCATATCCGGTAAAAAGTAAACACCTAAATTGCTTCCAGATTCTCAGATAGGGTTTCAGACATTCATTGTTACTACTACAGAGTTTGGATTATACCTAACTGAACTCAACACAGCCTTGTTAATGTTCGTTTAGCATTGAACGGACGTAAACGAACATATTAACGAACGTACAATTGAACAAACACGACCTCTTGTATGTGTTCGTTCATTTATTTAATCAAACGAAATTCCTTTTTCATGTTTGTTCATTTATTAAACTAACGAACTTCCCACCGAACAGTTCATTGAACGTTCAGTTCGTTTACACCCCTAAATTCCTAAATTTTAACCTCCAAAGTAAGAAAGAAATCGTTAGTGATAGAGACAGTAGGTTCGGTTCACTTACAAAATCCCCCAATATTCAATCGTTGAACGTGTGAGCATTGATCTTATGAAAAGAATGTGTGCTGGTCCCACAAGGATAGCTCCATGGGACCATTGACTGAGTTAACAGTGTAAGATTGATTGATGGTCTTATCACCAAAAATGATGTCCAAAATCAGCACATACATAGTAATAAATGGAGACATTGACTTGTAGATTCAATGGCATAGGTGTCTGCATCTGTGAGTTTTATGAAACAGATGCTAATTAATGGGAGTTGTGTATAACTTTGCTTTGACATTTTCAACCTTGTCATATGTTCATCACTTCATTGAAGTTTCTTTCTCTTTTATATGCAATTATTTAATTTCATCTGATGTTCTGTTTCAAACAATGTACTTGGTTGGTTCTTAAGAAAAGACATATAAACACCTTAGACAAAAGAACATACTGTGTTTTTTTACAACTCCAAGAAGCATGTATCTTTCCACTGCTCTTATATTACTCTTTACTATATTGGATGTTCTTATATATTATCTGCAGAAGCAACATGAGCAAAAGAATTCATCCCTGTCGGATCAACAATCTCGACAAGTTGATAACCATGGTGAGAAGAAGGGTCCATCCACATCCACATCATCATCACCAGATAAACGCTGTCGACAGTTTACGCTTGCTGAGATCAAAGCAGCCACCAATGATTTTGATGACGCTTTTGTCATTGGAAAAGGCGGGTTTGGTAAGGTATACAAGGGTAAAATCGACTTTGTGGAAACTACAGATGTTGCCATCAAGAGGTTAAATCTTGATTCCAATCAAGGTGCAACCGAGTTTTGGGCAGAAATCGAGATGCTTTCCAAGTTTCGCCATAGTCATATTGTATCTTTACTAGGATATTGTGAAAAAGAAATGATCATTGTTTATGAATACATGCCCAACGGAAGTCTCGAGGATCATTTGCATAAAAAAAGAGCTTACGGAAGTAATTCTTCACCGCTGACATGGATTCAAAGGCTCAATATCTGCATAGGTGCTGCACGTGGTTTAGACTACCTCCATACAGGTACAGGTGTGCAACACCGAGTCATACACCGTGACGTCAAGAGTTCAAACGTCTTGCTGGACAATAATTTAACAGCTAAGATTTCGGATTTCGGGTTATCCAGAACCGGTCCCGCATATCAGCCAGGTTCTAGTTCTACTACCAATGTTTATACAGATCAGATCAAAGGGACGTTCGGATACATGGATGCTGAGTATTTCTCAACTCGCAGACTGACTAGAAAATCTGACGTGTATGCATTTGGTGTGGTTTTATTAGAAGTGTTGTGTGGTAGGCCCGCTTTGGATTTTACATTGGATGAACAGCAACATAGTTTATCAGTATGGGCCAGACAATGCATCCAAGAAGGTAAGATTGATCAAATTATCGATCCAAGTGTGAGAGGGGAAGCCGAAAGTAACTGTCTAAAAGAATTTGGGCAAATTGCGTATGAATGTATTCTTAATTCTTCAAAGGATCGACCCACAATGACTAAAGTGCTGGCACGGCTCGAGTTTGTGTTAAGTTGGACATTGCAGAGTGTGCAAAGCGCTACTAATCGGAAATATGCTGGAAAGTCAATGTTTATTGGGAAAGCATGGTCAATGTTTTTGACCAAAGGTGCAAGTAAGTTCTGTTACTTTCAGTTCTTATATTATGAATCTTTCTTTGTAACTCGTTTTTTTAAGCGTTAGTTATTGATTAAGCAGGGCGTATAAGTCCGAATATAAAGAAACTTGGGCAAAACATTAGCAACAAAAAGAAAAGCTTCATGATGGCGAAAGGTGGTGGCGCGCAACAGGTAGTGCCGCCTAGGGGACGACAGATAATGATACCGAAGTTGAAGATGTTCACGTTTTCTGAGCTGAAGACCGCCACAAAGAATTTCGGTCAGGAATCGTTTCTTGGAGAGGGTGGTTACGGGAAGGTTTTCAAAGGGTGGTTGGATAGCGTGACACTTGCCCCACAGAAGACCGGTGATGGGATTGCAGTGGCCATCAAGAAATCAAGTCCCAACAGGTGCCAAGGTCTCAACGAGTGGCAGGTCCATATTTTTAAATTGTTTTAAAGTATTTATCTTTAGTATATTATGATAATGTTTGTTTTAGAAAAGTGTTTAAAATGGCAAAATCAGATTGTGAATTTTGTGTGTTTTGGTGACAGGCAGAAGTGAAGTTCTTGGGAACATTTAGCCACCCGAATGTTATTAAGCTCTTTGGATATTGCTGGGAAGATAAGAATTTTCTTCTCGTTTATGAATATATGCAGGGAAGCTTGGATACGCATCTCTTCAGGGGTACGTATTCAAATCTACGCCAACGAATAGAGAAAATAGATTTATAAACACTTTATTTAAAATTGGATTTTGCAGAAGGCACAGAACCACTTTCTTGGGACACAAGGGTTAAGATTGCAATGGGAGCAGCTCAAGGCCTTGCTTTCTTGCACACTACAGAAAATAATGTCATTTGCAGGGATGTGAAATCCTCAAATATTTTGTTAGACAAGGCAAGTATAAGCAAATCAAATTTGCTTCAAATATATGTGTATGCTTATAGTTGCACACCTTAAAAATGTTGATGATTTGGGTTTGATACTTTAGTTTAGTTACTTGTCAAGTTAACTTTTACATTGAATATTTCAGGATTTTAACGCGAAGCTTGCGGATTTTGGGCTGGCAAAGTTAGGCCCGCTTAATGGAGAGTCTCATGTCTCAACAGGCATAGCAGGCACCTATGGCTATATGGCTCCTGAATATGTGGCCACTGGTTAGTTCTATTAATATCACAATCACTTTAAAATGTGCATTCAAAGTTTCAAACACCCCTCTTAGCTTTGTTTTAAAAGCATGTCTTATTAGAATGTAATCTAGACTTAGATTAGTTTAATTATGTATTATGTATTTAAATTAGATATAGGTCACATGGTAGAAAGCAAAAGTCAAAGGCCATTATTTTGTGGTTAATAACAGTTTTCTGGCCCTATATGAAGGGGTATAACCACCTTGTTAGTACCGTTTCATAGGTTATATATATGCACAAAAGTGTAAAGAATCGTGGGTCAATTTCATAATACAAAATCGTCTGCTTTGACTTTTCGCTGCAGACCAGCATCTGTGTAATTGATCCCTTGTTCTTATTATGATTCATTTGATTTTGCATATATTGTTTCATAATTTAGTGTTCTTGGTATCCAACATGTCTGAGGCGCGAAGAGCACGAGACGATCGGGAAAACGTCTCAGGGTCGTGAGGCGGTGCCTCATGCACATCTGGGTCAAAATTGGGGTTGTTAGGAGGGTGAGGTGTACGTGAAGCTCTCGCCCCACACCTCAACTTTTGGGACTTAAATGCCTCACGCTTTTTAAATCAATCTCCTTAGACTAGTTACTTTGCCTGTCTTCACATGTTGATCATTGTTTTTTACTATGTAGTTGCTCTATCATTGTTGCATAATCTACGAAAAAGTTAACAACGGTGTTAACCTGTGATTATAGGTCGGTTATATGTCAAGAGTGACGTTTATGCTTTTGGAGTGGTGATGCTCGAGATAATAACAGGGTTAAGAGCATACGAGTATACTTATAACAGTATGAAGCAAAACTTAGTGGAGTGGGCTAAACCTTTCTTAACCAACATAAAAAAATTACAAAACATCATTGACCCGCGGTTGGACCAAGATTACCCTACAAAAGGCGTTATGAAAGCTGCCGAGCTCATCCTAAGCTGTCTTGAATCAAAACCCAAGAACCGGCCTTCTATGAAGTTGTCTCAAGTCTGCAAGGTATCAGTGAAATTAAAACGAAGCCGAGCCAGTCAAAGTCAAAGGAGAATTCGACAAGTGTAATTAATGAACAAAGGTCTAATGATTGTTACCATCAAAGCCACCATTGGTCTCCCGTTCGGTCAAAGCAAAGCAGAGGAGCTTGGTCAACAAGCAGTCAGTTATTTGGTTTTGAAATGTGCATCGGTTTAAAGCGTGGAGATGACTCGTCGACCGAAACAAAATCGAAAAGAGGGGAAATTAAAGTGAGAAATAGAGAGAAGGGTGGTGGTTCTGGTTGGTCTATGTATGCTTACATGGACTAGATGCAATAGTATAAATACATTACTGGTGTTAGTATCACGTATAATACTCGTCTAAAAACAAAAGTTGAACAGCGTATGTGTTGTAATAATCAAGTATAATACTCCATGGCTGTAAGCAAAAATAAACAATGGGAGATGATTACTATAACACACAATAGTAGCTTACACCACACGCGATAATAACTTATATGCTATGCATTGCGAGTTGTACCTTTATTATCTACAATCTACTAAACATTTCAATGTTTAATACATCATACAAACCTTCTACTTATTGACTTGCTGTAACTAAAAATAACAGCATCAGTTCCAGCAAAACCCTGCATTTCTCAAATTCATAACTGTTCAACTGTTTTCGACTCGTCATACGGTACAATACAACCTTAAAATACATACACTACAACACAATGCATCAGCCAGACATTCCTACAAGCATCACAGGGTCACAATCTTCACATATGCAAAGTAAAAGCCGCATACCGAAACTTTGTGCACCAACTTCCTAAAACCTGAAACCGTGGGTGCACCAGATGTCACGACCATCGACCAAACTGTTTGAAAAGTCGAGAACCGTGGTGAATGATGGTGCACTAGGGTCACCCTTTTACAAGGGTGCGTTACTACCTAAACTACTACCAACGCGAATTGGTGGCTCACGAAGAGCTAGCCGAATGGTCCCGGTTTTATATGATTGGTACACATCGAGACACTCTTCTACATCGGCATCACAAGTTAGTAACACCCATTCGGAATCATCATCGAGGTACCTTAGGTGATACCCACTGGTATCATTCAAGCTAAACCTTTGCGCGGTTTCTTGCATCAATTCTTTGTAACCCCAATCCTTTTGCATCCGAAAACGAATCTTTTCTTCGCCAAAAGTTACCTTGACCCTCCAAGGATGGCCTTCTGGTTTAACACGCGGTTTAGGGGGACGATCTTGACTCTCTTCAAGTAGTTTATGACTATGGGATCGTTTAAGATCTTGGTCTTGATCTTGATTTTGATCTCTTGATGCATGAGATGTGTGAATCGCTGCAGCACTTTTGGCTCTTTTTAGAGCACCGCCACTTGTATCTTGATCAACGGTTGGAACACTGTGAGTCCCACCGGAGAAAGAATGACTGGAACTCGAACTCTGACTGCATGAATTGGCCTTATCGTCGATAGTTTTGTTCTTTGTAGCCGGGAACGAGAGACGAGTCTTTTTTGACGTGTCCGGAGAAGCGAGCTTTGGAAAGTTTGAATAGAAAGACTCGATCTGAAACGAGCCCGACCCACCATGCACTGAGTCCATTACAAGTTGAATCTTTCTTAACGAATGACCGACTTTCTTGATCTTCCGAGATGGCCACCGTTGAATCCCGTGTTGCCTGCATATCCGTTTCAGAGTCGTTGGACAAACTGCAGTTACAATAACACGAGTTCAAGATTTGAATATGCGAATTATTAGAATATATTATTATTAAAGTTAATTAGTTTAGTTGAGCCCACGGGTCCAGTAGGCTGTTAGGGTTTTGTTACGATGTCTATATATTGGAACCGAATCCTTCAATAAAAATTCAGTCAGTTATACCATCTTACACGAGCTAACCAATTGCCACCGCTATAAAGAAGTTTGTTTGTAATTAAAAAAATAACAAAAACAAAAACCTACCACCCATATTCTTGGCAGCATCTTTCAGGCTGCCAGCAAAATGCTGCCTAAGCATTTCTAAAGTAATTGTTTTCTCCAGTTTGGCACCAGCACGTCGTTTCTCAACGCCTGAACCCGAATTTGAGCCCGAGCCCGACCCAGTGCCTGGACCATGACCATGACCATCTATTTTTTTAACTTTTGCAACTGATCCTGTATCAGAAACAGCAAGTAACCCATCATTAACGCCATTTTCCGGCAACTCCATCTCTGCAACGATCCTCAAGCTTTTGCAAACCTTTTGTATATTATCCAACAGCGAATTAATCACCCTTTGTTGTTCTTCGCGATCCTTGCAGTCAACAGGCAAGAAAAACTCCAACACAAAGTCAACCATGGCAGCATATGTTGTTCTGACCCGTACAGCCACAGCAGCATGCAGGTCAAAGATTCTAGCATGATGAGCAAGCGGATATTCGGTTTTCATGTATGATGTCACATCAGGCGAGTAACAGAACAGCTCATTAGATTTGAAAGCTTTGCCTACAACACCTTGACCGATAAACAAGTGATGCTCAGAACAAGCTTCTTGGAAATCTTTAAACCGAGGGTAAGATACGTAGGAAGCGGAATCAACGGTGGAGATACAGTGGATCAAGTTTTCGTTTGAGTGGCGGCAGCCTGCTTTGCCACCTTGTTGGATGCATGGGATCCATGTCTGAGCTAATGGTAGCTTATGCATTATGCATGCAGATTTCAGTGTTTCATGAATCTCCGGCAATGCAGGATGATAGAAGCCGTTGCTTACCTAATCATTATAAAGAACATTAGTACTAATTTGTTGAAATATTGTTACATTTTCTTTAGAGTAAAATGCCATTTTTGTCCCTGAGGTTTGGCCTTTGCGACTTTCGTCCAAAGGTTTGTTTTTTCGCATATGGATCCAAAAGGGTTGAAATATTGCCATTTTCATCCAGCCTGTTAACTCCATCCATTTTTCTCCATTAAGTCGGGGGTATTTCTGTGTTTTTTTGCTAACTTAAAGGGCAATTCGGTCTTTTTACATAGAGTGAAAGACCGAATTGCCCTTTAAGTTAACAAAAAAGACAAAAATGCCCCTAACTTAACGGAGAAAAATGGCTGAAGTTAACGAGCCGGAGCCAGATGAAAATGGCAAGATTTAAATCCTTTTGGATCCAGATGCGGAAAAACAAATCTTTGGACAAAAGCCGCAAAACTGACCAAACCTCATAGACGAAATGGAATTTTACTCTTTTCTTTATTGAATTTGGATTCCAATTACCATGATTTTCTGTGTGTTTGAATCGTCGGAACTCTTGAGATCAACTGCCTATCAAAATCATAAAACTTCTTTTAGATTATTAAAGGTGTAAACTATATAATCTTGAGAAATTAGATAAAAAAACACACCTCAAGAGCCTTACAAACACTTTGAATCTCTAAAGTGTAATTACTCTTCTGAGTAGTCATGATAACTTCAACAACACCAATGCAATCCTTAACATCTTGACCGAAAACCGGGACCGCGACACTCCCACGAACATCATGTATTTTAGCATGACGCACTCTTGGATACTCTTCAACCTTAAAAAGCCGAACATCAGGAGTCCACTCGGGGACTTTTTCCTTAAATACCCTTCCGGGCAACCCAACACTATCTTTAGGATCCCCTTCGGCTGGAAAATGAAAACCTTCCGATATGTTTCTATACTTAGAAAGCCGCGAGCAGTTGAACTCAAGCGAGAAAAGCCGTTGACTCGTACTTAAAACTTTCTTTCCGTCTCTGATTTCGGGCAGCCATACTTGAACAAGTACGTTCTTGTCAACCGTGTAATGTCTTATGTTATCGATTGCATAAACCAATCGTTCCATTACAGATAACGAAGGGCCAGAGCTTGCCACCGGTGCAATCCACCATTGGTTGCTTAATTCAGAAAGATTTTCAGACGGATTCGGTAAGTTAACAAGAGTTCTGACTCGGGATTTCGGCGAATTGTGTTCGGGGTCATTTGACTCCGGTTTTTCGGTATTGGATTCAAATTTGGGCCATTGAAACGAAGGGTCGAACAACGGGTTGGAAGCAGAAGGATTATCATTCAACATTTCGGATCCATCGGTTGCTTGTAACCAACATCCATCTAACAAGAGTTCATCCACGTAATCGAAATCCATGAGTGCATCGGGTGAATTTTCGAGCGTGAAATCGTTTTCATCCATCGCTAATCTTTAATCTAACTACCACAACTTCTGTTCTAAAAGGCGAAAGATTTGTTGTTTATACTCTGCGGTGTATATCTGTCAAAATGGGGAGAAACATTATTCAGATGCAGAACCAAACACCAAGATATTGTACAGAAATTGCTATTTTGACTAGTGTAATTGGTCAAACATCAAGATTTTTTTGTTTTGAGTTGTCTGAAGGTCAAACATGTCCACATAATCATCAATAGATGCAATAAATACATGATAAAAAACCCTTAATAAATCAAAAGGGTTCTATAAAAAAGTTGCTATCTTGACTCTGTAATTAGTCAAACATGTAAAATACATATCAACAGATGTAAAAAGATCAATAAGTGGAGAAATCCCAGTTGATGACTTAAAGAGCACCCTATCTAACTCCTACAACAAATCAAAATAACATGCTAAAAACAGCAGAAAATCAGAATATTCTGCAAAGATTTGCTATTTTGACTTATGTAACTGGTCAAACATGTAAGCATAATCATCAAAAGATGCAAAAAGATTAATCAATATTGACATCCCAGTGAAGATTGAAGAACACCCAATACATCATTATAATAATAACACTTAAAAATCAATTTTTTTTTTGCAAATATAGCTATCTTGACTCATCTAATTCATGAAATATACACAAATAAATCAAAATGAAGAAACCCAATCAAGAACACCCAAAAATTTCCAATTTTAAGTGAAAGAAATAATCTAAAATAAAACTAAAAATTCTTGAAGAATCATCAAGTCACCACATTTAATTTATATCTAGTCAAGAATTCATAACCTTAAATACCCAAAAGCAAGCAAGCAAGTGAAAGAAATAATTTAAAATAAATCTAAAAAAAATCTTGAAAACATATAACAAAAGACCAAAACACTGAAACACATGGATCTAGTCAGAAAACAAAAAAAAAAAGTTTTTTTAGTTATGAAATTAACAGACAACGGTTAGAAATCATCTTAATATTCTACCTTGTAATCATCCCTGAGTTTCTTTTGTCTCCAATGTTGTTGAAACCTTTTTATACAAGACTGCTGCTTTGTTATTTGTTCAAGATATTCCTTACAATCTAAGAAGCCCCACCATAAACCCCCAAGGGAATCCCACAGCTGATCAAGATCCTTGGTAAAGAAGGAAAGATTCAATTTTTAAGATTGAAGTTTGATGAGAATACAAGTACAGAAAGTAAAGATGGCTGATGTAAGACAATAAATAATTGGTTTTTTTGTTGATTTTTTTTAGTGTTGGTTTCTTTCTGATGTATGCAAAATTGCAATCTACTTGAGTAAAATTTCATATTGGCATTAAACTATCAACAAATTCATGATTTTTCCCCTATGCTTTCATTTATCACTATTCCTGCGCTTTCAGAATTTAAGAGTTCACATCACTTGGTCCTTTTTGTTACTATTACACCGGTAAGTTCCTGGCGCATTACGGTGGGAAATTGATTGGTTCCATTTATTACGGTATTGTTATAATACCAGTGCTAGGTGTAAAAACTGAAAGATGAAAGCTAAAAAATAAAGTCGTGATATACCTAAAAAGATAACGTTCATCGACTGAAAACCAGAAAAACAAACACTAGTAACGGTTACGATAGTACGGATACTGGCATCGATATTGTTCGGTCGAAATCGTCATGGTACCAATATTGTTGGGATGATATCACTTTATTTAACCATGAATCGATACCGTACCGACACTCGCTATAACTTATGATAAAAAAAATACTTTACTATAAATAAAACTTTATTTATAACGAAATTTATATATGGATAAAAATATGCACGTCGCAGTGGTATATGTGTATTTACCAATATTAATGATCCCTAAATTGAAAAAAATTCAACTTGTAAAATATTATATCTTTTTTTAATAAAAATTTTAATGCATGATGTAAAATATTCTTGAAACCTAAATTAGAAATTTTTATAATTTGTAATTTTAGAGGGGTGTGTAATAAATTATCCCAAACTTTTATTCCTTGTAATATTTTGAAATTACGTGAGAATTTTGTTTGCTTTTATTGACTAAGAGCAAAACCACATTCTTATTTTATTAGAACTAATTTTATTTATTACTTCCTCTATTTTTAACTCATTCAATTTGTTGCTTTGATAAGGTAGGGAAAGGTTAAAACGAGAACCACCTCGAGTTGTAAGAACCAGTGAGAACCACCCCCGCGGGGGGGCGTTGACCATGATTTTTTTTTTACAACTAGATGTGTATATTTTAACACCCTACGTAAAGTTTGGGGTTAAACGGCGCGCCCGAGGGGGTAGTTTTTTACGCCCAAAGTTTGGTTAAAAAAAAAGAAAAATTAAAAAAACCCAAACTTTGGGCGTAAAAAACTACCCCCTCGGGCGCGCCGTTTAACCCCAAACTTTACGTAGGGTGTTAAAATATACACATCTAGTTGTAAAAAAAAAATCGTGGTCAACGCCCCCCCGCGGGGGTGGTTCTCACTGGTTCTTACAACTCGAGGTGGTTCTCGTTTTAACCTTCCCCTGATAAGGTATTACACTTATATATGGATATGTATAGGACTAGAGCCCCATCGATATATATGTAACACGTTTTGCATCTAATGGTAATACGTATTATTTGAGATTGTTGTGTTATACAAGAGACATTGAGATTGTTGTGTTATACAAAATACATTGAGATTGTTGCGTTATACAAAATGAATCAATCATTAATATTGTTGCATTATACAAGATGGAGGTAGCAGAGATAAGGATGCTGAGGTAGATGTGTGGTTACAGAAGGTTAGACCGAATAAGAAATGAGGTTTTCTTGAAAAGGTTAGGGGTGTCTAGAATATCAGATAAGATTAAGGAGGGGAGATTGAGATGGTTTGGGCATGTGAAGAGGAGGCAAGCAACAACGCCAGTTAAAGTAGTGGAAAGCCTCACAGTAGATGGAAGGAGAGGTAGAGTAGAAGTGTAGAAAAAACCGGTTATAGGACCGAAACCGGAAAAAAAAAACAGAACAAGTTTTTTTTAACCGGTTTTTTAAAAACCGGTTCCAACCCAAACCGAACCGCCGGTTAGTATACCGGTTATGGATCTTGATCTTCGAAACTAAACCGGTTAAAAACCTGTTTTTTTTTTTTTGCAATAACCGGTTATAAACCGAACCGAATCGATTATACCAGTTTGGGTTCTCGTCGTGAAAAAACGGTTAAAAAACCGAACCGGTTTTTTTAAACCCGTTTTTCTCCCACACAACAATAACCGGTTTGGTTAAAAACCGGACCGTTTTTATAAACCGATTTGTACACCTAAGTAGAGGTAGACCCAAATTGACGTATAATGAGCGGATTAGACAGGATTTGATAGAAATGCACCTCTCTGAGGACATGGTCCAAGATAAAAGTTCGTGGAGACGTAGGATTAAAGTTAAAGAGTTCTAGGGGTTAGGTAAGATGTGGTTGGGTATTGTCATAGGAGGTATAGATTTACCTACACATTAGGTGGTCTCAGTAGTTTTCTGGAACTCTTTTAGTGCTTGTTGTTTCAGAGCTAGGTGTCTCTTTGAAAGTAACCTTTCTATCCTCAATGATAGGGGAAATGTTTGCCTACATCCCACCCTTCCCAAACCTTACCATTAGCTTTGCTATTTGCAGGATTTACTGAGTATGGTTTGTTGTTGTTGATTGGGTTTTTTATGTCTAAAATGTACCATGTCTACATATATTCATTGCATCTTCATGATTTTCTAAAACTATGCAAATGACTCTTACTAATATCTGTTACCTTAAACCATCGGTTTATTCTTCTCAAATTTGGAAGCGAAACAATATGAAATACTTGAAAACCCACATAATATGTAAACATATGTACAAAACACAAGTCAATTATGTTACAGTTTAACAAGACCAGTCTTACCATTCAAATTTCTTTCGTAACCTCTTAACATGTTAAATACAACTTCTAACAGAACTAATTTAAAATTTACGATTTTTATCGATATGAATCCAACGTAACATATTCTAATATTAAAAAAAAAACTTAAACATTTGTTAACAAATATTTTTATAAGTTTTATTTATAAACATTTGTTAACAAATATTTTTATAAGGTTTGTTTATATTGGAAAAGAAAACTACACAACACACAAGAAGGATGTATAAAGATGCTTACAGCTTAAACATTTCCGTACTTGTTTAATTTGCTATTAACCCTAAATTAGAATTATAAAGAACTGAAAATCATAATATCATTCCACACGAAAAAGGGCAATTACAAAGCAATGGCAGGTAGTCGGGCAACAAGTTGCGCCGCCACCCCCTTTTGAATAGAAAAACCAATTCTACTAAATACAAAGTTTGAAACCTTTAGCGACGAAGAATTACTATTAACGACTTTTTGAACCCGATTCAAAAGTCGCACAGCGTCAGGAGCGAGACCACCAAAGGTATCAAACGCAAACGGGACAAACACATGTTGATTCTCCAGGCAGGCTTTCTCATGTTTTGCCACTTTGCTCGCCTCTGCCTTGAGCACCGCTTGCCCTACGACAAAGCCCTTGTCCTTGAGCCCGACAAGGGGGAGACTCCAGTTAGATCTACACAAGCGTGTTTCCCCCCTTCTCATCCAAACACAAGGATGTCCGCTGGGCGTAAAGTGGACCTCCCCTCTAAGGGGTCAGTCAGGAAATTTACTGGAGCCTCCTTTTTGGCAGAGATCCCGGCCCGCTTAAGAACATCACATAGCACATCTCTCACCCAATCATGCCGATATTTAAACCCTGGTAGCTCTTTACAGTGGATCGCGTGCTCGCCGAAAGAATCCAAACACGCTTTGCGGCAGACATGGCTCGTCAACTGGGAACAAAGGAATCATCAGTCGGTATCTAAGGATAGCACGGTATTCCACAGCCGACATGTGTTGCCCCAAGCCTTCAATAGGTGCGACAGACAGAAAATCCTGAGCATGTGGGGCACGTAGACATTCAAACACAGCTCTTTGTCGAGGGGATAAAACAAACTTCTCTTCAAACCTCTTGACAATTTCGCCATATAAGGCATTCGCCAGAATTTTCTGGGATTTAGGAGGGGCGGTGTCTTTAATGTAGAAACCGCCAATATCAAGGTCGGGAAGAGAACTATGCAAAAGGTCCAACGCACTCCTGTAATCGGAGTCTAAAACATCCCCACCACATTCTCGGAGTATGTGGTCTTGTAAACCCCAAGATTGGGCCCTTGAAGCCACGAAAGCATATGAAGATGCATCCTCGGCCGTACAAATCCCTAAGCCTCCGAACCGGGTCGGGAGAGAAGCCAACCTCCACTGGAGATCTCCAAAAAAAGGCACCCCCACAAACAACAATATCCTCTAAAGCTCCCCGAAGGCCTTCATAAAAAACAGAGACAGCTCCCCCGACCAAAGAAGGTTGACACGTTCGAAGACCAAACAGTAATTTAGCAACACTCATACAAGAACGAAGCAAGAGGAGCTCGCTCTGAGGGTCCCGTAGGCGTTTAAGGCACCTCATCAGCTCGACTGCACAGTTCGCTCTTTTAAGAGCCATACCACTAATAAACTCTGCATCACGACTAACGGCACCCCCCAGGAGTTTCACACCCAGCACCGGCCTACCAATCCCCCGTGGGAATAGGCCCTCCTGAACCTTTACACCATTGCAGGTTGGCCATAAAACTTCAGTTTTCTTTATATTAAGTTGAAGCCCTAAGGAAGGACCCTCAGCTCTGATGATATCTAAAGCATTAGCCACTTGGGTGGCATCTCCAATAAGCGTTCCGTCATCTAGGTACCAGGCGTGAAATAGAAGTTTGCAGCGATCCCTTATTCGATGAACAAGGGGGTGTAGAACAAGGGCAAAAAGGAGGGGCCCCAAGGGGTCCCCCTGCTGAACGCCAGTAGTAGACCAAATATACTCATCCCCCACATATAATCTAGCTGGTTGACCATATAAAAAATCGACCCACGTAGAAATAGAAGGACACCTTTTCCTTACCTCGTACAGTAGGGCTGTCTTATCAACCAAATTAAAAGCGTTCGAAAAATCAACAGTAAGCATAGCAAGAGACCCATCTTGGTGGTACTCATTAAGGAACCTGTTCGCGCTATGAAGAACGGCCTCTGCCCCACACGGAATCCCTACCCCAAACTGGAAATCGCCAAGGTATTTGGCCATCTCCTTCCCAACACCTTTCATGGCCACCTTGGAGATCACCCTCCTCCAAATCGACCCAACAGCGATAGGCCTAATCCCATTATCCGGTTTGAGAAGAGGTGTAAGAGGAGCAGAAGCAACAAACTCCGCCAGACTCCTCGGGCACCTCCCCCCCAAGCACAAATTAACCATAGCTGAAGTAGCCCTAAACAGGCTATCAGCAATCACAGACCCCTCCCCACAAAAAGCATCTAAAAGATGTTGTTTAACCAGGATGAACAAATGTGAAAAAAGAAGAATATAATAAAAGTTTAGTGGCCAAAATGTGAAAATTAAAGATGCCAAATCGCAATCCGCTACTTTCTCTCCCTACCTGTTAAAAAGAATCTTTTAATAAATTTTCAGAATTTTAAAATAAAATAAATGCCAAAGATATAGCAAATGTCATTAAAGCGCGTGTATAACACTCTCATCAAACATCTTGTTTTCTTGGTCCGTGATGTACACGTGTTTTTATGCGCGTGGATGTGATTTGTGGGAGAATCAATGATTTCGTCAGCACTGTTGATGGAATCCACTGGTTAATGTTTTTTTTTGAACCGCTAACTGCTTTCCACGTGTAAACCCACCCTTTCGGAGCTATGTCCAAAGGCCGACTACTCGACCACCGCTAGAAAGCGTAGCACACCCCTGATACGCGAAAACCCCGTGGAATAGGTAAAACCGCGCCCCCCTTGGACTCGAACCCGGGTAAAACCCCGGGCCAAGCCTTCACCGAGATGTCCAAATATCCACTAGTTAATGTTAATCTGTGGATTAACTTTCTAAAAATATACAGCAAAGCATGATTAACAAAGTTACGTTTTGACCCTAAACTAATGAAGACTTTCATAACTACCCCTTTACTTTAAGTGAATAATAAAATGTTCCTAATATAGTAATATTGCTATATACTAAGGGGATGTTTGTTTTAGCTCTTAATTGGCTCTTAATGGTTAGATCTCTTACTGCTTCAGTACTTAATGGTTGAGATTGTTTGTTCGCGAGCAAATGTCTAACAGTTCAAGATATTTGCCTCAGAATGGTTAAACATTATACTGAGTCTGAATGGTTAAGACATATTATCTGAATTGGTCAGACATTTGCCTCTGAATGATTAAGAATTATACTGGCTCTTAGTGGTTCAGACCTCTTACTGGTTCAATACTTAATGGTTCAGATCTCTTACTCGTCCATCAGTTACCCATTCAGAAATTGTCAAACAGCTCTTAAGAGAAAACATTGGATTTAGGAATGACAATTACCGGGTAATGGAATTTGTTTTGTTCATCTTAGTCATATAACAGTTTAAAACTGTATTAGATACTTGCCCTCATATCAGTCGGATACATGGGTTTCTATGTAGGAATATACAGGGGCGGACCCACATAGAGTGGGTCGGGGTCCCCGGACCTCAGTGTTTTTAAAAACATGGTAGGTTCGGTATATTAAATTGTATAAGGATCTCATAAATATAATTAGGTGGACATTATAAAAAGAAAAAAAAATCTGGTGTAGTGGTAAATCCCTCTCCTTTACTTCTAGCTTGTTATTTTTGTTTTTTTTTTTAATCTAGTTCAAGCCTCGCTATGACCCGACCCGAACGAGGACCGACCCGAAAATTTTAACGTTTTGTTATGAAAATTTTGAACACCGAAAAAATGGACCCTATTAAAAAAATCATAGGTCCGCCACTCGGTATATATAGTACACTTGCGTTATGATTTTATGTGATCAACGATGAGTGATGACCCTGAAATATTTGTTACCCCAAGCTCCGTCTTAGACTTAGCCCAAAATCAATTTAAAATATCAAATTCTTAACATAGGTCTAATATATCTATTATTTTTATTTTAATCCATTCAATTTTTAAACACTTTTATACTATTTGTTATATTTTTAAGGTTATACAATATATTGGGATATTCATATTCAAGAGTTAACTGTCATTTTCGTCCTTATAGTTTGTTTAATTATGTCAGTTCAGACCAAATTTCAAATTTTTACTATTTCCGTCCCTGACATTCTTGAAACATGTCAGTTTCGTCCAAAAAAACATGAGTTAACTGTCATTTTCATCCATGTGGCCTGACTAATTATTCGATTCAACCTTAGTTTTTTGGATGGAACTGGCATGTTTTCAAGAATATAAGGGATGAAAATGATACAAACTTGAAATTTGGTCTGGATAGACATAATTGGACAAATCACAGGGACTAACATGACAATTAACTCCATATACAATGTAGATAAACGTATATGAGCTCAATTTTAGATTTCCAAGTTAATATCACCTATTGCTATATCCGTCTCAAATCCCTGAAAAATTATAACTAATTTCATGTCCAGTCATATACCCAAATAGTCATTCATTATACGTTTCGTATATTTGAGTTTTCTCGTTTTTCTGATATCACTACTTAAAGGAGGTATTAAGGCACCAAAATGATTTAAATGATTTGATTCGAGCTAGTCTATATAGAGTTTCACTTTATTTTATTTGTTAACCAACAACAGTATTCATTTTTTTTTTGTGAATGGACTATTTTAAACGTCAACCACCACAATATTACTCAGATATTTCCTAAAGTGAATGGAGGCTGGTTTTATCAGTTAAGTGAATTTTTTTATGTTGATTTCGTAGACACATTTGAGTTCAATGTTTTAACTTTGACAAGCCCATCACAACCGCAATCTAATCCATTATTCAGTGACTTTATTTAGTGCTTTCACGTAGATTCGAACTTGCAAGTTTCTGGCAATGAAGAAGATGAAGAGAAAGTTTTGTTTGCACATGGTTTAGCGAAGAAAATGAAGGGGGAGATTTGTTGCACGAGGCTTAACAATGGTGGTGGAGAAGACGAAATTGTCGGCGATTGGTAATGGTGAAGACCATGTCGTCGGTTGTCTATGTTGCAGGGGTTGAACAAATTGGTTGATTGATTTAGGAATTTAGGGTTCCTGATTTTAATATACATGTCTCGGCTGGAATTGACTCTAACATGAATCCACAGCTATGAATTTAGCTTGTGAGCTCAGAGAGTCTCTGATTCGGCCAAGTTTAATATCATAAAGTTGTTTTGAAAAAAAAGGTTTGAAAGTTTAAACTCCAATCTTAGCTTAGTCCTCAACATAGTGAGAGTTATTATCAGATTGCCAAGGCAAATCTAATGCACCAGCTGATTTGATATAGAGTTCTTCCAAAAAGGTAGAAGAGTAGACGATTAAAGTAGAAATCAAGGTGTTTGTAAGTTGGAAACTCACTTAGAAGGTTGCTCAAAGTAGCTGAGCTCAAGTGTGCGAAGTCAGCAATCTAGAGAGAATTTCGGAGTTGTGGAAGTGGAAAAATGAAGAAGTGGGTTGGTATTTATAGGCTAGAAATGAGTTGGGACGAGAGGGGCCTCTCGTGCGAGAGGGCCTTTTGCATGAGAGGGGATTTCCTCTTTTGTTCGAAATTCAAGTTTGTCGTTTTGGCGCAATTTGTCTGTTTTAATCGTTTTAAATGTGTAAGTGTAATTCATAAGTGAAATGTACAAAATAATGGATGAATTTGTATGTATAATAAGTATCAGGTTGCGTAAAAATGTATTTAAACGGTCGATTGAATGAGTAACAAGTAAAATATGAATTTCGTTACGATCAAGGTTTCAAATTGCGAAATTGAGAGTGGATTATGAATATGACACGAATACAAGTTTCCAAAGATAGAAATACAAGTAATCTTTCTAACTGAGGAAAGTTCGAAAAAGCGAGGCGTTACAAATATATTGTAAATTTTCAGTTCTAGGTCTTTTGCAACTACTTTTGGATGAAGATCAAGTCACCACTAAGGAACCGAACACGATGAAGATCTAGTTTCCACACATTTTGTAAATCACGTGTTTATAATTCTATACTTAAGTTGTTATGGGGACACTTTATGTATCTAAAAATGTTTTTAATTGGTTTCTTTTTCTCTTTCTGAGTAATCAGGGTCGAGAATTGGTTTGGGCGTGTATAAAATAAACATTTGGAAGTAAGAATCATATATTTTGCATCAAAAAAATCGTTTTTGGAAACCTTCAAATTGGAATGATTTTGTACGCGTTTTTTAGTTCGAATGATGTCTAGGTTCATTCTCATAATCATGGAAACTCTAATCTCGAAAAATCAGCGTAAATTTGAAGGAGGCTGAGGTGTTGTTTGTTTTTTCAGAGGTAAAACGTCTGCAGTCTGCGGACCACATCTGCAGACATCTGTAGCTGAAGAGGTGGACCAAACCTCTGCAGTCTGCAACAAGAAGACTGTTTGTTTTTTAACTGACTCTACACGTATATAAAAGCCTTAAACAAATATAGCTTCAATCCAAAGTGATTTCTCCTATTTATTATCACTTTACTGATTCATAAGTCACCGATTATCAGTTTCACAAAGGCATAATTAATTGATTATTATCATACAAGTGTTGTAATTCATCACAGATACAACCCAATCAATAAAAATTCAATCCTTAACCAAACCCTCACAAAAATTGTGTCCAATATAGTATCGACACGTGTCATGGACTTTAAACGTGTAACGGATTGATTATGAGGGACTAAAGTTGACAAATGAAGAAAGTATGTGTATAAAAGGATTCAAAGTGTCAACAATTGATAATTTTGCCTTTCAACAACCCTACACGATGTTTATACCCTTAAACGAATGAATCATGAATCGTATGAAACCGTTTGTGGAAGAAAGTGAAAGTTTACAAGACGTGAGGGTTAAATGTGTCAACATGTTTAAATTATACCTCTGAGTGACCTTTTAACGAACCCGGAGCCTTGTAACGATTAATTATGCTCCCAAGAATAAGTGATAAAAATTTCACAAGGTTTCGATATCATATGAGGAAAATACGTTAACTTTCGTAATTAAGGGGTTAAAAGCGTCAACAAGGCAAAACTTGTGTTTTCGGTTATCGTTTAACGAAACCGGACCTAACGGTGTTTGGTTATATCTCATGGATCACAAAAATAAAAGTTAAATGGGTTAAATGTGCTTAAAATGAAAGAATTTACGCTTTAGAAGGTCCAGGGGGTGAAATTGTCAACATTGAAAACTTGCTGATCAGGTGACCCACATGGTGGCGTCACGCCACCACCAACATCCTCTGCCGTCGCGCGACGCGATGGCCTGATCTGGGCAGATTATCTGCACAGCTGCAGGTCAGCCTGTTGCACCGCCTTTGCATGCCTTGTTTTCGATTTTAGGGGCTGAGCCAACAGTTTTTCATGCATAGGGACACCTGGGATGATCAGGAATCACTTGTAGACTTGGGTGGAATGATCTTGTGAAGTTTAAATCCCTATATAAGAGCTTCTTGTTTGCTAGTTCATGTACTCACTCATAAATTTACTCACAACTCACTCTCTGGAGCTCTCTGGACTTAAAGCAAGTTTCCCTCAGCTCCTAATTCATGCTAAGAGCCTTTGTAAGCATTCTTAGCTTCTCTAGTTCAAGTTTTATTAGTCTATTGACCAAAAGTCAAAGCCGTCGTAATTAAGCTTTGACTTAGTGATTAATCACTAATGGTCCAGCCATTATTCAAATTGAAAGTGGCTATGAGTTGGTAATTATGTGGGTAATAAGTCTCTAAAAGGGTACCCCCTGATTATCACTCTAACTTGGTCAATTGTCGGGTCAAACTTAATATTAAAAAGTCAACAGAAAGCTATTTTGCAAATAAATTCATAAGTAGCAATGTAGAAGTTATGGAACCTGTTTAAACACTAAAATAACTTGGTAAATAATGTAAGAACATGTCTAAGCATGTTCAACCCGACAATTCCGAGTTTAGGCTCGGTTCGGAACCGAAAGTCGCAAAAGAAGACTTTTGCTTTGACTTTCAGTTCTGACCCGATTTAGCTTGTTTTAGATATGCCTTAAGGTTTCTTTAGGACCATATTATAAGTTAGTAAAACCCTCTGAGGTTATACTACATGGTTCCTTAATTATCCGATTCATTTGCATGTTTCCGTTAATTGCTTAAATATTGACCATTATGCCCTTTTGACATTAAAACGAGATTTTTGAAAATGTGAGAGGACAAAAACCTTTATTACTGATTTATAAACATGTCCTAAAAATTTGACATCAGTTTGAGGTCTAAATTAGGAGTTATGCTCAATATCGTAATTTGAAAGTTTTTTATTAATTAAACGGTATTATTAGCATAAAGCCTATTTAAACCCGGATTTTGACACCAAACCTTTTACCCACTGATGTAATATAATATTTTGGGATTTTTGAAGATTTTTATTTATTTTTTAAACTGATCATAACATAGGGTTCTTGCTTTGATTCGGTAATTGACGGTTATACCCTTTTTGCTAATAAAATGAGTTTTACATAACATTTTGATACCAAACCTTTTGCTACTGATTTTATATGTTAAATAAAATATTTTAAGCCTTCTGGACTGATAAAAATCTTAGATTTCCTTATATAACCTGAAAATCTTTTAAAACCGACTTTTTTACGCATTCTAAACGCATAGGATGGATTAAAACTATTTTTGACATATAAGACTTAATACCTACTGATGTTTTAAGTAAATTTTTATACTTTAATAGTAAGCAAAAGTTTTGAACTCAGATTTCCAAATTTGACCTTTAAAGCTTATGTGAAATGACCAAAATTCCCCTACGGTACATAGTTTGGTTATAAATGATAAATTTCACATATATGCAATACCCTACTGATATGACCTACAAAAATAAATATTTTTACTGATCATTTTAGACCAGAACCTCAGATTAATATTTAATCTCTTTTATAACTTTTAAAATGACCAAAATACCCATACGTGGCATAAATTGATTTTTAAATTCGTTTTGGGCATAATGGAAGGTATTCTACTGATATCACAACATATTTAAGGCATATTAACTTGTGAAACCTGTACATGACTCATTTGGTTACCCGTTATGCATTTTTCGCGTTCGGTACGGTTTATGTGACTAGTTTGCATAAGTTGACCGAAACGGGTCAAACCTTATCATTTTTACCTCAAAATCCAGAATGTGTTTAGTTTACCCATATTATACAAGTCTTCATACTTGTCGGGTCTAAACCACATTCTAATCTGGTCTTCACTTAATCTTGCGTTTTGAACCGTATATCCTTCTTTAAAACTAACCGGTCTAAGTTTAAACTTAAGTAAGACCCGTTATGAATCTAATAGGTTATTAAAACCTTCGTTCCAGATTTAGGAGCCCAGTAAAAGATATTTTGTAAAAACTTTCGCCAAAATTATTATTTCTTATTTTATTATGTCCAATAGGAAACCCTAATTGAGACCCCCAAGTAATATTGCATTGCCCCTAAAATTTTTAGAACAGTTGGAACCAGGATCAGGGCCCCCTAAAACTCAGGGGGGGGGGGGTATCCCCTAGTGGATAATTATCCTCATAACTTGCTGTAGAAAACGAATTTCGACGATCTGTCGACTCACACAAGCTAGTTAGACACGGGGCTACCCTACCCTAAAAAGGGCGCCGTCGCGCCACGCGACAGCCTGTCGTGTCGCGCCACGCGACAGGGACCAATTTTCAGTATAAATTCCAGGGGTTGGCACTTGCATGGCACAGTTGTTTCGACGTAAAAATTCGTTCCTACACTGAGTTATACTCTATTTCGTTCAAAAACACACACAAACACGAACCTCTGCTACGACAACAGGGTAATAACTCGATCACTGCTATGATACAATGTCCGATCGATTGAAACCGATCTGATGGATGTTTAAGTGCTTCCCAAATCAGGGCTATACTTTGTCATTCGTCGTGAGGGTTTTGATTTCGTGAGCTTATCGTAAATGTTGTATTAAGTTACTGACCTAGTTTCGTATGCATTGTTATTTAAATTAGGTTACGAGGCTAAATCAGTAGGCTAAAATCTGCCCGTCTAAATTTGCAATGTGAGTCATTCTCTTTTTTATCAAATTGTTTCCAAAACCCTATTTACTTTCAAAGTTATAATTATAGGGATTAAGTCTTTGTAATCTTCAATTACTGCCGGTATGTGGGGTTTTGTATACATTACTTGATACCCGTCACCATTGGACAACGGGTTAGCCAATGGGTGATCTGACCATAGTCACAAATATTGTCAAGTGACAAATACCGATTTGGGGTAATTGGTTGATAAAAACATTGTAATCATCCTTAATACTGTATATTATAACAGTGTGTCGTTTTGTGCAACTTGAATGACTCGCCAATATTTCCCAGCTGATAAAACCTTTTTAAAACATGTTTCAGGTGATCTGCTGTGATCCAGGAAAAAGTGCCGTGTAGCACCACAAGCTTGAAGAAGTGGCTCAATAAAATAAATAAACATGTTTTTGTAAAACAGGGATTTCCCAGTGAAATCACCTTTATTGTAAATTATGGGCGTTATCCCTAAATTGTGAAATAAAATAATTGGGTATTTTCAAGTTTTAAAAGATCCTGTTAAAATTCCGCTGCCAACGTAATAATTACCACGGGTTTCTGTCCCGCGGCTCCTGAAACGGGTAAAACCGGGCCAGGGGCCGTGACAGAAAAAGGTGGTATCAGAGCCACTGATTTAAGCCAATTAAGTATTTAGAAATACTTAATTTTCCTAGTTGCCATTCTGTGATTTTGTGAAAACTTGATTTGCAATAAATAAAATTTTAACTTAAAATTGTATATTTCTTCATGTGTACTTACAGCATGAATGAACTATCGGAGGCACTCCGAAACTTTACTATCCATAGCACAGATATGGATATCACAGGAAATCCGTCTGGCTATCAGGCTGATATTGAAGAGCCCATGGTATTCCAGGCCCAACCGCAGGAGAAACAAAAGCCGAAAAAGAGAAGAAGACTCGTAGGCTGGAGGCGTATGCGTAGGAAGAAACCGGCTGCACCGAAGGTTAAGAAGACCGAGGATCCAAGGGATAAAGGGAAAGGAAAGGAGATCGGAGAAAGTTCAGGGCAAGCCCAGGAAATGCCACCATGGGAGGAGCTGGATCGCAAACTGGCAAATAGCGACCTCATCGGACCTGCCGATGAAAACCTCTTCAATTACCCAGCTGAAGTACTACTTCCAGTTAATCTAGAGCCTGCTATCCCAGATTCTATTGTCAACCCTCGACCTCTACAAGGAGAGCTGGAAGAATGGTGGACCACTGACTGGCAATTTCAGAATCTCTTGAATAACCCTAACACCTTTTTCCCCCAGTTTGACCCTGAGCACTGAGAACTTGGCTGAGCTCCGTCACTATGGCGAGGAGCTGGTGGACGCAGGGAATCGAATCCGGGAAGTGGGAGAACAGATCTCCTGGAAATACGACGAGAGGGAACGTCGTTTCTAAGATGCCAGCTGACGGTGATGGTGTGATGGTGTGGTTATGTGTTTAATAAAATAATAATAAATAAAAAAAATATAATCATGTAAAATAACCTAAAATAAAACTTTTGTAAGATAACTGGTGTGTACGAATGCATACTAAAATATATAAAATATGGAAGTCGCAAAGTCGACAATTTTGGCTATACATGTTGATGTGATTATGTGCGATTATTTTATTGTGTTTGGTTGTTATTTATTTTGTGGTAATAAATTATATATATTAATTACCAGATGGAACACCTGGTAATGAACCAGTTAACGAGGTTAACCAATCCGAGCAAAATAATGAGGATCACTTTCTTAACAGACAAGATATAGAAAATATTGTTGCTCAAGGAATAGCCAATGCTATTCCAGCAATCCTTGCTGCTGCCCGAAATCCAGTTGAACCTCCGCCGCCTACTCTCAGCAAACGTACTCGTGATGACAACTTCAGTAATAGTGTAAATGGAGGCGGTAACAATAATAATGATGATGTAATACAAGCCCCATTCCTTAAAAAAAATGAAAGCTGCAACGCCTGGTTGCACTTACAAGGAATTTCTTGCCTATAACCTGTCGAATTTGCAGGCAATGAAGGGGCAACTGCCGTGCTACGTTGGTTGGAGAAAACCGAGGCAGTAATTAAAATAAGCAAATCTGCCGAAGAGGATAAGGTCATGTATGCTTCTCACCTTTTTAAGGAAGAGGCATTAGAATGGTGGAATACGGTGTTACAAGCCAAAGGAAGTGATATGGCTTATGCCATCAGTTGGGAGGAATTTAAGCGATTGGTGGAAAGAAAATTCTGCCCTGAATATGAAAAAGAGCAAATGGCAAATAAGTTCCTGAGCCACCGAATGGTGGATGTTGATTGTCGAGGGTATACTTCAAAATTCTTCGAATATGCCAGAATTGTGCCAACTCTGGCCTCGCCAGAACAGGTACTTATCTCTCGCTATATTTGGGGTTTAATTAGCGAGATCCGTGATATTGTCAAAGCTGCGAGACCCCGCACAATCGATGATGCGGTGGAATTAGCTAACACTTTGACTGACGGACTGGTGCGTACGCAAGAAGAAAACAGGAAGAAGGAATTGGCTCAGAAAATTTCCCAAGGATTCCGTGGAGGTAATACTAGTAATAATTTCAAGAAAAGAGGAACTGAGCAATCTGCCACCCCGCCGTTCTGCAGGAACTGTAAAAAGAAACATTTTGGAAAATGTAATTAAACCTGCAACTTCTGCAAAGCTCTAGGACATTGTGAAGAAGAGTGCAGAAAGAAAACAAGGATCTGCTACAACTGTGGTGAAGCTGGCCATTTTAGACCAGAATGTCCAAAGCTAGGTAAACCAGCTGACAACAAGGCCAAACCTGCCGAAGGGACTACGAAGAAAAACGCAAGAGCCTTCCAATTGACCACACAGGAAGCCGAACTGATTCCCAACGTAATAGCTGGTACGTTTCTGGCACACAACGTTTATGCGAAAGTATTATTCGACTCTGGTGCAAACCAAAGTTTTATCAATACTTCATTCTGCCAAGCTCTTAAGCAACCTTTAACCAAACTTAGGCAGATTTATACAGTAGAAACGGCAGACGGTAACTCTGTTAACATAGATACGGTTTTGCAAAAAGAAAATATAGAACTTTCAGGTCATAAATTTTCTGCAAACCTATTACCCATGAATTTAGCTGGATTCGATGTCGTATTAGGAATGGATTGGTTAGTAGCCAACCATGCTCGAATCCTCTGTGATAAGAATTCCATAGAAATCCGTGCACCCACAGGAGAAGTAATTATGATTACTGGGGATAAGGCACGTAAACCAATGAAGTTCATTTCAGTGATGAAAGTTGCTGGTTATGAACGAAAGCAAGGAATAGTGTATATGATTTCGGTAATCATTAGCACTAAGGGTAAGGAACTTAAGGGAATTTCTCTAGTATCAGAATACTCGGATGTATTCCCAGAAGAACTACCAGGATTACCACCAGATAGGGAGGTAGAATTTAGAATTCATTTGATTCCTGGAACTACACCCGTACCTAAAGCACCCTACCGGTTAGCACCCACTGAAATGTTAGAACTGAAAAAGCAATTAGATGAATTGCTCAGTAAAGGATTTATACAACCTAGTTCATCCCCTTGGGGAGCACCAGTGTTGTTCGTAAAGAAGAAAGATGGTTCTATACGAATGTGTATCGATTATAGGGAATTGAATAAGGTTATAATTAAGAATCGATATCCATTGCCTAGGATTTATGATCTTTTCGATCAACTTCAGGGGGCTAGATATTTTTCTAAGATAGATTTACGCTCCAGATATCATCAATTGAAGGTACAAGAAGAAGACATACCTAAAACCGCTTTCAGAACTAGGTATGGTCACTACGAGTTTACAGTTATGCCTTTTGGACTAACAAATGCTCCGGCAGCATTTATGGACATAATGAATAGGATCTGTAAACCGTACTTGGATAAATTTGTAATTGTCTTCATCGACGATATACTTATTTATTCCAAAAGCCAGGAAGAGCATTGTGAGCACTTGCATGCACTCTTAACTTTGTTAACAAAGGAAAAGCTTTACGCCAAATTCTTGAAGTGTGAATTTTGGCTACAGGAGGTGCAATTTTTGGGTCACATGGTGAATCACGAAGGTATTCACGTAGATCCGGCTAAGATAGAAGCAATCACCAAATGGAAAGTCCCGCAATCAGCTACGGAAGTTAGAAGTTTTCTAGGATTAGCTGGGTACTATAGACGATTCATTAAGGATTTTTCTAAGATAGCTGTGCCATTAACTAAGCTAACCTGTAAAACAGTTAAGTTTGAATGGGGACCTAGACAGGAAGAGGCCTTTAGGATTTTAAAGCAAAGGTTAACAAACACCCCAATTCTTGCCTTACCCGAAGGGACAGAAGATTTTGAAGTTTATTGTGACGCTTCTAAGCTAGGATTAGGATGTGTGCTAATGCAACGCAAAAAGGTAATTGCGTATGCCTCAAGGCAATTGAAAAAGCACGAGGAAAATTATACGACTCATGACTTAGAATTAGGAGCCATAATTTTGCCCTTAAAATTTGGAGACACTATTTGTATGGCAGTAAGTTTACAGTCTATACAGATCATAAGAGTTTAAAATATATATTTGGGCAAAAGGAGTTAAACATGAGGCAAAGAAGATGGATGGAAATTCTAAGTGACTACGACTGTGATATTCAATATCACGAAGGAAAAGCAAATGTAGTCGCAGATGCCCTAAGTCGTAAGTGTCATGAAAAGCAAAAGCGAGTTCGTGCTCTTAGATTAAATCTACAGTTAGATTTAATGGAACAACTGAAAAATATCCAATAAATAGCAATCAAGGATGATGTTGAAGGAATGAAAGGAAGAATAAAGGAATTGGAGCAAGGAACTGATGGAATTTGGAGATTCCACAAAAGAAGGATTTGGGTACCTAAGCAAGGAGACTTAAGAAATAAAATTTCAGAGAAAGCCCATAAATCTAGGTATACCATGCATCCTGGTAATAATAAGATGTACCAAGATTTAAGAAATAATTTCTGGTGGATAGGAATGAAAAAGGACATAGCTAGATATGTATCTAAGTGTCTAACTTGTTCACAAGTTAAGGCAGAACACCAGAAACCTTCTGGGTTACTCCAACAATTAGAAATGCCTGTTTGGAAATGGGAACTAATAACCATGGATTTTGTTACTAAGTTGCCCAGAACCAGAAAAGGTAACGACGCAATTTGGGTAATTGTGGATCGATTAACCAAATCAGCTCATTTCCTACCCATGAAGGAAACTTTTAGTATGGAAAGATTAGCCAAGTTATACGTAGACGAGGTAGTATCCTTACATGGAGTACCACTCTCTATTGTATCGGATAGAGATAGTCGTTTCACTTCACATTACTGGACCAGTTTCCAGGAAGCAATGGGAACCCGACTAAATTTAAGTACTGCATACCATCCTCAAACAGACAGACAAAGTGAAAGGACGATCCAAACCCTGGAAGACATGCTCAGGGCATGCGTAATAGATTTTGGAGGAAACTGGGATAACCATTTACCTTTAATTGAATTCTCCTATAATAATAGTTACCATTGAAGTATCGAAGCTGCCCCGTTCGAAGCACTGTATGGACGAAAGTGTAGAACTCCAGTTTGTTGGGCAGAAATAGGAGAAAGCCAGTTATCAGGCCTGAAATCGTACAAGAAACCACCGACAAGATCACTCAAATCAAGGAAAGACTGAAGACGGCTCGAGATCGTCAGAAGTGTTATGCAGACAATAGACGCAAGCTGCTAGAATTTCAAGTTGGAGACAAGGTACTTTTAAAAGTTTCTCCTTGGAAAGGGGTAGTTCGTTCGGTAAGAAGGGAAAACTAAGTCCAAGGTACGTAGGACCATTCCCAATAATCCAGCAAATAGGACCAGTCGCCTATCGCCTACAACTACCAGAAGAACTGGCTGGAGTACATGATGTGTTTCATGTATCCAACCTCAAGAAATGTTTATCTGACGAATCCCTGGTAGTACCTCTTCAAGATATAGAGGTAAATGAAAAGTTAAAATTTGTGGAGAAACCACTGCAAATAAAAGACAGAAAGGTCAAGTTTCTCAAACTCAAAAGACTAGTACTAGTCAAGGTCAAGTGGGATTCAAAGAGAGGACCTGAGTACACTTGGGAACTGGAATCCGAAATGAAGCGAAAGTATCCCTACTTGTTCCAGTAAATCTCGAGGACGAGATTTTAATAAAGTGGGGAGGATGTAACAACTCTCGCCAAAATTATTATTTCTTATTTTATTATGTTCAATAGGAAACCCTAATTGAGACCCCCAAGTAATATTGCATGGCCCCTAAAATTTTCAGAACAGTTGGAACCAGGATCAGGGCCCCCTAAAACTCAGGGGGGTATCCCCTAGTGGATAATTATCCTCATAACTTGCTGTAGAAAACGAATTTCGACGATCTGTCGACTCACACAAGCTAGTTGGACACGGGGCTACCCTACCCTAAAAAGGGCGCCGTCGCACCACGCGACAGGGACCAATTTTCAGTATAAATTCCAGGGGTTGGCACTTGCATGGCATAGTTGTTTCGACGTAAAAATTCGTTTCCTACACTGAGTTATACTCTATTTCGTTCAAAAACACACACAAACACGAACCTCTGCTACGACAACAGGGTAATAACTCGATCACTGCTACGATACAATGTCCGATCGATTGAAACCGATCAGATGGATGTTTAAGTGCTGCCCAAATCAGGGCTATACTTTGTCATTCGTCGTGAGGGTTTTGATTTCGTGAGCTTATCGTAAATGTTGTATTAAGTTACTGACCTAGTTTCGTATGCATTGTTATTTAAATTAGGTTACGAGGCTAAATCAGTAGGCTAAACTCTGCCCGTCTAAATTTGCAATGTGAGTCATTCTCTTTTTTATCAAATTGTTTCCAAAACCCTATTTACTTTCAAAGTTATAATTACAGGGATTAAGTCTTTGTAATCTTCAATTACTGCCGGTATGTGGGGTTTTGTATACATTACTTGATACCCGTCACCATTGGACAACGGGTTAGCCAATGGGTGATCTGACCATAGTCACAAATATTGTCAAGTGACAAATACCGATTTGGGGTAATTGGTTGATAAAAACATTGTAATCACCCTTAATACTGTATATTATAACAGTGTGTCGTTTTGTGCAACTTGAATGACTCGCCAGTATTTCCCTGCTGATAAAACCTTTTTAAAACATGTTTCAGGTGATCTGTTGTGATCCAGGAAAAAGTGTCGTGTAGCACTACAAGCTTGAAGAAGTGACTCAATAAAATAAATAAACATGTTTTTGTAAAACAGGGATTTTCCAGTGAAATCACCTTTATTGTAAATTATGGGCGTTATCCCTAAATTGTGAAATAAAATAATTGGGTATTTTCAAGTTTTAAAAGATCCTGTTAAAATTCCGCTGCCAACGTAATAATTACCACGGGTTTCTGTCCCGCGGCTCCTGAAACGGGTAAAACCGGGCCAGGGGCCGTGACATATTTGCACTTGCTGATTGTATACGGCTGAGATAAATTTGAATATTTTGCTCAATTAAATACTTTTAACTTATTTTCCCTTATACGGGCTTGGGGTACGATATATAAAATACCGCTTGGTCGGGTATTGAATTTTTAATCATATGAAGGTTAAATCATTGAGATAACCCGTTTAATCTGTTTTGTTTGTTTTAAGCCTTTGGGGGGTTAATGACCATGTCCTGGATATCCTCGGTTCATTCATTGAAATGGCCACGACTTAAGCACGGTGTGTAGGCATACACCTGCCGGTGCGTATGTAAAATAATATACCCGCCTGTTCGAGAATAACTCGCCGTGGGATATATTATGTGGTGTGTCTATTAATCTTTATCCCGGTATTCAGCACGGGCTACTGAACGTATAACAAACATATAATTCTTTTACAAGTTTATTTTTAAATAATTATCCCAAGTTATAAAAGATTATTTGTGCCTTGTGCATCTAAAACAATTTTCTTAAAACCTTTTCAAAAGTGTCAGTTAATTGTATTTACCAGTGTAAACTGACGTATTTTCCAAAAGGTTAAGTGCAGGTACTAGACGGAATAGGCTGGCTACTCCTGAGTGAATTAAATAAAGAGTCATGCAAGCTTTATCATTTAAAATCTGTTGAACAATTATCTTCTTTTGTTTGATCCGCCTGTGGATCCTTTTACATTCCGTTTGTTATACCTTGTTACTTTCACTTCGGTTTGTAATATTATTACTTTAGACTTCCGCTGTGCATTGAACTGTGATAAATTGACTATGATGATATGAACTACGTCACGATACTCCCCACCGGGCCCACCGGTAATACGTGGAAATATCGGGGTGTGACAGCGGAGGTAGAGGTGGTGGCGGACGGTGGGTGGAGGAAAAGGGGTAGAGGAGAAGGGGTGAATGAGAAAGGGTGAAGAGGTGTTAGGGTTTTGTGAAGAAGAAGAAGAGGTCTGCAGACCCATGAAGACATTGGTCCATGTCTGCACCAAGAAGTGGTCTCGCAGACCTTTTTTAATGAAAGGTCTTCGAGAAAACAAACAGTCTTCAGACCCAAAGGTCTACGCGCGGTCTGCGCGGCGCAGACATAAGAGTTTCTGAAGACCTTTTCAGGAAAAACAAACACCACCTGAGTTGTTAACGAGCTGGTTTGAGCAGCATTTTATATTTCAAAGAACCTTCAATGAAATGAGTTGATATAATTTTTTTGGCTACAAGATTTGCAGCAAACACTTGTGTGGTGAAGTGGTAGTGGTCTGTTTGTTGTGTGTTGAACGTGTAGACCCGGGTTCGAATTCCGTGGTCTACATGTTTTTCTTCCCTTTTTCTTTTTCTTTGTTTAATTTATAAAAGAGGATTCCAATTTTCGATTAAATCACGAAAGGTCCCTCTACCTTTGTAAACCTTTAACTTTGTTAAGTAAAGGTTATATTTCGTTTACTTTTTAATCTAACTATGCTATTGTTTAACATTCCGTTATTCATAATAGGGTTTGTGTATATACATACATACATATATATATATATGTATGTGTGTGGGGGGTATAAGAATAATAGAATAAAAATTCCGTCCGCGTTTATTTATTGAAAGTTTGATTACAACGTTTCGGATTCTAGGACCCGTTTTTCGACTGATGTTGCAGTTTTAGACATATTTTTGTGACTGTTAACGGGATTGACAACAGATGAACCACGAATGTCAGCATCAGATGTATGAGGATGATAATCAGAAAATGTATGAGGATGATAATCAGAAAATGTATGAGGGGGATCATTAGATATATGAGGATCGATACGTAATGAATCAGAAGACGCCATATGCCGCCGTAAACACTATGCCGACTGCCACCCGCCGTGATGTCTATGAATGCCGACTACCTCTCTGCCGTGAAAACCACCGTGAATGCATCTCCGCCGCTATGAAAACAATGAACTCTAAAACAGCGGCGAAACCCTATAACGGAGAACAAGAATGCGCGTGTTTTTTAATAAACATCTTATAATTATAAAATTGTCATGTGTTCACACTGGTTCTCGCGATTCTCGCAATAAAACAAACTGTATATTGTAAAAGCAAACTGTGTTATTGTAAAATAATTGATCCCTGTAGTAACGAAATCAGGTTAAAGGTTGTTTTTGACGAATTTTAAACTAAAATGTATATTGTGCAATTTTGAGGATACATAAAGAATGTTTTATGCATTTTGTCTAATATCCATGCTAGTCAAACATTTAATTTACATCGTAAAAAATGTGACATATTAATCGCTTTTTAATGTTCCTTCTAGTTGGTAAAATATGAAAGGACACATTCTAGACATCATATAGCACTAACGCTGCACGGTATGGAACCGTCCTCAGCCCGTCTCGGTCCGGCGACGGCAGCAACACTAACCCTTCCCCCTCCGTCCCCGTCCTCAGCGTCGCTTCCTGGACGTTTGCGACAGACCAAACATGTGGGCCCCCTTTGTTTCTGATTTGTAGATTAGGCTTCAATACTTGTACATAGGGCATAGAAATTAAAAAAAAATGGTGGGGTAGGATCATCCTCCCATACCCTCTAGTTTTGTGGGATGGACCATCCTTGGGAGGACTATGACGTGACGGATCATCCTCCCTTGGAGGACCATCACCATACCCTCTAGCCTAAACATATCAATAGGAGTATAGCACTAAACATATCAAAAGAGACTAATCCGTTGTCTTTGAAAACCTCGTACTTAAGAAACACAAGGACATAAAGCATTTGTAAAATAATAATTAAAAAAACATTTTTTTCAACAACTACACCAACATAAAGTATTAGTTTTCGGGTGGGATGCAGGTAAACACGCTTGTGTTGATCTTACCGGTGTTTCCCCCCTTGTAGGCTTTCGGGATACAGGTTTTGTCCCTGGTCAGGCGATTGCAAGGGCGGCAGCAAAGAAAATGGACAAACATACAAAAGCCTGCGAGGATAATCAACATTCCTTTATCCCTTTTGCCTTTGATACCTTTGGCTCGCTAGCCCCAGAAGCCATCAGATTTCTTGAACGGGTCCAACGGGTTGTTCACAGCAACATTTCGTCTCCTAGAGATCGGGGTTTCGTTTTTACTAGGTTAGGTTTCGCTATTCAAAAGGGGGTAGCGGCGCAGCTTGTTGCCCGCTTACCGGCTATCTTGGTGTAATTTGTTTCGCCTTATATATAAATATTTATTCTTCTAAAAAAAAAAAAAAAAAAAAAAAAAAAGTATTTGTAAAATAATAATAGTAACACTAGTAATAATAATAATAATAATAATAATAATAATAATAATAATAGTTGTTGTTGTTGGTTATGTATGATGTGAACGATTAAAAATAAGAATACAAAACTAGTAAACATGCTACATTAATCTTTAAGCCATGTTGTTTTGAGAAAAAAAAAAGAAAAAAAAAAGAAAAAGAAAAAAAAAGTGTAGAGCCAAATGGCCTTTCAATAGGTCTTAGAATCTTTCAAAAGAAAGAATATTCAAAGGTAAGCGTTAATGGTCCTTTTCAACTCGAAACTTAGTCAACTTTACATTGCAATCACCACAAAACCTCCAACTTGATCAATTGCGTGTGGTTAGAGAACGAAACGCCGAGTCACATTTCAAGTTTAAAGACAACATGAATAGATAAAAATGAGTTTACTTGTTCATATAATAAAACGATGTACTAGTTGGTGTATTTGTACATGAAGTACGTTGTTATGTATAGAATGCAATTGGGCTTCAATTTTCAAAGGACATAAATGGTTGATTTTCAAACTTAATTACCTATTTTTGAAAACATTGTTAGAACTTCGAATACGAGTCATTCTTTAAAATTGACTCGGAGAATCATTATTTAGAGAATTGTTAGAACTTTGTATGCTCCTAAATTAGAGCCATGCACCAATTTTTTTCTAAAGATCCATGATCCCATGGGGAACTAGAGGAAGTCTAGGAGGAGATTGATCTACTAACAAAAAAAATCTATTAATATGGGTATCTAATTGAAGGGGTATGGTCCCAAATGTTGTGCCGACCAATACAAGTTAACCTCAGGTCACGCGTGGAGCGATACCCAAAATAGATCAATTCTAACACTTAGTTCCTTCTACAAAAGATTTGGCATTCCTGGCCTTGCACCGACTACATGAGTTAACCTCAGGTCGCGCGCGAGGCCATGTCCATAATAGATCTGATCCAACACTTAGTTCAATCTACAAGAGAACTGGCGCAAGGCAGGAGGCGCAAGACAATGTTGGACAGTACAGAAGGTACGATTGGCAGAGCAGTAAACCAGTGAGCGCACGACATGTTGTACTCTATCGTGCTGCACGATGAGCGATCGTGTAGGAGACAAGAAGTACACAAGGACACGTACATGGCACCAATCAGCGTGCGCCGCCACTGCTCCACGATCTTCACTTAACTGTTGATGCAAGACCAGATAATAAGGACAATCGTCAGGACACGTGGATCCATTCAACGTGCGCCAACTATGCCCTCGCCTGTAAACACTAACGGTCGTGACAGGGGAGGCAAAACAGATATTCCTTATTGTCGGCCTTAGGCCCAAGGCACCTCAGCCCATCTCCTTCACAATTCACCTCGGCTATAAATAGAGAACTTCGGCTACAGGTTTAAGGATCGCTCTTTTGCTCTCTCACTTAATAGACACACTTTTATCCTGCAAAACAAAGGCTCTTAACCTTGTGGTCGTGGGTTCAAGCCCCATGGTGGGCGCTAATGAAGAAACACCAAGTTAATCTAGAGATTAACTCGTGGTTTGTGTCTCGTCCAAATAAGGTTAATCTTCTTTCGTTCTCGACAAACGACTGCAACGATGTTGCAAAACAATCAACACACCGTAAAACTCATTACAAGGAGGAGAATAGGGGGTTCTCCTTGTAACCACCATCTGGTGTGAGAATAAGATCTTGCGTTGAGGATAAAAGTGTGTGTATTAAGTGAGAGAGCAAGAGAGCGATCCTTAAACCTATAGCTGAAGTTCTCTATTTATAGCCGAGGTGAATTGTGAAGGAGATGGGCTGATGGGCCTTGGGCCTGAGGCCGACAACAAGGAATATCTATTTTGTCTCCCTTGTCATGACCGTTAGTGTTTACAGGCGAGGGCATAGTTGGCGCACGTTGAATGGATCCATGTATCCTGGAGATTGTCCTTATTGTCTGGTTTTGCATCAGCAGTTAAGTGGAGCAGTGATCGGCGCACGCTGATTGGTGCCACGTGCTTCTCCTTGTGTACATCTTGTCTCCTGCACAATTGCTCATCGTGCAACATGATAGAGTGTAGTCTGTCGTGCGCTCATTGGTCTACTGCTCTTCCAATTGTACCTTCTGTACTGTCCAACATTGTCTTGCGCTTCCTGGCCTTGCGGCAGTTCGTTTGTGTGACAACTGTCAAATTTGCATGCTGCCGCACTGTCACGGCCCCCGACCCGGTTTGACCCGTTTCAGGAGCCGCGGGACAGAAAATCCCGTGGTATTTATTTAACAGCGGAAGTCTTTAACAGGATCTTTTTAAAACTGTAATTTCCTGATTATTTTATTTCACAACTCGGGATAAAACCCCGGTAATTTACAATCATAAGATTTCACAGAGAAATCTTTATTTTACAAAAACATGTTTCTTTATTTTTATATTGAGCCACTTCCTTAAGCTTGTAGTGCTACTCGGCACTTTTACTGGATCACAACAGATCACCTGAAACATGTTTGAAAAAGGTTTTGTCAGCGGGAAATACTGGTGAATCATTCATTTTATTAAAACGACACGTTTATTATAATTAACAGTATTAAGAGTGATTACAATGTTTCCTGATATCAAACCAACTACCCACGGTATTTTGTCACTCGACCCATTGGCCCTCTCATTGTCCAATGGTGTCTGTGACTATGGTCATATCACCCCTTGGCTGCCCCAATGGTGAAGATTATCAAGTAATGTATACAAAACCCCACATACCAGCTGTAATATGGTGACTACAGAGACTTAATCCCTGTAATTATAACCTTGAAAATAAATATGCTTTTGAAATCAATTTGGTAAAAAGAGAATGACTCGCATTGCAGATTTAATTTGAGCAGAGCCTAGCCTACTGATTAGCCTTTTAACCTAGTTTAAATAACAATGCACACAAACTAGGTCAGTAACTAATACAACATTTACGATAACTCACGAGATAAAACCCTCACAACGAATGACAAAGTGCAATACTTAAACATCCATTGAATTAACAACGAATGACAAAGCATAACCCTAATGTGGGCAGCACTTAAACATCCATTGGATAGTTTAATCGACCGGACATTGAATCGTAGCAGCGATTGAGTTATTACCCTGTTTTGCGGCAGCGATTTGTGATCTGTGTGTGTTTTTGTGGTATTCAGACAATATCTCAACGTAAATTTTGAGTTTGAACGTCGAACTAACGCACAATTGCATGAACCAGACTCACCTATTTATATCTGAAAAACGCCCCCCTCGCGCCACGCGAAAGGTCCCCTTGTGCGCGTCGTGTGGCGCGAGAGACCCTAATCTACCATAGGTTTGCTTCGTGTCCAGGTAGCTCAGCTGAGTTGGTTTCGCGTTAAAATTCAACGTACACGTAAAACTGTTTAGATATTACCGACTAGGGTTTACCCCCCCTGAGTTTTAGGGGCCCGGATCCTGATTCAGATTGTTCTGAAAATTTTAGGGTTTGTGCAGAATCACTTGGGTTTCTCAATTAGGGTTTCCTATTGGACAATTAAAGAAGTAAATAGGACTTTTAAATAAGAGTTGTTACATTCTAGGGTAAAATAATATAACTTACAAATATCATGGAAAATCCCAACTCCAAAATAATACCAAAAATCACACGGAATAAATATTTAAGTTATACGCTTGATATTGTGAAACCAAACGCAAAGACATAACTTATAAAAGATTCCAGAAAATACTCCTACACATATGTTTTTGGTAAAATATTATTTTGGAAACTAAAGAAGTAAAAATATATTATTTTTGGGAAAAATACATATATTTTGGAAATACGTTATTTTTTTTGGACAAATAAGTTAAATATATTTTCCTAAGTGGGACTTAAAATATATTTTTCGAAACTACAAATAGACATGTATAAATACCCCCATCCTTGGGAAGGAAATACGAAGTTAAAATACTTGAGAAGTATTAATGCGAGATATTGTTTAATCAATTATCCCAAAACGAAATATAATTTAAAGTTAAAATAATTTATTTTAACAAGAGATTATAACTTGGAATAATATTGGGAACATAAGAAACGCAACGAAAAAACGTTAACTCTAAGCCAAGGCACGGCCCGTTCGTCTAATAAGACGTTAGTACATTGTAGGTAGTCGCGTTTGCTGCGGGGGTTTGAGTTGCTAGATCTGAAGACGCAATACTGTGAGTTCATGTCCCCCTTTTCTACTAACTGTTTTCATTTTTATACTTCGGGGGTGGAATACATGTTACAATTATTACAGACACTTTTATACATGGTATGATTAGCTTTAGGAGTGTTTACTACTTAGATCATTTGAAAGGTGGGTATAACACTTAAGGCCATTAATCCTCATCGTAGGACCGAGGGACATGAGTAATAGATCTATTTGGGTGTAGCGAGCCCACACCCATGCGGACCAGGGTGGCCCATGTGGTGACTGTGTCTTATTCGCGGAGACAAGTTTGCTAGGTTTGAGTACTTCCTGCACCGTTTCACACATACCATTGGCTTTGCAACCCATTGGTGATCTCTTTTTCCTTAATTGCTACATACCAGGGATTTTCATACATACAGACATACTTTAAAGGTTTATACACACGGACTTACACATGAACTCGCTCAACTTTTGTTGATTTTTCAAACTACATGTATTTCAGGAAACTAATGGATCTGGAAGGATATGCGTGTGTTTCAAGCTGCGTTGAATAAAGATGTCATCCAGGGTTTAGGGTTTGAGAGGTGTAACCTATTCCTGGACGGGTTGTATGTCTCTAAACCTCGTTTTATTTAAAGCCTTTTGTTGAGTCTTATGAACTCGTTTTAAACATGTCATGGTTGTAACTTACTTTAAGTGTCGATGTTTTCAAACAATGATGTTGTGGTATTTTCTCACTTTAATTAATGGATGAACATATCGTATTTTTATCATATAACATTGTTATGATTGTTGCTATGGTATTAAGAAGTCACACTAAATAACCACGCTTCCGCAAAAGTCAGGGTGTGACAGCTTGGTATCAGAGCCTCGATCATAGCGAACTAGGTTTCCTTCTCGAGTCTAGACTATGATCATCAGGGCTCTCACGAAAACGTTTTCAAACATTTTTACATCGCATACACAAAACGTCCAGATCCAGGAAACAAACATTTTTACAAACAAAAAGGCACAAATACACATTTCAAAATTTATATTTATAATTCAGTCTTAGAGACTGAGGGAGGTTCAGTCTTAAAGACTGAGGGAGGATCAGTCTTAAAGAATGAGGGAGGATTAGTCTTAGAGGCTGAGGGAGGATCAGTCTTAGAGACTGGGGGAAATTTAGTCTTATTGACTGGGAGGTTGGTCTTAGAGACCAGGGAGTTGGTCTTAGAGACCAGGGAGTTGGTCTTAGAGACTAGGGAGTTAGTCTGAGAGACTGCGTAGATCAGTTTGGAAAACTGGGGAGTTTTAGTATGAGAGACTAGGGAGTTCAGTCTGAGAGGCTGGGTGGGATAGTCTAGGGAAGACTAGGGTGATTACATGCTTATATTGTTATTACTTACATGCTTACTTGATGATTCTTGATATATGTGCATATGCGTGATTACCTTGCTACAGACACCATGTCACCTTCCTCCAGTGGAGTATTAGACACGTTAGACCCTATAGCCATAGTTTCGGATGACGAGGTCATCCCAGAGGATGAGGTTTTTACATCTGACACCACGAGCAGTGACGACGATGACTTTCAGCCCTTCGCCTTACCAGATTTTGGAGATGACATACCTATAGCTGATGGTTTTCTTGACAGGGATCTACCTCTTGTTCAGATCCCTGCTCCTGTTCCTCTCGCTGCATTTCCTGTTGAGGATCTGCCACTTGGAGCGATGTCAGATGACGACGACGATCTCTTTATCGAGGGTCCCCCTGAGGATGCCCAGGATGGCGGGTGATATTCGTTAATTTACACATATTTTAGTCCCCCGTTTTACCCCTATTTTATGCGTTTTTGGCCGTAAAACCGTCATTCGGATACTTATTTATCTACATTTATGTTTACAGGCCTAAAACAGCATACCAGGCAAGATGATAGCAAAAACGAGGACTTTCCGGACAAAACGACGAAGCTGCGGACATTCTGTTAAGGAAACTGATCTGGGCCTGTGGAACGACCGTTCCACCTGATGCACGGTCGTGCATCTCCGACAAAGTTGATCATCTCGGCAATGAACGAGAGGTGCGACTGGCCGTTCTAGGAAAACAAGGCGACTCGGTGAAGAACGGACGTGCCATCCGAAGAACGATCGTGCATCTACGATGATCCAGCCTGATCTCGGTGATGAACGCCCGGCCAGCAGCTCGTGCAACAAGTAACCCGGAACTGAACGACCGTTCCACACGAAGAACGGTCGTGCGATATCGTATCCGGTCAAAGATCTGATGACGTATGCAGTATGGTGACCCATCCCCAATAATTGCATAAAGTGCACGGTCGTGCCATATGGAGAACGACCGTGCGACAGCGAAAAATATAAAAACAGAACAGAAACCTTCTGTTCGATATTCTGGAATTTTGGGGAGCAACTCAGGCGATTTTCAGGCTCCGGAGGCTTCTGCTTTCACCCGGATTCAAGCCATATTATCCCGATTAGCTCCATTACTACCCGGATCCTTAGTCTAGTACTTGTTTATGGTTTGGTTTTCTAATCTTTCCATGATTTTGTTAATCTTTCAAGTACTTAGACTAATGTTTATGTATTATTGTAGCCTTTGGGCAAAAACACAACAATCCCTTGCTAGATTATAACCATTAGTGTGTTAATCTTTGTTTGTAATGACATTTTGAAGTATTTTCTATGTTTATCTTTGATGATTAGTTTGCAACCTTGTTATTGATATTGATTTCTTGATTATAAGTAATTGTGTTGGATGATTGGTACATGGTTCGTTAAGATAGTTGAAAAATGAAGCTTAATCAATCTTGTATTAGTAAACTTTAAACTTGGTTAACTAGTTTAGCTTGGTTTAAATGTGTGCATCATGATACTAGAAATGGTTAGTGATTTAATAAAATGTAATTATTGTTAATCAAGAGAGCTTGCCGTCACGTAAGGACCTTAACGGGTTAGATGGTGTCGTTATAAATTCTTGCCATGATTTGTTAGCTTAGTTAGTAGTTTAGGCCAAAATTGCTATCTTGGTGAATTATTGTGCAAGATTTGTAAAATGAACTCGGTTGTGATTTAATCTAGTTTATGCTTTTCTCGGTGGTTGCATTGTGTTTATCGGTGTCGCTTTCCTTGTTTAAGTGAGGTTAGAAAAATCCTAACGGCTGCCTAACTTATTTTTAAGAGATTTTCATAGACATTTATCAATTGCACGTTAAAGAACAATTTTAGGTGGTTAAAGTGTGTTTATCATTTTAACTTTCCGAATGATTGTCATGTTAGGATTCCCGAAAGGGATACTAATTGTCTTAAAATGGAAAATTGACCGAATGCTTCTAGTGCCAAAACCGACTTAGTTGACATGCTTTGGTTGTGTATTAAGCAAGGCTATTTATCTATTATCTACTATGTTTTTATAAGTATTTGTTTATGCTTACTTTAGTTTAATTAAAATCAAACAAAATTATGTTTTTACCGGTAGTTTAGTGACAAAGGTCTAGTATTATTTCTCCGCCCATTTCCGTGGATCGATACTTGGTTCTTACCGATACTTTACTACATATATGACGGGGTACACTTGCCACTTTCGTGTGTGTTTTGATGTAAAAGTAATAATCACTTTTATAAATTTAAAACCAAATCGTGTGTAATTTCATTGCAATATTATGTATATATACGCACACGTCAAGTTTTTGGCGCCGTTGCCGGGGAAATGGCGAGTTTTAGGAACGACCCGAGTCATTAAGTTATCGGTGTATATACTTGTTAATATTTGTGTATACTTTCTTGATTATTTATTTGTTTATTTTTTTTGTTAATATTTCTTGCTTTTATTTCATTTATTCGTTTTCGTGATTCTTTTGTACACTTGTAAATTTTTGTTTCATTTATTCATTTTGATCCGGATTTATTATTTATTTATTCCTTGATTTTTCGGCTTCGGGTAATCATTTTTGTATTAGCCGATTCATTTATTTTTTGTGTTGATTTTTATAAAATTTCGGGCCTATTTTCGAATTTTTATAAAATTTTCAGCCCATTTTTAATAATATTCTGCTTCTATTCAGCTGAAAAAAAAAATGGGCAGAATTATTGTATTAATAAAATATTCATTGTGTCAAATTTTCGTTTGCAGGTTAATGTCCTCAACTCCCGCACCTAATATTGCTGAGCCGGTTGACGAACCAGCGCATAATCTTAGGAGAAGTAGGAGGCTGCGAGAAAGGGCACGTGTCATTGCACAACGGATTGCAAACGCGATTGACGACCCGGTGATACTTTCTGAAAGCGAAAACTCAGGGGACGAAATCATGGCAGACGATAATCAACCTTTGAATGAGACGAATCAGCCCGGACGAGAGGGCTTGGAGCCCAGTATTATTAGACCCACTATTGATGCACCTTCATTTGAAATAAAATCTAGTATTATTAACATGGTGCAGAATTCAGTGCAGTTCGACGGGCGTGAGCACGAGGATCCCGGGAGACACATTGCGGCTTTCCTCCATGTTTGCTCCACATTCAAGATTAGGGATGTTTCGGAGGATGCAATTCGGTTGAGGTTGTTTCCGTTTTCGTTACGTGAAAAAGCCAGAGCTTGGCTTATGTCACTCCCAGCCGGGTCCATCAGGACCTGGAATCAGTTGGCAGAGCAGTTTATGCATAAATATTTCCCACCTGAGAAAACGAACAAGCTACGGAACCGGATTACTTCATTTCGCTAGGACGAGGGCGAATCGTTGCATGCAGCTTGGGAGAGATTCAAGGATTTGTTGATTGATGTGCCACATCATGGCTTCTCCAAGAGACAGCTGGTTTTGACATTCTATCAGGGGCTCAGCTACAACACGCAGGAGCGATTAGATGTTAATGCAGGAGGCGATCTGGGAATGAAGACGCCGACGAAAGCATACGATATCATAGAGAAAGCTGCGTTGAAATCCAGCTCGCGTCGGGAAGGCGATAGAGGTCGGGCTACATCATCATCATCTCGCCCAGGAGCTCACGCTGTGGACGATTACACAGCCATTACTGCGCAAATCTCGGCTCTGGCGACGAAATTCGATAAATCCCAAACAGCCGCGCAAGTTGGCCCTGGATGTGACCAGTGTGGAGTGTCACATGTGCCAGGTACGTGTGAGCAGGGTGTTATGTTTACCGGTCACGAAGAGGTGAACTACATGGGCAATCAAATCAGGCCCCAAAATAACCCCTACAACAACACGTACAATCCAGGGTGGAGAAATCACCCAAACTTTGGGTGGAAATCTGGTTCTGGGAACCAAAACGCGCCCGGTTTTGCTCAACATGCTCCCGCGCCACAACAATCTCACGGTCAATCCTTTCAGCCTCAATATCATAATCAAGGCTCAGGAAGCAGTTCACAGCCGCACGCCTCTCAAAGCAACGCAAAGCTAGAGGAAATGATGGCACAACTGCTGAACAACTCCAATAGTGCTAATCAAATGGCTGAAAAGCGATATCAGCAGCATGAGGAGCGATTCTTGGTCAACGAAGGAGAAATGCGGAGTCAAAAGGCTTCCATTCAGAATGTCGAGAATCAAGTGGGCCAGTTAGCAAAAATGTTGTCGGAGAGACCCCCGGGTGGTCTTCCGGGCAATACGGAGCAGAATCCGAAGGGGCGTGGTAATGGCCCGCACACGTAAAGTGTGGGGACATGAGTCTTGCTATCGACTCGCCGACAAAAATTTAGCATGGAGTCTTGCTATCGACTCGCCGACAAAAATTTAGCATGAGTCTACGCTACTGACTCGCCGACAAAAATGTAGCAGGAGCGTCTTTGACGCTATAAGGGCGAAATTGTCCTTTTATTTGTTTTTGTAGTTTTAGCGTAATTTAGGTTAGTTAGGTAGTTTACGTTAGTTTGTTTAGTTTTCGTACGTACCGAGCGAAGGTTCTGTATTGCAATATTGTTAGAACAGTTGGTGTGTCGAAAAAACGGCGAAAAACGGCCGAAACAGTTGCTGGAAATAGCTTCTGCGGAAAAATTCTGATCTGCACCTGATGCACGACCGTTCCTCGGGTCGCACGACTGTGCGATTCCGAGCAAGCGGGCACGGCAGATCGCACCCCTGGTGCATTTCCGAGAACACGCTGTGGGGTTTGAACGACGTCGGTGACGCACGACCGTTCCGTAGGTCGAACGACCGTGCGACAGGCTGAGGGCAATTTTGTCATTTTGCACATTATATATACCCTCATCTGCTGCAAAATCCCTCATTCGTGAACCCTAGCAGCTGCAGGCCGTTCCAGGGCGATTCTTCATCATATCGCACGGTTTTTCGCACGATCTAACACCCTTCTTCGCACGGTATGTTCCTAGTTGTAGATTTCTTGTTTTCTTGCATTCTAGGTTAGATTTTGTCCGATTCTTCAAGAGATTTATTAGGGTTCTCTTCATAAACAAATCGAAACCCTAACCCTTGTTGAATCGAAGTATCGTGAACACCCGGTTGACTTTCAGACCCCTGTTGGCCCAGTACTTGTTGAAATTTTGCAAAGATCAGATTGTTCTAAGTACAGGGGTCGAAATCTGTAGACACGAAGTCGCACGGTCGTTCCTCGTGTGGAACGATCGTGCCTCGCCGGTGTTTCACGATAGTTCCGGCCTTTGTGGGCTTGGTCTGTTAGTTCTCGGAGACGCACGACCGTGCGTCTTGAAGAACGACCGTGCCATTTGCCCAGTACAGTTAGACAGTTTCTTCATAATTTGCTGCTCGGCTGTTTTCAATTCATTTCTCTCCTGTTTCTGTCTTTCTAACAATGTTCCCCATTACAGATGAACCATCCCTTCCTTCAGTTTGACCCCGACATTGAGAAAGAAGCTTTGTGCATACCGAAGCGCGATGCATTGTGGGCGAGACGGAGGCAGTTTGGAGTCCCCCGATGGTTAGATTGGGAAGTCATGCGCGAATTCAATCAGTATGATCGACTGGACGACATGATGACTCGCACGCTTGCAAATTTGGTCGGTTGCAACCGACCCGTTTACCGGGAGTTGACAATTGAATTCTTCGCTTCGTATGCCTATGAAAGACCGGTTGCACATACACAGCCCGATTTTCGCTACAGGGAGCGGGTGACCTTCAGGTTATGTAGAAGATGGCATACATGGTCGGTTGGTCGTTTGGGAAGACGACTTGGGATTTATACTAGGGAGGACATGGATGATCCCGACGTCTTCAACGATCAGTTCAACTTCCCTAATGATGCAGCGCGGGATGCATTCTGGGCAGAAAACGCTATTGGGGAGCCCTACAACCCGAGGATGTCAAAGGCCTCGCGACTCCGAGACCCTCTGGTGCGAGTGATGCACCATGTATTCAGCCATTCGATATGCGGTCGCATGGACAGCCAAGGTAACTGTCCAACACCTGATTTGCTCTTTCTATATGCGTTGGTTGACAAAGCACCAATCAACCTAGCCGCACGAATGGCTGAGTACTTTGTCAAGTGTTCGGGGCGGACCCCGAATAGTGAGATTCATGGCGGTCAGTACGTGACCGAAATAGCGTACAATGAGCGCTATATGACGCCGAGGGTGCTTCAGGGTCTCACTTTGATTACTGAGGGGGTTCATGTCGATATCCGGTCACTGAAGTTCATGGGGGTGATTGTAGAGCTTGATAGGGGGGATAGGTTGAGAGGGTTGAATAACGAGGTCTGGGACCCGTTGCCTCCAGCTGAGGAGGAACATGAGGAGGATGATGAGGACGTTGAGATGGGAGAGCAGCACGAGCAGCACCAGCCACTGACACCACCACACTCGCCGCAGCACCATGCATTTCATCAGCATGAGGACTGGCCCGCATTCTACCAGCAGTTCCAGGATATGCGTGTGACGCAGGAGCAGCATGGTACCTACTTCCACGAGATCAGATCTAGCCAGGACCAGATCCGGGCTAACCAGGACGAGATTCGAGCCAGTCAGGCTCAGATTCGGGCCACACATGACCAGCTTCGGCAGAGCCAGGATACTTTATATCAGGGGGTCAGTGCGGGATTCTCATATCTTTTCGGGGAGATGCATCACGCATACCCCGACTATTTTCAGCACCCTCCGGAGTTCCCACCGTGGAACCCCCCTGGCTATGGCGATCAGGGCCCATCTGGCACGAGACATGATGATGATGATGAGTAGTTGGCGGTGGTGATAGCATTTGGTGGTGTTTTCTGTTTCAGTACTTTATTTACTTTTGGGTGTTTATTTTGACTATTATTTAAAACACCCCGGTTATGTATTTCAGACAATTTCCTTTGTGTTTTGTTTGGATTTTAGTATTTATGTATATTATGGTTGTTTTGTGATTTTTCTATTTCTGTTATGTTTTGGGTGCACATATGACATACTCGCAGATTTTATCTATCGGATCTTGGACCGGAGCACGCACCAGATAGAGCTTCGGAAGTCTCGTGGCACCAACATCATCTTGAGGGGAGTACTTTTTATCCCTTTCTCTATATTTCGGGTCTCGCATTGGGACAATGCGAAGTTCAAGTGTGGGGAGGGAGTTAACTTTGTTTGTCCTCATAAAAAAAAAAAAATCAGAAAATCAGAAAAATCATTCAAAAATACTTGTGTTTTGTATATATGTTGGTAAATAAACCGGTTGGTTATGTTTTAGAAAGCGTCGGACTTGATAAAAACTCGACAAGCAAAATATTTTTGAAAAAGGAAACCGGAAAGCGTGACAAACAAAGAAAGACTTGCATGATAGTTTTCACACTTTTACCCATTCCTTCCGTTATGTGAGCATATTTGAGCCTTGGTATTGTTATATATTTGTTCATTTCGGATATAGGAGTGAGCCGGATGTATGTGTAATTTAGAACTTCTCACTAGTATGCTTGTTAAGACCATGAACGTGCGGATTTGTGTAAAAGTGATAGAGGCACTTAGATTACCCCTTTGTTGTGTACCTTGTTCTTTGTGTTGTGCTTCCCGTTCACCTTATATTACCCTTTAGGATTAACCATGTCGAGCCTTTCCGTTCACCTTTGTTTACCCACATTATCGCCCACTTAACCAAATTTAGCCTTTTTATGTTTTTAAACCTTTTTAGTGTTGAAACTCGGTTAGAATAATAGTTTAACTAGCTGTTATTGTTTATATTTCATTGTATTAGTTTGCAAAAAAAAAAAAAAAACAGAAAATAAAACACCCTAAAATAGGGTGAAGTTGATAGAAATCAAGCAATTTTGAATGCTTAAATGTTAAAATTTCGTTGATAAGCTCGATTGCGCTTTAGTCGCCTTTGTAAGGTGTTTGTATGTATAGTTGTTTATTTTGTTGCTAGTTAAACGCTATTACCGAGTTTTAACCATTTTCGCCACTTTAAATGTCCACTTCCATACCCTTCGCCCAAGCCTAACGTTATAACCCGTAAAGACCTCTTGATTTACACTTATTTGCATGTTAGTTGGTGGAGACGAGATCTTATGACAAGCTTATGAAATTGCACATTTCATTGACTAGGCGTTGAGTGTTTACGCATACACATTTTATGTATGTTTCACAAATAAAACCGAGTGTGTGTGAACATTGTGAGTCGTGTGAAGATTAACATGTGAGTCAATTAAATGTTTTGTCACGGCTTTTCGGTTGTCGCTTTAATATTGCATATGCTTGTTCGGTTTGAGTCTTTTGATGTTGTCTTTCGACAAACCGGCTAACCGTTTATATTAGTTTTCAATAAAATAGTGTGTAAATTATCGTTCTTGTTTGTTTATGTCTTGTATTGCTTTTTAGTTTAGCTTGCTTGAGGACAAGCAAGGTTCAAGTGTGGGGAGATTTGATATTCGTTAATTTACACATATTTTAGTCCCCCGTTTTACCCCTATTTTATGCGTTTTTGGCCGTAAAACCGTCATTCGGATACTTATTTATCTACATTTATGTTTACAGGCCTAAAACAGCATACTAGACAAGATGATAGCAAAAACGAGGACTTTCCGGACAAAACGACGAAGCTGCGGACATTCTGTTAAGGAAACTGATCTGGGCCTGTGGAACGACCGTTCCACCTGATGCACGGTCGTGCATCTCTGACAAAGTTGATCATCTCGGCAATGAACGAGAGGTGCGACTGGCCGTTCTAGGAAAACAAGGCGACTCGGTGAAGAACGGACGTGCCATCCGAAGAACGATCGTGCATCTACGATGATCCAGCCTGATCTCGGTGATGAACGCCCGGCCAGCAGCTCGTGCAACAAGTAACCCGAAACTGAACGACCGTTCCACACGAAGAACGGTCGTGCGATATCGTATCCGGTCAAAGATCTGATGACGTATGCAGTATGGTGACCCATCCCCAATAATTGCATAAAGTGCACGGTCGTGCCATATGGAGAACGACCGTGCGACAGCGAAAAATATAAAAACAGAACAGAAACCTTCTGTTCGATATTCTGGAATTTTGGGGAGCAACTCAGGCGATTTTCAGGCTCCGGAGGCTTCTGCTTTCACCCAGATTCAAGCCATATTATCCCGATTAGCTCCATTACTACCCGGATCCTTAGTCTAGTACTTGTTTATGGTTTGGTTTTCTAATCTTTCCATGATTTTGTTAATCTTTCAAGTACTTAGACTAATGTTTATGTATTATTGTAGCCTTTGGGCAAAAACACAACAATCCCTTGCTAGATTATAACCATTAGTGTGTTAATCTTTGTTTGTAATGACATTTTGAAGTATTTTCTATGTTTATCTTTGATGATTAGTTTGCAACCTTGTTATTGATATTGATTTCTTGATTATAAGTAATTGTGTTGGATGATTGGTACATGGTTCGTTAAGATAGTTGAAAAATGAAGCTTAATCAATCTTGTATTAGTAAACTTTAAACTTGGTTAACTAGTTTAGCTTGGTTTAAATGTGTGCATCATGATACTAGAAATGGTTAGTGATTTAATAAAATGTAATTATTGTTAATCAAGAGAGCTTGCCGTCACGTAAGGACCTTAACGGGTTAGATGGTGTCGTTATAAATTCTTGCCATGATTTGTTAGCTTAGTTAGTAGTTTAGGCCAAAATTGCTATCTTGGTGAATTATTGTGCAAGATTTGTAAAATGAACTCGGTTGTGATTTAATCTAGTTTATGCTTTTCTCGGTGGTTGCATTGTGTTTATCGGTGTCGCTTTCCTTGTTTAAGTGAGGTTAGAAAAATCCTAACGGCTGCCTAACTTATTTTTAAGAGATTTTCATAGACATTTATCAATTGCACGTTAAAGAACAATTTTAGGTGGTTAAAGTGTGTTTATCGTTTTAACTTTCCGAATGATTGTCATGTTAGGATTCCCGAAAGGGATACTAATTGTCTTAAAATGGAAAATTGACCGAATGCTTCTAGTGCCAAAACCGACTTAGTTAACATGCTTTGGTTGTGTATTAAGCAAGGCTATTTATCTATTATCTACTATGTTTTTATAAGTATTTGTTTATGCTTACTTTAGTTTAATTAAAATCAAACAAAATTATGTTTTTACCGGTAGTTTAGTGACAAAGGTCTAGTATTATTTCTCCGCCCATTTCCGTGGATCGATACTTGGTTCTTACCGATACTTTACTACATATATGACGGGGTACACTTGCCTCTTTCGTGTGTGTTTTGATGTAAAAGTAATAATCACTTTTATAAATTTAAAACCAAATCGTGTGTAATTTCATTGCAATATTATGTATATATACGCACACGTCAGCGGGTCTCCAGTTGATGATGATGTTGCTGTTCCTTTTGAGATTCCAGTTGTCGATGCCATTGTTATGCCACCAGTCGAGGTTCCCATTGTGGAGGTTTTATCCGACTCGTCTGGTCCCGACTCATTTAAGTCCGTATCCTCTGCTACTTTACACACATGGGGTGTGCAGCATTACCCCACAGACACTGATTCCAACACCGTTATGTCTGCAGCGCCTGTTCCGCCACATGATTTCGAGTTCGACGATGAGATTGACCCTACCTTTCCACACGATTTTGATCCAGACCATGAGATTGAGTTTGTACCTGACGAGCAGCCTTAGAGGCACCTGTTTTTCCTGATGATCCGCTCCTTGATGTAACCGCTGATCATGAGCTTGCTCCAGATGACCCGGTACCTGCACTTATGGACCACGCTCCCTTTTGCTCCCCACGTAGACCCCAGTTATGCTCACACCCGCAATGGGTGGATCGAGGATGACGACTACCCTCCTTTTGTCAGACCAGTTACTCCCCCCTCCTGCACAAGTACTTGCACCACTTGGAACCGCTCCCTTTCACCCACATGAGACTGACGTACACCGCACAGATTTACCAGTCACTTTTCTTCAGGACATTCATTCCTCCTCCCCGTCCAGGGGAAGGACCTTCGAGTCCGCAGGACGGTCACGTACCTTTTGTGTCAGCAGCCGATCATTACATGCCACAGTTTGCACACGCTACTTCTTCTTCTGCACCCACGAGCCATTTATGTGGTTTTCACCCAACGACATGCCTATATCTGATCCACATCATCCCTTCCAAATTGGATACTCGAGGGATGATCTACTTTTATCCTTGCAGCTCCAGCAGGATATGTTGAGACGTAAAGTCACCAAGCTAGAGGGGATTCCGCGTCCTCCATCTTGCACCTGCCAGTCACCATTCGCGACTCCGCCGGCTCCTCTTCAGTTCTACCCGGAGTTTGGCGCTCATTTTTCTTACTATGGAGCAGCAGGTTGCTTACCTCCTACGTGTCATCCATGCACTTGAGAAAGATTTGGCGCATTTGTGCAGGTTGCTTTTCATTCCTCCTCCCCCATCAGCTTAGAGGTTTTTGGCTTTATGCAGATAGCACACCTTCGATGAGAGTGCAACTATTGATCCAGATTGCACAGCTTTTGAAGACCACAGTGTGACCTTTGACTTATTGATTTTTGACTGATGCAGTTTGTTAGACGATTCGGACAAGGGTGAGGTGACCCATAGTCTCCGTGGATGTACGACATAATTATGAAACTTGTAAACTGTACTTGTGGTCTTGACATATGAAAGCTCAATCGCAACATTCTCATTGTACACATTGATGAATTACTTGTTTATGCTATGACTATGATGCAATGTGTTTACTTGCTTAATGAAAGCCTAATTGTAATGTTCTCATTAAACGTGCTACCAATATAACAGGGACGTGCTATGATTGTGGTATACGTGTTTATTTGTTATACTCTCATTAGACATGATTCCATTTACTTGCTTATACTATGAGTATGCTGTTGCTTGATGTGTTGATACAATGATTTATTACGTGCAAATACATATGATCTCCAAACAACTATTTACATTCCCTGAATAGACGAGACCTAACTAACCTGAACTTCTTCCTAGAAGATGTCTCATCAAGAGATCACTCGACTGACCGAGGCAGAATGGCAAGCGCACGCCTCACGAGTCATAGCTCGGCACGAGGTTCTTCGCTACAAGCGCAGCGAGGGTACCTCAAGGAATGACCCACCTAACGGTAATGTTTAAGTCATCCAAGACACATTACAACACGTTTGGAAAATCCCCAATGTGCTTTGCTAACACTTGCTGTGATGATGATTGCTTGGGTACAGGTTGTACCTACAAACAGTTTCTAGAATGCAAACCCCTGCACTTCAGCGGCACTGGAGGTGCCATAGCTTTTGTAAAATGGGTCGAGAATGTGGATGCCGTTGTGCGAACGAGTGGTTGTACGCTAGAGCAACAAGTCCCATACGTTTCCGGATTACTACAAGATGAGGCTCTGTTATGGTGGAACCTTAGGGTTCGAATAATGGGCGAGACTGCAGCATATGGGTTAACATGGGGTGAGCTGAAAGGAATGATGCGTAAGGAGTATTGTTCTAAACGGAAACCCAGAAGTTGGAAGGTGAATTCCAGAGCCTGATGATGGAAGGTCCAAAGGTGTTGGAGTACGTACAAAGACTTCATGATTTGTCACGAGTTGTTCCGTACCTGGTGGAACCAGAATTGAAGAAATTGGGGCAATTCATTTGGGAACTAGCGCCTCAAGTCTTGAGCTTGCTGACAGCATCAACACCACCAACAACTATTGTTGCAAGTAAGATGAGTTTGGCACTCGGTAAGGAAGCACTTAGACTAGAAAAACTTTCAACCTCCGATGAGAAAAAGGAGACTCCTGTAGAACCATCTGGGGACAACAAGAGGAAGTTTGCAAACTTCAAGAAGGGTACTCGGGTGAATAACGAGAACAAGGCTAAAAAGGGAAAAGAGTACATGGGTATCCTACCTAAGTGCGACAATTGCCTACGTCATCATGTCGGGCGATGTAAATATGGAAAATGCGACAACTGTGGCAAGAGAGGGCATGTCAAGGAGACTTGTAGGCAAGATACAAAACATGGAAATGAAAGGCAAGATGGAAGCAAGAATCTCGAAGGAAGCAACGGCGTCAACAACTGTCAAGAAAGAACCAGTGATGAACAAAAACATGCTCAAGGTTGTTTTAACTGCGGGGACAAAAGGCATTTCAGGAAGTATTGTCCTAACAATGAGCAGGCACGAGAAGGAGTGTTGGACATCGGAACTGGGGAAGCACGCCAGGATCCAAGCATGGTTATCGGGCGTTTCCAGAAAGCTTACTTGGGAACTAAGCCGAGATGTGATGAGTGCAAGCTTCATCATGAAGGTCAATGCCGGAAGCCTTGGTGCGATAGGTGCGGGAGGGAAGGACACATCAAGTACGCCTGCCAAACAAAGTATCCCCGACAAGAAGGAAATAATAACGACAACCAAGACAAAAACAATGAGGGTAGAACTCCAGGTTGCTTCAAATGCGGGGACGTGGGGCACTTTAGGAAGGAATGCCTAAAGGATGACCAGGACCGTGGAAGGGCGTGCAACATCGGAGCTCGTGAAGCATGCCAGGACCCAGAGGTGGTTACTGGTACGTTCTCTATCAACCAGATATTTTACATCTACGTTGTTTGATACCAGTGCCGACCATAGTTTCGTATCTCATAAATTTAAGAATATACTTGGTATAGTGAAAGGATAAGTTATATAACATGCACTTGATAGAACTAGTTAATGGGAAGCCTCGACGTGGTAACTGGGATGGATCAGTTGTCAAGCAACCAAGCAGAGATCATTACCCGCACTCCGATGTCAAACGACGAAGCAATCGTGATTCATGAAGCAGGATACGCCCCTACAAACTACTAGTGCTGAGAGGCACTAGAACTTCGCGCACAGAATGTGTTGCCTTCTCGACTCATATCGCGGACAAGGAAGCCGAAGACTTTCCTGAGTTACCACTCCAACGACAAGTCGAACTCGCATCAATTTGTTTCCCGACGTCGTGCTTACAGTCAATGCACCCCAGCAACTTACACTTTCGGCGATGCAAGGATTGGAAGAATAGCTTCAGTAGCTGGTAGAGAAGGAAGTTAACAGACCAAGCTACCCGTTTTGAGTAACACCAGTGCTACTCGTCAAGTAGAAGGACGATGATTTTCAAATAAGCATCCACTACCAGGAGCTGAACGAACTAGCCAACAAGAGTCGGGGACTCCTGCTAAGGGTTAACGAATTACTTATTTAACTAACTGTGAGAACGCAACTACTATTACACGACTGATTGATAATCGAGTGTCATTAGCTGTGGATTCAGGAAGAAAGTATACCGGAAAATTGCGGGACAATAACTTTTTTTAAAATATGGTGATTCTTACACGATGCACAAAACAATTTTTACGCCGAATGCGAAACCTTGAGAATCTAGGAAACGTACACTTAGGATCTTTGGGGACCCAAATCCAAACTCGTAAAAGTTGCTTAGGAACCACACCTGTTGACTCAAGCAAACCCCATTATCCTGACATTCATGCTACTTCAGTTAACCAAACAGACAGTGCTCCAACTTACTTTGTTGAAATCTTCACTTTTACCTCTAGCGAATAGAAGTTTGCACCTCTACTCCCCTTAATGATAGCTGCATCGCGTTAATTTTCCTCGCTGAGAGCGAACACCCAATTGCTTCGGTACTTGATCATTTCTTCATTCTCATTGTTTCATTACTTGAAAACTTATATGTTACGCATGCACCATTTGCTACGCATGAGGTTTCGCTTCGAATAAAGGCTTCACTAAAGCTCACATATTATTTTGCTAAAGCCAATTGTTGGGTTAACCTACGTTATTGAAATTGTCGGCCTCCTTGTTATCACGTCAATACACTTTCTTTAGACTTCATTCCTTTCAAGTTACATTCATGGTTTATCTTCGTAACCATGCCGAGATACCCTCGTTGAGATATACGTTTATTGTCAGGTTACCAAGTTCAATTGCTTGAACTATTCCATTCCGCATATTCAGTTTAAGACGTCATATGATGTATTGAGAGCATCATATTCAAGTATTTTCGCAAAGATCCCTTCATTTCGAGTCATAGTAGACTTGGTTAGTCTACAGTCCCACTAAATCGTTTGTTGAATTCAACACCTTGCGGTGAAACTTTCACAAAATTGAAGCTTGCGCTAATTTGGTTACGCACCCCTTTACACGGATTTAATTGTTTATTCATTGACTTGCCCTAAATTCGTTTTGTTTATCACAATCGAAGCAGCCTCAACACAGTTATGTGTTAAGGCAATGGTACATAGATTCATTTCATGGCACGATGTACCTCCTAACGATTCTTTCGTCACAAAATAAATACCTTGCAGTATTCATTGTTTTCCATCTTCAATCAGAGACAGTAATACCTTGATGTTCCGTATTCAATTGAAAACTCTATGACATTGTGTAAATCAAAACTTCAGGCTTGTTTCGGTACATTTTCATTTGGTTTCAAACACAGTGAACTTGTTCAGTCACCGCTATTATTGAATTATGTCAATACGACACCTTGTGGTGTCCTCACAGACTTGTAGCTTGTGCTAATCATGGTCAATCGTTTCACACAAAACTGCTTATACCTTGTTTGACTTGTTATTTAAACATTCCTGATGCAACTACGAATCAAGGCAGTGATACACCAGATACGCTTGTATTTCATTCGATGCATTCTCGCAATTCAAGAATCCCAGCTCAAATCCTTTCCATTTAATTTTTCGAAAGTTGACGGATCATTCCATGTTCAAGATGTTGATTTTGAGTTCATATAGCGGGTGCTATGGTTTGTGAAAACTCGTTCGAATATTCCGATCGATTGTTTGAGAATCAATCGGTTAAGACTCATTTGTTACACCTCTGCTAGCTAAGCCACGCCAGATTATTCTTCTATACGTCTCGTGTCCTTTGACATCAAATGCTAGGACACATACCGTTTAACCATTGGGTACTTGTTGTCAAAATACATCCTAGGATTTTCCTGACGAGAATAAGATTTGATTTGGTTTTATGGTTATCTACCTCAGTACTATTCATATACATACACGCGTCTTGAAACCCTGAGTAGATAAGGTAGTACAAATTTCGAGGACGAAATTTTCTTAACGGGGGGAGAATGTGACAACTGTTAAATTTGCATGCTGCCGTACAATTAATTAATATTAAATTTGTGCTTAATGACTGTACCTGATTCAACTGATGATTAAACTGCTTTCTGATTTCTGTTACATACATACATATGCATCACATTTCATACTGTCACTCCATTTATTACACACAAACTTTAGTGACAAACTTGATGCACAAAGCACAGTTAGCACAGTGAGCGGATAATTCATAATTATACTGACAGTGCCAGTACATAGAGAGACAATGTTTTGAGGCCCAGTATGAGCCAGCGACAAGGTACTACACTAGTAGGGAGTGTAGGGAAGTAAGGACCATAAAACTGCGTCACTAGGTGATAGTTTAAGTGCCGGAAAGTGCCTAAAACTCACTCAAAGTGCAGAATTCTGCATTTATTAACAAAATTCAGCATCTTTACATACTAGTAACATGCAAAAACATGGCAAAATGGTCATGTACGCTTTCCTAAGTGTCGGAAATTAAAAATGTCACAAAAGGTTACATAGAGGACACTATACGGACTAACTTAGCACTTTAACGGAACGGTATTTAACCGAACAACCGGACTTTACCCGGAACCCAAAAATATTGTTAAAAACATTGTTTTTATTTTTCTGAGCTAGTTTTGGTTCCCGAACACTTAAACACACTCCAAGATACATGTAACACACTAAACATTAGATTTTACACCTAACACCCTACTAATTACCATTTACCCACAACAATTTACAACTTACCCCCCCCCCTCTTATGTAATCGTCCACATAAGGTGGCCCACCCAAAGATTACTTCAATCTCTCATAATCTTCACTAAATCTCAATGGATCTTCTTGGGATTATGGTGGGATCTTGTATGTATTTTTATAGACATATTAACCCTTGGGTAATGAGGATTAGAGGACTATAAGATCATAAGCCATTTTCATCTTCACAAATCACCACTCATCTTTCCCCTTCCCTCTTCTTCCTCACGGCAACAATACACCACCACAACCTCTCCATTTTCAACCTTCTTTCATATATTCCAAGGTGTTCTAGAGGTGTGAGGAGTTAAGTTAGGAAGCTTGGAGCTTTCGGAAGTTGAAGGACCCTCACGGATTGCTTTTATCCACTTATTTTCTATCCTTGAATCATCCCTAGCTTGAAGCTAGTAGTAAGATCATCTTAACCCTTTTTTACTTCTATTTTGCTTGGTTAAAAGATGTTACATGATGTGAATCATATGAGTACTAAAAGAACATAAACTTGAATCATGAAACATAAGCTTACATAAGAGGAAATATGATGAAATAATGCTAGTATATAGTTGTTTTGAATATGTTGATGTTTGTTTGATGATTACTAGTAATATGATGTTAAACATCATGGTTGAACTTGTTAAAGGAAGATTAAAAACTTAAGTTAACAAGTTCGGAGGTGATTAGTGATCTACATAAAAGAATCACCTCCATGTTTCAACATAAACTTGGTAACAAAGTGATTTCTTGAAAAATAAGTGAACTAAGTGAGTTGATGATCGTATGGATACGAGGTTTACAAATGATTTTTCTAAACAAACCAAGTTAAAAAGACGGATTTTGAAAGGTCGTGATTCTTACACTATTTTTGGAAGGAAATAAGTTTATGAATACTAGTAAGACATGAAAAAGTTGTAAATGGATATTTTTGTAAAACATGTTCACAAGTTGTGAACATCTAAAAATCCCGAGAACAAGATTTTAACAAAAATAAACACACTTTGGAGGGTAACTAAACCCACTAAACACCCCACTAAGTTACTACGCGTATTTATGAAAAACCAAGTTCATGTTGTTATGAAAAGTGCATTGTTTTCGCACATGATAGGTGTAATATTGTTTAGTTGTAGGATCGTTTTCACGACCAAACGAGTCGTTCAGAAGAATTCTCATAATTATGTGTTTTAAGCTCTCTGATGAATACTTTTGGATGAAACTTTGAAAATCTAGAATCATTTTTCAGTTTATTAAAAAATTCATCCCATTCTGACGGTAGCACGTCTGCAAATCTTGATATCATTTCAGCATTTGACATCCTTATCTCGTACATTTTTAAATTGTCAATTAAAAGATCATACCGATTTTCCAGCTCATTCAACGTTTCATTTTTCTTACACAAAAAATATTCAAGTCTTTCAACCCAAACATTCTTATTCTCATCTCATTTCCCATTAACCCAACACCCATCAAACCAATCATTTAAACTTTCAAGTGTATCGTTTTCTTGTTCGTCAAACATTTTAACCACACTTAAAACAACCTGATGTGATGTCTTCACAACCCGTTTCAAATCACCTTTAACACATTCGCGGCTCAAAACAAACTTAGTATACAGCCCACACTACAAACACAATCCAATTTGAGACTCCAAATTCAACCCAAATGGTTTTTTTTTTTTAAATTCAGCCCAAACTACACAGTCCACTTAGTTAAATTTGGTTCAACTCGAAACCCACAATTTAATCCAAAAACTCACCAAGCCAACAACTTTCAAGTGTTACAAAAATATGATTGGGCCGATTAGATTTAACAAATCACATGGGCCGTCAATCAATACCAATCAATTTTTTATTGGACCTCTACACTTTCTAACTCACATGGATATAAGACTGATTCAATTTGATTCAATTGGGCCGAGAGAAAGTAAGATCTGATTCAATTTCTCATGCAGTTTTGATTGGGCCGCAATTTATATTCATTCAAACAGATCACATGCAATCTTTTCTTTGAACAATGTGGCCGACTATTTAAATGCTCAATTCAATTAAAACATATTTGATAGAATCGATGACTTTAATGTGCCGACAACACTTTAAAACTTTATCACCTACTAATTTCTTATTGGACCTCAAATTTTATTGGACTTCAACCCCACATGCAAACTTTGATTTTATCAAAAAAAAAATAGCCAACAAGTTCAACACTCAATTCAATTTGATTGGACCTAGAACATACTTTATCAATTATTGTTCACATGTGACTTCAAGTAATGGCCGACAATATTAAATGTCAACACAATCCTATTGGGCCGCAACTTTAATCAATCTGTTATCGATGGACCTGAATTGGATTCTATTGGACCAACAATTTCTTCAATTACTATGCCCGACAACACTATCAATGATCTGAAATGCTAACTGACAATTTCAACCGACATGACGATATTTCACGCGAAACACATTCACACGAAATTAAGTGTTCACACGAAATCATACCTTTCACACGAAATTTCCAAACGGAATTATCCTTTCAAACGGGATTACCAAACGAAAATACCCTTTCAAACGAGATTTCCAAACGGAATTATCCTTTCAAACGGGATTACCAGACAGTATGAAAAAAAGCGCTATATGAGGATTGATGTATCTTAATAAGTTCCATAGATTGCTTCCATGCCTGATCAGTATGGAGGTTTAATGCATGGGACCACAAAGATATCCCGATGGTCATATGGTACTAAAGTCAACCAATGGTATTCAAAGAAGATATCTAGAATGGAATTGTCCAAGAAAATGTCTTCGATTAAGGAATTCATGGACTTGTAACATAAACGTGTCACTCATTTGACACAAGCAATGATGGATGAACCGGAGCTTGAGATTTGGAAAATCTCTGTAATCTCCTTGTATCTTGATTATCTTCTCCTAAGATTACCCTGTTTACCTCCTGAGAGGCAAGTAGAATTAAGATTTATACCCCATTTAGGGCTGTATTATTATGAAATCTCCAAGACGGCTAGTACCATCATTGGAAGAGTCGAAACCCTGATTAAGTAAATTTTAAAATAGAGGTTCATATAGCCTAACTCAATATCCTGAGAATTCGTTAGAGTTGATTAAGAAAGATGGTTCATTTTGCTTATGCATTGTTTACCACAACCCTAATTAGGCAACGATTAAGAATTTCCATCAGCTGCCCAGGATCGTCGATTTGTTCGACTAACGACAAGGACTAGCTATTCCTTAAAATTAGTCAAACAGTGGTTGGAATAACCATCCCACCTTAAGATAAGCTTTTCTATAATAGTTGATATATAAGCATCAAGGCTGCTCCTTTGGAGACCTTGTATAGATGGAATGTTAAACATCTATTGTTGGGACAATAGATTGGTAAGTCCACTTATCAGGATCTGAAAATTGCATTGGAAACAACGAATAAGATCATACAAATCCCTAATTATCTGTAAGTTGCCATTATTCGGCAGAAAATCAAGGATTAATGAAAATAGCAAACCTCCTAAGTTCTTGTTAAGAAATAAGGTTCAACAAAAGATATTACCCTGGAAGAGTGTGCCAACTTGTTAATTATCAGGCGAGTTGAGCTCTGAATATATAGAATCATTCGAAAGAATCGAATGTATCAAGATCAAATAGCTTACAAGCTAAAACCTATTTAAGGAGCTTGGCGGAGCTCGCAATACATTGTACACTAGTGACGGAATGACGTGTTTCGCCAATAAGTCAAGAAGCACTATCACATAATGATATGCAGATTTATGATGTAATGAGCATCCTGTATCGATTAAGGATCGTCAGGTTAAGAAGCTCCATAAGGACCATGTCCCGGATATCCTTGGCATCATTCATGAAGTGGCTACGACCTAAGCACGGGGTGTAGGCGTACACCTGACAGCTGCATTATGTAAAAACTGGTATCCCACTTAAAGGAATCAACCTTGTGGGCATTATACCTGTGGTGTGTCAGTTAACTTAAGTCCGGCCCTACAAACCGGCCCTAACGGACGACAAATGAGTAAAACTGTATACAAGATTATTTTAAATAATTGTCCCAAGTTATAAAAATATTTTTTGCCGAAGTGCATTCAAACTAATTTTTAAACTCTTTTTAAAAATGAGTCAGTTAAGTTGTATTTACCAGTGTAAACTGACGTATTTTCCAAAAAGGCTAAGTGCAGGTACTAGACGAAATAGGCTGGCTACTCCAGGCGTCATTACTCAAGTCTCGCAAGCTTTAGATGCCTTTAAAGTCTGTTGAACAAGTTTCCTCTTTATTTTGATCCGCCTGTGGATCTGTTTCAACTGTATTGTGATACTTAATATTACATTTTGTTCGGTTGAAATAAATCTATCTTTTGCTTCCGCTGTGCATTTAAATATTGTGTTGTTTGACTATGATGATATCAACTACGTCACGATACTCCCCACGGGGCCCACCGGTAATACGTGGAAATATCGGGGTGTGACATGTATTGATATGACAGATATATACAGGCTAGAGACACACTAGCAACACCTTGGCTCTAGATTCCAAAAGTTGCAAATGAAATGACTAAGTCTCCTATTTATAGTAAATCCATTCCCCGTGAAAGTGACAAGCCCATTCCATGCGAAATGGCCAATGCCATTTCGTGTGGAATGACAATCCCTTCTTTTTATGTGGAATGGCTCTACTTTACATGTTTCTCGTTTTTCTCGATCTACGTGACTTAATCTATCATTCTAGTTACAAGACTCGATACAAGACGAAGTCAACAGACATATGCACCAACATTAGTAACTTGTGGTTGATTGTTTGAATGATTTCCGAAAAGAAAATGATATGCTAATAAGCATGGACACCTCCGTTTACAAAGGAAACTCTGGCGAAATTTTCTAAAAATGTAAACACTTAGAAAATATTTTCTAGGCAAGTGTTTACTAGTATATTTTAAATTATGTCTTTCAAATATAAACCTCGCCATAATTTCTGTTACAAAAAAAAAAATACAAAGTATCGGAGGTTGGTTTTATAAATAAAAATGGGTAAATGTATATATTTAGAATATATATTTTATACTAAGACACTTATGTGAATATTTGCATATTTTGTGAACTAGTTATATTATTTTAGGGTAAAATAATATAACTTACAAATATCATGGAAAATCCCAACTCCAAAATAATACCAAAAATCACACGGAATAAATATTTAAGTTATACGCTTGATATTGTGAAACCAAACGCAAAGACATAACTTATAAAAGATTCCAGAAAATACTCCTACACATATGTTTTTGGTAAAATATTATTTTGGAAACTAAAGAAGTAAAAATATATTATTTTTGGGAAAAATACATATATTTTGGAAATACGTTATTTTTTTTGGACAAATAAGTTAAATATATTTTCCTAAGTGGGACTTAAAATATATTTTTCGAAACTACAAATAGACATGTATAAATACCCACATCCTTGGGAAGGAAATACGAAGTTAAAATACTTGAGAAGTATTAATGCGAGATATTGTTTAATCAATTATCCCAAAACGAAATATAATTTAAAGTTAAAATAATTTATTTTAACATGAGATTATAACTTGGAATAATATTGGGAACATAAGAAACGCAACGAAAAAACGTTAACTCTAAGCCAAGGCACGGCTCGTTCGTCTAATAAGACGTTAGTACACTGTAGGTAGTCGCGTTTCCTGCGGGGGTTTGAGTTGCTAGATCTGAAGACGCAATACTGTGAGTTCATGTCCCCCTTTTCTACTAACTGTTTTCAGTTTTATACTTCGGGGGTGGAATACATGTTACAATTATTACAGACACTTTTATACATGGTATGATTAGCTTAAGGAGGGTTTACTACTTAGATCATGTGAAAGGTGGGTATAACACTTAAGGCCATTAATCCTCATCGTAGGACCGAGGGACATGAGTGATAGATCTATTTGGGTGTAGCGAGCCCACACACATGCGGACCAGGGTGGCCCATGTGGTGACTGTGTCTTATTCCCGGAGACAAGTTTGCTAGGTTTGAGTACTTCCTGCACCGTTTCACACATACCATTGGCTTTGCAACCCATTGGTGATCTCTTTTTCCTTAATTGCTACATACCAGGGATTTTCATACATACAGACATACTTTAAAGGTTTATACACACGGACTTACACATGAACTCGCTCAACTTTTGTTGATTTTTCAAACTACATGTATTTCAGGAAACTAATGGATCTGGAAGGATATGCGTGTGTTTCAAGCTGCGTTGAATAAAGATGTCATCCAGGGTTGTAGGGTTTGAGAGGTGTAACCTATTCCTGGACGTGTTGTATGTCTCTAAACCTCGTTTTATTTAAAGCCTTTTGTTGAGTCTTATGAACTCGTTTTAAACATGTCATGGTTGTAACTTACTTTAAGTGTCGATGTTTTCAAACAATGATGTTGTGGTATTTTCTCACTTTAATTAATGGATGAACATCTCGTATTTTTATCATATAGCATTGTTATGATTGTTGCTATGGTATTAAGAAGTCACACCAAATAACCACGCTTCCGCAAAATTCAGGGTGTGACAGTTTGTAGATTGAACTAAGTGCTGGATCAGATGTATTCTGGACATGGCCTTGCGTGCGACCTGAGGTTAACTCATGCAGTCGACGCAAGGTCAGGAATGTCAAATCTTTTGTAGAAGGAACTAAGTGTTAGAATTGATCTATTTTAGGTATGGCCCCGCGCGTGACCTGGGGTTAACTCGTGTTGGTCGACGCAAGATTTGTGAACATACCCCTTCACTAATGATATTAAATTCTTGTAGTTTGACCTTATTATCAATAATTTAGAAGTTTTAACAAGTACATCGAAATTTAAATGTGGAAACCCGGAAAACTAAAGTTGTTCATACAATCGTCTCTACGCCTTGTTGGTGCATTTGGAAGGAGAAGGATCAAGTACATTTTGAAAACAAGAAGGCTAGCATTGCTAGATTGTTGCTAAATTGTGGGGGTCTCGTGATTCGAAATATCTGTTCTTTTCACTATGTTACCTCTCCTACACTTCTTTTGTTACTTAGTAACTCTCTGTTTCTTGATTTGTTTAGTTTCTCGCTTGTCTACTATCTGTCTTTTGTGTTGGGGGTCTCTCTTGAAGCAGTTTTTCTATCCTTATGAATAGAGGTAAGGTGTGCCTACATCTCACTCTCCCCAAACCCTACCAATAGCTTTGCTATTTGTGGGATTTACTAGATACGATTGATTGATTGAGTAAAAATAGATCAACCTTTAAAAATCTTTCTTGAAAAGATTGGTATGTTTCCAATTTGTAAGTGGTCTGATTGTTTTTTCTAGCTTCTTGCTAGCTCATATAATGAAATTCGCCGTTAAAAAAAAAGTAGTTTTAACATGTTCTATTATTGCCCACAGTTAGAAAAGCTTGAGTTCCATAACTCATAATCATTAGACCACCCGTAGTGGGGCGGTATTTTAAAAAAAAAATCGAAAAAAACGCCCTAAAACGCCGCACCCCCATTACATGGGGCGTTGTTTGGCGTGTTTTTTTGAAAAAAAATTGTTTTGGCGTTTTAATTAAAACGCTTTGTTGATGTTGACCGGCCAATCAAAATCCTCCAACGGCTAGTTAACGGCTATATGTTTATTTTTTTATTTTATTTTTTTAACCTTTTACCTATATATATATATATATAAACTCATTCAAAATTAACCAAAACTATCTCAAAAACTCTCTCAAAAACACTACCATTTTATAAAAAACTTGATGGATTCCCCTAGTTCTTCATCCATGGTAAATTTTTACTACAAAGAGTTTTTTGCGGATGGCGATGATTCCACCGATGAGGAGGTTGAGCAAGAGGCGGTTACAAGTGCTTGTCAACTAGCGGTGAGATATGTGAAGCATTGTCGTCGCCCCCAAGCAGAAAAAAATAAAAGAGGTTATATTGAACGAGACCGACGCGCGGCACACGATCGTTTGATGAAAGATTATTTTGATGAGGCGCCGACATTTTCGAACCAAATGTTTAGGCGTCGTTTCAGAATGAGTAAGCGGTTGTTTCTACGCATAGTCGACGACATGGAAGCCAACTACGATTATTTTAAACAAAAAGCGGATGCGAGAGAGGCACTTGGATTTACCGGTATCCAAAAGTGTACGTCGGCGTTACGAATCCTTGCTTATGGAAACACAACCGACATCAACGACGAGTATCTAAAAATGGGCGAGAAAACAACGCGAGACATCTTGGAGCATTTTTGTCGAGGTACAATTCCTTTACTTTACTATAATGTTTACAATTTTTTTTTGAAGCTTATGTTTGTGTATGTTTTTTTTATAAAGGTATTGTTGATGTGTATGGTGCGCGTTATCTTAGAACGCCCACATGGGACGACCTTCAACAGATCTACGAGGTACATTCGGCGGAGCATGGTTTGCCTGGTATGATCGGGAGCATAGATTGCATGCATTGGCGTTGGGATAACTGCCCGACCGCATGGCGAGGCCAACACACACGGGGTGACCAAAAAGGACCCACTGTTATTCTTCAGGCGGTTGCTTCACAGGACCTTTGGGTTTGGTCGGCTTACTTTGGCGTGGTCGGGTCATGCAATGATATCAATGTTTTTGAACAATCTACGTTGTTAGAGGAGTGGATTTCTGGCAAAGCTCCAAAAGCGTCGTTTTACGCAAATGGAAACTACTACCCTCATGGATATTATTTGAGCGACGGAATTTATCCTAGGTATTCGATTTTCGTGAAGACGTTTAGTGATCCTATTGATGAAAAAAGAGCATACTTTAAAAAGGTTCAAGAGTCTTCACGAAAAGACATTGAGAGATGCTTTGGGGTTCTTAAACAACGCTGGCAATATTTGAGAAATCCTTGTCGTGCATGGAGCAAGCAAAAAATGAGAGATGCTATGTACGCTTGTATAATCATGCACAACATGATTTTGGAAGACGAAGGAAAGGCGATATGCCAGAATTATGTGCCAGCAGCCGTTCAAGAGGACCATCCACAGGCGTCAATGGAAGAAAGAGTGAATAATGCGCGAGAGTTGCGTTACGAACCGTACCATTCCCAATTAATGGTTGATTTGGTACACCACGCATGGTCGGTTCGGTATGTACCACCTGAGGGTGAGGAAGAAACGGAGGACGAGGAAGACGAAGTTGGCGAGGGTGAAGAAAGCGAAGACGAAAACTAGTATTTTTTTTTTTAGTTTAGTCGGATTTTATTTTTTTTTATTTCTAGTATTGTATTTTTTTTAATCTAATGAAGTATTTTAAAGTTTAAAAAAATAATAATTGTGAAATGATTGAATGGGCGTTATTGGGCATTATTCCCACTACGCCACTTTTGCAATAACCCCCAATAATGTCCCATGCTGACTGGACTGCCACGTGTCGAATAATGCCCCATGATGGGGGCATTATTTGGCTAAACCACTACATATGTTCTTAGTCACTCCACTATCTAATGGCTAACATTTATGAATGATGTAAACGTTAGTTGTATTTTTTCCGTTCACATATATCTACCTTTTTGGACCTTGAAAATGCGAATAGGGCCCTAAAGATTCCCAATGTCTATTTGATGAATATATAAGGTCTTCCAAATTTATAATAATCATATATATAATATAATATAATAATGCTAATAGATATTGTGGACTTGAGCGATCTTTCTGGTCCATCTTCTTGAAAAGTAGTGCACTAACACGAGCGAGATGGGAATTTGGAGATTGCCCATGACAGCACATGTAATTCAAAAAAAATAATTTTATTCTGATGAAACTTATAATCTTCTTATTTTATTTTCTTTTCTACTCGATATGATACGATAAATTGTAAAATTGATATGAACAAGACAGAACTAAAAGAAAAGCAACAATCAACACTAGAAATAGCGACAAAACGTGACGTAAAACTTTTTTATTTACCAACACTAAAAACACCCAAACCTCCCAAGATCTTACAGATCAGAACATAGTTATTGATAGCGAATAACGACAAATAGCAATAAGGTACCTATATGCTATTTAGCGATAGCGATGAGATAGCGCCCACTATTTCGTGTATAGCGATAAGGTAGTTAAATTTTTAAGAAATAAAAAATAGCTATCTATAATTATATATATATATATATATATAATGTTAATTTTATACCTTTTTACGTATAAATTTATAAACTTAAGGACCAAATGTAAAGTAGAGAAAATAAAGGGGGTTAAATGTACAAATATACAAACTAATTTTACACTTTTTTAGTAATTTTTACAAGTTTTAGGGACTAAATGGAAACCTGTGAAAGATAAAGGGGTTATATGTTAAAAGATATAAAGTTATTTAAAACCCTAAAGCCTAAACACGCTGAATAACTTCAGCCGCTATCTTCTTCTTCTTCATCTTCTTCCTGGTTTCCGGCAACCCTAAAGCCTAAACACGCTGAATAACTTCAGCCGCTATCTTCTTCATCTTCTTCCTGGTTTTCGGCAGAAAGCATCACCGGAGTGGTATTTTTTCGCCGGAATTCGCTGTCGGAGTTGCTATATACTCGATATGTGGTCGTTATGCACCTCGTAGCGGTGATTAGCCGCCATGCCACGCTATTCGCAATAGCGTCCGCTATGGACGCTATCGATAACTATGGATCAGAAATATGAACAATACAAGAAATAATCAACTGATAATCATCAGTTGATTATTAAGAACGATACAACCAAATACAGAGATCCACAGGATCTATGGCAACAACAGATCCACAAGAAGGATCAACAATTGAAATAAGATCCACACTGGATCATCATCATCGATAACAACTTGTAACAACTTGAACACTCGTAACAGATCGACAAAGGAGAGGTAGGTGTGAGATGAGAGAGAAAACTGGTGTGCGAGAATGATCCAGAAACCCTAATCTCAACTTCTTTATACCAGCATCTTTTATAATTTCACACAGCCCCCTGAACATTCAAACCTGTACACTTAACACCCACATAAGCCCATGTTGCAAATATAGGCCCAAACATAATATAACTTGTATAATCAACCCATGTAACGAATAAATAAAAGAATGCAACATATAATGATGTATGAATTAGAGTAAATAAATGAATAATAAGAGAATGTCACATTTTAACATCCCCCCATAATTCATACAGCAAACATGTTAAACATTCCCAACTTTTCACATAAAGTCTGATGCTAAAAACTATTCAACCCTTTGGTGAATAAATCAGCCAACTGATCATCAGAAGCATCTTTCTCAGGAAGAACAATACCATTTGCAATCTTTTCTCGCAGAAAATGCAAATCAATTTCAAAATGTTTATGTAGGTCCCGTTTTTCTCGGTGGATCCGATACGAAAACCTATCCTTGTTTATCACAAACACGGTAACGGGTGCAGAATCCCCGTGACGGTGCAAACCAAACACAATGTAAAACACACGCGCGTAACCAAAGATTCAATATCTATTGATTAAGGATGAGAACGGATACAAACATATACAAACAATGTTTTACAGGCTCTCTCAAAGTCTCACAGCTCTCATAAGTTTCACACAGAAACTATGAGGGGTATTTATACAAGACACAGACCATGACGAAACATTAGAAGCGACGAAACCAAAAGTGTTTCGTCACTTAAATATGGCTAAATTGAGTGTGTTTCGTCGATATGTTTCTGGCCCAAAACAAAGTCAAAGCCCATCACAAGTTTCGGCCCAAATGTGTGTTGATTGGCCCAGAGAAGATTCTGTTGACTAATATTTCACCAATTCAACATAGGACAAACTAGTGACATCATCATGACATCACAATGATGATGTCATGGTGATGTGTAAACGGGACTTGGTTTACGGCGCTCCGTGCTTCGCGTATCGAACTCTGGGGCGCACGATGGAGGAATGTCGCGACGTCGGGCTTGAGCCGGACCTAACCGAGTCGAAACCAAGTTGAACTGAACCGAGCCGGTAACGGGTGCGGAATTCCCGTGACGGTGCAAACCAAACACAATGTAAAACACACGCGCGTAACCAAAGATTCAATATCTATTGATTAAGGATGAGAACGGATACAAACATATACAAACAATGTTTTACAGACTCTCTCAAAGTCTCACAGCTCTCATAAGTTTCACACAGAAACTATGAGGGGTATTTATACAAGACACAGACCATGACGAAACGCATGGCACGACGAAACATTAGAAGCGACGAAACCAAAAGTGTTTCGTCACTTAAACATGGCTAAATTGAGTGTGTTTCGTCGATATGTTTCTGGCCCAAAACAAAGTCAAAGCCCATCACAAGTTTCGGCCCAAATGTGTGTTGATTGGCCCAGAGAAGATTCTGTTGACTAATATTTCACCAATTCAACATAGGACAAACTAGTGACATCATCATGACATCACAATGATGATGTCATGGTGATGTGTAAACTGGACTTGGTTTACGGCGCTCCGTGCTTCGCGTATCGAACTCTGGGGCGCACGATGGAGGAATGTCGCGACGTCGGGCTTGAGCCGGACCTAACCGAGTCGAAACCAAGTTGAACTGAACCGAGCCGAGTCGCGTCCACATAAAGTGTACCAACAAACTCCCCCTTGGACGCTACTCGTGATGGTTCGTCTTCCGTGTCTTTTGTGTCTTAACCGAGGATCTTCAAAGTCTTCACGCGTCGTAAGAAGAAAGTGTATCAACAAACTCCTTTTTCATTTAGGAAGTGTGTTAACAAACTCCCCCTTAAGATAAGCTCTCCTTTGAGTTATGCTTGTGAATCTTTTGATCTTCAATTCTTTAGATCCTTGTGGTGTTGATGAGTGATCAACTGCAATTCGATCATCTTGATCTTCTGATTGCATCAACGTCGTGTCTTCATTTTACGGCTTGTCATCTGACACGTTCTCTTCGCCTTTAGCTGATTCTGATGTCGCATCTGCACATACAAGAAAGCTGAACACGTAATGAGAACAACCGATTAGAATATAGACAAATTAAACAAACGACACATATGAGATCAAATCTCAATCAAACACCGACCGACAATAGTTTGAAAGTTTAGAAAATGATCAATTTTAATCCTTTAACTTTCAAAACTTGTTAACTTTGACAGATTATGAAGGTGCAATTGTTTTCCGGCTTACAATCAGGATTTTGGGTAGGATAGACTCGAGTTCCAACATCGGTCAATCAAAAATTAAACTAGAAGCAAAATCTTTTTGGCTTTTGTAAAGTTTAGATTAAAACACACCTAAAATCTTTTTGGAATTTTTCATTTTTCAAATGTAAAGACGGAAATCAATAAATAAATATATACAAAGATGCAGAAACTGAAAGCAGTAAACAAATATTTACAGACATTCTTTTTGCGAGTTTCGAGGGTAAGAGAATCATATCAGTGTACGGTCACGCCAAAACGCTCTTTTTGTTCAATTAGTTAACAATTAGATAAGCATCCTATAGCAATTATCGGTATTGTTGTCCACATAAGCTCAACTTATCAGATGTAATCATGGCAAGGCAATATGTTAAGGTATGAATTATACTTACTGACCGGTGTTCATCCACACACGACACATTCCCGTATCAAGGTATGCACGAGAGTTCATCTTACTGGTGAATATACTGCTTATCATCTGTTTGACCGTATAAAAGAATGTGAGAAACTCACTTATTTTGATTGAAAACAAGCCCTATGCGATAAAATCACTTATTGAAGAGGAACTTGATTTTCGATGCATGAAGGGCACAAGAGCAAGTCCGTGAACAGGTCAGTACTTTCGTACAGTAGAGAGACGAACTTGACTCCCGCAAAGAATCTGTGATATATTATCACTTATTTTGTTTGGACATGTGATTGTTGATCACTTATTGAGGTCGAATGCAATATGTACACGTATGTATAATATCATGGAAGATCTAGACTTCGTCTCCGTTATTTTTACGGTTTGATACAACCATGATACCCAGATGATAACACAGCATAAAGACCGAATATCTCAGAACCTCGGCAATCTCTCAAACGAAATTTCGGTACTAAGACCATATGCCAATGTGCGGTTCCCACCTGGTCTTTAGTCGATTTAAGATTTATATCACCCTGCACACTTTAAAATGATTGTGAGCCTACCAATACATCTTATATAGAGCTGCTTATCACTTTTCATTTTAAGTTCATTTCAAAAGAGGTTTAGACAGACCACTGATGTACTATCATTTTCTCTTTTTCTCGCCAGGAAACTCATTTTTGTTTTTCTATTGTTTTTGAAATTTTTCGATGTTTTTGAATTTTTAAATTTGGATTTACTCCCCCTAAAATCAACAAACTAAGATAAAATTTTAAAAACACGAAGGTATTTACAAAGAGGATTTCCCGATGTTGGTTAACTCATGTTTTACCTCAATGCCGTTTACCAAAATTACATTTTTGTCAGAAATGATTTTATCGAATTTTGGGAAAATGAGTTGGCACGTTGGTAAGCGGTGCGGACCATGACAACATTGACTAGTTTCATATTGAGACAATCACGTGTGAGGTGATATTTGAGGTCAACGTGTCTGGTCAAAGAGTGTTGTACGAGATGATATAATTCATAAAGCAGCTTAAATATCGACAAGTATAGGAGAGATTAGAAATTTAAAACCGTATCCTGCAACTGCTTCGTGTATTGCAAGGAATCAGAGCGCTCTCCCAAACTGGATATCCACCCGGTGTGGACTTCAAAGTCGATTTTGTAGCTACTTCAATTAATCCGAGAAATCTCTTCACAGCAACAAGATCATAAACCTCTGGGTCCGGCTGGTCTTCCATATTGCACCAGCGAAGGTCTTTGTCTTTCTCTTTCAGAAGTAGTAGTGTGCGGTTGTTCAATCCATACCAAGGCATCCGCACACCCGGTTGGTTTGTTCAACAAACACATTTTCTTCAATCACACCGCGAAGAAATGTACACTGCACGTTAATCTTGTTGAGTTTGAACTTCAGACGTGCTGCAGGTGCGTACATTTTGATTGAATCTATCCTGGGGACCCGATTAAAGCCTTTAACAATCAAACTTTGAAATGATTTCCATTTTGTCGAAGCTTTCAATTTCTTTCGACAGACAATTCTGTCTTCTTTTCTTTTTCTCTCCATCAAAGGCAACAATTTCTTTTGTCGCCTATCTTGTGCATGGACACTCCACTATCAACAATCCGATGACTATCGATAGTTCCTCCTGGAACATCCTGCACACTCACTCAGAGATTAGTTGGAGAGGGGGACCCAAGCCTTCATAGACTTGGGTTGCCCCTGAGAATCAAGAAATGTAATTTCAATCTCTTGATGATTTGGAAATTTCACGCCTCCCCCTGAACCTTCACCTGTTTTTGGTTTCCAAGCTTGTTTCCGTTTACCAGATTGTGTATTAATTACAATTTCTGGTTTTAACGGTTGTTGTGAACTTGGTTTCCTTTTCACATTTTCCGGTTTTAAAGCCTTTTCGATCACCTTCACATTCTTATGTCGTTGTTTTGTTTCCTGTTCTTTAATAGTGCGTTTATCATGTTTTGGAGAAACAGGACGACTTTGTGAGTGACCGTGTTCAGAAGGGGCTCTTTCTACAAAATTTGGTTTTGGAGAGTTTGTGCAGTTTTTGATGATATGTCCAAACTCCCCGCATTTGAAACACGATCTCCTCTCAACAAACTTGGGAGATCCGGTTCGACTTTCACGTGTTGAACCTGTAGACCCAGAGGTACTTGTTCCTTCATCACACCCGTTTGTGTGTTGGGTGTAATTGTTTTGAGCGTTACGCTTTAAAATTCTGACTTTTTGAACAAAATCGGTGTTTGATTTATTTTCAAAAGTCTCCACCTTGTCAGTACCCTTGGATGCTACAAATTTAACATCATTGTTTTTCTTCTTGAAACGAGCTCCTTTGGTCTCAACCTTCGGTTGTGAACCTTTAGAATTTTGAGCTCGCTGCTGTTGCTGTTTACCCTTAAAAGCGATAGGTTGTTGCTTCGTTGGTGATTTTTGATTTCCAAATTTTCTTCTAACTTCAGCTTTTGGAATCGGATCACACTGAGTTACTGAAACTCTCGGGATCCCCTTTTCCAAAAACTTACTGGTAGTATCTTCAAACACTTTGTCAATCAAAGATTGATTGACATTTTTAATTGGAAAAGCTATGTTTGAATAAATTTTGTCATCACCGACTAAAGTGTACAACACGTTATCACTTTTAACAGTAGACACTGTTTTAGTGATAGGATCTATCTCTTGTTTAGCACCAGTTGATTGCACAGCAGGAGTAGGAGGATCACACAGAATGTGATTCTCAAAAGGGACTTCTACTCCTTTGTTCTTTTTAAGAGATTTATCCTCATCACTCACATCTGGTTCATCATCTGACGAATCATAGTCCTCAACTGTTGTCACGGCCCCCGACCCGGTTTGACCCGTTTCAAGAGCCGCGGGACAGAAATCCCGTGGTATTTATTTAATTTGAGTTTGACAGCGGAAGTTTTCATCGGGATCTTTTGAAATGTAAATATTTCCCGTTTATTTTATTTCACAACGCGGGATAAACCCGGTGATTTACAATTATTTGATTTCACGAAGAAATCTTTTATTTTACAAAACATGTTTCTTTATTTTATACTGAGCCACTTCCTTGAGCTTGTAGTGCTATATGGCACTTTTCCTGATTCATAACAGGTCACCTGAAACATGTTTGAAAAAGGTTTTGTCAGCGGGAAATACTGAGTGAATCATTCTATTTTGCATAATGATGCATAATTATAAATTACAGCATAAGAGCGATTACAATGGCTTCTATCTTATTTTTTTATCTGGCATTCTGTCACAATGGTGACAAGTCACAATGGTGACGATGGTCATACCACTATTTAGATCAATGAACCTAAATAGTGATGATTATCCCTGTAGGTCAATGAACCTAACAGTGATTATCCCGATTAGATCAATGAACCTAACTGGGAGAAATTAGTAATGTGCACAATACCCCAACTAACCAGTAATTCAAGATATCCATGACTTAGTCCCTGTAATTATAATCTTGAAAATAATTTTGGAGTATTGTAAAATATTTGATAGAAAGATAATGACTCACAAACTGTGAGAAAAGGAGAATGACTCACATTGCAGATTTATACGGGCAAAGTTTGGCCTACTGATTTAGCCTTTTATCCTAATTTCAATAACAAGCACACAATTTGGGGTTAGTAATCAATCCAGCATTTACGATAACTCACGAGATCAAATTCTCACAATGAATGACAAAGTGCGGTACTTCAACTCATCCATCGAATTAACGACGAACGACAAAGTACGATACTTCAACTCATCCATCGAATTAACGACGAACGACAAAGTATAACCCTAATGTGGGCGGCACTTAAACATCCATTGGATATATTGATCGATCGGACAATGAATCGTAGTAGCGATTGTGCTAATACCCTGTTTCGTAGCAGCACCCCCCCTCTAATTAGTGTCTTGTGTGTGTTTAGTGGACTGTTTCGATGATATCTCAGTCTACGTAACTCCGATTTACGTCGTTCCAACGCTCAAATTCAAGTCCCAACCTCCTCTATTTATACTGAAATTTTTACCCCGTCGCGTAGCGCGACTGCCTACCCCTTAGTCGTCGCGCTACGCGACTGCCAACCTATTTTTCATAGGGTAGCCACGTGTAGGAGTAGGCTTGCTGAGTTGACGGATTTCTTAAATTCGATTTCTACAGCTTACAATTTGGATAATCGTCAATAGGGTTTAACCCCCCTTGAGTTTTAGGGGCCCTAATCCTGATTCTGAAAATTCTGAAAATTTTTAGGGTTTGTTCAGAATCACTTGGGTGTCTCAATTAGGGTTTCCTATTGGTCAAATTAATTTAATAATTATGACTTTTGATGAGAGTTGTTACATTCTCCCCACCTTAAGAAAAATCTCGTCCTCGAGATTTACTGGAATAATTGAGGATACTTTTGCTTCAAATTTCAGTTTCCAAGTGTATTAAGGTCCTATCTTTGAATCCCACTTTACTTGAACGAACACTTATTGGTTTACCTTTATATCTTGCAAAGGTACTACCAGTGATTCATTTGATGAATATTTCTTGAGATTGGATACATGAAATACATCATGTACTCCAACTAACTTTCTTGGTAGTTTGTAAATGATAAGCAACTAGTCCTATATGTTGGATTACTGAAAATGGTCCTACATACCTTGAACTTAACTTTCCTTTCTTACTCCTTTCCAAGGAGATACTTTCAATTATATTTTGTCTCCAACTCGAACTCCAACGGCTTTTATCTATTATCTGCATAATTCTTATGACTATCTCTTGCCGTTTTCAGCTTTTCCCTCGTGATACTGAATACCACAGTCGTAGTCACTTAGGATTTTCATTCATCTCCTTCGCCTAAAATTCTTTTTGCCCAAAAATATATATCTTAAATTCTTATAATCCATATAGATAGTACCCTTACTTCCATACAGATAATATCTCCAAATCTTAAGGCAAAAATTATGGTTCCTAATACTAACCTATGAGTGGTATAGTTCCTTCGTACCTTTTGCAATTGTCTTGATGCATATGCAATTACCTTTTTGCATTGTATTAACATACTTCCAATTTCTAACTTTGAAACTTCACCATAGACTTTAAAATCTTCTGTTCCTTCTGGTAAGGCTAGGATTGTAGTATTGGTTAACTTCTGTTTCAAGATACTTAAAGTTTCTTCTTGTTTAGGTCCGTAATCAAACTTAACTGTTTTATAGGTTAACTTAGTTAATGGTACAGCTTTCTTGGAAAAATCCTTAATAAACTGTCTATAATACAAAACCTACAAAATTCCTAATTTCCATTGCTGATTGCAGAATCTTCCATTTGGTAATTATGGCTATCTTAGCAAGATCTTAGTGAATACCTTCATGATTCACCATATGACCTAAAATTGCACTTCTAGCAGCCAGAATTCATTCTCCGAAAATTTGGCGTAAAGCTTTTCTTTTCTTAACAAAGTTAAGAGTGTATGCAATTGCTGACAATATTCTTCCTGATTTTTGAAATAAATAAGTATATCGTCATTTGAAGACATTTACCAATTTATCCAAATATGGTTTACAGATCCTTTTTATCATGTCCATGAATGATGCAGGTGCTTTCTTTAATTCGAAGGGCAGGACTGTAAACTAGTAATGACCATTCCTAGTTCTGAAAACAGTCTTAGGTACATCTTCCTCTGATACTTTTAATTGGAACATAAGTTGATCTTAGAAATATATCTATTTCCCTGGAATTGATCAAATAGATCATTAATGCTAAGTAATGAGTATTGATTCTTAATTATAACTTTATTCAATTTCCTATAATTAATACACATTCTTATCGAACCATACTTTTTCTTAACAACCAATATGGTGTTAACCGATAAGGTTTCCTGGCTTATCGGTAACATTCCTGGAATTGATAAATCCTAAATTCTATCTTTATATCTGGTGGTAATCCAGGTAAATCTTCTGGAAATACATCTGGGTATTCAAAATTACAGAAATTTCCTTAAATTCTGTATCTTTAGTATTAATGATTACTAAAATCATATATACTATTCCTTGCTTTTGTTCATAATTAGCAACTTCCATTACTGATATGAACTTCATAGGCTTACCTGGTTTATCTCCTATAATCATAATTACTTCTCCGATGGTTGATTAAATTTCTAAGAAATTCTGATTACAGATAATGATCACAACATCGAATTCAACTAATTTCATAGATAATAGGATTGCAGAAAACTTATAACTTATTTCTAAGTTCTGCATAACCTTATTTATTTTAACTGAATTCCCATCTGCCGTTTCTACTATATAAATTTATCTAATGCTGGTTAACGGTAAGTTAAGAGTTTGGCAGAGTAAAGTATTTATAAAACTTTGGTTTGCACCAGAGTCAAATAATACTTTTATGTAGACGTTGTAAGCTAAGAACATACCGGCTATCACATCTGGAATCATTTCGGCTTCATGAGTAGTCAGCTGAAAGGCTCTCGCATTCCTTTTTGCTCCTTCTGCTGGTTTGGCTTGATTGTCAAATGGTTTATTCAGTTTTGGACAATCTGGCCTAAGATGTCCAGTTTCCCTACAGTTGTAACAAACTGAAAATTTCTTCCTCCTACAGTCTTCTTCTTGATGCCCTGGAATTTTGCAAAAATTGCAATATCCTTTGCATCTTCCAAAATGCTTCCTTTTGCAAAAATTGCAAAATGGACTAGTAGAAGATTGCCCATTCCCTCCTTTCTTGAAATTGTTATGGTTACCCGAACGGAATTCTTGGGTAATCTTTTGGGCTACTTCCTTCCTTCTATTTTCTTCTCTTGTCCGTACTAGCTCGTCAGTCAGAGTATTGGCTAATTCTACTGCCTCATCAATCGTACGAGGTTTCGCAGCTTTGACGATATTACGGATTTCGGAAATCAATCCCCAAATATAACGAGAAATAAGTACCGGCTCTGGCGAAGCCAGGGTTGGTACCACTCGAGCATATTCGAAGAATGTCGTAGTATACCCTCGACAATCTACATCCACCATCCGGTGGGTTAGAAACTTATTTGCCATTTGTTCTTTTTCATATTCGGGACAGAATTTTCTTTCTACAAGACTTTTAAATTCTTCCCAGTTCATAGCATATGCCATCCTTCTTCCTTTTGCTTGTAATACCGTATTCCACCATTCTAGCGCCACTTCTTTGAAAAGATTTGACGCATACATGACCTGATCATCTTGAGCACATTTACTTATGGCAATTACTGCCTCGGTTTTCTCTAACCAACGCAGTGTCGCAGTCGCTCCTTCATTGCCTGCAAACTCAGTGGGTTTACAAGCAAGAAATTCTTTGTAAGTGCAACCAGGTGTTGCAACTTTCCTTTTCTTAGGGAGCGGAGCTTGCCGTGGTTCATTATCATGATTAACATGATTATTGCCTCCATTTACGCTATTACTGAAGTTATCTTCAGAAATACGTTTACTAGGAATGATTTGTTGCGGTTCGATTGGATTTTTAACAGCAGCAATGATTGCTGGAATAGCATTAGCTATCCCTTGAGCAACTATTCCTGGAATAGCGTTGGCTATCCCTTGAGCAATGATATTTTCTATATCTTGCCTAGTCACATATTGGTCCCCCGGTTGTTGCTCAGATTGATTATCCTCATTAACTGGTTCATTATTAGCGTTTTCCATCTGATAACTAATTTATAGATAAATAATTAGTATAAAAGAAACAATCCAATGTTACAATCAATTGCACATAATTACATAAACAATTATACAAACAAAATTTGTAACTTTCTAAAATTTCCTTTATTGTAAAGATTATATCATGCTTCTATATACACCCGTTTTATTATTTATTTTACACATACTGATTTTACTATTACTATTACATAACCACAGTTTTATAAATCCCCTATCCTTTGTCAGGTGATGTTCTAGTAACGGCGTTCCTTCTCATCGTATTTCCAGGAGATCTGCCCCAAACTCTCTTGAATCCTATTCCCAGCATCCATTTTGTCAAAATGACGAAGTTCAGTCATATTCTTGTTACTTATTGGTGAATTTGATAAAGGTTCTGGATTGTACTTAGGAAAAAGCCTATAGGGATGGTTTTGTAACAGTATTTCATTATCCAACCATTCGTCTATATTCCAGTGATTAGAAGAGTTTGGAATAGATGGTTCTAAGTTCATAAAATTATTTTCATTAACAGGCTCAATAGTATCATCGGTTGCCATTATAAAATCTAGCTCTTCCTGAGATGGTAATCCCTCCATTTGCCTAGAACTTTTCCCAATCTCCATTTTCTTAGGTTTTTCAAGAGGTAAAGCATTGAATTCTATAGGTTCTTCTATATCTGGTATATACCTATTGAAATCTCTGGAAACTTCTATTCTTACTGGATAGAGATTTAATTTCTGAAGGGCTTCCGACAGATCACTCATGCTGTTTAGCAAAATACACACAATTACTAAGTCATAACAAAATTTTATAGAACAACTTTTTAAATAGTATTTCCTACTACCAACCCAACTGAAAATTAAAACATACTAGGTTTTATTTGTAATTTATTTATAAATTTTCTAGACTGTAGATAAAAATACTAAACTTTAAATCAAAATATTTAAAGATTTATATTTACTATTACAGTAGTTAACATATAAAAATCTATATACTAAATAAGTATGATGACTTATATATATTAACTAGTCATTATCATGGTGGATATTGGTTAATACTGCCTTGTTTAAGCATAGGTGATCAGTCCATGCCTAATTAAGGCTAGGTTATCCAATATCTGCTTTTGATAATAACCCTAGTATTTAAAAAAAAATAATCTTAATACTACTACTATCAATATATTATTATTAATAATAAAATTATTAATAATAAATAACTAAACAATAATTTTAAATAAGAGTATACCTCAAACATAAAAATATAATTTCTTTACCACAATATAGTAATATTATATTTATAAATTAGGTAATTCCATATATAATCAAGTAAATTTATATATAATGTTTTTCGATTACTGATGATAGAACAATAATATTACAATATTGTTAACATATAAAAAATCTGCCCATATTATAAAATTTTAGTCAGATAATAAACATATAATCACAAAATAGCAATTAATAAAAATTATTAAGTATTTTCTAAATACTTAATTGGCTTAAATCAGTGGCTCGATAAGTGGCTCTGATACCACCTTTTTCTGTCACGGCCCCCGACCCGGTTTGACCCGTTTCAAGAGCCGCGGGACAGAAATCCCGTGGTATTTATTTAATTTGAGTTTGACAGCGGAAGTTTTCATCAGGATCTTTTGAAATGTAAATATTTCCCGTTTATTTTATTTCACAACGCGGGATAAACCCGGTGATTTACAATTATTTGATTTCACGAAGAAATCTTTTATTTTACAAAACATGTTTCTTTATTTTATACTGAGCCACTTCCTTGAGCTTGTAGTGCTATATGGCACTTTTCCTGATTCATAACAGGTCACCTGAAACATGTTTGAAAAAGGTTTTGTCAGCGGGAAATACTGAGTGAATCATTCTATTTTGCATAATGATGCATAATTATAAATTACAGCATAAGAGCGATTACAATGGCTTCTATCTTATTTTTTTATCTGGCATTCTGTCACAATGGTGACAAGTCACAATGGTGACGATGGTCATACCACTATTTAGATCAATGAACCTAAATAGTGATGATTATCCCTGTAGGTCAATGAACCTAACAGTGATTATCCCGATTAGATCAATGAACCTAACTGGGAGAAATTAGTAATGTGCACAATACCCCAACTAACCAGTAATTCAAGATATCCATGACTTAGTCCCTGTAATTATAATCTTGAAAATAATTTTGGAGTATTGTAAAATATTTGATAGAAAGATAATGACTCACAAACTGTGAGAAAAGGAGAATGACTCACATTGCAGATTTATACGGGCAAAGTTTGGCCTACTGATTTAGCCTTTTATCCTAATTTCAATAACAAGCACACAATTTGGGGTTAGTAATCAATCCAGCATTTACGATAACTCACGAGATCAAATTCTCACAATGAATGACAAAGTGCGGTACTTCAACTCATCCATCGAATTAACGACGAACGACAAAGTACGATACTTCAACTCATCCATCGAATTAACGACGAACGACAAAGTATAACCCTAATGTGGGCGGCACTTAAACATCCATTGGATATATTGATCGATCGGACAATGAATCGTAGTAGCGATTGTGCTAATACCCTGTTTCGTAGCAGCACCCCCCCTCTAATTAGTGTCTTGTGTGTGTTTAGTGGACTGTTTCGATGATATCTCAGTCTACGTAACTCCGATTTACGTCGTTCCAACGCTCAAATTCAAGTCCCAACCTCCTCTATTTATACTGAAATTTTTACCCCGTCGCGTAGCGCGACTGCCTACCCCTTAGTCGTCGCGCTACGCGACTGCCAACCTATTTTTCATAGGGTAGCCACGTGTAGGAGTAGGCTTGCTGAGTTGACGGATTTCTTAAATTCGATTTCTACAGCTTACAATTTGGATAATCGTCAATAGGGTTTAACCCCCCTTGAGTTTTAGGGGCCCTAATCCTGATTCTGAAAATTCTGAAAATTTTTAGGGTTTGTTCAGAATCACTTGGGTGTCTCAATTAGGGTTTCCTATTGGTCAAATTAATTTAATAATTATGACTTTTGATGAGAGTTGTTACAACTGTGGGAGGACTTTGATTTGAAGCACATGATGACTTTTCTTTCCGATCAGATGAGCCCTTCGATGAATTGTCCATTTTGAACCCTAAGCCAGTTGTAACTTCCTCATAATCAAGAGGTACAGTTGGCTCAAAACGTGGCATTTCTTCCTCATCGGGCATTCGAGCATAATTTTGTCTCAAAGGGGGCGGACACTTCTTATACCCAACACCTCTCATGTTTCCCTTCAGTTATTGAACGTCAATAATGTGATCGAGCACAAATCGAGCACAAATTGGGAGTTAGAATAACTCTCCAATTTGAGCTTGATTGCATCATGCTCGCATTTGGAAATGGCTAGTTCCTTTTTGGTTTCCTCAACAATGTTAATGTAATCGTTAATACTAACTTGTTTATGATAAACAGTTTTGGTCACTTCGGAAACACTTTTCTTTAAAGTTTCAATTACAGATTTAAAATCCTTTTCGTTTCTAACCAGAGCCATGTTTTCCTCTTTGCACTTAGACATTTCAATAACCAAACTTTGATTATGACTATGAAGCTTTTCAGATTCAAGCTTCAAATCAGCACAAGAATTACAAACACTAGGAGTAGGAGGATCAGAATTTACCTGACTTGTCGAGGCCGAGACATTTGCCATAAAGGCAGTCTGATAAGAAAAAGATCCATCTTTAGAATTATAATCTCCCGCATTTGAGCTTTCTTCATCTGAGCTCCCGCTATAACCCGAGCTATCATTACTTTCAGAAAACTCTTCCTTGTGAACATGCTTGATGTGATTGATGATTTTTGCATAGCATGCGGTTCCACCTCCTTGATCATTATCTCCGAATTATACAGACCAATTACACCCTTCATCAGCTTGAACAACTAATGCTCTGTTGGCGTTTGAGGGTCCAGACTGGTTCTGGTTCTGATTCTGATTGTTGTTCACCGCTACTATCCTTTGTTCCCGATTGTCTTGATTTGCATTAGAAGTACTCGTCTGATTTCTGAACGGATTCTGATTGCCTTGTTTGCTTGGTCGGGTGCACTCACGTTTGAAGTGACCCTTTTCGCCACAATTGAAACATGTAACCGCATCTTTATCAAACCCGTACTTCGTATTATTTTTGCCTTCCAAGCTTGTTCTTCCAGTTCGAGTCATGAAATCCTTTGCCCTTCTAACAGCACTTGCAAACGCCCACTTGATATCCATTAACTCCATTTCATCACGGTCTATCTGCTGATAATCTTCATTGGTCATATTGATGTTTCCAATTTGATTTGCTACCAATCCACAGTAGGAACTGAACATTATGTTGAGAAGTTCCAAATGTTCCTTTGCAACTTCTACACTGACTTTTGAAAGATTGGAAGTATCAACTCTGACAGTGTTGGTGTTTTGGGGTAAAGGATTGTTGGTATAATGTGCTTGTTGTTGTTGTGGTTGGGCTTGAGGTTGGGGTATAGATTGTGAAAGATAAGCACTTTGATTCCACTGTGGCAACGGTGATGAGCTTGTATTGGACACAAACGCCGTTTGAAGCTTCGGTTGCTGAATGGAACTAGAACTAGCTAAAGGACCAAAACCAGGCAAATACATTTCTGTGTTTTGAGGAGGTGCAATCATTTTAGCTTTCCGAATTTCCTCTTCGTTCTTGTGCTCCAACTTCTGAATGAATTCATAGAGAATGCCATTGGCTGTATCCATAGCGCCCGTATGCTTTAGAAGTTCAATAAATGGACTCCACTTAGGAGGTAGAGCATCAACAAACCGTGCAATCATTTCTGGATGAGTTGCAGCAACATTATAAGAACACGTTTCACTAATCAAATGATAAAAACGAGAAGTCATATCATTTAGAGTTTCATTATCCAAGAATCGAAATGATTCAAACTCTTTCTTCAATAAATCATGGCGTGTCTTTCTAGAAGCTGCATTTCCTTCTCCTCTCACTATCAATGCATCCCATAACTCTTTCGTGTTCTTATAATAAGAAAATTGATGATAGATGTCTTTGTGAAGTGCTTGAGTGAGAATAGCATACGCCTTCTTCTCCAGATCATATGCCTTTTTGTCGTTTTCAAGCATATTAGTAAAACCCGCTGAAGTTGATGCTGCTACTTCGAGGGCAGGGTTGCATGCAGTAAGGAAACACGTCCAAAGTTCGGTGCTTTGCCCTTGAATGTATGTGTGGAAACGACCTTTCCATGTTGGATAGTCGTTCATGTGATTTAACTTTGGCGGCCGATTGTTGCTACCCGTCTCACTCTCACTAAGCAATAGATTTTGAATGCTTTGATTTTGATTCGACACCAATGCCCATTGACTTGCACTTATTGACTGTTGTTGTTGAGGTATGGAATTCAACATATATGCGGCCATCGAAGTCTGATTTTGAGCTGGTCGTGGGTCCGTACTCCAATCCCATGGGCTCGTACAACTCATGATTGATGAATGTATGTGAAAAACTGATCACACACTTGAACTCAAACTGTTAAGACACTTTTGCAAGTCTTCTGTTAAAAAATCACAAGTATCTCGACGAAACTCTGATTGATAATGAACGACGAAACTCAAAAGTGTTTGTTATGCGACGAAACTGAATGATATATGTAATGTTGATGAAACTGTTCTGTATTGATGGATCGACGAAACAAGAATAATCTTTGATAATGCGACGAAACTGATGAACTTTGTGTGCGACGAAAGTGAATGTGTGTTATGGACGACGAAACTGATGTTCTTTTTGGTCGACGAAACTGAATGGATAAAAGGTGCGACGAAACTTAATTGTTGATGATCGACGAAACTGGATGATGGTTTTATGCGACGAAACAGGATGAATAATGGTGTTCGACGAAACTTGGATTCTTATTCCTGGTCGACGAAACAGAATGAATTGCTGATTGGCGACGACACTGATTGATAAAGGTGCGATGAAACTGATTATGTATGATGAACGACGAAACTGTTTATCTTTGTGTGCGACGAAACTGTTGTCCTTGTTCTTATCTCAAAAACAAATCTTATCCCTTATCTTTGTCTGACACACTACACAAATTTCAAACTTCACAGCATGTATATCTTACCAAACGATACTTTTCATCATAGTTTTGTACCAAAATTTCAATTTAATATATTTTAATCACAAACATAATGATTCAAATTCAATTCAGATCAAACACATAGATTATTCAAGAACAAATGGAAGAAACGATGAACACTTTTAAGATTTCAGCCAAAATATCACCGGACAAATTTTCGAAACCCAAATTTTGCTAAAACTTTCAATAAAAACTCACAATAACATACAAGCATGCAATAAAAAGGGTTTTCACTAAAACTTACAGCAAAAACAACACAATGTCAACTGATTTTTGAACTATTTTTCCAGAAAATATGAACTTTTCAAAACAACAGTTTCTACAAATCACTTAAAATAAGCTTGATAAAACAAAACAATGTTTGGTTTTAAACAAGGAAAAGAGCCAAGGCTCTGATACCACTTGTAGGTCCCGTTTTTCTCGGTGGATCCGATACGAAAACCTATCCTTGTTTATCACAAACACGGTAACGGGTGCGGAATCCCCGTGACGGTGCAAACCAAACACAATGTAAAACACACGCGCGTAACCAAAGATTCAATATCTATTGATTAAGGATGAGAACGGATACAAACATATACAAACAATGTTTTACAGACTCTCTCAAAGTCTCACAGCTCTCATAAGTGTTGGTGCACTACGTCTGTCGACTACGTTTTGTATCGAGTCTAGTGTTGTATAGGTTAGAACAGGGCACGAAATCCAAGAAACATGTGTTAGATAGGGTTTCGCTTATGTGTCCTTGACCTGATTTCGCTCATGTGTCATTATGATGGTTTCGCTCATGTGTCAAGTTATAGTTTCGCTTATGTGTCATGTAGGGGTTTCGCTCATACGTACATGTCCGTATGAGCGAAATATGCTCACCTATATATAGGCTGTTAGAGCGAAACCACATAGAGTTGTAGGTGTTCTCTTCCGGTAAGCCACGAAGTGCTGCCGAAGTGTTGTCAGAGCTTGTAAACGCATTCGTGATCAATACAACAACAGTTTAAAGTGAATATTGCTGAAATCGCACCAAAGCATTAGTTTCCGCCTCTTGTTTTGGATAGGAATTCTTCTGATCGACTCAATCAGGGCCGAAAACGATCCAACAAGTGGTATCAGAGCTCAGGAGGAAGAGTTCTTGCCATTTCAGCTGCATTTCTTCTAATTTTCTACACTTTCTTCAAATTTTTAAAATTTTTCACGGTAAAACCAGCTCAAATTCACACATAACACTTGTAATCATGTATTAATAAATCCTTGAAAGTTTCAAAGCTAAAATCGATCTAGAACTTAGGATTTTCAGGTTTTCGCTCGTATTGACTCGTGAAAATGATGATGTCATCAGCTAGTTTCGCTCATATGAACAAGTTGGTTCCGCTCATTTGGACAACTTAGGTTTCGCTCCAGTGACATTCAGTGGTTTCGCTCCAAAGAACACTTGAGATTTCGCTCTTTTGACAACTTAGAGGTTTCGCTCTTAAGGCAATTAGAGGTTTCGCTCATAAGTCACTTTGGGGTTTCGCTCATTAGTCACCTTGATATTTCGCTCATAGTAACATTCAAGGTTTCGCTCCTAGGGTCAATATTGCCTAAACTTGGAAATTTGTGAACTTTGGACAATTGAACAATGGACACTTAATTCTATAACGCATTTGCTAGCCCGATTACAATCACACAGAATGCTTTGCATGAGAACGAAACCGGAACGTCTCAGAAACTACCTAAACTCATGGATATTGATGATTACAATGGATGGTCCGAACGGTTTGGGAATTGGGTTGAAGCTTATCATTTGGATGCGTGGGAACACACTGAGGAACCTTATGTTAAACCCACAACAAATGGTGTGCAGCAAACAATTAGAGAAATGAGTATAGAAGATAAAAAGAAATATCGAGATGAGAAACTGATGGTGAGTCTGCTTCAGCAAGCGATAAAAGAAGATATCTTAATACTGCTTCAACATGATGGAACTGCTTATTCAATTTGGACAGAATTGGAAGCAAAATTTGTTGGAAGTGATGATATGCTCAAAAACAAAATGTCTCTCATGAAGAAAGAGTTTGATCTGTTTCGGGGATTAAAATCTGAAAATACCAAGCAAATTATAGAAAGATATTGTAACTTGGTGAGAAATATGTCAAAACTTGGTATTAAAAAAGATACTGATGAATTGATTGAAAAACTTGCATATGCGCTACCTCATGAAACTTGGGGAACATTTTTGATGATGATGAGATCCAACAGAAAGGATTATAAAAATTTGACACTGGGAGACTTCATCAAACACCTGGAAGCTCAAGAGATGGAGCAAAGGAAGATTGCCAGGATGAAGAACTACGATGGAGAATAGGATATCAGCTTGTATTACAAAGGTGGTGTCAACGAAAAGTAAAATTTTTCTCCAAAAGTCGAAACTGCTTACAGTGCAAAAGATTCTTCTGAAAAGAAATCATCCCAGGGATCAAGCAGCACAAGATTTTCATCATTTGATCCAAACATTTCTGTAACTAAGAATGGAAGAAAACTTCAGTGCAATATTGTTTTAAGTCTTGAAAATGATCAAGATTATACTAAAGAGGTTGCTAAAAATCAAATGTCTTTGTTGGGAATGATTTTAGAATCCTATAGTAGTTTTGTGGCCGGAAAGATCGGTAATCCAATGCTCACGAAAGAGGATTACGATCAAATAGATGCTGAGGAAATGGAATTGATGGACATTAAATGGTGCATGGCTAGTGTGTTGAGACGAGCTGAGAAGTTTAAACAAATTACGGGAAGAGATGATTTCCGTGATGCAAATGTTTCAACTTTAGGCTTTGATAAATCTAAAGTTACATGTTTTCGTTGCAGGGAAAAGGGGCATTTCAAGAGGGAGTGCAAAAATCGTGAAGCTAGTGGAGCCCAAAATCCTTTTGGAAACAACGATTATCACAAAAAGGCGATTTATCATCAAGTCACACCACCAGCACCGCATCAGGCATAAACTGCACATGGGAGAGATGTGATTGAAGGTTCAAAAAGAGCGTGTCTAGTTAATCAGGGCAAGTATGATAATTTTACCTGGGATAAATATCTTCCAACAAACAGCAAAGTGTGTTTGGCAGAACAAGATGATGAAAAGTTGGCTGAAGGTTTCTGTTGGGACAATTTTTGCCCAGATCAAGAACTTATAGCCAAAAAAAATGTCCAAAGACACTTCATATGCTAAAGCTTTCATTGCAAATGCCTACGATTTGAAATGTGCCGAAAAGTGCAGAAAAGTAATGGAAGCTGCTGAAGCAAGACGGAGAAAGCTTGAAGAAAAGGAAGAAGAGGAAGAGAGATTAAAAGCTGAGGCAGAAGCTGAGAAAAAGAGAAGAGCTAAATTTTTACGATCAAACAGAATAGTCAAAGAGGTTCCTGAATTTGAAGTCAAAGTTGATGCAGAACCTGTTAAAGTTCCTGAAAAGTGCATGAACTGTGATTCTTTAATCAAGCAGAACAATGAGTTGTTGCACAATATAAACAGATTAAAAGAATCATATTATACAATGAACAGAGAAATCAACAAGTATACTGATTCAAACGGTGAACAAGCTGTGGCAATGAATACACTAAATAGAGCTTACCTGAGACAACTTGATGATGTCAACTTTCACATAAAGAAATGTGCTGATCTGGAGTTGAAGTTGGCAACACAAAAGATAGAAACTGAGAGAGTCAACAAGCTTTTAGAAAGTTACTCATGTTCTACTTTTGTTGTTGACAGGATTTATCCGGTTGTGGAGAATTTGAAGACTTTTGAAGAAGTAAAGACTTCAGAAGAAGAGAAATCTGTGATAGAAGACGAAGATAAAGTGAAGATTTCTGGTAAGAAACCAAGTGTGGTCTACAATATGTAACATCTCGAAAATTCACGTCCTATAATGTGTTGACACGTGTCATAAAGTTTGAACGTGTGAAAGAATGTTATAAAAGGACTAAAGTTGACAAACATGGAAAGTATGTGATTTTACGGATTCTGAATGTCAACAGTGAATAAATATACTTCATAATAACCCTACATGATGTTTATAACATCAAACGAATAAATCATGGATCATACGAAGCAAAAAGTGAGAGATTACAAACTACAGGGGTTAAATGTGTCAACATGTTTAAAGATATACCTCTGAGTGACCTTTTGGCAAACCCGAAGCTTTGTAAATGTTAAATATGCTCACTAGAGTGCACGATATAAATTTCATAAAGTTTCGTTATCGTATGAGAAAGTTATGATCAAATTCGTGTGCGAGGGGTTAAAGTGCAAACGTTGAAAGTTAAGACTTTTCGGGTTAACCGGAAGTGTTCAGGGACTTGGCAAAGTGGGTATAGGTCCTAAAGCCCTTGTGGGTAATTATAAGGGGGTCAAAATGCAAGAAATAACCTTGATTGCCCCTTCGTGAAGCCAAAGGTCAAGTAACAAAACAAAAGAAAATTGAAAATCTGTTTATCAGGCCCAGGCGGCCCGTTTTGGGTCCGGCTAATCGTGAGGCGGGCCGCGTCCGACCCCCAGTACCGAGAAAAATGGGCTGTGGTCTGCCATGGCTTTTGTGCGCGATCTTTACCCGATTTTTCACATCTCTTGACCCTTAAAACACCCCCTAAGCACTAGTAACAAGTGTTGATCAGTTGTGGGCACTAGTAGACCTTGTTGTCAACGTATTGTGGTGAGAAAATTACTATAAAAGGCCACTATGTGCATCATTGTTCTTCACATCATTCTCTGCATTGTTGGATCATTTTTGGAGCTATCAAGCAGCCTCAAGTTATCATATTTCGTGCATAGAACTCTTGTAAGTCTGCTAGTCCTTTCTAATTTGAGTTTAGCTTAGTATTTTAGCTAAAAGTCAAACCGTCGTAATTACGGTTTGACTTCGAGATTAGTCAACAATGGCTCAGTCATTTCTCGAATCAAGAGTAGTTATAGGATGGTATTTATGTGGGTAATAAAACCTCAAAAGGGTTTCCCCTGATCACCACTCTAACCAGGTCAAAAGTCGGGTCAAACCTATATTTAAAAAGGAGTAAATTGCCATTTTAGTCCCTGAGTTTTGACCAAAATTGCCACTTTAGTCCAAATAGTTTTTTTCTTGCCATTTTAGTCCAAATAGTTTTGTTTTCTTGCCATTTTAGTCCAAATAGTTTTGTTTTCTGCCATTTTAGTCCCTGAGTTTTGTCATTTGTTGCCATTTTCATCCAACCCACTAGTGGCAATTTTGGTCAAAAATGGCAAGAAAAAAACTATTTGGACTAAAATGGCAAGAAAACAAAACTATTTGGACTAAAATGGCAAGAAAAAAACTATTTGGACTAAAGTGGCAATTTTGGTCAAAACTCAGGGACTAAAATGGCAATTTACTCTTTAAGAAGTCAACAGGAAGTCTAAAATGCCATTTATGCATAATTAACATTGTAGATCATATACAACCTGTTGGATCATTGTTATAACTTAGTAATAAGTGTAAGAACATGTCTAAAAATGTTCAACCCGACAATTTCCTGTTTAGACCCGGTTCGGAACCGAAAGTCACATAGTTTGACTTTCACCTTGACTTTCAGTTCTGACCCGTTTAGGCATGTTTTAGAAATGCCTCAGAGCTTTAATTGGACTAGGTTACATGTTAGAATAACCCTCTGTGATTATGCACCTCGGTTCATTAGTTATCCAATTAATATGCATGTTTCCGTTAATTGCTCATATGTTGACCGTTATGCCCTTATTATCTTAAAACATGATTTATGAAAATGTAAAAGTGTAGAAACCTTGATTACTGATATATAAACTTGTATGCAAAGTTTGACATCAGTTTGACTTGTAGATTAGGAGTTATGCTCATTATCGCAAATTTAAAGCTTTTTGTTAATAAAACGACGTAATTAGCGTATAGCCTAGTTAAGCCTACTTTTTGATATCAAATCTTTTACCCACTGATGTAATATATTATTTTGGGATTTTTAAAGATTTTTAATTAATTTTGGGCTGAGCATAACTAGTAGTCGTAGGCTTAATCCGGTAATTGTCGGTTTTGCCCTTACGGGCCATAAAATGAGTTTTACATATCTAAACGACTCCAAACCTTTTGCTACTGATCACATATGATAAATAAAGTATTTTAAGCCTTCTGGAAATATAAAAATATCAGGTTTAAGTATCGAACCCGGAAATGGCCTTTAATCGCCTTATTAAGCGTTTTTAACGCATAGTATGTAATAAAATTATATTGAACATACCCGGGTTGATACCTACTGATATAAGAGGCAAATTATGATATTTTAACAGTAAGCAAAGGTTGATAAACTCAGACTCCAGTTTTGAGCTTTTCGGCTTATGTGAAATTACCAAAATACCCCTACGGGGCATAGTTTGGTTAAAAATGATAAGTTTCACATATATGCTTTATCCTACTGATATAACTTAGCAAATTATGTATTTTTGCTGATTACATCAGACCTGTAACTCAGATTGTTACTTAAACTCTTTTATAAACTTTTAAATGACCAAACTACCCCTACGGGGCCTAGTTTGTGTTTAAACACGATTCGGGCATAATGAAAGACATCTTACTGATGTCACAACATATTTGAGGCATAATTAACTTAGGAAACCTGTATATAGCTCTCATGATTAACCGTCACGCTTATTACGCGTACGGTTCGGTTTATGTAACAAGTTTACATAAATTAGCCGAAACGGGTCAAACCTTAACGGTTTTATCTCAAAATCCAGAATGTGAATAATAAACCCATATTAAACAAGTCTTCAAACTTGTCGGGTCTAAATCACATTCTATCCGGTCTTCGCTTAATCGTGCGTACGAACCGTATCTTTGAAACTAGTCGGTCTAAGCTTAAGCTTAATTAAAGACCCGTTAGGATTCTAATAGGTTATTATAAAACCTTCGTTCCAGATTAGGAGGACCAGTAAAAGCTACGTGCATTTTGCTAATTGTGAATTATACTTGCTCAGGTAAATACTTTTAACTTATTTTCCCTATACGGGCTTGGGTTACGGTATATAGCATACCGCTTGATCGGGCATCAAATCTCCACCGTTAGGTGGGTATTTGAATAATTTGATCGGCTCGTTTAAATAGTCTTGTTACTTAAAGCCTTTGGGGGGTTAATGACCATGTCCCGGATATCCTTGGCATCATCTTACGAGATGGCCACGACCTGAGCACGGGGTGTAGACGTACACCTGTCAGTGTATAACTCTATGAAGTGGTGTGTCTATTGATCTTTAACCCGGACAAGATCCGGGCTACTGAACGCACAAGAAACATGTAATTCGTTCACAATATTATAATATTAAATAATTCTCCCAAGTTATAAAAATGTTTATGCCATGTGCATCCAAATCAATTTTCAATCATTTTTCAAAATGAGTCAGTTGAATGTATTTACCAGTGTAAACTGACGTATTTTCCCAAAAAGACTGAGATTGTCTCCTTAGCATCAATAAAAAGTCTCGCAAGCTTAGGATGCCTGAAGTCTGTTGAACCATTAATACTATTTTTATTCCGATCCGACTGTGGATAAACTTCCGGATATTGTGACTTTGATATTACAATATTAAATTCGGTTGTATCATATTTTTAAATTTGCTTCCGCTGTGCATATTGATTATTGTGTTGTTTGACTATTATGTTGCCAACCACGTCACGATACTCCCCCACCGGGCCCATCGGTGACTCGTGGAAATCGGGGTGTGACAGGTTGGTATCAGAGCCAACCCTGAGTGAATTAAACACTAGCCTTTTGTGTTTAATCTCAGTTACACAATTGCACATATCTAAACCTTCGAGTCTAGACATATAACATAGGACAAATTCCACCTTTTCGGTTTTTGTTTTGTCCTTTAAATTTTATATTTTGTTATTGTTATCTTATGCTATTTTGACAGGCTTAACAAAGATGCCTCCAAGATTTTTCCGTAGAAGATGACGAGGAAAGGGGCCGATCACTGCCCCCAATGACAATGAGGCGGGACCTTCGAATGTTCGAGCTCCGTCTACCACGGAGAGTGACGATCCACGCCAAAATAGAAGAAATCTATTTGAGCCGGCTAGACGGTCGGTCTCACATAGCTCGACACCTCCGATCCAAAACCCTTATGGGCCACAGCCAGACTATGAGCCCAACAACCCTCAACCGTCCTTTATACCGTTACAACGATCTCTGTCTCATCATTCGTACGGAGATCCAACACCAGTGTTCAGGGGTCGGTTTGATCCGACCAACTATATCCAAGAACCCGTGGGTTTTAACCCACTAGGTCCAGATAACCATTTCTCTGGCGATCACGCTGACGACATGGACGAGGATACTGACCCCGTCGAACCTGCAAGTGGCACTCCAAACCATCCGATCGAGATCTCCGACGGATCGTCTTTCCACGGATCACCCTATGGTGGTCCAGACAGCTTCCAAGCCATGTTCACTCGTCACGAGTGGTACTACACACCTTCTCACCACTCGTCGCCTCATGAGCAGCAGCAGCAGCATCATCAAGATTCCTCTGAGGATCACCGATTTGTGGCAGTTACGCCACCACCTCCACCGCCACCAGTTCAGCCGGCACCTCCTCAACCGCCAAGGCGTAGGAGAACCGGTACCCGCATGTCGGTACGAGCAGGGGACTTCCATTTCAGTTCCCCACGTCAATCCAGTGGCAGCCACTACCCGCCACATCAGGAGGACCCACAAATGGGTGGGCCTTCCAACCCAGCGATGCCGCAGCCGCCGCCAATGGGTTTTGACAACCCAATCCCAGCGTATACGGGTTCCATGGCATACAACCCGTTCGAGCCGCCGGTCCACAACAACTACGGGTACGCAGAGGCCGACCCTTACATGGTGGCAGCCAACTACAATGCCCTGCACCCGGAAGGACCATACGGAGCTCCATGGGGAGTTGGGTACCCAACACATGGGTACCAGATACCACCTAGGCCTATCATACGGACTCAATCGCAGCCGCCTAGGTTCTCCCCACCTGAGCGTGAAGAACTCCTTCAGAGGATGGATCAGGTTGAACGGGAAGTGCACAGGGACCGTAGGGAGAGACAGACTTTCTTCCAAGGATTAGCAAGTTTGATCAAGGGGAAGAACAGGAAGGATCACTAAATCCTTCCAGTTTTTGTTGAGCCCCTGCGTGGGCCTGTATTTCTGTAATTGTTTAAGCGCCTGCGTGGGTATGTATGTGTGTTGATTTGACCCCTGCGTGGGTCTATTTTCCGTTAACCCCTGCGAGGGTATGATGTTTGCTTGAAGTCCCTGCGTGGACTAGTTTGGTTGTTTAAGGTCCCTGCGTGGACTATTGTGTTTGTTTAAAGTCCCTGCGTGGACAAGTATGTTGATTGACCCCTACGTGGGTAATTGTTTGTTGAAAAGACCCGTTTAGGGCAGTATGTAATATTTTGAATGAATTAATGGAATGTTTGTTTTTATAAATTTCATGTTTGCCATTTTGTGCATAAATAAATTTTAAATGAAATAAATAAATCAAAATCATTCCTTTTGAACTAATCTGCCTATGTAATTATAAATTAAGAATCTTAAAGTGTGAAACCTAGCCTTTTGGTCATTATAAGACCGGGCCAAGATGGTAAGACCTGTTCGAAAGATTCAAGTCTAAGTTAACATCTGAAAACATGTTAACACTCCTGGCAGACGTGATTTATTAAAAATCACATACGTCATTTTTATAAGGGAATTCTTTAGAAGATTCCTAACCCAGTTTAATGATCTCTGAATCCTGGGTTTACATCATCAATTAAGATGATCACATTTTAACCATACGTGGTAATACGTGCCTACGGGCCCTACTCATTTCCATATGAGCCAAAAGACAGTGGTAGCTATGACTCCCTGTCAAATAAAGGTAATGAACTAGGTTCAAACCTCAAATGCTTTGATTCTCTGAAATCCTAGCATATAATTTATAATTGTCCTTGTGACTAGGCCTATTGTGCTAGTATACCTTAATGTTTTGATTCTCTGAAATCATAGATTAAATTAAAAGTGTCCACGTGACTAGGCCTTTTGGGCCATAAATAAAACAGTTAATGTTTTATAATTAGGATAAATTATAATAGAAATCCTAAATAAATATGATTTATAAATTAACCAAATATGGTCTCTGTACCATGGTTAATGAGTTGCCATAGAAGACAATTCCATAAACTCCCAAATAAACTATTGTCCTTGTTTTCTGCAACAGTTCAATTTTAAATGGCTAACTCAGACGAGGTTAATAGCCATCCAGTGGAGGTTAATAATGAAGCCCGAGTTAATCTAACGGGTGCTGAATTAAAAGCGATCATAGACGGCGCTGTTACACAGGCTTTGGAAAGGCAGTATGAAGAGTACAGTGGGACTCGTAGTAGGACCCAATCTACACAGCCTTCAAAGCCACCGCCCAAGAAGGACGACCCGAAGAAAGATAATGATCGACGCTCCTCGAACCACAGTGCTCCATCTCAGCAGTTTATACGTAATCAAGGGCCCCGTGACAAGGGTTGCACGTATAAATATTTTGTTTCTTGCAAGCCCCGGGATTTCACTAGGGAGAAGGGAGCCATTGACTGTATGACATGGCTGGATGAGATAGATACGGTTGTAGACATCAGCGGATGTGCTGAGAGAGACGTGGTCAAGTTTGTGTCGCAGTCTTTTAAGGGAGAAGCGTTAGCATGGTGGAGATCTCTGATAGAGGCCACCGGAAAAATCCCATTGTACAATATGTCGTGGGATCAATTTGTTGCCCTTATCAGGGAAAATTACTGCCCTCAGCATGAGGTGGAGAAAATAGAATCTGACTTCCTATCCTTGGTGATGACAAACCTCGACTGTCAAGCTTACCTAACGAGCTTCAACACTATGTCTCGGTTGGTTCCATATTTAGTAACCCCGGAACCAAAGCGAATAGCTCGTTTTATCGATGGTTTAGCCCCCGAAATCAAGGCAAGCGTGAAAGCTTCTCGGCCAGCCACTTTTAGATCAGTAGCTGACATTTCCTTATCCCTCACTCTGGATGCGGTCAGGCAGAGATCGCTGAGGAATAAGGAGGCTGAGAAGAGGAAGCGTGAAGATGATGGTTCACGAAAGTCGAGCAAGAAGCACCGTGGGAACGGTGATAGCAAGAAGGGGTCTGAGTCAAGAAGAGATGGGCACCGGTCTGGTGAGAAGCCCAAGTGTAAAATTTGCAAGAAACAGCACTTTGGAAAGTGCAGACCCGGATCGAACTCGAATAAAGAGTCAAAATCTTTTGCTTGTGGTTTGTGCAAGTCCAAGGAACACAAAACCTTGGATTGCAAGAAGATAAAAGACGCAACGTGCTACCGTTGCAATGAAAAGGGCCACATTAAAACCAACTGCCCTAAGTACAACAAGAAGCCTGAAGAGGCTGAGAAGACTAATGCCAGAGTCTTCAGGATGGACGCCAAAGAAGCAGTGCTAGACGACAACGTTATTACAGGTACTTTCCTTGTAAATGACGTCTATGCTAGAGTACTATTTGATTCAGGCACAGATAAGTCTTTCGTAGATCATAAGTTTTGTAAATTGCTGAATTTACCTGTCAAAACCTTAAGCGTAAACTATGAGGTAGAGTTAGTAGATGGTACCATAGAAACCGTCTCTACTGTGTTAGATGGATGTGTTATATCCATTAAGAACCATTCTTTTCCTCTGTCCCTACTTCCATTTAAGTTAGCCGGTTTTGACATAGTCTTGGGTATGGACTGGTTATCTCACAACCAGGCCCAAATCGTCTGCAACAGAAAGCAAGTGGTGATTAAGACTCCGTCTGGTGAATCAATTACCATTCGGGGAGATACCCAGTATGGGCTGCCTGAGCAGGTGACTATGCTCAAGGCTTCCAAATGTTTAAAGAAGGGTTGTGTCATCTACATGGCACAAGTGATTATTGACGAGCCCAAACCAAAGATAGAAGACATCCCTGTCATCTCTGAATTCCCAGAAGTTTTTCCGGAAGAACTACCTGGGTTGCCACCAGATAGACAAGTGGAATTCAGGATTGATATCATCCCCGGAGCAGCACCAGTTGCCAGAGCACCCTATAGGTTGGCTCCAACGGAGATGAAGGAATTAAGGACACAGCTAGACGAACTGCTAGCCAAGGGTTTCATAAAACCTAGTTCGTCTCCTTGGGGAGCGCCAGTCCTGTTTGTCAAGAAGAAGGACGGATCGATGCGTCTGTGCATCGATTACCGTGAGCTTAATAAGGTCACGATCAAGAACAGGTATCCTTTGCCTAGGATCGACGATTTGTTCGATCAATTGCAAGGAGCAAGTTATTTCTTCAAGATTGATTTGAGGTCAGGTTACCATCAGTTGAAGGTTAAAGATGAAGACGTGCACAAGACAGCATTTAGGACTCGTTACGGTCATTACGAGTTCCTAGTGATGCCTTTTGGGCTCACTAATGCACCGGCCGCGTTCATGGACCTCATGAATCGCGTTTGCAAGCCGTACTTAGATAAATTCATCATCGTTTTCATCGATGACATTCTTATCTATTCGAAGAACCAAGCTGACCACGAGAAACACCTTCGATGTATTCTCAAACTCCTGCATCAGGAGAAGCTCTATGCCAAATTCTCTAAATGTGAATTTTGGCTTCGAGAGGCAGTGGCGGATCTAGGATCCACGCCAAGCAGTAACGTTTTATAAGAAAAGCGGTAACGAAATCGAAAAAACGTCAAATTTTTCCAAAATTTACACTAAAAAGGTCAAATTTTTCCCCGCCTAGCGGTAGCGGGCGCTCCCCCGAGTAACCACATAGGTCCGCCCCTGTCGAGAGGTTCAATTCCTTGGACACGTGGTTAGTAAGCATGGTATCCAAGTGGATCCTGCTAAGGTTGAAGCAGTTATGAACTGGCAAGAACCAAAGACGCCTACTGAGATTCGTAGCTTCCTGGGATTGGCAGGATATTACAGGCGTTTCATTGAAAATTTTTCAAGGATTGCTGCACCCCTAACTTCCTTGACTAAAAAGAAAGTGAAGTTTGTTTGGGGCCCTAAGCAGCAAGAGTCCTTTGATATTTTGAAACAGAAGTTGAGCAACGCTCCTGTGCTGACATTACCTGAAGGCACTGAAGAATTCGTGGTTTACTGCGATGCTTCACACACCGGCATGGGGTGTGTGCTTATGCAGAAAGGCAAGGTTATTGCCTATGCATCACGACAGTTAAAGGTGCACGAAAAGAATTACACCACCCACGATTTGGAGTTGGGTGCCGTTGTATTCGCACTAAAACTGTGGAGGCATTATCTATATGGAATCAAATGTGTGATCTATTCTGATCACAAGAGCCTCCAGCACCTGTTTAACCAGAAAGAGTTAAACATGAGGCAACGCCGTTGGATGGAGACTTTGAATGATTATGATTGTGAAATCAAGTACCATCCTGGCAAGGCGAATGTAGTCGCCGATGCCTTGAGTAGAAAGGAGAGGGTGAAACCTATCCGAATCAATGCCAAGCGCATGGAGATAAAGAATAATTTGATTGAAAGGTTGTTAGCTGCACAGAAGGAAGCTGTGTTGGAAGCTAACTATCCTAATGAAAAGTTAGGAGTAACTGAGGAGCAGTTAACTCTTAGCAAGGACGGAATTTTACGATTGAATGGACGAATATGGGTTCCAATTTATGGGGGGCTTCGTGATGTTATCCTCCAGGAGGCCCATAGTTCCAAATACTCCGTTCATCCTGGAGCTGATAAGATGTACCAGGATCTAAAGGCAAATTATTGGTGGATAGGCTTGAAAAAGTCTGTAGCCACCCATGTAGCTAAATGCTTGACATGTGCGCAAGTCAAAGCCGAGCATCAAAAACCGTCAAGTTTGCTACAACAGCCTGAACTTCCTACGTGGAAGTGGGAAATGGTGACGATGGATTTTATCACCAAGTTGCCCAAGACAAGGAAAGGCAATGATACAATATGGGTTATAGTTGATAGACTGACTAAGTCAGCACATTTCTTACCCATCAAGGAGACTTATAGCTCCGACATGTTAGCCCAGTTATACGTTGATAAGATTGTAGCCTTACATGGCATACCTGTGGCTATTATCTCTGATAGAGATACTAGGTACACGTCGCATTTTTGGAAGAGTTTCCAGCAATCTTTGGGCACGCGTTTGAATTTTAGTACGGCTTACCATCCTCAGACTGACGGTCAGAGTGAGCGTACTATTCAAACGTTGGAAGACATGCTACGTGCGTGTGCGATCGATTTGTGTGGTAGTTGGGATAAGAACCTACCATTAATCGAATTCTCCTACAACAATAGCTACCATACCAGCATTAAGGCTGCGCCTTTCGAGGCATTATACGGCAGAAAGTGTAGATCGCCTATTTGTTAGGCGGAAGTTGGAGATGTCCAATTATCAGGACCGGAGATAGTATTCGAAACAACGGACAAGATTGTCCAGATCCGTGACCGTCTCAAAGCTGCCCGGGATAGGCAGAAGAGTTACGCTGATCCTAAGCGTAAGGATTTTCACTTCGAAGTAGGTGACAAAGTCCTACTTAAAGTGTCACCCTGGAAGGGAGTGATGCGGTTTGGTAAGAAAGGCAAGCTAAGCCCGAGATACATAGGACCTTTTGAGGTTATCGAACGTGTCGGGTCAGTTGCCTATAAGTTAAACTTACCAGAAGAGCTCAGTGGAATTCACAATGTGTTCCACATCTGCAATCTGAAGAAGTGCTTCGCTGATGAATCACTGGTTATACCGCATACAGATGTGCATATAGATGAGAGCTTAAAGTTTGTGGAAAAACCTTTGTCGATTGAGGATCGACAGGTGAAGAAGCTTCGAAGGAAGCACATACCTATTGTAAATGTCAAATGGGATGCCCGTAGAGGTCCCGAATACACGTGGGAGGTTGAATCCACGATGAAAGAAAAGTACCCTTATTTATTTCAGTAAATCTCGGGTCGAGATTTATTTTAAGGGGGTGAGGATGTAACATCTCGAAAATTCACGTCCTATAATGTGTTGACACGTGTCATAAAGTTTGAACGTGTGAAAGAATGTTATAAAAGGACTAAAGTTGACAAACATGGAAAGTATGTGATTTTACGGATTCTGAATGTCAACAGTGAATAAATATACTTCATAATAACCCTACATGATGTTTATAACATCAAACGAATAAATCATGGATCATACGAAGCAAAAAGTGAGAGATTACAAACTACATGGGTTAAATGTGTCAACATATTTAAAGATATACCTCTGAGTGACCTTTTGGCAAACCCGAAGCTTTGTAAATGTTAAATATGCTCACTAGAGTGCACGATATAAATTTCATAAAGTTTCGTTATCGTATGAGAAAGTTATGATCAAATTCGTGTGCGAGGGGTTAAAGTGCAAACGTTGAAAGTTAAGACTTTTCGGGTTAACCGGAAGTGTTCAGGGACTTGGCAAAGTGGGTATAGGTCCTAAAGCCCTTGTGGGTAATTATAAGGGGGTCAAAATGCAAGAAATAACCTTGATTGCCCCTTCGTGAAGCCAAAGGTCAAGTAACAAAACAAAAGAAAATTGAAAATCTGTTTATCAGGCCCAGGCGGCCCGCTTTGGGTCCGGCTAATCGTGAGGCGGGCCGCGTCCGACCCCCAGTACCGAGAAAAATGGGCTGTGGTCTGCCATGGCTTTTGTGCGCGATCTTTACCCGATTTTTCACATCTCTTGACCCCTAAAACACCCCCTAAGCACTAGTAACAAGTGTTGATCAGTTGTGGGCACTAGTAGACCTTGTTGTCAACATATTGTGGTGAGAAAATTACTATAAAAGGCCACTATGTGCATCATTGTTCTTCACATCATTCTATGCATTGTTGGATCATTTCTGGAGCTATCAAGCAGCCTCAAGTGATCATATTTCGTGCATAGAACTCTTGTAAGTCTGCTAGTCCTTTCTAATTTGAGTTTAGCTTAGTATTTTAGCTAAAAGTCAAACCGTCGTAATTACGGTTTGACTTCGAGATTAGTCAACAATGGCTCAGTCATTTCTCGAATCAAGAGTAGTTATAGGATGGTATTTATGTGGGTAATAAAACCTCAAAAGGGTTTCCCCTGATCACCACTCTAACCAGGTCAAAAGTCGGGTCAAACCTATATTTAAAAAGTCAACAGGAAGTCTAAAATGCCATTTATGCATAATTAACATTGTAGATCATATACAACCTGTTGGATCATTGTTATAACTTAGTAATAAGTGTAAGAACATGTCTAAACATGTTCAACCCGACAATTTCCTGTTTAGACCCGGTTCGGAACCGAAAGTCACATAGTTTGACTTTCACCTTGACTTTCAGTTCTGACCCGTTTAGGCATGTTTTAGAAATGCCTCAGAGCTTTAATTGGACTAGGTTACATGTTAGAATAACCCTGTGTGATTATGCACCTCGGTTCATTAGTTATCCAATTAATATGCATGTTTCCGTTAATTGCTCATATGTTGACCGTTATGCCCTTATTATCTTAAAACGTGATTTATGAAAATGTAAAAGTGTAGAAACCTTGATTACTGATATATAAACTTGTATGCAAAGTTTGACATCAGTTTGACTTGTAGATTAGGAGTTATGCTCATTATCGCAAATTTAAAGCTTTATGTTAATAAAACGACGTAATTAGCGTATAGCCTAGTTAAGCCTACTTTTTGATATCAAATCTTTTACCCACTGATGTAATATATTATTTTGGGATTTTTAAAGATTTTTAATTAATTTTGGGCTGAGCATAACTAGTAGTCGTAGGCTTAATCCGGTAATTGTCGGTTTTGCCCTTACGGGCCATAAAATGAGTTTTACATATCTAAACGACTCCAAACCTTTTTCTACTGATCACATATGATAAATAAAGTATTTTAAGCCTTCTGGAAATATAAAAATATCAGGTTTAAGTATCGAACCCGGAAATGGCCTTTAATCGCCTTATTAAGCGTTTTTAACGCATAGTATGTAATAAAATTATATTGAACATACCCGGGTTGATACCTACTGATATAAGAGGCAAATTATGATATTTTAACAGTAAGCAAAGGTTGATAAACTCAGACTCCAGTTTTGAGCTTTTCGGCTTATGTGAAATTACCAAAATACCCCTACGGGGCATAGTTTGGTTAAAAATGATAAGTTTCACATATATGCTTTATCCTACTGATATAACTTAGAAAATTATGTATTTTTGCTGATTACATCAGACCTGTAACTCAGATTGTTACTTAAACTCTTTTATAAACTTTTAAATGACCAAACTACCCCTACGGGGCCTAGTTTGTGTTTAAACACGATTCGGGCATAATGAAAGACATCTTACTGATGTCACAACATATTTGAGGCATAATTAACTTAGGAAACCTGTATATAGCTCTCATGATTAACCGTCACGCTTATTACGCGTACGGTTCGGTTTATGTAACAAGTTTACATAAATTAGCCGAAACGGGTCAAACCTTAACGGTTTTATCTCAAAATCCAGAATGTGAATAATAAACCCATATTAAACAAGTCTTCAAACTTGTCGGGTCTAAATCACATTCTATCCGGTCTTCGCTTAATCGTGCGTACGAACCGTATCTTTGAAACTAGCCGGTCTAAGCTTAAGCTTAATTAAAGACCCGTTAGGATTCTAATAGGTTATTATAAAACCTTCGTTCCAGATTAGGAGGACCAGTAAAAGCTACGTGCATTTTGCTAATTGTGAATTATACTTGCTCAGGTAAATACTTTTAACTTATTTTCCCTATACGGGCTTGGGTTACGGTATATAGCATACCGCTTGATCGGGCATCAAATCTCCACCGTTAGGTGGGTAGTTGAATAATTTGATCGGCTCGTTTAAACAGTCTTGTTACTTAAAGCCTTTGGGGGGTTAATGACCATGTCCCGGATATCCTTGGCATCATCTTACGAGATGGCCACGACCTGAGCACGGGGTGTAGGCGTACACCTGTCAGTGTATAACTCTATGAAGTGGTGTGTCTATTGATCTTTAACCCGGACAAGATCCGGGCTACTGAACGCACAAGAAACATGTAATTCGTTCACAATATTATAATATTAAATAATTCTCCCAAGTTATAAAAATGTTTATGCCATGTGCATCCAAACCAATTTTCAATCATTTTTCAAAATGAGTCAGTTGAATGTATTTACCAGTGTAAACTGACGTATTTTCCCAAAAAGACTGAATGCAGGTACTAAACGAAATTGGCTGGATTGTCTCCTTAGCATCAATAAAAAGTCTCGCAAGCTTAGGATGCCTGAAGTCTGTTGAACCATTAATACTATTTTTATTCCGATCCGACTGTGGATAAACTTCCGGATATTGTGACTTTGATATTACAATATTAAATTCGGTTGTATCATATTTTTAAATTTGCTTCCGCTGTGCATATTGATTATTGTGTTGTTTGACTATTATGTTGCCAACCACGTCACGATACTCCCCCACCGGGCCCACCGGTGACTCGTGGAAATCGGGGTGTGACACAATAGATGTCCGCCCCCGGTTGAAAATGGATATTCACCTCGAAATCCAAATTCCGAAATAGTCGATAAGGCAATAAACTTACAATGGGAGTCTGGGTCGTTGGATAACTTGCCAGAAAATATTGATGTCACATACACGTCATCCAACACTGATCATGAGTCAAAGTTGATAAAAAGTGTGGTCGATCAGGTGTTAGATAAAGATGACATAGAGGAGTCAAAACCGGAGTCCAAATCCAAGTCAAAATCTGGGTCCGACAAGTCAAAGTCAACATTCAAAAAGGACAAACGGGTTTATGATAAAGAGTTTTTGATATCAAAATCTAATTTGAATGATGAATCATTCAAAGTGGCATATACTTTGAAAGATTCTGACAAATTATATTCTGATGAAGCTTTTCCAATAAGAGGTGTTAAAACTGAAATGATTAAAAGGGTTTTCAAACTAACAGAAATTAATATTTCTGAAATAAAAGATGCAAATCTTTCTGAAAAACCCAAACCTTACACCTCAAGAGTGCAACAAAGATTAAACAAGAGAAAATGTTACAGTTCTGGTTCTGGTTTTCATAAAAAATCAAACTATAACTGTAATTTCAAAAAGAAAGGATTAGGATTTAATCAACCGAAAAATCATAAAAATGAAAAAGTTTTTAAACCAAAAACTGTGTTTGTTTCAGGAAAATCTTTGGATGATGAGAAAGAGCAAGCGTTCAGAAAGCAGACAAATCAAGAATTCCTTGCAAAGAAGCAAGATGAGATGAAGAAAAGTGTTATGCAGATGAAGACTGAGACGAGAACTTATTTTCAGTGCAAAACTGCTGGTCATATTGCTAGAAATTGTCCGAAAACATTCAAACCAAAACAGGAAGTCTCTGGTAAAATGAAAGAAAAAGTTGTTGAGAAAACTGAACTTACAACCAAAACATTTACAGGCTTTGAAAATTCAACCTTTGAGATTGGTGAATGTTCAAAGAATGTGGTTAAAAGAAAAGAAAATTTGAAAAATCAAAAATGGGTTGTTAAGGGTTCAGGGAACAGTTCTGGTGATGAATCTGATTCCACAAAATCAGAGGAGCCAAAAGTTATTAAAGAAAAGGTTGAGAAATCAGTTCCAAATGTGGATGTTGTGAATTTTCCACCACTGCGGGCTGAAATTTTTAAAAAGAAAGTTGGGAAAGTTGAAATTTCAAATCAATTTTATTCTGACAAGAAAAAATTTGATGTTGATAAGGCTTTCAACGGAACTGTGAAACATATTTTTGGCAAAATGGTCAATGGTAAGGCCAAAGGTGTTAAAGAATTTTACGCTGCCAAAAGAGGAATTCACAGGTTCGCTGAAAGAAAAGATGAAGAAGAGGTTGTTACACCCAAGGAAGGTCAGGCTTGGGTGGATATATTTTTCAAACAGTAAAAACCTGAATTGCCGGAGCTCCCAAGTTGGTAATCGTGGAGCATGAATCGGCATCATTCTTATATTGTGTTTGAAAATTGTTTTTGTATAAGTGTGATTAGCCGGAACTCCCAGGTTGGTAAGTGTGGAGTAGGAATCGGCACCTTGAGAATTCAACCAACAGATGATGTTTGGTTGAAAATGCTTGATTGGATTGATCGTACAAGTGGTAAATCAGGGACATTAAGTTGTATCTGATTTCCTACAAGTGCTTAAAAAAACAATGTGATGAACCAAATCCCTAACCTACTAATGGTTTTACAAAATCAACACAACTTATTTTCCGGAAAAACCATATAATTAAAACAAACTTAAGTGTTTTAAAATCATAATGGGAAAATAGTTTGTTGTGAGGGGGAGTTCTGATTGTTTATGCCAAGTGGATGGCGAATTGAGGTAATTCGATATCAGTTGTCATGTTCTTGTATAGTTTGTTTTCAATTTTCTTTAGATGTATTTGTATTTTAGGGGGAGTATATTTTTTTTCAGAAAATCCAAAAACATTAGAAAATTTGAAAAAGCCAAAAACATGATAAAATGAAAAATGAGTTTTTGTTGCATAAAAGAGGAAATGATAGTACATCTGTGGACTGTCACAACACGCTAAAGAAATGGAAAGTTAAATGTGATAAACGATCTCACTGTGGATGTGTGAGTAGGTTTTTGCACATTTAGTAGATTGTGACGAGATATAAACCTAAAATTCAAACTTGCTTATATCGTGGGGAAACATCTCTCGGATATATGGGTAACCCCCGAAATCTTGTTTGAAAGATTCCTTTTTCTGATATACTAGGTCTTTATACTCAGTGATATCTGGAGTATTATTCCAGGACTTCTGCTGAATGGAAGTTCTGACCTAGTCCTCGAATAATACTTTCCGCAAAATGCTTGAAACATAGCATCACCCTCAGCATATATGATAAGACAATAAAATTGCTTAGCAATGCTGTTGTAAAAAAGATCCTCTAAAGGGGACACACCCAAAAGTTGAGTCATGATCTCTCTGCTGAACGGTAGTTCTGACCTGAGCTCTTATGATTCTTCATAATTTATTAACCCCTACAGATATCATTTGTGTCATAATTACCTGTAAGACTGAATATTGGGATCTGGATACGGGAGTATATTCTGAGGTGGGACACGCGATTGAGTTTAAGTGCTTAAAACATTAATATCGTATCTCGGATCAGTTGAACTTTGTGTGAGAATTTAAGTGGATCAGTATACTGACAATCTAAGTGAATCGTTTAAAACTTAAAATGAAATCAAGCTTAACGGTGTTAGTGATTTGTCTCAAAAACTGATATGATCCTCTTGCACGAACTCACAAAAACAATGTTTGTATATATTTCATTTCTGCATTTTATTGATTCTACAAGTGGTGTCAATTATTTTCTTTCAGAAAATCCATAAAAGATTTTAGTGTGTTTTTAGCATAAATTTTTGAAAATACAAAAAGATTTTCGACAACTGATTTTGAAGAGCTGATTTTCAAAATTCCGAGTGCTAAACATGATGAACATATGGTTTGGGTGAGAGTATTTGAGGATTGTTGAAAGGAAATAAGAAAAAGTTTTGCAATATAAACGTTATTCCTGCAAGTGGTAAATTAGATTTGAAAATCTTATCCACAAATGGTTATCAGAAAATTTATTTTTGGGTAGAGTTTTTGCAGGTTGGCCAGGTTTCTATCCAGAGCAGGATGAAAGCCAGGTTATGATCTTGTGAATTCCAGACTACGATCCCAGCAGATTGAGAGGGGGAGTCTGAAGACACCATGATATTCAACATTTGAGAGAGAAGAATTTGTTGAAGATAAAGATAGAGAATGAGGATTCTTGCAATGACAAATACTTCAGAGGAAGATCGAAAACTGATAAAGACTGTAGTTTGACAATCGAAGACTCGACACTAAAGACTCCGTCAACATCCGAGGGGGAGTTTGTTGGTGCACTACGTCTGTCGACTACGTTTTGTATCGAGTCTAGTGTTGTATAGGTTAGAACAGGGCACGAAATCCAAGAAACATGTGTTAGATAGGGTTTCGCTTATGTGTCCTTGACCTGATTTCGCTCATGTGTCATTATGATGGTTTCGCTCATGTGTCAAGTTATAGTTTCGCTTATGTGTCATGTAGGGGTTTCGCTCATACGTACATGTCCGTATGAGCGAAATATGCTCACCTATATATAGGCTGTTAGAGCGAAACCACATAGAGTTGTAGGTGTTCTCTTCCGGTAAGCCACGGAGTGCTGCCGAAGTGTTGTCAGAGCTTGTAAACGCATTCGTGATCAATACAACAACAGGTTGTATAGGTTAGAACAGGGCACGAAATCCAAGAAACATGTGTTAGATAGGGTTTCGCTTATGTTTCCTTGACCTGATTTCGCTCATGTGTCATTATGATGGTTTCGCTCATGTGTCAAGTTATAGTTTCGCTTATGTGTCATGTAGGGGTTTCGCTCATACGTACATGTCCGTATGAGCGAAATATGCTCACCTATATATAGGCTGTTAGAGCGAAACCACATAGAGTTGTAGGTGTTCTCTTCCGGTAAGCCACGAAGTGCTGCCGAAGTGTTGTCAGAGCTTGTAAACGCATTCGTGATCAATACAACAACAGTTTAAAGTGAATATTGCTGAAATCGCACCAAAGCATTAGTTTCCGCCTCTTGTTTTGGATAGGAATTCTTCTGATCGACTCAATCAGGGCCGAAAACGATCCTACAATAAGTTTCACACAGAAACTATGAGGGGTATTTATACAAGACACAGACCATGACGAAACGCATGGCACGACGAAACATTAGAAGCGACAAAACCAAAAGTGTTTCGTCACTTAAACATGGCTAAATTGAGTGTGTTTCGTCGATATGTTTCTGGCCCAAAACAAAGTCAAAGCCCATCACAAGTTTCGGCCCAAATGTGTGTTGATTGGCCCAGAGAAGATTATGTTGACTAATATTTCACCAATTCAACATAGGACAAACTAGTGACATCATCATGACATAACAATGATGATGTCATGGTGATGTGTAAACGGGACTTGGTTTATGGCGCTCCGTGCTTCGCGTATCGAACTCTGGGGTGCACGACGGAGGAATGTCGCGACGTCGGGCTTGAGCCGGACCTAACCGAGTCGAAACCAAGTTGAACTGAACCGAGCCGAGTCGCGTCCACATAAAGTGTACCAACAGTTTAGTCCGCTCATGAAATACCGGATTAAACGCTATAGAAATGGCTGACTGACTATCACAAAATAATTTAACCGGTAATTTATACTCAACATTTAACTCTTTTAGAATATTTAAGATCCACATAGCTTCACACGAAGCTGAGCACATTGCTCTATACTCAGCTTCAGCAGTAGATCTCGCAACAACACTCTGTTTCTTTGACTTCCAGGAAACAAGCGAGCTTCCCAGAAATATTCCAAACCGAGTAACCGATTTTCTGGAGGCCAAACACTTAGCCCAATCAGAATCAACAAACCATTTTAGAACAAAGTCATTTTCTCTTTTAAACAAAATCCCTTTACCTAGAGATTGTTTTAGATATTTAAGTAGCCTTAACGCAATTTGTAAATGGCATTCTTGTGGTGAATGCATAAACTGACTTAAAAACTGTACGGCGTAACTTATATCTGGTCTAGTAATAGACATATATATTAGTTTGCCAATGAGTTTTTGAAAATTTGTGACATCCTTTACAACATTTTGATTTTGACTTAGCTTGTTAACGACAACATGACTTTGTTCTATAGGAGTGTTAACCGGTTTAACACCTAAATACCCAAACTCATTAAGAAGTTCAAGACAATACTTACGTTGATTTAAACAAATACCATTTTCAACATACAAGACCTCAATACCAAGAAAATATTTCAACACACCCAAATCCTTGATTTGAAAATTATCACTTAGAACCTTTTATTCTAACAATATCAACCTCAGAATTACCGGTAACAACGATATCATCCACATATACCAAGAGAACAACAAACACAAATTTATTAGAAAGTATATACATAGAATGATCACAATGACTCTGCACAAAACCCATTTTAAGCAAAAAATTCATTCAGTTTTTCATTCCACTTTCAAGGTGCTTGTTTTAACCCATATAACGACTTAACTAATTTACACACTCTAGTCTTATTTTCAGGGAAATAGCCTGGTGGTAACTTCATATATACATCTTCTGAGATGGACCCATAAAAGAATGCATTGTTAACATCTAATTGGTATATTTGCCAGTTATTTTACACAGCCAAACTTAATACGCACCTAACAGTGACCATTTTTACAACAGGAGAAAAAGTCTCTCCAAAGTCAAGTCCTTCACGTTGACTAAACCCTTTGGCCACTAACCTAGCCTTAAATCTCTCAACCTCACCGTTAGATTTGTATTTAATCTTGTATATCCATTTACACCCTATGGCTTTCCTATCTTTCGGCAAGTTAACTAAGACCCAAGTACCATTTCTATACAATGCTTCCATCTCCTTATTCATGGCATCAACCCATCTGGGATCATTAACAGCATTATTAAAACACGTTGGTTCAACAGTTTTATTCAAATTGGACACAAAACACATATTATCAAAAGACATATTTGAATAATTCACATATTTCTCTATACCATATTTGACTCTACCCTGAACAACATACTCGTCAAAACTTCTAGGCATAGAAACATTTCTAGAAAAAAACGTCTAACATATTGTGTGCCCTCAGATATGTTAGTGTCTACATTTGATCCTGAAGTGTCCTCTGCCCTACCATTATTACCTAGACTACTACTGCTCACCTGTTCTGTCTGTTGATCAGGTTCAACTCCAGAATCAGGGGCTGATGTAGAGGGTGACAGTGGTTGTTGATCATTACTAACAGGATCCATGAGCACCACTTGTACCCTCTTCATCATTGGGCATGTAAGGAACTTCAGATGTAATATTATCAAAAAAGTTTATATGATTTAGATTTTTTCACAAACCTCTTCTTGGTTATTAAAAGACTTAAGTTTAAAAGGGTACACTTTTTCATAGAACTTTACATCTCTAGAAAAAAACACTTTCTTGTTGTCTAAACTCCACAGTTTATACCCTTTTTTACATTAGAATAACCAAGGAAAACACATTTATCTGCATGATATGCAAACTTATCGGGTTCATTTAAAACTGTATGAAACATAAACATCCAAAGTTCCTTAAATGTGACAAAGAGGGTCTAAATCCAAACATCATTTCAAACGGACTTCTACTATTCAACACATAGGAGGGTAACCTGTTAATTAAGTATACAACAGTTAGAATGCAATCAGACCAAAACCTTAAAGGTAACCCACCCTGAAACATCAAGGCCCTAGTTGTGTTTAAAATATGTTTATGTTTCCTCTCCACTACACCATTTTGTTGTGGTGTATAGGAACAAGTAGTCTGATGTATAATCCCTTTAGACTTACAAAACATATTTATATTATTATTCATAAATTCAGTCCCATTTTCACTTCTAAACACTTTAATTTTTCTTTTAAATTGAGTTAAAACCAATTCATAAAAATCTTTTAAATTTTCAAACACTTTTGTTTTATTTGACAAAAAATAACACCATACAAACCTGGAAAAATCATCAACAATTGTCAAAAAAAAATACTTAAACCCTTCATAACTTGTGACTTTTTAAGGACCCCACAAGTCTAAATGTACTAAATCACCAACAGATTTGATTTTATGTTCACTTGATGGAAATGGGACCCTAACTTGCTTAGCTCTATGACATATGTCATATGGACCACGATCACTTGATGTTAAGTTAAGATGTTGTTTTAACACAACTAAGACCTGGTCAGATGGGTGCCCTAGTCTACTATGCCAAGTAAAAGATTTCACAGGACTGTTAAAACAAGCATTAGCAGAATTACCATTATTTCCTACAACATACAATCCACTATCCTGTCTACCATTCATCAGGATTTTCCTTGAGTTGAAATCCTGTAATAAACAACTATCCTCATTAAACACAACTGAAACATGATTATCCCTAGCCAACTTATACACAGACAACAAGTTAACACAATAGTCTAGAACATAAAAGACATCTTGCAAAATTATATCCTCTGTTAATTTTGGATTACCAATCTTTAAAACCTTAACATTTGTTCCATTAGGATGACTCATAGTAATACCAAACTCAGATACATCAATAGCATTTATTAAATTTTTATCAGACTTAACCATGTGGTGACTAGCCCCTGAGTCAACAATCCACCCATAGTTACTACTAAACACACCAGAACTAGAACAACTAAAAAAGTTAAACACATTAAAACACTCACCTCCCATACTAGGATTCTGAGACTCTGACCCAGTGTTTTCACTAACTAAACTTAATAACTTGGTAATCTGCTCAGAAGTAAAAGGTAACCCAGACACAATAGAAGCAACAGATTTACCAACAACAGAATTAGACTTATTATTATTATTATTATTATTAGTAAAACTGCCTTTATTAGAAGTATTATTATTATTAACCTTTTTTTTAAAACCTGGAGGATAACCAACAATTTCAAAACACCTATTAACAGTATGACCCAACAAATTACAATGAGTACACTTTAAATTAGGGTTAGGCCCTCTAGTTATTCTTCTTTTATTATCAAAACCTTGATTAGACTTAGACACAAAAGACACACTTTGTGTTTTGGACCCACTACTAGACAACCTATGTGACTCTTCGCTAGAAACAATAGAGAATGCCACCTTTACAGAGGGAAATGGTTCTCTTGTCAGAATATTAGTTCTCACAGGTTGATATACATCATCAAGACCCATGTGAAACTGTATTAGTTTTATAAGTGTTGAAAGATCATTAAAATCCTTAGCCGCTTGACAAGAACAGGAAGGCAGATGAAGCATAGCATCAAACTGCTTCCACTTAGTTATCAACCTGTTATAATACTCGGCAACATTGCTGTCGTTTTAAGAAATACTATTAACTTTTTTATACAAGTCATAGACAACAGAACCATCAACTTTGTAAAAAGACACTTTAAGATCAGTCCACACTTCAGAAGCCAATTTAGAAAACACTTGACCAAGAAAAAGTTCTTCAGACACAAAATTTAACAGCCAAGTTAACACGGCAGAGTTACATCTATCCCATTGATTAGCTAAGACTTCATCATCCCTAGAATCAACAGGAGCGAACCTAAACACAAATCAACACCAAATCAGAATATAATAGCGGAAACAACACAGATCAGGAGCGATTTTCACTTTGATACAATGTAAAATTGATATGAACAAGACAGAACTAAAAGAAAAGCAACAATCAACACCAGAATTAGCGACAAAACGTGACGTAAAACGTTTATTATTTACCAACCCTAAAAACACCCAAACCTCCAAAGATCTTACAAACTGTAAGATCAGAAATATGAACAATACAAGAAATAATCAACTGATAATCATCAGTTGATTATTAAGAACGATACAACCAAATACAGAGATCCACAGGATCTATAGCAACAACAGATCCACAAGAAGGATCACCAACTGAAATAAGATCCACACTGGATCATCATCACCGATAACAACTTGTAACAGCTTGAACACTCGGAACAGATTGAGAGAGGAGAGGTAGGTGTGAGATGAGAGAGAAAACTGGTGTGCGAGAATGATAAAGAAACCCTAATCTCGACTTCTTTATACCAGGATCTTTTATAATTTCACACAGCCCTCTGAACATCCAAACCTGCACATAGGGGTGTAAACAAGCCTAAAGGCTCGAGAGCTACTCGTGATCGGCTCGGTTAAAAGCTCGAACGAGCCGAGCCTTAACGAGCCCGGGCCCGAGCTCGAGCCAGAGCCTGAAATAGAGCTCGTTTTGTTATCGAGCCCGAGCTCGAGCCTGAAATACAAAGCTTGTTTAGGCTCGCGAGCCTAAACGAGCCCATACAAAATTTCAATTTTTTTATATATAATATATTAATAATGATGATAACATTGAGAAGCCGAGCTCGAGCCGAGCTTTGGCTCGTTTAAGAAATGTTGAAGTGGCTCGTTTAAGAAATGTTTAAGGTTGTTATCAAAATAGTTCAAGCCGAGTAGAGCCGAGCTCGAGCTTTGGGTTTTATTCGCGAGCCGAGCTCGAGCTCAAAGAAGTAGGCTCGGCCCGGCTTGTTTACACCCTTACCTGCACACTTAACGCCCACATAAGCCCATGTTGCAAATATAGGCCCAGACATAAGACAACTTACAAGCCCAAATATAACTTGTATAATCAGCAGGGGCGGATCCAGTGGTGTTTTGGGGGTTCCCGGGAACCCCCTCGATTTGGAAAAAAAATAGTGGAAATCTCGTATGATTTAGAAAAAAATAGTGAGAATCTACCAAAAGAAACCCGATGAAAAATGTTCTCGGATCCGCCACTGATAATCAGCCCATGTAACGAATAAATAAAAGAATGCAACATATAATGATGTATGAATTAGAGTAAATAAATGAATAATAAGAGAATGTCACATCTTAACATAAATTGCACTCTTCTTATTTTATTTTCTTTTCTACTCGATATGATACGATAAACTGCACTGAATATATAGATTAAGTTTTTTTTCTTTTTAATTTATTTATAGTTGGATTTAATTATGTAAGGAACTAGACTTTCAAAATTAAGAAATAAGAAAAAATCCTGCAACTAACATCTTGTATCTTGTATTATATATATAACTAGTTGATGCCCCGCCTGCGTTGTGGGGCGATGGCCGAATAATTCTCAATCAATTAAAAAAACACTACTATAATTTTGCCAGGAAAAAAAAAACAAAAATGATGATAAGACCGTAATTTTGGGCTCAGGGCAAAACTATAAATTTATACGGGGCAAAATCGTAATTTTCAACTGAGGGCGAAATTGAAATTTTTAGCTGGGAGCAAAAGCGTAAATTTATTTTTAAGTGGAGGTAAAAACATAATTTTGAACTGATGGCAAAATCATATTTTTAAGGGAAAAAAACTAATGACAAAACTGTAAATTGAAACGGGACAAAATCGTAATTTTGAACCGGGGGCAAAATTGAAATATTTAGCTGGGAGCAAAAGCGTAAATTTATTTTTAACTGGAGGCAAATACGTAATTTTGAACTGATGGCAAAATCGTAAATTTAAAGCGGGATAAAATCATAAATTTATTGGGGCAATAGGGAAGTGCCAGGCAGGTGCCTGTCACTATTCCCCTGCCACCCCTTTCCTCCAATCAATGAGAATGACTATTCCGGCCGACATTGTGTTTTGTTGTAGTTAGAAAATGTTTGAAGAAGAAGTATATAAAAAATAGAGAATATGATATTTTAATCTAAGGGGTAAGTTCAACATATCAATTTAACGAAAATATTATTTTCAAAATAATATATACTAAGGGTTAGGATATAATAGAAAGTTTATTTGGCTAGAAAGGCTAGCAAGTAATCTTGACCATCAATAGATTTAATCAAGGGTTAAGATTAAATTTTCTGAAATTGAAGATCAAAAAAGAGGCGCGTGGGTTGTGTAAGGGTATTTTAGTCACTCCACCACAATAGTTTCTCTCTTCTCCAATTACCCCCATTTTTTAAACGTTAATAACTCTTTCATACGACATTATTTTTTATAAAAATTGCACCAAAAAAACGAGCGTTTTTTTATCTTTAAAACGAGTATACTATTGCTATATTTTCGAAACCCAGTTACGTAAAACGCAAAGAAAAAAACCCAGTTGCGTAAAATGCAATGGAAAAAAAACCTAAAAAATGACATTTTTTAAAACGCAATGCACAAAAAACACAAAGAAATGTCTTATTTGTAAAACGCAATTGCCAGAAAACACAAAGAAATGTCTTATTTCTAAAACGCAATAGCCTAAAAACACAAAAAAAAATGTACTTTCTAAAACGCAATAGCTTAAAACACAAAAGAAAGTGTACTTTAAAAAAAGAGGCGTGTGAGTTGTGTAAGGGTATTCTAGTCACCCCACTACAATAGTTTTTCTCTCCTCCAATTCCCCCCATTTTTTAAACGTTAATAACTCTTTCATACGACATTATTTTTTTTATAAAAATTGCACCAAAAAAACGAGCGTTTTTTATCTTTAAAACGAGTATACTATTGCTATATTTTCGAATTTTTTTTTTCGAAAATCCAGTTGCGTAAAACGCAATGGAAAAAAAACCTAAAAAATGACATTTTTCTAAAACGCAATGCACCAAAAACACAAAGAAATGTCTTATTTGTAAAACGCAATGGCCAGAAAACACAAATAAATGTCTTATTTCTAAAACGCAATAGCCTAAAAACACAAAAGAAGGTGTACTTTCTAAAACGCAATGCACTGAAAACACATAAAAATGTGTTTTACCTAAAACGCAATGCATAAAAAACACAAACAAATGTCTTATTTCTAAAACGCAATGGCAAGAAAACACTTAAAATGTCTGTTTTGTAAAACGCAGTGGACTGAAAACACATAAAAATGTGTTTTACCTAAAACGCAATGCACCAAAAATACAAAGAAATGTCTTATTTATAAAACACAATGGCCAGAAAACACTTAAAAATGTCTCATTTCTAAAACGCAATGGCCTAAGAAAACAAAAGAAAGTGTTATCTCTAAAACGCAATGGACTGAAAACACCTAAAAATGTGTTTTACCTAAAACGCAATGACTAAAAACACTTCAAAAATGTGTTTTTCTAAAACGCAATGGCCAGAAAACACATAAAAATGTCTTAGTTCTAAAACGCAATGGCATAAAAACACCAAAGAAAGTGTTCTCTCTAAAACGAATTGAACCAGGACAATAGTTTTGTCTGTGAATTGTCTGAACCAGGAATGAAGTTCTAAAACGCAATGGCATAAAATTGTCTACGAATGCAGTTTTCCAGAGATAAATTTACAGAAATTTAAATTTTCTTTGCCCCTTGGACCCTGCTACCAGGGGCGCTGCCCCCGGACCCCCGTCAAGATCGTAAAACGCAATGACTAAATAAAAAACCCAGATCGTAAAAATGAAATTAAAGAATTTCTTACATGGATCGAAGCCGATTTATTCAACGATTGACGAAATTTGAATGATAGAAACACTTATCAGCGATCGAATAGAACGCATCGAGTGATTATCTTCAAAATCACGGGAAAAAACGAGATTTTGAATGAAATTAAACTGGATTTTCTTAAAAAAAACTGAAGAACACGTTGATCGGGTGTTTAAATCATTGATTGGTGATGAAAATCGCACTATAATGTAGTGATTATTAAGATAGAAAGTAAAGAAATGGTTGAAGATGGTGGGTTTTGAAAATGGTGGATTTTGAAGTTACTGGGGAGAAGAAGGAAGAAGAAATGATATGATTGACTAAAATACTCTTTCTCTTTATTTTAAATTTTGTCACATGTCATAATCTTATTGCTTCCTATCCTTTCTAGCCAAAATAAACTTTCTATTTGATCCTCACCCTATATATTAAACATGCTTAATAGTTAAATTAAATAAATCACACCATATTAGGTTTTTTACATTGAATTAAGCGTAGATCACATAAACTAACATTAATTCATATTTGAATTGAAACTATAAGGCCATTAAGGCCAAACGGTGTGTGAAGTGTGAAGGAATATGTGGGCGAATGTCACCGAGGCTCTTTTGAAGTGCACAATCTAATCTGACCTGTCTTAAACACTGATTATATATTATTATATATTATTATTATTATTATTATTATTATAATAATATTTAGTAATTATAAACTCGAGAATTTAAATAAGATATACAGTATTCAGTTATAAAAATATAAATAGTAGATGTAACTTTTTTGAAAAATTCAATCTAACTCGACCTGCCTTAAACACGGATTATATTGTTATTATTTGGTAATTATAAGTATTTAAACAAGATGATACTTAATTTAAATAGTATTTACTTAGATAAAAATAAATAGTAAATGTAGCTCTTTTGGGGAGCGCAATCTAACTCGTAAACATTGGTCTGACTAGAAACTGTATTGACTCGAACTCGTTTTAACTCGAAACAAAATAACCTTTTTTATCTGACCTGTTTGAACGCGATATGTTGCCCGACCCGACCGATACATGTTATTAAATACCAAACATATTATTAAAAGAAAAATGAATAAAAGAAACTAAAATCAAAATATTAACTTTAGTTAATTAATCATTCTTAAATATTATGTTACAAATAAAATAAATAAAAATTATATTTGTAGAATTTATGTCATCAAATATTATATTCATTGAATATTTTATTAATATCACAAGAGGTATAAAAAGGTAAAATAATAAATTACAAGTTTTTTATGCATCAAGACTTATACTAAATGCCTGGTAGATTTTTTTAAATGTCTTAATAATGAATTTAAATATTAAGTCTACAAACGAGTAACTCTTGATCCTATGGGCTTGTTTACACCCTAGAAAACACTGATAATTAAGACAACTTTTATAGTATACATTTTTAATAATTCACACTCAAATAATAACTTTTAACATGCCAAATATGAAGATGCTCGTAGAACATGGTAATATATGTATGTGTATCATTAGTCTTTTTGTTGAAAGAAATGATAAAAAGTTTGTGATGGAAACTAACAAGTGGTCTCTCTTTAGGGATTAGTTTTGTGTGGTGAAACCCATTAGCAACCCCACAAATCCTGTGTAGCGTATAAAACAAGACCACTCCTATTCTCCTCCATAAGGTTCAATTTATCACTTGAGTGGTCAACATTTCATACCCCAAAACACATATTAACAAATTTTAATTTGCCAACTTGCTTTCTACAACCATCAAATTTCAACAAACAAATAAACCCTTTTGTTTTGTTTTGTTGGTTTCATTTTCGAGCAAAACCCATTATAACTAACCGAAAGTGTTAAAAGGAAATGAACGTATTGCCTGCGTTAAGGTGCAAAAACAAGCGTTTTTACCTATATATGATTCTAACAGTCAATAATGTTGTTGAATTTGCTTTATTTGGGTAAAGATAAGTAAATAGACTACGGATAATTACTTGGATCGTGTCACGTATACTTTTTAAAACAAGTATTTAGACTCTTTAAATGGCTCGATCAACACAAAATCAACTTTGGAATTATCTAAGACAACCCCTAGAGGTTTAATTTTCAGGCAATTAAACTTGGAGCAAGAACGCGCATAAGTTCTAAGTATTTTACATGTAAGTTCGGATGTAGATTATTGGATGGCTCAAGCTACACGAAATCAACTTTGGAATTATCTAAGACAAACACCAGAGGTTTAACTTAGGCACTAAAACTTGGAGCAAGAACACACGTAAGTTCCAAATATTTTACATGAGAATTCGAACATAGATTATTGGATTTATCCGCTACTGTAACCAACATATGTTAATTGGGGTTTTCTTTCACAAAACATTGCAAGTTTGCCTTTAATATTGCAATGGTTTATACAAAGTCATGTAGCCGCTACACTCACACTCATTAGCGAAAATATGACGTTTTTACATGATCATGAGCATATATAGTCATCCTAGTCCACACCGAATATTACATCAGCATTCTTGGTAAAACAATTTGCACCAACTATGATAAGCTATGTTTCACCAAGTGAAAATTAAAACTTCATTCAGATCTGGGAATCTGGGATTCAGATCAGTTTATTCAAGCAACCCTTTTAGACATCCTAACTAAAGGACTGTTTGGTAGCCTCTTAATGGAACCAACGAAATAAAAGAGTTCAAACCACACTAATTAGCATGACAATCATCAACATATAACTTAATAACCGATTACATAAACCCATCATCGAAAATTTTAACAACACTGCATATTTATTCAGTAAGAAGCATCATACGAGTTTTTCGACATTACAACAATAAAAGAAACGACTCATGAATTTTTGACACCACGTTTGATAACACAAATGACAACTTCTCTAGACTACGTTGTATACCAAAGCCCAACGGATATAAAAACCAACACATCCTTAGTAATTTGGCTTCACATTCAAGCGGGAAGCTATCTTCTGTCCCAGAGACTTGTCAGCCTGCAAAAACAATGTATCACATTCAGTAAATTCTTTGAAACCAGCATCAAGTCATATATCAGTCAGTCAATCATTATATGTAATTGTGTGAGATATCAAGGAAAGAAGATCGGACCTGGGACCAGTATGAAACCCATATTGAGCGGACCTCATGGGTGACACGCGGGTCAGACAAACCACCCACAACTCTGTTAATGAATCGTTCTTGCCTGTAAAGAAAGAAAAAGATTAAAAACATGTTAGTTGATTTACAAAACTAGAAACAATTTAAAGCAAAACATATACCTGTCTGGAGAAAAGGATCTGAATCTGTCTCCTGGCTGCTTGAAGTTGTTTTCTTTCTCAATCACACACTGCATTAGGCAATACATTAAAAGCTAATTAGCCGTCCATCGAGATTCAACATTTATGTAATTCATGAAAAAAATGTATATCTATATAGCGATGTTATTGTTCGTGAAGTCAATAAAATCCACTGAAATCATCAAACTTGAGATTTACACTACATTAAAAATTAAACAATAACAATAACAATGTTCTTTCTTTTTGTTTTTGTCGGTATAGATTTACAGAGCATACACAGTAAATCTGTTATCGGTTAACTCAATTGCGGTATTTAGATTCATGCATACTCTTTCATATTCAAGTTTATATAACGTTGAAGTCTAAAGCCTGCGTTAATATCACATTTTAAAAGTAATAAACTGACCTTATCACGCTTTCCGGACAACCTAACAGGAGGAATAGGGTACTGCTCAGCATGACGAGCGGGATCATATCTTGAAGGGAAGTAATCGATCTGCAGAAGTAATGATAAGAAGAGTAAATGTGAAAATTTATTATTGTAGTTTGTTTTGATTGTTATTGTTTTCAAATGAGTATACATAATACATATATAAAGGTGTACCTCCTCATCTCTGTGCATGAAATTCATGAATCCATCATAGTGATTATTATGATGAGCACACTTAGGAGCATTTGCAGGAAGCTGCAAATAGTTCGGTCCAAGACGGTGCCTCTGAGTGTCAGCATACGAGAAAATACGGGTTTGCAGCAACTTATCATCAGAATAATAGATTCCAGGAACAATGATAGCAGGACAAAATGCCAGCTGTTCATTCTCAGCGAAGAAGTTGTCAATATTCTTGTTCAAAACCAGACGACCCACAGGCTGCAACGGAAAGATATCCTCAGGCCAGGTCTTGGTAACATCAAGCGGGTCAAAGTCGAGCCGATCCTCGTGATCCGGATCAATGGTCTGGATAAAAAGCTTCCACTCGGGGTAGTTTCCAGCAGCAATCGAATCGTAAAGATCTTGTGTAGCATGGCTGTGATTCGCTCCACCGATTTTGATGGCTTCATCTTCCAACAAACTTTTTACGCCACATGTCGGTTTCCAGTGGAACTTCACGTAATATGCTTTTCCAGCTTTGTTGATCAAAGTGTAGGTGTTGACACCGGATCCGTCCATGTGGCGGTAATCTTGTGGCACACCGATATCATCTAGAAGAAAGGTGAACATGTGCAAACTCTCGGGATGGTGAGAGAAAAAGTCCATGATTCTCCAGTCTTCTTGAATGTGCGATTTAGGGTTTGGTTTCAACGAGTGAACCATGTCGGGAAATTTCATTCCATCACGAATAAAGAACACCGGGAAATTGTTTCCCACCAAATCAAAGTTACCCTACAAATGTAAACAATCCGTAAACATCACATATGATAAAGTAACATTTACCCTACATATACACATATAGATATAGATGTGTTTGTGTGTTACCTCTCGGGTGTAGAACTTCACTGCGAAACCTCTAGGGTCCCTGAGGGTTTCGGGGCTACCACGTTCATGGATAACAGTAGAGAAGCGGACGATAACAGGAGTCTGGACACCCGGGGCACGGAGAAAATCAGCACATGTGAGGGCAGTAATGTCATGTGTGACTTCAAAAAATCCCTTAGCACTGGCACCTCTGGCATGAACAACACGTTCAGGGATACGCTCACGGTCGAAGTTAGCTAGCTTCTCCACCAAATGGTAATCTTCTAGAAGGATTGGACCTATCGTATAAAAATAAAATCATAATTAGCATAAACTTTATAGAAAATAGTCTACCACGAAATCCCAACTTTTGTATCGAAAAACTAACAGCTATCAAATTTAGATACCTCTGCTTCCAACGGTCAATGAGTTGTTGTTGTTGTAAACCGGAGCACCGGAATTGGTGGTCCAGAATGGGGCATTGTAGGCACTTGAAGAACGGTACTGCATCAATCGAAAAAGTAAAATCCATAAATACACACTCAATCCCAAAAAAACACTATACCGCAATTAACCGCAAGAAGAACAATCGTTCATTGCACGGTTTGGTATCTTGAACAACAAAGATTTTGTAGGTAAATCGAGTCAACATGGTTTACTTCAAACAATTACAAAAGTATTCAAACTTCTTTTTTACATATTTACATCCAAAAGCTTTGAAATAACTAGATAAAAGCATATATCCACTACTTAAATAATCAAAAAATTAATCAGATTTCCCTATAAAGTTAAATAAATTTAGCTTTTGATCTAAAAAAAACATAACATGACTAACAAATTTATGTTTTTCTTTATCACAACTAAATATCCATGACTTAAAGGGCGTATATATCGATATCGATACATCGATATCGAGTTCGATCACTATAGTTCCTAAATAACATGAACTGAATCTCAGAGTCCGGTCAAAACTAATCTAATACAACAAAACCTTTTCAAATATCTTCAATTAAATCAAAATCAGGTAAAATAAAGTAATCAGGCATAAAATCCAATACTTATATGTAACAGATTGAACACTAACGATCATAAACCCTAACCGATGTGTTTTATACAGAAATAATAACAGAGCATGATACGAAATCAACTGTGAATCAGTAGATGATGTGCAAACACAAGATTAGAGTGATGCAGTAGTACCTTGTAAGGATCCATGGATTTGAAGGTTTATGAAATCTGTGATGATTTCTTGTGGAGAAGACTGTTTTTGCTCTTTACGGAATGTTGATGGAGTTTTATATAAGCAGTTTTTTTTTTGGGTTAATATTATATTATATTATATCGTATCATATCGTATCGTATCATATTATATCATATCATATCGTATTATATCATATCGTATTGTATTATATATTATATTATATTATAATTATAATAATAATTATTTTCTTTATTTTTTAACTTTAATTTTTTTTTAATATCAGAGGTTGGGATAAGCTTGGTGTCAACTGTCAACCGGTATCGAACCAGTACTATTATCGAAAATACCGGTACGGTCCTGTTCGGTATCAGTACATGAAGATAAAAGCCGGCACTAATACAAAAAAACTCCAAAAGTTGGTGCCGAATTGATATTGGAAATCTTTTGGTTCGGGAAATTCAGTGCGGCTACTCGGTATCATTTGCTCATCCCTGATCACGGTTACCGTACGAAAAAACGGTACCGTACAACTTTTTTTGTTGATTTTCTTTAACTTTTAATTTTTTCTTTTTTAGTTTCAGGGATAGAGATGAGCTCAGTGCCAACTTTGTAAGGTTCCAATATTGAACTTATCCCGAAAACGTTGCTTCAGATATCAAATGCTTATCTACACTTCTAGCAACTTCGTATTCAATACTAAGTTTACTAACAACTTCATGTACCATTTATCAATCTTTTATGATAATACATTAAGTTCATATATGGGAGTAGTTTAGGATGATCAACGAGTATTATCTTACACAATACATATCATAGACCTACAATTTTATCTATTTAACATCATTCATAATTACTCATCCTAAATGTTTTGGTGTTTTCCCGCAATTTCGAATTTTTCTACCATTACAACGCACAACCCATTGTCATCGCCCCCCTACATGCTCTTGTTGCCCTTTACCACTAGGATGTCCCGTTAGACCAAGTCTGGTTGTTTCACTAAAAAGTGAAAAAGTTCATGTCAAGTCACTAGCACGTTGAAAGTGAGGCTTTAACTAACTAGACCTTCAAAAGTTTGTAGTGGTTTAACTAAACCAAATTATATAAAGAATAAAAGAACAAAAAAAGCTGGGTGAGTGGCTTGTTGTGATTGGCTCTCAAGAAAAGATGTTGAACAATGAGGGTGTTGCCTGCTTAACGAAGAAGGGGGCTACTCTTGACGCCCAAGAGGGTTGGTTTGGCGGACATTAATCGATGAGGTGGAGTTGGGTGTCAACTCACTCCACCCTACCTTCGAGACAGGTGTTAGTTGTTTTGGACCTTTAACAAGAGACATATGGGACATTGAAGTTGGTTTAATATGAGTTGAATTGAACAAGGTAAGTTTATGTGATTGTAATTATTTGTTTTTTTTTTTCATTAATAGTGTAGTTTTGATTAAATTCAATGGACAACCAAAAATAAAACATGAAAATGCTGAAAACAAAAGGATGCATAAACTTGCACGATATATTATAAACAAAATATCACGATATATTAGAAACGGATGCCCGATTTTCACGTTCACGTGGGCCCTACACTTATAATTTTGTAGAGGTGAAAAAACCGAGGCGAGAGGAGTTGGGATAATGCCGCATATAAAATAAATTATTGTATGCTTTTTATTTTTAATGAAACTATCTAAAAATAATAACAAATTTACATAAAATGTCCCAAGGTTTGCCTTATCTTTCATGTAGACCCTTCAAAATCATTGTTGTGATAATGTTTGTATTTTCAATCAACGCCTAAAACTTTTTATACCATAATTAGGGTTGGAAAATCGTGATGTTTAATAGGTATCTGACGACGTGAACAACACAAGTTTTACATGAATACCATTTGTTTAACCGCTTTATATCCAATGCCTATAATACAGTTGTATGTTTTATGTACCAAAAAGAAGAAATGGTGGATCCTAACATTCTAATTTTAATTATTTTTAAAATAGTGAAAACTCACATGGTGTACTTTTCAGTAAACAGGTCTAATCATGTCTTATACAAGTTACCTATTGCCAGTTCTGTCTATAATCATATCATATTATATACGATGTATTTTGATATCATATATTTGATTTGATATGATATCATATTATATACTATGTATTTTGCTATCATATATTTGATTTGATATGAGAATTTAGGGTAAAGATCCGGTACAAATAGTTCTTAACCTAGGAAGTGTAGGAAATCGGGTCAAACGAACTCCGATTGAGCTCATTCCAGCGGCGTTGGAACCGGCTCGTCGAAACCTAACCAGAAACCCTAACCCCTTAAGCCTAAACCCTAAACCCTAAAAAAAACCTAAAGCTAAACCCTAAGGCTAAATCTTATGCTAAACTCTACGCTAAACCCTAAAATCTAAATTATAAACCCTAAAAGCTAAACCCTAAATGCTAAACCCTAAGGCTAAACCCTAAGGCTAAACCCTAAGGCTAAACCCTAAATGCTAAACTCTAAAGCTAAACCCTAAATACTAATGCCAAACCCTAAAACTAAACCCTAAAGCTAAACCCTTAAGCTAAAATCTAAAGCTAAACCCTAAAAGTTAAACTCTAAACCCTAAAAGCTAAACCCTATATATATTTGAATAGGATTCGACGAGCCGGTTCTAACGCCGCTGGAATAAGGTTAATCGGAGTTCGTTTGACCCGGTTTCCTACACTTTGTAGGTTAAGATTGTTTTGTATTTGATCCTACCCCTGAGAATTTAATACTAACGTTTATTATATTACAGTCCTTTTGTGTTTGGTTTACTTTTAAATGTAATAGATCGTTTAAAAAAAAGGGTTAGCTTGTTGTCTGTATAATTTCATACACATTTAAAAAGATAACTAGTAAACTACACTATCCACACTAACCATATAAGTAAGCTTTATAATAATTAAATTGATTTATGATTAATCCATTGGTCTAACTATGTAGTTTAAAAAGACAATGGTTTGGTAAAATCATAATTTAACTTTTTTTAACATTTAATCTATCATATTGATAAAAAAACATTAGAAAGAATTTAATGTTCTAACGAGCGAGACCTTGGTTTTGATTTGAAGATAATTTCATCATAAATGCTATATAAGGGAGTGGCTAACCAACTCATGAAGGAGAGGGGGGAGCCTCCCCTTAAAAAAAATTGATGTATTTTAGGCAAAAACCCCGAACGACCCCTTTAAAAGTTTGGTTAAACCCTCATATTAACACCTCGTGAAAACAAATCTTTAGTCCACCACTGTATATGTAGGTGTTGAAAAATCGATTACCCAATCAGGATGCAAACCCTAAATACAAACCTCTCAAGAGAAATATATACTTATTTTATAAAATATATATATATATATATATATATATATATATATATATATATATATATTCTATGGGTTTTTAACAAAAAAAGTTTCTAGAGGGTACTTCTTGAAATTAATTGTAACTTAAGGTACCTTTTTGAAACTTATAAATTAAGTGGAACGCGATGCTTCTCTTTCCTTATCCTTAATTTTGGATTTTATCTAAATTAAAAAATAGCCACTCGTGTCAGGCTGATGACCTGGACCTATCATAGCCAGACACGTGTTCCTATTACATTGAAACGTGTGCTCATCGACTCCATCTGCTAGTGTGAACACAGATTGGAGAACGAATATGCTTTTTGATAAGGTTTTCTTTTATTTTCTTTTAAGCCACAAAAAATGGTTATTTATTTTTATAATTTTAGGAATTTTTTATATTTCGATAACAACTTCATTTTTGTTTCTATTTGTCACTTGCATATATAGAAATGCTAAACACCACTAAAAATAAATATTTCACTTAAAACTCTTTGAACATATTGTAATCTAACTAGTAATTTATAAGGTTAGTATTTTTTTTATGTTTGTAACCTTGTTGTCCGCCGTTCGAAACACACACTTTCATAATTAATTAGTAAAATTTATGTTAACAAGGTAATAAAGTAGGTGGGCATGTACCGGCCACAAAATAATCAAGGATTCAGATAGGTCTAAAAGTCAACCTCCGATTGTGCTTGGTATAAACAAACTCGGCCAATTGTATAACCGATCTACACCTTTGTTCGTCTATTAACCTACTAACCAGACACAATTGTTACCTTCAGTAATAAACTAAGAGCATATCAATTTATTATGCATCATAGGTAACATCATCAGGGGCGGACCTAGGTAATGGCGTGGGTGGGCGGGCGCACCCTTTAAAAAAATTAGTGTATTTTATAGGAAAAAATGCCGATCGCACCCCTTGAAATTTTGGTTAAAGCACTCATTTGCACCCCTAAGTAATAATTTCTGGGTCCGCCACTGAACATGGTATTATTCTAATAGCTGTTTAGGTATATGTTTCTGATAAAGTATTTAATTATATGGTTTAACCTATTAAGAACAGATTAATGGAATCATCAATATCTATGACTGATTGTAAAATCAACTAATATGAATGGCATATTCAATAAAAGATGATGAAAAAAAGAACGATTAAATGAAATTATAATGAAAGTTGAAATCATGTTATTACCTGGTTTTAAGAATGATACTGGGCTAGTGGACTTCAAAGTTGAGTGAAAATTTCCCTTGATTAGATCTGCATAGACAAAATGGGCCTAGAGTGTTTTGGGCCATTTGTTTGGCCCAATACAGCCCCAAAAATCATATCAATTTCAGGAAAAACATTAAATTTGAAATTGTAATCATTATTTTTTTTTTCAAAGAGCTATTTCGTACCATATGATAACGGAATTGACCATGATTTAGTCAAAGGGCCAAAATGTTGGGTTGAGTCTGATAATGCAGATTGATGAACATGGATCTCCCTCCCATTGTCAGTTGTCATGCCAAGTGGGCCAATAACAATTTATGGGCCTGTGTTATAAATATCTCACATTTGGCCCATGAAACCTTGTTCCCATTGGGCTTGTCCCTTCCGAGTGGGCCAATAACTATATTTGGGCCTGTGGCTATAAATATCTCACATTTGGCCCATGAAACCTTGTTCCCATTGGGCTTGTCACTTCCAATAATATATCAGCCAATCAACATAAAGAAAAGAACCACCACACATACATATATATGCAACATAACCCACAAGCCAAGCCCAAGCCCATTTATATTCAAACAAGGCCCAGCCCAACTAAAGCTAAAACACACCCAAAACAAAAGCAAGAAATACATGAACAGAACTACAGAAGCATCATATAGATAGCCAAAAACAACATTACATTTGAAGAAAACCAACTTACATAACATGTGTGCCGAAAAAGTTTAGGCTTTCACTTTACAGACCCGAACCTGAAACACAGTAACTCACACATCTAGGTGTGCACTTATTCTAAGTTTCAGGTTCCTTAAGTATGATAAAATATTACAGACGAAAGGTAGGACTGATACATACAACACCGCTTGTGTAACATAACAACCTTAGAGACGGGCCTCCTATAGCATGATCATCAATCTAGCTTAAGCGGGCCCAAACTCAAGATAACCGTGTTCAATAATTGGGGCGCACATTGAGGCGTGATGCTATCTTCTGCCCCAGAGACTGGTCAGCCTGCAACAACACCACCCAAAATGTACCAAATCAGCATATAGTTCTAAAGAAAGTTTTTACGCCTGTTTTGGCTCGTACTAAAAAATCACATGTTTAGATTGGCCCGTTTACCCGTTACTCAACCCGCCAATTTTACCAGCTCTAAGTTCTTCCATTTGATGTAAACTTATTAAAAACACTATGCACTGAAGTTCTAAACTATACTAGAGGTATTTTTTTGTAAATATAATGGGACGGATGAACATTTTCTTTTGTGGGAATGAAAGTAAGAGTGTAAGACTTAAGATGGGAAGCGTGTACAAACCTGGGTCCAGTAGGAGATCCAAATACTGCGGAGTTCGTGGGTTACCCGTGGGTCAGACAACATCTTACACATTCGGACAATGAATCTCTCTTGCCTATAGAAAGATCAGATATAGTTTAGCAAATTTATGGCATCTTGGAATATTTAAAAAAAAAAACCATATAAAACATGTACCTGTCTGGTTCCCATGATCGGTATCTGTCTCCGGGCTGCTTGAAATCGTTATATTTTGGGATCACAGTCTGCATTCACAAAAAATAAATAAATAAATAAATAAAATAAGCAAACACATTCATTTACTTGGTGTTTGTTACTATTGAGGTGGCCCTTTTGCCCAAACACAAGTGGCCCGTCACCCAACCCGTCCGGTTTTCCACTTCTAGTAGTTGATAACAAGTGGTTCATCAGACTAAAAGAAACCAATGATACAAGAAACTAACCCTGTCACGGGTTCCAGTAACTTGACGGGAATTGATCGGGTACTGCTTAGCATGTTGAACACGATCATACCTCGAAGGGAAGTAATCAACCTGAAAATAAAAACATTAACTCGCGTAAATAAAAGAACCTCAACTAATAATTAACAATAACTAATATGTACACAAAACAAAATAGTGTACCTCCTCATCTCTGTGCATGAAGTTCATGTTTCCATCATAATGATTATTATGATGAGCACACTTAGGTGCATTGACAGGGAGCTGCAAGTAATTCGGTCCAAGACGGTGCCTTTGGGTATCAGAGTACGCGAAAATACGCCCTTGAAGCATCTTATCATCAGAGTAATAAATTCCAGGAACAACAAGACCCGGGTTGAACGCCAGCTGTTCATTTTCAGCAAAGAAGTTGTCAATGTTCTTGTTCAACACCATACGCCCAACAGGCTGCAAAGGTATGATGTCCTCGGGCCAGGTCATGGTGCCATCAAGCGGGTCAAAGTCAAGCCTATCTTCATGATCAGGGTCAATCACTTGGAGATACAGCTTCCATTCAGGGAAGTTACCAGCTTGGATCGAATCGTAAAGATCTTGAGTGGCGTGACTGTGATTCGCGCCTCCGATTTTGATCGCTTCGTCGTCCATCAAACATTTGACTCCACATGTGGGCTTCCATGTGAACTTCACATAGTGAATTTTTCCTTCTTTGTTAACTAAAGTGAGAGTGTTGACACTTGAGCCTTCCATGTGTCGGTAATCGGTTGGGATACCGATATCATCGAGCCAGAATGTCATGGTGTTCAAGCTCTCTGGATGGTGGGACAAGAAGTCAAGAATTCTCCAGTCTTCTTGGATGTGTGACTTCGGGTTTGGTTTAAACGCGTGGATCACGTCTGGGAACGCCATTGCATCACGCGTAAAGAACACGGGGAAATTGTTTCCCACAATGTCAAAGTTACCCTGCAAGTTGAAAACAAATGAGTAAAAATAGTTAAAGAATATCAAACAATCATATAAATCTTGTTAATGATTTACCTCTCTGGTGTAGAACTTTGTTGCAAATCCTCGGGGATCTCGGATGGTTTCGGGGCTTCCACGTTCATGGATAACAGTCGAGAAACGAACAATGGTAGGAGTTTGAACTCCAGGGGCGCGGAGGAAGTCAGCGCAGGTGAGATGAGTGATGTCATGTGTAACCTCGAAGAACCCCTTTGCGCTCGCACCCCTCGCATGAACGATACGTTCGGGGATCCGCTCGCGAGTGAAGTTGGCAAGTTTCTCAATCAGATGGTAATCCTCAAGGAGAATTGGACCTGAAGATTGACAAGAACATGCATGTTAGGACTACTATGAGAAATAGTTGTTTTAGTCGATTGTTAAAAGTAGAGGGGCTAGTTTGTAAACTTTTGTAATTCATTAACTAACATTTAAAAGGTTACTTGATGGCTATTAAAAGAATTAAAAGAATTCATGAATGAAGAACAAGCTTGGACCTAAATATTGTTTCTCCCTCTATTAATTTTTAGGCAGACAATATTCATTTCTAGGCTAATAAAGATGGATTCAAAATGAATTATACAAACACCACCGACACACTATTCAAACATTATTGGCTTATCATACAATGAAACGTGATCATATGGGTCGTATGGTAGTCATACGTGCCAGTCCGTATATAGGGAAAAAAATAGTCGTATGGATCTTATGAAAGCCAAATTATACAACCAATGACAAAAAATGACTGATTTGACAATCGACACACTTTCCAAACACCACTGGCGTATTATACCGGTGAAACGTGGTCATATGGGTCGTATGATAGTCATACGGGCCGGGCCGTATAATAGGGTGAAATATAGTCATATGGATAATATGAGAGCCAAATCATACAGCCCATATGATCATTTCACTGACAAAAAATGACTGATTTGACTACCGACAAATTCATACAACCCGTATACCCCATATGACCAGTATGATCTGAAAGGTGACTTAGCGTACATTTTTGGAGGTGGTGTATCTTTATTCTTTAACAACACTCTTTCATATATACATATTAGATCAACATAACGGATCCTGTAGTATCAACATAACGTACCTCGATTTCCAACAGTCAATGATGCAGTGTTGTTGTAAACCGGTAAACCGGCATTTGTTGTCCAGAAAGGGGCGTTGTAAGCACTTGAAGGGCGTTGCTACAACAAATAAAACAATCAAAAAAACATTAGCCAACATGACTAATCCACATAATAATCATGTTATGTTTGCAACAACAAAGATAGATAATAGCTAGTGGTATCTTCATTTACATCAGGGTGAGGTAGGATGAGTTTCGACTCCTGCACAACCGGACGAAACACTTCACTTATTCCATCTTTTTATAAATATTCAAATACTAATTCGTATTTTCTAAATAATAATAATAACAACAACAACAACAAGGAAGGTGTTTCAATAAAGATGACACTATTTTTTATTAAATTTATAGGAGAAGGATCTGTTAGAACCACCCTTTATTGCGAGAACCGCGAAAACTAATATGAATACAACAAAAAATACCTAAAAAAATCTAAAAAACACACAATTTTTTTTTTAATATTTGTTATATAAAATCGCTACTTTTAGTAGCCAAAAATTTTTTCTTTTTATAAATTTTGGCTACTAAAAGTAGCGATTTTTATATAAACAATATTAAAAAAAATGTGTGCGTTTTTTAGATTTTTAGGGGTTTAGTTTTTAGCATTTAGCTTGGGTGTGTGTGGGGGGGGGGGGGGGGTGGGGGGGGGGTTAGTTTTTTTTTTTTTTTTTTTTTTTTTTGGGGAGGGGGTAGGTTTTTTGGGATGTTTAGTTTTTAGCATTTAGCTTGGGGGGAGGGGGTTAGATTTTTTTTAGGTATAGTGGGTTTTTTTTTTTGTATTCACATTGGTTCTCGCGATTCTTGCAATAAAGGTAGTTCTCGTATGAACTCTACCCTAAATTTATATTCGAATAAAAAATACACCGTCAGCTACAACGGTACAATTGATTTATAAGGTTTTCATATTTTTTTAAGATGCACAATCATTTAAAAACACAGTACATTTTTTTTTTGTTAAAAATAACCACGACAAGAATATGTCCACTATTTAGTTCATTGTTTATGTATCTTTTTAGAAGTATAATCATTTGAATGTAAGATATGAAATATAATAGAATTAAAAGGGAAGCAATAATTTATAAGATTTTTTTTATAAGGGAGGCCTCGTACAAATGGGTAGCGTGTAAATGCGAATGAAGTAATTATGTTTGAACAAAAGTAATTATTGTTAATGTTTAACATGTTAAAAAAATATTTGTATTTGATCTAACATCATATCATAGATAACAATATGTGTTTTTCTAAAAGAGAAATAATATGTTTCTGATAAGTTATTGTCTATTATTCATGTAAATATAATGATTTTAATGTTATATAATATATTTGTACTAACACATAAACACACATATATATATATGTATATATCTATGTATATAGTTTACAATATTTAAAAAAGTAATAAATAAAAAGAAAAGAATTATGGATATTTTAACTTCAAAAGGTTTTAGAATTTAATTAAGTCATCAACTCTTATGAACAATAATTATGGATATTAATTTGTGAATTTAGGTGATGGCAGACTTGCGAACTAACTGTATAATCAACGGACAAGTGATTGATTCAAATGAACACTCGATGTCAAGGTGAATACTTGTCAAGATAATAAAATTGACAAGTTCTTAAGAATAATGAAAAATATTCATTTCTTCTAAAGATTTAGTTATTTTTATTTATTTCTCCATACATAAACTATCAAATCTTCTAAAGATTTAGTTATTTTTATTTATTTCTCCATACATAAACTATCAAATAATTAGAAACCAAATAAATTACTTTTAATGAAAAAAAAAAACAAACAATATTTGAATAGAGGGTATATATCCAATTTTATTATATCTCTTTCATTCCATAAATCTTAATTATACCTATATATACACTCACGCACACACGGATTCTGGCCTTAAAATCAAGAAAACTAAGAGTATAAATTTAAGTAATTAGATAAATGCGTGCACCTTATTCTCTCACACACACACACATATCATCATCATACTCAGTAAATCCCACCAATAGCAAAGCTAAGGTAGGGTCTGAGAAGGGTAGATATAGACAACCTTACCTCTATCCCGTATAGGAATAGAGAGGCTGCTTCTAGTGAGACCCCCGGCTCGAAAACACACACACACACACATATATATATATATATATATAGGATAAAGATCCGTTAGGAACCATCTCTTATTGCGAGAACCGCGAGAACCAATGTGAACGCAACCAAAAATGCCTAAAAATAGCTAAAAATCACACAAATTTTTTTTTTTTTTTTTTTAATATTTTTTATAACAAAATCGCTACTTTTCGTAGCCAAAAAAAAAAAAAAAAATTTTAAAAAATTTTTTTTTTTTTTTTTTTAAAAAAATTTTTTTTTTTTTTTTTGGCTTCTAAAAGTAGCGATTTTAACATAAAAAATATTAAAAAAATCAAAAAAAAAATTTTAGATTTTTTTTAGATTTTTTTAGGTTTTTTTGGGGTTTAGTTTTTAGCTTTTTAGCTGGGGGGGGGGGGGGGGGGGGGGGTTTAGGTTTTTGGGGTTGGGGGGGGTTTAGGTTTTTTTAGGGTTTTTTTACGGTTTTTTTAGGTTTTTTTAGCTATTTTAGGTTGTGTTCACATTGGTTCTCGCGGTTCTCGCAATAAAGGTGGTTCTCGCATGAACCTTACCCTATATATATATATATATATATATATATATATATATATATTCATCTACATGTGTATTTGTTTATTGATACTAGGACTAGGATATTACTCGATTTGCTTCATATGCATACAAATATTAAATATACATATAAAAAAACTTTTGTCATATAGAACAAGACATATATCGTGATCTCGCTCATTACACGATGAGACAAGTCAAGTCCATGTCATGTGTCTAAAGTTCAGATCTTTAGCTAGCTCACTCAAGCCACCTAGATCGATCGAATTTAATGTGTTTTAAGCCTTGATCCAGTTCAAATACATCGTATATGGTCCTACAAACTTGTATGACCTCAAGCTACCGTTGATTAACCGTCACACAATATGATCGATCTAAAATAAAGTTAAGATCATCGTGTCTCATGTTGCATGCGATATGAATAATGTGAGGTGATCGTCTGATCGATAACCAATCGATCTTGATATTGTTTACATAACTTTTTTTGAACGGCAAACATCATTCCAGAAATGAAGGACGGCCTAGCAAGGAGCTAGAAACCGAGAATACTTCAAAGTTTATAGCAAGATACACAATACTTACAATTTATCAGAATTTTTTTTTATATGAAATGGTTATAGAAAATAATTTTATTATAGTTTTATACCAAGAAAAAGTAAACAAAGGGTAAAATGATAGTATTTTATCATTCCAATCATCGACATTATATGCATGAAAGAGTTGTACGTAAGAAAGAGGATTATCATTAGAGTTGTACCTTGTAGGGATCCATGATCTTGAATAGAGAGTGAAGAAAAGACAGTAGAGAGAAGCTTTCCGCTTGCTTTCACCTTGTACTGCTTGGGACTATTTATAAGGAAAATATCTTATAGTTTGATGGACATAACAATAATAATATTATTATAATAATAATTATGGCTGTTGAAATGTTATTGGAAAATTATGACGTGCATTATTGAAGATAATTATCTACTCTAATATTAAACATTATAAGTTTTGTATACTAGTTTAATTCATTTTATGTATATACTAGTTCTTTTAGCAGCCGTGCTTTGCGGCGGCGGCGGCGTACGCGATGTAATAAATTATGGACTACAAACTGACTTGTTTTTTAATTAAACTTACGTTGAAACGTAAAGTAGTTTGAATTCAAACCATTGAATGAAAATGTGTTATATTTGACCCGACTTGTTTTCAAACAAAATTTACGTCAAAATATAGACCAACTCAAACGTACATAAATAAACACGTGCAGCGGGGCCGTACATGGAGTGACAAAAGGCTACAATTGACCTCACTTGTTTCCGAACTAAAATTAATGTTGAAACGTATTGTAACTCAAATTTATACCGCTGAATGACAACGTATTATATTTGACCTGATTTGTTGCCAAAGAAAATTTACGTCAAAATGTAGTACAACTCAAAACATACATACATAAAATATTTTATAATTGACCCGACGTTTCTAAACAATTATCATGTTAAAGCGTAGACAAACTCGAATTTATACTGACATGTACATAAAAATAAAAACACATAAGAAATTCGTTTACAAAATAGAGAGTTAAATTTGACATTATACCGAAGTTGGAGGTAGAATAAGTCGTTTACAAAATAAAGGGTTATTTTTGAAATTGTACTATAGTTGGAGGGTAGAATGGTTCGATGGCAAAAGCCACAATCACGTTCGAACTTAGCACATATAACATTGAAACCAGCACACACATTTTCAAAACCAGCACATGTGGAATTAACACAAAACAAGTTTGAAAGTAGTACTCACATAATCAAAATGATCAAAACCAGCACAAACAGTTTTGAAGTGCTACTTTTAGTACTTTTTAAAAATGTCAATTTAGAATATATATATATATTGGGTGAGGTTCGGCTACAAAGTCCATTTTTCCTACAAAGTGTACAAAGTCATAAAACACCACAATTTCAGCCATAAAACACACTTAAAACCCACAAATAACAGAGTGAAGATCACTAAAACACAATATCCAAACCCTAACAATCCATAAAAACTTCAAACACACCATCCTAGAACTATGAATATAAAACACAACAGGATAATCAACATAAAACACACTAATGTTAGTCATTCGATAATCAAAGCCTTATCATCCAAAACACAACACAAAACCCACAAATATGGCGTTTAGTAATCTTCACTTTATTATTTGGGGGGTTTTGAGTATGTTTTATGGTTGACATTATGGTATTTTATGACTTTTTACACTTTGTAGGAAAAATGGACTTTGTAGCCAACTCCCACCATATATATATATAGAAACGGGATCAGGAGAAAACGCTCAAAAGTGTGAGAATGGTGAGAACGCATCCTGGCCCAACACGTGTCATGCGGCATAGAGAAGGGCGGAGGGGCTTTTTTGTCCTTTCATCTTCTGCTTTTCCAGTTCCGCTTTTCCAATAATTTTTGGGGTTTAAGATTTTTGGCGTTAACCAAATTCAATAATTAATGGCGTTTAATGGTTTCATCGTATTAACATTTTGGCGTTAATGGCGTTTATTCAAATCGTATGCCATTGGAACCCAGGGTGGTCAGGAAATCTATCTGAATGACGTTTTTCATGGCGTTTTAAAAAAGTTGGCCCATTGTTCTATTATTTTTTATAAACATTTTGGCGTTTGTGGTATCTTGGCGTTTTACAATTGGTAGATTATATTTCAGCCACAGTGAAAACAATACAAGCGAATAAAATAAATTAAAAATCCTAATCGAATCTCTCTTCACAATCTTCACTGTCATCAGTCTCTCTGTTCTTTAATAGTACAAGAACTGTCACAAAAAATATGGCGTTTTATGTAAAACTGAACAAACCCATCGGTTTGATTATTTTGTCTGCTCGTCTGTTGAAGTGGCTTTTTTTGTGGATGTTTGGGGTCATAGATCTATGACGTGTGGGTTGGTTTTTCGCTTTTTCTTCATGTTGATCTTCATCTTTATAATCATCCCACTCTTCAGTGTCATTGATCTCTTCTCCTCATCCAAGCCTTCTTCAAGAACAAAAAATACAAAATGCCACATGACTGGCATCAATATCTTTTTCTTGAATTTTTGTTCATCTCATGCAGCAAAATCTTACTGAGTTACTCGCCTCCGCTAACAATTCACTTGAAACCGGTAGCAACAGAGCTCGTACAGACCTTCTACTTTTCCTATAGTGAAGTGTCGGTTTGAGAACTGGTTCCTATCGACGAGATGACCGGCTTGTCGTGTTAAACACAAATAACCATCGCGAACAGTTAACTGATCGGATGGGGTGATTCCCATCTGATCCGGTGACTCGGACCTGGTGGAGTTCCATTGTTTAGCTCGTAGTCGAAACGTCTCGATCAAATTGCAAAAACTTAACGAAATAGCCAAGATGTAAAACGATAAGATTGCGGGACGGGTTACCGTCCGATCGGATTGCCGTCCGATCGGACTGCAACCCGATTGACCCCCAATCCGATCGGATTGCACTTGGAATCAAGACTTAAAACAATTCTCAAACATTCAAAGATCTGAACGACGAACGGATTGCCGTCCGATCGGATTGCCGTCCGATCGAACGACCATCCGATCGGCTGACTTTTGGATCCTCAACACTTAAACGTTTTACAAATCTTCATTGCACATCAGTTTCAACGGATTGTCACCCGATCGGACTGCCACCCGATCGAGTGACCAGTCTGCTGTGAGCTTATCATCAACCAAAGTGTCTTGCCAATCGGATCACCATCCGATCGAACAGCCACCCGATCGAGTTGCCACCCGATCGACCGGCCGTTCGATCGACCGACCTGAAAAGTAGAGATACTTCTCTGTTTTCAAAATGCTACAACGAAAACTTCAAAAGGTAAACCATCATACACAAACACATCTTTCCCAAACGAGGTAGCAATCCAATTGAGTGGTCACCCGATCGGATGACCATCCGAACGGATTGTCACCCGATCGGATGACCATCCGAACGGATTGTCACCCGATCGACCGGCTACCCGATCGGATTGCCATCCGATCGGAGTGCTGTCCGATCCATTGACACCTTGCTCCGTTTCACGCACTATCCAACGCTTACGTTATCAATCTAAACTCAGGCTAATCTCAGACGCGCTCCCTTCAATCCAACCAAGTTGTGTTTGCTTGCTGAATACCGACTGTGAGTATACTCGAACCCCTTTTTATCGCATTTTTGGGTGTAACATACATTTTTATCAAATCAAACTAATCGAATGCTTAAACTATTTATCACATGCGAATAACTGTTATGCATATTTATACGTGATGCTAGTTACATATGTGTTAGGACTTATACTCACGAGGTCCCGCCTTAACTAGTATAGTACTATAGCACCCGACGGGGTCTAGTTAGGATTAATAGCAATCGCAATCGCAGCTCGAGTGACTTAGCTGGTAGTATCGGTCTTAAATGCATGTATGTTGAGGTATCTCGTTTATGTATTTGGCAATTCGCAGCACTTTTTATCTATTTACGCTACTCTATCAAAACTTGTATACTCAACAATACTTTTGTATTGACGTTGTTTTAACGTATGTTGCAGGTTTAGTAACAATCTACATCAAATCAAGCTAGGAAGTCTAGAAACACACCTAAAATCTAGGTTGTCGGATTTGTATTGTTTGAGAGAACATGAAAATTCGTGACAGCTTATGTGATTGTACTTGTTTATTAGTATGGGATAATGAACGCATTAAATACTGTCGCAATTTAGTTGTTATGGATTCTCTTGAGCAATCTGATTCGCCTAGTGCCGCGCCCCGATGATTCCGCCATCGGTTGGGGTGTGACATGTGTCCTCATTAGAGTTTCTTTTATTATATGTACTAGTAGTACGACCCGCATGCAAACACGGGTGGCTTTTAAAAAACCATGTATAACACATATAAATGGTGAATGTGGTTATAGTTATAAATATATAAGTCTGTCGGTAAATACTTAAAGTTTAGAGTATAAAAATACGAAAATATACGATTTATTAATCTTTGTGAACGAAATAATATTTGCATTCAAGCATGTTCTTTCTCCACAAAACACTGTTTTAACTCAACAGTGGTTTCAAACATGTTCTTTCTCCACAAAACACTGTTTAACTCAACAGTGGTTTTAAACCACCGTTTTAACCTGAAAGTGGTTTCAACCACTGTTTTCTCCACAAAACTCTGTTTTAACCCAACAGTGGTTTCAAACATCTGTTTTCATCCATCTGTTGACCAAAGTCAACAGATGTATCAACCACTGTTTTATTTTCAAACATCTGTTCACAACAAACAGAGGTTTCAAAACATAAACAGACCTTTGCCACTATTACAAACTTTTAAACTCTCAACCCTAAATATTTATTTAATTAGTTTAAATAACAAACATGGTTAATAATTTTAACACAACTAATTATACAAAATATGAAAGTATCAAACAGAGCTAACTATATAAAATATGTCTAAATCCTACCTTTCATTGTAGGTGTGAGTCATTCTAAAGCTATTTGCTTCCTCACAAAATTAGTATAAAAAATACTATATGTTATCTTTCTGAAGCTATTTGCTTCCTCACAATGAATGGGATATGATTTCAAAAATATGATTATGTTGCTTTCCGTATGATGAAGAGTATAATAGACATATTCAGTCATAAAAACAAACACATGATCTATATCTCATATACTTAAAGAGTTCATCAATAAATGACTTTTAACTTAAATAACTCCCAAAACCATATATCATCAAAGCTCTTCAAAAGAACATAGATACCCAACTAGGTAAGCAGTTAATGCGGAAAATAATATTTGAGATATCGACTATCGTGGTGGGATATCGGTAATGTTCCAACGCTGGTTTTACGCCAAACTTAGTAATGTGCAAACACGAGTGTTTTTTAGAAATCCATGGGTTAATACTTCAAAGTAAAGGATATATAGTGTATGTTTTAGCGACATGTCAAATCCAGTTAATTTTTTAGCTTCAATATCATACACAACAAATTTTGCAGATGACGAAATACTTGAAATAATAAAGAAAGCTCGAAAAACCATACACCATTCAGTATAATACAGCATAATAATTTCTAATCGATAGGCGAAACAGTAGTCTCGATGAATAATGCTCCTTTTGGACCGTTGTAGTTGTCAACATGTTGGAGGTATTTCAAAACTTCATTACTCAGATCAACTTCAACCATATCCCCCGAAATGCTTGTTATCAGCCACTTGTTGTTTTGAATTATATTGGTCCTTTGGCGCCTATCTACATAATCAACTACACGAGAATTATTGAAAGCAAACACCTTGATCCATTTTTCTTCTTCAAATTTGAGCAAATCAGCAGTTAGCTCATCAGACTTTCTAACGAAAATCAAATGCAGCTTTTTTACAATGGTCAAAAAATGCCCTTGGCAAGGATTGACTTCCATACTCTCGGGAAAACGAAGTATTTTGAAAGTCTTAGAAACAACATCGAAAGCAACTATGTTCCTCTCACCTGGTGGATACCAATAATTTGAAACCATGAAATATATGGTTTTGCCGGAACAAATTCCTGGAGACCATGAATAACTGCTTGAACTATAATTATTTACGCTCAAGAAATTTATGGTTCTCCATGACTCACGACGTCGTGAGTAAACACGAGCAGTAACCACATTACGGTAACATCTGAGGTGAAGCACTTTCAGATCATTGGATTCATCAAATACATTCCACCTGTATCAGAGTTTCGATCGTGACTATTATTAAAGTAGTCGTCGGACAAAAACTTATAGCGCCTGGTTGGTGGATTCCAAAGGATCAGCTCACAGCAAACCCATTAAATGATGATAGAATACGTAAGAAGGTAGGGTGGACATTGTTAGGAAAACTTATGGTTTTGCATGTAACGACATCCAAATTCCCACCTACTATGTTGTCAAAGACAATTGACGTGTCTTTAAAGGATAATAGTTTCTTTTGTAGTGAATTTCCAATTCGGCGAGAATGCATCATCTCAAATGCATGACTTGACATTTCCCTATGAAAATTTTTGGAACACACATTTCAAACGACCAATAGCTTTTGCCGGTAGCCTTGTGAAAATTTCATCAACGATCATTTGAAACCCAATGTTTTCCATTTTATGATCTATGTGTTCTACAATAAAAAAAAATATAACAAATAAAATATAATTGTATATGTAAATATTTATAAATAAGAAATAAGGATGTTACTATATATAAATATACCAAAAATTTTAAAAACAAACATCATATTTGTAACTACAAAACCGATCATAATTTTGATGAACAGAGTAACTACAATGACATTTAAAACAAAGAATCTTCGGATTAGATAACATGCATTGTTGTGGAAGTAAAATTTTAATCAATATTCTTGATTAACTTTACAATTCATAATTTTATTGTAAAATCTCAAGAGAATCATAAAAAAGAGACATTTTAACATATGTTAAGTGAGACTAACTTACTGTTAAAGAATATGATGCGACGGTGGTTCGGTTTGTGTCTTGATTTTGCGGTGAACAAATGGGTGTTTGAAAGCTTAAGAGATTGTAATGATATTGATAAACATAAAACTTTTAAGATGATTGAGTAGAGGGATGAAAACGGTAATGATGAAAGCAGTTTCCCAATGTAAGGCAAATAAATTTATTTTATATACCCAATGAAGGCGGTAATGATTGAGTAGATGGTGAGATAACTTACTGTTAAAGAATATGATGCGACGATGGTTCGACTTTTAATGCAAAACATTTCAAAAATAAGTTTTCATGGGAAAACTATAAAATTAAATATCAAGAAAACCTAAAGGACAAATTTTATACCTTAAAAAAACGGGTTATCATAATTACAATTAACTTCTTCATTTACCATAAGACGCATTTTAAACACTATAAATGACCATTTACAATAAAACGCATTTCAAAACTTCAACAATTGTCTTTTAAATTTTTCACATCTGTTGACTTACGAAACATCTGTTCAGGCACAATTCAACATCCACGTAATCTAAATCAAACTCAGACACAATGAGAAGAATGCTTTCATCATCATGCTTTTATAAAGATTGTAATTAAATCTAATAACCTAACAAACTCCCTACATCTACTATTAGCCTAAGCACTATTACATTGAAAACCTCTGTTGAGCAGCATCTATTGAATATCATCTGTTGTTCTTTAACATCTGTTGACCCATAGCAGACCTTTGCTTCTTCAAACTTTCTTCAGACTTTGTCTTCATCAGCAAAGGATCACTTCAAACAGATGTTCTCTTTGGGCAGAATTTACCTTTGACAGACATTTAGAGTAGCAGATGTTGAGTATTTGTAATTAAGAGGAGGAAATTCTTCAAAGCACTGTTGACTTACCAAACATCTGTTCAGGAACAATTCAACATCAACATAATCTAAATCAATGATATTATATAGTGAAATATCTTACAGCCAAAGGTCAGATTTCAATTCACTGTAGATTAAACAATCTAGCAGGAAAAAAACGTGTACATTTAATATAAACATGTAAAATTATATTTAAAAACAACAGCTTTTAATGCAAAACATCTAATAGCCTAACAAACTCCCTACATCTGCTATTAGCCTAAGCACTATTACATTGAAAACCTCTGTTGAGCAGCATCTATTGAATATCATCTATTGTTCTTTAAGATCTGTTGACCCATAGCAGACCTTTGCTTCTTCAAACTTTCTTCAGAATTTGTCTTCATCAGCAGAGGATCACTTCAAACAGATGTTCTCTTTGGGCAGACTTTACCTTTGACAGACATTTAGAGTAGCAAATGCTGAGTATTTGCAATTGAGAGGAGGAAATTCTTCAAAAAACTGTTGACTTACCAAATAATAAAAAAATAATAAAATTTCAAACCTCTGGCATTAAAAAAATAATAAAAAAAATCTCTTCATTTAAAAACCAACAATACTCTACATGGCAAACACATGCTTCTACCACTTCATCGGACACAGATGTTGGGAACCTCTGTTGGGCAACAACAGATGTTGGCAACAGTGGCAAGTCAACAGTCGTTAGATTAAACAGAACTTATGAGAACAGACAATACCCTTCAGCAGTATATGACTTTTTAGCCAAACAGAGGTTTCAAAAACAGTTGTTTCAACAAACTTTTTAGCTATTTTTTTAAGAATGGACTTTTGATGTTTTGAAGACGTTATTATGCTTTCATCATCAGCAGACGATGATTTCGAGCGTATGTTCTCTTTTGGCAAACTTTAGCTTTGACAGATCGATACAGTAGCAGAAATTGATTCTTTGTAATTTGTAGATAATTCTTCAAAAAACTGTTCAAGCACAATTCAACATCAACATAATCTAAATCAAACTCAGAGACAATTTCGCATCTACATCAATATCGATCTGCAATACTCAGATGATATTAAAAACTATATAAAAATACTTATGCATGCTAAAATTAGTAAAAATAAAATGCTCCACAAAGATTAATAGGATTAAAATTTACTATGACATTAAAAGATCAACAATTACATCGAGTACTGAACAACGAAACTTTAAAATCTAACAACAACACCAAGAAATTTAAGAATCTAACAGCAAAAATTAAGAAATTTTAGCTTCAACTCCATCGAGTACTGAACCTCTCGATGTATATCTTTGAGTATCGCCATGAACTCCACGTCTCTATCACCGCACTCTATATTACCGACAACACAAAGGTCACGAACGGAAGTTGAAGGCATCGCCATCAGGTTTCTGGAAACCTGGTCTCTCGTGAACAGACCAAGATGTAGTCCATCAAAACACCTCTTCAGCTCTTGAAGAGTAGCCATATCCTCATATACTTTATCCTCAACTTGTTTGATAAAGCGCTGCTTTAAATCATCATAGTCTGCAGAAGTGTATGCATTTTATATGTATACATTCTATACATCAAAATTTCAAACTTTATGCATCTTTTAATACAAAAAAGGCAGGAAAAAAACAAACTTAAACTACTTATATATCTTATTAAATAAAATCTTATCTTACAGCAGAAGCAGAGAGTTTCTTGCGTTTAGTAGGAACAGCTGTAGAACAATCATCATCATCTGCTCAAATCATTTATAATCATCATTTAGTCATAACCCAGATTAATTTCACTGTACATTTAATAATCTCAGAGGAAAAAATGTGTACATTTAATATAAACAAACATAAGTGTTTAATCTTTCTTTGTATTTAATTTAATACTATTAATGTCCATATTAACATATTCTAAAACCATTCTGGCTCCACAGATGCTTCTACCACTGGTCGCTCGAAGAAAACATAGCTGAAATATATCAACACTTTAAAATAAAACTTATCAACATTATCAACAGTTTAAAAAAATTCACAAACCTAAAATAACCCGCAGACGATTGTATGAATTTCAAACAACTCTGCTTAGGCTGAAATATAAAGCGAGAATTAGAGTAGATCAGTTCAAAATTTAAAATTCAAAATTACAAAAAAAACATACTTTCAACGATGTTGGAACAATTATGTGAAGTACAAAGATCTGTAATCGAAGATTAACCGACAGAATATGAAAATTCTGCATTTGAGAGAAAGAAAGGAAAAAACAAACTGAAGCTACTTATCTCTGTTACTAAATAAAATCTTATCTTATAATAGAAGCAGAGAGTTTCTTGCGTTTAGTAGGAACAACTGTAGAACAATCATCATCATCTGCTCAAATCATTCACAATCATCATTTAGTCATAACTCAGATAAAAAAACAATTACGAAAAATAAAAAACAAAAACAAACAAAATTATATATTACATTACCATCATCAAGGCAAACGAAATATCCCCAAAATTTGTTCTGAAAGTGGGTCAGAGAGAGATTCGGTTTTATCTTTTCCTTTATGAACAAATGTCGAGTATTAAGAAGAGGGGATTTGAGGGAGAGTTACATTGAAAGTGTGGTTTGAAAATACAAAAGCAAAGAACATGAGAGTGTAAATATGAAGAGGGAAATGAGAAAAAAATCTTTATATAAGAAGATGATTGACAGAAGTGAGTGAGTGACATGCATTAATTGCAAATTACGTATTCCCAGACATTTTGAATTTGAAATTACCGGCAACTAACATCTGCTGATATATACGCATTATATGAACCTTCAACCTCTGCTGACTTTAAAGTATAGATATGGGCAGAGGTTTTAGATGGCAGAGTTTAGATAGATTTTAAACTGATTTTATATATTAGGATTTATGATGCAGTTGTTGGTTCAGTTCTGTTTATACATGAGGGAAAACATTAAAACATACCTGTTACAGCAGACAGTGCAGTGGAGAATCCAGTCAGAGAAGATGACATCCCGTTGGACATAATTGTCAGTGTGATCTGGTTCCTCCTTAGGGTGCTAACTGATGATGGGGACTAAGAAAACCGACAAGGGAATCGGTTGTAGGAGAGGGAGGTCGAATGATGATGTTATGTTATTAGGTTATCTGTTTCAGTGTGTAACCTTATAACCTCTACATAATTCTCCTTATATAAGCACCCAAGAGGAAACCTAATTAGTTAATAAGGGTAATATGGTCCATCAACAATTACCAACTAATTAAATAATAGGTTATTATATATTTTGATCCATATTATGTAAATGATTATAATGGCTATAGATTAAATATTAAACATAATATATTTAATTTTACATTCTCCCACTTAACCGAGTAATCATTTACTATGAGTATTAGATAAGCCTGATCCGGAGTTAACACTCATTTTAGCCTTAAACAAATACTATAGCAGAGAAATACAACCGTTGAATCATTATGCAACTCAGGACCCCCATTAGTCATACTATAGCCTTAATTTAAAACCTAATCGTTATGATCAAAATACGCATAAGCCCTTTGTTTGATTTGTAACTTCATTTGTCTATATGCCATTATACCGGTTGAACATATTCTAAGAGACATGCAAAATCAAACTGAGGAAATTTCATTAATCATAAAACATAAGCTAGTACAATATGCTTAAATAAGGTCTTTACTAAATCCCATATTCCGAACATGTTCTTCGTAAACCTTAGGAGGGAGACCTTTAGTCATCAGATCCGCAAGCATATCTTTAGTACTAATATACTCGATACAAAGATTATTTTCCTCAACTCGTTCAGTTACGAACATATATTTTGTATCGAGATATAAACCAGCTCCAGTCGAACTGTTACTGTTCGAGAAACTAACGGCAGCTGAATTATCACAATAAAGCTTCAATGGTCTAGAAATGGAATTAACGATTTTGAGTCCAGTGATCAGATTTCTAAGCAACATTCCATGACAGGTTGCGTTATAAACAACAATGTACTCTGCCATCATTGTGGAAGTTGTGGTCAACTGTTGCTTATGACTCTTCCATGAGATAGGGCCGCCTGCTAACATTAAGATATAGCCCGAAGTGGATTTCTTGTCATCTTTGCACTTGGCAAAGTCAGAATCAGAATAGCCCACCACTTCTAAATGATCACTTCTTCTATAAGTCAGTTTATAGTCTTTCGTCCCTTGCAGATATCGAAGTACCTTCTTAGCTGCTTTCCAGTGATCTAGGCCAGGATTAGTCTGATAACGGCCTAGCATTCCAGCAATATAAGCGATATCTGGGCGAGTACAGACTTGAGCATACATCAGGCTCCCGACTACTGACGCATAAGGTATCTGGCTCATTTTCTCCTTCTCAACCTCTGTTGTCGGACACTGGAATGAACCGAAAACATCTCCCTTAACTACTGGAGCGACTGAGGGTTTGCACTGTTGCATGTTGTAACGTGTAAGGACACGATCTATGTAAGCCTTTTGAGACAATCCTAAGATCCCTTTGTGTCTATCTCGGTGAATTTCGATGCCAATGACGTAAGAAGCATCTCCGAGATCCTTCATGTCGAAGTTATGCGAGAGTAACCGCTTCGACTCATGCAACATGTCTAAACTATTACTTGCCAATAGAATATCATCTACGTAAAGGACAAGTATAGTAAAGTTGCTCCCACTCATCTTGAGGTAGGTGCATTGATCCACTTGATTCTTCATAAAACCTTGTTTCTTCATGACTTCATCAAACTTGAGGTACCACTGACGTGATGCTTGTTTTAACCCGTAAATGGATTTCTTCAACTTACAGACTAGATGCTCCTGACCTTCAGGTTTAAAGCCTTCAGGTTGTTTCATGTAAACATCTTCGTCCAAGTCTCCGTTAAGGAAAGCGGTTTAACGTCCATCTGATGTAACTCTAAATCAAAATGAGCTACTAGGGCCATGACGATCCTTAATGAATCTTTACGAGAGACAGGTGAAAACGTCTCTTGATAATCAATTCCCTCTTTCTGAGTGTAGCCCTTTGCAACCAATCTCGCTTTGTAGCGTTCAACGTTACCATTCGGATCCAGTTTTGTTTTGAACACCCATTTACATCCTACGGGTTTGACACCGTTGGGTAATTCTACCATATCCCAAACATCATTTTTCTTCATGGATTCAAGCTCTTCAATCATTGCTTTATTCCATTCAGAAGACTGATCACTGCTAATGGCTTCATTGTAAGAGATAGGATCATTGAGCTTTCCGGGATCCATTTCAGTCAGGTAGGTAACATAATCATCCCAATTAGTAGGCCTTCTTTGCCTATATGATCTCCTGAGTGGATTATCGGGTTCAGCGTTGTCTTGGTTTTGAGCGTTTGATGTGCCTTCGTCATGAGGTATAATGGGTTCTGATTGTAGAGGTGAATTTGGAGTTGGTGCAGTAGCTTCAGGTACAGTAGTTGCATTGGGTACAAGAGGAGTAATCGGAGTAATGGTAAGCGTCGAGTCTCTCCCCCCCCCCCCCCCCGCGTCTTGTACTTCTTGCAATTCTTCGTAAGGGTTGGTACTGCTCCCACTGACCTTGAAATCCTCCAGGAACGCAGCACGCTTGGTTTCAACAATACGGGTGACATGAGAAGGACAGTAGAAACGATAACCCTTAGAGTTATCAGGATACCCGTTAAAGAAACAGGTAACTGTCTTAGGGTCAAGTTTCCTTAGGAAAGGATTGTAAAGTTTTGCTTCAGCAATGCAGCCCCATACTTTCATATATTTAAGACTCGGTTTCCTTCCTGTCCAAAGTTCATAAGGAGTTTTAGGGACAGACTTAGAAGGAACTCTATTGAGTATATGAACAGCTGCTTTTAATGCTTCAGTCCAGAGAAATAATGGTAAATTAGTGTTGGCTAACATACTGCGCACCATGTTCATAAGGGTACGGTTTCTTCTTTCAGCGACACCATTCTGCTGAGGTGTACCAGGCATGGTGTATTGGTTCACAATCCCCTGGCCCTTACAAAACTCATAAAATGGACCAGGAGCTTGTCCCACATCAGTATAGTATGTCTTCCATAATATTCACCGCCTCTATCTGATCTCACAACTTTAATCTGACGATCTAATTGCTTTTCAACTTCAGCCTTATAATCTTTAAAAGTTGTAAGAGATTCAGATTTCTCCTTAATTAGATACAAGTACATGTAACGAGAATAATCATCAATGAAAGTGATAAATGAAGTATGTCCTGTTATGCCAGCGATTTGGTAGGGACCACTAATGTCAGTGTGAATGAGTTCTAATAAATTAGAACTCCTAGTGGCACATTTCTTATTCGCTAATGTCATTTTACCTTTAAGACATTTGACACATGTTCCAAAATCAGAGAAATCGAGATGAGGTAAGACTTCATCCTTTACAAGACGATTTAATCGTTCTTTTGAAATGTGGCCTAAACGCTGATGCCACAACATGGATGAAGTCTCTAAGTCTCGTTTCTCTTTCATCTTTGTGAGTGATTCATTAATGTTATATGACAACAAAGATTTGGAAAAGCCATCATCTAGTTCTAATCTATAGAGACCACCATCCAGAATACCAGTACCATAAAGAACATAATCATAGAGGATAGAGAGTTTGCGATGACCATGGGAAACAATAAAACCGTCCATGTCTAACTTTGGTCCTGATACAAGGTTCCGAGTTACCTCAGGAACATATAAGGTATCATAAAGTTTAATACATAAACCAGTTTTCATAACTAATTGTAATGTTCCAATGGCCTTCACTTCTAATTCTCGATCATCCCCAACCTTAAGCGTTCTTTGGTGTCTTTCCAGCTTCCGGATTGAAAGGAATCCCTGAGTTGAATTGGTAACATGAACCATAGAACCAGAATCAAACCACCAAGAATTAGCAGGAACACTTAAATTATAGGACTCAAGTATCATAAAATAATCGTTACCTTTCTTAGCCAGCCACTCCTTAAAGTCAGGGCATTCCTTCTGCATGTGTCCTGCCTTTTTACAGAACTTGCAGCGGATTCTGCCTAAGGAGTTCTTAGAGCTGGAGGGTGCACTTGTATTAGGATTAGGCCTTTGGACTTTTGAAGCATCCTTTCTCTGATGATTGTTCTTCCTTTTCTTAGAGTTGGAGGTGGTGAAGTTAGCAACATCAATAGGGCGATCCATCCTCATACGCTCTTCCTCCTGTACGCACATAGCGACCAACTCACTCATCGTCCATTTGTCCTTCTGAGTGTTGTAATTGATCTTGAATGCTTCAAAGGATGAAGGAAGCGAAGTGATGATAAAATGAACAAGGAAACCATCACTGATCTCCATTCCCAGCCCCTTTAGCTTATTGGCCATGTCATTCATCATCATGATGTGCTCGCGAATGCCGCTCCTCCCATCATACTTAGTTGTCACCAGCTTGAGGATAAGGGTACTAGCGTGTGCTTTAGACGTCCCTTTAAACTGCGTCTCCACATGTTCCAAGTAGGTTTTAGCATCTTCAGAACCAGGAATGGCTCCTCTGATTGCATTACTGATGGACTGCTTCATGAACATGAGAGACATGCGGTTACACCTAGTCCATTTTTCATGAACTATCTGCTCAGCAGCAGTACTTTGAGTGGTAAGGTCCGCTGGCTTATTCTCTCTTAGAGCATAATCAAAGTCCAGCAATCCAAGTGTAAGCATGAGGGCATCCTTCCATGCAGCAAAGTTATCACCAGTCAAAGGTGGAATCCCCTGATTTGGTGCTGATAGTGAAAATAAGATGAGCAAGTTATGATACTTAGGAAGAAGTTCTAATGTGATCTAAGGGCATGTTAAACTAAGGCAGGCATAAATAATGACCATTTTACATTATGAAGCTGTGACATTGTCTATTACTAACATCAAAATAATAGACTTAGTTAAAATTCTACTTAAACGAAGACAAATCAGCTTTGGCCAGAAGTGTAATCATTTAAGCATATGTGCAAAGTGGTTGTAACAAATCAGCTTTGGCCAGAAATTGAGACAATCACTTTAGTTATGCACTTGTTAAGTATGCCATCTATGAAAGAATTAAATCAGCTTTGGCCAGATATTAAGACATTCATGTTTATGATGCACACTTAACATAGCTTTCGTAATACTTGAACGATAAGTAGATGTATCAAATCAGCTTTGGCCAGAAATGATACATCAGAAGCTCATTCAAGTTAAGCCATTTTGGTTTTGTAAAGCATTATCTGATTCTGATTAATTAACTAAGTAATTACAAAAACCAATTATTTAATAGCAAACCAATTATTTAAAATCATTATCTGGCCCCGCACGGGGTTCGGGGCGGAGCCCCGAGCCAAATTTTAGTTCACATTAACTGCCAAATTTTATGAACACTCATGATTTCGGATGAATCATGTATTGGATTCATCCGAAATGAATAACTTCGAATCATTTCGGATTATCCGAAATGGATGATTTCGAATGATTTCGGATGTGTCCAAGACGTGTAAGACGAGTCATTTCGGTTGATTTCGGATGATTTCGGATGGTGATGCTTAGTCCGTGATTCATCCGAAATAGTCAGTTCTTGATGATCCGTGATGCATTTCGGATGATTTCGGATGGTAATGCTTAGTCCGAGATTCATCCGAAATGGTCAGTCCTTTTGAGCATCCATAATGCTTAGTCCGAAATGGTTATTTGCTGATCCGTAATAGGCGAACAATGTTCATCCGGAATGATCAGACAGTTGCTGATCCGTAATGGGCGAACAATGTTCATCCGGAATGATCATCCGTAATGATCATCCGAAATGTGTTCTGCAAGCTGTTACAGCTGTTAATGTGAAATCATAACAGAAAATTCGAAAATTAGGAATTGTGATAGAGTTTCCTATTTTAACATTGATCTAATTTTATCAGAAAATTTCGAAAATCATAATCTGTTTATCCTATTAACAGATTTCGAAAACCTTATTAGATAAAATTAGATCAAAATTAGGAAAACATTCCACAATTCAAATCATATTCCAAAACATAAAGGAAATTTCGAATTTTAACTAAGAACATGATGAACCCTAAATAAAATCACCTTAATCCTATATCCGAAATCTGGAAATAATTACACATTTAAACATGTTTCTCAAACTGATGATTTCGGAACAGTTATAACGAATCAATATATGATCCGAGATGAATTGAACAGATCCGAGATGGCAACTCGGATGATAAAACCGAATTTTATTATGGTTTTCAAATCCTGTTTTCCAGTTTTTAATCCAGATTTACGGATACAAAACAGAACTGACTAATCAACATATGCTCTGATACCACATGTTGGTTCAGTTCTGTTTATACATGAGGGAAAACATTAAAACATACATGTTACAGCAGACAGTGCAGTGGAGAATCCAGTCAGAGAAGATGACATCCCGTTGGACATAATTGTCAGTGTGATCTGGTTCCTCCTTAGGGTCCTAACTGATGATGGGGACTAAGAAAACCGACAAGGGAATCGGTTGTAGGAGAGGGAGGTCGAATGATGATGTTATGTTATTAGGTTATCTGCTTCAGTGTGTAACCTTATAACCTCTACATAATTCTCCTTATATAAGCACCCAAGAGGAAACCTAATTAGTTAATAAGGGTAATATGGTCCATCAACAATTACCAACTAATTAAATAATAGGTTATTATATATTTTGATCCATATTATGTAAATGATTATAATGGCTATAGATTAAATATTAAACATAATATATTTAATCTTACAGCAGTAATGGCATAAGAAAAGCATTGTTGGACAGCCTTTATGGCTGCCACATCAGCTTTTCTTATGTCATTGGGATTTCTCCTTTTAAAGAAAGTATAGATAGATAGATATGAAAGCAAAACATAATATATTCTAGAAATTTGTTTTCGTTGTATAAATATAGTTTTAGCTCTTATCTTTTCGAGTACAAATATTTTCTTAGAGGGGGCATACGTCCAAAAGAATTTTCTACGTCAAAATGGATTTCGTAACGTGGTATGTTTTATTTTATGTCTCTTGTTGTACTTATTTTTGTGAGTAACGTTTAAGTATTACTTAGGTATGCGTGTGTATATATATGTGTATGTATGTGTGTATGTCTATAGATTGAGGTTTAAATAAGAATTTATATATTTCTAAATTGTATGTTAATACTCATCGAAAGTCTAAAGTGAAGGGTAGTTAGTGTGTATGGCGAGATAAACATACGGAAGTTGTTCATATGTGTAGTGAAAGTCGAAAGCTTTTAGCATGGATCCATATGTATTGGTGTCTAGTGATATTAAGATCATATGAAGAAGTTGTAACTTGTGAAATTGCGTTTATACTTATCCAACTTTCTATAGATACAATTATTGCCTTTTCCTATTTTACTCACCAATAATTCTTAACTAGCGAGATTCCCCCGCGCTTCGCGGCAGGAATTTGATCGGTATTTGTTCGGTTTGTTAGATACCAACACTTGCTATAGTAATTGAAAAGAAAAACCTTGCATCCGTTGAATACAATAAAATTGGATCAACGTTGTTTAGTTGGTATCGGTTCGATTAGTTTGCATTCTATGTTTATTTTTTTCCAGCATCGCGATATAAATTTTATTGAAAACGAATATTGTGTCGTTCTCATACTAAATCGAATCGAAACAGGTTGAACAACATATGTATCGGTACCAATATTTATTTTTATTCTTTTTTGCTTTCGATAAACTGACATCGTATCCCTACAATAATGTACCGAATCGAACAACATTGGTACCGATATGTATTCATTTCTATGGTTTCTTGTTTGATAACGAATATTGTGTCGTTAGCGTTGTGTACCGAACCAAACCGAAACCAAATGAACAACATTAGTTGCAATACCAATTTTTAATTTATTGTTTTTTTTCTTTCGATAAATTGACACCGTATTGCTACCGTATCGTACCGATCAACATGGGTCCTGGTACTCATATTCATTTTTAGGGTTTCCGGTTTCGAAAGTTTTTCATTTATGCAGCTTTGTCTGTGACAATAAATGAATATCGGTACAGTTGTCGTGACAATCTGAACCGATCGATACCGTTCGAACAACATCGGTAGTATGGTCCGTATGGAACATAGAGAAGCATCCATTTCTCGTCAACATTGTGCATAAATATTTTATAGTAAATTACAAGTTTTGTCCTTTATGTATGTCCTAAATTGCAGGCGCTGTCATTTATCTTTAAAATTGATGAGTTTTGTTCTTAATGTTTGCAAATCTTGCACGTTATGTCCTTTATGGCAAACTCAGTTAATTTTTTTTGTTAAATCAGATTACACAAGGGTATGTTAGTCTTTTTACATGTTTATTTAATATATTTAAATAAACAAAACAACTAAATTTAAAATAAAAATTATTATATTATATATATATATAAGAAATACACAGTTATACCTATCTCTATCTCACTCACCTTCACCCACCACCATCACTTGGTTACCAAAAGGACACAATAAAAATGAATACAGGTACCAGTACTAATGTTGTTTGGTACACTAAACAATATAAATAAATACTGGTACCGTTACATATATTGTTCGGTTAGGTGCGATCGCGGCATAATATATGTTTTTCAATAAAATTTATATCACAATGTTGAAAACCACAAACATATAGAACGTAAGTTATTAGAAAAATTATCAAATTACTATTAATGATTAATAATATAATATTTAAAAATTAAAAGAATTACTTGGAAAAATTAATTACTGTTCATACCCACTTTATATGAATATCAATTCCGGTGTTCATTTATATCGTGTTTAGTTGATGTAAAATACGTATTTACTTCTATACCGAGTGAATGTATCGTACAACTATTGTAACGAATCCAAAGTCTGCGATACATACCGTCACAATACATTGGCAAATAACTTGAAATGTTATAATAAGAAATAATGATAAATAAAAATATTATTAATAACACAAAGAGAAAACAAATACTTAAAAAATTATCACTTGCTATTTAATTATTAGAAAAAAAATACTTGCAGAAGAATAATAAATAATATACAATAAAAAAATAAAAACCAAAAATTATGATCCACTGTTTATGAGCACTTTGGATTAATATAGATAATAATAATTGAATAAATAAGAGGCATATGCCGTGCCTCTAAGATAACCAAATCAACGCGGACCATTTGTTACAGGTAATGTAATTACTTTATACAATAAACTTAAAAAAATAAAGAACAGAAATTTAAAAAATAAAGAATTATATAAGATCAATTAAATCTAATTATTATTACATAAATTTACAAAACAAAGAACATAAATTTCAAAAATATAAATAAACTTTAATTTTCTTCTTCCTCGTCTTCTTCAGGGTCGTCTCGTGGAACGCTCCAAATGTGTTCAACCAAATTCGTTCGAAGGTTATGATGTGTTGTATTGTTTTTAATTTCATTCAAGTTAGCTTCTTGTTCTTCATTACTTAATTCTTCGGTACTTGGTTGACTCGTCTCCTCGTAATACTCGCAAATTGCGCGTCCCCCATAATACTCGAAAATTGCAAGCCCGGACGACGATGAAGAAGAAGAAAAATTGGAGTCTTCCATTTTTTACAATTATATAAAACTAGTTTTACTTGACGTCGCGCGTTGCGGCGAAACCGAGCAAATGATAATGTAAAACAAACGTGATTTGAAAATAAAACATATTGTTTTGAAAGCAAACCATTAGAACGGTTTATTTTATCATCGTACAATTTTATAATACCAAATAAATACTTTATTTTGGCTACAACTTCGTTTTTAACAAAACTTATAACGTAATGTCAGGGAAAAATCAAGCACAACTACATACTTAAGTTTTTAGAAAAAAAGTTATAAACGTAAATTATTAGAGAAGTATCAAATTAATCGATAAATTAATATATGTTCTAAACAAAGAAAAGAGAATTATTAAAAAATGGCAAAGGAAATATATGGTTTTAAAAAGGTAAAAAATAATAAATATATATTATTAAAGGAAATATAGTAATAAACTATTATAATATATTAAATAAAAAATAATAAAAAACTATATATTATTATAAAAACAAAGTTACTATTCATCATCCTTTATCAAAAAAAAATATATATATATATATATAATATAATTGAAAATAAAGCATATTGTTTAGAAAGCTAAACCATTAGAACGGTTTAGGTTTATCATCATACCATTTTATAATACCAAAATTTTGAGTATAACTTCATTTTTAACAAAATTTATAAGGGAATGTCGGGGAAAAAATAAACCACAACTACGTACTTAAGTTTTTAGCAAAAAGTTATAAACATAGAGAAGTATCAAATTAATCGATAAATAATATATGTTCTATACAGAGAAAAAGAGAATTATTAAAAATGGTAAAGTAAATATATGGTTTCAAAAAGGTAAAAAATATTAAAAATATATTACAAAAAGTAAATATAACAATAAAGTATTATAATATATTAAATAAAAAATAATAAAAAGCTATATATTATTATAAAATTAAAGTTACTATTCATCGTAGTTCATTAACAATATATATATAATTTGGGAGAGAAATGAGAAGTTGGGAAGTGATAAAGTGTGTGGTTTTGTAAAAAAATGGCGTGAAATATGTTAGGAAATATAGATTTTTTTTTAAATTAGGGTCAAATTAGCCGTTGAACGGCTAGTTTAAATCAACCAACCAAGCGTGTCCACGTCGTCCTCGGTTTGCCCTCAACACCGGTGAAGAATCCCAAGCCCATATAACAACACCGTGAATAACGCGGGGGACGTTGTGGGAGTGTGGGCGTTGATTGGCAACAACGCCAAGAAAGAACGACCACACCCTATGGTCTAAGGCTAAGGGGTATGGGGCCATGGTTGGTTATGATTTGTCACATAGGACCATTATTCATGTGCTATCCCACCCTCTCATTAAATCATGGTGGTTCACATGAATTAAACTACGGCAACCATGACCCTCCCATTTGATGATTTTAAGACAAAAATAAATTAAAAAAATAAAGGTGATAGTGGATTAGGCCATGACCACACCTTTAGGATTGTAGTTTTGAATGATGGATTAGAGACATAACATCTATGTAAAGGGTAATGATGATCATAAAAGTCATGACCACACTATATATCGTAACGGGACCAATAGCACCGTGTAGAAACCAAAAGATTCTTGAGATCTTTTTTACAAATGCGGTCAAAATGACTATAGGACAGCCCCTGACGCAAGTTGTCCACACCTTTATGTTTGTTTTTATTAGAACTAGTGGTATACATGGGTTAGGATCAAATACAAAGGATAAAATAAATAAGAAGGGTAAGAAGGATTCTAGTCCATTGATCTTAGATTTGGAGAGTTGAGATTAGTTGTAGGGAAAAGAAGATAATAGAAAGGCATAAAGGGAATCCTATATTTATGGATTTTCTCTCTCCACATGCAAGGCACATGCCAATTCCCCCATCGATTTAAAACGTCCATAACTTTTTCATACGACATTTTTTTTAAAAAAAAATTCACCATAATAACGAGCGTTTTTTTATCTTTAATATGAGTACCATATTATCATATAAAAATAAAATAAAAAATTTCATTTTTACTGGGTTTTTTTTTGCATTGTGTTAAAGGTTCAGGTCATTGTGTCTTTTAACTGGGTTTTGGTCAGTAGAGTTTCTATACATTGTGTTATTATCAAAACCTATAACACAATGTTAATTTGGGTTCTATCCATTGCGTTTTTATAAGAACCTATAACACAATAAATGACACAATAAAGATGGTGTTATATCTGAGTTTTCTATAAATTGTGTTATTAGTTCAGGTCATTGTGTTTAATATGTTATTCATTGTGTTTTAATATGTTGTCCATTGTGTTTTAATAATTTGTTCAATTTTTTTCATTATCTTTATTCATTGTGTTTTAGTTTGTTGTGTATTGTGTTTTTAGTTTGTTTTCCATTGTGTCTTCATCTGCTCTCCATTGTGTCTTTTATCTGTTGTCAATAATTGTGTCTTTTATCTATTGTCATCAATTGTGTTTTTATTTAGTATGATACTTATTGTGTTATATGTTATCGCTATTGTGTTATACGTTATGGTCATTGTGTTTTAGTATGTTGTCCATTGTGTCTTTATCTGTTGTCATTGATTGTGTTTTTGATCTATTTTACATTGTGTTTTACATCATGTCCATTGTGTTATTATCAAAACCTATAACACAATGTTAATTTGGGTTCTATCCATTGCGTTTTTATAAGAACCTATAACACAATATATGACACAATGAAGATGGTGTTATATCTGGGTTTTCTATAAATTGTGTTATTAGTTCAGGTGATTGTGTTTAACATGTTATTCATTGTGTTTTAATATGTTGTCCATTGTGCTTTAATAATTTGTTCAATTTTTTTTTATTATCTTTGTTCATTGTGTTTTAGTTTGTTGTGTATTGTGTTTTTAGTTTGTTTTCCATTATGTCTTCATCTGCTCTCCATTGTGTCTTTTATCTGCTGTCATTAATTGTGTCTTTTATCTGTTGTCATCAATTGTGTTTTTATTTAGGGGGGGGGGGGTTATTGCACGGACCTCCCGGCCGCTGGAGTGATCTCACTCCACAGCTTACCCCGTCCCAAGGTTGCTGGCGGTGAATACCCCATCCCGAGTCGATCCGTTTCCCCTGTGAAGAGGTGGGTGGGTGGTGCCCATCCCTGGAGTCGAACCCGGGTCTCTATGAAGAGTAGAGGTGGGACTGGCCAACTGGGACACCCTAGTTGGTTAATTGTGTTTTTATTTAGTCTAATACTTATTGTGTTATATGTTATCGTCATTGTGTTATATGTTATGGTCATTGTGTTTTAGTATGTTGTTCATTGTGTCTTTATCTGTTGTCATTGATTGTGTTTTTGATCTACTTTACATTGTGTTTTACATCATGTCCATTGTGTAATATGCAACTGGGTTTTTGAATTTTTTTTTGAAAAATATAACAATATGGTACTCATATTAAAGATAAAAAAACGCTCGATTTTATGGTATAATTTTTTTAAAAAACAAATGATGTATAAAAAAGTTACGGACGTTTAAAAATTAGGGGGGAAATAACATGTGACTTGCATGTGCATATTCTCTTTCCTCTTGTAGACAAAATTACCCTTTCTATTTAATTCCTCCTAGGACACTTGTCACTCTCTGATGGCTTCTTACCCTTCTTATTTTTAAACACTTTGTATTATAACTCAACCCATAATTTAGCAGGATCAAAATGTGTATATAAGGGTGAAGGGGGTGGTTACCTATTTGGAATAGTTAAACTCTCTATTCACCTAATCAAACAGTGTCACGTTATTTTACCTATTTTGTTTTCCTATTGCTTAAAAACATTGACGGTGGTTTACCTATCTTGGATTAGGTAAACTATTTTTTTTATTTTTTTTTAAATTATGTGTTAAGATAAAACAAATAAAACATCGAACTTTTATAAATAAAAAAAATTACATAAACACGGGTCAAAAGAGTTTTGGGCGTCGAGGGGATAATCATAAACACCGGGTTTAACCAACGTCAGACCGTGTAGCAACCAATTTTGGTGGGCTTGGGTATCGTAACCGAAATTCGGTTGCATGGTTTGGTTAAAAAAATGAAGGTTGTGTTTGTGTAGCAAAGCCAAGTTGGGGATGAAATGACGCACTTGAACCACCCTAACCGCCACGTTTATTTTGCGCCCTCGCCTTCGAACCGGACCCTAAATATTTTTTCTTCCCTTCATCTTTGTTTAAGCCTTCCATTTGTTTGAAAAGAGTTGAAATAAGGATAAGAAGTGTGTAAAAAATTGGCAGTGGAATGAGGATGATGAAGGTGTATTGGTTTGTTTAAAGGTGAATATTAGATTTTTTTTAATAATGTAAGCGACTATATAGCCGTTAGAAGTGCACAACGTTCGAAAAATTCATTCCTTCTCGAGCGGTAAACGTTCACCGATCAAACAACCTTCCCGAGCGGTAAACACCATTGATGGCGGAGTTACCGCTCGGTAAACACGTTTACCGTTGGTGTTTACCGTCCACTCCGTCCACCCTAATGGTTTTATTGTTCAAGTGGTTGATACTTCTAGTTAGTAGATAAAGATGTTGATATAGGTATAGGATTAGAGAATCTATACTATATAATAAAAGAAACCATGTTAGGGACGCATGACGCTCTATGAGGCGGTCTTAATTAATTATTTTTCTAAATATTTATTATGGAAAGTCAATTATTGATAATATTACATTTAAAATTTAAAATTTATAGAAGATATTTTAATAATAAAGACAAAGATAACTGGTAATAATATATTAATTATTATAAATTTTCTTAAAAAGGTTACATGATTTTTAAATACCTATCACGTGATTATGTGGTTCTGAATACCCAGCACCTAACTAGGTGATTTTGAATACTGGCAGCGGTTCCGGTAACGCCGATCAATTAGATCTATACCATGGGTTTAATAAGTAAATTTGAAATTTGATAACAATTCAATATATCAAAACATTTATCATCAATCGTTTTATAATTAAAAAAAGAGCATTATGTTAACCGAACATGAGATCATTTTGAAGGTACTAAACTAAGAGTAAATCTAAAATTCATTCTAGATTAAAATCTAAAAAAATATATTAGCATTTTACTATTTATAAAGATAAAGATTTTATTTAATCGGTAGTTTTAATTGTTTTTATATTTTGATAATAAGGATAAGGATAACTGATAATTACATATTAAAATAAAAATATTTATTTTAATCAACTGTTTCGTTAAAAGGATTTATTCAATACATGTAGAATATATATATTTTTTTTATACATGTGGTATATTTAGAATCCTACTTCTAATAAAGGATGCCATTATCCCGTTTTACACTCCAATGAAATAATAATATTAAATCATAATATCCAGGTTATCTTTTATATATTTAATATTTTTTACTAAAATATTTCTTTTCATTTTTTTCTGCTGATTATCCAACATCATGTAATACGTAAGTTTCTAACCTAATAATAAATAAAAAAACAAAGTAAAATGTTATAAACACTACAAAAAAAATGCCATCTAGTGGCATGCAAAAAGTGCCACAGAAAAACAAGAAAGTGCCATTAAAGAACCATGTAAGAATGAGCGGCACACAAAAAAAGTGCCACAAAAAGCACTGACGCTAAAGCCTTTTAGTGGCACTTTTTCAATGTGCCGCACAAAGTTTTTAGGCTTTTAGTGGCACTTTTTTATCGGCCACTACAAACTTTTGAGCTTTTAGTGGCATATATTTTTTTGCCACAAAAATCACATCAAATTAAATGCCATTGACGTTTATCATATTAATTTTAAGTAATTACAATTATCATTTATTTACATTAAAAAATAAAAAGAAAATTGTAAAATGTAGAAATCATAAAATAATCACTTCAATTAAAAGTTCAATCAATCTTCCAAAGATTCCAAATGTCTAATAAGTGTCGATCTAAGTCTAATGATCAAACATATAACCCAAATAACCTAACAAGTGTATGAATAAAAACTCAAAACTTCATTGTGTTCATGAATCTCTTTCACAATCTTCATGCGAGTTAAATAATCATCATGTTAACGTTTTCTTAGTAGTCATACTTCCACTTCATAGTTCCCAGCACTTACTACTTATTGTCGCTAACCTGAAATTTCACAATTCATGTTAAATCGATTAGATCTGATAACCATAGCTATCAAAGATGTAAGAGCAGTAACCTAAGTTGTCGAATCGTACTGCTGGATTTTTAATCGTCTGAAGAAAGCCGTCGATTTGGTGGCGGTTGTGTCGCCGGCATCAATTTGGGCAGAGTGGTGTTGATCGTTGTTGCTAGATGGCGTTGATACGGAGAAGAGCGGTGGTGAGCGATGGATACATTAGAAGATGGTGTGGACAATAGCGGTGGTGAGAAATGGTAGTAATGGGCGGTGGAATTGTGGAAGTAACTGGAAGCATTAGGTGGAGCAGCGTGGATGCCCTAAATGTGGATGGGATGACACATGCGTGGGGACTTTTCACAAGAAGCTACGCAAATTGTTTATATAGAGTAATATAAATGTAAATTTTGGAACGTGAATGAAAAATTAACATTGGAGGAAGATGTAATGAGGAAAAACTAATATTAGGAGGAAAAATATTTCAAGAGACATTTTATTAAAGTGTTTTAAGAATGGTTAAGGGAAGATTTTAAAATTTAGAAGCACTTAGAAAATAGTGGCATACGTATAGTACCATTAAAAGTTATCAAATATTTTAATGGCATATGAAAAGTATCATTAAAAATCTAAATTAGTGGCATAAGGACTAAATGCCACTAAAAACGTGTGCTAAGCAAATGTGGCACACGTAAAATGACACTAAAACCTAAATAAGTGGCACAAAAGCTAAATGCCACTAGAAGTGTGTGCCACTAAATGGACTTTTTTTTGTAGTGAAACCATGTAATACACAACTCTCTAACCTAATAAAAAATAAAGTGAGATGTTACAATAAGTAAATAGTACCTCAAAGTTCATTTTGTTAGAAAACACATGTTGATGACTAAATGTGTTAATGGATTACATTATTCGTGTAAGACATGTGTTTATTCAAATCGTGATACACGAGTTTTCAAAAGATGATTTATTCAACTCGTGTAATACACGGGGTTCTAACCTAGTGTGTAAATATTAAGAAAATTAAAACTAGTCTCGATACTATGAATATTGGATTAATTATATTTGAAATTTGATCCGTTAACTTGTTATATTTTAGTTTTTTCCCAATTAAACTTATGCAAATAATTTATAATTAGTTCTACGGTTTTTCGTGTGTATATATATATATATATATATAGGGTCAGGATTTAGAGAAAACGCTCAAAAGTGTGAGAACGCTTATGGTTCGTCCGATCAAAACAATCTATGGACTAGATTGGCGCGGTAACATTTTAGTAAATAACACCAATTTTATTACGTGGACGCGCGTCATTAAGGGTAAAAAGGTAAAAAAACTATTCCTCACATAAAACGCCATTGAAAATAAAACGCCAAATAAATACAAAACGCAAATTTTATCACTGGGTGCTTTTTTCTGTGTTTTTATTTAAGCTCTCTGACTACAAAAACGCCATAAAATATGAAACGCCATTATATATAACGCCAAACTTTACATCCGAATAAATGTTATTTACATTTTGTGTTATAAAAATAACATCCTGCCTAACCTACACGCCAAAAAAATTCTATAAATAGAAACGTCTCACCACCTTCCGTTTATCACAACAAAAAAACACACAGTGGTTGCTAAAAAAATTTACAACTCAATGTAAAACGCCAAAAAATACAACGACAGCAAACATCTTTTTCTTTGATCCTTAGTAAAGTTCTGCATGAAGCTTCATTTAATGATTTTTTACGCGAGTGAAGAAAAGATTTTGCTGCATGAGATGGATAAAATTGAAAAAAGAGGGACTGATGACACCCATATGTCATACTGTCATCTTTGTTCCTGAAGAAGGTTTGGATGATAAGAAGAGACCTATACCAGTGGCAGATAGCATCCACCCACACGGGGTCGCTCTATGACTCAAACATCAACAAAGACAATTAAACACATGAACAAAGAAAATAAACAACGTCAAACCCAAAACGCCATTTATTTGTCACATTTCTTGTAGTTTCAAAAGAAAAAAAAGACTGATAACACTGAAGATTTAAAATAATAAATTGCTTCTACTTTTTTTTTTTTTTTTACTTTTTTTTACTTTTCTTTGTCTATTGTTTGTTTTGTAATGTCAGTTAATAAACAACAAAATAATATTAATGTTATAACAAAAAATATAATAAAACGCCAAAATTAGCAAATACGTGTAAAACGCCATAATGCCATACAAAAGCCCCCAAATAAACTACCAAACTATAATAAAATTAATTTGAACAACTAATATTATAAAAAAAGAGTGAAAAAATGTGCAAAAGAATATAAAACAAAAGAAGTCCAATAGTTATCTAACCGCCATTGGAAAACAAAACGCCATAATTACAGCCGTAAAAAAGATTTGACGTGTTACACCATTAAAACAATTGAGTCTTAAAACAAAACACGGTAAACTGCAAAAAACAGTAAAATGAAACGACGGAAAACATAATTACTAACATTTATTATATTAAATTTATTTATCTTTTTCAAAACGCCATAATTACCTGACATACGCGGGAAAAAAAAGTCAATATAAAAGAAGACCATCATAACCCAAGTTCAAACACGCCAAAAAAACTAAAACGCCACATATTCTCCAAAACGCCAAAAAATTTAAAAAATGGCTAAGGTTATTGCATGGAGGTTTGAAAGGAAAGAAAAAAGATTCATCATAAAGTTCGCTGACAGGAGAAGGGTTAAGGTAAGAACAATAAAAGCCATGATGGGAATGAATGAAAATATTCAAAAGGATATCTTGGCCCTTGGGGTTCCAAGAGACAACGATTGTGAAAGAACAAGAACTGTAATAAGAAGACTGGAGAGAAAGTTTCCAGCAGAAGATGATGTTGATATTGAAGATACACAAATACCAAAACTTAGGAGTAGGGTATTGTATGATGAAGAAGGAACACTTGAAGTAACTTATGAAAACGGGGTGCAATATTCAAGACCAATGGAAGAAATGTTGAAGACAGGGTTGCTATCTATCATTGAACAACTCTGTGATTTAACACCTTCAAACGATCCAAAATCCAAGGATGCAGTAATATTCTTGAATAGGCTGCAGCAAATAAGAAACGAGCTAATGGCGTTATACGCAAAAATGAAATTTGATGATGAAGAATCTGAAGAAAGTGAAAAACAAAGCGATGGGTACATCTCCGATGTAATCCCACCTACGGAAGACTATTAGATTATTTTGATTTTCGACTTATTGTAATTTTTTGAAATATTAATCTATGGTAATGAATTATTAACAAAAAGATACAAAACGCAAAAAAAAAATGGAAAAAACCATAACGCCAAAATATTAACTATGTGACACAAAAAGAATTACCTCAAAGAGAATAAATCTGAGAAAAAAACAATAAACGCCAAATAATTAATAAATCTACAAAACGCCAAAATTATCTTGCACACAAAAAATAAAGAAGCTTCTCAAACGTGAAAACCGTGAAAGGAGAAGAATACTAAAAAGACAAAAAAAACCCCTCGGTCCCTGATCATGCTCCACGCCACGTGTTCGGCCATGATGCGTTCTCACCTTTCTCACATTTTTTGTCGTTTTCTCCTGATCCCGTTTCTATATATATATATGGGTAAATTACACTTTTCGTCCTTTATGTTTGTAGCGGATTGCAATGGATAGCCTTTAACTTTAATAATTATAGTCACAATCCTTTATTTGGAAAAAAACTATTACACACTATGTCCTTTGATTCAAACCTAGTTAAAATTTTCAGTTAAAGTATAATATGTGCCTTGCACATGGGAGTAAGTTTGTAATTTTAATATATATTTAAAATATATCTTTTTTTTTTCATTTTCACAACCACGTGTCACAAACCCTTATCCCCTTTCTATTCTCTCTCATGTCTCTCTCTCTCCCTCTTATCTCTGCAACTCCATCTCTCTATACCTTTTCTTCACCACCACCAAACTCTTACCATCTGACCAAATTCACCACCCAACCACCACAATCACAGCTAACCTAACTATCATATTATTCATTTTCCCCAAATTCATTTTTTTTGAAAACCCAGTTCATGAATCCTCAACCTAACCTCTTAATTGTCATCTCAAACCCCAAATTCACTCTTTTTCAAAAACCCAGATCATGAATTCTCCTCATCCTAACCCCTTAAAACTTCAAAAATTCATCATAATCCTAACCCAAATTCACTATTTCGCAAACCCAGATCACGATTCTGATAAAGCAACTCTTTTGGAGTACAAATCCTCCAAATAGCTTTTAGCTTTAATAATTACAGTCACAGTCCTTTATTTGGAAAAACTATTACACACTACGTCCTTTGGTTCAAACCTAGTTAAAATTTTCAATTAAAGTATAACATGTGCCTTGCACATGAGGTTAAGTTTGTAATTTTACTATATATTTAAAGTATATCTTTTTTTCATTTTCACAACCACAGGTCATAAACCCTTATCCCCTTTCTATTCTCTCTCATGTCTCTCTCTCACCCTCTTATCTCTACACCTCCATCTCTCTATACATTTTCTTCACCACCACCCAACTACTATCATCTAACCAAATTCACCACCCAACCACCACAATCACAGCTAACCTAACTATCCTATTATTCATTTTCCCCAAATTCACTTTTTCTGAAAACCCAGTTCATGAATCCTCATCCTAACCTCTTAAACCTCTTAATTGTCATCTCAAACCCCAAATTCACTCTTTTTCAAAAACCCAGATCATGAATCCTCCTCATCCTAACCCCTTAAACCTTCAAAATTTCATCATAATTCTAACCCAAATTCGCTCTTTCGCAATCCCAAATCACGATTCTGATAAAGCAACGCTTTTGGAGTACCAATCCTCCAATTCGGACCCTACATGAGTGTTATCAGGTTGGAATTCAACCGGGTTTGATGTGCGTGGCGTTGATATAGACCGATGACGGTGATTCAAGTGGGTGTCGTATGCTGTGGTGAGGGCGATTGTCACACCCCCAAAATACCAAAATTGGTTGCTACACGGTCCGACATTGGTGTGACGTACCAGGATCTAGCCACCAATCACATTGAACTAATAACATGTCACACCCCGATATTTCCACGTATTACTGGTGGGCCCGGTAGGGAATATCGTGACGTAGTTGATATTATCATAGTCAATTAATCACAGTTTAATGCACAACGGAAGTCTAAAATAATACTACAAACCGAATTGAAAGTATAATAAAATATTACACAATGGTTGTAAGTGGATCCACAGGCGGATCTAAAACAGATGGTGAATCTTTGTTCAACAAACTTTAAGTATTACGAGTTTGCAAGACCCTTTATCTAATACTCAGGAGCTTCCAGCCCATTACGCGTAGTACCTGCACTTAATCTTTTTGAAAATACGTCAGTTTACACTGGTAAATACAATTAACTGACTCTTTTGAAAAGTGTTTATAAAACTGGTTGGAATGCACAAGGCATAAAATCTTTTGTAACGTTGGACAATTATTTAAAATATAATCTTGTATACAGTTTTACATGTTTGCCGTCCATTCAGGACCCAGTTAGAAGAGCCGGATAAGATTAAAAGACACACCACTTGGTATAATACCCACAAGAAGTTTCCTCATGAGTGGGGTACCGTTTTACATACGCAACTGTCAGGTGTATGCCTACACCCGTGCTTAAGTCGTGGCCATTTCTAATGAATGAGCCGAGGATATCCAGGACATGGTCATTAACACCCCAAAGGCATTGCATCAAACAAAACATATTAAAACGGGTTATGTAAATGTATCAATCACAATCCGATTTAAATAACTACATACCCGACCAAGCGGTATTGTTATAATACCGTATCCCAAGCCCGTATAACGGAAAATAAGTTAAAAGTATTTACCTGAGCAAAATATAATTTTAATCTCAGTCGTATATCAATCAGCAAGTGCAAATAGCTTTTACTGGGCTCCTAAATCTGGAACGAAGGTTTTAATAACCTATTAGATTCCTAACGGGTCTTACTTAAGTTTAAACATAGACCGGTTAGCTTTAATGAAAGGTTTACGGTTCAAAACGCACGATTAAGCGAAGAACGGATTAGAATGTGATTTAGACCCGAGAAGTATGAAGACTTGTATAAAATGGGTAAACTAAACACATTCTGGATTTTGAAGTAAAAATGATAAGGTTTGACCCGTTTCGGTTAATGTAACACCCTTGCTTGTTTAATACAATATTTTATATAAATTTCATAAAAATACATGTTTATACGATTACACGTAGTATGAAAATACGAGTTTACAAAAACTTTTACAATTTAAAAGTTAATGAACAACTTAATGTAATTGAATTCGTCGTTTAAAAGATACGACGAAACGTCGCACGGAAGCTTTTAACTTTATCGTGTTCGGTTCTTCTTCGAGCTTGATCTTCATCCGGGCACTCTTGGCAATCACCTATGATCAAAACCAACTTAAAAGTTTGTTTTGATAGTTAAATAACCAGTTTAAACAAGTTATATGGGTCAAACAAGCAAAATTAAACATTTTTCAAGTTCAGGGGGGGCTAGGCATCACGCCTAGGGGCTAGACGCCCCACCTAGCCCCCTTTTTGGCAGAATGTTCATATTAAGTTGCTGCAAATTCCCAACATGACCCGATTTCACGGAAACGAGCATAACTCTCTCGTTTTTAATCCGTTTTACTCGATTCTTTTTCCTACGCGTCCGTAATTTAATTCTCCATCATATGGAGTTAAAATCCAACATCCAACATAATAAATTTTGAAACTTCTAAGCCTTAGACTCGTTACCTTTTTATCGCATTTTAACCCGTTTATGCATTTTATCAAACAAACATATTTGTTTGATTCCTATATCATATACACTTCTTCACATTAATGTTATCTACCATTTTAGGTTCTAATCACAGGTTTATTATACAATTTAAACCCGTTTTCGCTCGTATGCTTATTTTGACCCGTTAAGGGTATTTAAGCACTTTCGAGCCTAAAATCGCTTTCGATTGCTTCTAGCATTCCATCACCACATTTCTTATCCTATAATCTCCCACCACAACTGTATTTATGGTGAGTTTAATGTGGTGATCTATATAAACCAAATTTTACCTCTCAAATCATTATTTTACGGCAAAAACTCAAATAGTGTCATTTGACTAATATAATACCTATTTCAGCTTCTATACTTATTCTAAGTATTTACCTAATCATAAAACTCGTTTCCAAACAACCTTTAAGGGTTGTTTGTTCAATTTAGCCTACAAGGGCGTTTTGGTTGATTTTGGTCCTTCTTTTACGACGAAGGACTCTCACCAATTATTAGACCAAAATAGCACTTTTAACTACAACATAATTATGCGTACCTGGCTCGGATCAACATATTGACCCGTTTTAATACCTTTTGCTATTAATATCTAGATAATAGCAATGCTAACCATGTGTTAATTCCTGTGATCACAAAACTCAACAAGCAATCATCAAATATTATTGGCAAATGGTGTTAGCAACACCATTTGACCCGTTTAGTCAAAATGACCAATTATCATTATAAGATGGCACTTAATTACCATTTCACCCCTTTAACCTATCCCGGTTTACTTTTTGAAATCATCCAACTTGAAAGTCGTTTCCTGTTTTATTTGACCCATTATGACTTATGCCAAATGGTGTCGTTTTAAATCCCTTTATCTATTCGTTAACCCATGTCCGGATTACCATTTCACCATATTCACTTGTTCCGACTAGCATTATATCGCGCCGGAATATCATGTTTCATTTACTTAATATAAATCGTATTCCATTCTCACAAATAAGCATTTTGTAATAAAAGTAAAAAGGGCGTAAGCTTAACTTACCTCGCATCCAAATTACGCATTTCCTTTCCTTCTTGATTCGTTTGACCCGCTCACTCATCAAGCTTCCACCTAGCTCGTTAGGCATCAAACTATCATCATAATTCATAAGATGGTTAGATTAGTCATTATCAATTATGACTACTCCATCTAACGGGTCTTATGTCGACTTTATCACTCGATTAAATCATCGGTTAGTTTGACTTCCTAAAAGTCAATTAATCTATCAACATATTCAAATGCACACTTCCCATGGAATTTCAACATTTTAGCTTCGTTTAGGCATTTTAACAAACACCTAGTGGGCATAATTTCACTAAATCAAAAATCAAGTTTCATGACTAACTATTTAGCCAAGATTAAACAATTCTTGCAAGTTTAATATATCTAGTATGCATAATAACATCTAGATTCACCTCATGTAAATAAATAACACTCAATTTATAATCTAATTTCTAGTGTTCTTCATCATTCTACAACATCCATTTAACTCACATATAGGTGATCACCAAATCATTCAAGTCATAGCATCATATGTATGATTTTCACTTAGGGTTTAGTTCCTAAGCATGTGTACATCACTAACTTAGCCATAGCTCCTCTAATCCTTACATAATTCGCGAATTATGATGCTAACTCAAATTTTGCAACTTCACGAATCATCAAATTTTTACATACCTTGTGATCCCCATGACTTGGTGATCGTTTTTATGTGAACATGCATAGATTTAGGACTGAAATCGACCTTCAATTTGATGATTTTTGGCACTTTAGGGTTTCACCCTTCTTGGTCGCTCCTGAAGATCGATCCACACACACACACCTTGTGTATGGTGTGTTTTTTTTATTAATTAGAACTTGTTTCCTTTTCAACGGTTTTGGTCCTTCAAGTTTAGATTTTATTTATTAGGGACTAGACTCCATATTTTATTTACTTATTTACACCTTGTTAACTAGGTTAATTACTCCTAGTTAACTTGACGAGTTCGGGAAGCTATAACCCGTTATATTTTAAATCCCGTTAACTCAGGCTCTTATAAACTTAATTCCTTAAAACTTTGATTCGTTTTTATTTAATATTAGGATTTCTTATTTAAATCCAAATATTTACCGGATTATTTTTACTACTAACGGTACGTTACCCGTCTTTTAGTATTAACGGAGTTTGATTACCAAACCCGTTTTCGGGGTGTTACAGTTAATTTATGCAAACTAGTTACATAAACCGTACCGAACGCGAATATGCATAACGGGTAACCAAATGAGTCATGTACAGGTTCCACAAGTTAATATGCTTAAAATATGTTATGATATCAGTAGGATATCTTCCATTATGCCCAAAATGAATTTAAAACTAATTTAAGCCCCGTAAGGGTATTTTGGTCATTTTAAAGTTTATAAAAGAGGTTAAATAGTAATATGAGGTTCTTGTATAAAAAATCAGTAAAAATATTTATTTTAACGAGTTACATCAGTAAGATATCATATATATGTGAATTTATCATTTATGGCCAAACTATGCACCGTAGGGGCATTTTGGTCATTTCACATATGTTTTAAGGGTCAAATTAGGAAATCTGAGTTCAAGACTTAAACTTACTGTTAAAGTATAAAAATGTATTCATAACATCAGTAGGTAACAAGCCTTTGGTGCCAAATATGGTTTTAAACCATACTATACGCCTAAATCGCATAAAAGTCGGTATTTGACGATATTTGGGGTTGATTAAAGAAATATGAGATTTTGATCAGCCTCTACTGTTTAAAATAATTTACTTAATGTATAAAATCAGTAGAAAAAGGTTTGATACGTAAAGGATGTGTAAAACTCATTTTATTAGCAAAAAGGACATTACCGTCAATTACCGAGTCTATGCAAGAACCCTATGTTATGATAAGTTTAAAATTTATCAAAAATTTCCAAAAATCCCTAAATATTATATCTTAACAGCATGTGGCAAGTTTGGTGTCAAAATTTGGGTTTAAATATGATTTATGCCAAAAATGCCATTTAATTAATAAAAAGCTTTCATTTTACGATATCGCGCATAACTTCTATTTTAGACCACGAACTGATGTCAAATTTTTAGTACATACTAATTTATCAGTAATAAAGGTTTTTGTCCTCTCACATTTTCAAAAATCTCGTTTTAATATCAAAAGTGCATAATGGTCAAGTTTTAAGCATTTAACGGAAACATGCAATGAACTAGGATTTCTATGGAACCAAGTTGTATAACCTCAGAGGGTTATACTAACATATAATATAGTCCTAAAGGAACCCTAATGCATATCTATACTAAGCTAAATCGGGTCAGAACTGAAAGTCAAAGCAAAAGTCAACTTTTGCGACTTTCGGTTGCGAACCGAGCCTAAACTCAGAATTGTCGGGTTGAACATGCCTAAACATGTTCTTATATTATTTACCAAGTTGTTTAAGTGACAAAACTGATTTTTTAGCTTTTACATCATTAGTTATGAATTTTATTTAAAAACGACTCGTTTGACTTTTATTTTAATTACTTTGACCCGACAATTAACTAAGCAAACGTGATAATTAGGAGGTGCCCTTTTGAGGGATTAACACCTTCCTAATTACGATCACGTAGCCATGTTCGTTGCGAACAATGGCTTGACCGTTTACGGTCTAGCTAAAAGTCAAAGCGTTTATCGAAAACGCTTGACTTTTTGGCTTTAAACGCCAAATAAAACATGCTAGTCACGAAAGGACACTTACAAATGGTCCAAGGGACTGAAAGGAGGTTCCCAAAATGTTAGGATCCTCTTAGAATTAGAGCAAGAGTAGATTGGAATGATTTGTGCCATGAAATGAATGAAGGGAACCATCTATTTATAGTATTTTGAATTGAACAAGATTGTGACAAGTGTTTCAAGGGGTTTGTGAGATTGTTACAAGTGTAAAACTAGTTTCTAATACCATCAAAGGGCCCATAGATTCAAAATATGTGTGTATGGGTTTGTATGAGTGGTTTACAACTAGTAAAACCAAATAAAATAAAAAAAATGTGCAGATCATGGGTTTAGGCGGCCCGCGAACGCCACCAAGCCCAACTTAAGCGGTCCGCGTCCCTGGCCGGCCCAACTCAAAGTTTGTGGTTTTGCTGTTTTTGGTCCCTGTCTTCATGTATGCATGTTTTAGTTTCAGAAACGACCAGTTTGGTCCCTGTTATGTTTTCCAAACATAATTGAACTTTCAAAAATGGCCAGATTAGTCCCTGTTATATTTTCTAATCATAACTGAACTTTTTAAAAGTTACATTTTTGGCACATTACTTCCTTATCCAATATGTTATATTAAAATGAGGTATGAAAACTTCTAGTGGCCCAACTTAGGCACACCTGGGAACACAACCGAGCATTACGGAGTTCCCGATTCCTTTAAAAGATCATCCTAAAGTGTAGTTTTGCGCGTTGACGCCTTTAACCCCTTAATTCGCGAATTCGCGCGCATCATTGTGAAACGGTATAGAATTCTTACATGGCCAATATTAAGTACTTCCGAGGGTATGAACGAACATTGCAAAGTTTCTGGTTCATTCAAAAGGCCTCTCTAAGGCGTAGTTTCGCTATTCGTCGCTTTTAGTCCCTTAATAGCACAAAGTAGCGCGAAATGTCGTTTAATGATATCCAAGCCTTCCGTGGCCCATAAGGAGTATTCCCGAGCATATACTTAAATATTACGACGTTCCCGTTCGCTTAAATGGTCGCCCAAAGGCGTAGATTTAATAGTTGACGCTTTTGGTCCCTCTAATGCGCAAACTTGCGCATATCATTGTTTAAGAGCGTCAAAGCCCAATCTAATCCATATTAGACATTCTCGAGAGTATTATTAAACATCACGATGCTTCGTGTTTGTTAAAAGGTCATTCAGAGGTATAATTAAACATATTGACACTTTTAACCCCTCAAACCTGCAAAGTTGTGCGTAATGTCACTTATAGGCATAAAAGCCTTAGGTGGCCAATATTTGGCATTCCCGAAAGTATAATCAAACATCATGAAGCTCCCGGTTTGTTAAAAGGTCACTTAGAGGTAAAAATTAACATGTTGACACTTTTAACCCTTCGTCGCGCAAACTTTCAATTAATTACACAAACGGCTACTCTCGATCAATGAGTGGCCCATTTGTGAATATGATTACCATGTACTGTTATTCAGAGGCTTATAATAAGCATGTTAACATTTCCAGTCCTTCTACAATCAAAGTTTTTGATTTTTCGCAAAATTAGTCCCTCAAATTCTACGTTTGACTTTATTAGGGTTTAGTACACGTATCGTTACATCATTGGACGGGATTTTACGAGGTGTTACATCCTCACCCCCTTAAAAGAAATATTGACCTCGAGATTTGCTAAAAAGATAGGAGTTCTTTTATTACAAAGTGAATACGACCTCTCGTATATATTCGGGACCCCAACGGTATCCCGTTTAACCTTTACAATAGGTATATGCTATTTTTTGGAGCTTTTAATCTTGTCGATCCTTAATCGATACTGGTTTCTCAACAACCCATAAGTTTTTCATTACTATGCACATCATAATGCTATCGACCTAACGGCTAGACATATCCTTAAATCACTAGTGTAGAGCACTTTGTGATTTCCATCAAGCTTCTTAGGTAGGTTTCAGCTTACCGGCTACCGATCTTGACATACTCGATTTTTCTTGAATGGTCCAATATATATCCAGAGCTTAACTAGCCCGTTAAATTAAAATTCAGCACACTCTTCTAGGTGATACTTTCAGTTGAATCTTATTCCTTAATAAGAACTTAAGAGGTTTGTGACTTTCATCAATCATTGATTTTCTGCTGATTACTGGAAGCTTCTTAGACGATCATAAATTTATATGATCTTATCCGTCATTTCCAGGGTAACCTTCAGATCCTGTTGATTGGACTTACCAAAGTCCTGTCCATCAAACAGACGTTTGACATTCCATATATACAAGGTCCCCAAAGGAGCAGCCTTGGTACTTATATAACAACCATTAGTTATAGGAGAGCTTATTTAAGGTGAGATAGTCATTCCAACTACTACTTAAACCAATCTTAAAGAATAGTTACCCTCTTGGTTAGTCGAACAAATCGACGATCCTGGGCAGCTGATGGCGATTCTTAATCGTTACCTAAATAAGGTTGCGGTAATCAATGCATAATCATAATGAACAGTCTTCCTTAATTAATAATACCGGAGCTCTCAGAATGATGAGCTAGGCTTTATGAACCTTTCTCTTAAAACTCATTTGATTGGGGTTTCAGTCCTTTCATTATTGTCGGTACTAACTGATATATAGCTTTTACAATAAATACAACCCTAAGCGAGATGTTAATCTTAACTCCGCTTGTCTTAGGAGGTGAACAGGGTAGTTCTTATGGAGAAGATAATTGAGACACACAGAGATTACAACGATATTCTAAATCTCAGGCTTCAGTTCATCTATCGATACTTGTGTCAGATAAATGACACATTCACTTTACGAATGCATGGATGCCTTAAGTAGTGACACCTACTTGGACATTTCTTTAATGGATATCTTCTTTGAATACCATTAGCTAACTTTAGTACGATATGACCATTGAGATATCTTAGTGGTTCCGTGCATTAAACCTCCATACTGATCAGGCATGGAAGTAATCTACAGAACACACTAATATACACCAATCCTCATATGGCGCCTTTATCAATACAATTTGGCATTCACAGTTGATAAAAATCAATGAGATAACAAAATAAAATAACATATATTATCGCACTCTATCTGGAGAAAGAGTACTCTAGATTTTATGAATGAAGATTATTCGACGAGAATAGAAGAAACGGTTTCTAAGATTATCGTCGGTAATTCCTACTTTACACTCAATATCTGGAGTTCTTATGGGAAAATTTTTAAGAGTTTGCTAATCTTATGATCTATGAAAGACTTAGTAGCACCTGAATCAAAACAAAATTCTTAGCAATTGATTCACAATAAGGGATGTACCTGGCGTCATATTTGATATGAACTGCCTCTTGGCATTCATCAGGAGGGTTTAAGCGCCTCCATTCTTAGTCGCTCTATACTTAGCTATACTATCCTTGACAGTTGTAGGGCAGTCTCAGCTTTGACTGGTTTATTTCTTAACCCTTATAATGTAAGTGGCTGAGATAGATCCATAATGGATTTATAAGAAGCAAGCTTTGAAACCTTAATATGCCCTCTTATTTCCGATGCTAAACCACCAATATATATTGCATTATGCTTAGATTTTGGATAAACCGAATAGGACACTATTTCAGATAATAAGTTGAAGTCTGTAACATACTGTCGTCAGTCTAAATCCTTCATAGCGAGTGTAAAAAATTCTTATTCCATCATTTCTATTCCGTGTCACAGACAACGATGTTTTTCTGATGAGTCCATAAACTTGGACCCTCCCATATTGTATGAGGGTATCTTTCCTGTGGACTTTATTAATGCCCTTACCAACTAAGGGCAATCGCCCTTAAGTGACTGTGATATTTACCTCGAATGTCTTTCTCAGCACAGACGATGATTTACATAATGGTTTCCACTTCATCCTTCAATTTCCTTCAATCAGTGGTCCCTTTTTCACCATTGAAGTCTCTTAATTTGCAAGAAACAATGTACTTTCCAAGTACATTCTTTAGAGGAACGGGGCTCCTTGCTAGATATCATCTTATTTGGTTTATTCTTCGCATTTGAAGTATAAATAAAGCTCTTCTCATGAGTAGAGGGATGTGTTTTTAGAGCAAGTACCATTTGGCTTTTTGAACCTTTTCATGACCTTTCTCATAGCCTTTCTAACAGCTGTGTCAATCACAGCTTGGAGATTAACTCCATTAACCTTGAGGTTCACATTTGTTGCATCATTAGCATTTTTTGCATTATCAGTATCGCGACTGTTATTTGCCTCATTCAAGTTTGCCATACTTGAATCTTGGCACTAAACACCAAAATTAAACAATTGCTTAATTGTATATTCTATAGCTAGTCATCGTCCTGACGACCAACATACATTAGCCATGGTATCCTTAAACCATACCGGCTAATAGGGTATGAACATTCCTAATGAATGTCATTTGAATGCATATCAATATTTAGCCTAGGTCGCAAAAGGTCCATCAATGGCAATTAAGGTTTGGACCGAGTCCATTACCCTTTTGAAAGGAGATCACAATGTCACGACTGTCTTTGTCATATTGACGATTTTAGATAGCTCGAAGGCTTGCCACAATGGCTTTTACAATATGAAATGTTGGGATTGAACCCTGCCAGAGGAACAGATAATGAAAGCCAAAACCGGATCATGACTGTGGATTCACAATAAGCAGCGGTTTACACTAAGTCTTCTCCCTTGAAAGTGATTATAACATCTGATGGTCTTACATCTACTGCCCGGATACAACTGCTGCTGTTTTTCTAACTACTGATGAAGCCAGAAAACTGCTGAGAAGAAAACACTGCTGGTATAATCTACTGATGACAAAGCACTGCCCAATCAAGGACTGATCAACCTTGATGAAAGCACTGATGTAAAGAGAAAGCAGTAGTTTAGTATATCATCTGTTTTATGTATAGTCAGTAGTTAGGTTTAGCAGTGTTTGTATAAGAACAGTAGATACAGGTTGTTAGGCTATTAGACGTCGCTTTCATGGTGACGTCAGCTGAGATGCCTCAGTGGTTTGGATTGTCTATAAATGGAACAGTACTCTGTACTGTTACATTTGATCGTCTTGAGTGAGTTCTTCTCCTCAATTCAATCCTTTCATCTTGTGCAATCCAACCTTGAAGTATCAGGCTGAGGGGGAGTTTAGTTTGTAAGCATGCTTTGTAATCTTCTGATTGACTTTGTAATCTTTCAACTAATGCAAATCATGTGTTTATCAAAACTATTTTCTTCCTTGATTGTGTTTACAAAGTTTGTTGTTCATTTCCGCTGCACTTTACATGTTTTCATATTCATTGATTGTTCAATTTACACAAACAAGCACAATCATGAGAGCCTCCAATCCTAACAATTGCTATCGATTTAACAGTCAAATTGACATAACAGTTCGGCTCAAAATTCATTGATACTAAGGTTGGTTGTATTTAGTTGAAAAACAGAGTAGCGAGTAACAATGCTTAAAACTGCTATTCAAATACTCTGTAAAACAACCAAGATGTCATATGACACACAAAACTCACACAACAAGTGATATCATGCACAAGTCACTCATAGTTTTCAGATCTGCAACCATGTCTGTTAAACTATGAAATTAATTCTTCTTTTCAAAATTGATTTCAACTGTTGATATGAAATTTGTGATGTTCTCAATCAATGCTAAAGTATGAACCTCAGATTAACAAAGACCTATGTTCATAAAACATTAGTGTTTTTGATAACCTATAAAGATGGATATTAAAACTTTAGTCATTCAGATCTTATGTGTTGAAAACAGGTTGAGATCCTCAAAAGGAACAAATCAACTTTGTTAGAAATACATTAAGAAAATCAGGGGTCAACATAATCCGTATCATATGTAATGTGAGATTGGTTGAAAACTTGTGCAAATATGACCAGTTCTCTCAAAACATTACTATAAAATGATTCTGGATTAAGTATCTCTTCAGCAAAGACCTCCCAGTAAGTATTCCATTACTTATGAATGGGAAGGGTAAAAAGGGAAGAAGAAAATTCACAAAAACTCAAAAGTGTGTTTATCTCAAAACTTTTGAAGTCAAAAGAAAAGAGTATAAACATAAAACACTTAAGAGTCAAAGTTTAGGGTTATAATGGTCATTAAGCAACTGTGTGCATTCATCTGTTCAGGAAAAGGTTCAGGTAAAAATAGTAATTCCGGTGAATGAACTTCAAAAGGGATAGACAAATCCTCATGTTTGTATTCAACTGACAAGAAAATGGTACCAAACAGTGGTCAAAATGTATTCAAAATCTCCTACCACTGCTGTCAATCCACTGACCATTTTCACAAACTTGAGAATGAAAAGATTACATATTTTATTAAAAATTTACCAGATCCTTTTGATGCTGTTTTCAGAAAAGCCTTTAATCATTTTTTTTTCAAAGAACTTTCTCAAATAACCAGGATATATTATTCGTTTTTTTTAAGAATAATATATTTTGAACTTTTGCTTGTTTTTGTTGGCAATAGTTTCATTTTCCTGTCAGGATATAGTACCTTATTTTTTTTGGTGTTATTGTCCTCATTAATGGGTCAAAAGGAAATGGTACATATGTGAAAGTCATGTCATACTCAGGTTTGATTTTAACACTAATCAAAGGTTGTTTGCTAAACAGTGCTTAAACTACTGGGGCACTCATGTTTTAATTTGGATATTAAACTAAAATGAGTTGCCTTAGCAAAAAGTTCTTACCATCTGGGGTACTAAACCACTGTCAAAAATTCGTAAAAGCTTCGAATTGTGAAAATGACATGTGGCAAAACCTTGAATGAAAAATTTCTTTAAAAAGTTGCTGACATAATGGGCTTTCAAATCGTTATCATTATCTCACCCCTAAACACTGTTTTATTCAAACATCTGATCTCTAACTATTGTCCACTGCTGAGAGTCAACCACTGTTCTTTCATCTTCATTGTAAGCACTGATATTCAAAATCTGTGTTACAACCACTGATATGCTATCCACTGATAGTAAAAATCACCCACTGTCCTCATTTTGACCGTTGTAACCACTGATACTTGCTTCATCAGTGGTTTCCAAAACAACTGTTCTCCATAATTCATCTTTTCATCACCTGTTGACACGTGGTCAGTTTTTAGCCTTCAGATCATAATAACCGCTGCCACATCAGCGATCACTTTTTCCCTTAATAAAACCCTGATCAAAACCCCCAAACAGGGTTTTACACTGTCGAATTGAATTCCAAAATTTTCTTCTCAAAGCAGTTTTCAACCCTTCTTCCCAAAATCAGTCTTCGTTCTTCTCCGCAACAATGACAAAATCAAAATCAAAATCAAAATCTAAACCAAAATCAACATCATCTTCTAAAGAGGTTGCTCAAACGGCCGAAGAATCCATCGAGATACCATACAAATCTCCTCATAATTATCTGGGTTTGCTCACAAAACCTACCGATAACCACACTTTCGACTCCATCATTGATACATTATCTGCATCAAAGTACAAAACTTTGTTAACAGCAGACGCTCCTATTTATCTACAAACCACTGCTGCTACTTCCTCACAGCAGTTGGTAGAAAGATCTCCACCATTGCCTCAAACTCCTCCTGCATCCTCACAAAAGGATCAGGTTGTAATCACAGGGACACCAAATTATGAAGCTCTGGATCCACTCGGATCCATCTTCCAAAGTCCTGATCCCAAGGACATGTCTCTTTCAACACCTATGCCCTCACCAATCATAATGCCACAATCAATAATACCCTTGTTGCATGCAGTTGCTATAGCTCAGACACAAACCAGTTCCTCTCTATCACCTGTCACTGAGAGTATACTCCCACAAGTGACTGGGTCTGATGCTACTACTCCTGCTATCCCAACAACAATTGAGGAGGTTACACCCCCTGAGTTACAAGTAACTCTCGGTGGTAGTTCAAGTGGAGCAGCAACTACAACTGATGGATCAACAGATCTTCAGTTGGACAGTTGTTTCATTAGTAAGACTCCCTTGAAGGCAATTTCTTCTATAGCACCTTCGATAACCACCAGTGAGTTTGTTTTAACCACTGGTACCATCAAAGGTTTATCAAGTGCTGAAGAAAGAAGTCCCCAGTACCAAGAACAAGGGGCATCAATGGGTGATTTTTGAGACTCAGTTCCTAAGTCACACATTGATACAACCACTGCTGGTGGGGATTCAGATGATCCTACAAACGTAGGTGATGATTCAAAATATCAGGAATTGACGGACAGAGTTGAAAAACTTGAAACTTCAGTTGCTGAGATAAAGGATATGGTGCAGCAGCTATTAAAAGCTCAGAAAGCACAAACCACCGTTGTTCCACCTCAAGCACCTGCTCAACCACAAGCACTTGCTGCAAATGAGCTCTGGAATCTTTTTCAACCCCTGCTTGAAAAACAGAAACAAACGGCTGATCAGCAGCATGAAATGCATGTAAAAATGCTAACAAACATGGTGGAATCTAGATTCAAAGATACTCAAGCAGACATCAAGGCTATAAAGCCCAGCATCCAAAGCACCACTAGAAAAGCTCCACCTACTATCCTCTTCATGGATACACCCCATGCAGATAATGCCAAAAAGGGGGAGAAAATCCAGCAGTTGAAGATGAAGGGAATTGAGGATGGTGTTTACGCTGAACCGGAAAATAAAAAACAGACATCTAAACCTCAAACCACAAAATTTCAAACATCTATCCAAACAGCTGATACAGCAGTAGTTACAAAAACTACTGCTAGCCAAACAGCTGTCATCTCATCAACACACACAACTTCACCACACACCACCAAAACCACTGCCCCACCCAAAACCTCATCAACATCATCACCAGCACCTCAACCAACCCCTGCTCAAAAGCAGAAGACATCTGCTGATACATCAGTAGTTGTAATGACAACAGAGGTTGGAACACCAGTTGTTTCAACAACTGTTTGTCAGTCATATACCACTGCTCTCATCAATATTACATCACCATCACCATCATCACCTCCTGCGAAAAAGCAGAAGACAACAGATGTTACAACATCTGCTGTAAGGACACCAGTAGCTGAAACACCAGTTGTTACAACTACTGTTGGTCCAAATACCCTCACTTCAGCCAACAGATGACATATATGACCCTGAGGCTGCAAAACATCCACTGGAGCCTGAAGCTGTAAAAAATGAGATGAAGCAATTTTACACCGAAGATGATTCTTCAAAAAGGAAATTTCCTTCTCTCATAGGCTTCATAATCCCAGACGATATGGATGAATATCTTGAGCTCAAAACAAGACAAGCTAAGATAAGAGCCAAAGTTGAATGCAAGGATCAAGGTGATGAAGCCATTTTGGAAAGAATGAAATTCCTGCTCACCAAAGTCAAACAAATGGAAGAATATGCAAGTGATCTGAACAAGGAAATGTCAAGCCTATCTCCTGAAGCAGATCAACGAAAAGAATTGAGAACAGAATACCTTGCATACATAATGAAAGAAAAGTTCTATCCTGCTGAAGAAACACAATTCAAAGAATGGCCAATAGTTGCATTAAAGCATGAGGCTAACAGAATTGAAAGGATTAAAATTGATCCAAAGAAAAAGAAGACAACTCCAAATTGGAACAAATACAAGAAGTTCATAGCTGATCTTACTTCTGAGAATAAAAGAAAGAAGCAGGAGCTGGTGGATGCAAGGGTGGATACTGCAAATGCCATAGCAAAATGGACTAAGCAGCAAACAGATGAAGCTTATGAAAGGCTTAAGAAAAGGAGGATGACAGTCTCTGACACTCCTAAAAAGTCTGACTACAAAAAGCTAAAGGAGCAGATCAAGACTTTTGAAACACTGATCAACGCAACAGAAACCTCTGTCACAATGTTGAGAAAAGAAAAGAGGGAACTGCTGACCAGTGAAGAAGAAAAAGAAAAGGAAGCTGAGTACTTCACAGAAGCCATCAAGAAAATGGGTTTAAAAGAAGATAGTTCAGTGAGCCTTCAAAACCTTTTCAAAAAGGTATTAACCAAACCTGCAGCAGATATCACAGAAACTGAACTTGAACAAAGAAAAAGACAAGAGCTGATTGAACAAGAAGCTGCAGAAGACATAGCTGCAGCTAATGAAGTCATAGAAGAGGCTTTTAAACAAATGTCTGAAGTTCAGGATACTGCTTTACAATTTTTCTCAAGGCTAAAATCTCCAAACTCATGAGGAAATAAATCTCTCCCAAGAAACCCATTGGGTTCAAAAGTACTAAAGTGGATGTCTGATCAAAAGACCCACGTATTGACCTTGGTCAGATGCAATGGCGAAGTGAAGTACATATCAAGGAAATAAGCACTAGGCCTTGGTGTTGAAGATTTGCAGGATCTCCTTGAACTTTCACTGTGCAGGGATGAGGATGACACAAGTTCCAAAGAATTTGAAGAAGAATTTAAAAGTCAAGCAAGGGAACTACTGATGAGAAATAAAAATCCAGAATAATGAAGGGTTTTGGCATTATCTATTCCAGGGGGAGATTGTTGGGATTGAACCCTGCCAGAGGAACAGATAATGAAAGCCAAAACCGGATCATGACTGTGGATTCACAATAAGTAGCAGTTTACACTAAGTCTTCTCCCTTGAAAGTGATTATAACATCTGATGGTCTTACATCTACTGCCCGGATACAACTGCTGTTGTTTTTCTAACTACTGATGAAGCCAGAAAACTGCTGAGAAGAAAACACTGCTGGTATAATCTACTGATGACAAAGCACTGCCCAATCAAGGACTGATCAACCTTGATGAAAGCATTGATGTAAAGAGAAAGCAGTAGTTTAGTATATCATCTGTTTTATGTATAGTCAGTAGTTAGGTTTAGCAGTGTTTGTATAAGAACAGTAGATACAGGTTGTTAGGCTGTTAGACGTCGCTTTCATGGTGACGTCAGCTGAGATGCCTCAGTGGTTTAGATTGTCTATAAATGGAACAGTACTCTGTACTGTTACATTTGATCGTCTTGAGTGAGTTCTTCTCCCCAATTCAATCCTTTCATCTTGTGCAATCCAACCTTGAAGTATCAGGCTGAGGGGGAGTTTAGTTTGTAAGCATGCTTTGTAATCTTCTGATTGACTTTGTAATCTTTCGACTAATGCAAATCATGTGTTTATCAAAACTATTTTCTTCCTTGATTGTGTTTACAAAGTTTGTTGTTCATTTCCGCTGCACTTTACATGTTTTCATATTCATTGATTGTTCAATTTACACAAACAAGCACAATCATGAGAGCCTCCGATCCTAACATGAAACATGAGTTCGTCAGGAAGGTCATAAATAATCACATGGCACGAAGGCCTTGTCGCAAAGGACATTATAAGATATGGTAGCAAAAGCTTGTAACGGAGGACATTAATTTATAAGCCACAATCTTATTAGATTAGGGGCTTTAAGATTTGAACCTAGTTCTTTACCGTTGTACAGGGAGTCATAGACTACAACTGTCATCGTCTTGAAAGACGATTCATTTCGGCACATAGGCAAATCATAGGACATCACTAATGGATGTTTATATATATACATATATGTATATATATATATATATAATTATTACAGTTGAGTATATTAGTCATGATCTTATCGATCTTATAGACTATAAGGCTTGGGCATTGCCCATCACCTTTGACGATGAACCATAACGGTCACACTTGCCAATGTCTCTAATGGACAATATAGTATATAGCCCGTAGGCGACATAAATTCTAATGGTGATTCGGGATAACGCCATGAAGGGTAATACAATAAACACACTTATATATAGGAAGTACCAGCGGTATATCCACCATGTGTTTATTGTATTACTCTAGTTTCGTTATCTAAATCACCGACAATCTACACAAAAATCAAAACTATCGAGTCGTAAAGTACTTCTTAAGAAAATCTTACTATGAAGATATGAAGACCTAAGACTGTACATCTAATATCCTATAAAATAATAACATCATCGTATCAGATGATATTAGTCATGATCGCATTGATCATATAGACTATTAGGCTTGAGCATAGCTCACTACCTTGGATAGGGGATCATAAGGATCACAATGTCAATGTCACTAATGGACAATATATTATAGCCCTTAGGCACTTCATCACAAATGGATGTTTATATTTAATCATCACATTGATGATACTTGCCATGATCTAATTTGATCATATGGGCTTTAAGGCTTGGACATAGTTGATGCGCGTGTGGTGTGATATATATTTAAGTATATTTTAACCCCTTTTTACACGTTAGCCAAGTTTTAAATTTATAAAACACGATATTTTACTAACACCAAACACACATATGGGCAAGTGCACCCATCGTGAGCGTAGTATAGTGTTGGCAAGATACCGAGGTCGTCCAAGGACACAAGAGCTTTTAGTACCGGTTTATCCTCAACGTCTAATCAAATAAAAAGTTAGAAAAAAGGTTTTTAAACTAGAAAAATAAAAACTAACTAAAATGTTGAAAAATAAAAATAAAAGTAAAAACAGATAGACAAGATGAATCACTTGGATCCGCACTTTTGCACTTTTTAAGAGATTATCTTAGTTATTGTAGTAGGCCCCTCTTTTAAAGGTGATGTTACCCTCAACCCAGTAGTTTGAGTCAGCAAGGATACAATCCTAAAGGTTCAGATTATTGAAAGATAATTAATTAAGTTATTAATGCATATTATGGTAGGCCCCTCTTTTGAAGGTGACGTTACCCTCGGCTAAGTAGTCTGAGTCAGCAAGAATACAGTCCTAAGTAGCCAGATTAAAGTATTAATAGTAGCTTACATATGAGGGGATCAAAGAGTTTGGACCCCCGCCATCCAATACCAGTGGGTATTGAAGGAGGTCCTACTAAATTTGACCCAGGTCCTTGCAGGATCTATACACTGAATAAGGCAAGACTCTTACCAAACCGTTCCCTTAACCCCCAACCAGGTAGCCAACATATCTCCATATAGACCGTGGAGATATGAATGGTGAAAATCTTTTATTTTATATAGACAGTAAAATAATGCCAAGACACCACGGACAAACGATAAGGAAGAATCACCTTCAACATAACAAACTAGTTATTAAAGTCATTAATACATAACCAAATAAAAAGTGCGAAAAGATTAAAAATAAAAAGTATTACACTAGACACTTGTCTTCACCAAGTGATGTAAGAGACTTAGGCAAACATGGCCTTTGATTGTCAAGAACTCTTACGATCAATCTTGGATCCCGAGACGACTCACACACACTCTACGATGGACGATGGATGATGGTGGTGGATGATGGTGTTGTGATGGTGGTGGGTGGTGGGTGAAGTGTGAGAGAGGTGGTGTGCCAAGGGATGGTTTGCAAATGAGCCAAGCACCCCTATTTATAGGCTGAACTGAGACTCGGGCACGGCCCCGTGTCCACCTTCCTCTCTTTCTTCATTAATTGCAGTTTATCTGCATTAGTTGACCACGCCCCCGTGTCCGCTGGGCACACCCCCGTGTGCAGAAGCGTATCTGTACTATCAAGATTTCCCCAGATTCTGCGAATCTTAGAGTTGACCACGGCCCCGTGTCCGCTGGGCATGCCCCCATGGTGGGTGATAGAAGCTTCTACAGCTTTGTCTTTTCTTCAAACACTTGGGCACGCCCCCGTGCTCATTGAGCACGGGGCGTGTTCAGCCTTCTGTTCTCTTGTTTTGCTTGGGAAGATGCTGTTGGGGAGGCCGGGCATGCCACGTTTGTTCCTTTTCTTGTATTTATGTTAGATTTAGCTGTCTTTTTGCTTCTTTTGTTCATTTGAGCTCATTTAATCCTGAAAATACAAAAGGAAGACAAAAACACACTTTTTCCAACATTAGTACTAAAAAAGGGTTAGTTTTATGCCACAATTGATGTAATTTATATGTTGCATTTTGTGCACATCAAATACCCCCACACTTGAATCTTTGTTTGTACTAAAGCAAAACTCTTTATAATGTGGCTTTTCACTCCCAAATGGAATGGGTAGAAGAGAAGGTTTTTGGGCTTGTCATAGAGTGTCGGGATTTCCAAGATTCTTTATTTAGTTTTGTTTTTATTTATTTACAATCCTATTCGTCACGATTTATTGAAAACATTCCATAAGATAAATTACTTATTAGGGCATAACATGCCTTTTTAAAATTTAATTTATATACAAGTTCACATACCTCACGGGGATCACTCAACACTCGGCTGAAGATGTATATTAGTGCATCACTCGAGAGCGGCATGGAACTTACTCCTACCATAAACTTGCCAAGCAATCAATCCTCCTCCTTTTTAACTATATACCTTTGTAAATATCAAGAAGACTTTTGGGTGAAGGGTTAGGCTTGGGTTAAAGTGTAACACCTCGAAATTTTATGTCCAATATAATATAGACACGTGTCATAAGCTCTAAACGTCCAACAGACTACTTATGAGGGACTAAAGTTGACAAACGAAGAATCTACGTGTATAAAAGGATTCAAAGTGTCAACAATGGATAAATATACCTTTCAAAAACCCTACACGATGTTAATAACCTTAAACAAATGAATTATGAAGCATATGAAGCCATTTGTGAAAGAAAGTGAGAGATTACAAACTACAGGGGTTAAATGTGTCAACATGTTTAATTTATACCTCTGAGTGACCTTTTAGCAAGCCCATCTAAACCCAATTTTTGATACCAAACATTTTACCTACTGATGTAAAATAATATTTTGGGATTTTTGAATATTTTTATTTATTTTTAGGCTGAGCATAACATAGGGTTATAACTTTGATTCGGTAATTGTCGGTTTTGCCCTTTTGGCCTATAAAAAGAGTTTTATATAATATTTTGATACCAAACCTTTTGCTACTGATTTTATATAATAAATAAAATATTTTGAGTCTTCTGGAATGATAAAAATATCAGCTTTTCTTATAAAACCCGGAAATCGCTTAAAACCGCATTTTTACGCGTTTAAAACGCATAGTATGTATTAAAACCATTTTTCTCATATAAGACTTAATACCTACTGATGTTTTAAGAAATTTTTTATATTTTAACAGTAAGAAAAAGTTTTTAAACTCAAATTTCAAATTTTGACCTTTAAAGCTTATGTGAAATTACCAAAATGCCCCTACGGTGCATTGTTTGGTTATAAAAGGTAAATTTCACCTATATGCCATACCCTACTGTTATGACTTATAAAAATAAGTATTTTTACTGAATATATCATACCTGAAATTCAGGATTTTATTTAAACTCTTTTATAAGCTTTAAATTGACGAAAATGCCCCTACGGGGCATAGTTTGAGTTTAAATTCGTTTTGGGCATAATGGAAGGTATCCTACTGATATCACAACATATTTAAGGCATATTAACTTAGGAAACCTGTTCATGAATTATTTGGTTACCCGTTACGCATTATTCACGTTCGGTGCGGTTTATGTAACTAGTTTACATCAATTAGCCGAAACGGGTCAAACCTTATCGTTTTTATCTCAAAATCCAGAATGTGGTTAGTTTACCCATATTATACAAGTATACAAACTTGTCGGGTCTAAACCACACTCTAATCCAGTCATCGCTTAATCGTGCGTTTTGAACCGTATCTTCCTTTAAAACTAACCGGTCTAAGTTTAGGCTTAATTAAGACCCGTTAGGAATCTAATAGATTATTAAAAACCTTCGTTCCAGATTAGGAGCCCGGTAAAAGCTACTTGCACTTGCTGTTTGTGAATTATACTTGCTCAGGTAAATACTCATAACTTATTTTCCTATACGGGCTTGGGATACGGTATTATAATAATACCGCTTGGTCGGGTGTGTAGTCATTTAAATCGGATTGTGATTAATGTATTTACATAACTCGTTTTAATCTGTATTATTTGGTGTATGGCCTTTGGGGGTTAAATGACCATGTCCCGGATATCCTTGGCATCATTCAAAGAAATGGCCACGACCTAAGCACGGGGTGTAGGCATACACCTGACAGTTGCATTATGTAAAAACTGGTAATCCACTTAAAGGAATCAACTTTGTGGGCATTATACCTGTGGCGTGTCAGTTAATCTTGTCCGGCTCTTCTAACCGGCCCTGACGGACGACAAATAAGTAAAACTGTATACAAGATTATTTTTAAATAATTGTCCCAATTTATAAAAGATATTTTGTGCCGCGTGCATTCAAATCAATTTTCTTAAACTCTTTTCAAAATGAGTCAGTTAATTGTATTTACCAGTGTAAACTGAAGTATTTTCCAAAAAGGCTAAGTGCAGGTACTAGACGAAATAGGCTGGCTACTCCTGGCATCATTAATCAAGTCTTGCAAGCTTTAGATGTTAAAGTCTGTTGAAAAATGATCTTTTATCTTTTGATCCGCCTGTGGATCCTTTACAGTCCGTTTGTAATACTTTGATATTACTTTTTATTCGGTTTGTAATGTGATTCATCTTTTGCTTCCGCTGTGTATTTAAATTGTGTTGTTTGACTATGATGATATCAACTACGTCACGATACTTCCCACCAGGCCCACCGGTAATACGTGGAAATATCGGGGTGTGACAGGTTGGTATCAGAGCCAACGTTGAGTGAATTAAACAGTAGCCTTTTGTGTTTAATCTCAATGACACAGTTTGCACATTCCTCGACTTCCGAGTCTAGACAAAGAACTTAGGATTAATCCAAATTTGTTTTATTTCTAACTTTGTCCTTTATATTTCTTTGTTGTCCTTTTGTTTGTTTTGACAGGACCTACTACAATGCCGCCAAGATTCCGAGGTAGGGGAAGAGGCAAGGGGCCACTCGTCGCCCCTAATGATCACGAGGCCGGGCCTTCACACCAGCGAACACCATCCGACACCCTAAGCAGAAGTCCTCAAGAAAACTGGAGGACCCATATAGAACCCGCATGGCGCTCAGTCTCGCTGAGCTCCTCACCTTCTTACTTAAACTCCTTCGGGCCTCAGTCTGAGAACGAGCCCCATGACTCACACCATTCTTTTATACCCCTCCAAGGCCACAACTCACCCTTCAACGACGCAACGCCCTATTTTCAGAGCCGGTTCAACCCGGCAAACCAGATTAATGAACCAATGGGTTATAACCCGTTGGGACCGGAGGACCATTTCTCCATGGATATGGACGAGGATCCGGAGCCTGCCCAACCGCCCACCGGAACGCCTACTCACCCCATCGAGATTTCGGATGGGTCACCCTTTCTTGGATCACCTTATAATGGTCCCGACAGCTACGAGGCGAGGTTTAACCAGATCGACTGGGTGTTTACTCCCAGTTACCACAACTCACCGCAGCAGCAGGATCCCTCGGAGGATTCGCACTTTGTAGCGGTTACTCCGCCACCATCACAAGTGCAACAACAGCCTCCGGAGCCACCGAGGCGTAGGAGATCAACCGCACGGATGTCCATGCGAGGGGGAGTTCGAATCAGCACTCCTAAACCATCTAGTGGCAGTCATTATCCGCCACTATACGAAGACCCACAGATGGGTGGGCCTTCGAACCCTGTTTCTAAGGTGCAGTCTGCGCCGGTTGCACCGCCACCAGTGGGTTATAACAACCCAATTCCTACATACGTCGGTTCAGCGGCGTACAACCCATTTGAGCAGCCGGCCCACACCAACTACAACTACGCCGAGGCTGACCCATACCTGGTAGCGACAAACTACAATGCCCTTCATCCGGAAGGACCCTTTGGAGTCCCATATCAAGCTGGATATCCACACTATGGGTACCCACCCTATGGGTATCAACAACCACCACCTCCTCAACCTCCGCTGTATCAGCAGCCCCCGCAGCCGCCAGTGATATCGCCACCGCAGCAACAGGAGATTCTTCAAAGGTTGAGTCAGGTGGACCAGGAGGTTCGGGAAGAGCATAGGCAAAACCGAGGAATTTTCAAGGGTCTGGCGAGCTTAATCAAGGGGAAGACCAAAAAGGGTCATTAAATCCTTTATTTGTTTATCTGTGTTTCTTTAGTGTTTAATCAAGTCCCAGCGTGGACATCTGTTTCTGTAATCAGTCCCTGCGAGGACTTGTATTTCCTGTTAGCCCCTGCGTGGGCATGTCTTTTCTGTTTAGCCCCTGCATGGGCAAGTTATTTCAGTTAAAGTCCCGTTTAGGGCAAAATGTACTCCTTTTAAATTTAATGGCATGTTGTAATTTAAATTTCATTTTTATCATTATATGCATAAATGTAAAATGTATGAAATAAATAAATAAATTCAAAATATGTCATTCCTTTTATAAGATCTGCCTTTAAATATTAAATAAGAATCTTAAAGGGTATAACCTAGCCTGCATGTCATTATAAGACCTGACCATAATGGTAAAACTTGTTTAAAAAGATTCAAATTCTTGTTAACATCTGAAAATATGTTAACATTCCTGGCAGATATGATTCGAAAAATCACACGTGTCATTCTTATATTGGATAATTCCAATTCCTTCTTTATTAATTAAACATCCATTTGTGATGTAATGCCTACGGGCCATAATTATTGTCATATAAGACAAAAGACAGTCGTAGCCTACAACTCCCTGTCAAGAAAGGTAATGAACTATGATTCAAACCTTAGCACCTCGATCATATAAGATCTTGACTTAAAATTTAAAAGTGTCCATGTGACTTGGCCTTTTGTGCCATTATTATATTTAAATTATAACTCAGGGTTTTAATGAAAAATCCTGAATGAAATACTTAATAAATTAGCTAATATGGTTCTTTAATACCATGGTTAATAAATTAATAAGATGACAAATCTATTATAAACTTCTAAGAAGTCGTTGTCATCATTTTATGTAGCAATCAAGCTACATGGCTGAGTCTGAAGAGGTCAACAGTCATCCAAGGGAGAATCATGATACCACCAGGATCAACGTAACTGGTGCGGAACTTCAAGCACTGATTGATAATGCTGTTACCAAGGACATAGATATGCAGTTTAATGAGTCAAGTGGTACTCGAAGTAGGACCTTATCAGTACCCCATTCTAAACCTAAGACTCACTCTGAGGCTCATAGTAAGCCACCCTCTAAACATAATGGATCAAGGAGGGATGACGATCATCACTCCTCAAATCAGCATAGTGTTCCATCGAAGAAGATTGAGCTCAAACGAGAACCACGCAGTAAGTCCTGTACCTACAAATATTTCGTCTCCTGCAAGCCCAGGGATTTCACTAGGGAGAAAGGGGTTGTGGACTGCATGACATGGTTGGACGAAATGGATACCGTGGTTGACATCAGTGGTTGCGCTGATAGGGATGTTGTGAAGTATGTGTCTCAGTCGTTTAAAGGAGAAGCACTAGCCTGGTGGAGGTCTCTAATCCAGGCTACTGGGAAGATCCCATTGTACAATTTGTCTTGGGATCAGTTTGTTACACTCATCAAAGAGAATTACTGCCCTCAGCATGAGGTCGAAAAGATTGAGTCCGACTTCTTATCTCTGGTAATGAAAAACCTAGACTGGCAGGCTTACCTTACTAGCTTTAATACCATGTCTCGACTGGTTCCATATTTGGTAACACCGGAGCCCAAGCGAATAGCTCGTTTCATTGGGGGTTTAGCCCCAGAGATCAAGGCCAGTGTCAAGGCATCACGACCTGCTACTTTTAGGTCAGCAGCTGACCTATCTTTATCCCTTACCTTGGATGCAGTCAGGCTAAGATCGCATAAGAACTCGAAGGAAGGTAAGAGAAAACGTGAGGACGATAACTCACGACGGTCTGAGAAGAAGTTTAAGGGAACCACAGACCACAAGAAGAAGTTTGGGTCTGGCAAGGGTAGTCAGCAAGCAGATGAAAAACCAAAGTGCAAAACATGCCAGAAACGTCACTTCGGAAAATGCAGGTTTGAATCCAAATATCAGTCAAAACCATCTGCATGTGGGTTATGCAAATCCAAGGAGCACAAGACGATAGAGTGCAAGAAGATAAAGGAAGCAACGAGCTATAACTGTAACGAGAAGGGGCACATCAAAACCAACTGCCCTAAATATGCCAAAAAGCCTGAAGAAGTCAAAAAGACCAATGCAAGGGTCTTTCGAATGGATGCACGAGAAGCCGTTCAGGATGATAATGTGATAACAGGTACCTTCCTTATAAATGATGTTTATGCAAGAGTGTTATTTGATTCGGGTGCAGATAAGTCATTTGTAGATGATAAGTTTTGTAAGTTGTTGAATTTACCTGTTAAAACCCTAAGCGTGAAATATGAGGTAGAATTGGTTGATGGTACCTTAGAGACAGCCTCAACTGTGTTAGATGGATGTTTTATATCCATTAGGAACCACTATTTTCCGTTATCCTTACTTCCTTTGAAATTGGCTGGTTTCGACATAGTAATAGGCATGGATTGGTTATCACATAACCAAGCCCAGATTGTTTGTGACAAGAAACAAGTGGTGATCAAGACTCCGTGTGGTGAACCACTTACCATACAGGGAGATACTCAGTATGGGTTGCCTAAGCAAGTGTATGTGCTTAAGGCATCAAGGTGTATGAAGAAAGGTTGTGTCATTTATATGGCGCAAGTGACCATTGATGAACCAAAACCCAGGGTTGAAGACATCTCTGTCATCTCTGAATATCCAGAAGTATTCCCTAAAGAACTACCTGGTTTACCCCCAGATAGGCAAGTGGAGTTCAAAATCGACATAATACCTGGAGCAGCACCTGTTGCAAGAGCACCTTACCGGTTAGCCCCAACTGAGATGAAGGAGTTGAGAACTCAGTTGGATGATTTATTGGCAAAAGGATTTATTAGGCCTAGCTCATCTCCTTAGGGAGCACCGATTCTGTTTGTAAAGGAGAAGGATGGATCGATGCGTCTATGCATCGATTATCGTGAGCTAAATAAGGTTACAATCAAGAATAGATATCCACTACCCAGGATCGACGATCTGTTCGATCAATTGCAAGGAGCAAGTTACTTTTCTAAGATCGATTTAAGGTCAGGCTACCATCAACTGAAGGTTAAAGATGAAGATGTACACAAGACTGCATTTAGGACTCGTTATGGTCATTACGAGTTCTTAGTGATGCCTTTTGGGCTCACTAATGCACCAGCATCGTTCATGGATCTCATGAATTGTGTTTGCAAACCCTACTTGGACAAGTTTGTCATTGGCTTCATTGATGACATTCTTATTTATTCAAAAAATCAAACCGATCATGAGAAGCATCTTCGTTGTATCCTTTCACTGCTTCAACAAGAGGAACTCTATGCCAAGTTTTCAAAGTGTGAATTTTGGCTTCGTGAAGTCCAGTTTCTTGGATACGTGGTTAGTGAGCGTGGTATCCAGGTGGATCCCGCTAAAGTTGAAGCTGTCATGAATTGGCAAGAGCCAAAGACGCCCACAGAAATTTGTAGCTTTTTGGGTTTGGCAGGATACTATAGGCGATTTATTGAAAACTTCTCAAGGATTGCTGCACCCCTAACCTCTCTAACCCGTAAGAATATCAAGTTTGATTGGGGTCCTAAGCAGCAAGAGTCTTTTGACATTCTTAAGCAGAAGTTGAGCAATGCACCTGTGTTGACATTGCCTGATGGAATAGAAGAATTTATGGTTTACTGCGACGCATCACACACTGGTATGGGATGTGTGCTCATGCAGAAAGGCAAGGTTATTGCCTACGCTTCTCGACAGTTGAAGGTGCACGAGAAGAATTACACCACCCATGATTTGGAGTTGGGTGCCGTTGTGTTTACACTAAAACTTTGGAGGCATTATCTATATGGTACCAAGTGTGTGATCTATTCTGATCACAAGAGCCTTCAACATCTGTTTAACCAGAAGGATCTGAACATGAGGCAGCGACGATGGATGGAGACACTGAATGATTATGATTGTGAAATCCGATACCATCCAGGTAAGGCGAATGTGGTCGCCGATGCCTTAAGCAGAAAGGAAAGGGTTAAGCCCATAAGAATCAATGCCAAAAGCATTGAATTAAAGAATAGTTTGAATGAAAGATTGTTAGCCGATCAGAAGGAAGCCGTATTAGAAGCTAACTATCCAAATGAGAAGTTGGGAGTAACTGCTGAGCAGTTATCTTATGGCAAGGACGGAATCCTAAGATTAAATGGACGAATATGGGTTCCAATCTATGGAGGACTACATGATGTTATCCTCCAAGAAGCCCACAGTTCTAAGAATTCCGTTCATTCTGGAAGTGACAAGATGTACCAGGATTTGAAGGCAAATTATTGGTGGATAGGCTTAAAGAAGTCTATAGCTACTTATGTAGCCAAATGTTTGACGTGCGCGCAAGTTAAGGCTGAACACCAGAAGCCGTCAGGTCTGCTACAACAGCCTGAACTTCCCACCTGGAAGTGGGAAATGGTGACTATGGATTTTATCACCAAGTTGCCAAAGACGAAGAGAGGAAATGATACTATATGGGTTATAGTGGATAGACTGACTAAGTCAGCCCACTTCTTACCGATTAAGGAAACACACAGCTCAGATAAGTTAGCTCAGCTATACGTGGAAGAGATTGTATCTCTCCACGGAGTGCCAGTGTCTATCATCTCTGATATGGATACAAGGTATACATCGCATTTCTGGAAGAGCTTTCAGCAATCCCTAGGCACTCGATTAAATTTCAGCACTGCATATCATCCTCAGACGGATGGTCAAAGTGTACAGACACTAGAGGATATGCTACGAGCTTGTGTTATTGACATGGGAGGAAGTTGGGATGATCATCTTCCTTTGATTGAATTCTCATACAATAATAGTTATCATTCCAGTATTCAAGCTGCACCATTTGAAGCTTTGTATGGAAGAAAGTGCAGAATGCCCGTTTGTTGGGCAGAAGTTGGAGATGTCCAATTAACAAGACCTGATATAGTCTTGGAGATGACATATAAGATTGTACAGATACGAGATCGTCTCAAAGCTGCCAGGGATAGGCAGAAAAGCTATGCAGATAAAAGGCGTAAACCTCTAAAGTTCGAGGTTGGTGACAAAGTGTTACTGAAAGTATCACCGTGGAAAGGGGTAATGCGATTTGGCAAGAAAGGAAAGTTAAGCCCAAGATACATAGGACAATTCGAGATCATCGAATGTGTCGGAACAATGGCTTATAAGTTAAACCTGCCTGAAGAGCTCAGTGGTATTCATAATGTATTCCACATCTGCAATCTGAAGAAATGTCTAGCCGATGAATCACTAGTCATACCACATACGGATGTGCACATAGATGAGAGCTTGAAATTTGCAGAAAAACCTTTGTCGATCGAGGACCGACAGGTTAAGAAGCTTCGAAGAAAGCATGTGCCAATTGTAAAGGTTAAATGGGATGCCCGTAGAGGTCCCGAGTACACGTGGGAGGTAGAGTCCACAATGAAAGAGAAGTACCCTCATTTATTTCAGTAAATCTTGAGGTCGAGATTTCTTTTAAGGGGGTGAGGATGTAACACCTCGAAATTTTATGTCCAATATAATATAGACACGTGTCATAAGCTCTAAACGTGCAACAGACTACTTATGAGGGACTAAAGTTGACAAACGAAGAATCTACGTGTATAAAAGGATTCAAAGTGTTAACAATGGATAAATATGCCTTTCAACAACCCTACACGATGTTTATAACCTTAAACGAATGAATTATGAAGCGTATGAAGCCATTTGTGAAAGAAAGTGAGAGATTACAAACTACAGGGGTTAAATGTGTCAAGATGTTTAATTTATACCTCTGAGTGACCTTTTAGCAAACCCGAAGCTTTGTAACGATTAATTATGCTCACTAGAATAAGTGATAAAATTTTCACAAGGTTTTGATTCCGTATGAGAAAGTTATGCTAACATTCGTATGTAAGGGGTTAAAAGCGTCAACGTTGAAATTTAAGGCTTTTCGGGTGATCATAAAGTTAATCAAGGACTTAACAAAGTTTGGTTATGTATTAGGGTCCTTAAAAATCAATTTAGAGGGTCAAAAGTGCAATAAACAAAGTTGAAACCACTTTAAAAAGGACCAGGGACCTAAAATGCAAATGCTGAAACTTGTTTAACTTGTTCTGGGCATCCATACCGGCCGCATAGACCTTGTAAAGGTCTTACGCGGGCCGCGTGACCCTCTGCAGTGACAAAAACAAGCACAGGTGCCTGTGCAGCCTGTTCCACCGCCTTTCAAGGCCTGAATTCGATTCCAGGGACTCCTCCAATGGTATTACATGCAATAGGGACACTTGTATTGATCATAAAACATCTGTAGACTTATTTGGATTGATCCTATGCAATCAAATCCCTATATAAGAACTCCAAAGTTGCAAACATTGGACACTTGCATTTCAAAACTTTCACAACTCATTTTCTGGAGATCCCTGGAGCTCAAGACCACTTCCTAGGAGTCATTAGTCGTGCATAGGACTTCAGTAAGTGTCCTTAACCTTTCTTAATTCAGTTTTACTTAGTTTATTAGCCTAAAGTCAACCCATCGTAATTAGAGTTTGACTTCGTGATTAATCACAATTTGTTCAGTCAAATTTAATAATTGAAAGTACCTATGAGTTGGTAATTACGTGGGTAATAAACCCTTAAAAGGGCACTCTCTGATTCCCACTCTAACTAGGTCAATTGTCGGGTCAAACTTAATCATAAAAGTCAACAGAAAGCTAATTTTTAAATAAATGCATAATTAGCAATGTAGAATCCATGCAACCTGTTTTATCACTAATATAACTTGGTAATTAATGTAAGAACATGTCGAAACATGTTCAACCCGACAATTTTCAGTTTAGGCTCGGTTCGGAACCGAAAGTAGCATAATTAGATTTTTGCTTTGACTTTCAGTTCTGACCCAATGTGGCATGATTTAGAAATGCCTTAGAGCTTTACTAGGACCAGGTTACATGTTAGTATGATCCTCTGTAATTATACAACTTGGTTCATTAGTTATCCGATTCATATGCATGTTTCCGTTATATGCCTAAATGTTAACCAATATGCCCATTTGACCTTAAAACAAGAATTTTGAAAATGTGAGAGGACAATAATCTTTATTACTGATTTATAAACATGTCCCTAAATTTTCACATCAGTTGGAGGTCTAGATTAAGGGTTATGCTCAATAGCGTAATTAGAAAGCTTTTTATTAATTAAACGGCGTAATTAGCATAGAGCCCATCTAAACCCAATTTTTGATACCAAACTTTTTACCTACTGATGTAAAATAATATTTTGGGATTTTTGAAGATTTTTATTTATTTTTAGGCTGAGCATAACATAGGGTTATAACTTTGATTCGGTAATTGTTGGTTTTGCCCTTTTGGCCTATAAAAAGAGTTTTACATAATATTTTGATACCAAACCTTTTGCTACTGATTTTATATAATAAATAAAATATTTTGAGTCTTCTGGAATGATAAAAATATCAGATTTTCTTATAAAACCCGGAAATCGTTTAAAACCGCCTTTTTACGCGTTTAAAACGCATAGTATGTATTAAAACCATTTTTCTCATATAAGACTTAATACCTACTGATGTTTTAAGCAAATTTTTTATATTTTAACAGTAAACAAAAGTTTTTAAACTCAGATTTCAAATTTTGACCTTTAAAGCTTATGTGAAATTACCAAAATGCCCCTACGGTGCATAGTTTGGTTATAAATGGTAAATTTCACCTATATGCCATACCCTACTGTTATGACTTATAAAAATAAGTATTTTTACTGAATATATCAGACCTGAAACTCAGGATTTTATTTAAACTCTTTTATAAGCTTTAAATTGACCAAAATGCCCCTACGGGGCATAGTTTGAGTTTAAATTCGTTTTGGGCATAATGGAAGGTATCCAACTGACATCACAACATATTTAAGGCATATTAACTTGGGAAACCTGTTCATGAATTATTTGGTTACCCGTTACGCATTATTCGCGTTCGGTGCGGTTTATGTAACTAGTTTGCATCAATTAGCCGAAACGGGTCAAACCTTATCGTTTTTATCTCAAAATCCAGAATGTGGTTAGTTTACCCATATTATACAAGTATACAAACTTGTCAGGTCTAAACCACATTCTAATCCGGTCATCGCTTAATCGTGCGTTTTGAACCGTATCTTCCTTTAAAACTAACCGGTCTAAGTTTAGGCTTAATTAAGACCCGTTAGGAATCTAATAGATTATTAAAAATCTTCGTTCTAGATTAGGAGCCCGGTAAAAGCTACTTGCACTTGCTTTTTGTGAATTATACTTGCTCAAGTAAATACTCTTAACTTATTTTCCTATACGGGCTTGGGATACGGTATTATAATAATACCGCTTGGTCGGGTGTGTAGTCATTTAAATCGGATTGTGATTAATGTATTTACATAACTCGTTTTAATCTGTATTATTTGGTGTATGGCCTTTGGGGGTTAAATGACCATGTCCCGGATATCCTTGGCATCATTCAAAGAAATGGCCACGACCTAAGCACGGGGTGTAGGCATACACCTGACAGTTGCATTATGTAAAAACTGGTAATCACTTAAAGGAATCAACCTTGTGGGCATTATACCTGTGGCGTGTCAGTTAATCTTGTCTGGCTCTTCTAACCGGCCCTGACGGACGACAAATAAGTAAAACTGTATACAGGATTATTTTTAAATAATTGTCCCAAGTTATAAAAGATATTTTGTGCCGCGTGCATTCAAATCAATTTTCTTAAACTCTTTTCAAAATGAGTCAGTTAATTGTATTTACCAGTGTAAACTGACGTATTTTTCCAAAAAGGCTAAGTGCAGGTACTGGACAAAATAGGCTGGCTACTCCTGGCATCATTAATCAAGTCTTGCAAGCTTTAGATGTTAAAGTCTGTTGAACAATGATCTTTTATCTTTTGATCCGCCTGTGGATCCTTTACAGTCCGTTTATAATACTTTGATATTAGTTTTTATTCGGTTTGTAATGTGATTCATCTTTTGCTTCCGCTGTGTATTTAAATTGTGTTGTTTGACTATGATGATATCAACTACGTCACGATACTCCCCACCGGTAATACGTGGAAATATCGGGGTGTGACATAAAGGTAGGTGGTTGGGTTAGTGGTTAGTAAAAGGGCGAAAGGCGTAAAAAGCGTCGGTTTTCGTAAGACTTTTTATTTTTGAAAATTTTATTTTGATGAAGCCATTATTCAAACAAAGTTATTTTTGATAAACTTGTTTGTTTATTTCTCTTTTGCTTCATCATCATCATTTTTTTTGAAAGTCATAAGAAAAACCGAGCTTGTTACTAAAACAAAAGGGTTAAAAATAAAAAGGTTTTGGTGGGTGAAAGGGTGTTTGTTTTGGGTTATGAAATGAAAAGGTTTAGGCTCAAAGGGGTTAACTAGGGGGATTTTGGGTAGGTGGTAAAAAAAATAAAAATAATGGTGTAGAAATAAAAAGGGTTAGTCCTAAAGCCTCCGTCATTTACTTACTCGGGTTTAAGTTGGTAAGGACCGAGAATGTATCGTCGTGGCAAGTTCTAGAGTTGTAAGAACCAAGCGGCTATTCACACAAGAAACGAAAAATGAGCATTTAGTTTAAAGATATGTATTTGTATGCTCAATAAAGGCTCAAAACTCACTTTTTGTCGGAATGGGTTTTTATGTGATCAAGTATATATAATCAAATTTTAACTAGGTTTGTCATGCCGTTTCATAATTTTCTTATGTTGGCTATTTTTATCACGACGCTATCGGTTGTAAATTTGTAAAAATATAACCTTTTTAGAATTTGAAATTCCCAAATTAAACCTAGACAAGTAAAAAAATGAAAAATTTTTGAAAAAAATTGGGGTGATTAGCGGTTCCAATAGAGTTTTGTGTAAGGCTTGTGATTAGGACTTGCAAGATTCAAGGTTTTAGCATCCCCCCACACTTAAATTACACATTGTCCTCAATGTGTCCCAAAAATAAGTTTTTAGGTTGATCGAATGTGTAAAAAGGTGTGAAAAAGCAAAATTTTTATGTTACTGGGCGTCTGGACACGGCCCCGTGGTGTCCGGGCACGGCCCCGTGTTCAGATCGCCAGTAACAAAAGTTTGTAAGAAGAAACAGAAGCCTGGGCACGGGGGCGTGTTCAATGAGCACGCCCCGTGTCCAGTTACCTGAACTGGGCATTTCCTGCAGATTGTGCAGCACGGGGCCGTGTTGGGCGGGCACGGCCCGTGCTGAACTTGCTGTAATGTAGAAAAATTTGTCGGGTGGCCCTGTTTTTGTGCATGGGGTGCTGGTTCAAGTTTCCCTTGTTATCCTTCACCATCCCGAGTGTGTTTTATTCCTGAAAATTAAAACTAAACTAGAAAACATAAAAATTAATCTAAACTAAACTAAGGATAGTTCCGCGGAATGCTTCCGTGGTGCGCCACGTTTATAAGGGTCCATCGCTATACCCAAAGCCTGGTCATATGTTACCCAAGTGGGATGTTTTGCATCCCATGCTACACTGTCAGAGAGCATCATCCAAACTCGAGTCAATGACCTTCATGTAGTTGACCGGGTCTTCGTCTTCAACTCTTTTTCCAACTCCAAACTTCATTTCCTCGTCCCCAATCCTCAATGTTAGTGTTCCATCATTCATATCTACAACTGCTTGAGCCGTAGCTAGGAATGACCTTCCTAAGATGAGTGGTACATTGGTATCTTCCTCCATATCTAGTATGACAAAGTCGGCCGGGAAGACAAATTCGCCGACTTTGACCAATAGATTTTCATCGACACCTTGTAGATATTTGACGGATCTATCGGCGAGTTGTATGCTTATTTTTGTAGGGCTTGTTTTCCCTAAGCCGAGTCGGTTGAACATTGATGAGGGCATGAGGTTGATACTTGCCCCGAGATCGGCTAGTGCATTACGAATGGGGGATTCCCCAATCGAGCAAGGAATTGTGAAGCTTCCGGGGTCAAGCTTCTTTTGCGGGAGTTTGTTGAGCAGTAAGGCGGAGCATCCTTCGCCTAAATTAACTAATTGCAATTATTCAATTTTCCTTTTATGAGTGAGGAAGTCTCTCATAAATTTTGAATATTTAGGCATTTGAGTGAGGACTTCGATAAATGGAATATTAACATGCAATTGTTTTAGTAAATTTTCGAACTTTGCGTATTGCTCATCGGTCTTTTGACGAATTAACCGACCGGGGTATGGAACCGGAGGAGTCTTAGTAGGCTCTTGAACTGGTGGAGAAGCCTTCTCTTGTTGGGGCGTGGGTGGAGTTGTGGTTTGGCTAGATTGGCTTCTTTCAGTTGGTGGTAGTGGAGCCTCTTCGGGACCCACGGTACGGTTTCTCAATGTTATGAGATGTACTTGCGCCTTTGGGTTGGTTTCGGTATTACTTATTAACGCGCCTTGTGGTCTCTCAGAGAAATTTTGAGCTATTTGATTGAATTGTTTTTCAATCTTTTGAATGCTAGCTTGTTGATTTCTAAAATTCGATTCCAATTGTTGAAATCGATCCGAGTTTTTCTTTTCGGTGTCGGAGATGAGGCGAGATACAATATCTTCAAGCCTTTCTTGTCCACCTGGTTGTTGAGAGAAATTTTGTGGTTGTTGAAAGTTTGTTCGTTGGTTTAGATTTTGTTGGTTACTACTATTGCCGGGTTCTCTCCAACCAAGGTTATGGTGGTTATGCCATCCTTGGTTGTAGGTACCCGTTGGAGGACCCGACGGCCTAGGTCTATTATCAATGTAGTTTACCGTTTCCGTTTGATCATCTAATTATTTCATACAACTCCAATTTTCATGTGGCCCACCACACCCCTCACAAGCCATAACCGAGACCGTTTTTGCCATTTCTAACTTTTTGATTTTTGAAGAAAGGGCCTGATTTGAGCTTGTAAAGAAGTGCTTTCATCAACTTTATGGGCGCCCGGGGCAATAGATTTATTGCTTCGGGGAGTGTGCCACTGAAAATTGGTTTGAGCAATTTCCTCAATTTGATTATAGATTTCATTTGGGCGACGATTACCTAAAAGTCCCCTAGAGCTAGAATCAAGTGTTTGTCTTGTGTGTGGCAACAACCCATTGTAGAAAGTGGATACTTGTTGCCATACCGCAAGACCGTGATGAGGGCACTTTCTTAGTAGCTCCTTGAACCTTTCCCAAGTTTCATAGAAGGACTCCCCATCCTCTTGTGAATATGTATTAATTTCAGTCATTAGTTTAGCTGTTTTAGCAGGAGGGAAATACTTATATAGAAACTTTTGGGCTAGCTCATCCCAGGTGTTTACCGAACCAACTGGGAGGGTGTTAAGCCAAGCCTTAGCTCGGTCTTTTAGTGAAAATGGAAACATTCAAAGGCGGATGGCATCGTTGGATGCTCCATTGATCCGAAAGGTATCACATATTTCTAAGAAATTAGTAATATGTAGATAGGGATCCTCGTCCGCAAGCCCATGAAAGGTTGCGGAGTTTTGAAGCATTTGTATCAAGTGCGGTCGAAGTTCGAAGTTGTTGGCTTCGACATTCGGTGCATTGATAGCGGCGCCGAGATTACCTACAGTGGGTCGTAAGTAATCCATGAGGGTACGTTGGTCCGCCATTGGAAGTGGGTCCCCCGAAACTTTCTCTTGGTTTTTAGCTTTAAGTCTTTTTCTGAGAAAGCGTTCGGGTTCTTCAAGAGGTTCTTTTATGTCTCTACTAGAACTGGAGCTCATACACTACGTAGAAAGTTCAGATCTGGTGCCAGGGTTCCAAGTCCTGCAATAAAAACAGAAAAGAACGTTGGTCAGAAGCTTCACCACAGCCCCGTGCTCAGATGAACACGGCCCGTGGTCGGAGATACAATGATTGTTTTCTGGATCCCTGTTACTGGGGAGTTCGACACAGCCCCGTGTTGCACCGACACGGCCCCGTGCTCAACTCTCTGTAACTCTGAAAATAAAAACTGCCAGTAACAATGCTGGGCACGGCCCGTGTCCGACCAGGCACGGCCCGTGCTGAGCTCTGCAGAAACTGAAAAACTAAAAGAATCATAAAAAAAAGAAAAATTAGAAAAAACGATTAGGCCGTTGATTCGTAACTTTCTTAAAATCCTTGTGTCCCCGGCAGGGGCGCCAAAAACATGATGCGCGTGTGGTGTGATATATATTTAAGTATATTTTAACCCCTTTTTACACGTTAGCCAAGTTTTAAATTTATAAAACACGATATTTTACTAACACCAAACACACATATGGGCAAGTGCACCCATCGTGAGCGTAGTATAGTGTTGGCATGATACCGAGGTCGTCCAAGGACACAAGAGCTTTTAGTACCGGTTTATCCTCAACGTCTAATCAAATCAAAAGTTAGAAAAAAGGTTTTTAAACTAGAAAAATAAAAACTAACTAAAATGCTGAAAAATAAAAATAAAAGTAAAAACAGATAGACAAGATGAATCACTTGGATCCGACTCGTGTTTAGTGTAACCTTTGATTATTTCCGCACTTTTACACTTTTTAAGAGATTATCATAGTTATTGTAGTAGGCCCCTCTTTTGAAGGTGACGTTACCCTCAACCCAGTAGTTTGAGTCAGCAAGGATACAATCCTAAAGGGTCGGATTATTGAAAGATAATTAATTAAGTTATTAACGCATATTATGGTAGGCCCCTCTTTTGAAGGTGACGTTACCCTCGGCTAAGTAGTCTGAGTCAGCAAGGATACAGTCCTAAGTAGCCGGATTAAAGTATTAATAGTAGCTTACATATGAGGGGATCAAAGAGTTTGGACCCCCGCCATCCAATACCGGTGGGTATTGAAGGAGGTCCTACTAAATTTAACCTAGGTCCTTGCAGGATCTATACACTGAACAAGGCAAGACTCTTACCAAACCGTTCCCTTAACCCCCGACCAGGTCGCCAACATATCTCCATATAGACCGTGGAGATATGAATGGTGAAAATCTTTTATTTTATATAGACAGTAAAATAATGTCAAGACACCACAGACAAACGATAAGGAAGAATCACCTTCAACATAAGAAACTAGTTATTAAAGTCATTAATACATAACCAAATAAAAAGTGCGAAAAGATTAAAAATAAAAAGTATTACGCTAGACACTTGTCTTCACCAAGTGATGTAAGAGACTTAGGCAAACATGGCCTTTGATTGTCAAGAACTCTTACGATCAATCTTGGATCCCAAGACGACTCACACACTCTATGATGGACGATGGATGATGGTGGTGGATGATGGTGTTGTGATGGTGGTGGGTGGTGGGTGAAGTGTGAGAGAGGTGGTGTGCCAAGGGATGGTTTGCAAATGAGCCAAGCACCCCTATTTATAGGCTGAACAGAGACTCGGGCACGGCCCCGTGTCCACCTTCCTTCTCTTTCTTCATTAATTGCAGTTTGTCTGCATTAGTTGACCACGCCCCCGTGTGTCGCAACCCCCGATCCCTTAACTGTCCTGGGAATGGGCGGACACGAGCTCAGAGTTTGGTGGTATCAGGTGTTTAATCTCGCAGCGGAAATTACATCAGGACCGTAGTTAGGAAATGTTTATCAGAGTAAAACCACCATATTTTATATTAATAATAACATGGGCAAAACCCAAGTTTCTTATTACAATACATTTATAGGGACAAACCCTATTTTATTGTATTTAAAACATCGTTTATTAGGTAACTTTTATAGCCACATTTTCCCAAGCCTTCAGTGCTCTCCAGCTGGCTTTTCACTAATTGGCTGTCACATTGTGTTACCTGTAACGCGTTTTAAAAACATTTGTCAGTCGGAAATACTGGCGAGTGAATCCCATTTTAATCAAGAAACATTTTATCAATTAAAACAGTATTGAGAGCGATCACATTGTTTATGTCTACACAATTACTCCATTTAGTACTGTCAAACCTGACTTGTGGGTCATATTACACATTGGCTAACTCATTGTCCAATGGTAAAGTATTGTCATCCCGACTTACTACTCACAGTGTAGTACAAATTTTGTATACAAAACCCCAACATACCGGCAGTAATTGAAGAACTACAAAGACTCAATCACTGCTTAATTGCATTGTAAAACAATTAAGGTTTTGTAAAACATTCCAAAAAGGTTAACAAAAAGAGGATAAACTCACATTGCTATCTTAGACTTCTTGTAAGGGTTTCCTGGATATAATCTATAATTTATACAAATGTACATTGGTTAGTATCATAACCCTTTGAAAATATTGATGATACCCTCCCCGAGACGGCATTCCAACAAGTACGTCCGGCAGAACCACGACTATTGTTACGGAACCCTAAATCAATCGGGCAGCGTAACTGTTACGAAATTGGGGTTATAATACTTACAACGGAGCAGAACCTCGCTAATTAGGGGTATAATACCCGACTATAATGCCTCTAATTCAGAAAGTGAGATTGAGAATGAAATTGTGAGCGACGGAAAACGAAAACTGATGCGTTCTATTTATAGTTGCTGAATTCGACTCTCACGCGGCCCGCGTAAGAGAAGCATAAGGCCTTCGCGGCCCGCGTTGACTCTAGTCAACTCAGTAGCTTAGCTGGGTCATCTACTAGCTTGTCCGGGTGTTGGGCCACGTGGCCGCACCAGGCTGCACCACACTTCAGGGCACTCGCAGCCCGCGTAAACTAAACGTGAACACTTACGCGGCCCGTTTGAACTTAAGAAATCAGACGAATCAGGTCTAGACATTCATACCGCCCGCGTGAGCTTGGGATGGGGTCCTACGCGGCCCGCCTTAGCTTAATATTTCTTGTTTTTAATTTATTTTAAATACTATAACGTATTTCGGGCTCGGTTTTCACATACGGGGTGTATTATAAGACATATTAGAGTATTTTAAAATATAATAGGGTGGCGGAATATTATTTAGAGTGTTGGTTTTACCCAGGGTTGTTACACCATGTGCAGAAGCGTATCTGTACTATCAAGATTTCCCCAGATTCTGCGAATCTTATAGTTGACCACGGCCCCGTGTCCACTGGGCATGCCCCCGTGGTGGGTGATAGAAGCTTCTACAGCTTTGTCTTTTCTGCAAACACTTGGGCACGCCCCCGTGCTCATTGAGCACGGGGCGTGTTCAGCCTTCTGTTCTCTTGTTTTGCTTGGGAAGATGCTGTTGGGGAGGCCAGGCATGCCACGCTTGTTCCTTTTCTTGTATTTATGTTAGATTTAGCTTCCTTTTTGCTTCTTTTGTTCATTTGAGCTCATTTAATCCTGAAATTACAAAAGGAAGACAAAAACACACTTTTTCCAACATTAGTACTAAAAAAGGGTTAGTTTTATGCCACAATTGATGTAATTTATATGTTGCATTTTGTGCACATCAATAGTCCAAATACCTTGATGGCTGGTGTGGTCTCGCAAGTCACACTGCCAGGAGTGTTAACATATTTTCAGATGTTAACAAGGATTAATTTGTCTTAATGGTTACACGATATTACCATGATCGCATTAATCATATAGGTTTGGAGGCTTGAACATTGTTCACCACCTCTGGATAGAAGGGTTATCTCCCTTAACTATCATAGTAGAAGGAATAATTATCCTTAACTACCGAATGTTTTGGCCAATTTATGTGGACTTGCCACTTGGCAGAGGTAAACCATTAAGAAGATCTTTTGAAATTATTTAGCTGATCGATAAAGTTCGAATAAAATTCATACTAATGGTTGATAAAGGACGATATGAGTACTTATATAAAATTTTCAAAACTTTCCATAATTCATTAAGAAATCTGCAATAGTGCCCTTAACAGGACCTTCAGTATTTTATGTGTCCACCGAGGACTGAAAGAAAATATAAGTCCGTATAAGGACTACTAAATATTATAAGTCTACATAGGGACTACATTGAAACAGTTTGCCCATGAAGGGACTATATTAAAATATCAGGTCTACAAGGGGGTCTTAGGGAAATATCATGTCCACTAAAGGACTTATAATGAAATCTCTTGCTCACGGAAGGACTATTTAGAAATGACACATCCCCATAGGGATTTAATGAAATAACACGTCCATAAAAGAACTATATTGGTACCACATGCTCACAAAAAGGGCTTTGCTGAACAGACGTCCTCACAAGGACTTAAAACGAAAGATAAGTTCTTTAGAGAATTATAATAAACAAACGTCCACTCATGGACTACACAGGAAGATAAGTCCTTATAGGGATTTTGAGGAAATACTAGTCCACGCAGGGACTGAAATGAAATATAAGTCCATATAAGGACTATAAGATATGTCTATATGGGGACTTTAGTGAAATGATATGTCCTCGAAAGGACTATGGTGAATTATTATGACCGCCAAGGGACTTTAATGAAATAATATGTCGACAAAAAGATTTTAATGAAATGATATGTCTATGAAAAAACTATTTTAAAGTATGATGTCCTCGAAGGGACTATTATTGAATATAATGTCCTCGAAAGGACTATATTGAAATATAATGTCCTCAAAGGGATTTTTAATAGATAGACGTATATATTTATGAAGTTTTATCAAAAGAGGTAAGTCTACAAGGACTATGATGTAATAATATGTCCACAAAGGACTACAATAATCAAATGCCCAAACAGGGACTTAAATAAAAAGAAGGATGATGGAAGGAGGGTCTTCAAATGTCTTCCTTTCTTTATTCTGATTGTTTCTTCATCTTTATATATCGTACGCAGTAAGGACTCTGAAGATTTTAGTGAATAAGTAATATTTCGAATCAGGATCCATTGCAGAAGTAGAATCCAAGGGTTCAATGATTAAAGGAATGACATGGATCACGGATTAGGTTTTGACTAGTATAGTCTAAGTTTGAAATTTGAAAACTCGGAGGTAAGAAATAGGGTTTAATAACATCCACATGTATCATTTTCAATATGGGAGCCTCAGGGACCTTCTGGTATGGACTCCGAAGTCTGGATAAGGGTTTAAACAAGTTTGGTTTTGGGAATAGGTCCATAAAGGTCTTTCCTCCAACTGGTTGCACGCTTATCCTAGCCGTGGTACGAAGCTTGGCATTTCTAGGCTTCGGATGTGGATAATTTCCATCGACAGCTTCCGTTCCTAGCGACATATTCAAAATACATAAAATCAAAAGCAATGTTTACTTATTAGGGATGAGAGTATTCCTATGTTAAGTCTAGACTCGGAAGGACTAAGGAATGTGCTACTGTGTCATTTGAGATTAAACACTAAAGGCTAGTGTTTAATTCACTCAGACGTTGGATCTGATACCAACCTGTCACACCCCGATATTTCCACGTATTACCGGTGGGCCCGGTAGGGAGTATCGTGACGTAGTTGATATCATCATAATCAATTAATCACAGTTTAATGCACAGTGGAAGTCTAAAATAATACTACAAACCGAATTGAAAGTATAATAAAATATTACACAACGGTTGTAAGTGGATCCACAGGCGGATCTAAAACAGATGGTGAATCTTTGTTCAACAGACTTTAAGTATTACGAGTTTGCAAGACCCTTTATCTAATACTCAGGAGCTTCCAGCCCATTACGCGTAGTACCTGCACTTAATCTTTTTGAAAATACGTCAGTTTACACTGGTAAATACAATTAACTGACTCTTTTGAAAAGTGTTTATAAAATTGGTTTGAATGCACAAGGCATAAAATCTTTTGTAACTAGGGACAATTATTTAAAATATAATTTTGTATACAGTTTTACATGTTTGCCGTCCATTCAGGACCCGGTTAGAAGAGCCGGATAAGATTAATAGACACACCACTTGGTATAATACCCACAAGAAGTTTCGATGGAACCTATGAATTCAAAAGATTTTAGTGAAAATGAATTCCTCACGAGCGGGGTACCGTTTTATATACACAACTGTCAGGTGTATGCCTACACCTCGTGCTTAAGTCGTGGCCATTTCTAATGAATGAGCCGAGAATATCCAGGACATGGTCATTAACCCCCCAAAGGCATTGCATCAAACAAAACAGATTAAAACGGGTTATGTAAATGTATTAATCACAATTCGATTTAAATAACTACATACCCGACCAAGCGGTATTATTATAATACCGTATCCCAAGCCCGTATAACGGAAAATAAGTTAAAAGTATTTACCTGAGCAAAATATAATTTTAATCTCAGCCGTATATCAATCAGCAAGTGCAAATAGCTTTTACTGGGCTCCTAAATCTGGAACGAAGGTTTTAATAACCTATTAGATTCCTAACGGGTCTTACTTAAGTTTAAACTTAGACCTGTTAGTTTTAATGAAAGGCTTACGGTTCAAAACGCACGATTAAGCGAAGACCAGATTAGAATGTGATTTAGACCCGACAAGTATGAATACTTGTATAAAATGGGTAAACTAAACACATTCTGGATTTTGAAGTAAAAATGATAAGGTTTGACCCGTTTCGGTTAATTTATGCAAACTGTTACATAAACCGTACCGAACGCGAATATGCATAACGGGTAACCAAATGAGTCATCTACAGGTTCCACAAGTTAATATGCTTAAAATATGTTATGATATCAGTAGGATATCTTCCATTATGCCCAAAATGAATTTAAAACCAATTTAAGCCTCGTAAAGGTATTTTGGTCATTTTAAAGTTTATAAAAGAGGTTAAATAGTAATCTGAGGTTCTGGTCTAAAAAAATCAGTAAAAATATTTATTTTAACGAGTTACATCAGTAAGATATCATATATATGTGAATTTATCATTTATGGCCAAACTATGCACCGTAGGGGCATTTTGGTCATTTCACATATGTTTTAAGGGTCAAATTTGGAAATCTGAGTTCAAGACTTAAACTTACTGTTAAAGTATAAAAATTTATTCATAACATCAGTAGGTAACAAGCCTTTGGTGCCAAATATGGTTTTAAACCATACTATGCGCCTAAATCGCATAAAAGTCGGTATTTGACGATATTTGGGGTTGATTAAAGAAATCTGAGATTTTGACCAGCCTCTACTGTTTAAAATAATTTACTTAATGTATAAAATCAGTAGAAAAAGGTTTGATACGTAAAGGATGTGTATAACTCATTTTATTAGCAAAAAGGGCATTACCGTCAATTACCGAGTCTATGCAAGAACCCTATGTTATGATCAGTTTAAAATTTATCAAAAAATTCCAAAAATCCCTAAATATTATATCTTAACAGTAGGTGGCAAGTTTGGTGTCAAAATTTGGTTTTAAATATGATTTATGCCAAAAATGCCATTTAATTAATAAAAAGCTTTCATTTTACGATATCGCGCATAACTTCTATTTTAGACCACGAAATGATGTCAAATTTTTGGGACATACTAATTTATCAGTAATAAATGTTTTTGTCCTCTCACATTTTCAAAAATCTCGTTTTAATATCAAAAGGGCATAATGGTCAACTTTTAAGCATTTAACGGAATCATGCATTGAACTAGGATTTCTATGGAAACAAGTTGTATAACCTCAGAGGGTTATACTAACATATAATATGGTCCTAAAGGAACCCTAAAGCATATCTATACTAAGCTAAATCGGGTCAGAACTGAAAGTCAAAGCAAAAGTCAACTTTTACGACTTTCGGTTGCGAACCGAGCCTAAACTCAGAATTGTCGGGTTGAACATGCCTAAACATGTTCTTATATTATTTACCAAGTTGTTTAAGTGACAAAACTGATTTTATAGCTTTTACATCATTAGTTATGAATTTTATTTAAAAACGACTCGTTTGACTTTTATTTTAATTCCGAAAGTAATGTTGATAATAACTCGAATACAAGACGGCTCCAGATTTATTTGCCCGTTCCCCAATGCTCCTATCAAAGCATTGGGCATGACTGGGTCATTAGTTCACACTCGTCCTCTCAAGTACGGGGTGAGGGTGCCAAACCTAGATAGCGCTACCAACTAATACCCCGTTACCTCTCAGGTAACAAACAAGATGAGACTTAAAGGTGATAGGATGAGTGTATTATCCAACATTCCAGATTTTACCCGCAAGACGTATTCCTTTCAGCAATACCCATTTGATTTACCCAAAAACCTATCGCTCTCAGGGATACCCAATGACTGTCCCACCCACCGGGACGCGTGCTCAAGAGGAGTGAACTCACCTTAGATTGCTCGGTATGTTACATTACATTACCCATTCCAAGTTGGTCAACCATACCCTACCGTGGTTACCAAAAATAGTCAGTTTCGTAAACACATATCCAATGCACGTATTCAACAAGTCACACGTAATACCATTGTCACATAACACATAGCATGCATTTAGATTTCATACACGTTTATAACACAAGTTCATGTTTTCAACAATAGTTGCCAATAACATCAGGTTCATAAAGAAACATGTATTATTCCGGATTGCATTTATCACAAAGATCACCGTACAACATGTAGCACGTATCCTATTCTCATACAAGTCCACATCTCATGTGCAAATCACATAACAACATTTACAGTTGTATTGTCTACCCACACAAGTCAAGTGAAGATTAACATTGTCATCATGCAACAGATAGAGTTTTACAAGTACATGTATCTATCTTCATATACATCATAATCTATTTAATGTTCTGTCTATAACTCTTATGGCGAAGAACCTAGGCGACGAAGGACTATCCTTCGTCGGGTTGGAGTACGACGAAGTACCCATTCTTCGTCGGGGTTGCAGGTGACGAAATACACATTCTTCATCGTGACTAACAGTGACGAAGTATCAATCCTTCGTCGTGACCAGAATGTGACGAACTATCACTAATGTTCGTCAAATTCATTCCACGAAACTTAATCACAACATCTGTTACACACAAGATCAATAGATCAATGACAGTTACCTTGTATAATCTAACAAACCCTAATATGAACAATGATCATAACAGTTTCCATTTCACACATAAAATTCTAATCATTGAAACTCACAACCCTAAGTATCAAATAAATCAACAATAGGTTAATCAGTCAACCAATTCAGGCCGAATCAAAACAATGCAAACATTCGTAACAGTAGATCGTTCATTTGCATAACCCCAAATCACCAACCTTTTAAGATAGACATAAACTATGGCTTGTCGATTGTCATGAACCCTTGTTTGTTCATTAACAGTTGATAATATCATGTGCCCTATCAGCCTTAATCAATTCGATCGTTTCCCTTAACAAGTTCATCCACGGTTCTAGCATGCATTCTAATTTCTATTCATGTTGTCATGCAATCTCATAATCATTGTCACAATCCACACAAAGTCACATAGAACTGAGAGTGGTTAACAGAAATCACATATAGACACTAACCGTGGTACTAAAGTGTTTAGACAAGTCGAGATAGAAAAGCTTCGAGGTTCCCTAACGGCCGTCGCACAGAGAATAGGAAGAGGTGGGGCTTTAGGATTTGTGTTTACGTCTCCTGGTTATGAGGGGCTATACACACAATATACTATAACAGTTTGGGTCGCGAATCTTTCTGGGCCGAAAACCCTCTCCGACGAAGGACCTTATACGACGAAGATTCATTCTTCATCAAGATAGGAGTGGTGAAGAACCCCTTTCTTCGTCGAAGGGATCTTGTGGCGAAGAACCATATTAATAAACCTTAAATAATTTATATCTAACACTACACATTTATCATTCAGATAAACTACACACGACACCATGTAAATCAAATTGTAAAGCCAGTGATGTGCAAAGGAAAGACCTTTGAATCCCAGGTTGTCACAGTGATGATGTAGATCGACGACGGTGGCCAAGGGTTAGGGGCGTTGGGTGTGACATGGTGGTGCCCCAACTGGTGAAGCGTAAAGGAGACGGTGATGTTGATGGGGACGGGGATGGTGGCGGTAGTCGAGTGGTGACATGGTCAGGATGTTGTGAACGGTGGTTTGGGGATAGAGTTTCCAAACTAACAGGAATCAAAATTCGGGATAAACGATAATCGAAAGTGGAGAAGGAGAAACTTGGATTGGGGATAATTGAAAGTGGCGAAAGAGGAACCGAAGTAACAGCTTCAACCATCACAAGAGAGAGAGAGTGTGTGTGTAGTGATGGTAGGTGTTAGAGAGAGGGGGAAGGGTGAGAGAGAGATGGGTGAAAGGGAGAGTTCTGAAAAGGGGGGGGTATGTTTTAAAAAATTAATCCCTTTTTATTTACTGTGTTAGAATGAGAAAATTTAACTGAAAATTTGAACCAGGTTAGGGTCAAAGGACGTATTGTGTAATGGGTTTTCCAAATAAAGGACTCTGACTATAATTATTAAAGTTAAAGGTTATCCATTGCAACCCGCTACAAATATAAAGGACGAAAAGCGTAATTTACCCTATATATATACACGTATAGGAGAGAGATAGAAAGAAAACTCAAGTGAGTTCAAGAAACTTAGAAAAACTTCATCTCCGCCATCTATGTAAATAATCTATGATGGAGATTGATTTCTTACAAAAGCTGCTTTTTCAAAAACATGTTGCAGTCTACAAAAAGGTGTGACAATTTTTTGCAGTTTCTCTCTCCTGTTAAACACAAAAATGTGTAACAACTGAATTTGTTACACTAAAATTTTTGCTGTAAAACATTTAACATATTTTTTTTTTCATGCACTACGAATTAAAAACTCGTAACTCTAACTTCGAAAATGTTACACTTCATAAATATGAAAATTCTCTCTGAAAAAGTTGTTACACGTGACAAGTTGTGATCCATCCATTGAGTTTGATAAGTTTTTTCAACTCATATTTGATTTCTTAATATAATTGCCCTATATATATATATATATATATATATATATATATATATATATATAGGATTAGGTTCAAACGTGAACAAAATCCTAAGAGTGAACTGCGTGAACTGATCTGGGCCCTTGATTTTTATAATCTTGAGATTAAAGGGAGTGGCATGATGGTAATTATTTGGTTATTTTTTTCCATTTAATTAAATACAAAAAGGGTATATGTGTAATTTCCATCTTAAAATTAAATTGATCGCATAAATTTAGTTCTCTCTCACAAATAATCATAATATTCAACCCTAAATCTTGAAAGAGACAAAGGAAGAAGAAGGAGCCGGCCGGCAATGTGTCGGCGATGTTGTGACGGCGACTCGACGACGAAGACCGATCAACCATCGGGTTTCATCTTCTCCGATGAGTTCAAAGCCATGGCTAGCACCAGTTCCAACTTATCATCCATTACAGACCTTCTGGAACACAGAACGTGACGCTCCTGGTCCTCGTTGCGGCAACACTCTCACCGCCGTCGCTCAATCCAAATCTCACGGCCCTCGCCTCATCTTGTTCGGTGGCGCCACCGCCATTGACGGTGCTCCGTCCTCTACTGTCGCCGGAATCAGTAACTGTTCATTTTTCATTGGTTATTATGTTGAATTTGCTTTAAATTTGTTTAATTAGCTTCAAATTGATTGATTCTAGGGTTAGCTGGTGTGACGAACTATGTTCATGTATATGATGTTCTTACCAGGAAATGGACCAGGTATGTTAAGTAATAAATTGTGAAATTACACTTTGTTTTATTTTGTTTTTTTTTTTTTTTTTTTGTTAGAATTTGAGTGTTGGTTTGTGAGAATTGTTAGGATTCAACCGGATGGGGAGCCTCCGTCACGGAAGGCCATTTCTTTTCTAGTAACCCTTCAAGACCTTTCTTTTTTTTTTCTTCTTCTTTTCTGTTACATCTTCTTAAGATCCGAGTGTTCACGGCCGTAGCCGGTAGTTTTTCAGGGGTGGTGATGGTTGAGGACGATGATGGTCATTGATGATGATGATGGTGAGGGAAGCCGCGGCAGTGATGATGATTTAGTTGGTTCAGTTGCGGGTCCCTTAATTAGCTGGATGATAAAGGTAAACACTCGTTGTCTTTCTTCTTTTTTATGATTATCATTCCACTTTACTTGATTTTATTATTGGTTTTTTTATATAATTAATTTGGTTTTATTTGGGGTTTGATTAGAGTTGATTAACAATTTAGCATATTCTGTGATTTGGGTGTTGTTGAAATTTGAATTTTAGATCTTGAGTTCTTGATCAGTTGATTTTGCTCTGTTTTTAACGCGATGTACACATGTGTATTCTGATTTTGCTTTGTTTTTAATGCAATGTACACATGTGTATTGCGTCTGTTTTTGTGATATCTCAGAATTTTTTGTGTATTGAATATGTAAAGTTGTTGATGTACACTTGTGAATTATGCAAAGTATTAGTTACTGAGTTTTTTGTGCTATTTTAGGAGATGTCGTTAACGAGAAAAGTGGAGATGGAAGGTCGATAAGGATGATTCACGTATGAGGTTGATAAGGATGATTCACGTATGTTTGTTTGCTTGGCCGATAAGGATGATTCAGCATACAACGTGGCGAATAGTTGTAAAAGATTATGTTTTTTGTTTTTTCGATTATGTTGGGTTTATTGTTTTTACGAAACTGGAACTTGTAATTATATGTTTTTTTTTGTTTGGTTTGGAAAATATTATGGAACTTGTAATTTGTTAAAAATAAAATAGTTTTACAGGTACTGTTTCTATGTATGTATTATGTAGCTAATTACACATATGTACGATGCTGAGTACACATGTGTACTGTTCTATTTATATCCAAGTACACATGTGTATACCGTTGAAATATGAAGGTTACGTGGATCTTAAAAATCAAATTTCGAATTTTGGTGATGAATCTGAAATAAAAATTAAAATTGAAATATGGTGATTTAAATTAGGAAAGATGTAACTTAATTCAATTATTAAAATAATGATTTAAATCTAATTTTTTATATAATTACAATCATACCCTTAACAACTAAAAAGAAAATCAAGGGTCTAGATATGTTCACGCAGTTCACTCTTGGGAGGTTGTTCACGCTGGAACCCTACCCTATATATATATATATATATATAATTCATATAATATAGTGAGAAGAAGATAAATTTTAATTTTTTTCAATATAGTTTTTCTAATATAATAAAATTGTTACAATGTAACGTTTGTTCATCTATCTTGAAATTTAAGAAAATATACACATTTCAAGTTCAATGTAGAAACATTACCTACACAAAGCCTAATACATGTGTACAAAAAATTAAACATTAAAAAACATATGACCAAATTAATCTAATGAGTTTTTAAGTATATAACATACACATTTGTATTTAAAAATAAATAACTGTAAGAATATATGAACCATTAAAAACAAATTAACGATTTAGGTTTCTTTTCGCACTAAAACCCTATTCTTAAATGACGATTTTTTTCCTAAAATAGTGTTGTGGGAAAAAGTATTTGTCATTATGGTGTTGCTTAAAAATATTTACCAAAATAGTGTTCTTAGAGAATTTGTTTTTCTCACTCCTAATCTAATTGGACAATCTATAATTTTGGTAAAACAAAACTTTGTATAATATTTGAAAAACGGGTTTCCTTTAATAAACCCATGTTTTCTAATATTTTTTTTATTTTTATCATATAAACATATTTTAATTCATAAAAAATATGTTTTAGAGAATGACCCAACATTTTTTTATATTACCTGCAACTTTTTTTTCATGTTTTTGATAAATTCAATTTGTATATAACCTCGATTTAGAATTAGAGAAAATAATAGTTTTACTATTGAACTGCATTGTGGATTTATGCAATTTCAATTTATTTCACAACTTTCAATATACATGAATACATTTTTTTTTTTCTGTTATCCATTTTCTAAATTTACTTGATTTGATGTGATTCTTTTAGTTTGTATTAAAATGGTTCGATTAAAAGGTGAATACGAAAAAGGTTATTAGAAAGAAGTAAATTACAGAAAAAAGTATAATATGTTCACTGAAGATAAAAACAAACGAAAACGTTTATAACTGGGTTAATTAAATATAATGGATTAAAAAAATATAATCATCACATTTGAATTCAATAGATCGAGAGAATAGGAAATTAGGAATTTATCAATAGCATAATACATATAAATTTGATCTAATCCGGTAAACCCGTTTGAGACTATGTATAAAGTGAAATTATCATACAATTTTTACATATCTTACTAATACTAGTGATGTGATAAACATTGTTTCAGATTGTGAGACTAAAAAAACCTTAAACACAGGTTTATTTAAAAATTAAATAAAATGTTAGAAATATATGTTTTTTAATAAAATAAGAAAATCATGTTTTCCAAATTATTAGAACAAGTGTTATTTTGTTTAAGTATAGATTGTCCAATAAGATTAGGAGTGAGAAAAACAAACTTTTTCAAAAACACTAACACTAGTACATAAATAGGCAAAAGATGCCATAGGATTTTCAAAAGATGCGGTTGGTAGGTTGCAACCGCATCTTTTGATTCATATGATAAAGTCATTTATTCATTTTGAAAAAAGTATCGCCCAAAAGATGCGGGTCTAATGAAACCGCATCTTTTGCATCTTTTGATTCAGTTTGAAAAAAAGCACCGCCCAAAAGATGCGGTTCTAGTATAACCGCATCTTTTGGTGTAACCGCATCTTTTGCATGTATGAAAAATCAACAACAGCCTCTCTTGATATTGATTTCAAAATTTTGATTATTATCTTCTTCCTTTAATAATATCTGAAATAATAGATTTCAAAATTTGATCATAATCTTCTTCTATAGGTTTTGGGCGGTTCACTCACAAAACCGCTGAAAATCGATTTTTTTTTTATTTTTGTTTTTTTAACTTTTCCAATTAAATACTAGCTTAAAAACATATCCAAACGCCCATAATCCCTTTTTCTATTTTCTCATTATTTTGTTTGGCCGATTAAATTATAAACGCCTAAAAAACATAGATTAAAAATATTATATTTCACAATTGATTATAATTTATTTTTATCACTGAATTCACTCATCATTTGATACCAAGGTATATTAGATATATATATATTTTTTTTAACGGCAAAGTTGGATCACTGACGTACCACTGGAGTATCATCGTGTCACCAGCAGAACCACCCGACCATATCCATCTTCATGAGGCATAATGCCTATACACAAATTCAGGAGGAAACCTAATAAATATGGGAAAACCCCTCTTGTAGGAATCGAACCTAGGACCTATTGGTCCCAAAGCTTTATCTCACCACCAAGATGCCACTAGACTATAAAGCCATGGCATATTACATATTTATTATTCATGTCTTTTTTGTATTCGTAACGTGCGATGGTAATTATACACCCCAAAAATTGTTTGGCATCTTTATAAAACGCGTATAACATTATATGCGTCGTATATGGTTTTTTACTTACATTAAATAATGCTACAATACAACGCATATAGTGATATACGCGTCGTATAGAATTTTTATGTGTAGAACTACTATCCTTTTACGATATTTATAGTTTTAGAAAGTTTTTAAAAAATTCTAAAAAGATTAACCATATGAGACTATACGATATGATACTATAATATAATATACATATACGATACTATTGACCATTGTGATCCGTCAAGGCCTAATGTGGTCTGTTAAGATATATATGATCTACTATTGTACACTGTAAACCATTAAGGCAAATATGGTTCGTTAAGACGTACACGATTTGCTAATTTCTTTTGTGATCTATTAAGGCCCAATGCATTTTTGAATGGACGATTCCATTCCATCGACCAACCAAACACTCTTTTCTTCATTCCCTCACAATGGTCCATTCCATTCCATCTCTTATTCCTACATACCAAACGCTACCCTAGTTCTAGGTTTTGTTATCAGTCTGTATCCCGAGCCTAAAAACAAGCTCGTTTAGTAAACGAGCCCAAGTGTTGCTTGTCGAGCTCGAGCCAGCTCACAAGCCTAAACGAACCCATTTTTATAAATTTTAATTGATATATATATATATATATATATATATATATATATATATAAAATTTATATTTAAATAATCATAAATACTAGTTATACATAAAACGAACCCATAACATAATATCATTTTTCATTATACCTGTTTCTTGTGTTTTTATATTTTTTCAACGAAAAAAAATATATTTTTTCTTTTGAATTTCTCATCATTATAAAATATCTATTTTGTAAATGGTCGACCTATTATGATATGTTTTAGTTATACAACCAAAGGGTGACCAGATCACTAGCTAACTATTTTATATGATTTAAAATAATCTACGTTTGTTTAATTTTCAAAAAAATTTAAGCTTCCCTCCTATATCTTTTCCCTTAAATTAAAATCCCACTCAAAATTTCCCACTTTTAAAAATTAACCGCCCATTCATTAATTCCCCTTTCTCCCCTGCATCTCAGCCATAAATCGGTTCCCCTGCCCCCAAATCCAACTGCGATTAACAGAGAGATTGAGTTGTGGATGATTCTTGAAGATGATTCGATCACAGTTGCTCACCGCTACAGCGACGGATGATTCTCTCTATATCTCTTGTTGTCCACTGCACTACCATCGCACCACCACATGTAACTTCCAATTCAGCCTTCCCATTGCATTTCAACTCCGTTAAATCACATTTGATTTAATGTATTTGACGCTTGAGCTTGATAAGGGATTTTGATTGTTATTGTTCATTGTACTCTTAAATTAAATTCGTATGCTTATTTGGTGCTTTGCAGTTTTCACACAACCTATTTGATGAAATGCCACATAGAGCTGGGTAAGTTTAATTTAATTATATTTCGGTTTTGCTAACATGTTTAAGATATATAGGTTGTAGCTAATTGACTTCTAACATCTTTGTTTGAAAGTTGATGTTAAAATTTTGTTTTTATGATTACCTGTTGAACTTATTTTGTCATTTTTGGTTGAGGTTTTTTTTTTTTTTTTTTTGACTTTCTTTTTAAGAGCTTATCTTCATGGCTTGTTAGATCAATTGTTTTGTGGAAGAATATTGGGTTTCATGGCAACAAAACTAATTAGACTAAAACAACATATGGAGGGCTTTCTCATAGCTATGTGCTCTACTGGTACTTCTCACAGTTTTATCTATGCATCTGTTCTGAAGTCCAATGAAACTATTTTTTTACACATGTATTTGAAGTGTTAATTGTGATTATGTTATTGTTCATGATAGGAATTCTGGAAATATCCTTTTGGTCATAGTCCTTGCAATATGCACCTAGGGTGGTATCACTTTTGGAGAACATATTGTCTGTAAGTCCAAGGCACTCTCTTATTCGTCCTTCTTCAAAGGTATATCATCCTTTTAATTTATTTTATACATTTAGATACTTTGTTTTGTTTGTTTTTCAAAAATGGAATACACAAGAGAAGAATTCGGATGAGGAAATTGAATCTATGGTCATAGACTTGATGGTGCGTTGGATTAAGGAGGTGTTTGGGGTCCGGACATGAACTCCGTAAAGGTATCTCAAGGTTAGCTCAAATTCCACCATTTAATTTTCATTTATCTTTAACGGGATAACTAAAAATTTGCTTTTACTATAAAGATATGTATTGATACACAATGATCTTTCTAGTTTTAAAGCCTTTTCTTACAGTTCCTAATGTATACAATATATATTTCCATATCCATAATTGTTATTTAATGTCTTCATTCGGTAATTGCAGGAACTAGTGAGATTGTTTTTGCACATGAAAAGCAGATAACTGTCAAAAGCCATCAATGAGGTACGATAATATTAACCACGTATAACACATACGGTGCCCATGTATCAGTCTAGTCTCTTAATGACATGTTTTAGCAATGTAGTTCGTGCTGCTATACAGTTGAAATTTGATTTTCATAGGGCCGTCTACAACCTCAACACTTTTTGGGTTAGTTTAAAGAACTTTACTTCTCTACAATTCCGGTTGCAAGCATGGATTGAAGACATTGGTTTGGGTTAAAAGTATGAAGACATCGGTCGGTCACTTTCATATTTAGAGTTATATGTATTGTTGTGTTACTGGAAGACTTTTGTAATACTGTGTTACTTCGAAACCTTTGTATTTTATATTCTAGGGTTGTATTATATTCGTTCTAATTAATTTTTTTATATATTTTATTTTAAATTTTAGACAATTTGTTAATCATGGGAATTTATATATATATTATTTACTCTAAACGCCAACAAATGCGGTTCTAGAACCCCATCTCTTGAGTATATTAGGAATAGTTTTTTGTTGATATATCAAAAGATGCGGTTCTAGAACCGCATCTCTAGAGCATATTGTGGAAAAGTAGTTTTTTGTTAATATTTCAAAAGATGCGGTTCTATTAAAAGATGCGGTTCTAGAACCGCATCTCTTGGAACCGCATCTTTTGGCATATAGCCAAAAGATGCCTTGCCATAAGATGCGGGTCTAAAACCGCATCTCATAGCCAATTTAACCGCATCTGTTGATCAAATCTGTACTAGTGTAATTTGGTAAATATTTTTTAATCAACACCATAATGGTAAATACTTTTTCCCGCAACACTCTTTTGAGAAAAAACTTCTTAAATGACCCCCCCTCTCTATATATATGTATGTGTGTGCATGTATGCGTAGATCAAATGAGAACTTAAAAATATTGTGATAACTCGCATAAAAACCAAACAAAATAAATTTTGTTTTTACTACCTTTATTATCCAAAAAAACAACATAAGAAAATGAAATTATATTATTACATGTATTTGTATATAAAAAAATACACATGTGAACGTTTTTACCATTTACACATGTGTACAAAATTTGTTAAGAATAATTTTCATAGTATAGATGACTTAATCGGAAGACAAATCATTTAAAATCTTACATTTTATATATTTTCCATAATAAATAATGATTGATTGGTTTTACGCGGGTTCTCGTGGTTCTCATAATAATGTTTAGAGTTCTCATGATAAATTTCTCACCCCTTTTCTCTCTCCTTAAGCTTAAGACGTTATTGATAATTAAAACGTTGCATAAGACACCTAAATACCATGAGTCAACTACAATTTAGCATACTATGAATTGGTGAGGCCCAAACCAATTTCACCATAAACCAACCTCCTGTTGCAAACCTTTGACCGACACAAGAAGTCCTAAGTTTGGTTGAATGTACGAAACCGACCTGGGTGGAATATGTACCTAGTTCAGATGAAGAAATGGTTTATCCATCCTCCAAAAGCTCTGGTTATCGATACGAGAGCTTGGACAGTCATGATAATGATCATGATGTGTCATCTCCTGATTCCTTTTTAGGTGATTATGAGTGAAATAATTAAGACTTATTATGTTTAATTAGGTTTGTGTGATGTTTTTATTCAGGTTTATACACCATGTTCAACTTCTCACTCGTCAGTTTAGTTTGAACATCATTTGTATAGTTTGACACCGAAGCAGGGTTTGAAGGTGTAGGATGGTAGACTGTTGGAGGAAAAGGGTTAGGCACATGATGAGGATAAACTGTAAGTGGGTTTGAAAGGTTAGCCATTTGAGGAGAGAAATTGTAAGATGGTTTGAAGGGTTAGCCATTTTAGGAAGGTAAACTACAAAAGGGTTTGAAGGCCATCATGATGATCGTTGATGAGATGATCATCGAAGGTTTGAATGACTTGCTAGTTCGCTTGGAATCGGATAACTGCCACCCATATTTTGGTAGTGATTCAAGTGTTAGAAGTGAAATGTGAATTGAGAAACGCAAATGTGGGTTGAAAGAGGAAGTGGATTTACAGCCTCTGGAATATATCCATTGGAATATAGTCGTTAAGAATATACACATTGGAATTTTCCGTTTATTTAAATATATATTTTATTAGGTTCTTAATTTTTTAAATAAATAATTATAATTTGTTTTAAATGAATAATATTATTTTATATTAAATAGATAGATATTTTGTAACACCCTAGTTATTAATTTGAAGGTTATCTTATAAATATCGATAACAACCATGTAATTACTATTAAGTATTCTTAGAAAATACGAGTAATTTAAAAATTTTACAAAAGTTATCCGAATAGTTTAATGTAAACAACTTCGCCATTTAAAAGTGGCGATATAATCATGTGCGGAAGCTTGTGTTTTGAGCGTGTTCGGTTCCTCATCGAGCTTGATCTTCATCCGGGCACTCTTGGCAATCACCTATGATCAAAACCAACTTAAAAGTTAGTTTTGATAGTCAAATATGAAGTTCAAACAAGTATGGGGGTTAAATATGACAAAAATAACAAATTTTCCGAGTTTGGGGCGTCGCGCGACGCGACGGGGGCTCGCGCTACGCGAGGCCCCTGTTTTCACAGAATGTCTTGTTGCTGGTGCTGCAGATTCCCAGCACGTCCTGATTTCACGGAAACAGCCATAACTTCTTCGTTATTGATCCGTTTTACCCGATTCTTTTTCCTACGCGTCCGTAATTTAATTCTCCATCTTATGGAGTTAAAATCCAACATCTTTCATAATAAAATTTCAGAGTTTAACTCTTCGGCTTATTACCCTTTTTACCATCTTTTGACCCGTTTGTGATTTCATCTAACAAACTTGCTTGTAGCCCTTGCTTCTTTTGTAAACGTATTGTTATGATTATTTCTTATTATATAAGATTCAAATCACGGATTATTACACATTTTTAACCCGTTTCGCTAATACTTCTATTTTTGACCCGTTAAGGGTATTTGAGCGCTTTTGAGCCTAAAATCGCTTTCGATTACTTCTAGCATTTCATCACCACATTTCTTATCCTATAATCTCCCACCACAACTGTATTTATGGTGGGCTTAATGTGGTGATCTATATAAACCAAATTTTTCCTCTCGAATCCTTATTTTACGGCAAAACTCAAAAAGTGCCATTTGACTAATATAATACATCTTTCAGTTTCTATACTTATTCTAAGTATTTGCTTAATCATAAAACTTGTTTCCAAACAACCTTTAAAGGTTGTTTGTTCGAATTAGCTAACAAGGGCGTTTTGGTCACATTTAATCCTTCATTTTTACGATAAAGGACTTCCACTAATATTTGACCAAATTGCACTTCTTACTACAACTTATTTGTGCGTACCTGGCTCGGATCAACGTATAGACCCGTTTATACCTCGCATTTATTAAGCAATATTCTATAACGTCGCAATTATCCCAGAATTGCTACTCGTTCCTGTTTACATATAACTTGACAACCAAGATTAGTCATTATTGTCAAATGGAGTTATCATCACCATTTGACCCGTTTGGCTCATATGACCAAACACTTACATATGTAGTAAAACGAGGTTTTCAATTTCAAATTTACACATCCGGCCCATGTCGGATGTTACCACTTGACCCCTCCTTTTCTCTTTAACTCATTTCTTACAAATTTGACCCGTTCGGCTTACGCCATGGGTGCCCTTTTTATTGTCAATTTACATTAATCGACACTTAACTAAATTTCCATTTTTACCCCTTTTCTCAATATTAGATTACACTACGCGGTAATCTTATCAAAACTCATAATCTCTTAGTCATTACATGACCGATTTACCGATTTATCCTTTTTACCATGAACCATGGTTTTTATCATCTTTATATGTTCCGACTCGTACCAATCGCGTCGGAAACCATATTTTCATTATTATCGTTATCGCATTTATTACTTGTAAAGTAAACAAGTATTCTACAAAAGTGTGTAAGTTTCACTTACCTTTCATCCGAATTACGCTTTCCTTTTCATTCTTGATTCGTTTGACCCGCTTCCTTTCCAAGCCTCCACCTAGCCTGTCAAGCGTCAAACTATCATCATAATTCGTAAGACGGTTATATTAGTCATCATTAATTATGACTATTCCATCTTACATATTTTCTATCACAATTACCATTCGATCTTATTAATGGTCGGTTTGACTATTTAAAAGTCAAATCACCAATTAACACATATGATTGCACTATCAAGTTCACAAGACTCAATTAGGCACATTATCAACACTTAGTTCTCATTTAGGCATTTTAACAAACACCTAATGTGCATGATTTTACATATTTACTAACTAGTTATTTTTACCAAGATTAACATCAAAATCACCACTATCACTTATGATCAATTACTCAAACTTGCAAATTGTTCAAGTATCTTGTTCCTACTAGCAACTATGATGTTTTTAAACATGTGTACATCATCATCTTTACTACATAATCAAAACCCACTTGACACATGAGTGTATGATCATGGATTCACTACCATGAACATCAATTCAACAAGTACATGACTAGGGTTTACTCCTAGACATAGTTTCATCACTAATTTCATCCAAACAACAAACATGCAAGTTCAGATTCGAGTTCTCTAGGTTTGCTCAGAATTTCAACTAGAGATTTCTCAAGAAATTTACATACCTCATGACTCCTTTTTCAATGGAGATCACTAATTCATACTCGGATTTTGATTTGGACTTGATTTGCCCCTTCAATTTGATGAAATTGTGTTGATTAGGGTTTGACCCTTCTTGGTCGCCCCTGAGCTCGATCCAGAACACACACTGTGTGTGTGTGTGTTTGTGTTTGTTTTTATTAAATAACTTTTCTAGTTATCCCGCTTTAACCCCTCGTGTTTGGTTCGTTATTAAGTAGGCCACAACCTACTTATTTCTTTTAACAATTTTCCCACTTATTAACTAGGTTAAATATTCCTAGTTAACTTAGCGGGTTCGGGAATATTTATGACTAAGTTTATTTTAGGTCCCGTTAACTCGGGCCTTCTAAGCTTTTATTTCTTAAAAGCTTTTATTCACTTTTTATTTATTATTAGGATTAATTATTTAAATCCTAATATTTACCGGGTAAATTTTTACCACTAAAGGTATTTTACCCGTCTTTACTATTAACGTGGTTTGATTACCAAAGCCGTTTTCGGGGTGTTACAAGTCTACCCCCCTTAAAGAGGTTTCGTCCTCGAAACCTTTTCTTACTTAATTTATCGAGTTCAACTCCATGTATTTGCTCTCGATAATCAATTAAGCATTTCTCATATCTTAACCGATTGTTAGTATTACCAGAAAAGTATGGTAATATTCTTTTGGTTATTAATTGTCTTCATATCTCATACGACATAGTGTAACTTCGAAATAACGTAATTCCGTTATTTCTACTAGTTTAGTTAACTTAGCGATTTCCATCGCTTTTATATATTATTGAATTCTTTATGAATCCGTTACTTTGACCCGTTTAAAGGTCTTTAGTGAAATATTTCACTTTTAGCAATAACTTCTTTTGTTTTCAGATTTATTTATTCGGTTCATTTATACCAAATCTACCGCTTACAAGCAAACCAATTTTTATGGATTTGAATTACTGGCATTAACCGGTCTCACTAACTAGACTTATTAGTCCCGTTACTTTTCATCGCTCGCTTAGTTATAACGTGATTTTACTTCACATTACATTTCCTAACCGTGATCGTGTCACATCGTGTTTAGTTTGTATCACCCTTTTATTCTTGAAAATATCACTTTTCGAATATATCGTCTTGCGCCTAACAGTGTCAAGACTTGTATCTTTCATGCTTACTATATAAATTCCTATCAGAATTTATGTTTGTAAAAACGTTATCTCTTACTAAAACCGAAGTTTTAGTTTTAGGATCTTTTCCTTAACTTGTGTCAATTATCCATACCGGGATATTGACAGTCCTTAATTTAATCTTTTACAGTCTTAGTTTTATGCGGGAATTCTTAACTGATTCCCTCGCTTTATCTAATTTAACCCGTAGGTTTTATCACTTAGCCTCATGGGCTATTTTGATTAGACTTCCACCTCCCTAGGGCGAAATCCTTATAATTTCTTTCTAATGGGTCGTTTTAGTCTCATAGACCTTTCATAATCTCTTCGCTTTAACCCATTCAATTAACTTAAATACTAACTTTACCCCCCCGTTATCTTTTACGCGGGGAATTATAACTAGTTTTTCTTGTTTCACACTATTACCCGTAGGTTATGATGATCCCGTAGATCATTCTGTTTACTCGTGTCTTTATTAAAAATATATATTTGGTGTCAAAGCACTCTTTTTATGTTTGAAAACCATTTGTTTTCACGCTTGTAATCCCTTAGCTTTTGACTGTAGTTCGTATCTACAATCGTTTTCTTTCGGATAATTCTTCCGACTCTATGACTTCTCATGTTAATTAAGCATTATACTTTAATCAACCAGTTCAACCTCAAGATAGTTGAATATTATTATCAAAATTTCTGTTTACGAAATTTTATGGTCTTTTAGTCGTAACTCATCATCCGAGTCTTTTGACTTTAAATTCATGTTCCCGTTTCTCGGTTTACGCATGTGTTTAAATCCTTACCCATCAACCGGGTACTTTACCGAAGTCATTATTAGAGCAACCCTCCCGGTATGCATTAAGACTTCGCTTCACTTTTATATTTCGACTTTGTCCTCGAGTTTGACGTTTTACAAAAACGACCCGTTAAGGGACATATTTGCATTTTTCCGGGTTCGAGTGTAAGTACACTCCATCCCAATACTTGTCTAAATCATTTTACATGCTTGCGTTTTCTGGGTTCGAGTGTAAGTACACTCCCTCCCAATACTTGTCTAAATCATTTTACTTGCTTGCGTTTTATGGGTTCGAGTGTAAGTACACTCCCTCCCAATACTTGTCTAAATCATTTTACTTGCTTGCGTTTTATGGGTTCGAGTGTAAGTACACTCCCTCCCAATACTTGTCTAAATCATTTTACTTGCTTGCGTTTTATGGGTTCGAGTGTAAGTACACTCCCTCCCAATACTTGTCTAAATCATTTTACATGCTTCTTTGTCCCTTCGCTCGGGCTCATTATCCTGATGTAATACGCTTCAGTCACTCGGTTGTGCGTTTACATTATTATCAAATATTTTGCTTATCTGATTCATTTGGGTACTTTTAATTAGTCCCATTTACTGTGCCCTTACTACATCGGATGTAAATGTGTCCGCTATAAGAAACTTGTGGTATCATATGCCACTACTTACTTGGCCAGAGTAAGCGATTTAACACATGACGTACACGACCTTTTTATAGTTTTCATATCACGCCCTATGTAAGTAACGCCTCTATTCAGTTTTCTTGGAAATTATATCCTGGATATGTATTTCTGTTCAGGCTTTCCAAGTTTCTAATTTACCCATGCAACGATCATTCTCTACGTGTTTGTTGCATATTGCTAATTGTGCGATTATTTAAAATGTGCACCTTGTAATGTTTGCCCCTACGGGCGTTCCTTGCTATTAACCTTGTTCGCGACCGTTACGCGATTTTGGTCCTCGATGAGTATGCTCTTCCTGTCATACCTCGTACCGTTCCATCATCATATCCATAATTCGTTTAACTCCCGTCATCTTCAGACGCGAGTGTCCTTCAATTAAAACATTCACAAGAGTTAGTAATGTCAACTTCAATAATCGCCCGTATTATAATACAAGGCTTTTTCTACTATACGCGTCAACGCGCGTATTTTCGTCAACCATTTCAATCATTTAAATTGGGGTAACATATACCATACGATAGCTCTATGTGTTGTTTACAACACTTTAGCATACTAACTATTAACGTACTTGTACTTACCGGATTTGCGATCAAGCTTCGAACCGAACACTATTCTTTGTCAAGAGCATAAGGTTTAAGTCCAAGCATGGTTCCTCCCCACCATACTCGAATCTCTTAAACCAAGGCTCTGATACCAACTTGTAACACCCTAGTTATTAATTTGAAGGTTATCTTATAAATATCGATAACAACCATGTAATTACTATTAAGTATTCTTAGAAAATACGAGTAATTTAAAAATTTTACAAAAGTTATCCGAATAGTTTAATGTAAACAACTTCGCCATTTAAAAGTGGCGATATAATCATGTGCGGAAGCTTGTGTTTTGAGCGTGTTCGGTTCCTCATCGAGCTTGATCTTCATCCGGGCACTCTTGGCAATCACCTATGATCAAAACCAACTTAAAAGTTAGTTTTGATAGTCAAATATGAAGTTCAAACAAGTATGGGGGTTAAATATGACAAAAATAACAAATTTTCCGAGTTTGGGGCGTCGCGCGACGCGACGGGGGCTCGCGCTACGCGAGGCCCCTGTTTTCACAGAATGTCTTGTTGCTGGTGCTGCAGATTCCCAGCACGTCCTGATTTCACGGAAACGGCCATAACTTCTTCGTTATTGATCCGTTTTACCCGATTCTTTTTCCTACGCGTCCGTAATTTAATTCTCCATCTTATGGAGTTAAAATCCAACATCTTTCATAATAAAATTTCAGAGTTTAACTCTTCGGCTTATTACCCTTTTTACCATCTTTTGACCCGTTTGTGATTTCATCTAACAAACTTGCTTGTAGCCCTTGCTTCTTTTGTAAACGTATTGTTATGATTATTTCTTATTATATAAGATTCAAATCACGGGTTATTACACATTTTTAACCCGTTTCGCTAATACTTCTATTTTTGACCCGTTAAGGGTATTTGAGCGCTTTCGAGCCTAAAATCGCTTTCGATTACTTCTAGCATTTCATCACCACATTTCTTATCCTATAATCTCCCACCACAACTGTATTTATGGTGGGCTTAATGTGGTGATCTATATAAACCAAATTTTTCCTCTCGAATCCTTATTTTACGGCAAAACTCAAAAAGTGCCATTTGACTAATATAATACATCTTTCAGTTTCTATACTTATTCTAAGTATTTGCTTAATCATAAAACTTGTTTCCAAACAACCTTTAAAGGTTGTTTGTTCGAATTAGCTAACAAGGGCGTTTTGGTCACATTTAATCCTTCATTTTTACGATAAAGGACTTCCACTAATATTTGACCAAATTGCACTTCTTACTACAACTTATTTGTGCGTACCTGGCTCGGATCAACGTATAGACCCGTTTATACCTCGCATTTATTAACCAATATTCTATAACGTCGCAATTATCCCAGAATTGCTACTCGTTCCTGTTTACATATAACTTGACAACCAAGATTAGTCATTATTGTCAAATGGAGTTATCATCACCATTTGACCCGTTTGGCTCATATGACCAAACATTTACATATGTAGTAAAACGAGGTTTTCAATTTCAAATTTACACATCCGGCCCATGTCGGATGTTACCACTTGACCCCTCCTTTTCTCTTTAACTCATTTCTTACAAATTTGACCCGTTCGGCTTACGCCATGGGTGCCCCTTTTATTGTCAATTTACATTAATCGACACTTAACTAAATTTCCATTTTTACCCCTTTTCTCAATATTAGATTACACTACGCGGTAATCTTATCAAAACTCATAATCTCTTAGTCATTACATGACCGATTTACCGATTTATCCTTTTTACCATGAACCATGGTTTTTATCATCTTTATATGTTCCGACTCGTACCAATCGCGTCGGAAACCATATTTTCATTATTATCGTTATCGCATTTATTACTTGTAAAGTAAACAAGTATTCTACAAAAGTGTGTAAGTTTCACTTACCTTTCATCCGAATTACGCTTTCCTTTTCATTCTTGATTCGTTTGACCCGCTTCCTTTCCAAGCCTCCACCTAGCCTGTCAAGCGTCAAACTATCATCATAATTCGTAAGACGGTTATATTAGTCATCATTAATTATGACTATTCCATCTTACATATTTTCTATCACAATTACCATTCGATCTTATTAATGGTCGGTTTGACTATTTAAAAGTCAAATCACCAATTAACACATATGATTGCACTATCAAGTTCACAAGACTCAATTAGGCACATTATCAACACTTAGTTCTCATTTAGGCATTTTAACAAACACCTAATGTGCATGATTTTACATATTTACTAACTAGTTATTTTTACCAAGATTAACATCAAAATCACCACTATCACTTATGATCAATTACTCAAACTTGCAAATTGTTCAAGTATCTTGTTCCTACTAGCAACTATGATGTTTTTAAACATGTGTACATCATCATCTTTACTACATAATCAAAACCCACTTGACACATGAGTGTATGATCATGGATTCACTACCATGAACATCAATTCAACAAGTACATGACTAGGGTTTACTCCTAGACATAGTTTCATCACTAATTTCATCCAAACAACAAACATGCAAGTTCAGATTCGAGTTCTCTAGGTTTGCTCAGAATTTCAACTAGAGATTTCTCAAGAAATTTACATACCTCATGACTCCTTTTTCAATGGAGATCACTAATTCATACTCGGATTTTGATTTGGACTTGATTTGCCCCTTCAATTTGATGAAATTGTGTTGATTAGGGTTTGACCCTTCTTGGTCGCCCCTGAGCTCGATCCAGAACACACACTGTGTGTGTGTGTGTTTGTGTTTGTTTTTATTAAATAACTTTTCTAGTTATCCCGCTTTAACCCCTCGTGTTTGGTTCGTTATTAAGTAGGCCACAACCTACTTATTTCTTTTAACAATTTTCCCACTTATTAACTAGGTTAAATATTCCTAGTTAACTTAGCGGGTTCGGGAATATTTATGACTAAGTTTATTTTAGGTCCCGTTAACTCGGGCCTTCTAAGCTTTTATTTCTTAAAAGCTTTTATTCACTTTTTATTTATTATTAGGATTAATTATTTAAATCCTAATATTTACCGGGTAAATTTTTACCACTAAAGGTATTTTACCCGTCTTTACTATTAACGTGGTTTGATTACCAAAGCCGTTTTCGGGGTGTTACATATTTTTAGTTACTAATATTTATTTTACATTTAAATTTAAAAATAGTTATGACGTGGAAGGCGTACAAGACGTGTAGCATTTTCGGTAACTTAGCATGTTGTAGTAAGTAAAAGATAAGTAATAGAAAAAACTGATATGACGCTGATGTAGAGGAAAAAAAGAATTGTGAGAAATGAAGCATGGGAGGCGAAGTTACATCGCACCCTTATAGTATACAAATCTTAAAATATTAAAGCAGTTGAGTTTAAAGGTTGTACTCATCTGCTCGGCTTCTCCTCCCTAGGGCCGTTCAAACCGCTCATCCCTCGATGCTCGCTTGAAAATTGCTCGGAAAATGTTCGTTCGATTTGAGGCTCTGTTGTAAATGAGCCGCTCTGCTTGATTCGGTTTATAAACGAGCCAAGCATGAGCCAAGGTCCGTTTAGCTCGAATTATTATTTTTAATTAGTTTATACATATACATATACATATACATATACATATACATATACATATACACATATATACACATACACACAGGGTGGGGTTCTAGAGTCACTAGTGTATTTATGCACCTGTGCATTTTTATCATCAAATCCTGATAAAACCTGGCCATTGATTTACCTCATCAAATCGTAAAATACACCTGTGCATTTTTATCATCAAATCCTGATCAAATGATGACCATTGATTTACACTTGTGTATTGATTATCAAGGGCTAGGATTAGTTCACACCATTCACTATCAAGGGGGTTGTTCACAAATGGACCTAACCCTACACACATATACATATATGCATAAATATATATAAAATTTATAGTTTTATACAAACCACTCTATTAGATTTTGATCCACTATATACAAATTTATAGCTATATCTATATGTACCAGCCTAATCACGCCAATAAAAAACTTAACATCAAATCTAAAAGTTAAACCAAACCCTAAACCGCTAAATGGCAGTCTGCTCATCGCCTCAATGTCCCATGTTGTTACCCTAAGTCGATGTCTCCTACTCTCAACTTTATTGTTCGTGCAATATGAATATCGACTCATTGGCCCAACATTGTTATTTATAAGAAAAATATTATGCCATGAGATGTGCATGTTTATAAAGATATAATAACTTGAGACCCAACATTGTCACTATCTCTCTCAGTAAATTTAAATCGCACGACACAATTTTCAAAATCGCTCAAGTTCGCTCGACGCTCGCTCGGAATATTTACTGCTCGAAAAATGCTCGCTTTATTCAAGGCTCGGTTTTAAATGAGCCGCTCCGCTCGGTTCGGTTTGTAAACGAGCCAAGCATGAGGAAAGGTCCGCTCGATTCAGCTCGGCTCGGCTCGTGAATAGTCCTAACATTGTCACCATCTCTCTTCGCAAATTTAAATCGCGCGACACAATTGTCAAAATCGCTCAAAGTTCGCTCGACGCTCGCTGGGAATATTCACTGCATGGAAAATGCTCGCTTGATTCAAGACTCGGTTTTAAATGAGCCGCTCCGCTCGGTTCGGTTTGTAAACGAGCCAAACATAAACAAAGATCTGCCCGGTTCGGCTTGACTCGTGAACATCCCTACTCCTTCCCATCTCTTCCTGTTTTCTTTTTCCTATTCCCATCTTTTTTTTATTTCCAAATAATATTAAAAGGTCTAAGTGCACTTTCAATGTATATCTCAACATACAAATCAACTAATTCTTTTAAACAACCGTATTTTTCTTTATTTTATTTTCTATCAAATCTGTATATATTTAAATTTTGTTACTGAGGATAATTGTTTATTAAGACATATTATGATGTTGAAACTTTTGATGTGTTTTGTCCTTTTTTTATTTTTATTTAACTATAGATGAACTTATCAAAGGGGTTAAGCTGTAAAATGTAACCCAAAAAAATGGGTGAGGAAACAAAATGAAAGTTAAATTAATCAATTTAAACTTGATACCGTCCAATCCATTCCAAACCCAAGAACTTTTGTCCAACAAAGCTTGCCACTGCATTATTATGGAGATGTTAAAAGAGTTTAATTATCAACTAGGTTTTTTTTCAGTCGCGCGTTGCGGCGAAACGGAGCAAACGATAATGTAAAACAAACGTTATTTGAAAATGTAGAATGTTGTTTAGAAAGCCAAACCGTTAGAATCGGTTCAGTTTATCATCGTATCATTTTACGATAGCAAATAAGTACTTTATTTTTTAATATAAATTCGTTTTTAATAAACTTATATTAATCGAGGGTAAAAAGTAAGCTCGACTACGGACTTAAGTTTTTAGAAAAAAATTAACGAACATAATTTATTAAAGAAATATCAAATTAATTGATAAAGTAAAGGTAAATTAAAAAAAAAATATTATGGAAAACAAAATAAATGATAAAGAAAATATGGTTTTAGAAAAGGAAAAATAAAAATACGTTAAAAGCTAAAAGTAAATAGAAAAAAATTAAAATATATTAAAAGTTAAAAATAAATATTAAAAAAATATATTAATATAATAAAATATTAAAAAAGCTATATACTATTTTGTTAGAATCGGAGGCTCTCATGATTGTGCTTGTTTGTGTAAATTGAACAGTCAATGAGTAGAAAACATGTTAAGTGCAGCGGAAATGAACAACAAACTTTATAAACACAATCAAATAGGAAAACAGTTTGATAAACACATGATTTGCATTAATCGAAAGATTACAAAGTCAATCAAAAGATTACAAAGCATGCTTACAAGCTAAGCTCCCCCTCAGCCTGATACACCAAGGATGGTTGCACACAAGATGAAAGGATTGGACTAGAGGAGAAGAACTCGCTCAGTCAATCAAATGTAACAGTACAGGGTACTGTTACATTTATAGGCAAACCAAACCACTGAGGTAACTCAGCTGACGTCACCATGAAAGCGACGTCTAACAGCCTAACAACCTGTATCTACTGTCTTTACACAAATACTGCTAACCTAACCACTGACTATACATAAAACAAATAATTCACTAAACAGCTGCTCTCCCTTTATGTCAGTGCTTTACTCAAGGTTGATCAGTCCTTGACTTGGCAGTGCTTTATCATCAGTAGATAGGACCAGCAGTGTTGGATACTTCAGGGTTTGATCAGCAGTTGAAAGGGCAGCAGTAGTTGTATCTGATCAGCGGATAAAGACCATCAGTTGTTATAAATCACTTTCAAGGGGGAAGACTTAGTATAAACATCTGCTTATTGTGAATCCACTGTTGTGACCTGGTTTTGGCTTTACATTATCTGTTCCTCTGGTAGGGTTCAATCCCAACAATCTCCCCCTGGAACAGATAATGCCAAAACCTGTCATTATTCTGGATCTTTATTGCTCATCACAAGTTCCTTTGCTTCTCTTTTAAAATCTGCTTCAAAGTCTCTGGAACTTATATCATCTTCATCCCTACACAGTGTAAGTTCAAGGAGATCCTGCAAATCTTGAACACTAAGGCCTAGTGCTTCTTTCCTTGATAAATACTTCACCTCTCCATTGGATCTGACCAGAGTCAATACGTGGGTCTTTTGATCAGAGGTCCACTTTAGTACTTTTAAACCCAATGGATTTCTTGGGAGAGATTTATTTGCAGATGAGCTTTGAGATATTGGCCTTGAGAAGACTTGCAGACTTTCAGACATTCTTTTAAAGCCATTTCTATGACATCATTTGCTGCAGCTATATCTTCTGCAGTTTCTCTTTCAATCAGCTCCTGCCTTTCAATGCCTGTCATGTCTGTTGAAGTGTTTGGTGATGCAGGTTTGGTTAATACCTTTAACAGGTTTTGAAGCTTTTCTGAGCTCTCTTCTTTTAGTCCCATTTTCTTGATGGCTTCTGTGAAGTACTCAGCTTCCTTTTCTTTAACCTCTTCACTGGTCAACTGTTCTTTTTCTTCTTGGTTTGTCACAAAGGTAGACTGGAACAGTGTTTTGAGGTTTTCTATCTGCTGTTCAAGCTTCAATCTTTGTTCATGTTTCTTTGAGGTGCTTGAAACAGTTATCTTTCTTTTCTTTAGCCTTTCATAGGCTTCATCAGTCTGCTGTTTTGACCATTTTGATATGGCTTCAGCAGTATCCATTTTTGCATTCACCAGCTCCTTTTTCTTTCTCTTATACTCAGCAGTTAAGTCAGCAATGAGTTTTTCGTATTTTCTCCAGTTTGGAGCATTCTTCTTCTTTGTAGGATCATTCTTAATTTTCTCAATCCTTTCTGCCTCACGCTTAAGAGTGACTACTGGCCATTCTTTGAACTGTTGTTCTTCAGCAGGATAGAATTTCTCTTTCATGATGTAGGCTAGATATTGTTTTCTTAACTCTTTCTTTTGATCAGCCTTTTCTTTGTTTAGGTCTTGTGCAAATTCTTCTATCTGCTTTACTTTTGTGAAGTAGAACTCCAGCCTTTTAGCAATGCCATCTTCGCTTAACCGTTCTTTTTCACTCTCAACTTTAGCTCTTAGTCTTGCTTGCCTTGCCTTGATTTTGAGGTAATCATCCATATCATCTGGTGGCATGTAGCCTATGAATGAGGAGAACCTTCTTTTTGAAGGATCTTCTTCTGTATAGAATTGCCTCATCTCATTTTTGATGGCTTCAAGCTCCAGTGGATATTGTGCAGCATTAGGATCATGTATACCCTCATCGGCAGAGATTGGCTTTCTTTTTCTGTTGAAGAGCTTTGGTTGTGATGTAGGAAGGATGAGAGCAGTGGTGGATGCCTGACTAACAGCTGTTGAAACAACTGGTGTCTCAACATCTGTTGTCACTACAACTGCTGATATGTCAGCAGTTGTCTTCTGCTTTTGAGCAGGGGATGGAAGTGGTGAGGTAGATTTTGAAGGTGGTGATGAGTCATCATCAGGAATGAAAACCCTTCTCCTTTTTAATGTAGGAGAGGCTGATGATGTTTTGGGTGGATCAGTGGTTTGAGAGTGAGTGGCAGTGGTTGGTGATTGAAACAACTGGTGTTTCAATCACTGTTGTCATTACAGCAGATGTTGTAACATCTGTTGTCTTCTGCTTTATGGCAGGAGGCAGTGGTGGTGATATGACTGTAGATGAGGATGGTGGTGGAACAGTGGTTGTAATGGTGTGTGATGGAGTGGTGTGTGTTGAAAGTGTGTGTGTTGATGAAATGACAACTGTTTGGCTACTGACAGCAGTTTTTGTAACTTCTGCGGTATCAGCTGTATGATGTTTTGTGGGAGGTGGTTTAGATGTTTGCTTTTCTTGCTCAGGTTCAACACACAGGCCATGTTCTATTCCCTTCTTCTTCATTTGCTTCATTATCTCCCCCTTTTTGGCATTATCTGCAAGGGGGTCATCAAAGAATAACAAAGTTGAAGGAGCTTTGCCAGTGGTAGTTTGGATGCTGGCCTTAATAGCCTTGATATCTGCTTGAGTATCCTTGAACCTTGATTCCACCATATTGGTCAGCATTTGTATATGCATTTCATGCTGCTGATCAGCCACTTGTTTTTGTCTTTCAAGCATAGGTTGAAAAAGATTCCAGAGCTCATTTGCAGCAAGTGCTTGTTGTGGAGCAGTTGCTTGAGGTGGAACACCAGTTGATTGTGCTTTCTGAGCTTTTAAAATCTCTTGCACCATCTCCTTTATTTCAGAAACTGATTCTTCAAGTTTTTCGACTCTGCCCGTCAATTCCTGATATCTTGAATCATCACCCATTTTACTGGGATCATCTGAATCCCCACCAGCAGTGGTTATATCAATGTGTGTCTTGGGAACAGAGTCCCAAAAATCACCCATTGATGCCCCTTGTTCTTGGTACTGGGGACTTCTTTCTTCAGCATTCGATAAACCTTTGATGGTACCAGTGGTTAGATCCAACTCACTGGTGGTTACCGAGGTTGCCATGGAAGAAATTGCCTTCAAGGGAGTCTTATTTATGAAACAACTGTCCAACTGAAGATCTGTTGATCCACCAGTTGTAGTTGCTGCTCCACTTGAACTACCACCGAGAGTTACTTGTAACTCAGGGGGTGTAACCTCCTCAATTGTTGCTGGGATAGCAGAAGTAGTAGCATCAGACCCAGTCTCTTGTGGGGGTATACTCTCAGTGATAGGTGATAGAGAGGAACTGGTTTGTGTCTGAGCTATAGCAGCTGCATGCAACAAAGGTAGCATGGATTGTGGCATTATGATTGGTGAGGGTATAGGTGTTGAAAGAGACATGTCCTTGGGATCAGGACTGTGGAAGATAGAGCCAAGTGGATCTAGAGCTTCATAATTTGGTGTCCCTGTGAATACAACCTGCTCATTTTGTGAGGATGCAGGAGGAGTTTTAGGCATGGGTTGAGATCTTTCTTCCAACTGTTGTGAGGAAGTAGCAGCAGTGGTTTGTGGTGACTTTTGTGTTGTCACAGGCATTTCCTCTGGGATCTCATCTTCCAGAGTTGCCTTTGTTTTGGGTTTGGTGAGTTTTCTGGATGTTTTTCTTTTGGTCTTTTTGGTGATATCAGGTGTGGGTTTCAAAGCAGTGGTTGTGTTGCTTTGATCACCTGGAGCAGTGGGCTCAGCAGCTGATACCTGAGGAGCAGTTGTAACCGCTAAAATCTGCTCAGGTACCCCTGCTTTTGTTTTTATTGGTGCCAACATTCTAGTGAATGTTTCAGGTGTCAAGCTTTTTATTTGAAAATAGACACCTTGTTTAAGTAAATTTTCATTTTTCTTATCAAATTTTTGTAAAAAATAATAACTTAAAAATCTTGGAAACAACAAAAATGCTTTACTTTCAACGTTTTTTACCATGTCATTGAAAATCTCCTGGGAGTAGTTGTAGTCCTTATTATTCAAAATAGCGTAACCCAGACATTGAATTTTCAATGGTATTTCGTTAAAAGATGTTGTTTTATTCGAGACACACATCAGAAGTGTGTGAAATAAAAATCTGGGTGCAGATGGAAAATAACCCTTTTGTAAGGTATCTACCTTTGACTGTTCTGCATAGCCCCTTTTCAGAAAATCAGCTTTTAACTCGTTTTTGTCAAAGGAAGCTTTACCTTTTTGATCATCGAGTTTGAAGATTTCTGATAGTGATTGCGGTGTGATTTGAATCGCCGTACCCTGTATCGAGGAGTTAATGGCTACTACTTTATTATCTTGTTTTCCAAGCGTAGCATTTTTCCAGAACTCTCTCTGGGTTTGCAGATATATGGGAGCATCTACTGTCAACAAAGTTTTGTACTTTGTTGTAGATATGGTGTCGAGAATGGAATCGAAGGTATGGTTGTTTGTGGGTTTTGTGAGTAAACCCAAATAGTTGTGAGATTGTTTGTATGGTATTTCGATTGATTCTTCGGTCGTTTGAGCGACCTCATTGGAGGGCGGTGGTGATTTAGGTTTTGATTTTGATTTCGACTTTGATTTTGTCATTTTTGCGGAGAAGAATGAAGAATGATTTTGAAGATTTTGAGAAGAAGGGTTGGAAACTGCTTTCTGAAGAGAATTTTGGAATTCAAATCGACAGTGTAAAACCCTGTTTGGGGGTTTAGGGCAGGGTTTTATTTAGGAAAAATGATTGCTGATGTGGCAGCAGTTATTTTGATCTGAGGGCTAAAAACTGACCACATGTCAAACACTGATGAAACGGATGAAGGATGGAGAACAGTTGTTTTAAGGACCACTGACGTATCAAGCATCAGTGATTACAACGGTAAAAATTGTGAGCAGTGGATGATTTTTACTATCAGTGGATAGCATATCAGTGGATAGGACACTGATTTTGAACATCAGTACTTGTCAAGAAAGCGAGGGATCAGTGGTTAACTTTCAGTAGTGGACAGTGTTTAGAGATCAGACGTTGGAACAAAACAGTGGTTAGGGTAAATGGTACAGATTTTAAGAACAAGTATTCCAGCAACAGTTTTGAGAATTTTTATTCCAGGTTTGCCACAAGTCAATTTTGAAGGACAGTGATTTAGTACCCTGGATGATGAAAACTTTATTGCTAAGGCAACTCATTTTCGTTTAATATTCAATTAAAACATAAGTACCCTAGTAATTTAAGCATAGTTAGCAATCAACCTTTGAAAACAATTTAAGAGCAAACCTAAGTATGACATGATCTTGACATATGTACCATTTCCTTTTTGACCCATATAAGAGAATAATAATACCAACAAAAATAAGGTATTATATCCTGACAGGAACTGAAACCATTGCCAACAAAAACAAGCAACAGTTTCAAATATATTATTCCAAAAAAAAAATGAACAATATATCCTGATTATTCGAGAAAATCCTTTTAAGAAAAAATGGTTAAGGATTTTCTGAGAACAGCATCAAAAAGGATCTGGTATTTTTTCAAAAGAAAACTTAATCATATCATTCTCAAGTTATTGAAAATGGTCAGTGGTTTGAGATATTGAATACATTTTGACCACTGTTAAGGACCATTTGATTGTCAGTTGATTGCAAACATGGTTCTCTTTGAAATTCATTCACTGGAATCAAAACCTTTTTTCTGAATCAGATGAATGCACACCGTTGCTTAATGACCATTATTACCCTAAACATTAACTCATAAGTGTTTTATGTTTATACTCTTTTCTTTTGACTTCAAAAGTTTTGAGACAAACACACTTCTGAGTTTTTGTGAATTTTCTTAATGTATTTTAACATAGTTGATTTTGTCCTTTTGAGGAACTCAACCTGTTTTCAACACATAAGATCTGAATGACTAAAGTTTTAATTTCCCTCTTATTAAATTACCAAAAACACTAATGTTTTGTGAACATAGGTTTTTGTTAATCTGAGGTTCATACTTTAGCATTTTAATAAGGTGACATCACAATCTTCGTAACAGCAATTGAAATCAATTTTGAAAATATGAAATGATTCCACAGTTTAACAGATATGTTTTCAGATCTGAAAACTATGAGTGACTTATGCATGATATCACTTGTTGTGTGAAATTTGTGTGTCATATGACATCTTGGTTGATGTACAGAGTTTTTGAATAACCATTTTGATCATGATTTACTCGTTACTCTGTTTTTCAACTGAATACAACCAACCTTAGTATCAATGAATTTTGAGCCGAACTGTTATGTCAAATTGATTGTTAGATCGAATTTGACTGTCCAAGCTCTGATACCAATTGTTAGAATCGGAGGCTCTCATGATTGTGCTTGTTTGTGTAAATTGAACAGTCAATGAGTATGAAAACATGTTAAGTGCAGCGGAAATGAACAACAAACTTTATAAACACAATCAAATAGGAAAACAGTTTGATAAACACATGATTTGCATTAATCGAAAGATTACAAAGTCAATCAAAAGATTACAAAGCATGCTTACAAGCTAAGCTCCCCCTCAGCCTGATACACCAAGGATGGTTGCACACAAGATGAAAGGATTGGACTAGAGGAGAAGAACTCGCTCAGTCAATCAAATGTAACAGTACAGGGTACTGTTACATTTATAGGCAAACCAAACCACTGAGGTAACTCAGCTGACGTCACCATGAAAGCGACGTCTAACAGCCTAACAACCTGTATCTACTGTCTTTACACAAATACTGCTAACCTAACCACTGACTATACATAAAACACATAATTCACTAAACAGCTGCTCTCCCTTTATGTCAGTGCTTTACTCAAGGTTGATCAGTCCTTGACTTGGCAGTGCTTTATCATCAGTAGATAGGACCAGCAGTGTTGGATACTTCAGGGTTTGATCAACAGTTGAAAGGGCAGCAGTAGTTGTATCTGATCAGCGGATAAAGACCATCAGTTGTTATAAATCACTTTCAAGGGGGAAGACTTAGTATAAACATCTGCTTATTGTGAATCCACTGTTGTGACCTGGTTTTGGCTTTACATTATCTGTTCCTCTGGTAGGGTTCAATCCCAACATATTTTAAAATTGAAATTACTATTTATCATCCTTCGAAAACTATATATACTAGTGAGATTCCTCCGCGCTTCGCGGCGGGAATTCAGTCGGTATCAATTTGGTTCGTTACGTTACCGACACTCGCTATAATAGTCGAAAGAGAAAACATTACATCCATAAAAAACAATAAAAACATATATCGATACTGGAACTGATGTTGTTTAGTTGATATGGGTTCAGTTCGTTTGCATTTTATGTTTATTTTATTTCAACATTGTGATTTTTATTTCTAAAAGAGATATCGTGCCGCTATCGTAACAAACCGAATTGAAACCGATTGAACAACATTTGTATCAATACCCTATTTATTTTTATTGATTATGCTTTCGATACACGGATAATGTATCGATGAGAAAACAATATAATAATGAAAACTTAAGTTAATAAGAAAAAAAGTATAATAATGAAAACCTAGAAAAAAACAATACCGAACTAAACCAAACAACATTGATGCCGACGTGCATTCATTTTATAAGAAAAAAAATATGTTTAAAATCTTAATAAAAACAATATAATATTAAAAACTTAGAAAAAACAATATTAAAAAAAGAGTAAATTACAAGTTTTGTTCTTTATGTTTACACCAAATCGCAGGCGCTGTCATTTAGTGCAAAAGTTGACAAGTTTTATCCTTAATGTTCCAAAATCTTGCACGTTATATCCTTTAGGCCAAACCCAGTTAGATTTTTTGGTTAAATCTGATCATATGTCTTGCACATGAGGGCATTAGTGTCATTTCATCTCTTCAGGGACTATTGAAAAGGATATTTGGTGTAATGGAATCACTTTGTTCATAGAAAGGCTTCATGTGCAAGGCACATGATCAGATTTAACAAAAAAATCTAACTGGGTTTGGCCTAAAGGATATAACGTGTAAGATTTTGGAACATTAAGGACAAAACTTGTCAACTTTTGCGCTAAAGAACAACTTCTGCAATTTGGTGTAAACATAAAGGACAAAACTTGTAATTTACTCTTAAAAAAAACTAAACCCACTATTCATGGAGACTTTCAAATAATATGTATAATCTAGAACCTTTGGCATCATATAGTAAACTAAGCATATATATATAGATATCCAAATATTAGGATATATTATAAAAGGATTAGGTTCAAACGTGAACAAAATCACAAGAGTGAACTGCGTGAACTGATCTGTGCCCTTGATTTTTATGATCTTGAGATTAAAGTGAGTGGCATGATGGTAATTATTTGGTTATTTTTTCCATTTAATTAAATACAAAAAGGGTATATGTGTAATTTCAATCTTAAATTGATTGCATAAATCTCTCACAAATCAAGTAATCAATTATCCTCTTAAATTGATTGCATAAATCTCTCACAAATCAAATCAAGGATTAGGAAAGATGTAACTTAATTCAATTATTAAAATAATTATTTGTTTAAATGCGATGTACACATGTGTATTCTGATTTTGCCCTCTTTTTAATGAGATGTACACATGTGTATATCGTCTGTTTTTGTGATATCTCAGAATTTTTTTTGTATTGAATGTTGATGTACACCAGTGAATTACTGTACACATATGTACGATGCTGAGTACACATGTGTACTGTTCTATTTATATCCAAGTACACATGTGTATACCGTTGAAATATGAAGGTTACGTAGATTTTAAAAATCAAAATTTGAATTCCGGTGATGAAATCTGAAATAAAAATTAAAATTGAAATCTGGTGATTTGTTGTTTGTTTTGATAATTATCTTATTAATAAATAAACATAATGTGGATAATGAATTTAAATTAGGAAAGATGTAACTTAATTCAATTATTAAAATAATGATTTAAATCTATTTTTTATATAATTACAATCCTACCCTTAACAACTAAAAAGGAAATCAAGGGTCCATATCTGTTCACGCAGTTCACTCTTGGGAGGTTGTTCACGCTGGAACTCTACCCTATTATAGAATATACTAATTATTAATAGATATAGGGTGTCGTTCTAGATTGAACACTACTGTATTTGTGAACTGAGTGAACAAATTTTTGTTATTGATTTACATCATCAAATCGTAAAATCCACTAGTGTATTTTCATCATCAAATCCTGACCATTGATTTACACCTGTGTATACACTTGTGTACTGATAATCAAGGGCTATGATTAGTTCAATAATGTTCACAATCAAGGGGGTTCTTCATAAATGAACCTAACCCTGTATATATTCCTTATATAAATTACGACTTAAATCTCCAACCCCCCCCCCCCCCCCCCCCCCCAATTCCCTGACACAAACCTTTACAAACAAAACCGATCCTCATAGGCTCCTCTCCTGCCTCTCTCTTCCTTAACGACACTCTCTCTTTCACATCGAAGAAAACTCTCTCATTGTCGTATTCTTGCGCCAAAGAAATCTAATCTAGGATCTTCGGTAATCAATCTGACCCATAACCTTCTAGCTGAAAAATAAACTTGGTGATCACTAGATACATTTGAGGGTTTAGTTTTATCCTATAAATCGTTCTTAGAAAAAGACATTGCATGCATTATTACTTTGACAAATTAAAGTTAGTGGGTGTTAATTATTGACGATGGGCTACTGATCCAAGAGGCATGGGCCCATCTTTATCCTCTCAACCACTTTCTCTTTGGAAACTTTATTCATTCGTACACGTTACAGCTGTATGGTAAACATATATATTTTTTTAAACGGCAATGCCAAATGTGGTTAGGACAAGAATGATTTTGTCTTACTGTAGAAAAAGATGTCTAAGAAAGTCTGATTGTATATATTTGAGATATTTAAAAAGTAAATTGGAAAATATATCAAAGAGAGTAAAACTAGTAATATTTAGAGGGTGTTTGGGGTTGAGTTTTGAAAATAGATTATGTGTTTTGAATAATCAGAATCAGATAATTAGTTGTAACAAAAACGTGTTGTAGAAAGATAGTGTTTGGATTTGATTATTTTGTTTGATATCACAATAATCAGATAATCAACAGTGTTTGGATTTGATTATGTTGTTTGATATCACAATAATCAGATAATCAACTATTTGAGTGTTTGGCAAATATATATATTTTAAAAAATAAATAAGTGAAAACATAAAAAATCAGTTTTTGGATTATCACGTTTTCCTGTAGTAAGGGGTGATCTACTTTTGGATTATCACGTTTTGATCTCTACAAAACGTAAAAAATCAGTTTTTATTAAATTTTTTTTACCAAACGCTCAAAATATATTTTTTTCGATTTTAAAACACAATAATCAAAAAGTCAAGTTGAAAAAGCAATCCCAAACACACCCTTAAAAACTGAAATGATAATAGAATGGCCATTTAAGTTAAAGATGTACTAGGTAAAAACGTGTTGATAAAAATTATATAACTTGCTTTATCCGGTTTTATTAATTGCTTTTTACATTTTGAGTTAATTACTGTTTTCGTCCCTTTGGTTTGTCAAAAATCACTATTTCAGTCAATTAGTTTAAAAATTGCGATTTCAGTCCCCGTGGTAGCACTTTCGTAACCATTTCAGTACACCTCCGTTAACCCCATCCATTTATTCTGTTAAGTACACGTGAATTGACCATAATGCCCTATTAATAAAAAACAAAAAGATATCTAAATGAGTTAATTACTGTTTCGTCCATGTGGTTTGTCAAAAATCACTATTTTAGTCAATTAGTTTAAAAATTACGATTTCAGTCCCTTTGGTTTCACTTTCGTAACCATTTCAGTCCCGTCTCCTAACACCGTCTATTTTACCGTTAAGTTTTTAATGAAATACCTAAATTACCATTGTGTTAATTAAATATGGACTTATATGATTTTATTATTGGATTTATATGATTTTATTGTTGTATGACATATGGACTTAAATTGGATTGTACGGTTTGACCCACCATGGCTTCAGTAGAAGTAGAAGTCTGGCACTATTTTTACATATATGGTTCCAAAATTTTAATTTTGGATTTTAGAATGAGAAAATGTTCAGATAAGCATTATTTTTCAAAGTTTTTATGTTAATTGATGCTGCTAGGAAGATATTAATTGGGGTTGGGTAATGGGTTGCCGGACATTAGAGGGTGGGGTTGTGATGCCGGAGAAGATGACAGGAAACTTTTGCCGGAAAATGAGAGCAGGGATGGAGTGGGGTGGGGTAGCGTGGGGTTGTGTTTTAACAAGTGGGTCCTAGAATACAATCTTTTAAATTTCCATGGTTTTTTTATTTAATTAACACAAGGGTAATTTAGGTATTTCATTAAAAACATAACTGTAAAATAGACGGTGTTAGGAGACTGGACTGAAATGGTTACGAAAGTGAAACCAAAGGGACTGAAATAGTGATTTTTAACAAACCACAGGGACGAAAACAGTAATTAACTCATTTAGATATCTTTTTGTTTTTTATTAATAAGGGCATTATGGTCAATTCACGTGTACTTAACAGAATAAATGGATGGGGTTAACGGAGGTGGACTGAAATGGTTACGAAAGTGAAACCACAGGGACTGAAATCGCAATTTTTAAACTAATGGACTGAAATGGTGATTTTTGACAAACCACAGGGACGAAAATAGTAATTAACTCTTACATTTTTATGGATGTTGGGTATGAGTGACTCTGATATTATTGATAACGTTTGATGTTGGAAATATTAAAGAGGAATATACAAGTTGGTTTGTTTCCTCCATCCCACATCGGTGGAGTGAGTGAAGTTTGAGTGGTTTATAAGGGATTACCCCTTATGGGCCTCCATAGTGTTAAATGGGTTGAGAAGTGGGTGAAGCCCACACGCGCGCCGAGCCGAGCCGCGAGCTCGCGAATGGTCGCGTTTGAGGCGCGAATGGGCGCGTTTGAGGCGCACTTCGCACGTACGCATCGTCGCTAGGAGCTGAGGAGCTTTTATTTTTAGCTAAGGTCTGGTCAGGTGGGTCAGATCTGTGGATCGAATGAGATAGGGAGATAAAGATGAGTTCGAAATCAGTGGGGGTTATCCCATTATCTCTAGTGAACTGAATTCGTATGGGATATACATCCAGCAACCGAATTCGTATGGGATAAGTAATTCGAATTGGTTATGGATTGATATATCACTCCCTGTTTTTCTCATTCTCTGGTATAACCAAACCTATAAATAAAAGCTTCCTGCTACCTATTAAACCTACCTATTTTCGCAGCTTTCTCTCTCAATTGTGTGTTCTTGTTTTCGTTCCAGCTTCTGCGTTTTCTGGTTTCCATTGCTGTTGGAATACCAGATTAGTTCTGCATTAAATCCTGGGAGTTTACGCTGCAGCTCACAACAATACGAGCGCGTAAAATCCTTTAAGGACAGGAATCATCCCTGCAGTTTGAAGATTATTATTCCGTAATCGCCAGGTTGGTTTTTAATTTACGTGTTCTTTAAATTCGTCCGACAACGGGACAGTCTCCTTCTACCTTTCTTTAATCAGTTTGTTCAAGTTGGAACAAACTGGTTTGGCTGATAACTCGGTAATTAATAAAGTTATATTAATTTATTGTTGATTAATTTAATTTTTCAACAATCTTAAAGGATTTTATTCTTGTGTTTAATCAACAGAACAAATGGACTCTGAACTACCAACAGTCAATCTGAGATTCATGAATCAAGAGTTTGTCAAGTTGGACAGATTTGATGGTCAGAACTATACCCGCTGTATAACAACTCTCACCAAAACTATTATTTATTTTTATATTTAGTTCAATAGGAAACCCTAATTGAAACACCCAAGTGATTCTGCTCAAACCCTGAAATTTTCAGAACAATCAGAATCAGGATCAGGGCCCCTAAAACTCAGGGGGGGGGGGGGTAAACCCTAGTTACGATTATCCAAATTAAAAGCTGTCAAAATCGAATTTTACGAAACTGTCGACTCAGCAAGCCTACATACACACGAAGCTACCCTATGGTAGGATAGGACCCGTCGCGCCACGCGACGCCCCAAGGGGTACCCCTCGCGTCACGCGAGGGGGGTCAAAATCCGGCTATAAATAGTGGACATTGGGACTTGATTTCTAGCACTGAAATGACGTAGAAATTCCAATTCTACACTGAGATATCGTAGAATTACTTTTAAAACACACACGATCACTAATTGCTGCCGCAAAACAGGGTAATAACTCGATCGCTGATACGATTCAATGTCCGATCGATTAAACTATCCAATGGATGTTTAAGTGCTGCCCACATTAGGGTTATGCTTTGTCATTCGTCGTTAATTCGATGGATGTTTAAGTATCGCACTTTGTCATTCGTTGTGAGGGTTGATCTCGTGAGTTATCGTAAAAGCAGTATTGATTACTAACCTAGTTTTGTGTGCATTGTTATTTAAAATAGGTTAACAAGGCTAATCAGTAGACTAGACTCTGTCCGTGTTAAAACTGCAATGTGAGTCATTCTCTTTTATTCAAAGTATTTTATAAATTCTTAAATATTTTCAGAGTTATAATTACAGTGATTAAGTATATGTAGTCACCAAATTACAGCCGGTATGTGGGGTTTTGTATACATTACTTTATAATCGTCACCATTGGGGCAGCCAATGGGGGATATGACCACAGTCACAGAAACGAGTCTAGTGACAAATACTGTGGGTAGTTGGTTGATATCTGAAACATTGTAATCTCTCTTAATACTGTAAATTATAACAAATGTGTCGTTTTAATAAATAGAATGATTCACCAGTATTTTCCGCTGACAAAACCTTTTTCAAACATGTTTCAGGTGATCTGTTGTAATCCAGGAAAAGTGTCGGGAAGCACTGCAAGCTTAAGAAAGTGGCTCATTATAAAATAAAGAAATATGTTTTGTAACATAAAGATTTCTCCATGAAATCATAGTATTGTAAATTACCGGGGTTTTATCCCGAGTTGTGAAATAAAATAATCAGGAAAATTTTAGCTTTAAAAAGATCCTGATGATAAACTTCCGCTGTTAAACTCAATTAAATAAAATACCACGGGATTTCTGTCCCGCGGCTCCTGAAACGGGTCAAACCGGGTCGGGGGCCGTGACAGAAAAAGGTGGCACAGAGCCACTGGGTTAAGCTAATTAAGTATTTAGAAATACTTAATTTTTCCTGATTACTATTATGTGATTATGTGTTTTATTAACTGATTATTTGTTAGTTACAGTATGGGTAAGCAAAAGCTTTCAAATATCTATCTTAAATTAGATAGGTCATCAAATGAGAAGGGAAGTTCCTCCCAAACTCCTGAAGAAGGAATATTTGTTCGAAAAGCCCAATACGAGGAACCACTTTCTCCTGATAAAAGAAATTTGATTATTAGAAAAAGTCAGGAGAAATTAAAGAAATCTCGAGAAAAGAAAGTTAAAAAGGAAAACCAGGAATTAATCCGTAAATCACCATGGGAAGACAATTTAGATGAAAAATGGGCGGATCTTTATATGCTAGCCACTGTAGCAGTAAATGCTAATCTTTAGAATACCATGACTCCGTATTAGCAACTTACAAGCCAGAAATATCATCTAGTAAATACATAAAAATTACAATAAAACTTAGTATGTTTAAATTGTCAATTTTTTTTCTTTGTATTAAAGTAGTCACAGGATATGCAATAATATTTGAAGGTTATTTGTAAAATTGCTATAAAATTTTAATTTATTTTGCTAAACAGCATGCATGAGTTATCTGGAGCCCTAGAGAATCTCAACCTTTACCCTGTAAACATAGAAGTTTCTAAAGAATTTACTGGGTACTTTCCTGATGTGGAACAACCTATAGAATTCAGCGCTCCACCTCTGGAAAAGCCAAAACCTAAGAAAAGAAAGAGATTCGTATGGGGGAGGCGTGTACATAGGAAAAAGCCAGCTAAGAGACTTCCTAAAATAAACAATCCCTTAGAAAAAGGAAAAGAAATTGAAACCGAGGAAAGTTCCAGACAGCAGGAATTGGAGATTGAAGTAGGGGAAGATTCTAGACAAATGGGAATACAGTTTGAGGAATATTCTAAACAAATAGAAATGGAGGTTGGAAAAGGTTCTAGACAAACCAACATAGAAATTGGAGAAAGCTCTAAACAAACCCAGGAAATGACATTTCAGGAGGAGTTAGATTTTATATTGACAAGCTGTGATACTATTAAGTCTGTCAATAATAATAATTTTTACTCTAATCCTATCGAAAATCAACTCCCTATAAACTTAGAACCAGCAATCCCAGAACCAATAATCCACACCCAACCTTTAGGTATGGACGAATGGTGGACTAATGATTGGCAATTCCAAAACCTTATCAATAGTCCCTATACGTTTTTCCCTCAGTTCGATCCAGAACCTTTACCCAATCCACCGATGAGTAATGAGAATATGGCTGAACTTCGCCATTTTGGTGAAGAGCTGATGGATGCTGGGAATAGGATCCGAGAGACAGGAGGACAAATCTCATGGAAATATGATGAGAGGGAACATCGTTATTAATGCAAGTTGACGAAGGAAAAATGGGTTATGAGTCTGTGTTTGTATAAATAACAGTAGTAAAATCAGTATGTGTAAAATATCCAATAAAACGATTGTATATGGAAGCATAAAATATAAATGAAAATTTAGAAAATTTACAATTTTGGTTGTATATTTGTTTACGTGATTATGTGCGATTAATTGTTATATTGGATTGTTTCTTATTCTATATTAACTATTTAAATTAATTATCAGATGGCAAACATTGGTAATGAACCAGTAAATGAAGTAAATCAATCTGAGCAAAATCAGGAAGAGCAATTGTTAAATAGGCAAGATATAGAGGATATCGTTGCACAAGGAATAGCCAATGCTATTCCAGCAATCGTTGCTGCTGTCCGGAAACCTGTTAAACCTCAATCAATCATTCCTAGTAAACGTACACAAGGCGACAACTTTAGTAATAGTATAAACGGAGGTGGTAATCATGTTAATAACAATAATGATCTGCAAGCCCCAATTTTCAAGAAAATGAAAGTTGCGACGTCTGGTTGCACTTACAAAGAATTCCTTGCCTGTAAACCAGCTGAGTTTGCAGGTAATGAAGGGGCTATTGCAGCACTGCGTTGGTTAGAGAAAACTGAGGCAGTAATCACTATAAGTAAATATGCTGAGGAAGATCAAGTTATGTATGCGTCAAATCTTTTTAAAGAAGGGGCGCTAGAATGGTGGAACACGGTGTTACAAGCGAAAAGAAGGATCGAGGCATATGCCATGAAATGGGAAGAATTTAAAAATCTTGTAGAAAGAAAATTCTGTCCCGAGTATGAAAAAGATCAAATGGCAAATAAATTTTTAAATCATCGAATGCTGGGTGTAGATTGTCGCGGTTATACTTCGACATTCTTCGAATATGCTAGAGTGGTACCAACGCTGGCTTCGCCAGAGCCGGTACTCATTTCTCGTTATATTTGGGGATTAATTAGTGAAATCCGTAATATCGTTAAAGCTGCGAGACCTCGCACTATTGACGATGCGGTAGAATTAGCTAATACCCTCACTGACGAACTAGTACGCACAAGGGATGAAAACAAAAAGAAGGAACTGGCTCAGAAAATTACCCAAGGATTTCGGGTGGGTAATAATAGCAACTTCAAGAAAAGAGGAACAGGGCAATCCTCAACTCCTCAGTTCTGCAGGAATTGCAAAAAGAAACATTATGGAAGATGTAATGTAACTTGCAACTTTTGCAAAATTGTAGGACATCATGAAGAAAACTGCAGAAGGAAAACCATAACCTGCTTCAACTGTGGAGAAAATGGGCATTTTAAAACAGAATGTCCTAAATTGGTCAAATCAGCAGACAACAAAACCAAGGCGACCGATGGAGCTACTAAGAAGAATGTCAGAGCATTCCAGCTGACCACTCAAGAAGCAGAACTCATTCCAGATGTGATAGCTGGTACGTTCCTAGTTCACAACGTATACGCAAAAGTATTATTTGACTCTGGTGCAAACCAAAGTTTTATAAATACTTTATTCTGCCAAGCTCTTAAGTTACCCTTAACCAATATTAGGCAGATTTTTACAGTCGAAACCGCAGATGGGAATTCAGTTAAAATAAATCAGGTTTTGCAAAAAGTAGAATTAGAACTTTCAGGTCATAACTTTTCTGCAAACCTATTACCTATGAAATTAGCTGAATTCGATGTTGTGTTAGGAATGGATTGGTTAGTAACCAACCATGCTCGAATTCTTTGTGACCAGAACTCTATAGAAATTCAGGCACCTACTGGAGAAGTAATTATGATTACAGGAGATAAACCGCGTAAACCCATGAAGTTCATATCAGTAATGAAAGTTGCTAGTTATGAACGAAAACAAGGAATAGTATATATGATTTCAGTAATCATTAATACTAAGGGTAAAGAACCTAAGGAGATTCCTGTAGTCTCAGAATACCCAGATATATTCCTAGAAGAATTACCAGGATTACCACCAGATAGGGAAGTGGAATTTAGGATTCATCTAATTCCTAGAACTACACCAATAGCTAAGGCACCTTATCGGTTAGCTCCTACCGAAATGTTAGAACTGAAGACGCAATTAGATGAATTACTAAGTAAAGGATTCATACAACCTAGTTCATTCCCCGTGGGGAGCACCAGTGTTGTTTGTGAAAAAGAAGGATGGTTCAATGAGAATGTGTATTGATTATAGAGAATTGAATAAGGTTACAATTAAGAATCGATACCCATTACCTAGGATTGATGATCTTTTCGATCAACTTCAAGGAGCTAGATATTTTTCTAAGATTGACTTACGTTCCGAATATCATCAATTGAAAGTACAAGAAGAAGACATACCTAAAACTGCTTTCCGGACTAGGTATGGTCATTACGAGTTTACAGTCATGCCCTTTGGGTTAACGAATGCTCCTGCCGCATTCATGGACATGATGAATAGAATCTGTAAACCGTATTTGGATAAATTTGTGATTGTTTTTATAGACGATATACTTATTTATTCCAAAAGTCAGACAGAACATTGTGAGCACTTGCATGCACTCTTAACTTTGTTAAGAAAAGAAAAGCTTTATGCCAAATTCTCGAATTGTGAATTTTGGTTACAAGAGGTGCAATTCCTAGGACACATGGTAAATCATGAAGGTATTCACATAGATCCTGCTAAGATAGAGGCAATTACCAATTGGAGGGTTCCGTAAACCGCAATGGAAATTAGAAGTTTTATAGGTTTAGCTGGATATTATAGACGGTTTATTAAGGATTTTTCCAAGATAGCTGTACCATTAACTAAGCTAACCTGTAAAGCCATTAAGTTTGAATGGGGATCTAAACAAGAAGAAGCTTTTAGAATTCTAAAGCAGAAATTAACAAATGCTCCAATCCTAGCATTACCAGAAGGAACTGAAGATTTTGAAGTATATTGTGATGCTTTAAAACTAGGATTTGGATGTGTGCTAATGCAACGCAAGAAGGTAATTGCGTATGCTTCAAGACAGTTAAAAAAGCACGAGGAAAATTATACAACTCATGACTTAGAGTTAGGCTCCATAATTTTTGCCCTTAAGATTTGGAGACATTATCTTTACGGAAGTAAATTTACTGTCTACACAGACCACAAAAGTTTAAAATATATTTTTGGGCAAAAAGAGTTAAACATGAGACAAAGAAGATGGATGGAAATCCTAAGTGATTACGACTGTGATATTCAGTATCACGAAGGAAAAGCAAATGTAGTTGCCGATGCCTTAAGTCGTAAGTATCATGAGAAACAACGACGGGTTCGTGCTCTCAGATTAAATCTACAATTAGATTTAATGGAACAACTGAAGCATTTTCAAGAAACAGCAATAGAGGATGTTGCTGAAGGAATGAAGGGACGAATAAAAGAATTAGAACAAGGAGCTGATGGAATTTAGAGATTCCACAAAAGAAGGATTTGGGTACCGAAGCAGGGAGAAATAAGAAATAAGATCTTAGAGGAAGCTCATAAATCTAGATATACCATACACCCTGGAAACAATAAAATGTACCAAGATTTAAGAAATAATTTCTGGTGGATAGGCATGAAGAAGGATATAGCTAGATATGTTTCTAAGTGTCTTACTTGTTCACAAGTTAAGGCAGAACATCAGAAACCTTCAGGTCTACTACAACAATTAGAAATGCCAGTATGGAAATGGGAACTCATAAGAATGGATTTTGTTACTAAGTTGCCCAAAACCAGAAAAGGTGATGATGCGATTTGGGTAATTGTAGATCGATTAACCAAATCAGCTCATTTTCTACCCATGAAAGAAACCTTTAGCATGGAAAGGTTGGCAAAGTTGTATGTAGATGAAGTAGTATCCTTACATGGAGTTCCACTCTCCATTGTTTCCGATAGAGATAGTCGTTTTACTTCTCATTTTTGGACAAGTTTCCAAGAAGCAATGGGAACTCGACTAAACTTAAGCACTGCATATCATCCCCAAACAGACGGGCAAAGTGGAAAGGAGTAGTTCGATTCAGTAAGAAAGGAAAGCTAAGTCCAAGATACGTAGGACCATTCTCGGTGATCCAACGTATAGGACCAGTTGCTTATTGTTTACAGCTACCAGAAAAATTAGCTGGAGTACATGATGTATTTCATGTATCCAATCTCAAGAAATGTCTGTCAGACGAATCTTTGATAGTACCTCTTCAAGACGTAGAGGTAAATGAAAAGTTAAAATTCATTGAGAAACCTCTTCAGATAGAAGATCGAAAGGTGAAATTTCTCAAGCACAAACGACTAGTGCTAGTTAAAGTCAAGTGGGATTCAAAGAGAGGAGCTGAATACACCTGGGAGCTGGAATCTGAAATGAAGCGAAAGTATCCACACTTATTCCAGTAAATCTCGAGGACGAGATTTTACTAAGGTGGGGAGAATATAACAACTCTCACCAAAACTATTATTTATTTTTATATTTAGTTCAATAGGAAACCCTAATTGAAACACCCAAGTGATTCTGCACAAACCCTGAAATTTTCAGAACAATCAGAATCAGGACCAGGGCCCCTAAAACTCAGGGGGGGGGGGGGGTAAACCCTAGTTACGATTATCCAAATTAAAAGCTGTCAAAATCGAATTTTACGAAACTGTCGACTCAGCAAGCCTACATACACACGAAGCTACCCTATGGTAGGATAGGACCCGTCACGCGAGGGGGGTCAAAATCTGGCTATAAATAGTGGACATTGGGACTTGATTTCTAGCACTGAAATGACGTAGAAATTCCAATTCTACACTGAGATATCGTAGAATTACTTTTAAAACACACACGATCACTAATTGCTGCCGCAAAACAGGGTAATAACTCGATCGCTGATACGATTCAATGTCCGATCGATTAAACTATCCAATGGATGTTTAAGTGCTGCCCACATTAGGGTTATGCTTTGTCATTCGTCGTTAATTCGATGGATGTTTAAGTATCGCACTTTGTCATTCGTTGTGAGGGTTGATCTCGTGAGTTATCGTAAAAGCTGTATTGATTACTAACCTAGTTTTGTGTGCATTGTTATTTAAAATAGGTTAACAAGGCTAATCAGTAAACTAGACTCTGTCCGTGTTAAAACTGCAATGTGAGTCATTCTCTTTTATTCAAAGTATTTTATAAATTCTTAAATATTTTCAGAGTTATAATTACAGTGATTAAGTATATGTAGTCACCAAATTACAGCCGGTATGTGGGGTTTTGTATACATTACTTTATAATCGTCACCATTGGGGCAGCCAATGGGGGATATGACCACAGTCACAGAAACGAGCCTAGTGACAAATACTGTGGGTAGTTGGTTGATATCTGAAACATTGTAATCTCTCTTAATACTGTAAATTATAACAAATGTGTCGTTTTAATAAATAGAATGATTCACTAGTATTTCCCGCTGACAAAACCTTTTTCAAACATGTTTCAGGTGATCTGTTGTAATCCAGGAAAAGTGCCGGGAAGCACTGCAAGCTTAAGAAAGTGGCTCATTATAAAATAAAGAAATATGTTTTATAACATAAAGATTTCTCCGTGAAATCATAGTATTGTAAATTACCGGGGTTTTATCCCGAGTTGTGAAATAAAATAATCGGAAAAATTTTAGCTTTAAAAAGATCCTGATGATAAACTTCCGCTGTTAAACTCAATTAAATAAAATACCATAGGATTTCTGTCCCGCGGCTCCTGAAACGGGTCAAACCGGGTCGGGGGCCGTGACACGCTGGGCGGACAAGGTTAAGTTCATGCTAGTTGTGCTGAAACTCTACTATATCCTTGATCCTGATTTGCCTGCAATCCCCGATGACCCTCCTCGTGCGGCAGGAGAGCTCCCAGATCCAGATTTGGCAAAGCAAAGACTTGTCGGTAAGGAAGCTGAAGATCTTTGCCTGGGCCACATAAAAAATTCTCTTTCGGATCGTCTCTATGACTTGTACGCGCCGGTAAAAAGTGCTAGAGAATTGTGGAAAGCTTTGGAAGATAAGTAGCGCAGGAAGAAGGTACTAACAAATACCTTATTGCCAAGTACTTAGACTTCCAAATGGTCGATGACAAGTCAATCCTGGAGCAAGTGCATGAACTCCAAGTTCTTGTTAACAAATTGACTGCACTTTCTATTCCGCTGCCAGAAATATTTCAAGTAGGGGTCATTATTGCAAAATTGCCTCCTAATTGGAAAGATTTCTCAAAGAGAATGATGCACAAGTCTGAGGACTACTCTTTGGACCAACTGTTGAAGCACCTTCGAATTGAGGAGGAAACGCGCAACAGGGACAAAAGAGGTAAAGTCGGATCAAGTGTGAATCATGTAGTTGGAGGATCTGGTCAAAAGGGAAAAGGGGCATCATCAAAGAATAAGAAGTTTACAGCACCAAAGAAAAAAGAATTCAAGAAGTCACAACACACTAACAACCATCAACCAAAGAGGTCTGGTAAATGTCATGTTTGTGGAGAAATGGGGCATTATGCACGAGAGTGCTCTCAGAGGAAATCTGGATCTACGGTTGGTTCTACAAGTGCTGTTGATGTTGAGAAAGTCACCAATCTAGTGGCCAGTGTGGGTCTTGGTGAAGTTAATATGCTTTCTCAATATACACGCATTGTAGCATGTAGAGGATGGTTCTTGGATTCTGGAGCCACTGTTCATGTTTGTGGGATTCGTGGCTCGTTTATTACTTATGCTCCTGTTCCTCAAGGGACAGTGGTGGTGTGTGCTGATGGACATCGTGTAGAAGTACATGGTAAAGGCACGGTGCGACTAAACTTTAGAGATGGTCAAGTGGTTACCCTTCAGGACGTGTTGCATGTTCCTGGTATCACCAAGGGTCTGGTTTCTGCTGATAAGTTCGATCGGAATGGTTACAAGCTGGTTATCAAGAATCTTCGTGTGAAGTTTTCTCTAAATGACATCTATGTGGGTCAAGCAAAGAACACGGGTGGAATGTATCGTCTTGACTTGGCTGAAGATGGGATTGATGAAGAAGAAGATTCGGATGAAGGGGGCGTTTCTGTGATTGATGGGTTTGGGAATGAAAGTGATAGTGATAGTGGTGGTAGTGATAGTACTAGTATTGGTGAATGTAATGCAATTGGTTTTGATTTGAATGAAATTATGTCTTCTGATTATATCGCTTGTTCAATTTCTTTATGGCATAAACGTTTAGCTCATACAAATATTAAAAACATTGAAAAAATGCAAACTAAAGGTTTATTAAAATTAAAAGATAAAGACTTTGAAAAATGCGAAACGTGTGTTAAATCAAAGTTCACAAAGAAACCTTTTCCAAGTGTCCATAAACGCAATACATCACTACTAGAACTAATTCATTCAGATATTTGTGAACTGAATGGAGTTCTTACTCGTGGGGGTAAGAGATATTTTATCACTTTCTGCGATGACTCGAGCCGATACTTATATGTTTATTTGTTGCATTCAAAAGACGAAGCTTTTGAGGCATTTAAAATATATAAGGCTGAGGTTGAAAAACAAAAGGAGAAACGCATTAAAATTCTTCGCTCGGACAGAGGCGGAGAATACTTTAACCGAAAGTTTGATGCATTCTGCGAAGAAGAAGGCATCATACATGAGAGAACTGCACCTTATACTCCCCAACAAAATGGTTTGGCTGAGAGAAAGAACCGAACCTTGGTAGAGATGGCTAACTATATGTTAAATCAATCGGGTCTACCTCGTAATATGTGGGGGAAGCTATGTTAACCGCATGTTATGTTCACAATAGGATCACTAGTTGTGTGATACATACGAGTCCATATGAGTTGTGGAAAGGAAGAAAACCAAACCTAGAGCATTTGAGGGTTTGGGGGTGTCTTGCCTACTATCGCGTACCTGATCCAAAGACACTCAAACTGGGAGAACGAGCTTTCAAGAGTGTATTCATTGGATATGCTTCGCATAGTAAATCTTACCGATTGTTGGATGACGAATCAGGTATAGTTGTAGAATCCAGAGATGTGGAATTCTTTCAGAACAAGTTTTCTAGAGATGATGAAAACTCAAATGGCACCACAACTTCTAGTACTTCTGAAAAAAGGGTTCAACCCTCACCAATAATTGAAGAACCAAGGAAAAGTACTAGAGTTAGAAAAGAGAAAAGTTATGAAGATGATTTCTTTTCTTACCTGGTTGAAGGAACTCAAAAGAAAGTGACGAGAGAGGTCATTTTCGCTGTAAATTTGGATGATGATCCTAAAACTTTCAGCGAAGCAATGTCATCAAGAGATGCCCCTTTGTGGAAGGAGGCAGTCAATGATGAAATGGATTCCATTATGGGAAATGGAACTTGGGAGTTAGCTGATCTACCCAAGGGAAAGAAACCTATTGGATCCAAATGGATTTTCAAAAAGAAGTATCATCCAGATGGATCCATCTCTGCCTATAAAGCGAGATTAGTTGCTAAAGGGTATAGGCAGAGAGAAGGGATCGACTATTTTGATACCTATGCACCTGTGGCTAGAATAAGTTCTATTAGAACTCTAATAGCTGTGTCTGCTTTGAAAGGGTTGTACATCCATCAAATGGATGTAAAGACAACATTTCTAATTGGGTATCTAAATGAGGAGATTTATTTGGAGCAACCAGAAGGATTTGTGATGCCTGGACAAGAGAACAAAGTGTGTAGACTTATTAAATCTCTGTATGGTTTGAAGCAAGCTCCTAAACAGTGGCATGAGAGATTTGACAACACTGTGACTGCTTTCGGGTTTTGACACAACAGTTCTGACAGATGTATTTATACTAAATGCGAACCCAGTTATACAGTCGTGATTTGTCTCTATGTTGATGATATGTTGATCATTAGCACTCACCTTGAAGGTATTTCCGAAACTGAGAAATATTTATCCTCGAACTTTAAGATGAAAGATCTAGGAGAAGTTGATACCATTCTTGGAATCAAGGTGAAAAGAACTGGAAGTCAGATTTCTCTTAGTCAATCTCATTACATAGAGAAAATTCTGACTAAGTTTCAACACTTAAATATTAAAGAGTTTAATACTCCGTTTGATCTAAGTGTGAAACTTAATGTGAACTCTGGAAGAGCAGTGGCTCAATTGGAGTATGCGAGTGCTATTGGAAGTATGATGTATGCAACGCATTGCACTCGTCCTGACATTGCTTTTGCTGTAAGAAAACTGAGTCAGTATACTGTTAATCCAAGGACAGAACACTGGAAGGCAGTGGGCAGAGTACTTGGATACTTGAAAAGGACCAGTAACTTAGAACTGACATACACGTCTTCTTCCAGAATACTTGAAGGTTATTCTGATGCAAGCTGGATTGATCGCACCAATGATTCAAAATCTACAAGTGGGTGGATTTACACTCTAGCAGGAGGAGCAATTTCTTGGGCGAGCAAGAAACAGACGTGTATTGCCCACTCAACTATGGAAGCTGAGTTCATAGCGCTAGCTGCGGCTGGCAAGGAAGCGGAGTGGATTAGAGATCTACTTATTGACATCCGTCTGTGGGATGTTCCAATGCCATCTATTCCCATGTATTGTGATAGTGAGGCCACACTATCTAAAGTATACAACGCAGTGTATAATGGGAGGTCAAGACACATAGGTCTTCGGCACAATTATGTGAGACAACTGCTTGAAAGTGGTACCATCAAGGTTGTCTATGTCAAGACTAGTAAGAACTTGGCAGATCCGTTTACTAAACCTCTGACGAGAGATTTGGTTGTGAATACCGCGAGAGACATGGGTCTAAAACCACAATAGAATTGTTAGTGATGGAAACCCAACTTGAACTTAGTGCTCCTATTTCTCAAGTTTAATGGGTAAAAAAGAAGTCATTTAATGATAGAAGGTACTATCAAATTTGATAGATCCATGTGAGGTATGATAGTACGTCGTTGCCAAGAACAAGGGTGAGCTTATACTCTTAACAAAGTTTTGGAGGCATCCAAGCAACGTGGGTGATGTAAAACATGCCTATATGATCTAGGGGTGGTGCCGCCTCGAGTGAAGATTAGTGGTTTATCTTCTAAAGGGTCATGAAAAGGATTTATAGCGCACGGCCATATTCGCGCTCAGTGAGAACGCAAAGTCAGCTGGTGATGTGTGGGGGTAAACCAAAGGGGGCTATCAGGTTAATGGTTTAATTCCATAGGACACCATCTAATCTGTCTCTTCTTGTTTATCAACATAAACTGGGTTTAATCTTCGTGAAACCTAGTGACATCATTAGTCTAAGTGAAAGGAAACATTCCAACTTGGTGGGGGATTGTTGGAAATATTAAAGAGGAATATACAAGTTGGTTTGTTTCCTCCATCCCACATCGGTGGAGTGAGTGAAGTTTGAGTGGTTTATAAGGGATTACCCCTTATGGGCCTCCATAGTGTTAAATGGGTTGAGAAGTGGGTGAAGCCCACACGCGCGCCGAGCCGAGCCGAGCCGCGAGCTCGCGAATGGTCGCGTTTGAGGCGCACTTTGCACTTCGCACGTACGCATCGTCGCTAGGAGCTGAGGAGCTTTTATTTTTAGCTAAGGTCTGGTCAGGTGGGTCAGATCTGTGGATCGAATGAGATAGGGAGATAGAGATGAGTTCGAAATCAGTGGGGGTTATCCCATTATCTCTAGTGAACTGAATTCGTATGGGATATACATCCAGCAACCGAATTCGTATGGGATAAGTAATTCGAATTGGTTATGGATTGATATATCACTCCCTGTTTTTCTCATTCTCTAGTATAACCAAACCTATAAATAAAAGCTTCCTGCTACCTATTAAACCTACCTATTTTCGCAGCTTTCTCTCTCAATTGTGTGTTCCTGTTTTCGTTCCAGCTTCTGCGTTTTCTGGTTTCCATTGCTGTTGGAATACCAGATCAGTTCTGCATTAAATCCTGGGAGTTTACGTTGTAGCTCATAGCAATACGAGCGCGTAAAATCCTTTAAGGACAGGAATCATCCGTGCAGTTTGAAGATTATTATTCCGTAATCGCCAGGTTGGTTTTTAATTTACGTGTTCTTTAAATTCGTCCGACAACGGGACAGTCTCCTTCTACCTTTCTTTAATCAGTTTGTTTAAGTTGGAACAAACTGGTTTGGCTGATAACTCGGTAATTAATAAAGTTATATTAATTTATTGTTGATTAATTTAATTTTTCAACATTTGACCCTAATACTAAATTATCAATCAATATTATTCGCTTTTCTCACAAAGAGTTCATTGGTTTGTTCTGGTTATCCGAGTGGAGACTTCTCACGAGATTACCCGTCATGGATTGAACATATTCAAGCACATTTAAATGTCGAGTTTGCCTCTCATCCACAACCAATGCGTCCAAAACATGATGGTTATAAAGAACAAAATACATGGTGGCTTTTATCGAAATAAAGTTAATTACACGATAATAATAATAATAATAATAATAATAATCTAATCTAAATATTAATAAAAGACTACAATTAATGCCACCTATCAATTTCTCCTTCAACTTCACAATTATATTTTTATTTAAAAACATTTTGTTATCCTTATTATTATTATTATTATTATCTATAAATCTCTCAGTTTCAATTTTAATATTATATATAAAAATATTTTGTTATCCTTATCCTTATTATTATTGTTATTATTATTATTATTGTTATTATTAGTAAATCTCTCAATTTTAATTTTAATAACATAGGGTAAGGATCAAATATTAAGTTTATTTTGGCTAGAAAGGATAGGAAGCAATAGGATTATGACATGTGACAAAATTTAAAATAAAGAGAAAGGGTATTTTAGTCAATCACATCCTTTCTTCTTCCTTCTTCTCCCCAGTAACTTCAAAACCCACCATCTTCAACCATTTCTTCACTTTCTATCTTAATAATCACTACATTATAATGCGATTTTCATCACCAATCACTGATTCAAACACCCGATCAACGTGTTCTTCAGCTTTTTTGAAGAAACTCAGTTGAATTTCATATAAAATCTCGTTTTTTCCCTGTGATTTCACTCGATTCGTTCGATTCGTTCGATTCGATCGCTGATAAGTATTTCTAACATTCAAATTTCGTAAATCGGTGAAGAAATCAGAAGAAATCGGCTTCGATCTATGTAAGATTTTTTTTAATTGCATTTTTAAGATCTGGGTTTTTGAATTGAGTCATTGCGTTTTACGAAATTAGAGAGTTTTATGTGTTTTCTGGCCATTACGTTTTAGAAAAAACACATTTTTGAAGTGTTTTTAGTTCATTGCGTTTTAGGTAAACACATTTTTATTTGTTTTCAGTCTATTGCGTTTTAGAAAATACACTTTCTTTTGTGTTTTTAGGCCATTGCGTTTTAGAAATAAGACATTTTTATGTGTTTTTGGCTATTGCGTTTTAGATAAACACGTTTTAAGTGTTTTTAGTTATTGCGTTTTAGGTAAAACACATTTTTTATGCTTTTTCAGTCTATTGCGTTTTAGAAAAAAGACATTTTTAAGTGTTTTCTGGCCATTGCGTTTTAGAAATAAAACATTTCTTTGTGTTCTTTGTGCATTGATGTAACATCCCGAAAATATAAAACCTTATATTGGAATTAGAAGGTATTAAATAAACGAGAACGAACTAACGGGGACTAGATAACTCCGTTAATTAGTAGTCTTGTATTAACTCATAAGTAAGTTAAAGCACTCAAATGTGAACTAAAGAGAATTGAGGGACCAAAAGTGTTTAAACTGAAACTAATGTTTAATAAAAACATTTTTATTAAAACACAAACACACAATTTTGTGTACTGGGGATCGACCAGAAGCAAGGGGGCGACCAAGCTTTTCAAAACCCTAAATTCCACAAAACACCTAAATTGAAGGTTCAAATCTGATCCAAAAACGAAATCCGAGCTAAGATTTGTGATCCTCATCGCAAGAGGGTTATAAGGTATGTAAAATTTGATGAGAATTCTCTACTTGAAATTCTCATGAATTTGGGAAATCTGAAATTTGATGATGCATGTTTGTTATTTGGGTAGAATAGGAATGATTTAGTGTCTAGGAGTAAAACCTAGACAACAATATGTGAAATCATGCCTAAATTCTGAAAATTTCATGAACACATTGAAGGTGATTCATGGGTTTTGTGAGAAAATGATGAACACTAGAGTTTAGAAGGCTATCCTAGTGTAAATTGATTCATAGATAATGATTTATGAAAATTTCATGCTTAATTCTATATGTGGTAGCTCAATTAATGTTAATTGAGGCCAAGAGACAAGCCGTGAACTAGAATATAAGTGATATAAAATTCTACCCTATAAGTGTTTGTAGAAATGCCTCAAAGAAGGCTCGAAACTGCAAATTTAGTTAAAAACGCGTATTGTGATGTTTGGGCGGATTATGTAATGTATAATTAAAAAGGAGTTCTAAACATGCTATGGTTGAACTCTATAGGAAAGGATACCGGAGCGTCGAGCGGACAGGCCAGTGGTGACTTGCGTTTGAAAGGCGTGCATTGAAGGTATGTAACTTGATTCGTTACATTGGGTAATTTTGATAATTAGCATATGTGTAGTTGAATTGTAGAACAAAGGTTGTGTTGATTTAAAGCGATAACGTTCGCCATATTGAATAATAGGTCAAGAATTGGTTAGATCTCGTTGGTAGTCATCATAATGGAGGATTCCGTAGATGAGCCAAACGGGTCGAATAATCAAATAATGCGTGGCTAATGCTTCGTAATATGGTTAATTGGTCTTTTGTGATTGTTAATAAATGACATATTAGAATAGGAGAATTTAGCGTGTTGGTTTGTTAGAATGATGAAGTCCATAAGGGTGAACTAAACGGGTCACTAAGAGAAGGTATGGATCGAATAACGGTAGTACCTTACTTGTAGATTTTGAGCCCGAGTGACGGGTAGCGAAATACTAAACACGCAAACCGGTGATAGGAGCGTGGGCGTTAAAAATGAGAAATCCAAGATTTGGGTTTTGGGTGAAATAAACAAAATCAGACAAAACATAAACTTTCAGGGACTACCGTAAGTTACGGTAACTACCGTAACTTACAGTAGAGAACAAAACGTTACGGCAGTTCTATACTGCCTTACGGCAGACCAAATGGATCCAGCGTCTACCGTAACTTACGGTGGCTACCGTAAGTTACGGTAGAGCCCTGACCTTTATGTTAAATTTTGCTTATCCTTGTTAATCGAATCCGTTTTTGAGCGTAGTTTCGATTATGTAATATTTCTAAGAACTCTAATACTAGTTTTTGTTAAAACATTTTAGTTTCTAGGTATTGCAAGTATACGGATGGCGGTCAAGCAAGTTTTTGAAGAACCGAACACAACTTTTGAAGCTTCCGCAATTTCATAACTTTGTTAAACAATGTTTCTATTTCTTTTAAATGTAAACAACTTGCTAATCAGGTCATGAATGTTTTAACTAGTCGTTTGTTGACTAGTTTTGATTACTTGGAACTTTGTTTTGGTAACTATGTTTTGATTTAAACACCTTTTATATAAATCGTATGAATTTTTATTAAATTCAAGTAATAATTAGACGGGTGTTACAAGTTGGTAATCAGAGCTTAAGGTTGTCAACAAAGTGTTCGGTTCAAGCTTGATCGATCGTCCGGTAAGAATTAATTTATTATTTTAGTAGATTTTATCTTATGTAAGAAATGAGATGTGAATTAATGTGTATGTGTAACGCCCCAAAATCTGAATGTAATTAATTGTCGGGTGTTCCTTTATGACACGTCATGAAATAAGTAACTAGGCTATTTATCCTAGTTAAGGGTATGGTCAAAAGTATTAAGTGATGAAAGGTAGTGTCATTTATGTTTTAAAGGAAAACCCGAGGGGCTAAAGTGGAACAAATGAAAGTTAATTTATAGAATAACTTGACACACACAAACACACACCAAGTGTGTGTTCTGGAAAGATCGACCATGAGGCTCCCATGGAGCCTCAAACCCTAATCTCATCCTTATGTCCAAATTGAAAGGCAAGATGAAGTCTAAATCCATAACCGAGCATGGATTAATGATCACCAACATGAGAGGATCATAAGGTATGTTTTAAATCTAAGATTGGTGATCATGGGTGAAGTGGGTTATGTTCTAATCCGTGAGTTAGTATGAAATTGATCATGTACAAGGGTTAGAATCCTTGTATAGAACATGGGTTATGTATGGTTTACGTTAATTTGAGGATTAGAGGTGAAACCCGTTAGTTAGGGTGAAGATGATAACTAGAATCACCTCCTATGTTCAAGTTTTGTTGAATGATTGATGTATTAAGTGGTTATGATGAATTATTGTTGGATAAATTAGGAAGAATGTGATGATGTTATGTTTAATGTTCATTTGGGATGATATATGATGATTAGTAGTAGGATTTGATGGGTTATGTATGAGTTTATGAGTTTTGTACATGAAATAGTTGTACTCTATGCTTAAAAGGTAGTACTCACATCAAGTGTATGATGCAATGTATATAGTGTCGTCCGTATAATCGATTATGATGCTACGGGTACATGTTGATAAGTCGAAGGTTACATATGATTAATAGTTGACTTTTGAAAGTCAACAAGTATAAGAGACATGATTGGACTCGTTGTCGTAAAGATAGGATTAGAGGAAGTCGTTGGATACATGTTATGTAAATATGTGTTAAGTCGATTACCCGATGATTTACGTGTGTTAGAAAGGTTATGAAGTTGATTATATGTTGTAATGCTTGTTAGAAGTGACTAAGGAAAGTTAAGGGTGAATTATGTGAGTAATATGATTGACACATGTATGAATGAGTATGCTAATAAGAGCGTGGTTTCGATGAAATGAAAGTATAGGAATCACGTCGAGGCGGATTCAAGCATGAGATGTTAACGGGTCAAGAAGAGGCAAGGAATCGGATACGAGCATGGACGCATAAGGTAAGTGATTTCTGTAATCACTTCTTAGTACGAGTAAGTAATACATTGTTTAAATTAATTAAACATGATGTTTGAGGTCATATATGTGATGAAGTCTTTCGTTGTAAATGATTGAATTAAAGTTGACCAAAATGCCCTTGATGGGTATTTTGGGCAAACGATATTAAAAGTGGTTTAGAAACAAGTTGTTCGATCAATGTAATGTTTTAGACAAGTATGGAAGAGAGAAGTATGGTCTTTGTGAGCCATAGACCTTACAATGCGTAAATACCCATTACGGGTCAAAATGAGCTTTTGAGCGAAAAATGGGTTAAGAGAATGCTAGACATCCGAGAAATAAATCTTTATGATAGGCGTCAATGAAATTATTAAGTTCATATGAGTTTGAGGTCAAATAAACAGTTTATGTTGATAAATGCACGAACGGGTCAAATAAGTAGAATATAATAATAAGTCGAATGCATGCAAGTTAAGAATTTCCTTGATACGGATGTGGGATTTTAAGTTCGTATGATAGAATGTGAATTTACAAGCATGTAGGAAGAAACGGGAGGTTAAACGGTTAAACGGTTCGAAAGTTACGCGCGTTTTAGTGCGTACGGACGACGAAATGGATCTGCAGGAAAATGTGTTTTAGGGAGGGCGTCGCCGACGGGCTCCCACCCCGTCGCCGACGGGCACCGGTTTGGTCATTTTTCTCCGACGGGTTAAGACACTGGTTACGGGTTAATGGCCCCGACGGGCATAATTACAACCCGTCGCCGACGGGCTCCCATCCCGTCGCCGACGGGCACTTGTTTGTAAGCTTTTATTTTCACGTCTGGTGTTTCCGGTTGACCCGTAACGTGTCCTGGTGCTCCGGTTTTCGACACGATGACTCGTAAAGTTTCTTATGAGCATATAGGGATGCACGTTTGTAGACCAAGCAAGTATGTATGTTGTATGTATCGGTATACGTACATAGAACTTATGTAAGTACGTATGAAGGCATGTAGGAGTGTATGCATGTATGTAAAGTTGTAGGAAAGTTATGTTTGTACGTAGATGTGTATGTATGTATGTATAAGCGTATATACGAGTGTAGGCATGTATGTGATGATGTAGGAAAGGTATGTACGTATGTAGTTGCATAAGTAAGTACGTATGAAGGCATGTAGGAGTGTATGCATGTATGTAAAGCTGTAGGAAGGGTATGTAAATATGTAGTTGTGTACGTAGGTACGCATAAAGGTATGTATGAATGTATGCACATATGTAGATAAGCGAGTATGTATGTTTGTACGTATTTGTATACGTATGTAGAAGTTATGTAAGTATGTATGTAGGTAAGTATGGGCGTATGCATGTATGCAAAGATGAAGGAAGGGTTTGTACGTAAGTAGTGGTGTACGTAGGTATGTATAATGATACGTATGAGTGTATGTACGTATGTATAGTTGTAGAAAGGGTATGTACGGATGTAGATGTGTATGTGTGTATGTATAAGGATATGTATGATCGTATGCATATATGTAAAGCTGTAGGAAGGGTATGTAGGTATGTAGTTGTGTACGTAGGTACGTATAAAGGTATGTATGAGTGTATGCACGTATGTAGATGTATATGTAAGTTTAATGTATGTACGTATGTGTGTATGATTAAGACACATTGAGGATTAACGCTACTAATGGTGTACCTTGAGAATGATAAGTAATGCAGGTACATTCATGAAGCCTCACCAGTAAATGGATACGCAGATGAAATGCTTGAAGTTTATTAAAGAACGAAACGTGAAGTGTACGCGAATGATCTTATTTATACATTGTGCTAATGTTTGAATGTATGTGGTGAGTGCAGGTAGTACGGACCAGGCGATTATCAAGGAATAGAGATCGAAGATCGAGTCACAAGAGAGATTGTACGGGGACGTTGAATGTAAATTGAAATAAACATAAGCTATGTTTTATTTTAGTAATTAAGAGGGTGACGGAAGTAAGAATAAAAGCTATGTTAAAGTTAAAGTTTAAATGGTTTGAGGTATTTTAATGAAAGAATTTTTATGGTACGTGTTTCCGCTGCGACTTTTGTCATGTAGAAATTAGGGTCTTACAAGTTGGTATCAGAGCCCTGGTTTGAGAGACTCAAGTACAAGAAAGTAAGTACTTGAACTCAAACTTGTGTGCTCTTACGATAAGGAACCCGTACAATCTAAGACTCGATCAAGATCCAAAGGTAAAGGCTAATGTAAGTATGTACTTATGTGTACGTATAAAGAAACTGACGGTTTTGTATGTGCAAGGTAAGCATAAGTGTTGGAAGAGGATGATCCGTGAATGCAGTCTAGGATGAATACTAAGGCAGGCAAAGAGGTAATAAGACAAATAGGCAAATGAGCCAGGTATGTAAATTCAATATGTGGATATGTAAAATGGTAAAATGCATTAAGGGAAGAAAAATGCTAAATGAAGGGCTATGATGGTATAATGAATATGTTTTGAAAATGATACACGTGCTGAAACCTAGTTCTTCGTACATAAGGTGACAATTACACGAAGACACGAAACTAGTATGTGGATTGTGTACCTGGCCAGTACATGTGAAGCATATGACGTTCGTGAGACCGTGATAATTGTTACAGGTATGTCCGGTAGAGTTAGGTAACAGGCGGGCGTGTGGGTGAAATGGGAAGTAAGACTCTCGGGGAATTGAGAGTACTATGAAAGTATGAAAACATGCCTGATAAGAATAAAGAATGTTGAATCCGTAAGAAAGTACGGATCAATAAAGTATGAATGCAATGCTTGAATCCGCGAGATGGATTCAAGGGATGAAAAGTGTGAATGCAATGTTTGAATCCGTGAAACGGATTCAAAGGCATGAAAGGCATGAATGGAATGTTTGAACCCGCGAGACGGATTCAAGGTATGAAAGGCATGAAAGAAATGTTTGAATCCGTGAGACGGATTCAAGGCATGAAAGGCATGAATGGAATGTTTGAATCCGTGAGACGGATTCAAGGCATGAAAGGCATGAATGGAATGTTTGAACCCGCGAGACGGATTCAAAGTATGAAATGCATGAAAAGAATATTCGAAACCGCTAGTCGGATTCAAAATATAGAAATAATGAAATGTATGGATGCTACGATTGTGTCAAACGAATCATGTGAGTAAATGTAAAGTAATTGAATGAAAGAAGGATCATGATTGGCACGTAAACCTAAATTTTAAAATTTTAAGATGAAAGAAAGAAGTTTTGAACCCGGGATGTGTTAGATGTGTAGGTAATCGACTCATGGGAGTCATAAGTGTAGGACGGGCTACGACCCGGATAATCAGTTAAGTATGAATAAGAAGGGTAAGCTTGGTCGTGAGTACCGGAATAAGGTAATTGCGATGATAGTCATTGTGACGAGCTCGTGGTTGTGTCGAGTGGATGTAGAGAAGGAATAATTAGTGATAAATAAAGGTAAGAAAGGTTTCGGGGACGAAACCTCAATTAAGGGTGGTAGACTTGTAACGCCCCAAAATCTGAATGTAATTAATTGTCGGGTGTTCCTTTATGACACGTCATGAAATAAGTAACTAGGCTATTTATCCTAGTTAAGGGTATGGTCAAAAGTATTAAGTGATGAAAGGTAGTGTCATTTATGTTTTAAAGGAAAACCCGAGGGGCTAAAGTGGAACAAATGAAAGTTAATTTATAGAATAACTTGACACACACAAACACACACCAAGTGTGTGTTCTGGAAAGATCGACCATGAGGCTCCCATGGAGCCTCAAACCCTAATCTCATCCTTATGTCCAAATTGAAAGGCAAGATGAAGTCTAAATCCATAACCGAGCATGGATTAATGATCACCAACACGAGAGGATCATAAGGTATGTTTTAAATCTAAGATTGGTGATCATGGGTGAAGTGGGTTATGTTCTAATCCGTGAGTTAGTATGAAATTGATCATGTACAAGGGTTAGAATCCTTGTATAGAACATGGGTTATGTATGGTTTACGTTAATTTGAGGATTAGAGGTGAAACCCGTTAGTTAGGGTGAAGATGATAACTAGAATCACCTCCTATGTTCAAGTTTTGTTGAATGATTGATGTATTAAGTGGTTATGATGAATTATTGTTGGATAAATTAGGAAGAATGTGATGATGTTATGTTTAATGTTCATTTGGGATGATATATGATGATTAGTAGTAGGATTTGATGGGTTATGTATGAGTTTATGAGTTTTGTACATGAAATAGTTGTACTCTATGCTTAAAAGGTAGTACTCACATCAAGTGTATGATGCAATGTATATAGTGTCGTCCGTATAATCGATTATGATGCTACGGGTACATGTTGATAAGTCGAAGGTTACATATGATTAATAGTTGACTTTTGAAAGTCAACAAGTATAAGAGACATGATTGGACTCGTTGTCGTAAAGATAGGATTAGAGGAAGTCGTTGGATACATGTTATGTAAATATGTGTTAAGTCGATTACCCGATGATTTACGTGTGTTAGAAAGGTTATGAAGTTGATTATATGTTGTAATGCTTGTTAGAAGTGACTAAGGAAAGTTAAGGGTGAATTATGTGAGTAATATGATTGACACATGTATGAATGAGTATGCTAATAAGAGCGTGGTTTCGATGAAATGAAAGTATAGGAATCACGTCGAGGCGGATTCAAGCATGAGATGTTAACGGGTCAAGAAGAGGCAAGGAATCGGATACGAGCATGGACGCATAAGGTAAGTGATTTCTGTAATCACTTCTTAGTACGAGTAAGTAATACATTGTTTAAATTAATTAAACATGATGTTTGAGGTCATATATGTGATGAAGTCTTTCGTTGTAAATGATTGAATTAAAGTTGACCAAAATGCCCTTGATGGGTATTTTGGGCAAACGATATTAAAAGTGGTTTAGAAACAAGTTGTTCGATCAATGTAATGTTTTAGACAAGTATGGAAGAGAGAAGTATGGTCTTTGTGAGCCATAGACCTTACAATGCGTAAATACCCATTACGGGTCAAAATGAGCTTTTGAGCGAAAAATGGGTTAAGAGAATGCTAGACATCCGAGAAATAAATCTTTATGATAGGCGTCAATGAAATTATTAAGTTCATATGAGTTTGAGGTCAAATAAACAGTTTATGTTGATAAATGCACGAACGGGTCAAATAAGTAGAATATAATAATAAGTCGAATGCATGCAAGTTAAGAATTTCCTTGATACGGATGTGGGATTTTAAGTTCGTATGATAGAATGTGAATTTACAAGCATGTAGGAAGAAACGGGAGGTTAAACGGTTAAACGGTTCGAAAGTTACGCGCGTTTTAGTGCGTACGGACGACGAAATGGATCTGCAGGAAAATGTGTTTTAGGGAGGGCGTCGCCGACGGGCTCCCACCCCGTCGCCGACGGGCACCGGTTTGGTCATTTTTCTCCGACGGGTTAAGACACTGGTTACGGGTTAATGGCCCCGACGGGCATAATTACAACCCGTCGCCGACGGGCTCCCATCCCGTCGCCGACGGGCACTTGTTTGTAAGCTTTTATTTTCACGTCTGGTGTTTCCGGTTGACCCGTAACGTGTCCTGGTGCTCCGGTTTTCGACACGATGACTCGTAAAGTTTCTTATGAGCATATAGGGATGCACGTTTGTAGACCAAGCAAGTATGTATGTTGTATGTATCGGTATACGTACATAGAACTTATGTAAGTACGTATGAAGGCATGTAGGAGTGTATGCATGTATGTAAAGTTGTAGGAAAGTTATGTTTGTACGTAGATGTGTATGTATGTATGTATAAGCGTATATACGAGTGTAGGCATGTATGTGATGATGTAGGAAAGGTATGTACGTATGTAGTTGCATAAGTAAGTACGTATGAAGGCATGTAGGAGTGTATGCATGTATGTAAAGCTGTAGGAAGGGTATGTAAATATGTAGTTGTGTACGTAGGTACGCATAAAGGTATGTATGAATGTATGCACATATGTAGATAAGCGAGTATGTATGTTTGTACGTATTTGTATACGTATGTAGAAGTTATGTAAGTATGTATGTAGGTAAGTATGGGCGTATGCATGTATGCAAAGATGAAGGAAGGGTTTGTACGTAAGTAGTGGTGTACGTAGGTATGTATAATGATACGTATGAGTGTATGTACGTATGTATAGTTGTAGAAAGGGTATGTACGGATGTAGATGTGTATGTGTGTATGTATAAGGATATGTATGATCGTATGCATATATGTAAAGCTGTAGGAAGGGTATGTAGGTATGTAGTTGTGTACGTAGGTACGTATAAAGGTATGTATGAGTGTATGCACGTATGTAGATGTATATGTAAGTTTAATGTATGTACGTATGTGTGTATGATTAAGACACATTGAGGATTAACGCTACTAATGGTGTACCTTGAGAATGATAAGTAATGCAGGTACATTCATGAAGCCTCACCAGTAAATGGATACGCAGATGAAATGCTTGAAGTTTATTAAAGAACGAAACGTGAAGTGTACGCGAATGATCTTATTTATACATTGTGCTAATGTTTGAATGTATGTGGTGAGTGCAGGTAGTACGGACCAGGCGATTATCAAGGAATAGAGATCGAAGATCGAGTCACAAGAGAGATTGTACGGGGACGTTGAATGTAAATTGAAATAAACATAAGCTATGTTTTATTTTAGTAATTAAGAGGGTGACGGAAGTAAGAATAAAAGCTATGTTAAAGTTAAAGTTTAAATGGTTTGAGGTATTTTAATGAAAGAATTTTTATGGTACGTGTTTCCGCTGCGACTTTTGTCATGTAGAAATTAGGGTCTTACAGTATGGGAAAAGTGTGTTAACTCACTCAAACCCGGAAAGTGCATCAAAAGTGAACGGTTAAAGCAAGTTATGAACTTGGCTAAACCGAAGCAAATAAAGCTATGTTATAAATGAAATGTTTAACGTTTAATGTAAACATTTCAGTTTCAAGATGTCGAAAGGAAACGATAATGATCCGGTGCCGACAAGCACAGAACAAATGAAAGAGATAATTGCCAAAGAAGTAGGGAAGGCAATTGAAAGTAGTCTATCCGGGTTTATAGACAAAATTCAGAACACGGTGTTGTCACTTGTCGAAGAACGAGTCAAAAGGTTGGAGGATAGTGTCAACCTTATGAAGGAGAAATCGGGAGAACGTAAAGGGTGTTCATACAAAGAATTTATGGCGTGTAAACCGCCAATCTACAACGGGGAGGTTGACCAGATAGTTTGCCAAAGATGGTTGGGCGACGTTGAAGGGGTGTTTGAAAGGACCCATAGCGACGAAATTGACTTTGTTGCTTACGGAACGGGTCAGTTGAGAGGACAAGCCAAAGATTGGTGGGACAATAAAAAGAATGAAATAGGGGCCGAAGCGGCAAGGGCCATGACATGGGAGGAGTTTAAGACGCCATTTCTTAAACATCATAGTCCCAAGGCGGTCATTAATAAAATCAAGGAAGAGTTCATGCAACTTAGGCACAAGGGCGAGACCATAGACAAGATTACGGCGACGTTTATGGATAAGATGAAGTTTTGCAGTGAATTGGTGACGAATGAGGAACAAAAGATATACTACTACTATAACATGTTGAGCGCCGAGTATAGGGAGTTCATGACTCCTTCAAAATACGAGACCCTTACCGAGATCATAAACGTTGCTCGGGAACGGGAAATCGAGCTGAAGAAACAAGTTGAAAGGGGTGAGCGAAGGGCACAGGATGTGAATCCAAGCCCTACAAAGAAAGCTCGAACTGCGGAATCGGGAAAGAAAGTGGATGCTAAAGGCGGGTCGCCAAGTTGCAAGGTGTGTGGAAAGGGGCACAAGGGTGGGTGCCGCTTCAAAGACAAGCCGTGTCCGGTATGTGGGAAGACGGGACACACCGCATCGTTATGTCCCGGAAAGGTTTCCGTTTGCTATAAATGTTATCAGCCCGGCCACAAAAAGTCCGAATGCCCAGACTTAGTTGGAAAGAGAGATGTTAAAGAATCTCCAACTGAAGCTTCAAAGGCGAAGGCTAGGTCCTTCCAACTTACCGTTGTTGAAGCAAAGACAGAACCCGATGTGGTCTCAGGTATATTCACAATTAACTCACTTCCTGCACGTGTATTGTTTGATACGGGTGCGAATAAATCTTTCATTTCGCATGGATTTATTCGACATCCTTCATTTGTATTGACGAAATTATCTGTGCCCTTAGAAGTTGAAGTAGGGGACAACAAAAGTTTTATAGTTTGTGATATTTGTCGAGACTGCAAATTAAACATCGATGACGAAGAATACTTGATAGACCTAATCCCGATGTCAATGGGGGAATTTCTAGTAGTCGTTGGGATGGATTGGCTATCTCAGCACCACGCAAAGGTCGTGTGTTTTCGTAAGGAGATAAAGCTAACATCTCCGAGCGGGAAACACGTCACTATCTATGGCGAAAAAGGAGGTAACACCATAATGTGCTCGATGTTGAAAGCTCACAAGCTTATGAAGCAAGGATGTAAGGCATTTATGATATACGCGAATGAGCCCAAGAAAGAATCACTGAAGATTGAAGATGTACCGGTAGTGCGGGACTACGAAGATGTTTTTCCGGAAGATTTACCGGGAATACCGCCCGAACGAGAAGTAGAGTTCGGAATCGAATTGATTCCGGGCGCAAAACCCGTAGTTAAAGCACTGTACCGACTCACGCCGTCGGAATTACAAGAGTTGATGTCCCAGATTCAAGACCTACTTGACAAAGGATTCATAAGGCCGAGTGTGTTCCCTTGGGGCGCACCGGTATTGTTCGTGAAAAAGAAAGACGGAAGCATGCGCATGTGTATCAATTACCAGGAGTTAAACAAACTCACGGTAAAGAACCGATACCCGCTTCCGAGGATAGATGATCTATTCGACCAATTACAAGGTGCGAACTGGTTTTCAAAAATTGACCTTAGATCGGGGTATCACCAACTAAAGGTCAAAGAGGAAGATGTGCCGAAAACGGCTTTCCGCACGCGATACGAACATTACGAGTTTCTCGTGATGTCATTTGGGCTGACAAATGCACCCGCGGCTTTCATGGACCTCATGAACCGGGTTTGCAAGCCAATGCTGGATAAATCGGTTATCGTGTTCATCGATGATATTTTGGTGTATTCGAAAAGTGAAGCTGAGCATGCACACCACTTACAAGAGGTGTTAGAGATACTTAGACGAGAAAGGTTGTATGCGAAGTTCTCTAAGTGTGCCTTTTGGTTACGAGAGGTGCAATTTCTCGGCCACATCATAAGTGCCGATGGAGTATTGGTAGATCCGTCAAAGATCGAGGCCGTGTCAAAGTGGAATCCCCTGAAGAACCCTTCGGAAATTAGAAGCTTCTTAGGGCTTGCGGGATACTATAGGAGATTCATTCAAGATTTCTCCAAGATTGCGTCGCCACTAACTAAGTTAACCCGAAAGGAGGAGAAGTTCAATTGGGGTGTCGAACAAGAAAGAGCATTTCAAACGCTAAAAGAGAAGTTAACTCAAGCTCCGGTATTAACATTGCCGGATGGAGTTGAAGATTTGGTGGTTTATTCGGATGCTTCACTATTGGGGCTCGGATGCGTTCTGATGCAACGGGGTAAAGTTATAGCTTATGCCTCGAGGCAATTGAAGGTACATGAAAATAAATATCCCACGCATGATCTCGAATTAGCTGCGGTGGTGTTTGTGTTAAAAATATGGAGGCACTATTTGTTTGGGGTAAAGTGCACCATATTCACCGATCACAAGAGCTTAAAATACTTCTTCGATCAGAAGGAGTTAAATATGCGCCAGAGACGATGGTTAGAAACGGTGAAGGATTTCGACTGTGAATTACACTATCACCCCGGAAAGGCAAATGTGGTGGTGGATGCTCTGAGCAGAAAAGCGGACTATGTCCCAATACGGGTAAGGTCGATGCAGCTTGTGGTGACCTCGGGTATACTTGAACGTATCCGAGAAGCGCAAGTAGAAGCAGTAAAAGAAGAGAACTGGAAGAAGGAAAGAATAATCGGCCAGTTGAAAGATTTGACGGATGAAAAGAACGGGTTGAAGCCCCGATCCGGGAGAGTATGGGTTCCAAATTCTTGTGGGGTTAAGACGCTACTACTTGATGAAGCCCATAAATCCCGATATTCTATTCATCCGGGTGCGACCAAGATGTATAATGATCTGAAACAAAATTATTGGTGGCCCGGAATGAAGAGGGATGTGGTGAAATATGTAGAGAAGTGCTTGACTTGTTTACAAGTCAAGGCGGAACACCAGAAACCTTATGGAAAACTGCAACCTTTGGAGATCCCGGTTTGGAAATGGGAACATATCACTATGGACCTATTGACCAAACTACCTAAAACGATTCGGGGATTCGACACCATATGGGTGATTGTGGATAGATTGACGAAGAGTGCACACTTTATTCCTATACGCGAAACATATACTTCGGAAAAGATGTCCGAGGTATATACAAACGAAATAGTGGCACGTCACGGAGTACCGGTATCTATTGTGTCGGATAGAGATACCCGGTTTACTTCAAATTTTTGGCGAGATTTCCAAGAACAGATGGGAACGAAACTCTTCATCAGCACCGCCTACCATCCTCAGACGGATAGGCAGAGTGAAAGAACAATACAGACGCTAGAGGATATGTTACGGGCATGTATCATCGACTTCGGTGGAAGTTGGGATGTTTATCTACCCTTGGCCGAATTTTCATATAACAATAGTTACCATTAGAGTATCGGCATGGCACCTTATGAGATGCTATATGGTAGAAAGTGTAGAACCCGGTGTGTTGGGGTGAAGTGGGACCACGCGAACTGGCCCATAAAGATATTGTCCAAGCCACTAATGAGAAAATTGAAGTGGTACGAGCCTATTTGAAAGCAGTCCAAGATAGGCAAAAGTCTTATGCTGACAAAAGACGAAGACCGATTGAATTTCAAATAGGCGACAAGGTTATGTTAAAGGTTTCCCCATGGAAGGGCGTTATCAGATTCAGAAAAAGGGGGAAACTAAGCCTAAGGTTTATCGGGCCATTTAAAATCATCGAACGGGTTGGTAAGGTAGCCTATCGCCTCGAGCTACCGGAAGAGTTGATTGGAATACATGGTACGTTTCATGTATCACAACTACGAAAATGTCTGGCAGAGGAAACAGCTTATATCCATTACGACGATATCGAAGTGGATAATAGCCTGAACTATGCAGTAAAGCCAATTGCGATTTTAGATTGCAAGGTGAAAGGTTTGTGGAGCAAAGAAATCGATCAAGTAAAAGTCAAATGGGAATACAAGAAAGGTGCGGATACCACATGGGAATCCGAAGAAGAAATGCGGTGCCTCTACCCGACATTATTTGGTCGTACTCTGGTTTCGGGGACGAAACCCTTCTAAGGGGGGTGGACTTGTAACATCCCGAAAATATAAAACCTTATATTGGAATTAGAAGGTATTAAATAAACGAGAACGAACTAACGGGGACTAGATAACTCCGTTAATTAGTAGTCTTGTATTAACTCATAAGTAAGTTAAAGCACTCAAATGTGAACTAAAGAGAATTGAGGGACCAAAAGTGTTTAAACTGAAACTAATGTTTAATAAAAACATTTTTATTAAAACACAAACACACAATTTTGTGTACTGGGGATCGACCAGAAGCAAGGGGGCGACCAAGCTTTTCAAAACCCTAAATTCCACAAAACACCTAAATTGAAGGTTCAAATCTGATCCAAAAACGAAATCCGAGCTGAGATTTGTGATCCTCATCGCAAGAGGGTTATAAGGTATGTAAAATTTGATGAGAATTCTCTACTTGAAATTCTCATGAATTTGGGAAATCTGAAATTTGATGATGCATGTTTGTTATTTGGGTAGAATAGGAATGATTTAGTGTCTAGGAGTAAAACCTATACAACAATATGTGAAATCATGCCTAAATTCTGAAAATTTCATGAACACACTGAAGGTGATTCATGGGTTTTGTGAGAAAATGATGAACACTAGAGTTTAGAAGGCTATCCTAGTGTAAATTGATTAATAGAAACTGATTTATGAAAATTTCATGCTTAATTCTATATGTGGTAGCTCAATTAATGTTAATCGAGGCCAAGAGACAAGCCGTGAACTAGAATATAAATGATATAAAATTCTGCCCTATAAGTGTTTGTAGAAATGCCTCAAAGAAGACTCGAAACTGCAAATTTAGTTAAAAACGCGTATTGTGATGTTTGGGCGGATTATGTAATGTATAATTAAAAAGGAGTTCTAAACATGCTATGGTTGAACTCTATAAGAAAGGATACCGGAGCGTCGAGCAGACAGGCCAGTGGTGACTTGCGTTTGAAAGGCGTGCATTGAAGGTATGTAACTTGATTCGTTACATTGGGTAATTTTGATAATTAGCATATGTGTAGTTGAATTGTAGAACAAAGGTTGTGTTGATTTAAAGCGATAACGTTCGCCATATTGAATAATACGTCAAGAATTGGTTAGATCTCGTTGGTAGTCATCATAATGGAGGATTCCGTAGATGAGCCAAACGGGTCGAATAATCAAATAATATGTGGCAAATGCTTCGTAATATGGTTAATTGGTCTTTTGTGATTGTTAATAAATGACATATTAGAATACAAGAATTTAGCGTGTTGGTTTGTTAGAATGATGAAGTCCATAAGGGTGAACTAAACGGGTCACTAAGAGAAGGTATGGATCGAATAACGGTAGTACCTTACTTGTAGATTTTGAGCCCGAGTGACGGGTAGCGAAATACTAAACAAGCAAACTGGTGATGGGAGCGTGGGCGTTAAATATGAGAAATCCAAGATTTGGGTTTTGGGTGAAATCCAAGATTTGGGTTTTGGGTGAAACAAGCAAACTGGTGATGGGAGCGTGGGCGTTAAATATGAGAAATCCAAGATTTGGGTTTTGCGTTAAATATGAGAAATCCAAGATTTGGGTATGGGGTTGACCCGTTTACTCATTCAGTACTGTCAATCCTGACTTGCGGGTACATCTAATTTCTCTATCAAACTTATAGCTACAAACTTTCATGTATGATGCAAGCAAATCTAGTCCACTCTGATTGTCTGGACCTCTACAAGTTTCTTGATGAAACTCTCCCAGAACCTGCTAAATATCTCGACCTATGGAACATTCGAGCCAATCTCGACCACCAACTCTGGTATAGTCGGGATCAAACTCTGATCAGCGCTTTACTTGGAAGTTGTACAGAAACAACCAAGCTTATTGTTTCTTTTGTGGTCACTTCCTATCGAACATGGAAACCCCTAACCGCTAGTTATGCCAGTGCATCTCGGTCTCGAGTCATCTCACTCGAGACAAAACTCAGTAACAACCCTATGGTACTCGGTCTATTACGAAAATTTTGCTTCACTCCATTGTAGATGACCTAGCTTTGGCACAAAGCCATGTTGATGATGAAGATCGTCTATTTCACATGCTTAGCCAACTTTGGGATAAGTTCAAGTCGATTGTTGAAACCCTAAAAATTTTTGAGAATTGACTGTTTTCTCAAAACTGTTTGATACTTTACTCGATTATGAGATGTCCCTAAAGTTGGTCGAGATATCTGATGTGTGCAAAATGCAACATATAAATTACATCAAATGAGGCATAAAACTAACCCTTTTTAGTACAAATGTTGGAAAAAGTGTGCTTTTGTCTTCCTTTTGTATTTTTAGGGTTAAATGAGTTTAAATGAACAAAAGAAGCAAAAAATGCAGCCATATCTAACAATAATACAAGAAAAGGAATAAACGTGGCATGCCCGACCCCTCGACAGCATCTCCCCAAGCAAAAACAAGAGAACAGAAAGCTGATCACGCCCCGTGCTCACTGAGCACGGGGGTGTGCTGTCGCAACCCCCGATCCCTTATCTGTCCCGGGAACGGGCGGACGCGAACTCAGAGTTTTGGTGGTATCAGTTGGTTAATTTAGCAGCGAAAATTACATCAGGACCGTAGTTAGGAAATGTTTATCAGAGTAAAACCACCATATTTGATATTAATAATCACATGGGTAAAACCCAAGTTTCTTATTACAATACATTTATAGGGATAAACCCTATTTTAGTGAATTTAAAACATCGTTTATTAGGTAACTTTTATAGCCACATTTTCCCAAGCCTTCAGTGCTCTCCAGCTGGCTTTTTACTAATTGGCTATCACATTGTGTTACCTAAAACGCGTTTTAAAAACATTTGTCAGTGGGAAATGCTGGTGAGTGAATCCCAGTTTAATCAAGAAACATTTTATCAATTAAAACAGTATTGAGAGCGATCATATTGTTTATTTCTACATAATTACTCATTCAGTACTGTCAATCCTGACTTGCGGGTCATATTACACATTGGCTAACTCATTGTCCAATGGTAACGTACTGTCATCCCGACTTACTACTCGCAGTGGTAAATTTTGTATACAAAACCCCAACATACCGGCAGTAATTGAAGAACTACAAAGACTCAATCACCGCTGAATCGCATTGTAAAACATATAAGGTTTTGTAAAATATTACAAAAAGGTTAACAAAAAGTGGATAAACTCACATTGCTATCTTAGACTTCGCGTAAGGGTTTCCTGGGAATAATCTATAATTTATACAAATGTACATAGGTTAGTATCATAACCCTTTGAAAATATTAATGATACCCTTCCCGAGACGGCATTCCAACAACTACGTCGGGCAGAACCACGACAGTTGTTACGGAACCCTAAATCAATCGGGCATCGTATCTACTACGAAACTGGGGTTATAATACTTACAACGGAGCAGAACCTCGCTAATTAGGGGGTATAATACCAGCTTCCTATGCCTAATATTCAGAAATTGTGATTGAGAATTGAAAAATGAACGAACTGAATTGAAGCCCGATGCGTTCTTTATATAGTTGCTGAACTGGACTCTCATGCGGCCCGCGTAAAAGATAAGCGGGGCTTACGCGGCCCGCGTACTAGCCCGGGTAGGGTTTAGGTGATCCGGGTCATCGCCTAGACTCGCCACGATGTCGACACGTGTCGGCCTCTAGTGTCTCTGCGTTGTTGATCTCTCGCGGCCCGTGTTAGCTTAACGGGGTCTTACGCGGCCCGCCTTAACTTAAGAAAATCAACGAAATCAGGTTTCATCCTTCATACCGCCCGCGTAAGGTTGGGGTGGGTCCTACGCGGCCCGCCTCAGCTTATATTTTAGATTTTATATTTTATTTTTAATGCTATACTGTATTTCGGGCTCGGTTTTCACATACGGTTTGTATTTAAAGACATATTGGGATATTTTAAAATATAATAGGATGTCGGAAATATTATGAGGGTGTCGGTTTTATTTGAGAGTTGTTACATCCTCCCCACCTTTTTTTAGAGCTCGTCCTCGAGATCTACTGGAACAAGTGCGGATATTTCCTTTGCATTTCTGATTCAAGCTCCCATATATAATCAGGTCCTCTTTTGGAGTCCCACTTTACTTTGACCAGAACTAGTCTCTTATGCTTAAGGTTCTTGACTTTCCTGTCTTCAATCTGTAGAGGCCTTTCTACAAACTTGAGTTGTTCATTTACCTCTATATCCTTAAGAGGTACTACTAGTGATTCATCAGCTAAACACTTTTTGAGATTAGATACATGAAATACATCATGTATTCCTGCCATTTCCTCTGGCAGTTGCAGCTGATAGGCTACAGGTCCTATTCTTCTAATAATCTCAAAAGGTCCAATATACCTGGGACTTAGCTTTCCCCGTTTGATGAATCTTACTACTCCTTTCAAGGAGAGACTTTTAACAATACTTTATCTCCTACTTGAAATTCTAATGGCTTGCGTTGGTTATCGGCATAACTTTTCTGTCGATCACGTGCTGCTTTCAATCATTCCTTGACTTGAATAATCTTGTCAGTTGTTTCTTGCACTATCTCAGGTCCAGATAGTTGCTTTTCCCCAATTTCTGCCCAACAGGCTGGGGTTCGGCACTTTCGTCCCTAAAGTGCTTCGAATGGTGTAGCATTGATACTTGTGTGATAACTATTATTATAAGAAAATTCTATTAACGGTAAGTGATCGTCCCAATTACCTCCGAAATCAGTTACACAAGCTCTAAGCATATCCTCCATTGTCTGAATTGTCCTTTCACTTTATCCATCCGTTTGAGGGTGATAAGTTGTGCTTAGTTTTAACTTAGTTCCCATTGGCTTTTGGAAACTTGACAAAAAATGAGAGGTAAATCGGCTATCCCTATCAGAAACAATTGATAAAGGAATTCCATGTAAAGAAACAATATCATTTACATATAATTTGGCTAATTGTTCCATACTGAAAGTTTCTTTCATTGGTAGGAAATGAGCTGACTTGGTTAGCCTATCTACAATCACCCAGATTGTATCATTACCTTTCTTTGTTTTGGGTAATTTAGTAACAAAATCCATTGTTATTAATTCCCATTTCCACACCGGCATTTCTAATTGTTGTAATAGACCTGAGGGTTTCTGGTGTTCAGCTTTGACTTGTGAACAGGTTAAACATTTAGAAACATAGGTTGATATGTCCGTTTTCATTCCTATCCACCAAAAATTCTTTCTTAAATCTTGGTACATTTTATCATTTCCTGGATGCATCGTATACTTAGACTTATGGGCTTCTTCTAATATACGATGACGCAGGTTTCCTAATTTAGGTATCCACATTCTCTTTTCATGGAATCTCCGAATTCCATCTGCTCCTTGTTCTAATTCTTTTAGCATACCTTTTAATTTTTCAGTATCTTCCTTGATTACTGATTCTTGTGCTTCTCTTATTTGATCATTTAAATCTACTTGTAGATTTAATTTAAGAGAACGTATCCTTTTTGGCTTTTCATGATACTTTCGGCTTAAAGCATCTGCCACTACATTTGCTTTTCCTTCATGATACTGGATATCACAATCATAATCACTAAGCATCTCCATCCAGCGTCTTTGTCTCATATTCAACTCATTTTGCTTGAAAATATACCTTAAACTCTTATGATCAGTGAATATGGTAAACTTACTACCATAAAGGTAATGTCTCCAAATTTTAAGAGCAAAAATTATAGCTCCTAATTCTAAATCATGGGTTGAATAATTCTCTTCATGATTCTTAAGTTGTCTAGATGCATATGCTATAACCTTTTGTCGTTGCATTAATACACATCCATAACCTAATTTGGAAGCGTCACAATTGACTATAAAGTCTTCAGCTCCTTCTGGTAACGCTAGTATGGGTGTATGGGTTAATTTATGCTTAAGGATTTTAAAGGCTTCTTCTTGTTTTAATCCCCATTCAAACTTAACAGATTTACAGGTTAGCTTAGTTAAAGGAATGGCTATTCTAGAAAAATCTTGAATAAATCTTCTATAATAACCGGCCAATCCTAAGAAACTTCTAACCTCAGTTGGTGACTCAGGGGTTTTCCATTTAGTAATCGCCTCGATCTTTGTGGGATCCACATGAATTCCTTCATGATTAACTAAATGTCCAAGAAACTGTACCTGTTCTAACTAAAATTCGCACTTAGAAAATTTTGCATAAAGCTTTTCCTTTCTTAATAAACTTAAAAGTGCGTGCAAATGCTTTGCATGATCCTCTTTATTCTTAGAGTAAATGAGAATATCATCTATGAAAACGATTATGAATTTATCCAAATATGGCTTACATATTCGGTTCATCATGTCCATAAATGCAGCTGGGGCATTGGTTAAACCAAATGGCATGACAGTAAATTCATAATGATCATACCTCGTTCTGAAAGCGGTTTTAGGAATGTCCTCTTCCTATACTTTTAATTGATGATATCCTGACCTTGAATCGATTTTAGAGAAAAATCAAGCTCATTGTAGTTGATCAAACAGATCATCGATTCTCGGTAATGGGTACCGGTTTTTAATCGTAACCTTGTTTAATTCACGGTAGTCAATGCACATACGCATTAATCCGTCCTTCTTTTTAACAAACAATATCGGCGCTCCCCATGGTGATGAGCTTGGCTGTATAAATCCTTTTTTCTAACAATTCATCCAATTGTTTCTTCAGTTCCTGCATTTCAGCGGGTGCCAAACGGTAGGGTGCTTTGGCAATTGGTGCTGTTCCTGGTATTAAATGGATTCTGAATTCAACTTCCCTATCTGGAGGTTGCCCTGCCAATTCTTCTAGAAATATATCTGAAAACTGAGACACTACTGGGATGTCTTTTAGTTCTTTTCCTTTAGTGTTAGTGATTATGGAAATCAAATACACTATAGAACCTTTTCTTATATAACTTGCAGTTTTCATCACATAGATGAATTTTGTGGATCTAGATGGTTTATTTCCTTTAATTGTGATCATTTTACCTTTTGGTGAATTTACTTGGATTGACTTTTGATCACATAAAATACTGGCTTTATTGGCTATTAACCAATCCATTCCTAAAACAACATCGAATCCTGCCAGATTCATGGGATAAAGGTTTGCAATAAATTTCTGATTTAAAATTTCTATGCATGCTCCCTGCAAGATTTCAGAAATCCTAACGGTTTCTCCATTAGTTGTCTCTACTAAGCATTCTAGTGGTAGTTTAGTTAATGATTGATTTAGAAATTTGCAAAATGATGTATTAATAAAACTTTGGTTTGCACCAGAGTCAAATAATACTTTAGCAAAGACATCATTAACTAAAAACGTACCAGCTTTGACATCTGGAATCATCTTAGCTTCATCTGCAGTCAGAACAAATGCTCTAGCATTTTGAGTATTCTTGTTGTTTGTAGCTGGAGCTAATTTCGGGCAATTAGGCTTGATATGACCTTGTTCTCCGCAGTTGTAACATATCCTGTTATTAGCTTTCTTCCTGCAGTTTTCTTCTTTGTGTCTCGATATTTTGCAAAAGTTACAGTATATGGAGCATCTTCTTGAATGCTTTCTTTTGCAATTTTTACAGTAAGATGTAGATGTAGAACCTATATTTTTCCCACGATTAAAATTTACAGAACGAAATTCTTGTGTGAGCTTTTGGGTTAGGTTCCTCCTTTGATCTTCTTCTCGGGTACGGACTAATTCATCTGTCAAGGTATTTGCTAGTTCTACAGCTTCTTCTATGGTTTGAGGTCTAGCTGCCTTAACTACGTGTCTTATTTCCCCTATTAATCCCCAGATATAACGGGAGATTAATACTGGTTCTGGTGAAGCAAGGGTTGGCACTATTCTAGCATATTCGAAGAATATCTTAGTGTATCCCTTACTATCTACACCAGTCATTCTAAGGTTTAGAAATTTGTTTGCTATCTGTTCCTTCTCATTGGGTGGGCAGAATTTCCTTTCTACCTTGTTCTTAAATTCTTCCCATTCCATATTGTAGGTTCTATCACTTCCTCTTGATTGGAGGATAGTGTTCCACCATTCTAGTACTGCATTCTTAAACAGATTAGAAGCAAACAATATCTTATCTTCTTCAGCACACTTACTTATTCTTAAGACTGCCTCAGTCTTCTCTATCCAGCGTAGGGTTGCAATGGCCCCTTCGTTGCCCGAGAATTCCATTGGTTTACAAGACCAGAATTCTTTATAAGAACAACCGTAAGACACGGTTCTTCTCCTTTTGGGAATAGGCATTTGAAGTACAGGTCCATTGTTTACACTGTGTTCTGGTTCAATTGGTCGCTTACTGCTATGCTTACTTTTATTATTCGCTTCTTGAATCGTTTGAATAATAAATGGCATGGCATCTATGATTCCTTGTGCTACTATATGTTGAACGGCACTATTATCCATTTGGTTTCCATTGTTATTGATGCTCGGATTTTCATTAACCATGTTAATGTTACTCTGGTTATCATTATTCAGATTTCCTTCATCGGCCATCTGAATTTTAAACATTTACCCCATATTAATATCATAAGATAATATTTAATATAGTTAATCACATGACACACAATCTAGCCAAAAACGTCGATCATTGCGACTTTTACTCTATTTCCATATACTATTATGCATCTATTACACACTAGTACTGAAATAAAAATTACAATACCAACAGAAATAGAATCACACTAATAGTAATAGGCATCCGTACACACATATTTTATTTTATTTTATTTTTATTTTATTATTATTACTATTATCGTTTCCTCCATCACATCACGGATATGGATTTATCCAAAAATCCATATTGCGCTCATCGTATTTCCATACGAGACGCTCTCCCACCTGTCTCATTCTCTCACTGCTTTCTAAAATTTCCTCACCAAATGTCCTAAGTTCTTGGACGTTTTCTGCACTCATTGGGGGTGCAGGTTCTAGGACTGGGTTCGGAATCTGGGGTGCGGGTTCCTGATATGGGGGTGAAAGTGCCTGAAATCGGTAAGGATCTTCTAAGATCTCCCTAATGTAGTTATCATGGTAATAGGGATCTAAAGGGTCCATACCTGGATAGGCTCCTATGTTCTGTATGGGTGTGTCTTCATGTAGCGGGTAACGTTGCACAAAGTCCCTATTATCGTCCCACCAGGGGTCGTAATTTGGGTCTAGGGGGTTTGGTGCAGGTACCCTAGGGATTTCTTCTGGGTTAAAGTCATGCATCTCCACTTGGTTTTCAGGGTTTTTTATCTCCATGGGTTGGTCTGGGATTAGTGGTTGTGGGGCTACTAGTTGTTCCAGACTTGGGTCAGCAGCAGTTGTAGCTAGGATATGGAAATTGGCTAGGCTTCTATTAAGCATATCCTGTGTATGGGCATCTGTCTTTCGCTTAGCAGCTGCTAAAACTCTTTGCTGTTGCAACTTTCGCATTCTTTTCCTACGTGCAAAAGCTTCCTTACTGAACCATCCTCGTTTCTTATGAGGGAATGGCTCTTCAGACTGAGCTTTAAAGGCAAACATCCCTTCTTCCTGATCAGCAGAATACCCAGAAAGGGCAGGCTGTGAAGAGGTACCTTCACTCCTAGGTGAATCAGACAACTGACGACTCATGTCTGAGGGTCCTTGATCACTCATACTATAAACTAACAAATAGTCAAATAACACATAACAAATAATTACAGTTATGCACGTATTTCCGTAATTTATTTCCTAACACAAAATTTAGAATTTAAGTGTCAGCGGAACACTTCTTTGGCTTAGACCAGTGGCTAGGCTCTGATACCACCTTCTGTCGCAACCCCCGATCCCTTATCTGTCCCAGGAACGGGCGGACGCGAACTCAGAGTTTTGGTGGTATCATTTGGTTAATTTGGCAGCGGAAATTACATCAGGACCGTAGTTAGGAAATGTTTATCACAGTAAGACCACCATATTTGATATCAATAATCACATGGGTAAAACCCAAGTTTCTTATTACAATACATTTATAGGGATAACCCCTATTTTATTGAATTTAAAACATCGTTTATTAGGTAACTTTTATAGCCACATTTTTCCCAAGCCTTCAGTGTTCTCCAGCTGGCTTTTTACTAATTGGTTGTCACATTGTGTTACCTGAAACGCGTTTTAAAAACATTTGTCAGTGGGAAATACTGGTGAGTGAATCCCAGTTTAATCAAGAAACATTTTATCAATTAAAACAGTATTGAAAGCGATCACATTGTTTATTTCTACACAATTACTCATTCAGTACTGTCAATCCTGACTTGCGGGTCATATTACACATTGGCTAACTCATTGTCCAATGGTAACGTACTGTCATCCCGACTTACTACTCGCAGTAGTAAATTTTGTATACAAAACCCCAACATACCGGCAGTAATTGAAGAACTACAAAGACTCAATCACCGCTTAATCGCATTGTAAAACATTTAAGGTTTTGTAAAATATTACAAAAAGGTTAACAAAAAGAGGATAAACTCACATTGTTATCTTAGACTTCGCGTAAGGGTTTCCTGGGAATAATCTATAATTTATACAAATGTACATAGGTTAGTATCATAACCGTTTGAAAATATTAATGATACCCTCCCTGAGACGGCATTCCAACAACTACGTCGGGCAGAACCACGACAGTTGTTACGGAACCCTAAATCAATCGGGCATCGTATCTACTACGAAACTGGGGTTATAATACTTACAACGGAGCAGAACCTCGCTAATTAGGGGGTATAATACCAGCTTCCTATGCCTAATATTCAGAAATTATGATTGAGAATTGAAAAATGAACGAACTGAATTGAAGCCCGATGCGTTCTTTATATAGTTGCAACTGGACTCTCATGCGGCCCGCGTAAAAGATAAGCGGGGCTTACGCGGCCCGCGTACTAGCCCGGGTAGGGTTTAGGTGATCCGGGTCATCGCCTAGACTCGCCACGATGTCGACACGTGTCGGCCTCTGGTGTCTCTGCGTTGTTGATCTCTCGTGGCCCGCGTTAGCTTAACGGGGTCTTACGCGGCCCGCCTTAACTTAAGAAAATCAACGAAATCAGGTTTCATCCTGGGGTGGGTCCTACGCGGCCCGCCTCAGCTTATATTTTAGATTTTATATTTTATTTTTAATGCTATACTGTATTTCGGGCTCGGTTTTCACATACGGTTTGTATTTAAAGACATATTGGGATATTTTAAAATATAATAGGATGTCAGAAATATTATGAGGGTGTCGGTTTTATTTGAGAGTTGTTACACGTGCCCAAGTGTCTGCAGAAAAGACAAAGCTGTAGAAGCTTCTATCACCCACCACGGGGGCGTGCCCAGCGGACACGGGGCCGTGGTCATTATTCAGATTCGCAGAATCTAGGCGAATCTTGATAGTACAGATACGCTTCTGCACACGAGGTCGTGTCCAGCGGACACGGGGGCGTGGTCAACTAATGCAGACAAAATGCATTTAAAGAAGAAAGAGAATATGGGTGGACACTGGGCCGTGCCCGGGCTTCTGTGCAGGCTATAAATAGGGGTGCTTGGCTCACTTGCAAACCATCCCTTGGCAAACCACCTCTCTCACACTTCACCCACCCACCACCACCATCACAACCCACATCCACCACCATCATCCATCATAGAGTGTGTGAGTAGTCTCGGGATCCAAGATTGATCGTAAGAGTTCTTGATAATCAAAGGCCATGTTTGCCTAAGTCTCTTACATCACTTGGTGAAGACAAGTGTTTAGTGTAATACTTTTTATTTTTAATCTTTTCGCACTTTTTATTTGGTTATGTATTAATGACTTTAATAACTAGTTTCTTATGTTTAAGGTGAGTCTTCCTTATCGTTTGTCCGTGGTGTCTTGGCATTATTTTACTGTCTATATAAAATAAAAGATTTTCACCATTAATATCTCCACGGTCTATATGGAGATATGTTGGCTACCTGGTCGGGGGTTAAGGGAACGGTTTGGTAAGAGTCTTACCTTGTTCAGTGTATAGATCCTGCAAGGACCTGGGTCAACTTTAGTAGGGTCTCCTTCAATACCCACCGGTATTGGATGGCGGGGGTCCGAACTCCTTGATCCCCTCATATGTAAACTACTATTAAAACTTTAACCCGGCTATCTAGGATTGTATCCCTGCTGACTCAAACTACTTAGCCGAGGGTAACGTCACCTTCAAAAGAGGGGCCTACCACAATATGCATTAATAACTTAATTAATTATCTTTCAATAATCCAACCCTTTAGGATTGTATCCTTGCTGACTCAAACTAATGTGTTGAGGGTAACGTCACCTTCAAAAGAGGGGCCTAGTACAATAACTAAGATAATCTCTTAAAAAGTGCAAAAGTGCGGAAATAATCAAAGGTTACACTAAATACGAGTCCGATCCAAGTAATTTATCTTGTCTATCTTTTTTTTATTTTTATTTTTATTTTTCAGCATTTTTAGTTAGTTTTATTTTTCTTGTTTAAAACTTTTTTCGAAAATTTTGATTTGATTAGACGTTGAAGATAAACCGGTACTAAAAGCTCTTGTGTCCTTGGACGACCTCGGTATCTTACCAACAATATACTACGCTCACGATGGATGCACTTGCCCATATGTGTGTTTAGTGTTAGTAAATATCGTGTTTTATAAATTTAAAACTTGGCTAAAAGTGTTAAAAAGGGCTTAAAATATACATTAAAAACTATACACACTTACACACATCAAGTTTTTGGCGCCGTTGCCGGGGACACAAGGATTTTAAGAAAGTTAGGAATCAACGGCCTAATCGTTTTTTTCTTATTTTTCTGTTTTTTTTTTTTTTAGATTTTCAGCTTCTGCAGAACTCAGCACGGGGCGTGCCCGCTGAACACGCCCCCGTGCCCAATCTTTGGTACTGGCAATCCTGTTTTAAGTCAGACAGTAGCTGAACACGGGGCCGTGCCCACTCAACATGCCCCGTGCCCAAGTATCAGTTACTGAAAACAGAACCGTAAGATCCCGACGGTTGGTAATTTCTGACACAACCATGAGTGATACTGTTTTTTTTACTATCAGCCCTCTTATGGTTCGTGGTGTCAAATTTGTGGTGGCAATCATAAAGAATTAGAATGTTATTTTCTAAATTATAAGCCTCACTATATAGAGCCATTGTTTTCTGTAGTCTTAAGAGGGGCGAAAGTAAAAATAATCCCTATCTCTCCCTCGAATGCTCTCAATTGAATCTTCTAGGAGAAATGCTTCTTGACGAATTATTTCAAATGGAGGATTTAATTCTTAATTGGGTAAAGGAACTCGAGATGGATTTCATTAATCCACCTCAAGAAGATACCCAAGAAGAATTATTGGGATCGCATTCGAATAAAAACAACTTCGTTGTTCCCAATACCACTTCTAACTCTCGTGAGGACTTGAGCGATAGTCGTCCCTGTGTCGATTGTGCCATGAAGGACTCCCCATCGACTTCGTTCGGTGCATACATAGACCTGAGCGATTCGGCATACACCTTCTTTAACGAGAGCCCGGGAAAGGGTTGGACTTGTCCACCTACATTTAGCATAGGAATCACCCTCACCGACAACCTCTTGCGTTCTCGTCTAAATCTAGAGCAATTAAGGTATCTCAGGCACTTCGGGGTTGTTCCATCCAGTAAGGAACCGCCTGATCCGGATAAATTCCTTAAAAATAGACGAAACTTCATAAACAGCCTCTAGACACGGGGCCGTGTCCAGGTCAGCACGCCCCCGTGTCCACCAAAAGATTCCCTTCTGACTTTTTGTCAGAATACGGACAAAATGTGTCAGGATCTTGCCTGCACACGGGGCCGTGTCCAGCCGACACGGGGCCGTGCGTAACTTGCTGTCGTTTTCTATAAATGCAGCAAGATTCCTGCACATTTGGACCACTCCAAAGACAAAGATCTGGTGGATCTTCACACATACCATCCTAGGTATATTCTAAAAGAAGGTTCCCAACAACCATCTTGTCTTTTCCACTTTTATCCATTACCTTCTTCTTCAATTTTTCCTTAATACCTCCATTAGAGCTTGAAATCTCCATGATTCCAATCTTTATTGAGGTGTTTGTTAGATTTTTATTCAAGTAATCTTGTTAAACATAAGTTCTACAACAATGTTTTAAGTTGTTTCTGCTTAAAAATGCTTTAAAAATCACGAAAATAATTTAAAACTCTAAGATTCCTTGTTCAAAGAATCTGCAGACATCTGAACACGGGGCCGTGCTTAATGAGCACGGGGCCGTGTCCGAGGTACTGTTTCGATAAAATTGAACTCTTTTCGGTCTATTTTCTCAGAATGGCGAGCAGAACTAGCGGAACATCTTCATCGCACTCCAGGAACAACCGACAAGGGAGAATGTCATCAACGGTTGAAGATTCTCTTGTAAACTACGTTTATGCTTTAAGAGAAGCTATTGATGAAATGACGGGAGTGGAAGAAGCATTGGTCGACCGTATCAATCATTTGACGGTGGGACTAGAGGGATGTCTTTGAGAGGTCAACCTTTTACACCAAAGGTTGAACATTCTCGCTTCTCCTCCTTTGGTACCAATCATCACCCAAAGGGCATGGAATGTGGTACCGGAAGTCATCATACCGGCCGAATGGTACACCATACACCCGGAGCCCCCTCGAGACATACTACAAGGGGTTCCGGTTGGTGTCACTCCCCCTCCGCAAGATGTTGACGAAAACGAGCCCGCCTTCTTCCTCCCAAGAGAGATAGAAGAATGGCTTTAACAACATCTAGGGAATACCCCTCGGTCTAAAAGTTCTACGAAGCTTTTAAATACCGGAAAGCTACTTCCGGAATTTTGATTCATAGAACTCCTTAGGATGATTTTATGTACCATTTGACCTATCTATCTTAGGACCTTTAGTTTTTATTTTTCTGCTTTGTCTTTAAATTCTCTAGGAATATTATGTAACTTTCTCTATCGAATGAATGATGGTTTTATAAATTGTTTGGTGTTTGGATGATGATGTAATGGGTAAAAATCACTCGGGATGGTGAAGGATACTAAGGGAAACTTGCAACAACACCCCACGCACAAAAACAGAGCCTCCCGCAGGTTTTTCTTCGTTACAGCAAGTTCAACACGGGTCGTGTCCAGCCAACACGGTCCCGTGCTGAACATTCTGCAGGAAATCGCCCAGTTTAGGTAACTGGACACGGGGCGTGTTCGCTAAACAAGCCCCCTTGCCCAGGCTTCTGTTTCTTTTTTCTGATTTTTGTTACTGGCAACCTGAACACGGGGCCGTGCCCGGACACCACGGGCCCGTGTCCAGATGCCCAGTAACATAAAATTTTGTTTTTAAACACACTTTTACACATTCAATCAACTTAAAAACTTATTTTTGGGACACATTGAGGACAATGTGTAATTTAAGTGTGGGGGGATGCTAAAACCTTGAATTTTGCATGTCCTAATTACAAGCCTTACACAAAACTCTATTGGAACCGCTAAACACCCCAATTTTTTTGAAACATTTTTCATTTTTTTACTTGTCTTAGTTTAATTTGGGAATAACAAGTTCTAAAAAGGTTATACTTTTACAAATTTACAACCGATAGCGTCGTGATAAAAAGAACCAACATAAGAAAATTATAAAAAAGGCATAACAAATCTAGTTAAAATTTGATTATATATACTTGATCACATAAAATCTCATTCCCACAAAAGTGAGTTTTGAGCCTTTATTGAGCATATAAATACACATCTTTAAACTAAATGCTCATTTTTCGTTTCTTGTGTGAATAGCCGCTTGGTTTCTTACAACTCTAGAACTTGCCACGACGATACATTCCCGGTCCTTACCAACTTAAACCCAAGTAAGTAAATGATGGAGGCATTAGGACTAACCCTTTTTATTTCAACACCATTATTTTTCTTTTTTTTTACCACCTACCCAAAATCCCCCTAGTTAACCCCTTTGAGCCTAAACCTTTTCATTTCTTAACCCAAAACAAACACCTTTTTACCCACCAAAACCCTTTTTCATTTTAAACCCTTTATTTTAGTAACAAAGCTCGGTTTTCTTGTGACTTGATTGAAAAAAAAAATGAAAAATGAAGTTAGCAATAAACAAACAAAGCTCATCAAAAGAAGGCTTGTTTGAATAAATGCTTCATTAAAATAAAAAGTTATAAAAATAAAAAAAAGTCACAAAAACAAAATGTTTTACGAAAACCGACGCTTTTTACGCCTTTCGCCCTTTTCTACTAACCACTAACCCAACCACCTACCTTTAACCCAAGCCTAACCCTTCCCCAAAAGTCCTCTTGATATTTACAAAGGTTTTTAGTTAAAAAGGAGGAGGATTGATTACTTGGCAAGCTTATGGTAGGAATAAGTTCCATGCCGCTCTCGAGTGTTTCACAAAAATACATCTTCGGCCGAGTGTTGAGTGATCCCCGTGAGGATTGTAAATAAAATACAAATAAAACCTAATAAAGAATCTTGGAATCCCGACACTCTATGACAAGCCCAAAACCTTCTCTTCTACCCATTCCATTTGGGTGTGTAAGTCACAAAATAAAGAGTTTTGCTTGAGGACAAGCAAAGATTCAAGTGTGGGGGTATTTGATGTGTGCAAAATGCAACATATAAATTACATCAAATGAGGCATAAAACTAACCCTTTTTTAGTACTAATGTTGGAAAAAATGTGCTTTTGTCTTCCTTTTGTATTTTCATGGTTAAATGAGCTTAAATGAACAAAAGAAGCAAAAATACAACCAAATCTAACAATAATACAAGAAAAGGAATAAATGTGGCATGCCCGACCCATCGACAGCATCTCCCCAAGCAAAAACAAGAGAACAGAAGGCTGAACACGCCCCGTGCTCACTGAGCACGGGGGCGTGCCCAAGTGTCTGCAGAAAAGACAAAGCTGTAGAAGCTTCTATCACCCACCAAGGGGGCGTGCCCAGCGGACACGGGGCCGTGGTCAAAGCAAAGATTCGCATAATCTAAGCAAATCTTGATAGTACAGATACGCTTCTACACACGGGGTCGTGCCCAGCGGACACGGGGGCGTGGTCAACTAATGCAGACAAACTGCATTTAATGAAGAAAGAGATGATGGGTGGACACTGGGCCGTGCCCAACGGGCACGGGGCCTTGCCCGGGCTTCTCTGCAGGCTATAAATAGGAGTGCTTGGCTCACTTGCAAACCATCCCTTGGCAAACCACCTCTCTCACACTTCACCCACCCACCACCACCATCACAACCCACATCCACCACTATCATCCATCATAGAGTGTGTGAGTAGTCTCGGGATCCAAGATTGATCGTAAGAGTTCTTGACAATCAAAGGCCATGTTTGCCTAAGTCTCTTACATCACTTGGTGAAGACAAATGTTTAGTGTAATACTTTTTATTTTTAATCTTTTCGCACTTTTTATTTGGTTATGTTTTAATGACTTTAATAACTAGTTTCTTATGTTGAAGGTGAGTCTTCCTTATCGTTTGTTCGTGGTGTCTTGGCATTATTTTACTGTCTATATAAAATAAAAGATTTTCACCATTCATATCTCCACGGTTTATATGGAGATATGTTGGCTATCTGGTCGGGGGTTAAGGGAACGGTTTGGTAAGAGTCTTGCCTTGTTCAGTGTATAGATCCTGCAAGGACCTGGGTCAACTTTAGTAGGATCTCCTTCAATACCCACCGGTATTGGATGGCGGGGGTCCGAACTCCTTGATCCCCTCATATGTAAACTACTATTAAAACTTTAACCCAACTATTTAGGATTGTATCCCTGCTGACTCAAACTACTTAGCCGAGGGTAACGTCACCTTCAAAAGAGGGGCCTACCACAATATGCATTAATAACTTAATTAATTATCTTTCAATAATCCAACCCTTTAGGATTGTATCCTTGGTGACTCAAACTACTGTGTTGAGGATAATGTCACCTTCAAAAGAGGGGCCTACTACAATAACTAAGATAATCTCTTAAAAAGTGCAAAAGTGCGGAAATAATCAAAGGTTACACTAAATACGAGTCGGATCCAAGTGATTCATCTTGTCTATCTGCTTTTTATTTTTATTTTTATTTTTCAGCATTTTTAGTTAGTTTTATTTTTCTTGTTTAAAACCTTTTTCTAAAATTTTGATTTGATTAGAGGTTGAGGATAAACCGGTACTAAAAGCTCTTGTGTCCTTGGACGACCTCGGTATCTTACCAACACTATACTACGCTCACGATGGGTGCACTTGCCCATATGTGTGTTTAGTGTTAGTAAATATCGTGTTTTATAAATTTAAAACTTGGCTAAAAGTGTTAAAAAGGCTTAAAATATACATTAAAAACTATACACACGTACGCACATCAATAACTGTGTCACTTATTACTATGCTTAACTTCACTCCAGAACTCAAACTAGGCCTACAAGGAACTAGTGGCCTATACAACCAAATAAACCCACTAGATAACTTAAAACTAGGTTATCTTCCTTCTACCATATATGTGGAATAAATGGTCATGATACTCGTGACAGTAGAAATCTTTCCATGCTTATTCGTGAAAATAATATCACAGTCATTAATCAGGTTGTTGCAAACAACACAACAATTCAATCTCATTGGCTAGTCGACTCTAGAGCATCTCATCACATCACTTTGGATGGTTCCACACTCCTTAAGCTTTCTGATTATGGAGGTCTGAATGAAATTGTCTTGGGTAACAATACCTGTCTTCTAATTTCTCACTTTGGCAACACACAACAACCCATTAAATCTCATTCCCTTCTTTTATCTGGCGTCTTGTGTGTTCCATAACTCAAAAGAACTCTTATTTATGCTGCTAAGCTTTATCGTACTAATCATACCTCCTGTGAATTGTATCCTTCTCATGTTGTTGTGGAGGATCTCAGCACGGGGGCACTTTTAATGCGAGGGTCAACCACAATGATCTTTACTATGTGCTCGTACCACCTTCCATCCAAGTTCACACCACCACCAATTTCTCTCTTTATGACTAACATCATAAGCTCTGTCATCATTCTTCAAAGTTTTAGTGTCCCTTGACAAATTTTAGGCTTTTATTCTAGTTCTATGGAGAATTCAGTTTTTCATTGTAATCCGTGCTCTATTAATAAAAGTCATAAATTACTGTTTCATGAAAACCCCTTTGTTGCCCCAAAGCCTTTACAACTCATGTATGTTGATGTCCAAGGATCCACACAAAAATCAATTGGCTTTTCATACTAATATTTCTTATAGGAACTATTATAAGTTTCGGTAGAGGCTACCAAATACTTTCATCATGAAGAATGCTAGCAGAGGTTTCTTGAAGGAAATGAATGGCAGGTTCGTTTACAAAATTGAGATCTAATAGCAACACATACTAATCGTTTACGACTCATTACTTCTATATGGTGAAAAAATGCATATTAATTATTCACAAACTTTCTTGGATTTCATAACATATACAATCAATGATCAATCATGTTTCTCCCCAACACCCCTACTAGGCTGGGGGGTGGGGGTATAGTGTATACATGTACAAACACTGTAGATTCGAGAAGTATCACCATGACCATAATACAAGCACCCAAGTATACCATTTAATTTTTATCATACTTACAAAGATTGATGAAATGAATGACTAAAGGAATTATCTTGAATCCTTTCGTAGCTATATATCAGAAAGTAAAAACATGTTTTTTACTGTATTGGTCTATTCATTATAAGTATGTAAAATGGTATATTATTTGGAATAGGAAAATAGCCTAAACTAAACCTTAGACCATTCACATTTGAGTCTGTATTCTCATCTTTATCCTAAAATTATAAGATAAATATAAAAAATGTTCACTTTTACTTCTACACCAGATTCGTTATCTTTATTCATCATCTATAAAATTTTAAGGATAACAATTGTTGGGTTTTATAAGATCTGTTGATGATTAAAGCCAAAACCCAAGGGAACCATCTTCCCTGCCTGATGGAATAAGTTAAGATACAATCTTTAGACTAGAAGTTTCCCCCCTTTAAGGCTTCCCAAAACAACTGCCCAAACTACTGCTATATACAACTGCTGCCTTCAAGAATAAAGAATAGAAGAACAAAGTGTTGGATGGTCAACGTGCTGGTCAACAAGTCAACTAAAGTTAAGGTTGAATACTAGAAGATCAAGTCAACAAGTTAAAGACCAAAAGTTCTGGATTTCCAGAAGTACTTGTTCTCAACTAGCAGTTCTGTGAAATCCAGCAGTTCTCTCTATCTCACAATTAGAAGCAGTAGTTCAATGTAACAGTATAACTATCCAATAGTTTTACTAACTGCTGGCAATTACATCATTTAATGAGTTGCTAGGGGTGCTTTCATGGTGACGTCACCAACAGTTCTATCCTACTATATATAGTTCTTTGTATTCAATGTAACAGTAACACTAGAAGCCTTTGTGCATAAGAACTTAGAGAGAAAGAGTGCACCTGGTGAGAGAGAGTACATTTCTGTAACTTGTGATTGTATTACATCAACTGAATTAGATATAAAATCATTTTGCAATCATTCGCAAATCCAGTTGTTTTAGATTGATGTGTTTATTATAACTTTTGATTTTAATTTCTTAATTTGTTCAACTATTCTATCAAAAATCTCACACTGCACACACTCTCAGAGTCAACATCAACAATCAATCCATATATTTACCAACTCTTTATTCACCCCTTATAATTTTTTTGTGAGTCGAAGAGAGAGAAAGAATAGTAAAAATTGATTAAAAGAGTATTATTTAATTGAATATAGATAAATATAAGGAATCTGTTGTGGAGGGGGGGGGGGGGGGGGGTTTGAAAAGCTTTAAATTGATAATGTAAATGTGTTTTTAGTTAAATTATAAGGATATGAATAAGAACTCGAGTGAATGCTCTTAGCGCTCAATGGAACTAGGTCGGCTATTTAAATTTAGCAGGCGTATTTACTGTCATGTCACATTTGGAACACTATATGATGAGTTTTAGTATAAGAACAATGTCACATTTGGAACACTATATGATCAATTTTAATTCAAGAAATAAGAGATCATGATTTATACCTAAGAGGATACACCATCATAATAACATTTCATGCATTTTTCGTGAGAAACATACAGTTTTATAAAAATTATATATTGAACATATGTTTTAATATACAAGAAGTACAACTACTACATTGTGAACCATGCATCATAAAAAGTATATTAAATCCATGAATCACACAATTTTTATTACCATGTGGACATATGGGAAAAATTCGAACCCTAACAAATAAACTTTGAAAACAAGTTCATTGTGGACGAAATGCATGACTTTTTATGAGACTCTCATAGTTTAGTATCTCAAATACATAATAAACTTGGGAATATAAGAGTGAGAATGTGAAACAATTTATGGGGTTTTCATTAGGATGAACATTTGGTACCAGGTACTGATATTAGATTTCTCATACCAAATTATTTTTAGTACCGATTCAGTATCCACTTTTTGACGTTTTTGGTACTGATACTTTCGGTTCGGTACGGTACCGGTATTTTACTCTCAAATACCGGTACCGTCCCAGTACCCATATTTGACAATTTTTGGTAACGGTGCATTTGTTTATACATCCTATGTGCACAAACAAACCCTAACTTTTAACCCAAACCTTGTTTCCACCAAAAAGAGTGACAAATAACGATCATTTTGTTTAACCACTTTAAAGCACTTGACATCCATATTCACCCCATTAATGAATGCTTGTGATGATGACATGTAGTGGCAAGGCTTTAGGTTGAGTTTTCAAAGGAGATATGTTCTTCCTTATATCACATGATGAGTTCAAATATTCTCCTTAATAGTTGAGGCATTGTAGGAATGATAAGTTTCATTAGTATGGAATACCAACTATATGCAATAGATGACTTCACTAGGGTCACATGTCAGTCAATATGTCATAAAGATGATTTACTAGATGAGATCTTAGTGATCTAATGTATGTTAAACTTGTATGGTAATAAAAGATTTCCAAAGCCTTTGTTTATGTTGTGAATAGCATCATCGAAGATCGTCCAGAACCTGAAACTATCATAAAATACTGATGTTTTTTAGACTATAATAAGTAATAGGTTTAGGATCAAATATAAAGCCCAAGTCTCCTAAAAATATGAAGTCGTACAAAGAGTATCAAACGGATTCCGATTGACCTCATTCAAGCAGCATTGGAATCGTCTCATCGAACTCTACAATGTGAGATTTTAGGTTTTCACTTTTAGATTTATAGGTTGTAGATTGAACAAATTTTGTTTATTATAATTGTATCTTTTATTTATCATTATGTTTTTTCTATATTTGCGTCATTGTGTTTTTTTTTTTTTTTTTTTGCGACTCATTGTGTCTTTTTTCCTCGACATTGTGTTATATTTTGTTCGACATTGTATCATCTTGTACGATTTATTGTGTCTTTGTACACTTCTTATTTTTAAGAGCCTTTGTAAAATGACTGAACCCGTAAGTAATAATCAATAATGCTAAAATGCTTAACGGCCATGTAAAAAACCAAAAAAACTAAATTATTTTTTAAGTAAAAAACTAAGCATTTTTGTTTTCCATATATTATTGAACTTGTTTAATATAGTATTTTTATGGTATATTTTTTCATGAGTTACTTTATTGATATCAATACCATCTAAATTGAAAGAAAAAAGTGATTTGAGTAGCAAAAGAGTTCACGTCCGAATTGAAAATTTTTCTTATCATTATATTTTAAGATAAGTTTTAAAAACCTTCTAAATGACCCACTTCATCCGATTCTTTGTACGTTTCCTTATTCCTTTTATATATTAGGATTATATATGCGGAATAAATAGTGATTTCTTTATCAGCTCATTATCCATTCCTTATAATCGCAAAGAAACCTTCATTTTTGACAAAAATAACTTATAATTATTAATAAATTGTTCGCTGCAAAGAAACCTCCATTTTTGACCAAAATAACTGTTTTCGAGATGATCTTGGCCGTCCAAACTCGACGGTTAATTTTGAGGATAAATCCTGACCGGAATAACCCCCTAAAATTTGGCGGTTTTTTTTTAGGTGTTGCGGTTATTTGACTTGAGCTTTTATCGCTGTATGTTCTGTCAGTTTTCAGACCACGTCCGACATCTTCCAAAACAGGGGGACAGATGGAATGATTTTGAGGGAATGAAATGCTTTATGTAATGGGTGATTCCATTCCCTTGACCAACCAAACACCCTTTTCTCCATTCTCCCGTAATGATGCATTACATTCCACCTTTAATTTCTGCATACCAAATGTTACCTAAATAGGTAGGAATAAGAATTTAAAAATGATGATGGGTATTCATATCAAAATTTGAACTATGAGACCAAACTTTCATATCAAAGAGACTTTAGGACTTAGGAGATATATAAAGTCAAATTTCTCGTAAATTTTTAAGTCGATGCTAGCTAATTAGTAACTAGGTTACATGCTCGCGCGTTGCGGTAGTATATTACCACATACATTCGATCGGCATCGATTCGGTTCGTTACAGTACCGTTACGATACAAGCATTTAGTATAGAAATTAATACGTGTTTTATATCAACCGAAAACGATAAAAATAAACACCGGTATCAACGCCGATGTTGTTCAAAAGGTACCAATTGGTTCAGGACATCATGTTATTGGTACCGATATTCATTTATCTATATATTAACATGTATCAAAACCAAAAACCATAAAATGAAATACATATACCAGTACCGATGTTGAGCAATACCGTGTCAGTTTATCAAAACAAAAAACAATAAAATTAAATACCGGTACCGATATCGTTGTTGTTTGGTTGGTTTCAATTCAATTCACTACGTCAGCGCACGATATCTCGCATGGGTTTGGGGTTTAAGGTTTAGAATACTTTTTATTTTAAATACGTGTAATGTAATAATAAGTTTTCTTACGATATTCATTTTATTTGCTCTTTTTGTAATTTGATTACACATGCAGGTTGAGTGCCTAACCTTAAAAATATAAAGAACAATAAAAAACAAAAAAAAAAGTCAGCTTTTCATGAAGCTTCCTTAGGCTGAAGGGAGTGGAGCGACCCATTCTGGGCGTCTTGCACAAAGAAAAAAAGGGGGGGCGGTGTTTGGGGGCGACTTGGGGCAACTTGGGGGGGAATCTTTGAATTTTTGTGCCAAAAGTTGATTTGTGAGGAAGGTGGCGACGAGCAGAGGACGGGCAAGGGGGGACGCCGATGGGGGACGCCGATGGGGGCGGTGTTTGGGGCGACTTAGGGGCGACGTGGGAGGGGGAGTCGCCCCACTACACTCAGTCTTACAATTTTAGCTGTTCATAATTTTTCTTATTCTGGTTAACTAATTACTTAATATTCTATTTCTCCATTATAGTATGGCATTATTTATTAAAACTTTCTATTCATATAGATAATTAAAAATAGGTGTAATTATAGTAACATGACACGTTACAAAATAAATAATAACAAATTAGACATATTTTTAAAGAAATATATAAATATATACCACTCAATTGCTGACATTAGGTAAATTAAAGATTAATTTAGTATAATTTAATAATAAAAGTTGAGTAACAATTCATTGACCATTCCTATTAGGTGACGGGTATTTGCGGGAATGACGGACGGTCATTGTGGCATATGCTATAGAGGCCCACGTTCACGTTATGCGACGTTATGAGTGAGCGTTCATGAAGGTCACATCTACGAGACTACGACTACGATAAATGGTGACGAGGAAAGAGTGAGTGGCCCAAGGGTTGGGTATTTTGTTTGTTTTTTACTTTTAGGGTAAATTACATTTTTCGTCATTTAGGGTATCCGGGGCACCAAGCGGGGAGTGGCTCGGTGACCACATTCCCCGATCGGGAACACCGCCGCCATCCCTGCTGTGACCCAATTCGGGGAGGGTGGTCGGGGGGAGTTCACCGAAGAAGGGGAGATGATATGGTGGGGCCAGCCGCATTTTCAACCAATGAAAACTTTTATTTTTTTTTTATTTTTTTTTTTGAATAAAAAAACAATTCCCCTAAGAGGGGAGTGCCGCCATCAAATTGGGGTGCGAGGGGAGTTTAAGAGGGGAGTTGACGTGGCATAACCTGATTGGGTGTGCGTAAGAGAGGGGACTCCCCTCTTAGGGGAGTGGCCCGGATACCCTTATGTTTGTATGGTATTGTAATGGATGTCCTTTAACTTCGATAATTACAGGCATGACCTTTTATTTGTAAAACTCATTACACCTTAAGTCCTTTGGCCCTGACATGGTTAAAATTTTGAGTTAAGTTAGGCATGTGCCTTGCACATGAGGGTAGGTTAGTAATTTTACTGATATACTGTAAATATATTTAAGGGTAAATTACATTTTTCGTCCTTTATGTTTGTACCGGATTGCAACGGATAGCCTTTAACTTCAATAATTATAGTCACAGTCCTTTATTTGCAAAACCTGTTACATTATACGTCCTTTAACTCTAACCTGGTTAAATTTTCAGTTAAGTCTAACTAGTTAAGGAGAATTTAGTCATTTTACCACTTCAACATCGGTTCATCCCTTTCTTTTTTACCATCACCAACACCATAACCACTCTCTCTCCAGCTACCACTACCCCCTCTCTCTATCCAACCAACCCCCCACCCTATCACCACCAAATCTGCCGCCGCCACCATCACCACCAAATCCGCCACTGCCACCACCACCAAAGCTGCGGCCACCACCACCAAATCAGTAACATTAACAACACATGTATGACCAAGAGATCGAAGAAGGGAGAGAGGAGGGGGGACAATCACAGATGCAGGGAGTACAAGAGATCGAAGAAATGGGTTTCAAATCAAAACCCCATTTGAGCTTCCAATAAAGAGCTGGCCCAGATACACACAATGCTGAAATCACTACCAAAATGACCAGACAACACCAAAAACAAGACCCAGATCGTCTTTTCATCTTGATTTGTCTATACGATGTCTCTGTGTAGATCTTGATTTGTCACGGACTCCAATGAGGATGATGATGACGTGGAGGAGGAGCAATCGCGAGAATAAGACGGCGTAGGGTGGTCGCCAGTGGCTGGAGTGGTGGCGTTCATGAGTTGTACGGACGGTGGCGGCGGCGACGGTTGTGAGGATGAGGAAACCGCTGCTTGGTGAAGATGATGAACTGAAGATACACCCTCTCAGATGAGGGTTGGTGATGGTATATTTTATAAGTTAATTTTGTTTTTGTTTTGTTCATAGTATATTTTTATTAGATTGGTAAAAAGACCAGAGTGTCTTTATATAAATAGACTTAACTAATTTTTTTTAACTTAGTTAGTGTTAAAGGACGAAAGATGTAACGGGTTTTCCAAATAAAGGATTGTGACTGTAATTATTGAAGTTAAAGGTTATCCGTTGCAATCTAGTACAAACATAAAGGACGAAAACTGTAATTTACTGATGTGTGCAAAATGAAACATATAAATTTCATCAATTGTGGCATAAAACTAACCCTTTTTTAGTACTAATGTTGGAAAAAGTGTGCTTTTGTCTTCCTTTTGTATTTTCAGGATTAAATGAGCTCAAACTAACAAAATGAGCAAAAAGACATCAAAATCTAACATAAATACAAGAAAAGGAACAAGACGTGACATGTCCGACCCCACAACAGCATCTGCCCAAGCAAAACAAGACAACAGAAGACTGAACACGCCTCGTGCTCAGCCAGCACGAGGGCGTGCTGTAACCACCCTGGTTTTCACACTAGCAATTGTTTTGACTTGCATGGTAACAAATACCGTATTTGGAATGAAACTTATTTGAACATACTTGCTTTGTGCTTATACATGCTTATACCAATACAAACACATGAGACAATTGCAAATTTGTTGAGTTTTATACCATTAAACAAGGCTACATAAACTATAAGGGTCTGTTATGACATTTTGTGAAACTACAATTTGAGGGACCTATTTGACATTCTTTGAAACTTGCTTGAAATTATTACTTTTTGATTTCGAGGACAAAAACCATCATTATTTGAAAGTACAAAGTTTAGGGACTAAATTGTTATTTTTGAAACTATAAAAGTACAGGGGTTAAAAGTGCAATTATTTCAAAATACAAGTTTAGGGTCCTTAATGTCATTTTTGAAACTTATTTTATAAATAAAATAAATATATATATTTTTGAAATAAAGTCAAGGGACCATTCGGTCATTACTTGAAACTTGAACTCCAGGGACTGATATTGTCATTTCGAAACTGCTTTTAACTAGAAAAGTCTAACCGGGTTATTTATTATATAAGGATTCCCTATTTAAAAACTAACCTCGTTAAACTAACTAACGGTACTATTACAGGGACCATCTGTACATTTTCTCAAACTTTCATTTCAGGGACTAAAATTGATTTTTAGAAACCCACTCTAACCAAACTTTCTAACCGGGTTAACTTTTTATATAAGAAATACTCTCCAAATATTAACCCAGTTAGTCTAACTAACTGGGTATTACAGGGGCTGTTATAGTAAATATGGAACCACAGGGGGCCAAAGTGTAAATTCGCAATCATTTAAATAAAAAGGTTTTAAACCTTAATGAACCGGTCACAGGGGGGGGATCGAACTCGGGACAATCAATTCAACAAACGAACTCGTGACCGGTCGGGCTAAGCCCTCATCCGGTTATTCTTTGAACTAGTATTATATTTATTAACACTTTAATATTTAAAATAATATTAATTCAAAACAGATCGCACCAGACCTGTTTGTTGTCGGACTTCGATCCAAACCCCACTTGAACTTGTTTAATTTATCCGAAATCATTCCCACGAGGTCCCCAATCACTTTGCCAAATCATTGAACCAATAATCTGACATTATTCCATTTCAAAACGATTACAATCGAAACTTTTATAAAAAAAAAATCAAACCGGATCATTCCCACTAAAATTGTCGGATCTGTGATCGAATTGGACACCTATATAAGATCCTCAGATCCACACGAACATCCCACACCTTTCAAAATCACTTAAACAGCTCGAAAACGTCGGAAATTCAAACCTGCAACTTACCCGGAACAGTACCGTCGCCGGAATCCACGTCTTCTTCGAATTTCATCGATACCGGATCGGTTATACTCGTCCAATCAGTATGTTCATACTTATTCAATATTTCTGCAAGTTTAATTCGATTATAATCCTGTTTTGAATCGGAATCGGGCGGGCTTGACTTCGGGTTGACTGGTTTGGGGAAGAAGACGATGAACAGTGATGTTGTTTATTTATTTTCTTTATTTTTTTTATTAAACAGTTTTGCTCTTTAATTTATAATAAATCGATTATAGCTAATTAAAGACTGGAAATTTTAACATAATTATTTTAAACACTGATACTTTTATTAAAAATATAAAACCTGCAAAATTATTTATGAAACTATTTTTTTTTAAACTAAAACAGTTTTAAGCTTTAAAAATTTATTCTAAATCCGATTTTCAGAATTAAATATTGAAATTTTTGTGGTAATTATTCTAGATGATAAACTTTACAGAAATAATATTTTTGCTAATATTTAATAAATTTTTGATATTTATGTAATTAAAACAGTAGTTACACTTTAAAAGTACAGTTTAATTTTTATAAATCTAGATTATATAACTATGTAATTTGTGTCCAAAAATATTTTTATGATATTACATGCATTATTCTGAGTACAAATAAATTTAGTTACTGTTTTATTAATTACAAGTTATTTTACATAAATAAATCAGTTAAATCACATTAATTACATGGTTTAATTTAATATAGTTAAATTATATAACTATATAAAATTTTGGCAGAAAATATTTTTATGACATTAGGGGTATTTTTTTGAGTTTATAAAAAATTCAGAAACTGATTTGTTTATTTAAATATTATTTTTAATAATTAAAACTCTATAAACTGTTTATCATTACTTTAACCATTTTTATTCCATTTATTCATATAAAATTATTTAAAGGCCCTAATAATTACTGTAAATCAGTAATATTGCATGTTAATAATTAAAAATGTTATTTTTAATTATTCAGAAATAATAGAATTATTTTGATAATTAATTATATAATTATCATATTTATTCTTTTAAACAAAATATTTATTATTTATCAAATAATATATATTTTTAGCATCTAAATTAATTTATAATTTTTTATATCACTTGTACAATATTTTACCAATAATCATTATAATTAATTACGTTATTTAATTATACTAATTAATTATATTTGATTTATTATTACAAATATTTACATTAAAGCAATTACATATCTTTGCAAATTTATTATTTATGTTAAATTAATATTTTTCATAAGTAATTCCTTTACATCATATTCATTTTCCGAGTCCTCTTGTTAGGTTATCCAAACCACATAATTACCACTTAAACAAAACACTACCGAATCCTATAGATTTAGGATTTCCAATTATCCAATTAAACATTATTGTTGATACATATTCCATATTGTTGCATGTTCAATCAATTAGAGTGACGTGGAATCTTAATTCCAAGAACTCTCACACTTTGCATACTTGTTTGGACTTACCCGAGATCAAGGTGAGTTCATAGTTTCCCCTTTTTACTTTAAACTTTTGGGGTGAAACATATGCTTATAAACTATATATCTATTTTATCGTATTGATTCACTTGTGCAATTGGTTGATGCTTGAGTTATTACTGTTATTCTTTGTGCATTCATTAACTCCGTACAAGCCCATCGGTTATATTATAGCGCTATAGGTGTGACGCCCCATCATACTTCCCGTGAAACTTTGGTGAAACTTTTGGTTGGTATTCATGTCTATTTGAAACTCTTGGAAGTGTGGTGATAAACCCGAGTGATATGTCTGAATGGTTTGAATGTACTCCCCATGTATATACTCGTATTATTCATTTTGCTTTGTGATATATCATACGAAAGGCTTAAACTTATTTTTGAACTATTGTGAAACAAAACCTATGAATTCACTCAACCGTTTGTTGATCTATTACTTTTCTAACATATGTTTCAGGTAACAATGTTTAATGATGCTGTGCAATGATTCACCTGTAGAATACACCAAGACTTGTGCCTTAAGAATAAATTTGAATCTGTTGTAATATATTTTGGAATGTTTGTTGAATTTCCCTTTATTTTCAGATTTGAATGCAATCTTTTAAACTGAACTTAATTATATTTCAACTAAATTTAAACTCCATGTGCTCAAATGCATTCTACCACTTTTCGTGACACCTTTGGCGTTTCCGTCTTCGGCCGGGGTGTTACAGATTGGTATCAGAGCAATGGTTATAGGGATTTAGGTTATTAGAAATTACTTTTGACCTAGACTATAACTTACCTAGGACACTTTCCATTAGTAACTCTTCCGTTATCTTTGCCTTGTCTTCATCTCTATTCTTATCTTTTGTAACCAATGCCTCGTCACCACAGATCTTATCTTTAGATTTTACAAATGCTCATCACCTATCCTTAGGTGATTATTTTCAAAACCTCTTCTGATTTTTAAATTCTCATCAAAGTCTTGGGCTCTAATAACGAACTCGTGCAATCTGGAAGGGTGGATGCCTGTATTCTGAGTTTTCTGTCTAGGCAAGCACTTCGTATAAATCTCATCAGACGCGAGACCAGTTGTGCTTACTTGGGAATTCTTGGGATGAGTATCCACTTATAGACTAAAGCATGACTTCACCAAGTTATAAGAACCCAACTACTTTGACTTGTCATTGATGTCATTTATTCGTGGAATAAATGATATCCATCTTGTTACGTGTCTTCTTTGATCCTCATTGATTTTTTGAAACTACATTACCCCATTATGAAATCCTTATAATCTTTCTTTCAGAAAATACCTCCATGACGAGACACACGTTTGCCTACCTGGGAACTACCGATGAGAGTACAGTACGCCTATCGGCTCAAGGCATGTTACCCTAATTCAAAAGGATTTTTTTTTCTTTTCTCCGTTTCAGAACAATCCAAGTTTTTATCGATCTACGTTGTACTATTATCAATTTATTACGATATGATTACCTCCTTTTCAAAGTTTCAAAATTTTCTCGAGACCATACCTGTCAGATTCAAATTTTCAAACTAGCTGCAGAACGTAGCATGGAAGCACTAACCGATCACATGGTGTAATCCGGAATCTCCTTATCTATATAAGAAACTCACTACACGAGCTAATCTACACAAGAACTACAAACTTCTGATATAACTCAACACATACCCAAACCTTTCTTAGTTCAACAAAACCCCATATCCAAATGGCAAATCTCCCAACAGCATATGCTGAATCTTCAAATGCAGCAAAAATTCATCCCTTCCTTCAGTTTACTACTTTACATTATCAAGAGAGGTATCAAAAACTCAAGCATAAAGAAGTTCTTACTATTAGCAGTATTGATTGGCAACGAATAGGAATGTTTGATTTCAGTGGTTTGCTGGCAAGATCACTACAACCTAATACACCCTGGCGCCGTTTCTTCGACATCCTAGAACCATCATACGATGAACTGGTGTATGAATTCTTGTCCACTTTCTATTACATATATAATAAAAATCTTACCATTGAATCCATTCATTTTCAACTTTGTGGGCAACTTCATACTATGTCATTAACAGAATTCGCAGTTCATCTGGGCATATATACAGATGAAGAAGTCAAACAACCCATTTTTACGGAGGCACCAACCTCTTGTTCCTCCGTGGATATGGTAAATTATTGGCAATGCCATTCATTAAAAGAATGGTGTGTCAACAATAATTCTACAAGCTTCATAGACCCTTGTTATCAATATATGCACCGTGTTTTAGTCCACACTATCACAGGGCGCAAACATAATCAACACAGGGTTAGAACAATCGAACTTTTCTATTTGTATAGTATTTTTGAGCAAGTTCCTTGTAATATTGCCCACGGGCTTGCTGAATATTTTTCTAGTCAACAATCAAAACCTCAGAGAAGTCTCATGGGAGGGTCTTACATTACAAAAATAGCACAATCATTAGGTGTCTTAAGTGATCAGATTATCCAGGGATTATCTCCACCGAAGGCACCTGGGATTGTAAATCCTTACACCATGAGGCTAACCCCTGTTCATATTGGTACACTAACACAACCATCACAGTCGGAGGGAGCTCCAGTTATCATAGAGAATACCTTCCCACAAAATTTACAACAATCATTTTTGCAGTTTCCTCAACAGTCTTTTTATCGGTTTGATATGCAACCACCGCTGCCATACATACAAGAACCTATTACAACTAACTTATTCCAACCTTTAACACCGAACGTCTTACCAAGCTTCCCACCGTTATTTTTCGAGGAGAATTCCACGATGCAAGGAACTTGGTTTGATGAAAACATGATGACTCAAGAACAGTTAGCATCAGAACGCTTTTTGCAAGCACCATTACCGCCACATTCTTTCCAGTCACTGTTGAACGAAGTAGAACAACTGCCACCAACTGATATAGTAGGCCCAAGTACGATGCCTCAAATGAATCTACCTCCAGATTCATTGGGAGACGAAGTGACTAGGTTAAACAATCAAGTTCAAAATTTGTCTCAACAAATAAGATGGTTGACAAAAAGAAATCAATGGTTGGAAAGCATGCTGATACAAATAACTGATCATATGCAACTGCCTCTACCACATCCACCACCTTATAATCCTGAATATGATCCATTACATGACTTATTTCAAATGTAAATTTGTTCAATAGACTGTCAAACAAACAATGCTATCATTGTTAATGTGAAATACGTTTTGATTCAGTTAATGTTGTGTTATATTGATGCTAGTTTGATTTAAACAATACCTCAATCTTATTTGTTTTCCTCACTTAACTAGAAGTGCTATGTGGACCATGCAACGAAACGCGTAATTTTGGGTGCACACTTAATTACGGGGTTCGACGCATGAGAATCATAGTAAGCCTTGTTAAGTAAGGTGGCATATAAAAACATTATGTGGTTATGTGATTATCCATTATTTGCTTATTTGTACACACATTTGTTTGCCTAATATTTACATTACAAATCCAGCATAACATAGTGCCATGCAAAACAATTTCTATACAATGATCCTCGTAAATTCCTCAAAATTTTCAGCATCAAACAATGATTGGATTATCTTTCTAATCATTACAAGTATATTCTACGGTCTCTTTCGAATAAATTTCGGGACAAAATTTTTTTAAAGTAGGGGAGACTGTAACCACCCTGGTTTTCACACTAGCAATTGTTTTGACTTGCATGGTAACAAATACCGTATTTGGAATGAAACTTATTTGAACATACTTGCTTTGTGCTTATACATGCTTATACCAATACAAACACATGAGACAATTGCAAATTTGTTGAGTTTTATACCATTAAACAAGGCTACATAAACTATAAGGGTCTGTTATGACATTTTGTGAAACTACAATTTGAGGGACCTATTTGACATTCTTTGAAACTTGCTTGAAATTATTACTTTTTGATTTCGAGGACAAAAACCATCATTATTTGAAAGTACAAAGTTTAGGGACTAAATTGTTATTTTTGAAACTATAAAAGTACAAGGGTTAAAAGTGCAATTATTTCAAAATACAAGTTTAGGGTCCTTAATGTCATTTTTGAAACTTATTTTATAAATAAAATAAATATATATATTTTTGAAATAAAGTCAAGGGACCATTCGGTCATTACTTGAAACTTGAACTCCAGGGACTGATATTGTCATTTCGAAACTGCTTTTAACTAGAAAAGTCTAACCGGGTTATTTATTATATAAGGATTCCCTATTTAAAAACTAACCTCGTTAAACTAACTAACGGTACTATTACAGGGACCATCTGTACATTTTCTCAAACTTTCATTTCAGGGACTAAAATTGATTTTTAGAAACCCACTCTAACCAAACTTTCTAACCGGGTTAACTTTTTATATAAGAAATACTCTCCAAATATTAACCCAGTTAGTCTAACTAACTGGGTATTACAGGGGCTGTTATAGTAAATATGGAACCACAGGGGGCCAAAGTGTAAATTCGCAATCATTTAAATAAAAAGGTTTTAAACCTTAATGAACCGGTCACAGGGGGGGATCGAACTCGGGACAATCAATTCAACAAACGAACTCGTGACCGGCCGGGCTAAGCCCTCATCCGGTTATTCTTTGAACTAGTATTATATTTATTAACACTTTAATATTTAAAATAATATTATGTTTGATGTTTTAAAGCGGGCGGGGATTTCGTCGAAAAAGGAGGCTCCGGTGAACTTTCTGACGGATCCGCTCGATGGGAGGTCTACTCTTCGACCAGCTGATATTCTTGTGTTTGGGTGGGCCAGGGGAAAACACGCTTGTGTGGACCTTACAGGAGTGTCCCCTCTTGTTGGGCTCAGGGATAATGGGTTTGCTGCTGGCCAAGCTGCGTTGAAAGCGGAATCAAGCAAAGTCGCTAAACACGAGAAGGCTTGTTTAGAGAATCAACATGTGTTTATCCCATTCGCTTTTGATACATTTGGTTCCCTAGCCCCAGAGGCTGTGGAATTTCTAAACAGGGTCCAACAGGTTGTGAATAGTAATCTCTCAACCTTTAAGGGTCATTTCGTCTTTAGTAGGATTGGTTTTGCAATTCAAAAAGGGGGTTGCGGCGCAGCTTGTTGCCCGTTTACCTGCCACTTGTTTGTAATTTGCTAATTTGGAATAATATTGTTCAAAAAATAATATTAATTCAAAACAGATCGCACCAGACCTGTTTGTTGTCGGACTTCGATCCAAACCCCACTTGAACTTGTTTAATTTATCCGAAATCATTCCCACGAGGTCCCCAATCACTTTGCCAAATCATTGAACCAATAATCTGACATTATTCCATTTCAAAACGATTACAATCGGAACTTTTATAAAAAAAAATCAAACCGGATCATTCCCACTAAAATTGTCGGATCTGTGATCGAATTGGACACCTATATAAGATCCTCAGATCCACACGAACATCCCACACCTTTCAAAATCACTTAAACAGCTCGAAAACGTCGGAAATTCAAACCTGCAACTTAGCCGGAACAGTACCGTCGCCGGAATCCACGTCTTCTTCGAATTTCATCGATACCGGATCGGTTATACTCGTCCAATCAGTATGTTCATACTTATTCAATATTTCTGCAAGTTTAATTCGATTATAATCCTGTTTTGAATCGGAATCGGGCGGGTTTGACTTCGGGTTGACTGGTTTGGGGAAGAAGACGATGAACAGTGATGTTGTTTATTTATTTTCTTTATTTTTTTTATTAAACAGTTTTGCTCTTTAATTTATAATAAATCGATTATAGCTAATTAAAGACTGGAAATTTTAACATAATTATTTTAAACACTGATGCTTTTATTAAAAATATAAAACCTGCAAAATTATTTATGAAACTATTTTTTTTTTAAATTAAAACAGTTTTAAGCTTTAAAAATTTATTCTAAATCCGATTTTCAGAATTAAATATTGAAATTTTTGTGGTAATTATTCTAGATGATAAACTTTACAGAAATAATATTTTTGCTAATATTTAATAAAGTTTTGATATTTATGTAATTAAAACAGTAGTTACACTTTAAAAGTACAGTTTAATTTTTATAAATCTAGATTGTATAACTATGTAATTTGTGTCCAAAAATATTTTTATGATATTACATGCATTATTCTGAGTACAAATAAATTTAGTTACTGTTTTATTAATTACAGGTTATTTTACATAAATAAATCAGTTAAATCACATTAATTACATGGTTTAATTTAATATAGTTAAATTATATAACTATATAAAATTTTGGCAGAAAATATTTTTATGACATTAGGGGTATTTTTCTGAGTTCATAAAAAAATTCAGAAACTGATGTGTTTATTTAAATATTATTTTTAATAATTAAAACTCTATAAACTGTTTATCATTACTTTAACCATTTTTATTCCATTTATTCATATAAAATTATTTAAAGGCCCTAATAATTACTGTAAATCAGTAATATTGCATGTTAATAATTAAAAATGTTATTTTTAATTATTCAGAAATAATAGAATTATTTTGATAATTAATTATATAATTATCATATTTATTCTTTTAAACAAAATATTTATTATTTATCAAATAATATATATTTTTAGCATCTAAATTAATTTATAATTTTTTATATCACTTGTACAATATTTTACCAATAATCATTATAATTAATTACGTTATTTAATTATACTAATTAATTATATTTGATTTATTATTACAAATATTTACATTAAAGCAATTACATATCTTTGCAAATTTATTATTTATGTTAAATTAATATTTTCATAAGTAATTCCTTTACATCATATTCATTTTCCGAGTCCTCTTGTTAGGTTATCCAAACCACATAATTACCACTTAAACAAAACACTACCGAATCCTATAGATTTAGGATTTCCAATTATCCAATTAAACATTATTGTTGATACATATTTCATATTGTTGCATGTTCAATCAATTAGAGTGACGTGGAATCTTAATTCCAAGAACTCTCACACTTTGCATACTTGTTTGGACTTACCCGAGATCAAGGTGAGTTCATAGTTTCCCCTTTTTACTTTAAACTTTTGGGGTGAAACATATGCTTATAAACTATATATCTATTTTATCGTATTGATTCACTTGTGCAATTGGTTGATGCTTGAGTTATTACTGTTATTCTTTGTGCATTCATTAACTCCGTACAAGCCCATCGGTTATATTATAGCGCTATAGGTGTGACGCCCCATCATACTTCCCGTGAAACTTTGGTGAAACTTTTGGTTGGTATTCATGTCTATTTGAAACTCTTGGAAGTGTGGTGATAAACCCGAGTGATACGTCTGAATGGTTTGAATGTACTCCCCATGTATATACTCGTATTATTCATTTTGCTTTGTGATATATCATACGAAAGGCTTAAACTTATTTTTGAACTATTGTGAAACAAAACCTATGAATTCACTCAACCGTTTGTTGATCTATTACTTTTCTAACATATGTTTCAGGTAACAATGTTTAATGATGCTGTGCAATGATTCACCTGTAGAATACACCAAGACTTGTGCCTTAAGAATAAATTTGAATCTGTTGTAATATATTTTGGAATGTTTGTTGAATTTCCCTTTATTTTCAGATTTGAATGCAATCTTTTAAACTGAACTTAATTATATTTCAACTAAATTTAAACTCCATGTGCTCAAATGCATTCTACCACTTTTCGTGACACCTTTGGCGTTTCCGTCTTCGGCCGGGGTGTTACAGATTGGTATCAGAGCAATGGTTATAGGGATTTAGGTTATTAGAAATTACTTTTGACCTAGACTATAACTTACCTAGGACACTTTCCATTAGTAACTCTTCCGTTATCTTTGCCTTGTCTTCATCTATATTCTTATCTTTTGTAACCAATGCCTCGTCACCACAGATCTTATCTTTAGATTTTACAAATGCTCATCACCTATCCTTAGGTGATTATTTTCAAAACCTCTTCTGATTTTTAAATTCTCATCAAAGTCTTGGGCTCTAATAACGAACTCGTGCAATCTGGAAGGGTGGATGCCTGTATTCTGAGTTTTCTGTCTAGGCAAGCACTTCGTATAAATCTCATCAGACGCGAGACCAGTTGTGCTTACCTGGGAATTCTTGGGATGAGTATCCACTTATAGGCTAAAGCATGACTTCACCAAGTTATAAGAACCCAACTACTTTGACTTGTCATTGATGTCATTTATTCGTGGAATAAATGATATCCATCTTGTTACGTGTCTTCTTTGATCCTCATTGATTTTTTGAAACTACATTACCCCATTATGAAATCCTTATAATCTTTCTTTCAGAAAATACCTCCATGACGAGACACACGTTTGCCTACCTGGGAACTACCGATGAGAGTACAGTACGCCTATCGGCTCAAGGCATGTTACCCTAATTCAAAAGGATTTTTTTTTTCTTTTCTCCGTTTCAGAACAATCCAAGTTTTTATCGATCTACGTTGTACTATTATCAATTTATTACGATACGATTCCCTCCTTTTCAAAGTTTCAAAATTTTCTCGAGACCATACCTGTCAGATTCAAATTTTCAAACTAGCTGCAGAACGTAGCATGGAAGCACTAACCGATCACATGGTGTAATCCGGAATCTCCTTATCTATATAAGAAACTCACTACACGAGCTAATCTACACAAGAACTACAAACTTCTGATATAACTCAACACATACCCAAACCTTTCTTAGTTCAACAAAACCCCATATCCAAATGGCAAATCTCCCAACAGCATATGCTGAATCTTCAAATGCAGCAAAAATTCATCCCTTCCTTCAGTTTACTACTTTACATTATCAAGAGAGGTATCAAAAACTCAAGCATAAAGAAGTTCTTACTATTAGCAGTATTGATTGGCAACGAATAGGAATGTTTGATTTCAGTGGTTTGCTGGCAAGATCACTACAACCTAATACACCCTGGCGCCGTTTCTTCGACATCCTAGAACCATCATACGATGAACTGGTGTATGAATTCTTGTCCACTTTCTATTACATATATAATAAAAATCTTACCATTGAATCCATTCATTTTCAACTTTGTGGGCAACTTCATACTATGTCATTAACAGAATTCGCAGTTCATCTGGGCATATATACAGATGAAGAAGTCAAACAACCCATTTTTACGGAGGCACCAACCTCTTGTTCCTCCGTGGATATGGTAAATTATTGGCAATGCCATTCATTAAAAGAATGGTGTGTCAACAATAATTCTACAAGCTTCATAGACCCTTGTTATCAATATATGCACCGTGTTTTAGTCCACACTATCACAGGGCGCAAACATAATCAACACAGGGTTAGAACAATCGAACTTTTCTATTTGTATAGTATTTTTGAGCAAGTTCCTTGTAATATTGCCCACGGGCTTGCTGAATATTTTTCTAGTCAACAATCAAAACCTCAGAGAAGTCTCATGGGAGGGTCTTACATTACAAAAATAGCACAATCATTAGGTGTCTTAAGTGATCAGATTATCCAGGGATTATCTCCACCGAAGGCACCTGGGATTGTAAATCCTTACACCATGAGGCTAACCCCTGTTCATATTGGTACACTAACACAACCATCACAGTCGGAGGGAGCTCCAGTTATCATAGAGAATACCTTCCCACAAAATTTACAACAATCATTTTTGCAGTTTCCTCAACAGTCTTTTTATCGGTTTGATATGCAACCACCGCTGCCATACATACAAGAACCTATTACAACTAACTTATTCCAACCTTTAACACCGAACGTCTTACCAAGCTTCCCACCGTTATTTTTCGAGGAGAATTCCACGATGCAAGGAACTTGGTTTGATGAAAACATGATGACTCAAGAACAGTTAGCATCAGAACGCTTTTTGCAAGCACCATTACCGCCACATTCTTTCCAGTCACTGTTGAACGAAGTAGAACAACTGCCACCAACTGATATAGTAGGCCCAAGTACGATGCCTCAAATGAATCTACCTCCAGATTCATTGGGAGACGAAGTGACTAGGTTAAACAATCAAGTTCAAAATTTGTCTCAACAAATAAGATGGTTGACAAAAAGAAATCAATGGTTGGAAAGCATGCTGATACAAATAACTGATCATATGCAACTGCCTCTACCACATCCACCACCTTATAATCCTGAATATGATCCATTACATGACTTATTTCAAATGTAAATTTGTTCAATAGACTGTCAAACAAACAATGCTATCATTGTTAATGTGAAATACGTTTTGATTCAGTTAATGTTGTGTTATATTGATGCTAGTTTGATTTAAACAATACCTCAATCTTATTTGTTTTCCTCACTTAACTAGAAGTGCTATGTGGACCATGCAACGAAACGCGTAATTTTGGGTGCACACTTAATTACGGGGTTCGACGCATGAGAATCATAGTAAGCCTTGTTAAGTAAGGTGGCATATAAAAACATTATGTGGTTATGTGATTATCCATTATTTGCTTATTTGTACACACATTTGTTTGCCTAATATTTACATTACAAATCCAGCATAACATAGTGCCATGCAAAACAATTTCTATACAATGATCCTCGTAAATTCCTCAAAATTTTCAGCATCAAACAATGATTGGATTATCTTTCTAATCATTACAAGTATATTCTACGGTCTCTTTCGAATAAATTTCGGGACAAAATTTTTTTAAAGTAGGGGAGACTGTAACCACCCTGGTTTTCACACTAGCAATTGTTTTGACTTGCATGGTAACAAATACCGTATTTGGAATGAAACTTATTTGAACATACTTGCTTTGTGCTTATACATGCTTATACCAATACAAACACATGAGACAATTGCAAATTTGTTGAGTTTTATACCATTAAACAAGGCTACATAAACTATAAGGGTCTGTTATGACATTTTGTGAAACTACAATTTGAGGGACCTATTTGACATTCTTTGAAACTTGCTTGAAATTATTACTTTTTGATTTCGAGGACAAAAACCATCATTATTTGAAAGTACAAAGTTTAGGGACTAAATTGTTATTTTTGAAACTATAAAAGTACAAGGGTTAAAAGTGCAATTATTTCAAAATACAAGTTTAGGGTCCTTAATGTCATTTTTGAAACTTATTTTATAAATAAAATAAATATATATATTTTTGAAATAAAGTCAAGGGACCATTCGGTCATTACTTGAAACTTGAACTCCAGGGACTGATATTGTCATTTCGAAACTGCTTTTAACTAGAAAAGTCTAACCGGGTTATTTATTATATAAGGATTCCCTATTTAAAAACTAACCTCGTTAAACTAACTAACGGTACTATTACAGGGACCATCTGTACATTTTCTCAAACTTTCATTTCAGGGACTAAAATTGATTTTTAGAAACCCACTCTAACCAAACTTTCTAACCGGGTTAACTTTTTATATAAGAAATACTCTCCAAATATTAACCCAGTTAGTCTAACTAACTGGGTATTACAGGGGCTGTTATAGTAAATATGGAACCACAGGGGGCCAAAGTGTAAATTCGCAATCATTTAAATAAAAAGGTTTTAAACCTTAATGAACCGGTCACAGGGGGGGATCGAACTCGGGACAATCAATTCAACAAACGAACTCGTGACCGGCCGGGCTAAGCCCTCATCCGGTTATTCTTTGAACTAGTATTATATTTATTAACACTTTAATATTTAAAATAATATTATGTTTGATGTTTTAAAGCGGGCGGGGATTTCGTCGAAAAAGGAGGCTCCGGTGAACTTTCTGACGGATCCGCTCGATGGGAGGTCTACTCTTCGACCAGCTGATATTCTTGTGTTTGGGTGGGCCAGGGGAAAACACGCTTGTGTGGACCTTACAGGAGTGTCCCCTCTTGTTGGGCTCAGGGATAATGGGTTTGCTGCTGGCCAAGCTGCGTTGAAAGCGGAATCAAGCAAAGTCGCTAAACACGAGAAGGCTTGTTTAGAGAATCAACATGTGTTTATCCCATTCGCTTTTGATACATTTGGTTCCCTAGCCCCAGAGGCTGTGGAATTTCTAAACAGGGTCCAACAGGTTGTGAATAGTAATCTCTCAACCTTTAAGGGTCATTTCGTCTTTAGTAGGATTGGTTTTGCAATTCAAAAAGGGGGTTGCGGCGCAGCTTGTTGCCCGTTTACCTGCCACTTGTTTGTAATTTGCTAATTTGGAATAATATTGTTCAAAAAATAATATTAATTCAAAACAGATCGCACCAGACCTGTTTGTTGTCGGACTTCGATCCAAACCCCACTTGAACTTGTTTAATTTATCCGAAATCATTCCCACGAGGTCCCCAATCACTTTGCCAAATCATTGAACCAATAATCTGACATTATTCCATTTCAAAACGATTACAATCGGAACTTTTATAAAAAAAAATCAAACCGGATCATTCCCACTAAAATTGTCGGATCTGTGATCGAATTGGACACCTATATAAGATCCTCAGATCCACACGAACATCCCACACCTTTCAAAATCACTTAAACAGCTCGAAAACGTCGGAAATTCAAACCTGCAACTTAGCCGGAACAGTACCGTCGCCGGAATCCACGTCTTCTTCGAATTTCATCGATACCGGATCGGTTATACTCGTCCAATCAGTATGTTCATACTTATTCAATATTTCTGCAAGTTTAATTCGATTATAATCCTGTTTTGAATCGGAATCGGGCGGGTTTGACTTCGGGTTGACTGGTTTGGGGAAGAAGACGATGAACAGTGATGTTGTTTATTTATTTTCTTTATTTTTTTTATTAAACAGTTTTGCTCTTTAATTTATAATAAATCGATTATAGCTAATTAAAGATTGGAAATTTTAACATAATTATTTTAAACACTGATGCTTTTATTAAAAATATAAAACCTGCAAAATTATTTATGAAACTATTTTTTTTTAAATTAAAACAGTTTTAAGCTTTAAAAATTTATTCTAAATCCGATTTTCAGAATTAAATATTGAAATTTTTGTGGTAATTATTCTAGATGATAAACTTTACAGAAATAATATTTTTGCTAATATTTAATAAAGTTTTGATATTTATGTAATTAAAACAGTAGTTACACTTTAAAAGTACAGTTTAATTTTTATAAATCTAGATTGTATAACTATGTAATTTGTGTCCAAAAATATTTTTATGATATTACATGCATTATTCTGAGTACAAATAAATTTAGTTACTGTTTTATTAATTACAGGTTATTTTACATAAATAAATCAGTTAAATCACATTAATTACATGGTTTAATTTAATATAGTTAAATTATATAACTATATAAAATTTTGGCAGAAAATATTTTTATGACATTAGGGGTATTTTTCTGAGTTCATAAAAAAATTCAGAAACTGATGTGTTTATTTAAATATTATTTTTAATAATTAAAACTCTATAAACTGTTTATCATTACTTTAACCATTTTTATTCCATTTATTCATATAAAATTATTTAAAGGCCCTAATAATTACTGTAAATCAGTAATATTGCATGTTAATAATTAAAAATGTTATTTTTAATTATTCAGAAATAATAGAATTATTTTGATAATTAATTATATAATTATCATATTTATTCTTTTAAACAAAATATTTATTATTTATCAAATAATATATATTTTTAGCATCTAAATTAATTTATAATTTTTTATATCACTTGTACAATATTTTACCAATAATCATTATAATTAATTACGTTATTTAATTATACTAATTAATTATATTTGATTTATTATTACAAATATTTACATTAAAGCAATTACATATCTTTGCAAATTTATTATTTATGTTAAATTAATATTTTTCATAAGTAATTCCTTTACATCATATTCATTTTCCGAGTCCTCTTGTTAGGTTATCCAAACCACATAATTACCACTTAAACAAAACACTACCGAATCCTATAGATTTAGGATTTCCAATTATCCAATTAAACATTATTGTTGATACATATTCCATATTGTTGCATGTTCAATCAATTAGAGTGACGTGGAATCTTAATTCCAAGAACTCTCACACTTTGCATACTTGTTTGGACTTACCCGAGATCAAGGTGAGTTCATAGTTTCCCCTTTTTACTTTAAACTTTTGGGGTGAAACATATGCTTATAAACTATATATCTATTTTATCGTATTGATTCACTTGTGCAATTGGTTGATGCTTGAGTTATTACTGTTATTCTTTGTGCATTCATTAACTCCGTACAAGCCCATCGGTTATATTATAGCGCTATAGGTGTGACGCCCCATCATACTTCCCGTGAAACTTTGGTGAAACTTTTGGTTGGTATTCATGTCTATTTGAAACTCTTGGAAGTGTGGTGATAAACCCGAGTGATACGTCTGAATGGTTTGAATGTACTCCCCATGTATATACTCGTATTATTCATTTTGCTTTGTGATATATCATACGAAAGGCTTAAACTTATTTTTGAACTATTGTGAAACAAAACCTATGAATTCACTCAACCGTTTGTTGATCTATTACTTTTCTAACATATGTTTCAGGTAACAATGTTTAATGATGCTGTGCAATGATTCACCTGTAGAATACACCAAGACTTGTGCCTTAAGAATAAATTTGAATCTGTTGTAATATATTTTGGAATGTTTGTTGAATTTCCCTTTATTTTCAGATTTGAATGCAATCTTTTAAACTGAACTTAATTATATTTCAACTAAATTTAAACTCCATGTGCTCAAATGCATTCTACCACTTTTCGTGACACCTTTGGCGTTTCCGTCTTCGGCCGGGGTGTTACAGATTGGTATCAGAGCAATGGTTATAGGGATTTAGGTTATTAGAAATTACTTTTGACCTAGACTATAACTTACCTAGGACACTTTCCATTAGTAACTCTTCCGTTATCTTTGCCTTGTCTTCATCTATATTCTTATCTTTTGTAACCAATGCCTCGTCACCACAGATCTTATCTTTAGATTTTACAAATGCTCATCACCTATCCTTAGGTGATTATTTTCAAAACCTCTTCTGATTTTTAAATTCTCATCAAAGTCTTGGGCTCTAATAACGAACTCGTGCAATCTGGAAGGGTGGATGCCTGTATTCTGAGTTTTCTGTCTAGGCAAGCACTTCGTATAAATCTCATCAGACGCGAGACCAGTTGTGCTTACCTGGGAATTCTTGGGATGAGTATCCACTTATAGGCTAAAGCATGACTTCACCAAGTTATAAGAACCCAACTACTTTGACTTGTCATTGATGTCATTTATTCGTGGAATAAATGATATCCATCTTGTTACGTGTCTTCTTTGATCCTCATTGATTTTTTGAAACTACATTACCCCATTATGAAATCCTTATAATCTTTCTTTCAGAAAATACCTCCATGACGAGACACACGTTTGCCTACCTGGGAACTACCGATGAGAGTACAGTACGCCTATCGGCTCAAGGCATGTTACCCTAATTCAAAAGGATTTTTTTTTTCTTTTCTCCGTTTCAGAACAATCCAAGTTTTTATCGATCTACGTTGTACTATTATCAATTTATTACGATACGATTCCCTCCTTTTCAAAGTTTCAAAATTTTCTCGAGACCATACCTGTCAGATTCAAATTTTCAAACTAGCTGCAGAACGTAGCATGGAAGCACTAACCGATCACATGGTGTAATCCGGAATCTCCTTATCTATATAAGAAACTCACTACACGAGCTAATCTACACAAGAACTACAAACTTCTGATATAACTCAACACATACCCAAACCTTTCTTAGTTCAACAAAACCCCATATCCAAATGGCAAATCTCCCAACAGCATATGCTGAATCTTCAAATGCAGCAAAAATTCATCCCTTCCTTCAGTTTACTACTTTACATTATCAAGAGAGGTATCAAAAACTCAAGCATAAAGAAGTTCTTACTATTAGCAGTATTGATTGGCAACGAATAGGAATGTTTGATTTCAGTGGTTTGCTGGCAAGATCACTACAACCTAATACACCCTGGCGCCGTTTCTTCGACATCCTAGAACCATCATACGATGAACTGGTGTATGAATTCTTGTCCACTTTCTATTACATATATAATAAAAATCTTACCATTGAATCCATTCATTTTCAACTTTGTGGGCAACTTCATACTATGTCATTAACAGAATTCGCAGTTCATCTGGGCATATATACAGATGAAGAAGTCAAACAACCCATTTTTACGGAGGCACCAACCTCTTGTTCCTCCGTGGATATGGTAAATTATTGGCAATGCCATTCATTAAAAGAATGGTGTGTCAACAATAATTCTACAAGCTTCATAGACCCTTGTTATCAATATATGCACCGTGTTTTAGTCCACACTATCACAGGGCGCAAACATAATCAACACAGGGTTAGAACAATCGAACTTTTCTATTTGTATAGTATTTTTGAGCAAGTTCCTTGTAATATTGCCCACGGGCTTGCTGAATATTTTTCTAGTCAACAATCAAAACCTCAGAGAAGTCTCATGGGAGGGTCTTACATTACAAAAATAGCACAATCATTAGGTGTCTTAAGTGATCAGATTATCCAGGGATTATCTCCACCGAAGGCACCTGGGATTGTAAATCCTTACACCATGAGGCTAACCCCTGTTCATATTGGTACACTAACACAACCATCACAGTCGGAGGGAGCTCCAGTTATCATAGAGAATACCTTCCCACAAAATTTACAACAATCATTTTTGCAGTTTCCTCAACAGTCTTTTTATCGGTTTGATATGCAACCACCGCTGCCATACATACAAGAACCTATTACAACTAACTTATTCCAACCTTTAACACCGAACGTCTTACCAAGCTTCCCACCGTTATTTTTCGAGGAGAATTCCACGATGCAAGGAACTTGGTTTGATGAAAACATGATGACTCAAGAACAGTTAGCATCAGAACGCTTTTTGCAAGCACCATTACCGCCACATTCTTTCCAGTCACTGTTGAACGAAGTAGAACAACTGCCACCAACTGATATAGTAGGCCCAAGTACGATGCCTCAAATGAATCTACCTCCAGATTCATTGGGAGACGAAGTGACTAGGTTAAACAATCAAGTTCAAAATTTGTCTCAACAAATAAGATGGTTGACAAAAAGAAATCAATGGTTGGAAAGCATGCTGATACAAATAACTGATCATATGCAACTGCCTCTACCACATCCACCACCTTATAATCCTGAATATGATCCATTACATGACTTATTTCAAATGTAAATTTGTTCAATAGACTGTCAAACAAACAATGCTATCATTGTTAATGTGAAATACGTTTTGATTCAGTTAATGTTGTGTTATATTGATGCTAGTTTGATTTAAACAATACCTCAATCTTATTTGTTTTCCTCACTTAACTAGAAGTGCTATGTGGACCATGCAACGAAACGCGTAATTTTGGGTGCACACTTAATTACGGGGTTCGACGCATGAGAATCATAGTAAGCCTTGTTAAGTAAGGTGGCATATAAAAACATTATGTGGTTATGTGATTATCCATTATTTGCTTATTTGTACACACATTTGTTTGCCTAATATTTACATTACAAATCCAGCATAACATAGTGCCATGCAAAACAATTTCTATACAATGATCCTCGTAAATTCCTCAAAATTTTCAGCATCAAACAATGATTGGATTATCTTTCTAATCATTACAAGTATATTCTACGGTCTCTTTCGAATAAATTTCGGGACAAAATTTTTTTAAAGTAGGGGAGACTGTAACCACCCTGGTTTTCACACTAGCAATTGTTTTGACTTGCATGGTAACAAATACCGTATTTGGAATGAAACTTATTTGAACATACTTGCTTTGTGCTTATACATGCTTATACCAATACAAACACATGAGACAATTGCAAATTTGTTGAGTTTTATACCATTAAACAAGGCTACATAAACTATAAGGGTCTGTTATGACATTTTGTGAAACTACAATTTGAGGGACCTATTTGACATTCTTTGAAACTTGCTTGAAATTATTACTTTTTGATTTCGAGGACAAAAACCATCATTATTTGAAAGTACAAAGTTTAGGGACTAAATTGTTATTTTTGAAACTATAAAAGTACAAGGGTTAAAAGTGCAATTATTTCAAAATACAAGTTTAGGGTCCTTAATGTCATTTTTGAAACTTATTTTATAAATAAAATAAATATATATATTTTTGAAATAAAGTCAAGGGACCATTCGGTCATTACTTGAAACTTGAACTCCAGGGACTGATATTGTCATTTCGAAACTGCTTTTAACTAGAAAAGTCTAACCGGGTTATTTATTATATAAGGATTCCCTATTTAAAAACTAACCTCGTTAAACTAACTAACGGTACTATTACAGGGACCATCTGTACATTTTCTCAAACTTTCATTTCAGGGACTAAAATTGATTTTTAGAAACCCACTCTAACCAAACTTTCTAACCGGGTTAAATTTTTATATAAGAAATACTCTCCAAATATTAACCCAGTTAGTCTAACTAACTGGGTATTACAGGGGCTGTTATAGTAAATATGGAACCACAGGGGGCCAAAGTGTAAATTCGCAATCATTTAAATAAAAAGGTTTTAAACCTTAATGAACCGGTCACAGGGGGGGATCGAACTCGGGACAATCAATTCAACAAACGAACTCGTGACCGGTCGGGCTAAGCCCTCATCCGGTTATTCTTTGAACTAGTATTATATTTATTAACACTTTAATATTTAAAATAATATTAATTCAAAACAGATCGCACCAGACCTGTTTGTTGTCGGACTTCGATCCAAACCCCACTTGAACTTGTTTAATTTATCCGAAATCATTCCCACGAGGTCCCCAATCACTTTGCCAAATCATTGAACCAATAATCTGACATTATTCCATTTCAAAACGATTACAATCGAAACTTTTATAAAAAAAAAATCAAACCGGATCATTCCCACTAAAATTGTCGGATCTGTGATCGAATTGGACACCTATATAAGATCCTCAGATCCACACGAACATCCCACACCTTTCAAAATCACTTAAACAGCTCGAAAACGTCGGAAATTCAAACCTGCAACTTAGCCGGAACAGTACCGTCGCCGGAATCCACGTCTTCTTCGAATTTCATCGATACCGGATCGGTTATACTCGTCCAATCAGTATGTTCATACTTATTCAATATCTCTGCAAGTTTAATTCGATTATAATCCTGTTTTGAATCGGAATCGGGCGGGTTTGACTTCGGGTTGACTGGTTTGGGGAAGAAGACGATGAACAGTGATGTTGTTTATTTATTTTCTTTATTTTTTTTATTAAACAGTTTTGCTCTTTAATTTATAATAAATCGATTATAGCTAATTAAAGACTGGAAATTTTAACATAATTATTTTAAACACTGATACTTTTATTAAAAATATAAAACCTGCAAAATTATTTATGAAACTATTTTTTTTTAAATTAAAACAGTTTTAAGCTTTAAAAATTTATTCTAAATCCGATTTTCAGAATTAAATATTGAAATTTTTGTGGTAATTATTCTAGATGATAAACTTTACAGAAATAATATTTTTGCTAATATTTAATAAAGTTTTGATATTTATGTAATTAAAACAGTAGTTACACTTTAAAAGTACAGTTTAATTTTTATAAATCTAGATTGTATAACTATGTAATTTGTGTCCAAAAATATTTTTATGATATTACATGCATTATTCTGAGTACAAATAAATTTAGTTACTGTTTTATTAATTACAGGTTATTTTACTTAAATAAATCAGTTAAATCACATTAATTACATGGTTTAATTTAATATAGTTAAATTATATAACTATATAAAATTTTGGCAGAAAATATTTTTATGACATTAGGGGTATTTTTCTGAGTTTATAAAAAAATTCAGAAACTGATTTGTTTATTTAAATATTATTTTTAATAATTAAAACTCTATAAACTGTTTATCATTACTTTAACCATTTTTATTCCATTTATTCATATAAAATTATTTAAAGGCCCTAATAATTACTGTAAATCAGTAATATTGCATGTTAATAATTAAAAATGTTATTTTTAATTATTCAGAAATAATATAATTATTTTGATAATTAATTATATAATTATCATATTTATTCTTTTAAACAAAATATTTATTATTTATCAAATAATATATATTTTTACCATCTAAATTAATTTATAATTTTTTATATCACTTGTACAATATTTTACCAATAATCATTATAATTAATTACGTTATTTAATTATACTAATTAATTATATTTGATTTATTATTACAAATATTTACATTAAAGCAATTACATATCTTTGCAAATTTATTATTTATGTTAAATTAATATTTTTCATAAGTAATTCCTTTACATCATATTCATTTTCCGAGTCCTCTTGTTAGGTTATCCAAACCACATAATTACCACTTAAACAAAACACTACCGAATCCTATAGATTTAGGATTTCCAATTATTCAATTAAACATTATTGTTGATACATATTCCATATTGTTGCATGTTCAATCAATTAGAGTGACGTGGAATCTTAATTCCAAGAACTCTCACACTTTGTATACTTGTTTGGACTTACCCGAGATCAAGGTGAGTTCATAGTTTCCCCTTTTTACTTTAAACTTTTGGGGTGAAACATATGCTTATAAACTATATATCTATTTTGTCGTATTGATTCACTTGTGCAATTGGTTGATGCTTGAGTTATTACTGTTATTCTTTGTGCATTCATTAACTCCGTACAAGCCCATCGGTTATATTATAGCGCTATAGGTGTGACGCCCCATCATACTTCCCGTGAAACTTTGGTGAAACTTTTGGTTGGTATTCATGTCTATTTGAAACTCTTGGAAGTGTGGTGATAAACCCGAGTGATACGTCTGAATGGTTTGAATGTACTCCCCATGTATATACTCGTATTATTCATTTTGCTTTGTGATATATCATACGAAAGGCTTAAACTTATTTTTGAACTATTGTGAAACAAAACCTATGAATTCACTCAACCGTTTGTTGATCTATTACTTTTCTAACATATGTTTCAGGTAACAATGTTTAATGATGCTGTGCAATGATTCACCTGTAGAATACACCAAGACTTGTGCCTTAAGAATAAATTTGAATCTGTTGTAATATATTTTGGAATGTTTGTTGAATTTCCCTTTATTTTCAAATTTGAATGCAATCTTTTAAACTGAACTTAATTATATTTCAACTAAATTTAAACTCCATGTGCTCAAATGCATTCTACAACTTTTCGTGACACCTTTGGCGTTTCCGTCTTCGGCCGGGGTGTTACGCGTGCCCAAGTGTCAGCAGAAAAGACAAAGTGGTAGAAGCTTCTATTGCCCACCACGGGGCCGTGCTCAGCGGACACGGGGCCGTGGTCAACTATAAGATTCACACAATCCAGGCAAATCTTCATAGTACAAAGATTCTTCTGCACACGGGGTCGTGCTCAGCGGACACGGGGGCGTGGTCAACTAATAAGACAAGCTGCAATAAATGAAGAAAGAGAAGGATGTGGACACGGGGCCGTGCCCACTGGACACGGGGCCGTGCCCGAGCTTCTGTTCAGCCTATAAATAGTAGTGCTTGGCTCAAGCTCAAACCATCCCTTGGCACACCACCTCTCTCACACTTCACCCACCACCCACCACCACCACCATAACACCATCATCCACCACCATCATCCATTGTCCATCATAGAGTGTGTGAGTCGTCTCGGGATCCAAGATTGATCGTAAGAGTTCTTGACAATCAAGGCCATGTTTGCCTAAGTCTCTTACATCACTTGGTGAAGACAAGTGTCTAGTGTAATACTTTTTATTTCTAATCTTTTCGCACTTTTTACTTGGTTTTGTATTAATGACTTTAATAACTAGTTTCTTATATTGAAGGTGATTCTTCCTTATCGTTTGTCCGTGGTGTCTTGGCATTATTTTACTGTCTATATAAAATAAAAGATTTTCACCATTCATATCTCCACGGTCTATATGGAGGTATTTTGGCTACCTGGTCGGGGGTTAAGGGAACGGTTTGGTAAGAGTCTTGCCATTGTTCAGCGTTTAGAGGTCCTGCAATGGACCTGGGTCAAATTTAGTAGGACCTCCTTCAATACTTAACGGTATTGGATGGCGGGGGTCCAAACTCTTTGATCCCCTCATAAGTTAACTACTATTAATACTATAACCCGGCTATTTAGGACTGTATCACTGCTGACTCAGACTACTTAGTCGAGGGTAACGTCACCTCCAAAAGAGGGGCCTACCATAATTTGCATTAATAACTTAATTAATTATCTTTCAATAATCCGACCCTTTAGGATTGTATCCTTGCTTACTCAAACTACTGGGTTGAGGGTAACGTCACCTTCAAAAGAGGGGCCTACTACAATAACTAAGATAATCTCTTAAATAAGTGCAAAAGTGCGGAAATAATCAAAGGTTACACTAGGTACGAGTCGGAACCAAGTGATTCATCTTGTCTATCTGTTTTTTCTTTTTATTTTATTTTCAGCATTTTTAATTAGTTTTTATTTTTTTCTTAGTTTAAAACATTTTTCTAAACTTTTTGATTTGATTAGACGTTGAGGATAAACCGGTACTAAAAGCTCTTGTGTCCTTGGACGACCTCGGTATCTTACCAACACTATACTACGCTCACGATGGGTGCATTTGCTCATATGTGTGTCTAGTGTTAGTAAATATCGTGTTTTATAAATTTAAAACTTGACTAAAAAAGTGTTAAAGGGGGCTTAAAATATACACCTAATATATATAACACTTGACACCCATCAAGTTTTTGGCGCCGTTGCCGGGGACACAAGGATTTTAAGAAAGTTAGGAATCAACGGCCTAATCTTTTTTTTATTTTTCATTTTTTTTAGGATTTTTCTTAATTTTTCAGCTTCTGCAGAACTCAGCACGGGCCGTGCCCGCTGAACACGCCCCGTGCCCAATCATTGGAACTGGCAATCCTGTTTTAAGTCAGACAGTAAGCTGAACACGGGGCCGTGCCCACTCAACACGCCCCCGTGCCCAAGTTTCAGTTACTGAAAACAGAACCGTAAGATACCGACGGTTGGTAATTTCTGACACAAACATGAGTGATACTGATACTTTTTACTTTCGGCACTCTTATGGTACTATGTGGTGTCGATTATGTGGTGGTAACCATAAGGAATTAGAATGCTATTTTCTAAATTATAAGCCCCACTATATAGACCCATCGTTTCCTAGTATCCTTAAGAGGGGCGAAAGTAAAAATAATCCCTATCTCTCCCTCGAATGCTCCCAACCGGATTTTCTAGGAGAAATGCTTCTCGATGAATTATTTCAACTAGAAGATCAAATTATTGATTGGTTAAAAGAACTTAGGAAAGATTTCAATAATCTTTTCCAAGACAATAGCCAAGAAGAAGGGTTGGAACCGCATTCAAACAACTTCGTTGTTTCCGACGATACTCCTAACTCTAGTGAGGACTTGAGCGATAGTCGTCCCTGTGTCGATTGTGCCGTGAAGGACTCCCCATCAACTTCGTTTGATGCATACATAGACCTGAGCGATTCGACATACACCTTCTTTAACGAGAGCCCGGAAAAGGGTTGGACTTGTCCACCTACATATAGCATAGGAATCACCCTCACCGACAACCTCTTGCGTTCTCGTCTTAATCTAGATCAATTAAGGTATCTTAGGCACTTTGGGGTTGTTCCATCCAGTAAGGAACCGCCCGATCCGGAAAAGTTCCTTAAAAATAGACGAATTCCTTGAGACAGCTTCTAGACACGGGGCCGTGCCGAGGTCAGCACGCCCCTGTGTCCACCCAAAGATTCTCTTCTGATTTTGTCAGAATGCGGACAAAAATGTGTCAGGATTCCATCTGCACACGGGGCCGTGTCCAGCCGACACGGGGTCGTGCGCAACGTACTGTCGTTTTCTATAAATGCAGCCAAGAATCCTGCACATTTGAACCATTCCAAGGACAGAGATTTGGGGAATATTCTCACATACCATCCTAGGTATTTTCTAAAAGAAGTTTCTCAACTATCTTCTTGTCCTTTCCTCTTTTATCCACTATCTTCTTCTTCAATTTTTCTCATACTTCCATTAAAGCTTGAACTTTCCATAATTTCAAGCCTTATTGAGATGTTTGTTAGATTTTTGATCATGGAATCTTGTTAAAAATAAGTTCTACAACAATGTTTTAAGTTGTTTATGTTCAAAAATGCTTTACAAATCATGAAAACAATTTAAAACCCCAAGATTCCTTGTTCCTAAATCCTGCAGATATCTGAACACGGGGCCGTGTTCGCTGAACACGGGGCCGTGTCCGAAGTGCTGTTCCCATAAAATTGAACTCTTTTCGGTATGTTTTCTTAGAATGGCAAGCAGAACTAGCGGAAACTCTTCATCGCATTCCAGGAACAACCGGCAGGGGAGAAGATCATCAACGGTTGAAGATTCACTTGTAAACTATGTTTACGCCTTGAGAGAAGCCCTTGATGAAATGACAAGTGTGGAAGAGGCATTGGTTGACCGTATTAATCATTTGACGGTGGGACTAGAAGGATGTCTCTGGGAAGTCAACCTTTTGCACCAAAGGTTGAACCTTCTCGCCTATCCTCCTTTGGTGCCAATTATCACCCAAAGGGCATGGAATGTGGTACCGGAAGTCGTTATTCCAGCTGAATGGTACGCCTTGCATCCAGAACCCCCTCGAGACATACTACAAGGGGTTCCGATTGGTGTCGCTCCTCCTCCACAAGATGTTGAGGGACATGAAGCCGCCTCCCTTCTCCCGAGGGAGATAGAAGAATGGCTCTAGCAACATCTAGGAGACATCGTTCGGCTTGGGGTTCTACAAGGCTTTTAGACCGGAAGTCTATTTCCGGAATTTTGGTTCTTATTGTAGAAGTAGAACTCCTTAGGAAGATTTTACGGATCACTTGACCTATTTAATATTAGGACTTTTAACTTTTATTTTTTGCTTTATTTTTCATTTTTAGGACTAATATGTAATTCTCTCTATGACTAATGAATGATGGTTTTAGTTAATTTGGTGTTTGGGTGGTGTTGAAATGAATAAAACACACTTGAGATGGCAAAGGATACAAGGGAAACTTGAACCAGCACCCCATGCAGGAAAACAGGACCATCCGACGATTTTCTTCGTTTACAGTAAGTTCGGCACGGGCCGTGTCCGCCCAACACGGCCCCGTGCTGCACAGTCTGCAGAAAAAGACCCAGTTCAGGTAACTGGACACGGGCCGTGTTCACCCAACACGCCCCCGTGTCCAGGCTTCTGTTTCTCTTGATTTAATTTTGTTACTGGCATTTGAACACGGGGCCGTGCCCGGACAACATGGGGCCGTGTTCAGCGCCCAGTAACACAAAATTTTTGCTTTTTACACCTTTTTACACATTCAATCAACCTAAAAACTTATTTTTGGGACACATTGAGGACAATGTGTAATTTAAGTATGGGGGGATGCTAAAACCTTGAATCTTGCAAGTCCTAAATACAAGCCTTACACAAAACTCTATTGGAACCGCTAATCACCCCAAATTTTTTCAAAAATTTTCATTTTTTTACTTGTCTAGGTTTAACTCGGGAAATTCAAGTTCTCAAAAAGGTTATATTTTTATGAATTTACAACCGATAGCGTCGTGATAAAAAGAACCAACATAAGAAAATTATGAAAAAGCATGACAAGCTAGTTAAAATTTGATTATATACTTGATCACATAAAAACCCATTCCCACAAAAGTGAGTTTTGAGTCTTTATTGAGCATACAATTACATATCATTAGACTAAATGCTCATTTTTCGTTTCTTGTGTGAATAGCCGCTTGGTTCTTACGACTCTAGAACTTGCCATGACGATACATTCCCGGTCCTTACCAACTTAAACCCGAGTAAGTAAATGATGGAGGCATTAGGACTAACCCTTTTTATTTCTACACCATTATTTTTTCTTTTTTTTTACCACCTACCCAAAATCCCCCTAGTTAGCCCCTTTGAGCCTAAACCTTTTCATTTCATAACCCAAACCAAACACCCTTTTACCCACCAAAACCTTTTTCATTTTTAACCCTTTGTTTTAGTAACATGTTCGATTTTTCGTATTACTTTTCAAAAAAAAAAAAAATTATGTGTGTTGATGATGAAGCAAAAGAAAATAAAAAAACAAGTTCATCAAAAATAACTTTGTTTGAATAATAGTTTCATCAAAATAAAAGTTACAAAAATAGAAAGTCTTACGAAAACCGACACTTGTTACGCTTTTCGCCCTTTTTCTACTAACCACTAACCCAACCACCTACCTTTAACCCAAGCCTAACCCTTCACCCACAAAGTCCTCTTAATATTTACAAAGGTATATAAGTTAAAAAGGAGGAGAATTGATTGCTTGGCAAGCCTATGGTAGGAGTAAGTTCCATGCCGCTCTCGAGTGATCCACAAAAATACATTTTCGGCCGAGTGTTGAGTGATCCTCGTGAGGTATGTGAACTTGTATATAAATAAAATTTTACAAAGGCATGTTATGCCCTAATAAGTAATTTATCTTATGAAAAGTTTTAAATAAATCATGACGAATAGGATTGTAAATAAATAAAAATAAAACTAAATAAAGAATCTTGAAAATCCCGACACTCTATGACAAGCCCAAAAACCTTCTTCTCTACCCATTCCATTTGGGAGTGTAATAGCCACATATTAAAGAGTTTTGCTTGAGGACAAGCAAAGATTCAAGTGTGGGGGTATTTGATGTGTGCAAAATGCAACATATAAATTTCATCAATTTTGGCATAAAACTAACCCTTTTTTAGTACTAATGTTGGAAAAAGTGTGCTTTTGTCTTCCTTTTGTATTTTCAGGATTAAATGAGCTCAAACTAACAAAAGGAGCAAAAAGACATCAAAATCTAACATAAATACAAGAAAAGGAACAAGACGTGACATGCCCGACCCCACGACAGTATCTTCCCAAGCAAAACAAGACAACAGAAGACTGAACACGCCCCGTGCTCAGCCAGCACGGGGGCGTGCCCAAGTGTCAGCAGAAAAGACAAAGTGGTAGAAGCTTCTATTGCCCACCACCGGGCCGTGCTCAGCGGACACGGGGCCGTGGTCAACTATAAGATTCACACAATCCAGGCAAATCTTCATAGTACAAAGATTCTTCTGCACACGGGGTCGTGCTCAGCGGACACGGGGGCGTGGTCAACTAATAAGACAAGCTGCAATAAATGAAGAAAGAGAAGGATGTGGACACGGGGCCGTGCCCACTGGACACGGGCCCGTGCCCGAGCTTCTGTTCAGCCTATAAATAGTAGTGCTTGGCTCAAGCTCAAACCATCCCTTGGCACACCACCTCTCTCACACTTCACCCACCACCCACCACCACCATAACACCATCATCCACCACCATCATCCATTGTCCATCATAGAGTGTGTGAGTCGTCTCGGGATCCAAGATTGATCGTAAGAGTTCTTGACAATCAAGGCCATGTTTGCCGAAGTCTCTTACATCACTTGGTGAAGACAAGTGTCTAGTGTAATACTTTTTATTTCTAATCTTTTCGCACTTTTTACTTGGTTTTGTATTAATGACTTTAATAACTAGTTTCTTATGTTGAAGGTGATTCTTCCTTATCGTTTGTCCGTGGTGTCTTGGCATTATTTTACTGTCTATATAAAATAAAAGATTTTCACCATTCATATCTCCACGGTCTATATGGAGGTATGTTGGCTACCTGGTCGGGGGTTAAGGGAACGGTTTGGTAAGAGTCTTGCCATTGTTCAGCGTTTAGAGGTCCTGCAATGGACCTGGGTCAAATTTAGTAGGACCTCCTTCAATACTTAACGGTATTGGATGGCGGGGGTCCAAACTCTTTGATCCCCTCATAAGTTAACTACTATTAATACTATAACCCGGCTATTTAGGACTGTATCCCTGCTGACTCAGACTACTTAGTCGAGGGTAACGTCACCTCCAAAAGAGGGGCCTACCATAATTTGCATTAATAACTTAATTAATTATCTTTCAATAATCCGACCCTTTAGGATTGTATCCTTGCTGACTCAAACTACGGGGTTGAGGGTAACGTCACCTTCAAAAGAGGGGCCTACTACAATAACTAAGATAATCTCTTAAATAAGTGCAAAAGTGCGGAAATAATCAAAGGTTACACTAGGTACGAGTCGGAACCAAGTGATTCATCTTGTCTATCTGTTTTTTCTTTTTATTTTATTTTCAGCATTTTTAATTAGTTTTTATTTTTTTCTTAGTTTAAAACATTTTTCTAAACTTTTTGATTTGATTAGACGTTGAGGATAAACCGGTACTAAAAGCTCTTGTGTCCTTGGACGACCTCGGTATCTTACCAACACTATACTACGCTCACGATGGGTGCACTTGCCCATATGTGTGTCTAGTGTTAGTAAATATCGTGTTTTATAAATTTAAAACTTGACTAAAAAAGTGTTAAAGGGGCTTAAAATATACACCTAATATATATAACACTTGACACCCATCAAGTTTTTGGCGCCGTTGCCGGGGACACAAGGATTTTAAGAAAGTTAGGAATCAACGGCCTAATCTTTTTTTTATTTTTCATTTTTTTTAGGATTTTTCTTAATTTTTCAGCTTCTGCAGAACTCAGCACGGGCCGTGCCCGCTGAACACGCCCCGTGCCCAATCATTGGAACTGGCAATCCTGTTTTAAGTCAGACAGTAAGCTGAACACGGGGCCGTGCCCACTCAACACGCCCCCGTGCCCAAGTTTCAGTTACTGAAAACAGAACCGTAAGATCCCGACGGTTGGTAATTTCTGACACAAACATGAGTGATACTGATACTTTTTACTTTCGGCACTCTTATGGTACTATGTGGTGTCGATTATGTGGTGGTAACCATAAGGAATTAGAATGCTACTTTCTAAATTATAAGCCCCACTATATAGACCCATTGTTTTCTAGTATCCTTAAGAGGGGCGAAAGTAAAAATAATCCCTATCTCTCCCTCGAATGCTCCCAACCGGATTTTCTAGGAGAAATGCTTCTCGATGAATTATTTCAACTAGAAGATCTAATTATTGATTGGTTAAAAGAACTTAGGAAAGATTTCAATAATCTTTTCCAAGACAATAGCCAAGAAGAAGGGTTGGAACCGCATTCAAACAACTTCGTTGTTTCCGACGATACTCCTAACTCTAGTGAGGACTTGAGCGATAGTCGTCCCTGTGTCGATTGTGCCGTGAAGGACTCCCCATCAACTTCGTTTGATGCATACATAGACCTGAGCGATTCGACATACACCTTCTTTAACGAGAGCCCGGAAAAGGGTTGGACTTGTCCACCTACATATAGCATAGGAATCACCCTCACCGACAACCTCTTGCGTTCTCGTCTTAATCTAGATCAATTAAGGTATCTTAGGCACTTTGGGGTTGTTCCATCCAGTAAGGAACCGCCCGATCCGGAAAAGTTCCTTAAAAATAGACGAATTCCTTGAGACAGCTTCTAGACACGGGGCCGTGCCGAGGTCAGCACGCCCCCGTGTCCACCCAAAGATTCTCTTCTGATTTTGTCAGAATGCGGACAAAAATGTGTCAGGATTCCATCTGCACACGGGGCCGTGTCCAGCCGACACGGGGTCGTGCGCAACGTACTGTCGTTTTCTATAAATGCAGCCAAGAATCCTGCACATTTGAACCATTCCAAGGACAGAGATTTGGGGAATATTCTCACATACCATCCTAGGTATTTTCTAAAAGAAGTTTCTCAACTATCTTCTTGTCCTTTCCTCTTTTATCCACTATCTTCTTCTTCAATTTTTCTCATACTTCCATTAAAGCTTGAACTTTCCATAATTTCAAGCCTTATTGAGATGTTTGTTAGATTTTTGATCATGGAATCTTGTTAAAAATAAGTTCTACAACAATGTTTTAAGTTGTTTATGTTCAAAAATGCTTTACAAATCATGAAAACAATTTAAAACCCCAAGATTCCTTGTTCCTAAATCCTGCAGATATCTGAACACGGGGCCGTGTTCGCTGAACACGGGGCCGTGTCCGAAGTGCTGTTCCCATAAAATTGAACTCTTTTCGGTATGTTTTCTTAGAATGGCAAGCAGAACTAGCGGAAACTCTTCATCGCATTCCAGGAACAACCGGCAGGGGAGAAGATCATCAACGGTTGAAGATTCACTTGTAAACTATGTTTACGCCTTGAGAGAAGCCCTTGATGAAATGACAAGTGTGGAAGAGGCATTGGTTGACCGTATTAATCATTTGACGGTGGGACTAGAAGGATGTCTCTGGGAAGTCAACCTTTTGCACCAAAGGTTGAACCTTCTCGCCTATCCTCCTTTGGTGCCAATTATCACCCAAAGGGCATGGAATGTGGTACCGGAAGTCGTTATTCCAGCTGAATGGTACGCCTTGCATCCAGAACCCCCTCGAGACATACTACAAGGGGTTCCGATTGGTGTCGCTCCTCCTCCACAAGATGTTGAGGGACATGAAGCCGCCTCCCTTCTCCCGAGGGAGATAGAAGAATGGCTCTAGCAACATCTAGGAGACATCGTTCGGCTTGGGGTTCTACAAGGCTTTTAGACCGGAAGTCTATTTCCGGAATTTTGGTTCTTATTGTAGAAGTAGAACTCCTTAGGAAGATTTTACGGATCACTTGACCTATTTAATATTAGGACTTTTAACTTTTATTTTTTGCTTTATTTTTCATTTTTAGGACTAATATGTAATTCTCTCTATGACTAATGAATGATGGTTTTAGTTAATTTGGTGTTTGGGTGGTGTTGAAATGAATAAAACACACTTGAGATGGCAAAGGATACAAGGGAAACTTGAATCAGCACCCCATATTAAAGAGTTTTGGGAGTGTAATAGCCACATATTAAAGAGTTTTGCTTGAGGACAAGCAAAGATTCAAGTGTGGGGGTATTTGATGTGTGCAAATTGCAACATATAAATTTCATCAATTGTGGCATAAAACTAACCCTTTTTAGTACTAATGTTGGAAAAAGTGTGCTTTTGTCTTCCTTTTGTATTTTCAGGATTAAATGAGCTCAAACTAACAAAAGGAGCAAAAAGACATCAAAATCTAACATAAATACAAGAAAAGGAACAAGACGTGACATGCCCGACCCCACGACAGCATCTTCCCAAGCAAAACAAGACAACAGAAGACTGAACACGCCCCGTGCTCAGCCAGCACGGGGGCGTGCCCAAGTGTCAGCAGAAAAGACAAAGTGGTAGAAGCTTCTATTGCCCACCACGGGGCCGTGCTTAGCGGACACGGGGCCGTGGTCAACTATAAGATTCGCACAATCCTGGCAAATCTTCATAGTACAAAGATTCTTCTGCACACGGGGTCGTGCTCAGCGGACACGGGGGCGTGGTCAACTAATAAGACAAGCTGCAATAAATGAAGTAAGAGAAGGATGTGGACACGGGGCCGTGCCCACTGGACACGGGGCCGTGCCCGAGCTTCTGTTCAGCCTATAAATAGGAGTGCTTGGCTCAAGCTCAAACCATCCCTTGGCACACCACCTCTCTCACACTTCACCCACCACCCACCACCACCATAACACCATCATCCACCACCATCATCCATTGTCCATCATAGAGTGTGTGAGTCGTCTCGGGATCCAAGATTGATCGTAAGAGTTCTTGACAATCAAGGCCATGTTTACCTAAGTCTCTTACATCACTTGGTGAAGACAAGTGTCTAGTGTAATACTTTTTATTTCTAATCTTTTCGCACTTTTTACTTGGTTTTGTATTAATGACTTTAATAACTAGTTTCTTATGTTGAAGGTGATTCTTCCTTATCGTTTGTCCGTGGTGTCTTGGCATTATTTTACTGTCTATATAAAATAAAAGATTTTCACCATTCATATCTCCACGGTCTATATGGAGGTATGTTGGCTACCTGGTCGGGGGTTAAGGGAACGGTTTGGTAAGAGTCTTGCCATTGTTCAGCGTTTAGAGGTCCTGCAATGGACCTGGGTCAAATTTAGTAGGACCTCCTTCAATACTTAACGGTATTGGATGGCGGGGGTCCAAACTCTTTGACCCCTCATAAGTTAACTACTATTAATACTATAACCCGGCTATTTAGGACTGTATCCCTGCTGACTCAGACTACTTAGTCGAGGGTAACGTCAACTCCAAAAGAGGGGTCTACCATAATTTGTATTAATAACTTAATTAATTATCTTTCAATAATCCGACCCTTTAGGATTGTATCATTGCTGACTCAAACTATTGGGTTGAGGGTAACGTCACCTTCAAAAGAGGGGCCTACTACAATAACTAAGATAATCTCTTAAATAAGTGCAAAAGTGCGGAAATAATCAAAGGTCACACTAGGTACGAGTCGGAACCAAGTGATTTATCTTGTCTATCTGTTTTTTCTTTTTATTTTATTTTCAGCATTTTTAATTAGTTTTTATTTTTTTCTTAGTTTAAAACATTTTTCTAAACTTTTTGATTTGATTAGACGTTGAGGATAAACCGGTACTAAAAGCTCTTGTGTCCTTGGACGACCTCGGTATCTTACCAACACTATACTACGCTCACGATGGGTGCACTTGCCCATATGTGTGTCTAGTGTTAGTAAATATCGTCTTTTATAAATTTAAAACTTGACTAAAAAAGTGTTAAAGGGGCTTAAAATATACACCTAATATATATAACACTTGACACCCATCATTTACCCTATATTTAAATATATATAAATCGGCTTTTAAAAATAAAATAACATATATTTAAATAAATATAAGCCAACTCTTTCTCTCCCCCTTCTCTCTCTCCAAACAACCCCCACTCCCACCACCACCAAATCTACTACCGCCGCCAGCACCACCAAATCCACAAAACAAAACTGAAGCAATTATAGTTCCCCAAAGATCAGCCATGACAATTGAGCATCACCACCACTACTAATGACATAATCTCTTATTCGAGAAGGGATTTTTCGTCTAGAGTTGAAGCTGAAACTTACTTTGGGAATCACCACCACTGCTGCTGGTTTATCCTATAATTTTAGCAGGGATTCTTCATCTAGAGACGACACAGAAACTAAGAATATGAATTCAAATTCTACCGATGCTTTCTGTGAGGATTCATCTAGATCTAATGCGGATATTTAGCCTGTAAGTTCCAGGATACAAAATGTGGATGTTAAAACTTTTGTTGACATATCATCAGAGCTGAACAGGGATTTATCATCATCTGGAGATTTCGCAAAAATCAACACCAACGACGACAACCTTATAACCCCCAATCCTAACCACGACCACCATAGCCTAGGGTTTCAAATCGGACCGCCTACAACACCACCGCCCTTCAATTGATGTCAGATCTACGAAGGGTTGGGTTATGATGGTAGCGGGACTATGGAGGTCGATGGTGATGATGATGTGGTCGACGGCAGCGGGATTGCGGTCTGGTGGTGGTGTTTCGGTCTGATGATGACAGTGGTACATAGTGATGATGGTTAATGGTGATGAATGTTGATAGTGATGATGATAACAGTTAATGGTTGATGGTGATGGTGTGTGTAGAGAGAGATGAAGAGAGAAGATAGATAAGAGATAGAGATGGGGGAATTTATAGATTATTACTATATATAATTTAAATAGATAAATAGATGGGGTAAAATGACTATTTTGTCCTAATCATGGGTAAAAGGACATATATGCCCTCACATGAGGTGCACATGCCATACTTAATTTAAAAATTTAAAGCTAAATTGCACTTTTCGTCCTTTATGTTTCAATGTTTCGACAGACGTTGTCCTTTAACTTTTAAAATTGCATTGTACGTCCTTTATGTTTGCAATCATTAACGGGCGGTGTCCTTTCAGTTAAACACAGTTAACTTTTTATGATAAAACCCCTCACGTGCACATCACGTGAGGGTATTCTCGTCTTTTTACGTCCTAAAATCTGCAATAAGAGGGTATCCTCTCCCTCGATTCACAAAATTTAGTGGGTAAAAGGACGAGAATACCCTCACGTGATGTGTACGTGAGGGGTTTTAACATACAAAGTTAACTGCGTTTAGCTGAAAGGACACGGCCCGTTAATGATTGCAAACATAAAGGATATACAGTGTAATTTTTAAAGTTAAAGGACATCGTCTGTCGAAACATTGAAACATAAAGGACGAAATGTGCAATTTAGCCAAAATTTAACCTTGTTAGTGTTAAATGACGTAGACTGTAATGGGTTTTACAAATAAAGGACTGTGACTGTAATTATTGAGGTTAAAAGACATTTATTGCAATCCGATACAATAATATTGTACGAAAAATGTAATTTACCCTTTCTTTTAATCTATCAAGAAAGGAACAAGGATTCTACAAGGTCGTTGGAAATTCGTAGTAGCAAGATCGGAGTGGGATTTATTTATTTATTGTGGCTGACCAAAATAGAAAAGGAAAAGAGTGATAAGTGAGTTCGTGGCTTGCACACTCTATTTATTTTTATTATAAATATGTTTTAAGTAAAGTAATTAACTGAATTTGAAAATATGTAATGTTTTAGGGCCAAACTGTGTAGATAGTCACCCTTAAAAGGTGTATTTTGTCCTTATATGCACACCGTGCAGTGTCGAACTGTGGCCAAAACGCGGCGTTTTGGTTCGGTTAACCAGACAAAGGCTGACGGGTGTCTGACGGGTCTGTTGACCGGACCAAAACGCCGAGCTTTGGCCGCGTTTTGGTCCTGTCAACCAGACCGGGTGTCAGTCTTTTGTCTGGTTGATAGGACCAAAACGCGGCCAAAGCTCGGCGTTTTGGTCCGGTAAACAGACCCGTCAGACACCCGTCAGTCTTTGTCTGGTTAACCGGACCAAAACGCCGCGTTTTGGCCACAGTTCGACACTGCAGGATGTGCATATAAGGACAAAAAACACCTTTTTGGTGTGTAAATAGGCAAAATGATGTGTAGATAGGTACACCCATGTTTTAACTTAATGAACATTAATTTATATTATTTTTTACATTAATTTGATTTTTTCAATGAAATACGTGAATGTATATTAATTTTTAGAGTAAATTATACTTTATGTCTTAACTATATGTTAGTTTGAACTTTGAAGGCTATGTCCTTTTAACTTTAATATTACACGAAATGTTCTTTCTTTAGAAAGTTACCACGTGCTTTACATTAATTGATGTTACTGTTTCTGTTAGGTTTTATAATAATGACAACAAGTAATGTGCGTGTTGCAGCGGAATGTCATGTTGTAAATTAAACTCGTACCATTAGATAAAAATCACTCATGACGAAATGTAGATAAAAACACATGTGACGGTATATTCGCAAATCACCAAAAAGTTACACGTCAATTAAACTCGAGTAAAACAGTGACATATCCAAATTTGTTACAATTAATAAACAAATTTAACAAAAAGAATCAGATAAACTATAATGATTATAAAATTAAAATAAGTATAGAAATCATAACACACGAATTGTTTAACGTATCTGATAAAAGCATAGGAAAAAAATATGAGTATAAAATTCATAATTATTTAATTTCCTATTTGGTTTATAAATCTAGACTTTATATGACTAAAATGTAAAAAGGAAAACTTTTGATGACCAAAACAAAAGGGACATAATATTAATGAAGCTAGTGTGATGATATTTAATATATAATATAATATAATATAATATAATATAATATAATATAATATAATATAATATAATTTTTTGCTCTTTACAACTAAAAGAAAAACTAAAATTGAAAGAACATCCGATATTATTATTATTATTATCGGAGTTAAATGCAATAAATGGCAAATTGGTCATATTTTTTTGAACGGCCAACAAACTCAATCCCGAGCACTTTCGGGGCACCAACTGGACAAACGGAGTACTCCGAGAGTAACCCGAGTCCACAACCAATTCCGGGGAAAACCCGGTAACCCACCCGCCCGTATGCACGACGGTGAAATTACCGGTAAAACCCGTTTGGTTCAAGGATCCAACCCAGGTTTCCCTGGGTCTCCTATCATTGCCCACCAGTGCCTCATTCTACACCAAGTGAGAGTCGAACCTGCATCTCTCATGAGAAATTGGTCATATTATAGACTTATTTGTAAGATTAAATATATTATGTCTTAATATTTAATCTATCAGCCATTATAATCATTTACATTATATATATCAAAATATATAACAACCTATTAAATAATTAGTTGGTAATTGTTGATGGACCATATTACCCTTATTAACTAATTAGGTTTCATCTTGGCTGCTTATATAAGGAGACTTGTGTAGAGGTTAAAAGGTTTCACACTTAGACACATAACCTAATTCTTATAACATCATAATCGACCTTTTCTCCATAGCCGAACTCCCTTATTCGGTTTCATCATCACCATCATTAGTTTGCACCCAAATGAGGAACCAGACCACACTGACAAACATGTCGAACTCGATGGCATCATCCCTCACTGGATTCTCCTCTGCATTGTCTGCTGTAACAGGTATGTTTTCATGTTTTCCATTATGTTTAAACAGAACTGATTCAACATTATTATTATAGCTAAAGACACGAAGTGTACTTTACTCATTATATTAACAAATGATTATCATATTATAGACTTATTGAATTTTATAAACAGTTTTCTATAGCGAATAATTTGGATGTAAAAATAACTCTAAAATGTGGTTATCATGTAAAAATAGAAAGATATTTGTGTAGGATGATTTATTAATAGAAAAATTATATTTTTAAATGATAAATGGATTATTCATATACACTAGTTGATTTTCCACCCGCGCGTTGCGGCGGGGACCCAATAACTGCAAAACGCGTGTCAGCAACGGCAAGCAGATACAGAATATTAAACATAAATAAAAGAGTAAATTACAAGTTTTGTCCTTTATGTTTACACCAAATTGCAGGCGCTGTCCTTTAGCGCAAAAGTTGACAAGTTTTGTCCTTAATGTGGCAAAATCTTACACGTTATGTCCTTTAGGCCAAACCCAGTTAGATTTTTTGGTTAAATCTAGTCATGTGCCTTGCACATGAGGGTATTATTGTCATTTCACCTCTTCAGGGACTGTTGTGTAAAACAACTTGTGTTTAGGGACTAGTTTGCAATAAAATGAAAAATAAAATAAATATAATCTCTCTCCCTCTCTCAAACTGAAAGTCCTTCTCTCTCTCTAAACTTACGGTTCATCTCACTCTCTCTCTCTCTTCTCTCTCTTCTCTCTCTCTAACACAATCTGAAGTGGCGACTGGCGAGGACAGTGAAGGTCCCTCTCTCTCTTCTCTCTCTCTAAAACAATCTGAATGGATGACGGCCGTGAAGGGTGGTTGTGGTGGTGGGTTAGGGGCGGCGGTGGGTGAAGGTGAGGGGTTGGTTGTGGTGGTGAGTTAGGTGCGGTGACGGCAGTTGATTTGGGTTCGATGGTGCTCGTGATGATGGGTGAAGGTGAAGGGGTGGATGTGGTGGTGGGTTAGTTCAACGACGGTGATGGTAGTGATCCGGTGTGACGGTGATGGTGGTGATCCGGCTGATGGATGGCAGTCACACTTTCAGGTAAGATAACCCTAGCCCCTTTATCATTTCCTCTCTCTTTCCCTTTCTAAAACCAGTCACCGGAGATGAAATTCCGGCGACGTGGTGACGATGATAATGTTGACTGAGATGATGATGACGATGGAGAATGGCAGTGGTCGAGGTGGGAAGACGGTGACAACAGGTGGAGATTTGGTTGAGACGGTGGTGGGAACTCCGGTTCACGGTCATAACAGTGGCTTTTATGTGTTTGATGATATTCTTGTAACAAGCCGTTTGATTAGATCTGAACATACGTCTGTTGATTTATTAGAGTTGGGATTCTAATAAACAATGGTTGGGGGTTTTGTTTATGAACAATGGTTGAAGATTGGATGATGTTTTAATTTAGGGGATTTTGTTTATGATCAGGGTGGTGATAGAGAGTTGAGAGAGTGAAGAGAGAGAAAGAAGAGAGAGAGACTGAAGAGAGAAAGGGGTATAATGTTTTAATTATTTTTATTTTTTAATTAAATGGATAAAATTACTAAAGTACCCTCATTTGTTTTCTAAAATTACAAAAATACATTTAGAGTAAATTACAAGTTTTGTCCTTTATGTTTGTCCAAAATTGCAGGCGCTGTCTTTTACCTTTAAAATTGATGAGTTTTGTCCTTAATGTTTCCAAATCGTGCACGTTATGTCCTTTAGGCCAAACCCATTTAATTTTTTTTGTTAAAACTGGTCATCTGCAAGGCATGTGAGGGTACTATTGTAATTTCACATCCTTAGGGACTTTTTTATAAAATAACTTATATAAAGGACTGTTGTGTAAAAGTGAAAAGATATTTACAAAACTCTGCACACACATCTCTCTCTCTCCTCTCCACCGCCCACCCTACCACCAGCCACCATCGCCTTCACCCTGCCACCACCGCCTGGTCCGCCTCCACCTGCTACCACCCTCCACCACTGTTATCACCTCACCCCCATTGCAGTCATCGAAACCCTAACTGAAACGCCACACTCACCGACGTCGTCCTCACATATCTCCGGCGACTCAAATGGGGTCCAATTGCAGGAGGAAACGGGGCGGGACGGGACAAACGGGGTCGTCCTTCTCACATATCTCCGACGACTCGACCGGATACCTTGCATAGGTTTGGGTTGAAAGAGGAGTAGAGGTGATGGGGTTCATAGAGGCGGTGATGGGATGGTGGTTAGGGAGATAAGAGTTTGTGGTGGTGATATATGAGAAAGTAGAACAGAGATATTATATAGAGTAGCAGCATGTGCAAATCGAATGCCCCATGGTGGTTTTTGCTTCTTTTTTTAGTTGTTTTTGGGGAACTATTTTTGATTCCAAACTAAACAGTATAACAAACACATTAGCATCATGTGCAAATCGAATTTGACAAAACAGATGGCAAAACGGATTAAAAGACTCAAAACAGGTATTTTCCGGTACAAGTCAGATCGAAAGGCAGAATTCTTAAAATACGCCATTTTAAATAAAAATCAATGATTTTATCATTGGATCTGTATGTTGTTGCAGGATTGGCGGTGGGTGGGTTGTGTAGGTGGTTTTCGTCTAGTTGCAATGGTGGTAGGTGGTTGGTGATGGTGGTTATGGTGGGGTTGCACTATTGCAGTGGTGGGGACGGGTTATGCGGGGTGGCGGTGGTAGTGGTGGTCGGCGGCAGGTGAGCATTGAGGTGGTGGCGGCAGGTGATGGCAAGTGGTGGTTCGAGAGAGAGTGGGGCAGTGTGTTTAGATAGAGAAATTGCAGTGTGTTTGGGTGGGGAAATCCAATTTGGGCAGATCGTTCTCGAATTTGATTTATAAATCAATTTTGGAGATGGTGGTTGTAGATGAAGGGTGGTAGAGGTAGTGGTGGCGGTGAAGGGGGGTGGTGGTGGAGGTGCAGGATGGTGGTGATAGGTGGTTGCTAATTTCAGAAATATATATATATATATATATATATATGGTTATAAAAATAATATTTTAAATTATTTTATTTTATTTTTACATATTAGCCCCTTGATATAATTTATCTTACACAATAGTCCTTGGACAATGAAATTACAATAGTACCCTCACATGTCTTGCACATGACCAGTTTTAACAAAAAAAATTAACTGGGTTTGGCCTAAAGGACATAACGTGCACGATTTGGAAACATTAAGGACAAAACTCATCAATTTTAAAGGTAAAGGACAGCGCCTGAAATTTTGGACAAACATAAAGGACAAAACTTGTAATTTACTCATACATTTATTTAACTGAAAAAAATAACTTGGTTTGGCCTAAAGGACATAACGTGCAAGATTTTGCAACATTAAGGACAAAACTTGTCAACTTTTGCGCTAAAGGACAGCGCCTGCAATTTGGTGTAAACATAAAGGACAAAACTTGTAATTTACTCTAAATAAAAATTACGTGGTAAGGATGCCATTTCGTCCTAACAAAAACAATTTTAAATAACCTAATGTATAATAATAGGACCTACACGTCCTAAACGTTGGAAATTCGGTTGTTTTCAGTTCAGTTATTACGGTGCTAACACATTAAAATATGGATGAGCTCGGTACCTGTAACGACACCGAAGGTACCGATCAGGAAAATCATCGAAATTAGGTACCGGCAACGAAAATACTCGGTATAATACGGTATGGTATTTGAAGGTAAAAATCAATAAATACAAGTATGGTGCTAGACCGGTGTCGAACCTTAAGTAACGATTCTGAAAATGCCAAAAGGTGGGTACTAAATCGGTGCCGAAAATGATTTGGTACAGTAAATTTGGTACCGATACGATACCAGTTTGATTATAGGATTTGACACGATTTGCTCACCAATAATCTAAATATCCAAATTAATTTTACATGCTACAATTCAATCATTACAGAAAAAGACATAAAAGAAAGCAAAATAAGTTGTTGTGTATATAAAACCTCATTCAAACGAATACAGTTTACTTACTGTGTGCATGGAAAGTTAATCTAAACGTTGCAATTACTTGCATTGCTAAGTTGCTACAGGATTTGATGAGCTCGGTATCAACCGGTACCGAAAATACCGTTACCAAAATCCCTAAAAGTGGGTACCGGTACCGAATATACCTGGTACGGTACGGTTTGGTATGGTACCAGTCAGTACTGGTACGGCACCGGTATTTGAGGGTAAAAACAGGTGAATACCGGTGACGAACCGGTACCGAAATACACCTGGTTTGGTAAATTTGATACCCAGTCAGTACTGGTACGGCACCGGTATTTGAGGGTAAAAACCGGTGAATACTGGTGCCGAACCGGTACCGAAATACACCCGGTTTGATAAATTTGATACCGGTACCGGTATCCGATACCATTACTCATTACTTAGTGAGTTACTATTCATTCAATTTGATTTTTAATATATAGGTAAAGGTAAAGGTAAAGGTAATGCGACTATATACGTGTGTATATTTTGCACTGAAGATGATGGGTATTGAAACTTGTTTTTGGCATTGTCTTATAAGACGATGGTCTTGAAACTTGTTTTAGGCATTGTCTGATTTGAAATTTCTATTTTTTTTTTTAAGTTGTGAATTATTTCTACTCTTTTATATAGGATTCCGTTCAATATAAAGCGAACTACAATACCTGTTTTATATATTTATATACTATAAAATTAAAAAGTTTTGTAAGCATAGGGTGTTGTCACATATGCTTTGGGTGATTAAAAAAAAATAAAACTTTACTTTTAACCTAAATCTTTGAATTTCTTTAATTTTAAGTTTATAAAATTGAATCTTTTTACTTTAAAGGTAAAACTTTTTTTTTTTTACAATTTAACCTTTACTTTTTTTTAACTTTAGTCCCCTATACTTTTCAATTTTCATTTTTTATATATTTTCGTTTTACATTTCGTACTAAATTTTGTGACTTACCACGAAACAACGTGTGTGTGGATCAACGTTTTTACGTTTCGTTTATAGTTTTGCATGGTAATATGGCACAACGTCCATGTGTATTTCAAGATTTTACGTCTATTGTTTTTCATTTCATAGGTCCGTCGCAATGAGTGAGTCATTGATTGACTTTGTTATTTTTATATGTTCTATCTTTCGGTTTCTTACAATTTTAACCTCACAAAAATGATTTCTTTTACTTTGAACCTGAAACTTTTTATCTTTTGTAATATAACCTTACAACTTTTTTACTTTCAACTTTGGTCCCCTATACTTTTCATCTTTCCCAAATTTTTGTTCTACATTTCGTACTAAATTTTGCGAGTTAACACAGCGTAACGTGTGTGTGTGATTCAACGTTTTTACGCTTCGTTCATAATTTTGCAAGTTAACAGCGCAACGTCCATGTGTTGTTCAACGTTTTTACGTCTATTTTTTCTCATTTGATAGGTTCGTCGTAAAACATGAGTCCTAGATCGACTTAGTTATTTTTTAAAATGTTCTACATTTTGGTCTATTTCTTCGCTTTAACACGTCACAACTTCAGCCCCCGCCATAACACGGGGATGCTTAATTCTAGAATTTTAAAAAGATTAAGAATAACTAGAATGAATCAATACTTCGAGAGAATTGGTATCTTATTTTTCTAAACAATATGGTTCTAAAAGGTTCATATTATTCCTTGAGGTACCAACAAGGCAACAATAGTCAAGTTCAAGGGTTTAGAGTTAAAAAACAAGTTAACTCAAGGCTTGTGAAAGTGTTTGTTTTGCTGCAACGCTTGGACAGTACGATGTTATCGATACAAATATTCAATCGGTTTTGATTGGGTTTGTTACGGTAGCGGCAAATATCCATTTTCAAAATAAGTATACGGTAGCGTTGAAATAAAGAGACAATGAACAGTGGTTTTTGTTTTTTGTTCAAAACGAGTTAATGCTACCCGCGCGTTGCAGCGGGATGATTATTATGTAGGTTTGTAAAGCCAATTTAATAACATTTTAACCTTAATAAATCAAAGCAAAATATAATACACATAATATTATTAACATTCTAAATTACACATATTATTGACATTCTAAACTTTGATATTATTTTTTGATATATATCTAACAAAATGCTTAAAACAAACCTCGCAAATACCAAAAAATAAAAGAAAAAAAATCAATGTCCAAATATGAAGTTTTGGCAGATGATTAAATAATTAATCTTTATTTAGAAGAAAAATCATCAAAAGGAATGATAACATGGATAGCGAAGGGTTTGGAGAAATATGTGTAGCCAAGGACCCATTATCCCAAAAGTGATATAAAGAAATCTTGTAAATTGAAAAATATATTAGGATTGTATGCGTGTAGAGAAGAACATCATTGTTTCTAAAATGAAGTGAAGAAATGCTACAAATAGGAAAAAATACATATTTAATCGATGAATTTGCTAGCAAACACCAATATTATAGAAAGTAACTTTCATTCCCCATTCAAGATCTCTTTAAACCAATTACATCTTTCCACGTAATACCCTTAAATGTGTATATTATAAACTAATTAATTAATGTAAAATAAAAGTATCAATATATTTACGATGTATCTTCAACTATTAGTTGATCATCAATATATTAATCATTCAAACGCCGAACATCTTCAACCTCACAAAAGCATTTAAGCCGTCGCTGACCGTCATCCACAATCTTCACAGTACGCCTTCTTCTTCATTCCTTTGTATTTAATTTCTTGCCTTCTTCATCATTCCTTTGTATCCGATTGATTCATACTTTTGTATATTTGATTTTTTTGACAAATTCTAAACCATCTGGTCAATCCCTACACCTGTTTAACTTTGAATGAAATACAGACATTTTAATTCATTTGAACCAGATTTGTTATCACACTGAGTGGTTGTCGCTGAGTTGCCGAATAGAAATCTGTTCGAACAGATGCGATCGAGTAGATGTGCCAATCGGTGAGAACGGCAACGTTTGACAAAACAAAACCAATACGAATCACCGGAGTCGAACGAAGAGGCGGCGGTTAGGAATCGCAGTAGACGAAGGGCAGGCGGTTACGACTTGCCAGAGAAGATGGGGTGGCGAGTTAATAGAACGGAAAACAACATGCGGAGAATGATATAAATTCATTCCAAACGGTGTGTCAGCATGCGGTGAATGGTATAAATTGTTTTCAAACGTTGCCTCATGTATGTATGTATGTGATGGGAATTGTGGTTATTTTTTTTTTTCAAACGTTGCGTCATGTATGCGAAGGGATTCCAGTTACTACCGGTACCGAATACAACGGTTCGGTACCGGTACGGTACCGTACCGGTACCAGTACCAAAAAACGGGGAAAGTTGGTACCGGTACCGAATATACCCGGTACGGTTTAGTACCGGTTCAGTACCGATACCGATACCCGATGCCAAATGCTCATCGCTAATTATCTTCTATAATCTGAAAAAACATAAATACTTGTAAGCGAAATATGTATACTCTGAGAAACATAAATACATGAAGTAAAATAGGGATCATTCATGAGTTTTACTTTGTGGTTCACATTTAGACACAACCAATTTGCCCTCAAAAAAATTACATACAGAAACACATAAATATAAACATTTGATATGAGGATCATAAGATATGAACGTTACACTAATCCTAATTTCAAGTGGAGAGGGCGAAACAATTTTCACTAATTATATAATTTACCCTGATTGAAACCATAAACACGGAATATAGGATTTAAATGAACATAGTGGAATCAAATGAACATAGTTTAATCGAAGGAACACAGTAAAAGCGATGTACATGTAATGTACATGTAACTTTAATAGTGGATGAATAGAGGAACAGGGAGAGGGTTAATCTGGGCGGTTGGGATGTGGGAAGAAGAAGAGGGATGAAGAATCTTGAGTATCGTAAATAGGAATGGTTAATTTGATTATTATTATTATTATATATAACATACGTATATGTAGTATAAAGTGGAAATACGATAAACCTAAAGCGATTATTAATTAAAAATTTAATGAGTGTGGGGGGAAATAATGTTAAAAGGTGTATGTAATATAATTAAAAATTTAAGGGGTATTATGTGAAGAGACAAAACTATTGAGTTAGCAAAAGGTATCTTATGTTACTTTTTGTAGGGTTGTATATAATATAATAATATAATTAAATGAAAGGGTGTGAGTAAAATAAACTAAATGGTGCAACTTTTAAACAAATTGGACATAACCCAAGTTGCTTAATTAAATGAAAGGGTGTGAGTAAAATAAACTAAAGGGTGTGACTTTTAAACAAATGAGACATAACCTAAGTTGATAAATGTATAAGGGTATAATTGTCTTTTTCTAATTTTTTATTATTTTAATGGTTTATTAAATAGATTTTTTCACATATAATATTTGAGATACGATCTCAAAATTGTCTTTTTCTAATTTTTATTATTTTAATGATTTATTAAATAGATTTTTTCTTATATGATATTTGAGATACGATCAAAGTATATATTATCAAACATGAAACCATAAAATGAATGCATAACGGCACTGATATTGTTCGGTACGGTATGGTAACGATACAGTATCAGTTTATAAAAAGCGAAAACAATAAAAAGAAATACTGGTACCGATATAGATGTTCAATCGGTTTCGATTGGGGTTGGTATGATAACGCCAATACCCGTTTTAAAATATATATATATATATATAGGATAAAGATCATGTGAGAAGTAGTAGGCTAAATGAGAAACTTGAGAAGCATTCTGGACCACACATTTTCCCTAAGCAAAAAAATGCAAAAAAAAGGTGAAAAAAATACAATTTTTTTTTTTTTTTTTTTTTGGAAAAATCGCTGCTTTTTCTTTAAGAACTAATTTTTTTTTTGGATTTATACACATGTGTATATTGTTAATCTTTTAACTATACATATATGTATATTGTCAATTATACATATATGTATATACATGTTTAAAATTGAAAAATAAGTGTTATTTAGGGTTTAGCATTAGTATTTAGGGTTTAGCATTAGGGTTTAGGGTTTAGCTTTATGGTTTAGGGTTTAGCTTTAGGGTTTAACATTAGGGTTTAGCATTAGGGTTTAGCAATAGTATTTAGGGTTTAGCATTAGGGTTTAGCTTTTGGGTTTAGCTTTAACTTTTGGGTTTAGCTTTTCGGTTTAGCTTTAACTTTTGGGTTTAGCTTTATCTTTAGGGTTTGTATTAGGGTTTAGCATTAAGGGTTTAGCTTTAGTGTTTAGTTTTAGCTTTTGGGTTTAGCTTTAGGGTTTAGCTTTAGGGTTTAGCATTAGGGTTTAGCTTTAGGGTTTAGAGTTTAGGGTTTAGCATTAAGGTTTAGCTTTAGTATTTATGGTTTAAGATTAACAATATACACATTTTTTCAATTTTAAACATGTATATACATATATGTATAATTGACAATATACATATATGTATAGTTAAAAGATTAACATTATACACATGTGTATAAATCCAAAAAAAATTTTTTTTTTTAAATTTTTTTTTTTTTTAATCCTTAAAGAAAAAGCTGCGATTTTTCAAAAAAAAAAAAAAAAAAAAAAATTTTTTTTCATTTTTTTCACATTTTTTTTGCATTTTTTGCTTAGGGAAAATGTGTGGTCCAGATTGCTTCTCAAGTTTCTCAAATAGGGTGGACTTCTCTTAGGATCCCTACATATATATATATATATATCGTAATGTTGAAATAAAATAAACATAAAATGCAAACAGACCGAACTGATATCAAATGAACAACATAGGTACCGTATAAACATGTGTTTTTTTGTTTTCGATCGATGTAACGTTTTCTCTTTCAGTTACTATAGCGAATGTCGGTACCATAATGATGAATCAAATTAATACCGACTAAATTTCACCGCGAAGCGTAGGAAATATCACTAGTTTATAAATTAAAAGTGATTGTATAATTAACTTTCTTCTTAAATAAAAAAAAAAGAAAATAAATAAAAATTAACGGGGGGTCGCTCGGAGGTCATTATCCGGTGGGTGTACCACAATGTTAATTCAGAGCTCTCTCAAGACTCATCTCCGCCACAAACATGACCATCTTGAATTTTGACCCTATGAAAAAAATATCTCCAATTTTCAAATGTTAAAGGGTTATCGGATTTTAATAATCCTAAATTTCACCAGTTGGCCGATAATAATCCCAACTTTAAAAATTCACTCCAATAATCTCAACTTATAAAAGTTTGGCCGCCATTGATCCTTTTCAAACATATAAGTATTTGGTCTCCTCGATAAATTCAATTCCACCTAGATACTCCTTAACTGATTTAAGTGCACCTATGTTAGAAAAAGATCAATGGCGGCCAAACTTTTACAAGTTCGGATTATTGGATGAAATTTTTAAAGTTGGGATTATTATCGGCCAACTGGTGAAACTTAGGATTATTAAAATCCAATAACCCAATGTTAAAATGTGTGTATATATATATATATATATATGTAGAGGTTCCTGTAAAAAAATGATTTTTTGTGAGAAAGGTAAGAAAGAATCTACACCATTAGATCTTTGATCTTATGGTTGAGATCATAATGGCAAAATTGTAAATAATGTTTACTATTAAACATATTAATTTTTCTAGATTAAGGGTATATAGGTAAATTTAACATTTTTAAATTAAGAAACTAACATTAATGCACATGTAACTTCCCCCCGTCTTTTTTAAACGTCAATAACTTTTTATACGTAACTTTAAAAAAAAAAAATTACACAATAATAACGAGCGTTTTTTTATCTTTGATATGAGTACTATATTGCTATACGTATATAGAGAAAAAAAATATATGTTTCGATCAGATGTTTAGTCCATGAATGGTGTTATATACTTACTGAATGGTGTTATATACTTGCTGAATGATGTTATATACTTCCTGAATGGTGGTGTTATATACTTGCTGAATGGTGTTTATAAAGATCTTTTAAAAAAAAACTAGTTCCTATAATTAAGGTGGCGGTTATGGGAAGTTTTTAATTAATTGAATTAATGATAAAATTACTTGTTTACACTTTTAAATTAATTTAGATTTAGGTCACATGTCATCTCCACAATATTTCTCATCTTTCTCACACTTTTAACCTTTTTTATAATAACCTTACCCTTTATATATATATATATATATATATATATATATGAAAGGTGAACTTCTCAACAGACGGATGATTCACGCCAGAAGACCCAGCCCTGCCCCATTCTGTCCCGACGACTATGTTGTCTTAACCGGGCCCACGCCTCAGAATGGGACATTTGGCTTTCCCCGAGAAAATTTCAGCCCCCTGCCACTTGACAGAAGTTGCACCCTCCACACGAGCTGCCGCCTGTCGAGACTAACCGACTCGCTGGAGTAAATGCACCCTAGTAGAAAACTAGGGTTCCCTCAGGCTCGAACCGGAGTCTAAACCATCATTGGGTTAGGGATAACCCCAATGCCTCACCTTTGATGGAGGTGGGGATCGAACCGGCGCCACTCACATGGCTCATAGTTCTTTCCACCACTCCACCAAAGGGTCATTGGCAAAATGTATATTTTTTTAAGGAAAGAAAATGTTGTGGGGAAGATGAAGTGTAAGAGAGGCTTAGAAGTTTCATATCCACACCTTATAATTAAAGTAATTTACATAGGAAACCTTTAGGTTTAATTTGAGTTTTATAAAATAATCCAATTTAAAGGAAAAAAAATCAATTTAAAAATAAAATAATTCGTTGCATGTGGAATACAGTTTCTATTTTTTATTTTTTAGAATATCCACTTTACTTTTTATGTTAGTATTATTGTTTACACATATTAATTATCTAATCATTTGATTATTTATATATAGTAATTTTAGTAATTAAATTTAAAGAAAAAATGGGTGACTATCATCATTTGATTATTTAAATATATTACAGTGATTTTAGTAATTAAATTTAAAGAAAAAATAGGTGATGATGTGGAATATGTAAGGATGTTTATATGGTTGGAGGTAAATTATAGGTTTTTGAAGATTTATAAAGATTTTTATGAATTTGTAAGGATATGATGTGGCAGCTGACTAGTCTAACTTATCGTCCACGTGTTATAAAACCTTTCTTTATTGCTATCAAAACAGACAAAACAAAATGAAACATACTTTATTTTACTTCTCATATATGTATTGAAGTAATTTTGATTTCTTCATTTTTTTAATATATAAAAAATCTTGAAAGTTTTATTATTATTATTATTATTATATTAGAATCCCATAACGGTGAATTAAAATTTTATTATAAAAATGCTAAAGTTCAAATAATGAAAACGTACAAGGTTGATGATGTCATACCCCAACTGATGGCGGAAACATCGGGGCGCGGCACTGAGCGAAACAGATTGTCCAGGAGAATCCATAATAACTATTAATTATAATATATTAAAGGTTCGTGTCCCATACTGTCACGGCCCCCGACCCGGTTTGACCCGTTTCAGGAGCCGCGGGACAGAAATACTGCGGTATTTAATTGATTAAGTTTAGCAGCGGAAGTTTATTTAACAGGATCGTTTAAAGCTAAAATTTTCCCCGATTATTTTATTTCACAATTCGGGATAAAACCCCGATAATTTACAATAGTATGATTTTACTATAAAATCGTTATGTTACAAAATTTATTTATTTATTTTTATAATGAGCCACTATCTTAAGCTTGAAATACTCCCCAGCACTTTTTTCCTGAATTACAACAGATCACCTGAAACATGTTTGAAAAAGGTTTTGTCAGCGGGAAATACTGAGTGAATCATTCTATTTACTAAAATGACATATTTGTTATAATTTACAGTATTAAGAGCGATTACAATGTTTCTGATATCAAGCCAACTACCCACAGTATTTGTCACTCGACCCATTGGCCCATTCGTCCAATGGTGTCTGTGACTATGGTCATATCCCCCACTGGCTGCCCCAATGGTGACGATTATCAAGTAATGTATACAAAACCCCACATACCGGCTGTAACTTGGTGATTACAAAGACTTAATCCCCGTAATTATAACTTTGAAAATAAACATGATTTTGTAAATAGATTTGATAAAAAGAGAGAATGACTCACAGTGCTGATTTAATACGGACAGAGTTTAGTCTATGATTTAGCCTTGTTAACCTAATTTAAATAACAATGCACACAAAACTGGGTTAGTAATCAATCCAGCAATTACGATAACTCACGAGATCAAATTCTCACAATGAACGACAAAGTGCAATACTTCATCCATCGAATTAACGATGATCCGTCAAATTAATGACGAGTGACAAAGTATAATACTTTATCCATCGAATTAACGATGATCCGTCAAATTAATGACGAACGATAAAGTATAACCCTAATGTGGGCGGCACTTAACCATTCATTGGATATATTGATCATCGGAAAATGAATCGTAGCAGCGATTGTGCTAATACCCTGTTTTGCGGCAGAATTTCGAGACCCGTGTGTGTTTGTATAGTAATTCGAACGTAACTCAGTGTATATTGTGAGTTTTTACGTCGTTTCAGTGCCCAGATTCCAGTCCCAAACCCCACTATTTATAGGTAACTTTTGACCCTTACGCGGCCCGCGTGAGGTTTAAGCTTATCCTTACGCGGCCCGCGAGACACCTAGTTTTAGGCCTAGGGTTGCCACGATTGGCACTAGCTTTGCTGAGTTGATAATTTTCGAAATTTACTTGCTGCCAACGTTTTAGATGGATAATCGTCCATAGGGTTTAACCCCCCCCCCCTGAGTTTTAGGGGCCCTAATCCTGATTCTGAAAATTATGAAAATTTTAGGGTTTGTCCAGAATCACTTGGGTGTCTCAATTAGGGTTTCCTTTTTTTTTTTGACTACTTAATTTAATAATTATGACTTTTGATTAGAGTTGTTACATTCTCCCCACCTTAATAAAAATCTCGTCCTCGAGATTTACTGGAATAATTGAGGATACTTTCTCTTCATTTCTGATTCCAGCTCCCAAGTGTATTCAGGTCCTCTCCTTGAATCCCACTTTACTTTAACTAACACTAGTCGTTTGTGCTTGAGAAACTTCACTTTTCTGTCTTCTATCTGAATAGGTTTCTCCACAAATTTTAACTTTTCGTTTACCTCTATGTCTTGAAGAGGTACTACCAGAGATTCATCTGCTAAACATTTCTTTAGATTGGATACATGAAATACATCATGTACTCCAGCTAATTCTTCTGGTAGCTGTAAACGGTAAGCTACTGGTCCTATACGTTGGATCACTGGAAATGGTCCTACGTATCTTGGACTTAGCTTTCCTTTCTTACCAAATCTAACAACTCCTTTCCAAGGAGAAACTTTTAACAGTACTCTGTCTCCAACTTGGAATTCTAATGGCTTGCATCTATTGTCTGCATAACTCTTCTGGCGATCTCGAGCCGTCTTCAGCCTTTCTTTGATTTGAGTAATTTTATCAGTCGTTTCTTGCACTATTTCAGGACCTGATAATTGATTTTCTCCTATTTCTGCCCAACAAACTGGAGTTCTACACTTTCTTCCATATAATGCTTCAAATGGAGCAGTTTCAATGCTTGAGTGATAACTATTGTTATAGGAGAATTCAATTAATGGTAAATGATCATCCCAACTTCCACCAAAGTCTATCACACATGCTCGGAGCATGTCTTCTAGAGTTTGGATCGTTCTTTCACTTTGCCCATCTGTTTGGGGATGATATGCAGTGCTTAGGTTTAGTCGAGTTCCCATAGCTTGCTGGAAACTTTTCCAGAAATGGGAAGTAAAACGACTATCCCTATCCGAAACAATGGAGAGTGGAACTCCATGTAAGGATACAACTTCATCTACATACAATTTAGCCAGTCTTTCCATGCTAAAGGTTTCTTTCATAGGTAGAAAGTGAGCAGATTTGGTTAATCGATCCACAATTACCCAAATTGCATCATTACCTTTTCTGGTTTTGGGTAACTTAGTAACAAAATCCATTGTTATAAGTTCCCATTTCCATACTGGCATTTCTAATTGTTGTAGTAATCCTGAAGGTTTCTGATGTTCTGCCTTAACTTGTGAACAAGTAAGACATTTAGAAACATAGCTGGCTATGTCCTTTTTCATTCCTATCCACCAAAAGTTCTTTCTTAAATCTTGGTACATCTTATTGTTTCCTGGGTGTATAGTATACCTAGATTTATGAGCTTCTTCTAAAATCTTAGGTCTTAAGTCTCCCTGCTTAGGTACCCAAATTCTACTTTTGTGGAATCTCCAAATTCCATCTACTCCTTGTTCTAATTCCTTGATTCGTCCTTTCATTCCTTCAGCATCATCCTTGATTGCTGTATTTTGAACATTCTTCAATTGTTCCATTAAATCTATTTGTAGATTTAATCTGAGAGCACGAACCCGTCGTTGTTTTTCATAATACTTACGACTTAAGGCATCTGCAACTACATTCGCCTTTCCTTCATGATACTGAATATCACAGTCGTAGTCACTTAGGGTTTCCATCCATCTCCTTTGCCTCATGTTTAACTCTTTTTGCCCAAATATATATCTTAAACTTTTATGGTCGGTGTAGACAGTAAATTTACTTCCGTAAAGATAATGTCTCCAAATCTTAAGGGCAAAAATTACGGCTCCTAATTCTAAATCATGAGTCGTATAGTTTTCTTCGTGCTTTTTCAATTGCCTTGATGCGTACGCAATTACCTTCTTGCGTTGCATAAGCACACATCCAAATCCTAATTTTGAAGCATCACAATATACTTCAAAATCTTCAGTTCCTTCTGGTAAGGCTAAGATTGGTGCATGGGTTAATTTCTGTTTCAAAATTCTAAAAGCTTCTTCTTGTTTGGGTCCCCATTCAAACTTAGTGGCTTTACAGGTTAGCTTAGTTAATGGTACAGCTATCTTGGAAAAATCCTTAATAAACCGTCTATAATACCCAGCTAATCCTATAAAACTTCTAATTTCCATTGCTGTTTGTGGAACCTTCCACTTGGTAATTGCCTCTATCTTAGCAGGATCTACATGAATACCTTCATGATTTACCATGTGTCCTAAAAATTGCACTTCCTTTAGCCAAAATTCACATTTCGAGAATTTGGCGTACAACTTTTCTTTTCTTAACAAAGTTAAGAGTGCATGAAGATGTTCACAATGCTCTGTCTGACTTTTGGAATAAATAAGTATATCGTCTATGAAGACAATTACAAATTTATCCAAGTACGGTTTACAGATCCTATTCATCATGTCCATAAATGCTGCAGGCGCATTTGTTAATCCGAAGGGCATGACTGTAAACTCGTAATGACCATACCTAGTTCTGAAAGCAGTCTTAGGTATGTCTTCTTCTTGTACCTTTAATTGATGATATCCGGAGCGTAAATCTATCTTAGAAAAATATCTAGCCCTCTGAAGTTGATAAAAAAGATCATCAATCCTAGGTAATGGGTATCGATTATTAATTGTAACCTTATTCAATTCTCTATAATCGATACACATTCTCATTGAACCATCTTTTTTCTTCACAAACAACACTGGCGCTCCCCAAGGGGATGAGCTAGGTTGTATGAATCCTTTACTTAGTAATTCATCTAATTGCTTTTTCAGTTCTAACATTTCTGTGGGTGCTAACCGATAAGGTGCCTTGGCTATCGGTGTAGTTCCTGGAATTAGATGAATCCTAAATTCTACTTCCCTATCTGGAGGTAATCCCGGTAAATCTTCTGGAAATACATCAGAATATTCTGAGACTACTGGTATTTCCTTAAGATCTTTACCCTTAGTGCTAATGATTACCGAAATCATATACACTATTCCTTGTTTTCGTTCATAATTAGCAACTTTCATTACTGATATGAACTTCATGGGCTTACGTGGTTTATCTCCTGTAATCCTAATCACCTCTCCGGTAGGTGATTGAATTTCTATGGAATTCTGATCACAAAGGATTCTAGCATGGTTGGCTACTAACCAATCCATTCCTAATACAATATCAAATTCAGCTAAATTCATCGGCAATAGTTTTGCAGAGAATTTATGTCCTAAAAGTTCTATGTTTCCTTCTTGCAAAACTTTATCTATTTTAACTGAATTTCCGTCTGCTGTTTCAACTGTAAAAATCTGCCTAATATTGGTTAAAGGTAAACTAAGAGCTTGACAGAATGAAGTATTGATAAAACTTTGGTTTGCACCAGAGTCAAATAATACTTTGGCGTAAATGTTGTGAACTAAGAACGTACCCGCTATCACATCCGGAATGAGTTCTGCTTCTTGAGTGGTCAGCTGAAATGCTCTGGCATTCTTCTTTGTAGTTCCTTCGGTTGCCTTGGGTTTGTTATCTACTGGTTTGACCAATTTAGGACATTCTGTTTTATAATGCCCCGCTTCTCCACAGTTAAAACAGATTACGGTTTTCTTTTTGCAGTTTTCTTCACGATGTCCTATACCCTTGCAAAATTTGCAAGTGATATCACACCTTCCATAATGTTTCTTTTTGCATTTCCTGCAGAATGACGGAGCTGAAGATTGCCCTGTTCCTTTTCTCTTGAAGCTGTTATTATTATTACCCACACGAAATCCTTGGGTAATTTTCTGAGCTAGTTCCTTTTTCCTATCTTCATCTCTTGTGCGCACCAGTTCATCGGTTAGAGTATTGGCTAATTCTACCGCATCATCAATAGTGCGAGGTCTCGCAGCTTTAACAATATTGCGGATTTCACCAATTAGCCCCCAAATATAGCGAGAAATGAGTACCGGTTCTGGCGAAGCCAGTGTTGGTACCACTCTTGCATATTCAAAGAATGTCGAGGTATACCCACGACAATCCACATCCATCATCCGATGATTTAGAAACTTATTCGCCATCTGTTCTTTTTCATACTCGGGACAGAATTTTCTTTCCACCAAACCCTTAAATTCTTCCCAAGTCATAGCATAAGCTATTACTCTTCCTTTTGATTGTAACACAGTATTCCACCATTCGAGTGCTCCTTCTTTGAACAGATTGGATGCATACATGACCTGATCATCTTTACCACATTTACTTATTGCAATGACTGCTTCGGTTTTCTCTAACCAACGCAGTGATGCAGTTGCTCCTTCATTGCCTGCAAATTCAGTGGGTTTACAAGCAAGGAATTCTTTGAAAGTGCAACCAGGCGTTGCAGTTTTCATTTTCTTGGGTAATGGAGCTTGATGTGGTTCCCTATTATGATTAACATGATTATTGCCTCCATTTACACTATTACTGAAGTTATCTTCAGTAATCTGTTTACTAGGGACAATTTGTGGTTCGGGTGGATTCTTGATAGCAGCAACGAATGCTGGAATAGCATTAGCTATCCCTTGAGCAACAATGTTTTCGATATCTTGCCGAGTCATATATTGATCTCCTGGATGTTGCTCGGACTGATTAACTTCATTTATAGGTTCATTACCACTGTTTGCCATCTGATAATATATATATAAATTTTATTAGTATCTGCTAAATAACAATTACATACAAATAATCAGAAAATTTTATAATACAGGTATAGTCAAAACAATCGATTTCTCGATTTCATTTTATATCTAGTATAGTATGCATCGTTACACACCAATATCTTACAGAGTTTTATTCGTTATTTACAGACTAACTTTACTATTACTATTATACAAACACCGTTTTACCATCTTACTATCTTTCGTCACTTGCTGTTCTAAAAACGTAGTTCCCTCTCATCGTACTTCCAGGCAATCTGTCCCCCTATTTCCCTGATTCTAGTTCCAGCATCAAACAACTCTTCACCAAAGTGGCGAAGTTCAGCCATGTTTTCATTACTCATGGGTGGATTAGGTAGGGGTTCTGGATCGAATTGTGGAAGAAAAGAGTAAGGATCGTTGACAATATTTTGAAATTGCCAGTCGTTCGTCCACCATTCGTCCATTCCTATGGGTTGGGAGTGGACTATTGGGTCTGGAATTGCTGGTTCCCAATTCATAGGGATTTGGTTTTCAAGAGGACAAGTAAAAATATTATTATTATTAGTATTGACAGGCTGAATTGTTTCACAGCTTGCCAATAGGAAATCTATCTCATCTTGAAAGGTCCTTCCCTGGTTTTGATTGGAGCTCTCTCCGATTTCTATCTGAGTTGGTCTAGAGCCTTGCCCAACTTCCATTACTATGTCCTTAGAGTATTCCTCAAACTGCCTTTCCATTTGCCTATAATCTTCTTTGTCTTCAGTCTCCATCTCTTGGAGTCTAGGACTTTTCTTGGTTACAATTTCTTTTCCTTTCTCCTTAACTTCTTCCTTGCCCTCAGTTTCCATTTCCTTTTGTTTAGAATTTTCGCCGGTTATAATTTCTTTTCCCTTTTTCAAAGGATTGTTTATTTTGGGAAGTTTTGGAACTGGCTTTTTCTTACGTATACGACTCCCCCACACGTAATTTTTTCTTTTCTTTCGTTTTGGCTTGTTCATAGGTGGAACCTTGAATTCTACTGGTTGTTCTACATCGGGAAAGTAGCTAGTATATTCTTTGGAAGCTTCGATATTCACTGAGTAAAGATTAAGGTTATGAAAAGCTTCAGATATCCCACTCATGCTGATGTAGCATATATGCAAAATGCATAAAATACTAAGTTAAAATTCAAAAATAACCTTTTTAATTTATTACATACTGGGTACTAATTTATTACAAAGATAACTGGAAAACACACTTAGGTTTTGAAATTTTTATTTATTGCACAGGGTTTCTAGATTGTAAGGGTAAGGTGCTAAAACTTTAAAATATTAAAGATTTATATTTTCTGCTACTGTGGCTAGCATATATAAATTTGCCCATTTCTCATCTAGCTTATCTTCCCAAGGTGATTTATCAATTAATTCCTGGATTTCCCTTTTTATCTTCTTTTCTCGGATTTTCTCTTTACTTTTCTTAATAATCATCTCCCTCCTTTCAGGAGAAAGTGATTCCTCGTAGTGTGCCTTTCGCACGAATATTCCTTCTTCAGGAATTTCAACATGATTCGAGGATTTGGTTCGGGATGAACTTCCCTTCTCATTGGATGATCTATCTAATTTAAGATAGATACTTGACAGCTTTTGCTTACCCATACTGTAACTAACAAATAATCAGTTAATATCACACATAATCACATAATAGTAATCAGGAAAAATTAAGTATTTCTAAATACTTAATTAGCTTAACTCAGTGGCTCTGATACCACCTTTTTCTGTCACGGCCCCCGACCCGGTTTGACCCGTTTCAGGAGCCGCGGGACAGAAATACTGCGGTATTTAATTGATTAAGTTTAGCAGCGGAAGTTTATTTAACAGGATCGTTTAAAGCTAAAATTTTCCCCGATTATTTTATTTCACAATTCGGGATAAAACCCCGATAATTTACAATAGTATGATTTTACTATAAAATCGTTATGTTACAAAATTTATTTATTTATTTTTATAATGAGCCACTATCTTAAGCTTGAAATACTCCCCAGCACTTTTTTCCTGAATTACAACCGATCACCTGAAACATGTTTGAAAAAGGTTTTGTCAGCGGGAAATACTGAGTGAATCATTCTATTTACTAAAATGACATATTTGTTATAATTTACAGTATTAAGAGCGATTACAATGTTTCTGATATCAAGCCAACTACCCACAGTATTTGTCACTCGACCCATTGGCCCATTCGTCCAATGGTGTCTGTGACTATGGTCATATCCCCCACTGGCTGCCCCAATGGTGACGATTATCAAGTAATGTATACAAAACCCCACATACCGGCTGTAACTTGGTGATTACAAAGACTTAATCCCCGTAATTATAACTTTGAAAATAAACATGATTTTGTAAATAGATTTGATAAAAAGAGAGAATGACTCACAGTGCTGATTTAATACGGACAGAGTTTAGTCTATGATTTAGCCTTGTTAACCTAATTTAAATAACAATGCACACAAAACTGGGTTAGTAATCAATCCAGCAATTACGATAACTCACGAGATCAAATTCTCACAATGAACGACAAAGTGCAATACTTCATCCATCGAATTAACGATGATCCGTCAAATTAATGACGAGTGACAAAGTATAATACTTTATCCATCGAATTAACGATGATCCGTCAAATTAATGACGAAACGATAAAGTATAACCCTAATGTGGGCGGCACTTAACCATTCATTGGATATATTGATCATCGGAAAATGAATCGTAGCAGCGATTGTGCTAATACCCTGTTTTGCGGCAGAATTTCGAGACCCGTGTGTGTTTGTATAGTAATTCGAACGTAACTCAGTGTATATTGTGAGTTTTTACGTCGTTTCAGTGCCCAGATTCCAGTCCCAAACCCCACTATTTATAGGTAACTTTTGACCCTTACGCGGCCCGCGTGAGGTTTAAGCTTATCCTTACGCGGCCCGCGAGACACCTAGTTTTAGGCCTAGGGTTGCCACGATTGGCACTAGCTTTGCTGAGTTGATAATTTTCGAAATTTACTTGCTGCCAACGTTTTAGATGGATAATCGTCCATAGGGTTTAACCCCCCTGAGTTTTAGGGGCCCTAATCCTGATTCTGAAAATTATGAAAATTTTAGGGTTTGTCCAGAATCACTTGGGTGTCTCAATTAGGATTTCCTTTTTTTTTTTTGACTACTTAATTTAATAATTATGACTTTTGATTAGAGTTGTTACACATACCACAAACATACACTATAAAAACAGTAATTATAGACATTGTTCTCAAAGACAAATATCCATTCCGACAATTCAGATTTTATTTAGTTTGTTTCTAGACTTCATCCTAGCTTGATTCCAGCAAGTTACAAACAAGCATCCTAAACACCTATCACATACGTTAAAATAGAGGTCAATACACATAGTGTAAAGGTGAGCATACAAGTTTAATAGTAGTAATAGAGTTCGAAAGCGTCTACGCATAACCAACATGTAACATGTATAGTGTGAAGCTAGTAGGTTATCGACAATGAAATATGCACAAACAAGACTGCGAGTTGTAGAATGTGCAACACATATCGCCACTGTGACACGTGAAGAGGTAACCTTAACAACCCCTGTCCACGACAGGTGCTGACTCCAAACAAATAGTACTATCGTAGCTAAGGCGTTAGGAAACAATCACTGTGTTAACATAACATACAAGCATTCATCGAGTAACACTTAACATGCAATAACGGTCAGCGTATAAATAGTGTTTGCGTTGTGTGATTGATGTGATTTAGAATAAGTAACGTATGTAACACCCAAAAGTGCTTAAAGCAAAAAGGGATCGAGTATACTCACAGCGATGTAAGTTAATGGATTGAAGGGAGCACTAGAGTGATTAGCCTGAACAGTTAACGATAGCATAAGCGATTGAACGATGCGTTAAACGGTGAAAGTGAATAAGGGAAGAATGGTCATCCGATCGGATGACAATCCGAACGGATGGTCATTCGATCGAATGACAATTCGTTTGGATGGTCATCCGTTCGGATGGCCATTCATTCGGATTAGCATTCGTTGGGATGGATGTGTTTGTGTATGATGGCTTTGAAGTTTTCGTTGTAGCATTTTGAAAACATAGAAGTATCTCTACCTTTCAGGTCGCCCGGTCGAACAGCCATTCGATCGGATGGCGATTCGTCGGTTGGACACTTAGTGAGAACAAGTTCACAGCAGGATTGTCACTCGATCGGATGGTCTTCCGATCGAATAGGAATCACCCAAATCCGATCAGTCAACTATTTTTTTGACGGTTGTTCATGTTCAATCCGAAACCGGTTGTCTCATTGATGGGAATCAGATCTGGAACTGACACTCCGTTAGGGGATGAGTAGAAGGCCTGAACTAGGTCCGATTCTATCAGTTTTGAGTGCATTGAGTGTAAAAGAGTTGAAAGAAAGTTAGAAACCATCTTTCAATCCTTTTAATTACGAAAAAGTTTAGATTTAGATGAAACTAGTGTTAAATCATGTAGATCTGAGTTGTTCTTGGTGGAATAATGCCAAAACTTGAAGTTCATAAGAACTCCATGATGACATCATCCTAGAACACCTCAAATCCAGTGATTTCACGGTTAAAAGTGAAGATTCGAAGGTGAAAATGATGTAGAAGTGCGTGTAGATCATAGAAGTACAAGATTTGAGTTGAAAACTTACAAGAATAGCGAGAAATCGAGAGAAAAGTGGGCTGGAACGCTGGTCGAACGAGAGAGAGCTATCACATCACTGTTAATGATGTGACAAGGGGTATTTATAGGGTTTCCAAAAGAGGAAGGAGGAGCACAAGTCAACGGATCGGATGCCCATCCGATCGGATGGCCATCCGATGACCATCCGATCGGATGACCATTCGATCGAATGGTCATTCGATTGAGTGGCTCCTGCGAGTTGGTTTACGTGTTTTCGTTTCGTGCGTTGAGCGTTGCGATGCGTTTCGAGCGAGCGATGCGATAGTATTACTCATTAGTTACACAAATAACCTAACTACTATATCTAACATACAATCACTATAAATAACTTGCGTTTAGCATTTGCGATTAGATTGCGATGCGATAGAGTTGCGATTTCGATTGGAATCAATCACCTCAACATAAACATAACATGCACAAGTAACACATAATAGCACACACATGTAAAAGAATATCCAGTACACATAATTCGAGTTGCGATACGATAGCGATGCGATTAGCGACAAATCGATTAACTATTAACATGCGATTAAACCTCGATTATTAATAGATACTCCACATAATACAACTAAAGCGATTTTAAATAGAATTCGATTACAAGTCAAGAAGCACAATTCAATAGTTAAGCAAGGAGTGACAAATCGCAATTAGCAATCTTTTCTTCCTTTGACTTTGACTTTCAAAAAGCGGGTTGTTACAGCCTCCCCTACTTTAGGTGTCACACCCCAACTGATGGCGGAATCATCGGGGCGCAGCACTGAGCGAAACAGATTGTTCAAAGAAATTCCATAACAGCTATATTACCAAATAGTTTAAATATCATGTCCCATACCATGACCCATAAGATAAAATAGTTATTACAGACACATATATTCTTCAAACAAAAGCATGTTCTGACAACTCAGATTCTAAATAAATAAAGATAAATTGTCTTTGTTTCTAGACTCTTTCCTAGCCTCGATTTCACAGCAATCCAAGCAAATTAACATCTTAAGCACCTGCCACATACGTTTAAGTAAAAGTCAATACACATAGTGTAAAGGTGAGCATACAAGTTTGATAATAGCATATAGAGTTCGAAATCGTTACGCATAACCAGCACGTACACAGTGTGAAATGAAGCACGTAAGTTATCGACATGAACCTATCAATACCAATTACTGCGGGTTGACTGCCCAAGGCAGTTCGTAATACACACTCACCACTGTGAGCCATGTAACAAATTGTACTTAACAACCCCTGAGTGAACAGGTGCTGAGTCCAAACTATAGTACTATCGTTGCTAAGGCAGGTAGACAACATTCCATGTGTAAACATAACAAACAAGCATTCATTGAGTCACGTATAACATGCGGTAACGGTTAGCGTTAAAGTATTGCATAGTGTGTTCGATGTGATTTAGTATAAGTAACGTATGTAACACCCAAAAGTGTGTAAAGCAAAAAGGGTTCGAGTATACTCATAGCGATTGATGGATTGAAGGGAGCGCTTAGAGCGGAAATTAGCCTAATCAGAATGATAGCATAACGATAAGCGGCACGTAAAACGGAACAAAGTGTCAGTGGGTCGAACAGCAATCCGATCGGATGGTAGTCCGATCGGGTGGCTGGTCGATCGGGTGACAACCCGCTCGGATGATCATCCGATCGGGTGACCTTACGAGTGGATTGTTTCTTCGTTTAGGAAGGATGTGTTTGTGTATGATGGCTTGTCTTTTGAAGTTTTCGTTGTAGCATTTTGAAAACATAGAAGTATCTCTACCTTTCAGGTCGGTCGATCGAACGACCGTTCGATCGGACGACAACCGATTGGTTGGACACTTTAGTGAGAACAAGTTCACGACAGTTTGTCACTCGATCGGATTGTAGTCCGATCGGGTGACAATCCGTTCGTAGTGAATCATGTAGAAAATCGTTTAAGTGTTGAAGTCAGAATATTACCTAGTCGAGTGACAATCCTATCGGACAGTAGTTCGTTCAATGTTCACAACTTCAAATGTTTGAAATAAAAGTTAAGTGTGGGGCCAAGGTGCAAGCCGATCGTGTGGCAACCCATCGGGTGACAATCCGATCGGACAACAGTCTCGATGGTTTGTAGTTTTATCGAGACGGTGTGACAACGTGCTAATCAACAGAACCCCATCTTGACACAAGTGACCCGATTTAACAGGAATCACCCAAGTTCAACCAGTTAACCAGTTCAAGACGATTGTTCTTGCTTAACCCGAAATCGGTTGTCTCGTTGGTAGAACTCAGATCTTGAACTAACACATTACCAAGAAGGAGTAGAAGGTTAGAACAAGGTCCGATCCTATTGGTTTTGAGTGCATTGAGTGTAAAAGAGTTGAAAGAAAGTTAGAAACCATCTTTCAATCCTTCTTCACCATGAATATGTTTGGATCTGTGCAAGATCTTTGTTTATTTGTGTGGAAATCGTTCAGATCTAAGTTGTTCTTGGTGGATTGATGCCAAAACATGAAGTTCATAAGAACACCATGATGACATCATCCTAGAACACCTCAAATCTAGTGATTTCACGGTTAAAAGTTGAGATTCAAAAGATAGAAAGGTGTAGGAGTGCGTGTGGATTAAGAAAGTACAAGATTTAGGTTGAATACTTACAAGAATCGCGAGAAATCGGAGAAAAAGTGGGCAAGAAGCGCTGGTCGGACGAGAGAGTGCAAAAGGTGAAGTTATGACGTTGACAGGGGTATTTATAGGCTTACCATAAAAGGAAAGGGCTGGTCGATCGAGTGGTTACCCTAGTCGGGTGGCAGCTCGATCGGCTGGCCACTCGATTGGAGGGCACGGCGCGATGTGTTTTGCGATTTCGATTCGTGTGCTGAGCGTTGCGACGCGATAGAGTTTCCTATTCAAATTACTTTTAATCCCAACTACTATATCAACATACAATCATCCTTATTCAACATTCGTCTAGTGTTTGCGATTCGATTGCGATTGAGTTTCGATTGCATTTCGATTAATCACCACAACATAAACATAAATAAACATGCACAAGTAACACATAAGGCACACACACACATATAACAATATCCAGAACGCGTAATTCGAGTTGCGAGTGCGATTGCGATAAGCGATAAAGCGATAAACATCGAATAAACCTCGATTAGTATTAGATACTCCACATAACACAACTAACATAAAAGCATAAAAAGGCTATCTACAAGTCAAAGAAGTCAAAACAGGAATTGAGCAAGGAGTGACAGATCGCAATTAGCAATCTTGTCTCCCTTTGACTTTAACCTTGACTTTGACTTTCACTTTTGAAACACGGGGTGTTACAGCCTCCCCTAGTTGAGGGAATTTTGTCCCGAAATTAGGCCGAAGCCGTAACAAACAAATGCGGGTACTTCTCCTTCATATCGCTTTCGAGTTCCCAAGTGAACTCTACGCCTCGTTTGCCTTCCCATCGGACTTTCACTATGGGAATGCGCGAGCGTCTGAGCTGCTTGGTTTGGCGATCCATGATTTCGACAGGCTTCTCCACGAAGTGTAGTGTTTCGTTTACTTGGAGATCATCAAGGGGTACAATTAAATCATGCTCAGCCAGGCATTTTCTAAGGTTCGACACATGGAAAGTCGGGTGGACGTTACTAAGTTCCTCCGGTAGCTTGAGTCTGTAGGCGACTTTTCCGATCCTTTCCAGAATCTTAAAAGGTCTAACATATCGAGGCGCTAGTTTCCCTTTCTTGCCGAATCTGACCACACCCTTCCAAGGTGATACCTTTAGGAGTACGTAGTCGCCAACGTCAAATTCAAGGGGCTTGCGTCGTTTATCGGCGTAACTTTTCTGACGACTCCGAGCTTTCAGCAGATTGTCTCGAATTTGGAGGACTTTGTCAGTCGTTTCTTGCAGTAGCTCAGGACCGGTTAATTGCGAGTGCCCGATCTCGTGCCACACAATAGGCGATCGACATTTTCTTTAGTATAAAGCCTCAAACGGTGCCATTTGAATGCTGGAATGATAACTGTTATTATACGAGAATTTGACTAATGGCAGGTAAGTGTCCCAATTACCACCGAAATCTATGACACACGAACGAAGCATGTCTTCAAGAGTACGAATCGTTCTTTCAGTCTGACCGTCGGTTTGAGGGTGGAATGCGGTACTTAGATTAAGTGTAGTACCGAGAGCCGTTTGAAATGTCTCCCACAGGCGCGAGGTAAACCGAGCATCACGGTCAGAGATGATGTCGCGAGGCGTCCCATGTCGACAAATGATCTCATCGGTGTAGATTCGGGTTAATATTTCTACCTTATAGTCTTCCCGTATTGGCAAAAAGTGGGCAAATTTGGTCAAACGGTCAACGACAACTCAGATGCTGTCGTGACTTGATGGCGTGCGCGGAAGTTTCGTTATGAAGTCCATAGCTATACTTTCCCATTTCCACATAGGGATCGGGGGTTGTTCGAGTAAGCCAGAGGGTCTTTGGTGTTCAGCCTTGACCTTTGAGCAAGTCAGGCACTTTCCGACGTAGAGAGCGATATCCCTTTTCATACCCGGCCACCAGTACTTGTAGCGAAGATCCTGGTACATTTTATCAGCACCGGGATGAATAGAGTACCGAGATTTGTGGGCTTCGTCCATCAATATCTGTCGTAAATTGGTCCGCTTAGGGATCTAAATTCGGTCCAGAAAGTGGAATATCCCATTCGACTTATTCACAAGCTGGGCTCCATCGTGGTAGATTCTTTCCTTCTTCAGGGTGCGTTCATTAAAACAAGCATGTTGGGTTTCGCGGATGAGGGTTTCGAGATCGTATTGGGCTTGGATATTACGAATGCTGAGCAAATAAATCCGTCTGCTGAGAGCGTCGGCAACGACATTTGCTTTGCCAGGATGATAACGAATCTCACAGTCATAATCATTGAGAAGTTCTACCCATCGGCGTTGACGCATATTAAGTTCCTTCTAGTCAAAGATATGTTGTAGGCTCCTATGATCGGTGAAGATCGTACACTTGGTACCATACAGGTAGTGTCGCCAAATATTTAATGCAAAAACAACTGCGCCTAGCTCGAGATCATGGGTTGTATAGTTCTTTTCGTGGATTTTGAGTTGTCGAGATGCTTAAGCAATGACCTTGTCCCGTTGCATGAGAACACAACCAAGACCAAGGTTCGAGGCATCACAATAGACAATAAAGTCGTCGTTTCCGTCGGGTAAAGTGAGAACAGGAGCATTGCAAAGCATGTGCTTGAGGGTTTGGAAAGCAGACTCTTGTTCAGTTCCCCAAACAAAAGGCTTGTCTTTATGTGTGAGAGTGGTAAGCGGTACAACGATTTTTGAGAACCCTTCGATGAATCGACGATAATAGCCCGATAGTCCGAGAAAAGAATGGACTTCAGACGGGTTCTTAGGTGTAATCCAACTCTTAACTGCTTCAATCTTCGCGGGATCGACGTGAATACCCTGACTATTGACAATGTGACCGAGGAATTGAACCTCCTCCAGCCAGAATTCGCACTTGGAGAACTTGGCATAGAGTCGATTTCCCTGGAGTAGCTTGAGAACCAAACGTAGATGTTGCACGTGTTCGGCTTTCGACTTGGAATAGATCAAGACATCATCGATGAACACGATGATGAAGCGGTCGAGATAAGGTTTACACACGCGATTCATCAGATCCATGAAAACCGCGGGTGCGTTGGTTAAACCAAAAGGCATAACAACGAATTCATAGTGACCGTATCGGGTGCGAAAAGGGGTTTTGTGTATATCCTCCTCTTGAATGCGTAGTTGGTGATAACCTGAGCGTAGATCGATCTTCGAGAAACATGTAGCACCTTGTAGCTGGTCAAACAAATCATCGATGCGAGGCAGGGGATATCGATTCTTGATTATCAACTTATTCAATTCCCGATAGTCGATGCACATCCTGAACGACCCATCCTTCTTTTTGATAAAAAGGACTGGTGCGCCCCAAGGAGAGGTGCTCGGGCGAATGAAGCCTTTATCAAGTAGTTCCTGGAGCTAACTCGAGAGTTCGCGCATCTCGGATGGAGTGAGTCGGTAAGGAGCTTTGGTAACAGGGTTGGCTCAAGGAATGAGGTCGATACGGAAGTCGATATCACGACTTGGCGGTAGTCCGGGAAGGTCCTCAGGAAAAAATGTTAGGAAATTCTCGAACCACTGGGACATCGTTTACACCTGGCCTTCCTTTCTTTTCCTTCTCCGCTACTACAATATTAGCCAAGAAAGCTCTGTATTACTTGCGGAGATATTTGCTAGCTTGGACCCATGACATGAGCTTGAGACCTTTCGAAGCAGTTTCACCATAAACACACAATAAATCACCATTCGCGAGCGAGAATCGAATCATCTTATTGAAGCACACAACTTCAGCATGGTTTTTGCGAAGAAAGTCCATGCCTACTATGACGTCAAAACTTCCGAGTTGCATCGGAATAAGGTCGATTGGGAAGATGTGATTGTTGAGTTCAAGAGTACAATCACGAAGAACGGAATTGACGGCGACGGTTCTTCCGGTGGCGACTTCGACATTGAACGTCGAGGGGAGATGGGAGCGCTTACGATTAAGGAGCCTCTCAAATTCAAACGAAACAAAGCAGTTATCGGCTCCAGTATCAAACAAACACGAAGCATAAATACCATTCACAGGGAACGCACCATTGACCACGTTGTTGTCAGCCTGGGCTTGGCGCGCATTGATGTTGAAAGTTCTGGCGCGGGCGGCTTGTTGCTGTTGCTGTTGAGGCTGTTGCTGCTGCTGAGGCTGCTGCTACTGGGGCTCTTGTTTCACAACCCTATTTGGGCACATGTTCGCGAAGTGGTTGGGATCTCCGCACGCGAAGCAGACTCTGACGTTGATCGAGGGTGCCTGAGCTGCCTGTTGGCCTTGAGGAGCTGGAAGTAGAGCTTGATGAGCAGTGGTTGGAGCTGGTGCTTGTCGAGGACCAGTACGACAATTAGTAGTGAAGTGGCCGTACATATTGCAGTGCACGCAGAATCGGCAAGCGATACCCACCGGATGATGGTAAGTACATGTTGGGCAAGCAGGGTGGGGACCAGTGTATGCACGCTTTGCAGGCGGTGCATAGGTAACTGGAGCTGATCGATGCTGAGATTACTGCTGAGCCGGTACGGCTTGAAGTGGAGCAGCAGTGGTAGTGACAGCACAGTTCTTGTTGCTGGAGCTGTTGTTGTTGTTCTTCTTCTTACGGCGAGAGGCTTTCGATGAGTGAGCGAAGGTGGTTTCAGTGGATGGTGCGGCGGTAGCTTGATGCAAGTTCTTGGTAGCTTTATCCCAGAAGCCAGCCTTGACTCGCTTGTCGTTGATTTCAGCGGCAAGCAAGTAAGTCTCTTCGATTGTTGCTGGCTTTGCGGCATGCACAAAATCTGCAACACAGTCTGGCAGAGCTCGAATGTACTTCTTGATTGTTATGTCAGTAGTCTTCACCTGATCGGGACAGATACTACTGAGCTGCTTGAAGCGAGCAGTTAAAGCAGCGTTGTCACCTTCCTTCTGCTTCAGATGCCAGAATTCTTCCTCCAACTTTTGGCGCTCATGGGGAGGGCAGAACTCTTCGAGCATAACGTTCTTCAACTCATCCCATGACAGACCATAAGCTGCGTCATTTCCACGTTTGTTCCTCTCGGCCGTCCACCAGTCTAATGCGCGGGACTGGAAGACGCCGGTAGCGTTCAGAGTGCGGAGATCGTCAGGACATCCACTCTGACGCAGAGTGACTTCGATCGAGTCGAACCATTGAAACAAGGCCGTAGGGCCATCTTCGCCAGTGAACTCTTTCGGTCTGCATGCTTTAAACTGTTTGAAACTAAAGGCAGCTTTGGGGGTAGCTTTAGGAGCTTCGGTTCTGGACTCTTCAGACGGTTTGCTCACATTCTCGTATATTTCACTCACGATCTAAGGAACAACCTTTGCTACTTGCGTTGCGATGATAGCAGCAAGGCATTTGTCTCTCTGTTCTTGACGAGTAATTCGTGGGTGACGGGGTCCAGATGAGGGTCCAGGTGACGACATTGTCTGCAACAGACATCGTCGTGGGGCTTAGTCACAACATAATCGAATCTCGCCTCACACGTCTTAAATACTACCAAAGCTCAGGAACACGTATAATCACGTAACCACATATGCACATAATCACAGATTCACATAAGCACAAAAGCACATAAGCACACAAGGCACAGAATCACAGAAGCGCATAAGCATGTAATCACAAGATGCAGTCAGAATACAGAAACCTATCATTCAATATCCGCGAGCGTTCAAAAATAGCGATCGCGTATGGCATAGCGAGTAGTATAGTATAAGCGAATATCTTAGCAATCAATATAACGTACGGTGGTTCCTTATGTAGTAGCGATTTGTCAGCGTCTTGAGGTAGATGAGCAGTGCGAGTGGTGTGTGTCGATCGAAAAGCGAATGTCGAAAATCGAATAAATCACCAAATCAAGACATATAAACAAGTAAATACACACACAAAATCGACGAGTATCAGAGTCAGCAGTTGCGAGCTCAGAATTGAAACACATAAAAATCGAGAAGAGATTGTCTGCGGCTATTTTGACATCGACTGACCAAAGTGATTCAACTATTCACAAGGACTTTCCGTGCACACTTTGACCTTTGGAACTGTGCTCTCGCCTCGAATCTGGGCGTATGATGCACATTCTTCCAGTTTCAGCGCGACTTCAAGTCGTTGGAGTCCATCGAGACTTTGGTGAGAGTTTTATAAAACAAAATAGAAATCGGAACAAGTCGTCAAGGTTCGGGTTTCACCCCTGACTTAACGACTTTGTTCCTGTTTTTTATAAAACAAAGGAGAATTTATTGTGTCAAAGTATGGATTTCACTCCTGATTCGGCACAATTTCTCCCGTTGGTGGATAAAAATGCGGGTTGGACAAGCATGTTAGTCGAGAGTTTGCGGTTTTCACACCTAATCTCGACCTTAATTGCTTCATTCATTTTTGAAAATTAGAGTGCAGTGATAGTGTAGCGTAGGCGAGAATAGCGAGAAATAGCAAGTAAGCTCGTACATAATCCCTACAGGATATGCACAAGTCAGTCTGTTGGTTCCTAACTATAGACTAGGTCATTTCTAAGACGTCGACCCGGACTAGGTCGAGTCTTGCCAAATTCCCTATAGTTATGGCTCTGATACCAATCTGTCACACCCCAACCGATGGCGGAATCATCGGGGCGCGACACTGAGCGAAATAGATTGTTCAAAGAAATTCCATAACAAATATATTACCAAATAGTTTAAATATCATGTCCCATACCATAACCCATAAGATAAAATAGTTATTACAGACACATATATTCTTCAAACAAAAGCATGTTCTGACAACTCAGATTCTAAATAAATAAAGATAAATTGTCTTTGTTTCTAGACTCTTTCCTAGCCTCGATTTCACAGCAATCCAAGCAAATTAACATCTTAAGCACCTCCCACATACGTTTAAGTAAAAGTCAATACACATAGTGTAAAGGTGAGCATACAAGTTTGATAATAGCATATAGAGTTTGAAATCGTTACGCATAACCAGCACGTACACAGTGTGAAATGAAGCACGTAAGTTATCGACATGAACCTATCAATACCAATGACTGCAGGTTGCTGCCCAAGGCAGTTCGTAATACACACTCACCACTGTGAGCCATGTAACAAATTGTCCTTAACAACCCCTGAGTGAACAGGTGCTGAGTCCAAATTATAATACTATCGTTGCTAAGGTAGGTAGACAACATTCCATGTGTAAACATAACAAACAAGCTTTCATTAAGTCACGTATAACATGCGGTAACGGTTAGCGTTAAAGTATTGCATAGTGTGTTCGATGTGATTTAGTATAAGTAACGTATGTAACACCCAAAAGTGTGTAAAGCAAAAAGGGTTCGAGTATACTCACAGCGATTGATGGATTAAAGGGAGCGCTTAGAGCGGAAATTAGCCTGATCAGAATAATAGCATAACGATAAGCGGCGCGTAAAACGAAACAAAGTGTCAGTGGGTCGAACAACAATCCGATCGGATGGTAGTCCGATCGGGTGGCTGGTCGATCGGGAGACATCCCGCTCGGATGGTCATCCGATCGGGAGACCTTTCGAGTGGATTGTTTCTTTATTTAGGAAGGATGTGTTTGTGTATGATGGCTTGTCTTTTGAAGTTTTCGTTGTAGCATTTTGAAAACTTAGAAGTATCTCTACCTTTCAGGTCGGTCGATCAAACGACCGTTCGATCGGACGACAACCGATTGGTTGGACACTTTAGTGAGAACAAGTTCACAGCAGTTTGTCACTCGATTGGATTGTAGTCCGATCGGGTGACAATCCGTTTGTAGTGAATCATGTTGAAAATCGTTTAAGTGTTGAAGTCAGAATATTACCTAGTCGAGTGACAATCCGATCGGGTGGTAATCCGATCGGACAGTAGTTCGTTCAATGTTCACAACTTCAAATGTTTGAAATAAAAGTTAAGTGTGGGGCCAAGGTGCAAGCCGATCGGGTGGCAAGCCGATCGGGTGACAATCCGATCGGACAGCAGTCCGATCGGGCGGCACTCCGTTCTGGTCGGCCTGATCGTCTTACACTTGGTTGTTTTCGATGGTTTGTAATTTTATCGAGTCGGTGTGACAACGTGCTAATCAACAGAACCCCAACTTAACACAAGTGACCCGATTGAACAGGAATAAGGTCAACCAGTTAACCAGTTCAAGACGATTGTTCTTGCTTAACCCGAAATCGGTTGTCTCATTGGTAGAACTCAGATCTTGAACTAACACATTACCAAGAAGGAGTAGAAGGTTAGAACAAGGTCTAATCCCATCGGTTTTGAGTGCATTGAGTGTAAAAGAGTTGAAAGAAAGTTAGAAACCATCTTTCAATCCTTCTTCACCATGAATATGTTTGGATCTATGCAAGATCTTTGTTTATTTGTGTGGAAATCGTTCAGATCTAAGTTGTTCTTGGTGGATTGATGCCAAAACATGAAGTTCATAAGAATACCATGATGACGTCATCCTAGAACACCTCAAATCTAGTGATTTCACGGTTAAAAGTTAAGATTCAAAAGATAGAAAGGTGTAGGAGTGCGTGTGGATTAAGAAAGTACAAGATTTAGGTTGAATACTTACAAGAATCACGAGAAATTAGAGAAAAGGTGGGCAAGAAGCGCTGGTCGGACGAGAGAGTGCAAAAGGTGAAGTTATGATGTTGACAAGGGTATTTATAGGCTTACCATAAAAGGAAAGGGCTGGTCGATCGAGTGGTTACCCTAGTCGGGTGGTAGCCCGATCGAGTGGCACCTCGATCGGATGGCAGCCCGATCGGGTGACAGCTCGATTGGCTGGCCAGTCGATTGGAGGGCACGGCGCGATGTGTTTTGCGATTTCGATTCGTGTGCTGAGCGTTGCGACGCGATAGATTTTCCTTTTCAAATTACTTTTAATCCCAACTACTATATCAACATACAATCATCCTTATTCAACATTCGTCTAGCGTTTGCGATTCGATTGCGATTGAGTTTCGATTGCATTTCGATTAATCACCACAACATAAACATAAATAAACATGCACAAGTAACACATAAGGCACACACACATATATAACAATATCCAGAACGCGTAATTCGAGTTGCGAGTGCGATTGCGATAAGCGATAAATAAGAACAAGTTTAAAATCAAAGTTGTTTTAGATCTTGGTTTGAATCTCACAAGTGGTGAGGTTTCACCATCAGTTTGCCTAGACAAACTCATGAAAACCATCCAAGAGACGTGTTCAAACAAGATGATTTGAAGAAAGGTTTTGGAAATGAAATGAAAATACAAGAAATACATGAAGAAATGAAAGAAAAGATTACTGAAATGCTTCTGCTTGAAATGAAAGTTCAGAGCATCTTGGAGAATGTCTGGGAGACTGGGAAAGTGAAATGAATGGGGGGGGGGGGGGTAAGGCACTTGTTTATAGGCTGAGAAGTGAGTTGGGACGATAGGGGATTTTGTGCGAAGGGCCTTGAATCGGTTGGCCATTCGCACGAAGGGGAATGGTCCCTTCATGCTAAGGGGTCTTTTCCTTTTGCTTGAATGTTCAAGTTTGGTTATTTCGTGTATTTTAGCCAGTTTTAAGTGTATCGTGCATAATCGTGTATGGTACAAGTAATAAGCATGTATAATGGTGTTTAAAACCTTGATTTTGAGTATGAACATGTAAACAAGTCTAAAATGTACAACATACATGTGAATAAAATACTTGAATTTCATTATGATCAGTAGTCTTGGAGGGGGTAGCTAGGGCATAGTTGGAATGAGTCATCACGTAGGCATGCCACGTGGTGCTAGATGCCAGCTGGCAGTCAAAAAGTCGTCGCGTCGCACGACCACTAACTTTACCACCGTCGCGTAGCGTGACGTGACCAAATATTGATTTCATCGTTTATCGTGCTGATTTTCGTTGTATGAGTTCGGGGTCTCTGTTATGGGTCTTATCTGAGGGTTGTTATATTCTCCCCACCTAGATTTAAATCTCGTCCTCGTGATTCACTGAAATAAGTAGGGGCACTTTCGCTTCATTTCCGATTCTGGTTCCCATGTATATTCTGGTCCTCTTTTCGAATCTCATTTTACTTTGACCAGAACTAATCTCATATGCTTGAGATTCTTAATCTTCCTATCTTCGATTTGTAGAGGCTTCTCAACAAATTTTGATTTTTCATTTACCTCTATATCTTGAAGAGGTACCATTAAAGATTTATCAGCTAAACATTTCCTTAGATTACCTACATGAAATACATCATGTATACCAACCATTTCTTCGGGTAATTGTAGCTGATAAGCTACTGGGCCAATTCGCTTGATAACCTTAAATGGTCCAATATACCTTGGACTCAGTTTTCCTTTCTTGCCAAATCGAACTACTCCCTTCCATGGAGAAACTTTTAATAATACTTTGTATCCGATTTGAAATTCTAATGGTTTACGTCTATTATCTGCATAACTCTTTTGACGATGTCATATTGGTTTCAATCTTTCTTTGACTTGAATTATCTTGTCAGTTGTTTCTTGTACAATTTCAGGACCTGATAATTGTTTTCTCCTATTTCTGCCCAACATAATGGAGTTCGGCACTTTTGTCCATAAAGTCCTTCAAATGGAGCAGCATTAATGCTTGTATGATAACTATTATTATAGGAGTATTCTATAAGTGGTAAGTGATCATCCCAACTTCCTCCAAAATCTATTACACATGCCCTTAGCATGTCTTCTAATGTTTGGATTGTCCTTTCACTTTGTCCATCTGTTTGAGGGTGATAGGCTGTACTTAAATTTAGTTGTGTTCCCATAGCTTTTTGAAAACTTTTCCAAAAATGAGAAGTGAAACGACTATCTCTATCAAGACACAATGGATAACAGAATTCCATGTAATGAAACTACTTCATCTACATACAGCTTAGCTAATCTTTCCGTACTAAAGGTTTCCTTCATGGGTAGAAAATGAGCTAACTTGGTTAGTTGACCCACAATCACCCAGATTGTGTCGTTACCTTTCCTTGTTTTGGGTAATTTAGTAACAAAAATCCATTGTTATCAATTCTCATTTCCATACTGGCATTTCTAATTGTTGAAGTAAACCTGAAGGTTTCTAATGTTCAGCTTTAACTTGTGAACAAGTTAGATACTTAGAAACGTAACTAGCTATATCCTTTTCCATTCCTATGCATAAAAAATTCTTCCTCAGATCTTGGTGCATCTTGTCACTACCAGGATGCATCATATACTTAGACTTATGAGTTTCCTCAAGAATTCTTTCTCGTAGATTGGTACCCAAATTCTTTTCTTGTGTAATCTCCAAATTACATCCATTCCTTTTTCTAATTCTTTATTATTCCTTTTAATTTTTCAGCATGATCCTTGATTGTTGTTTCTTAGGCACTCTTTCCATTAATTCATATTACAAATTTAATCTAAGAGCACATACCTGTTTCGGCTTCTCGCGATACTTACGACTTAAAGCATCAGCTACTACATTAGCTTTACCTTCGTGATATTGAATATTACAATCGTAGTCACTTAAGATTTCCATCTGTCGTCTTTGCCTCATGTTCAACTCTTTTTGCCCCAAAATATCACTACTAGAAAATTGTCCAGTTTGTGACAACCAAATTTGTAGCAAATTTGTAGCAAATTGGCCTTACCCACAAATTTCCTACAAAAAAATTCGTAGGATATAAACTTGTGGGTAACCGGATTAGCTACAAAAATACGACAAAATCTGCTACAAAATTCCTACAAAATCTCTGGTCGCAAAATTTGCTACAAAATACTGACAAAGCTCTCTTCTTACAAAATTCCGACAATTTTTCCACGTTTTTGCCTTTTTTTATATTATTTTATGATATTTTATTTTTAAAATTAATAACATTATTAAAAAAAATATTCATAATTTTTTATTTTCCCGACAAAATTCCTACAAATTATAAAACGTTTTTGCGACAAAATTCCTACAAAATATAAAACTTTTCTGCGACAAAATTCCTACGGATTATAAAACATTCTTGCCACAAAATTCCTACAAATCATAAAACTTTCCACAAGTTTCCTACAAATTTATAAATTTTCTCTAAACAATTTGCTACGAATTATCTACAACACTAACGGTTTCCAACAAATTTCCTACAAAGTTATCAAAACAGTTTGCGACAAATTTCCTACAACTAAAAAATATATTTTTTAATGTAGCTACAAATTTCCTACAAACATTTAAAAACGTTCTTGCGACAAAATTCCTACAAATTATAAAACTCTTCTGCGACAAAATTCCTACAAATTATAAAACTTTCTTGCGACAAAATTTCCTACAAATCATAAAACTTTCCACAAGTTTCCTACAAATTTATAAATTTTCTCTAAACAATTTGCTACGAATTATCTACAAAACTAACGGTTTCCAACAAATTTCCTACAAAGTTATCAAAACAGTTTGCGACAAATTTCCTACAACTAAAAAATATATTTCTTAATGTAGCTACAAATTTCCTACAAACAGTTAAAAACGTTCTTGCGACAAAATTCCTACAAATTATAAAACTCTTCTGTGACAAAATTCCTACAAACTATAAAACTCTTCTGCGACAGATTTGTGACAAAGATTTGTGACAAAATAACAAATCTGAATTTTAAAAAACCATTTTTTGTATAAAAAATGCAGCAAAATATAAAATATTCCAAAAAATTTGCAGCAAGCAAAATTATAAAACATTCCAAAACATTTGCAACAAGCAAGATTCTAAAACATTCCAAAACTTCCAAAACACACAAAAAAATCCTAATTAAGAGCAAGTTTTTTGATTCAAAACTAATCCAACATTCCAATACTTAACAAAACGAGAGCTTTGTTTACTTCTTTCCGATGTTTTCACCATTTCTTCCATATTTTTTCGCCATGCGTCTTGGTCGGCCCGCTCTTTTTCACGCTCTTGTTGAAATAGTTCGAAACGGGCTTCTATGTTTTGTCGAGCCTCACGCTCTCTTTCTAGTTCCGCTTGAACTTTTTGAAGCTGAAAATTATAAAACCGTAATCATCACATATCAACCCGAACAGGTCGATCAACACAACCCTACAAACTGCGCTTTTGTCTCCTAGATAAAAAAGGCAACGTGTTTTTTTTTAAAAACACTATCTTTTAAAAACAAGATTATATTTACAGCTAATTTAAAATCCTTTAGAATCATATCTCAGCAATTATGTATATTTTTTTTTCTTAGGCCCTCGCTTTTTGTGCGCTTCTCAATCACATCAAAAAGATAGGGAGGAAGTACCTGAGCAAAGGTGAAACGACCACCAATTCGATATTTTTGATAAGTCTAGACGCATGAACATGCTTCCGAAGATTATCTACCTGTTGGACATATCAAAGTCAATATGTTGGTTTCACGGATGAAGCTTAACCAAATTTTAACCCATTTACTTCTCAATGGTTGATCTGGAAAGTTTAAACTTAAACAGGTCAAATACATGAATTTAGCTAATGGGAAAACATGTCAAACAAATTGTAACTTGTAAGTATCCAAAATGTACATCAAAACAAAAAACAAAAAAAAACTGTACATCAAAACTTGTGGAATCCGTTCAAAAACAAGTTAAAGAATCCTTTCAAAACTTGCAGCCAACATTACTTAAACCCTAAATCCCAAATGTACATCAAAACAAAGAACAAAAAAGGTTCAGAATCCAATATCACCCCATATTTTTGCCATATACTTAATCCATAAAACCAACGAAACCCTAATGTGTTCAATTACCACAGAAATAGGAAAACCATAAGTTATTGCATATACCCTCTATTGATTGTTTCGCCATTTGCTTAAAAAACAAAAGTTATTGCATATACCCATCAAATTAACTCTAACTAAACTTAATAAAAACGTATTAAAAACAAACTGACGGCTGAATATAATCAGCTACTTTGACCCGTTCAAATTATCCAACCCGTACCGATGACCCGATCAAGATTATTCCTAACAGAGCCGACCCTGAATAAAGTACGATTACAAGTATTTCACTACAAGAAATATCCATTAGCCATCTATTTGACTCCCCCAATTTCCATAAACCTACCCATATACATACAGTTCAACACAAAATTGAAAAAAATAAACTACAAACATATATGTATAAATACAGTTCAACACAAAAAAAATAACAAACCTACAAATATACATGCTTATACATACTGTACTACACAAAATTAATAAATAAAAAGAGAAATTGAAAAGAACGAACCGGAGGTGATCGAATGTCAGTGAAGGTGACCGGATTTCAGTAGAGGTGGCCGGATTTCAGTAGAGTTGACCGGATTTCAGCGGAGATGACCGGAAGTGGGTTAGTAAAGAAATGCATTATCTGTGAAAAAAAAAATCGATACGAAATTAAGGCATATAAGGTTAAAAAGTAAAAATAAGGCTAAATTCAGTGGCTTGAATTTAGGAGCTTGTGGGTCTAGTTTGTTTGTTTTTGGTTGAATATTTCTTTGAGTCGGTTGCATGCATGTATGCCTATTTAAGGCTTCACAAAGTTGGTAAATATAGTAACAGAAGTTTTTCCATTCTTTCTTCTGCATATTCATATTGCTCATTTGAGTGTGAGTGTGAGTTGAGAGGGACCTGAACCAACAAAGCTTTATAAAAGCATGACGAGCTGAGCTCGAGCCTAGTCGGGCTCTGGCTTGGCTTGGCTCGGCTCATTTACACCCCTAGTTCTAGGTGTTTTATGGAACTTCATGTACTTCTAGGCAGTTCGCTACCTCCGTAAGTGAACTCGACAAACTCTATGGAGTTCGCTTGCCACCCAAGCGAACTTGCCGAGTTCAATTACCGGGGTAGCGAACTGTCTAGAAGTACAAGAAGTTCCAAAAAAGCACCTAGAAGTACCGGTCTCGTTCCTAAACCACCTACTAACACAAAAAAAAAATCTCCAAAACACAAGCTTTTTCTTTGTTATCTATAGGTAATATTTTAGAAATACAAAAAAATGATATTGTTGGAAAGATGAATTTTATTCCAGACTTACATCCGCATGGAGGGATAATTTCTCCTTCTGTTCACTATATTGTGGCAATGCTTGAACAAGCTTTTGCAAGTCACGAGTCGACAACACATCACCATCTCTATAGAATACAAAACAAAGAATTACAAAGACCGATTTATAAATCATATAATGTTCGGTTTCACAGAAAGAATTAGTAAACATACCTTGAGCCTTGGTGCATTTGTGCAGCTTTATTCTTTGACATGAAATTTGTTATCTTGTCGTGTAACCGATCACTAGCCTGACAAAGGACCCTTGATCTAAAAACCATATTATTGTAATTATAAAAACTGAAGTAAAATGTGGTATAGAGTATAGACATACATCTGCTATGTGTGAATGTCGGAGCTCTAGCCATACTGGATCATGTTCCGCGTCAAGAAGGACCTCTTTCCTTTCAAAACCACCTGATTCGATTGGGACCTAAGAAGTATAATAGCAAACAAACACAAACTTAGTCCGCAGTTTTTATTCAGTGAAAACTTCGATATATTTACTTGTGAATGGGTCGATTTGGGTTATCGTAAAGCTCAAATGAGTCAGATGAGTCAAATAGGTTGAAAGTTGAGTGACTGTATTTTAATGCATAGAATCTCCACTTTATTCAAAAATTTATATTAAAGATGTATGAGAAGTTTTTGTGATGAAATTTGACGCGTTCACTAATTATAGTAAGAAAAAATATGAATGGACAAAAAGTGTTTACGGGTCATCTCAATCTGACCATACTAAAAAGTGACATGATGCAACCCGAACCCATTCTGACATGCTACGCAACGTGACTAACCTCATGAACATACTTATTCCCATCCATTTCTAGTAAGTCATGACACATGGCATCATACGTCCATTCATGAATGATAGGCGCAATCTACAACGGAAAAATCAGAAAGCAAATTAAAGATGAGAGGCTGCAGAAAGAAAATTCCGAGTAAAATGCCATTTTATTCAGAAAATTGAAACCACACTATATTCTAACTTTTCATTTCATTAGAAAAAAATAAAGCTAACTTATTCGGCAAAATAACCTGGTCTATTGATCTATCTACGATGAGCAACTCGCATGTTTCTGTCTGCGGAAAATTTCCGAGAGTGGTTTTATATTTCATAAGAATATTCCAAACTGCAGCAGCAAGTTTTGTCGGGATCAGATCAGAAAATGTTGTCATTGTGGTATGGTCAAGGGATTTGGCAGCTCGGTAACGCACTAACGGGAACTCCTGAAAAGTAAAAGTAAAAGCTTATAAGCTACAAATATATTGGAAAATGTAAAAAAAAAAAAAAAACAGAATGACCTACCGACATCGAAGCAAAAACGGTTGCAATTCGATTGGCCATTGCAGCCAGACATTCATCTCCTTTTTGGTAAATTCCTTCATCCCCATAAAGGTCTTCCAAGGCCTTACCATGATCAGTGATGAAACACTGTGTGGAATAACTTTCACAAGTCAAACTCAGGAAACATATATAAAATGGGAATAGTTTATTTAGCCTCATTACTAGACACTACTAGAAATACACTTTGACCGACTTTTAACTTGTTTCCCTTTTGAAAACGTTTAGCATACCACCTACAACCAACTTCATGGGGTTATATTGACACGCAACTGATTAATTTAACGTTTTGAGCGTTACAGATTCAACATAATTATACCAAATTTACCATTTACTTTGTTTGTGAGCACTGACATGTATAGCCCTCTTTGACCATTCAAATTCACTCCATTCACTTGTTCGACCATCATAATGAAAAAGCAAAAGAGTGAAGTTTTCTGAGAACTGAAAGCACCGAAATTAGATATATTCATATATGGAGACAAATGGTTGAAAGATGGGCTGGTCAGATGGATCGGGTAACGGGCTTTACAAAGCGTGGGTTTACACTTTACACAGGTCATTCTTTAGTACGAGTTGGGTGAGACAGACCCGCAACCACTTTTGGTCCATTTTTTTATATAAATAGTTCACGAGTTATTTATGGTTAAAACAACATTTAAAGTAGACCCTGGGCGACGATCAACTCTCTTGATCCATTCGCACTTTAGCAATATTTAAATGTTTGGACATTTAAAACACCGATCGACCAATTATAAGTAAACGAGTTGTAATTGTCACATATAAGGACAGAGGACAGGTAACCAACCTTCTTTACTGCTTTATTAATTATTTCCTTCTGCTCATAAACCACAGTAAAGGTTACAACTTACAAGATACTTCGGTTTGATAGTCAAGTCCAGCAAGTTTCACTCACACTACCAGATTAATACTTATCATAAACGAAATCAACAGCATTTAGACCTAATTAGTTACGCTGTAACAAAATAGTGTAATGCTAAATCATAATATAAAGGTAATGTATGAGATAGTTGATAAGAAAAACATATAACTAATTATGTGAATTAATGTAAGGAAAACAGTCTACTTATTCAACAACATGATCTTACAACAACTTTTAGTTCTCTCTTTAAATAGATCTAGTAATTCATGTCAATATGTCATTATCTCAAAATTTGGGACCAAAAATCAACAAATACATCTACCAGTAAATTCATTAAATATATAGAAAAGTAGCTGCAGACTATAGATATGGAAGACAATAATACCTCACTAGGTTTACCCCACAACCTGACAACCTGTGGAGATAGAAATCAGACTCTGGTTCAACTACACCGGGGGGTAGCCTTTCAGCCCCTCTTGGGTTTTCTGTAGCCCAGATCTGCATTGAAAGTACTTAAAAATAAATAAAGTACATCTAGTTATTCCTTCCACATGCATATATTGAAATTTATTAAACAATATGGAACAAAGCTTTCACCTTAGTACCATTAGGCGATGACATGTCATTATTGATGATTCGATTAGTGATGGCTGAGGAAGGATGATTCGATTAGTGATGGTGGAGCGGAAACCACCAACTCCGAGCGCCACTGGAAACCACCACTCTAAGCCTCACGATGGCCGGAAACCACCAACTCCGAGCGATTTAAGCTGGTGAAGTAAAATCTTAGAGAGGGTTAAGAGTAATAGCAAGATTTAAAGACACAATTACTTACCAATTTGGAGCTTCCCCTGAAACCACCAGTAGCGGCCCTCTAAGTTTTGGTTGGGACGATTAGGGCTAGAACTTTGGTGGGGGAATTGAGAATTAGGGCTAGAAGTTTGGTGGGACAATTGGGAGGGAAATAGCAGGCCAAAGTTAAGCGGGATAAAATAAATTTTAACCTTTTCATTTTGGAGTTCCCTCTTTAATTTATACAACTTATTTTATATAGCTTTTATTTAATATCTTAACTATATATTTATATGATAATAATTATTTATATATAAATTAACTATTTTATTTTTTATTTTAATTTTTACCTTCATATACTGTTACCGTAACCGATATTTTTTGTATTAGTACCGATTCTGTATCGGTTGGCACCGAGCTTATCCCTACCCCTGAAACTAAAAAAAGAAAAAGAATTAAAAGTTGAAGAAAATCAAAAAAAGTTGTACGATATTGTTGTTGTTCGTACAAAGCCCGTGATCAGGGATGAGCATATGGTACCGGGTAGCAGCACTGAATTTCCCGAACCAAAAGATTTCCAATATCAATTCGGCACCAACTTTTGGCGTTTTCTGTACTAGTGACGGTTTTTACCTTCATGTACTGACACCGAACAGGACCGTACCGGTATTTTCAATACCAGTACTGGCTCGATACCGGTTGACACCAAGCTTATCCCAACCTGTGATATTAAAAATTAAAAAATGATTAAATTAAAGTTAAAAAGTAAAGAAATTAACTTTTTTATATTATAATTATAATATTAAGTATATATAGATATATATTATGTTAGAAATAGATTTATAAAAAATTACACTTTTAGTTAAGTTAATGTAAATTATAAAAAAAATAATAGATAAGCTAAGCCCAATTCGAGCTCGAGCTTGGAAAACAAATAATTATATTATATACACATACGCACATACATACGCATATATCAAAACACACACACGTACATACATACATACATACATACATACATACATATAGAAATGGGTGCATTTGACTAGGTGTTAGTGGGGTCTGATGTAGAAACGGGTTGCAAGGAGTTAAGGTCAGGTTCGAGTGGGGTCAGATTCGGGTGGGGTAGGCATAGAGCTGGGCTCGGGATTGGTTTGGGTAGAAGGCCCATCAGTAGGCCATGGAACGCCCTGGGTGGACGACCCAGCAGTAAGCTCTGGGTGTTGTTTTGATGAATGCCCATTAGTAGGCTCGGGGTTGGTTTGAGTCACGTGATACATATCATCTAGGTATCGGTATCATAAGCCCATATGGTATGGTATGGTATGGTATAGGATTGTATCGTACAATGTAGTATAGGATCGTATTTTACAAGTAGTGTAGTGTAGTATACTATATCATATGGCATGGTATGGTATGGTATGGTATGGTATGGAATGGTATGGCATGGCATGGCATGGCATGGCATGTCATGGCATGGCATGGCATGGCATGGTATGGTATGGTATATGTAGTATAGTGTAATGTAATATATTATAGGATCGTTATAGGACATACACTCGTTTTAAAATATGTTTGTACGCCTTTTAGATTAAAAGTGAATACCGGTGGTTCATCACGGTATCGTATCGTATCGTACAATATAGTATATTATAGTATAGTATATTACAATATAGTACAACATAGTATAGTATAGTGTAGCATAATATATGAGTGTAGGATTGTATAGTATATGATAGCATTGTACAGTATAGTATAGTGTAGTGTTGTATAGTATAGGACCGTATCGTATCACATAATGTAATACAGTATACTATACTATATCGTATAGTATAGTATCGTGTCATGTTGCGTCGTATCGTGTCGTGTCGTGTCGTGTCGTGTAGTGTCCTGTCGTGTAGTGTAGTGTAGGATTGTATCGTATGGTACTCTATAAGATAGTATCGTATGGTATAACTAGTATCGTATAATATATGGTATAGTATGTTATGAGGTATGATATAGTATAGTATAGTACAGAATCGTAGGGTCAATTGCCACACATTTTCGAAAAATTTGATATTTTATAATTTAAAATTATATGCTTTTTTCTAAATTGATAAATTAAAATAACCTTTTTGTAGGAAATCTGTAGCAATTGATTTTCATTTGCTACAAATTTTCGACAAACCTAACATTTTATATTTTCAAACTATGTTTTTTTTCTATAAACAACTGTTTTGTAGGAAATTTGTAGTAACTGTTGTCAATTTGCTACAAATTTCCGACAAACTTATCATTTTATTTTTTTAAAATTATCTATTTTTCTAAAATTGATAAATAACAAATAACATAACTTTTTTTTGTAGGAAATATGTAGCAACTAGTGTCAATTTCCTACAAATTTCCGACAAATCTAATATTTTATTTTTTAAAATTATGTATTCTTTTTAATTTGTTGAATAATAGCTTTTTTGTAGGAAATTTGTAGTAACTGTTGTCAATTTGCTACAAATTTCCGACAAACTTATCATTTTATTTTTTAAAATTATCTATTTTTCTAAAATTGATAAATAACAAATAACATAACTTTTTTTGTAGGAAATATGTAGCAACTAGTGTCAATTTGCTACAAATTTCCGACAAATCTAATATTTTATTTTTTTAAATTATGTTTTCTTTTTAATTCGTTGAATATAGCCTTTTTGTAGGAAATTTGTAGCAACTGCTGTCAATTTGCTACAAATTTCCGACAAACTTATCATTTTATTTTTAAAATTATCTATTTTTCTAAAATTGATAAATAACAAATAACATAACTTTTTTTTGTAGGAAATATGTAGCAACTAGTGTCAATTTGCTACAAATTTCCGACAAATCTAATATTTTATTTTTTTAAATTATGTTTTCTTTTTAATTTGTTGAATAATAGCCTTTTTTGTAGGAAATTTGTAGCAACTGCTGTCAATTTGCTACAAATTTCCGACAAACTTATCATTTATTTTTTAAAATTATCTATTTTTCTAAAATTTATAAATAACAAATAAAATAACTTTTTTTTGTAGGAAATTTGTAGCAACTGGTGTAAATTTGCTACAAATTTCCGACAAATTTAATATTTTATATTTTTTAAATTATTTATTTTGTTGAAGTTACAAATAATATAAAATTTTATAATTTTTGTCGGAATTTTGTCGTAAAGGTTATAAAATTTGTGACGAAATTGCTACAAATGCTTGTTGTGTGGGAACTGTAGCAAATAAGGTCAATTTCCTACAAATTATCCACAAATGTAAAATTTTATTTTCAAAACTATATGTTTTTTATAATCAATATGTTTTTGTAGGAAATTTGTAGCTACTCGTGTGTTAGTTTGCTACAAATTGCCGACAAAATATGGTTTTGTAGGAAATCTGTAGCTACTGGTGTGTTAGTTTGCTACAAATTGCCGACAAAATATGGTTTTGTAGGAAATCTGTAGCTACTGGTGTGTTAGTTTGCTACAAATTGCCGACAAATTTAACATTTTATTTCTAAAATTGATAAATTAACAAATAAAATAATATTTTTGTAGGAAATCCGTAGCAACTTGCTACAAATTTGCTACAACTTAAGTTTTAATTTTTTAATTTTTTTATTTTGCAGAAATTCAGACATTACAAATATAATAACTTTTGTTTTTGTAAGAAAATTGTAGAAAACGAGGTCAATTTGCTACAAATTTTCGACAAATTTAGCATTTTTTTTTTTTTTTTTTATTTAACTAAGTTAAGAAATAACAAATAATTTGACCCTTTTTTGTCGAAAAATTGTAGCAAATAAGGTCAATTTCCTACAAATTATCGACAAATGGAAAATTTTATTTTCAAAACTATATGTTTTTTATAATCAATATGGTTTTGTAGGAAATCTGTAGCTACTGGTGTGTTAGTTTGCTACAAATTGCCGACAAAATATGCATTTGTAGGAAATCTGTAGCTAATGGTGTGTTAGTTTGCTACAAATTACCGACAAATTTAACATTTTATTTCTAAAATTGATAAATTAACAAATAAAATAACATTTTTGTAGGAAATCCGTAGCAACTTGCTACAAATTTGCTACAACTTAAGTTTTAATTTTTTAATTTATTTATTTTGCAAAAATTTAGACATTACAAATATAATAACTTTTTTTTTGTAAGAAAATTGTAGAAAACGAGGTCAATTTCCTACAAATTTTCGACAAATTTAGCATTTTATTTTTAAATTTTTTTTATTTAACTAACTTAAGAAATAAGAAATAATTTGACCCTTTTTTGTCGAAAAACTGTACCAAATAAGATCAATTTGCTACAAATTTTCGACAGATTTAACACTTTATGTTATTTAATTATTTATTTTACTGAAATTCAGACTCGAAAAATAAAATAAATTACACTTGTCGCAAATTTGTAGCTAGTTGCTACAAATTTCCGACAAATTATGAAAATTTATTTTTTAAATTATTTATTTTGCTATAGTAACAAATAATTTAAATTTCTTATTTATTTTGTAGGAATTTTGTCACAAAGATAATATATTTTGCTACAAAATTGCTACAAATGCTTGTTGTGTGGCAATTTTGTAGGAAAATTGTGGATAAGTTTTGGGTTTTTTTTTGTTTTTCTTTTTTGTCAAAAAATTGTAGGAAAATTGTAAAAAAAATTGAGTTGTGGGAAATTTGTAGGAAACTTTTGTAGGAAAAAATGTAGTTTTCTAGTAGTGTATATCTTAGGCTCTTATGATCTGTAAAGATGGTAAACTTACTACCATACAAATAATGTCTCCAGATTTTGAGGGCAAAAATTATCGCTCCTAGCTATAAATCATGAGTTGTATAGTTTTCTTCATGCTTTTTCAGTTGCCTAGACGCGTAAGCAATCACCTTCTCACGTTGCATCAAAACACATCTTAATCCTTATCTAGAGGCATCACAATAGACTATAAAATTCTCAGTTCCTTCTGGTAATGCAAGTATCGGTGCATTCGTTAACCTTTGCTTCAAAGTTGTAAAAGCTTCTTCCTGTTTGGGTCCCCATTCAAACTTAACCGATTTACATGTTAACTTGATTAACGGAACAACTATCCTTGAAAAATCTTCGATAAAGCGTCGATAATATCCTGCTAGTCCTAGGAAACTTCTGACTTCTATAGGCGACTTAGGGGCTTTCCATTTAGTAATTGGCTCGATCTTTATGGGATCCACATGAATTCCTTCATGATTAATCACATGTCCTAAAAATTGCACTTCTTGCAACCAGAATTCACACTTAGAAAATTTAGCATAAAGCTTCTATTTTTTCAACAGTGTTAAAAGTACATGTAGATGCTTAGCATGTTCTTCCTCGCTCTTGGAATAAATAAGTATATCGTCTATGAAGATAATTACAAATTTATCCAGGTACGGTTTACATATCGTATTCATCATGTCCATAAATGCTGCCGGGGCATTTGTTAGGCCAAATGGCATAAATGTAAACTCATAATGACCATACCTTGTTCTGAAAGCAGTTTTTAGAATGTCATTTTCTTTTACTTTCAGTTGATGATATCCTGAGTGTAAATCAATCTTAGAAAAATATCGAGCTCCTTGAAGTTGATTAAATAGATCATCAATCCTTGGTAATGGGTATCGATTCTTGATTGTGACCTTATTCAATTCCCTATAATCGATACACATACGCATTGAACCATCCTTCTTTTTGACAAACAACACAGGTGCTCCCCAAGGGGATGAGCTTGGTTGTATGAAACCTTTTTCTAGCAATTCATCTAATTGCTTATTTAATTCCAACATCTCCGTTGGTGCTAATCGATAAGGTGCTTTAGCAATTGGTGCTATTCCAGGTATCAGATGAATTCTGAATTCTACTTCTCGATCAAGTGGTAGTTCAGGTAGATCTTCTAGTAAAACATCGGGGTATTCCGATATTACCAGAATTTCCTTCAGTTCCTTGCCTCTAGTGTTGATGATCACCGAGACCATATACACTATGCCTTACTTCCGTGCATAACTTGCAGCTTTCATCATAGAGATGAATTTTGTTGATTTGGTTGTCTTGTCTCCTTGGACCACGATCATTTTTCCTGTTGGTGCACGAACCTCAACAAAATTTTGATCACATAGGATTCGAGAATGGTTGGCTACTAACCATTCCATTCCAAATACTACATCAAATCCAGCTATATTCATAGGTAACATATTTTCCGTAAACTTATGTCCTAATAAGTCTATCTTCCCTCCTTGAAGTACTTCACGTATGTTGGTGTGGTTTCCTTCTGCCGTTTCTACCGTACAAGCTTGACTAAGCTTAGTTAACTGTTGATTAAGCACTTGACAGAATGCAGTATTTATAAAACTTTGATTTGAATCAGAGTCAAATAATACTTTAGTGTAGACATCATGGATAAGAAACGTACCGGCGATTACGTCTGGAATCATTGCTGCCTCTTGCGTCGTAAGTGTAAAGGCTTGTGCGCCCTTCTTAGCTCCGTTTGCTGCTTTTGCCTTGTTGTCAGGTTCTTCCGTTAATTTCGGGCAATTTGCACGGATATGGCCCGTTTCTCCGCAATTGAAACAAACCCTGGATTTATTTTTTCTTCTACATTCTTCTTCTTGTTTAGGTGTTTTGCAGAAGTTGCAGTACTTAGCACATCTTCCTGAATGCTTCCTTTTACAAAATCTACAGAGAGGTGGTGGAGATGACTACCCAACTACTATCCTTTTGTAGGTATTATCCGAACAAAATTCTTGGGTAATTTTCTGAGCTAATTCTTTCTTTTTGTTCTCTTCTCTTGTGCGGATTAATTCAACAGTCAAAGTATTGGCCAGTTCGACAGTTTCCTCAATAGTCTGAGATCTAGCATCTTTGACTATATCACAGATTTCACTAATTAATCCCCAAATATAACAAGAAATTAGTACATGTTCTGACGAAGCCAGAGTTGGTACCATTCTTGCATATTCAAAGAATTTTGTCGTATACTCACGACAATTCACATCAACCATTTTGTGATTTAGGAACTTATTAGCCATTTGTTCCTTTTCATTAGGAGGACAAAATTTCCTTTCTGTCATTTTCTTAAATTCCTTCCAGTTCATGGTATAAGCCATGTCGCTTCCTTTTGCCTGAAGAATCGTATTCCACCATTCTAATGCTTCATCCTTAAAGAGATTAAAAGCATACATTACTTTATCTTCTTCGGCACATTTACTAATCTTAAGAACTGCTTCAGTCTTTTCCAACCATCGCAGAGCAGCCATAGCTCCTTCACTGCCTGTGAATCCAGTTGGCTTAAAAGCTAGAAAATCTTTGTAAGTACACCCAGAAGTCAGTGCTCTCAATTTCTTAGGAAATGGAGTTTGATAATATCATCATTATCTCCATTGACACTGTGGCTAAAATCGTTTCTACGATTACGTTTGCTACTCACAGCTCTAGTGTTTTCTATAGGCACAAGGTTTCTAATAGCTTCGACAATTAAAGGTATAACATCAACTATTCCCTGAGCTACTATATTTTCTATAGCACTTTTGTCCAAAGAGTTTTCATGATTGTTCTGGATCGATTGGTTAAATTCATTCGACATCTGAATAGCAAACATATTTCAAATATTAATATCACAGAATAAGTAGTAAAATAAGCAAAATATCATGAACACAATTAATCAGAGCATTTTGTCAAAATCGTCGATCATTGTGACTTATACTTTTCTTATATAATATGCTTCATATATTTTACATACACTGCCACATATATATTTATATATATACATGTATTAGTTTTTTTATCCTGTTACAAAACACAGAAAATATCTTATACATGTGTATATTATAGGGTTGGTTTCCTATTCAAAAGGGATGTTCCCTCTCATCGTATTTCCAGACGAGATTTTATCCCACGCTTCACATTCGACTTCCTGCATCTATCAGTTCCTCTCCATAGTGGCGAAGCTCTGCCACATTTTCTGGGTTCATCAGGGGAAATGCAGGGGGTTCAGGTTGGTAGTTTGGGTAGAATGGAAAAGGATTATTTATTAGGTTTTGAAATTCCCAATTGTTTATCCACCATTCTTCTACTGGGCTTGGGAGTGATTGTTATGGTATTACTGGTTCAGGATTTATAGGTTCTGGGTTTATTAACATCGGAGGGTAAGGTAGCATATTCAGATTGATTTTATCAGGTATTGGCCTAAACATCTCGCAATTTGCCAGGCATTGGTCTAATTCCTCCCATGATAATGGCATGGTGGTTGGGTTTTGACTTTTGCCTACAGTTGGTTTTCTGCTTGATTATCCAATTCATTTGGTTTTTGTTGCTGTTGGAATTTTCTTTTTCCTTTTGTCCCTTTTTACCTTCCAATCAAATTTTCTCTTTTAAGGAGATGCTTTTTGTAACGGCTGAGCCTGAAATATCATTGGTTCGTCTATATCTGCTTCATACCCGGTTTGTATACCCGTTTGATCTTCAGCAGTATCCATATCTGAATTGTTAACATATATTTTCTGAAAAGCATCGGATAATTCTCTATCGCTCATATTGTTAGTCAAAAACAATAAAAACAACGAATTCCGAAAATCGAATATATACTATTTGATTATTATCCTAATATTCGCAGAAGTTATTTCATTTGTTTCCTGACTACTAATTTTAAGTATTATCATAATACTTAATTAGCTTAAACCAGTGGCTCTGATGCCACCTTTTGTCACAACCCCGACCCTACCCTGGACGGAAGCCATGAGCAGATACAAGTGGTACCGGTGTTTATTAAAATTATCGCAACGAAAATTCCATTAGGACCGGGTGTTAGGAAAAATATCAGAGTTTTCAAAAATACCGTAGTTTTCATTTCATAAATTATGGGATGAAACCCATATTTACATAAAGGATTTTCACTGGGATAACCCTTGATTACAAAACAAGTTTTATTTAGGTTTACATAGCCGCTTATTTAAGCTTCGGTGCTTCATAGCACTTTTTCTTCTCTTCACAGTAATTCACCTGAAACGCATTTTAAAAACATTTTATCAGCGAAAAATACTGGTGAGTTCATTCAATTCTTGTAAAGGACACAATATTGTAATTACAGCTTAAGAGATTTTACATTTGTTTATATCTTTCAATTACTCAAATCAGTATTTGTCACCTATCCAACTTGGTGGTTGTGGTCATATTACTATTAGCTAACTCTTTGTCCAATAGCAACGCTAGACTAGTAGTGTATACAAAACCCCACATACCGGCAGTAATTTCAGAATTCAAAGACTTAATCACTGTAAGTACCACTTGGAAAATATTTAGGGTTTTAAAGTTAATAAAATAGAATGACTCACATTGTAGATTTAGGGTTTCAGTAATAGCCTTCTGGTCTAAGTCTTGGGTTCCTAATTAAGCACACAATGCAACACGTATTAGTGTATTATCCGAATTCAACTTTAACGATAATCACGAGATCAAAACCACAACGTAGATGACAAAGTATAGCCGTATTTAGGCAGCACTTAAACATCCATTGATTGGGTTTCAAATCGATTAGACAGAGTATCATACCAGTGATTCGAGTTAGCACGCTGATTAAAAAGTAGAGTTTTAGGGCTTTGGGCATTATAGTAGTATTAGGAGAGAGAAAGAAAAGAGTTTGAGCGAGTCTGAATGCTCAATGCACGTCCAATTTATAGTTGTGGAACCACCTCGTCACGTCGCGCGACCTGTTTTCTAGTTCACCTTCGCGTAGCACGAAGGGGGTAGCTAGGGCATAGGTGGTTGAGTCACCGTATAGGCATGCCACATGGTGCCAGATGTCAGCTGGTGGTCAAAGAGCCGTCGAGCGACCACATAACTTTACCACCATCGCATAGCACGATGTGACGAAATCCTGATTTCATCGTTTATCTTGCTGATTTCCGTTGTACGAGTTCAGGGTCTTTGTTATGGGTCTTGTCCGAGGGTTGTTATTCTTCACCAAAAAACCCCCAAAAAAAAAACCTAAATCCCCCACCCACCCCACCCAAGCTAAACGCTAAAAACTAAACCCCCCACCCATTCCTTCGTTTCCTCATTGTAGGGTAACTTCGGTGTTCAATCCTCGAAACTCGTCAACTCACATTCGTGGAAATTACTACGCAAACTGTGAGTATACTCGAATCCCCTTTTACGCTTTAAATCACTTTTGGGGTGTAACATGTATGACTTCTTCAAACACACCTATGCACACAATCAAACTTATGAATTCACTCCATCCATCAAACATGTTATTTGTTATGCTTAGGTTCATATTCAATCATTCATACATGCAAACTATTTGTCATTAACTTCGCTATCCTACCTTAACATGTATAGCGCTATAGGAGTAGAACACCGCCCCGTTTGTTGGGTCATTGATAAGAATTCAATCGTATAACGATGTTGCTCATTGCGATGACAAGATTACGCTCGAGGAAACTTTTGTTTGACATTTATGTTGTGCATGCTAGTATGTAATTTAACTTAGTATACAAAATGCCATGTTGGATTTGAGACAATCTTTTATACGTATGCTATGTAAGCAAATTTCTATACCCGTCAACCTTGTGTTGATTTTATTTTAATACATGTTACATGAAATTGATGATAATATGCAAGAAAGCTACTTAGGGTGAACTAGAAATGCACCTGTTTATTTATGTTTTGTATTTCCAATTGTTTCATTATGTTCAAGTTGCAAGCGTGTTATATTTAATTTCCAAGACAATGTATTTCTATTTTGAATGAAATGAAATATGAGTTATTTAAATCTTATCACAATTAGTACGTTATGAAGTCTCGATAAATATCGTTTTCGTCTCACCTCTGATGTTTCCGTCATCGGTTGGGATGTGACACAAAATCACCAGAACATAAGGTTTGTCCTAATTTCATCTTTGGTGGAATTCTCTAGTTTAGGGAAATTCATGGAATGAGAAGGTCTAGTGACCTAACTACCATAAAGATGTGTTCTGATGATAACTTGTTTATGTGAATTTTTTGATCTATGACTTGTTTAGATGATTATTCAAGTATGATGTGAAGTGGGTTTTAACCTAAGTGTGAAAACCCACAAATTGATGTGCAATAAATAATATGATAGCTTTGATATTTGTAGTCTACATGTTAATTGATTATAAACGAAAGTGTGTACTTGTTGAATTGAGATAGGAGGGTAAGAGATTGTTAAATTGGTAAAATGCCTAAGTGAAAGCTAGTTGCTAATAATTCATGAAAAACTTTGGGCAAAACATCATGAATGGTTATTAGCATGTATTGATAAAATGGCCATATTTGATGGTGTCCTAATAATCAATTGGGTTTGTCTTGTATTTGATCCTCTTCTTCTTCTTAAAGTAAATTACAAGTTTTGTCCTTCATGTTTACACCAAATTGTAGGTGTTGTCCTTTAGCGCAAAATTTGACGAGTTTTGTATTTTATGTTTCAAAATCTTGCACGCTTTGTCCTTTGAGCCTAACTCTGTCAGATTTTTTTGTTAAGTATGGTCATGTGCCTTGCACATGGGAGCATACTTGTCATTTCACCTTCCCAGAGGTCATTTTGCAAACATTTATTATTGAGGGACTGTAATCTGAACCCACCACCACAACAACCCAATCTCTCTCAACCCACCACCACCATCACCCCACCCCACCTTAGCCTTCACTGCCGCCACCCCTACCTATCGACCACCCCAACCCTACTGCACCAACCATCACCACCGTACCCACCATCACCACCACCCCTGCCTAACCCCCAGACCCAATTGTTGTTTCCAGGCGCTGTTTTATTTCGTCATCTATAAATTCATCATTCATCATTCATCATTCATCCTCCATTAATTCTCAGTTACATGATAATCTCTCTCTCTCTCTCTCTCTCTCTCTCTCTCTCTCTTTTAGATCTTCATCTTCCTTGCTTTCTCCAGTCTCCTGCTTCTTCATTTTAACATAATTATTGAAATGGAATTGAAGAATATTGTTTCAATGGTTTCTCGCAACGGCCGCCAGTTGCAGCGGTACAATAAAGGCCAATGTCAAGTCGTTGGGTTAGTACTGTCACTAATCTATGATTGGATTCATGGTTTTTGCATGTTGTTGTTAGTTTTTAGTTTTTACCCAAATTTGGATTGATATCTTCATTTGTGCCCTAATTTAATGGGATAAATGATTCTAGATTACAAAAATTGAAGGCTGTTTATCGGACATTTACATGTTTAATTTGATGAATTGAACGTTGGTAATTCGAATTTTGAAGAAAATTCGATTTCATTTTGAGATTAGGGTTTTAGGCTGGGGTGATGATGGTGGGTACGGTGGCGATGGTTGGTGCAGTAGGGTTGGGGTGGTCGGTAGGTGGGGGTGGAGGATGTGAAGGCTGAGGTGGGGTGGGTGGCGGCGGTGAAGGTTGTGGAGTGGATGTGATGGTGGGTTGAGAGAGATTAGAGAGAGATTGGGTTGTGGTGGTGGGTTCGGATTACAGAGAAAGAGTTTAGATTTTTTTTTCCAGTTTTGTAGTTACAGTCCCTCAATTATAAGTGTTTACAAAATAACATCTGGGAAGGTAAAATGACAAATATGCCATAATGTGCAAGGCATATGACCATACTTAACCAAAAAATCTGACTGAGTTAGGCTCAAAGGACAAACCGTGCAAAATTTTGAAACATGAACTTTTGCGCTAAAGTATAGCGCCTACAATTTGGTAAACATAAAGGACAACACTTTTAATTTACTCTTATTGCTATTGCTATTGCTATTGCTATTGCTATTGCTATTGCTATTATTATTATTATTATTATTATTATTATAGAAAGAGACATGCGTAATTGGGTTAAATTGAATGGAATTCATGTAAGTTCTAGTGCAACTAGATCTGTATTCGGATAAGGATTATCAGTTTAGTTTTAAGATTATGGACTTATGGTGTTCTCTTTGGCATCGTCTTACGCTTGGTCAAAATGATAACAAAATAATAAATTAATCGTCAAAATGATAACAGTTTTAAGATTATGGTGTTCTCTTTGGCATCGTCAATTTTGAATAAGTCTCTGAGTCTTTTGAATATTTTTTTTTGATATATCAATAACAACAGCGATTACGACAAATAAAAATTTTAAATGATGAAAGAACCAAACTTTTATCTATAATTGTTATGTAGTGATTTTGTCTTCGGTTCATTTAAAATATAAACGTTCTTCCATGCATGTACGTCCTCCAGAATCTATGATTGTATTTTGGGTTTTTTTTTTTCAGTTTTCCTCTCTATTTTATCACTTCAAAACTTTATCTTATATCTCACTAGTAGGTTAGAATTACATATATATTACACGGGGTTAAACAAATATAATATTATATAGCCTTCTACTATTCTTACATTTCTATATTTTATTTTCACACCCTTTTCACTTTATCTCTATATATATACATCTATGTATACATGGAGAGAAGATGTGTATGAATATTAAGTCTCTTTATATATTAGTTAATAAAAAGTTATATCTTTAAGAAACACGTGTATTCTACGGGTTGAATAAATGTAATTTTATATACCAAATAATAAAAAAAGTTATACCATTAAAAACTTTGTGCATTAGACGGGTTGAATAAATGTAAATTTGTATGCTGAATAATAAAAAAATTATATCTTTAAAAAACACTTTGTATTGTACGGGTTAAATAAATCTAATTTTATATACCAAATAATAAAAATGTTAAATCTTTAAAAACCTTGTGTATTTCACGGGTTGAATAAATGTAATTTTTCAAAATAATAAAAAAGTTATATCTTAAAAAAAACCCGCGTATTACACAGGTTGAATAAATCTAATTTGTATACCAGATATTAAAAAAGTTATATCTTTAAAAAAGGCTAGGACGAATATACTTGATACGCGATGGATAAGGTGATTGCGGAGACAATTCTTGAAAAGAAGATACGTTAGTCAAGAAGCAAATCAACATCCGTTTGAGTGATAAGATGTTACAAATTCCGATAATTTGATTTATTAATTATCTAATAAAATCAATACAGTTATTTTTTATTAATGAAAATAAAAATCTATACTATATAATAAAAGAAACCATTTTATGACACTTGTCATCATATTAGGTCATGTCTTATGGATAATTATTATTTTAGTTTAATTTTTTCTAATTAATTATAGATAATCCTCCTACTAAATATCTTTTAGTTTAATTATTACTTTTATATTTATCTATTTACTTCAAATTCAAACTTAGTTATCTAATTTGATATTAGAGAAAATTACAATTTTGGCCCATGTGGTTTTATCACTTTTACCCTTTTAGCCCAAAAAGGATTTTTTTAACATTCTGAGCACTCAACGTCTTTTTTTCTAACCCTTTTGGACCCCAACGTCATTTTTTATAACCCTTTTGGCCCCTAAAAGTAAATGGATGGGGTTAGTGTTTGGGGCCAAAAGGATTAGAAAAAAAGACGTTGGAGGCTCAGATGTTAAAAGATTCATTTTTTGGCTAAAAGGGTAAAAGTGATATAACCACAGAGGCCAAAATCGTAACTTACTCTTGATATTAACTATATATTTGAACGTTTTGTTTAGTTTGGTATCAAATAGATTTTACGAAACTTAAAATAAAATTAACTAATATTATTTATCATTTCTACATTTACAAGTTTTAAATAAATGGTTAAATTTATTGAGACTTCGTTACATTTACAAGTTTTAAATAAAGGGTTAAATTTATTGAGACTTCGTTAACAAATTTTACTATAATATAATAATCTATCTATATCAATCTAAATATATATATATATACTATATAATAAAACATTAATGTGTGACACCTATCATTCATTGTAAGCATTTATTTTATAATTTTCTCGGTTCACTTCCAAACTTATCTTAGATTAATTAAAGAAATAAATGAATAATGAGCTAATATTAAATTTCATCTTACTTTAAATTTTGAATACCATTCTTCTATTTTTCTAATAAAATTTTATTCTAAAGTTTAAATTGTTAATTTAAGATATTTTTAAATAAAACAAATTATTTATCACAAAAACCAAATTTTGTATTAATATATGAAATATTTTTATTTTCATTACTAAAAAAATTGTTATATCAATTTTATTACATAATTTATAAATCAATTTGTCGGAATTGGTACCAACATTTTATCACTCAAATAGATGCTGATTTGCTTCTTGAATAACATATCTTCTTTTCAAGAACAATCTTCACAATCACCATAGCCTATCGAGTATTATCCATTAGTATATTGAAATATATGACTTTTTATTATTGGTATATAAAATTAAATTTATTAAACCCGTGTAATACACGTAGTTTTTTGTATTAATATATTAAATATTTTTATTTTCACTATACAACATTACATTTACTCGACCCATGTAACACATGAGGTTTTTTAAGATATAACTTTTTATTATTTGATATATAAAATTAGATTTATTCAATTCATACAATACACTGGGTTTTTAAGGATATATATTTTTTATTATTTGGTATAGAAAATTACATTTATTCAACCCGTGTAATACACATATTTTTAAAGATGTAATTTTTTTATTCTTTGTTATATAAAATTACATTTATTCAACCCGTGTAATAAATGAGGTTTTTTAAAGACGTATTATTTTATTATTTGGAAAACAATATTACATTTATTTAACCCGTGTAATACACGTGGTTTTAAAGATACTTTTTTATTTTTGTATATAAAATTATATTTATTCAACTTGTACAATATGGTTCTTATTGATATAACTTTTTATTATTTAATATATAAAATTATATTTATTCAACCAGTACGATAAAGGAGGTTTTTAAAGATATATTATTTTATTATTATTTAGTATATAAAATTTATTTATTCAACCCGTGTAATACACGGGGTTATAACCTAGTAAATAATATATTAATACAAAGTTCTGTTTTCCTGATAAATTATTTGTTTTATTTAAAAATATCTTAAATTATCAATTTAACTTTGAGGATAATATTTATTTAATCAATATAAAATTAAAATGAGAGAGAGGCGGGAAAACTAAAGATAAATGCTTCCAATGAGTAACACGTGTAAAAATTGATTTCTTTTATTATATAGTATAGAATAAATATAGATATAGGTATAAATATAGATATAGATTTGTAATTGTTGATCTTGGTTTTATGGTGTATAGATTTGTAATTGTTGGTCTTGGGTTTGTGGTGTTTGAGCAAGGACGGAAGTGCGCATTTGAACAAAGTAAAGTAATATTGGTGATTGGGTCGGTATGTTTTTTGATGTATAGTTCAATATTGATCCGATAATCACATAGTTAAAGTCCATTTTGTGGAGAAAAAACGGTAACTGAACAAAATATTCATCCTCCACAAAATAAGACCAAAACAAACAAACCCTAAAAAAACTATTTTGAATGCTCACAATTTTTTTACAATATAAGCACCGTCTTAATTCTACAAGAGATGCAAATTTGATTATGTATTTGATGTTGGATCTAACCAAGAAATTAACAGTAGGTCTTTGGAGGTCATTATCTGGTGGTGTACCACATTGAAATATGACATACATCAATGACCTTGACCCTTTTATGAATTGAACACAAACAAATCTCCTACCTTCAATTATTAAATTCTTTTTATATATCATGCAATGATTGACATATTTCTAAGTAATGTTTAACATCTAAGTAAATCTTGATTCAAGTGTAAGATAAAATCAAGTATATGGGGAAATCTCAAAATTGAATTTTTGTAAATTACTGATTTCTTTTTCTTCTGTGACAATTCATTCACTATATAAACGGTCTAACAAGCATGGCAATTTCACTAAAATCTGTTCATGGTTACAAATAAGTTACTCAAGAGATATCATCCTACATCATTTGTGGATACGTGTCAGAGGGACCACTCCACTCCAAGCTGACATCCTTGCTACACGAAAGCATCTAGAAGGAGACACCTGGCGACAAAAGCATGATCTCAGGCTCTCAGCAGACAAAAAGGACGACATGTGGCACCAATGGCAGGACGCCAACACCGATCACAAGATTTCCATGTGACAGACCAATAGCCAGTACAAAAGGACGCTGAGCTGGAGCGAATAACCATGTGCCACGTCACCTCCAAGCATGAACACGCCAGAGGTGATAAAATGGATATTCCTCCTGGTCGGACAGCTGGCAACCTTCTTCCTTCACACTCCTCCGGTTATAAATAGAAGACTCGGCCTCTAGGTTTAAGGATCCGATTTCTTACTTTCCCACTCTATACACACACTTATCCTAAAAGTGATTACTTAGGTAGTGTTTGTTTTTTCACAAAAGCTCTTCCTGGCCTCTTTTGTCTACGCCGCGCAGACCACGCGCGGACGTTTAGATCTGCAGAGTGTTTGATTTTCAGAAGATATTTCATTAAAAAAGGTCAGCGAGACCTCTTTTTGGTGCAGATGTAGAATGGGTCCTCTCACCTCTTCTTACCTCATCTTCCTTTCTTTTTGCTTCACAGACACAAACCCTACACCTCATTCTTCTCCTTCACCACCTCTCTTCCACCCTTCTCCTCTTCCCACCTCCGCCACCTACACAGCGCCGCCACCTTCGCCACCTTCACAGCGCCGCCACCTTCGCCAACTCCACACCCTGTCGGCGACCTCTTCGCCACCTTCCCACTGTCGTCCTCCCTCCACAGGGTATGGCAAAAGGGTGACCACTTGAATCACACTTAACACAATGAAAAATCCCCTTAATTTATTTATCTTTTTCCATTTTCGTTCATAATCCTATAGAAACCCACACACTTGAGGCCGTTGAGACATTAAAGAATGCCTCTGGATTTCAAAGATTTTCAAGAAAAGGTTTCAACTGGGTTTAGACCATGGCAACACCCCTTTGAATTCTGGGTTCGAGCTGTCGATATCTACACTGGTTATAAGGTAAAAATTGATTATCAACAGTTTATATGAGTACACGGGATGGTTGTTTTTGCTTTAATCAAAAGTGGTTTCTTGATTTTTGTGTTTGTGTGGAGAAACTGTGTTTTCTTGGCCATTGTTGTCCCAATTTTGAAACTTTCTTGGTTTCTTGATGAAGTGTGTATTTTTTTTTCTTTTTTCTGTTATGTTTTTTTGCTGTTTGTGTGATGGTGAATTGTGTTTTCGGCTATTTATTTATTTTTTTCTTGGGTTATTGTCATTATTTTTTTTTCTTTTTTCTGTTATGTTTTTTTGTTGTTTGTGAGATGGTGAATTGTGTTTTCATTGCTGTTTGTGTGATGGTGAATTGTGTTTTCATGCCTATTATGTTGTTTTAGCAGCTTCTAGAAGTTAAAAAACAAACAGTATTCGTCTAGCAGACTGCAGAGGTTTGGTCCACCTCTTTAGCTGCAGATATGGTCCGCAGACTGCAGACATTTTACCTCTGAAAAAACAAACAACACCTTATTCTCACGTTGGAGAGTGGTCACAAGGAGAACCCCTCATCTTCTCCTAACACAGTAAAATATACACAATTGCACCGAATAACACATAAGTTATTTCCTAACACAATTGGTTAAAATTTAGGTATTTAAAAGAACACCTAAATGGCTTAAACCGGTGGCTCTGATACCACCTTCTGTCGCAACCCCCGACCCCACCCCGAGAGCGGGAGCCGCGAACACAAACCAGTGGTATCGGTGTTTATTAATTTGGGAGCGGAAATGAGACATCAGGATCGTAGTTAGAAAATAATTTCAGAGTATCAAAACACCAAACTTTGATATAAAACAAATGGGACAAAGCCCATATTTAATTGATAACATCTTTATAGGGGTAAACACTAGTAGCTGAAAACATAAACTTTTATTTAGGTAACTTTATAACCACTTTCTTTAAGCCTTCAGTACTTCATAGTTGGCTTCTTATAGCTTCACATTAAGTTACCTGAAACGCGTTTTAAAAATATTTTATCAGCAAGAAATACTGGCTAGTGCATCCCAATTTATAGAAAATAAGCTTTTATAACTTTACAGTATTAAGAGCGATTACAATGTTATTATCTACCCAATTACTCATTCAGTATTTGTCACGTTGGCAGTTACAATGACCGTGGTCATATTACTATTGGCTAACTCTTTGTCCAATAGTAACGCTTGATTAATAGTGTATACAAAACACTACATATCGGCAGTAATTGTAGAATACAAAGACTTTATCATTGTAATTATAACTAAAAAATTTGGAAGTTTTGTAAAACCATTTGGTAGAAAAAGAGAATGACTCACAAACTGTGAGAAAAGAGAATGGACTCACATTGTAGACTTATGTTTTTGTACGGGCTTCCTGGTGATATTTCCTGATAAATTCTTTGAGTTTCAATTAAAAACATGTAGTGCATGCGTGTTAGTAAGATAACCCAAATCATATTAGCCATACATCACGATACAGAACCCAAACAGACTTAGTCAGGCAGAGCCTTGATGTAACACCCCGAAAACGGGTTTGGTAATCAAACCCTGTTAATACTAATACACGGGTAAAATACCGTTAGCGGTAAAGGTAACCCGGTAAATATTAGGATTTAAAATAAATAAACCTAATATTTAATAAAACGTGAATAAATGCTTTTAAGGAAATAAAGTTTATAAGAAGCCTGAATTAACGGGACTTAAAATAAACTGAGTCACAATTTCCCCGAACCCACTAAGTTAACTAGGAATATTTAACCTAGTTAATAAGTGGGAATAGTGTTAGAAATAGTTAGATTGTGGCCTTCTTAATAACTAACCAAACATGAGGGACCAAACTAAGATATCTTGAAAATGGTTTTATAAAAAAAAAAACAACAACACAACACACACTTTAAGTGTGTGTGCGTGCGTGGGATGGCCAGGAGAAAGCTCCCATGGAGCTCTAGCCCTAATTCAACAAATCTCTCAAATTGAAGATCCAAATCAAGTCTAAATTAAAATTCGAGTACGGATTAGTGATCTCCACTGAAAAAGGAGTCACGAGGTATGTAAATTTCATGAGAAATCTCTAGTTGAATTTCTGGATGAACCTAAAAGATTCGAATTTGATGTTGCATGAATGTTATTTTGATGAAATAGGAATGATATAATGTCTAGGAGTAAAACCCTAGTCAATCACATGTTGAAAACATGCTTATTTCTTGTGAATTCACCATCACCATTGAAGGTGATAAGTGGGTGTTGTAGGAACATGTTAAACACTAGAATTTTAATTGTTGTTCTAGTGTAATTTGAATTCTAGGAAGTAAATTCAGATTTTGTTAATGTGAAAATTGATGTAAACATGCTTAGTTGATGTTAACCATGGCTAAATGACGAGTATTGAGCTTGATAATAAATTGTGAGAAATTATGCCCAGTAGGTGTTTGTTAAAATGCCTAAGTGAAATCGCACGCCGCCCACTCGGTTGAAATTAGAATATGATTTGATTAGGCATCGTAAGAATGCCTAATAACATGATAAAAAGGGGTTTCATTTATAGATGAAGAGCCCGTAAATGTTGTTTAATGAATAATGTATTTTTGATAATTGATTAGGTTGCTTAAAAGCGTTATTGAACGCAAATTTGTGTTTGGTATGATTGACGGTAGACGACCTTTATAAGTCAAAATTAATCAATGATGAAGTCGAATGGTATTTTCGACATAGAATTTGTAAGATGGAATGGTCGTATGTGATAATGACTAATCTAACCGTCTTACGAATTATGATAGTTTGACTCTTGACAAGCTAGATGGAGGCTTGGGAATGAAGCGGGTCGAACGGAGCAAGTACGGAAAGAAAAGCATAGTTTGGATGCGAGGTAAGTAAAGCTTACACCCAATCGTAGTATACGCATTTATTTTATAAGTGATAAATACAATAACGGACTATATTTGAAATATGAGTTCCGATCCAAAATGAAAAGAATCGGAACGAATACGAATGATAAAAATCATGGAAAATGGCTAAAAGGGGTGAAACGGTAAAGTAGTTATGAAAGGACTTAGATAAAATGAGTTTTTGGGAACGGCTACTTTATAAGTAAGCCTAAAAGAATAAAAAGGGTAAGACGGTGGTTTAGTCAAGTTTAAATGGATCAAAGTTGAAGTTTAAAACGACACCAAGTGACATAAGCCATGTTGGGTAAATGTGTAAGAAACGGATTTAAGACACCTAACTAATTGGGGAAGAATCCGAAACGAATTACTTAACGGAATGGTAAATAAATACCATTCATATATAAGCACAAAATGTTTGGTCGTTAGACCAAACGGGTCAAATGGTAAGTTTGATACCATTTGACAATTTACGACTAATAAATGTTTGTCGAGTCTTAAGCTCACAGGATAAAACGACTTGAGAATTAGCGATGCAATGAATTAGCCATATATTTGATACAAGGTATTAAAACGGGTCAATATGTTTATCCGAACCAGGTACGCATACTTTGAGTTATAGATAATAGTATATGTTGGTCAAATATTAGTGAAAGTCCTTTGTTGCAAAATGAAGGACTAAAATTGACCAAAGAGCCCTTGAGGGGTAAATAGGGCAAACAACCTTTAAGAGTTGTTTAGAAGTATGAGTTTTGTTAATTTGAGTCTTTGCGATACGCATATATATGGAGATAGGATATAAACTAAAAAGAAGCGTGATTTAAGCTTGAAAGTGTTAAATACCCTTAACGGGTCAAAATGAGTATATATGCAAAACAGGTTAAGATTACATAAGAAATCCGTAATTTGAACCTTGAATTATAGTAAACTGATATAATTTAGGTTGCATGACATTTTAAAGTTAACAAACAAGTTTGTTTGATCATATCGCAAATGGGTCAAAAAGTGTCAAAATGGAATTTCAAGCCGAGAGTTTGAAATCTGATATTTTGTGAATTCAAATGTCGGGTTTTTACTCCATATGATGGAGAATTAAATTACGAACGCGTAGGAAAAAGAATCGCGTAAAACGGACATTTAGATCAAAAGTTATGAAGATTAGAAGTTAGAATTTCGATCAAAAATGGAGCTGGGCAATTGCAGCAACAGATTTAAGTAACAGTCTGTGAAAAAGGGGGCTACGCGTCACGCGAGGCCCCTAGGCGTCGCGCGACGCGCCCTTGTTCCGGAAAAGTTTATTTTTTTTTGTTGTTTGACCCATATAACGTGCTTAAACTTGTTATTTAACTATCAAAACTAACTTTTAAGTTGGTTTTGATCATAGGTGATTGCCAAGAGTCCCCAGATGAAGATCAAGCTCGAAGAAGAACCGAACACGATAAAGTTAAAAGCTTCCGCACGGCGTTTCGTCTTATCTCTTAAACGACGAACTCAAAATTCATTACGATGTATATAAACCTTTATTTGTAAAAGTTTTAAATTAATGGTATTTTTCAAAGTATATGTAATCGTAATTACATGTTTATTTTCGTAAACTATACGAAAACCTTAAAATAATAAGAAGGGGTTACACTTGACATGCGTTGTTGGGTCCTAGATCAATCGGGTAGGGTAACGAATTAGTGATCGGGGGGTTAAAATACTTACAACGGTGTAGAGCTTCGTGTTTTAGGGGGTATTTGACTATAGTTTTCGCTATAGAAGTTAAGAGAAGAAAAGATTTTGAACGATTAGAAAAGTGCAGCCTCTGCTCTATTTATACGAAATTATGGGGTCCGTTGCGCCCCGCGACCCCCTCCCCTTCTTCTTGTCGCCCCCCGTGAGTGGCACCCTAGCTACGGCTAGGGTTGCCAAGTAAACCCCTAGACCCAACACGTGTCCATATGGGTATCCAGCAAGTCAACAGGCCATCACGCCCCACGACCGACCTTCACAAAACCTGTCGCGGCCCGCGACAGGTGTATATTTCTTGACTTTTCATTTTTTAAATTAAAATTAATGTTACCCGAGTCCGGTTTTGTGATTACGAAGCGTTTTGGGGCATTTTTTAGGGTTGTTATATAAGAAGACCAAACATCTGTTTGTGACTAGAACATATGTTTGGATCAAGACAATGAAGGTTTAAAGAACAGTGCTTCAATGTAAAAGTACATGTTTAGAACAGATGATAGATAGTCTGGAACAGATGTTACATTCCATCAGATTATTTCTAACATTTGTGGAATCTTTTCTGTTAGGGATGTTAAATGTCGCTATCAAAGTGACGCCAGCCTTGATTACCAACAGATGTTTGTATCTTTGTATAAATAGATCCCACCTGTTAGAGATCTAGCTATTACATCACACACATTCATTTTGTACGACCAATCTAAGTGGGTGATCAGGCTGAGGGGGTAATTTGTATAATCATTCTTGTAATTGTAATATTTGGAATATCAATATAAAAAAAGTTTGATAAACTTTCAATTCTTGTGTGCTCATTTATTTCCATTGTAATTCATCTTTCCATTTTCATTATACTTCATTTATTTACATCAAATACTTCACTTATTCACACACCAAAGCACACAAGTTAAAACTCAGATCCTAATAGGATGATTGTGAAGGATTAGATCCAAGAAAGGTCGAGATGGTTCGAAAAGGACTCGATCCGAGAAAGGTCGAGATGCTCCGAAAGACAGGGAACCAACGTTCTGTAAAGGATGATATGTCGATGACAAGATTAGGGATGATTGTTGGATATCTTCTATTTGAAAGGATTCAATATCGATACCGATGTTTTCAGTCAACGACAAAAGTTTGGTTCGTCATGATGCTGGTACCATACCGGCATTCACGATAGATTACGATAAAAAATGCTCTGTTGCGAATAAAACTACGTTTTCAACGAAATTTATATGTGCATAACTATAAGAATGTCAAAACAGTATATTCAGAACTCTATAAAACATTATATTCTATTAGTAGAATAACGAATAGTAAACGACGTTAATTTAAATAAAAAAAACTAAATGTGAGGTCATGTTGATAACATTTTCGTTTGTGATTTGATTACTTGTACATTACTACTCACAACACGGTTTCAGGAAATAAATTAAATCGAGTCATAGATAAAAACAGGCACATCGCAACATACTTGCACTAAAAATAGTGTATGTTAAAAGTTATAAACAAGCAAAATATACTCGAAATTGTTTATAATAATAAAAAAAAATAAAGCTTTAAAAAATTGTAAATCTATGTGGCGAGAATTTGGTTGGTGTTAGTTCAGTTTGGTAACGATACTCGCTATAAAAACGTAAATAATTTGAGTTGTTCTTTAGTAGTATTTGTTGTTATGTTATTTTAAAAGGTGCGATACTTGTATCATAAACTTACCTACATAATAAATAAACGTAACGCGTTCTTTAATTTTTGAACTACATAGAATTCTGAGGTTACATGAATACAAGATATTCAAGTTCAATCAGTAAAGCCTTTAAGGAATAAAAAATATAAGAAATCAAATTATTAAGTGGGGTGAGTATATTCGAATAAATAATTTAATCCTGTTTTGTATTTACGTGAAACTTTTTGCCAGAACATTTGTCCCACTAGACTAGATGTTGTGTTTTAGTCATTTTCTTTCGTCAATGAAGCAATCTTTCAAAGGTAATCCATATATATGCATACACTTAAACTCTCAGCCAATCAAATTGTCACTTGGTCGTCTTGGGAGCTCAGACATTTCAAAACCAGTTTTCCAGACGGATTTTAACGAATTTATCAATATCATACATCCACTCTTTACTTTATGTTTTTATTCGGTTATTCAAACCCGTAGACGTTATTATATGCAAGTTTTTCTCGAGTAGCATAGGGCGTGGTTTTACTTTCCAGTGCAATTTTCGTCATTACATCATTTTCCAGTGATGTCCACGTTTGAGGGGCGTGGTTCCACTACTCATTTAAATTTCCATTGCCACATATTTTTTTATTAAATAATAATAGTTTTACATTTTAACAACTTGTAACAAAAATATGCATGAAAACATTACTATGATTAAAATAAGATACTAAAATGTTTAATACTAATATATTAAAAAGTTAACTTCCGTTTTGCTCCCTGTGTTTGATCGTTTTAACGGTTTTGTCCCAATCATTTAAAAAGAGCTATTTTCCTCAAATAGTTTACTATGTTTTTTTTTTCCAATTAGCTCCATGACACTAACTCCATCTAAAATATTTGTTAACTGGAAAGGTATGTTGGTAAGTTCAAATATAAAACTAAGGGTATTTTAGTATAATTACAAATAAAGATTTTATATATATATATATATATATATATATATATAGGGTTGAGTTCATTTCAGAACTCTAAATAACTACAGAACTTTCAGAACTTCTAATAAACAATCATTTTATATATAAGTTTTTGTATTTAGGGTTTTTTTATCATCTATTATATGTATGTCTTTGATTACATACATGTTAAAAGTAGTTTACATATGTTTAATTGCCAAAATTATATATATGTGTCATAACTAATTACATATATGTAAAAAAACTAGTTTACATATGTGTAATTATAAAATTACATATAAAAAATGATAAAATTACTCTTAACATGTATGTAATCGTAAAAATACACATAATAAATGATAAAATTATCCTAAACATAAAAATATATAAATAAAAAGATTGTTTATTAGGAGTTCTGCGAGTTCTGCAAATATTTATGGTTCTGAAATGATCCTGGCCCTATATATATATATATATATAGGACAAAGATCCGTTAGGAACCACCTCTTATTGCGAGAACCGCGAGAACCAATGTGAACACAACAAAAAATTCCTAAAAATAGCTAAAAATCACACAATTTTTTTGTTTTTAATATTTTTTATAAAAAAATCGCTACTTTTCGAAGCAAAAAAAAATAATTTTTTTTTAAATTTTTTTTTTTTTTGCTACTAAAAGTAGCGATTTTAACATAAAAAATATTAAAAAAAATTTAGATTTTTTTTTTATTTTTTTAGATTTTTTTAGGTTTTTTGGGGGTTTAGTTTTTAGCATTTTAGCTTGAGGGGGTAGGGGAGGGGGAGGGGGGTTTAGGTTTTTTTTTGGGGGAAGGGGGGTTAGGTTTTTTTTAGGTTTTTTGGAGGGTTTTAGTTTTTCGCATTTAGCTTGGGGGGTTAGGTTTTGGGGGGGTGGGGGTTAGGTTTTTTTAGCTATTTTAGGTTGTGTTCACATTGGTTCTCGCGGTTCTCGCAATAAGGGTGGTTCTCGCATGAACCTTACCCTATATATATATATAGAGAGAGAGAAAGGTTAACATACTTCACGGCTTATCATACTTCACGTAGGAGACAATGGTAACCGTTGGATCAGGGGTATAATCACGCATGGAACATATAATCACGCATGGGACCACATAATCACGCATGGGACCACATAATCACGCATGGGATCCAAAATCACGCACGTTATTTTGGTCAAAAAAATAATTACGCATGTTATATATTTCGTGAAGTACGTTAATGTACATTAAGGCGTGAAGTACATTATACTTTCTCTCTATATATATATATATATAGTGGAAAGTTCAAATGAGAAGAAATTTTGTGTAAGAAGAAAAAAGAAGAAATTTCAACCAATAAGAATGCTTTATTTTACTTCATTTAATATAAGTATTTAATGTTACTATAAGGGTACATTGGTAAATCTACATAGGTCATTAATTTGTAGTCTTCCTCTTTAATAGCTAACTACATTATTTTTTTTGTAACTTATCTTCAAAATATATATTTATTCAAAAAAATAAAATAAAATAATTTAAAGTGTAGGATAAATTACGAGTTGTGTAGGATAAATTACGAGTTGTGTGGCATAAATTACGAGTTGTGTAGGATAAATTTCAATGCGTAGCATGAATTTCGAAATATGTAAGATAACTTTTGATGTGTGTAGGCAAAAGAAGTTAGTGTGGAGGATACTAGTCTTTATAACTAATTAATTAGTCAAAAATGATAATAAATGAGATAAGTGAAAAGACTATTTATTGTTTTACAAAATTACCCTTTGTTCTTTTTCTTCTCAATTAAATTTTCTTCTCAAATGAACCTTCCCCTATATATATATATATATTAGGTTGTGTTCACATTGGTTCTCGCGGTTCTCGCAATAAAGGGTGGTTCTCGCATGAACCTTACCCTATATATATATATATATATATATATATATATAGGGTAAGGTTCATGCGAGAACCACCCTTATTGCGAGAACTGCGAGAACCAATGTGAACACAACCTAAAATAGCTAAAAAAAACCTAACCCCCACCCCCCCAAAAAAAACCTAAACCCCACCCCCCCCCCCCCCCCCCCCCAAGCTAAATGCTAAAAACTAAAACCCCCAAAAAAACCTTAAAAAAACCCAACCCCCCCCCCCCTCCAAAAAAAAAACCTAAACCCCCCTCCCCCACCCCCCAAAAACCTAACCCCCCCCCCCCCCCCCCCCACAAAGCTAAAATGCTAAAAACTAAACCCAAAAAAAAACTAAAAAAATATAAAAAAAAATATAAACTTTTTTTTTCAATATTTTTTATGTTAAAATCGCTACTTTTAGTAGCCAAAAAAAAAATTTTTTTGCTACTAAAAATAACGATTTTTTTATAAAAAATTGTGTGTTTTTTAGCTATTTTTAGGCATTTTTGGTTGTGTTCACATTGGTTCTCGCGGTTCTCGCAATAAAGGGTGGTTCCTAACGGATCTTTGTCCTATATATATATATATAGAGAGAGAGAGAGGCTAGTTAACGTACATTACAGCTTAACGTACGACCGGTACGTCACGAAATTACGCACGTTCATTTGAAAATCACGCACCTTATAAACCTCAAAAAACCTAATCACGCATGTTGGAAACATAAAATGACGCACGTTATCACGCATGGCCTACCTCCCAGTTCAATAATCGCATCCCCTGTTCTTCGATCTGAAACCATTGTTACTGCCCTCTGACTCTAATCGAATCAAGCTTGGTCATGTTCATGCATCGTCTGTTCTACCGTCTGAATCAAAGCTTGGTCATGTTTCTTCATCCTCTGTTCTACGGTTTGATTTCGAGGGTCGACATTTTGATGAAACTTTTCAAAATCAATGATGAATTTGAACCCAATTCGATGAAATTGACCGAACAATAGCCAATTTTAAGTGAACCAAAAAGAAAAATTGACACGAATTGGACGAAATTGATCAAACTCAGGCTAAATGAAAATTTGATATAATCACGCATGTTATATCAAATAATCACGCACGTTGTCGTACGTGATGTACGTTAAGCCGTAATGTATTTTACACTTTCTATATATATATATATGGTCAGGATTTAGAGAGAACGATGAAAAGTGTGAGAACGGTGAGAACGATTTTGGTGGTGACATGTGGCATTGATGTTAAATTACATTAAGGGGTAATATTGTCAAAAAAAACCCACTCACATGAACTGAGTGTTCAAATAAAACGCCATAAAAACACCCAATTCAGAAAAACGGCATGAAAATACCCAGTTAAAACGCCATAAAACACTCAAAAAAACTATTGTTATGCACGCACAAAAAAAACTATGTTTTTTTAGCTATAATTTACAACAACTCAAAAAAAACCATTTTTAAGCTATAATTTACAACAGCTCAAAAAACCCACTCACATGGTTCAAATAAAACGCCATAAAAACACACAATTCAGAAAAACGCCATGAAAATATCCAGTTAAAATGCCATAAAACACTCAAAAAAGCTATTGTTATGCACGCTAAAAAAAACTAATTTTTAGCTATAATTTACAACAACTCAAAAAAACCATTTTTTTAGCCATATAGCTAAAAAAATGTGCGTATAAGTTTATTTGTGCTGATTTTTGGGCGGTTTATGTGTCTAACCGCCTAAATTAATATTTTTTGAGCTAAGAAAAATCATAATTTGTACTAGTGTAAAAACGCCATAAAACACCTGGTTCAGAAAAATGCCATGAAAAAACTCAGTTGAAAACACCATAAAACACTCAGTTTAGAAAAACGCCATCATAATACCTAGTTAAAACGCCATAAAAACACCTAGTTCAGAAAAACGACATGAAAATACCTAGTCTTAAACGCCATAAAACATCCAGTTCAGAAAAACGTCATAAAACCCAGTTAATTTTTTTCGAAAAGTATATCAATAGTATACTCGTAGTAAAGATAAAAAAAACACTGAGTTTTATGGTGTAATTTTTTTCGAAAAATAATCACGTATAAAAAAGTTATTGTCGTTTAAATATGATGCGGGAAAATGGCATGTGATTAGCATGTGCACCTTTGTTTGGATCTTCCTATTTTACCCCTCCTCGTAGTTCCAAGGTCCCTATTATTTACAAAAATGTCACCCCATCAATCTCAGCCACAAACCACTAAGATCTTGTGGCTGAGAATCGTTCTTACCGTTCTCACACTTTGTGGCGTTTTCTCCTGATCCTGTTCTTATATATATATATATATATATATATATATATATATATATATATATATATATATATATATATATATATATATATATAGGGTCGGGATTTAGAGAAAACGCTCAAAAATGTGAGAACGGTGAGAACGCTTATGGGTCGTCCGATCAAAACAATCCATGGACTAGATTGCGCGGTGGCGTTTTCATAAATAACAACAATTTTATTATGTGGGACGCGCTTCATTAAGGGTAAAAGGGTTTTTTACCGCTCATATTCAAAACGACATCAAATGATAAAAAGTCATTCAAAAAAATAAAACGCCATTAAAAACAAAACGCCAAAAATTAGTAATAAAACGCATTGGATATTACAGGAAGATGAAATAACACAGTAACTGAATTTCAGTTATTAACATTTATTAGAAGAAATTCCCTCCTAAATTACGCGCCAAAAACATCATTATATAAACAAGGTAAAACATAGCTTCCATAATCACTTCAATCTATCCATTTTCTGCAAAAAAAAAAAACATCTTTAACCAAAAACGCCAACTTAACCAATACGCCAAAAATGGCAACAATCGTTTCGTGGAGATACACTCTGGGAATCAGGTGATACGTCCTCCTTTTTGACAACAGAAGGAGTGTGTATATTAAGACGGTCAGGGCAATTCTGAAGATGGAAAAAGAGATACAGAGGCGAATCTTATCCATTGGCATCGTTCTAGACAACGAATGCCATGAAACGCATATGCTTATGAAAGCATTAACCAGCAAATTTGGACCAATCAAAGCAGACGTGAAGCCGGACCCTGTCATGACATTATGGCGTTTTGATGATGAAACAGACATGGTGACGGTTACATACGACAGCGGAGAGCAGGAAGTCTACTGACTAGAGAACATCATGACAAAGAAGCATCTGGGTTTCATTGAAGAATTGCATAACGCCACTTGTACCAACACAGAAATAGACTCAAAATTGGAGTTAATGCAAGACATGTTCAGGTGAAGGCTTCAGAATCTTCAGGAACAAGAAGCTGATGAAGGTGAAGGTGATGACATGGATGAAGATCCAGATGAAGACTCTAAGGAGAAAGAAGATGACGCAAGTGATGGATACTATTCGGATAAAGTACCTTCTGACGAAGGCTTTTAATTTTTTTTCCTCTTTTTTTTTTATTCTTCTGTGTAATCTTCTTTTTGTTTTTTTAAGATAATTAAATGATATATTTCTCCCTTTATTAGCAAAACGCAAAAAAAATACTAAAACTGGTTATTCCTTACAAAACGCCAAAAATAACAAAAAAAAATTCATGCTTAATATTTTATTTACTCCGTTATTGTATTTTGTCATCTTGGTCTACATAACGCCATAAAAAAAGCCAAACTTAGAAGATGAAACGTCTATCACCTGTAAAACTAATAAAAACTTATCAACACAGTAAATACAAAAACAGTAACTGAAAAGACAGTTACTTTATTACTATCATTTATTACAATAAAAAAAGTCCTGCATAAACTACGCGCAAAAAAACTCCTATAAGAGAGGGGTCTATATACAATGAAATTGATCACACCCAGAAAACACAAACGCCATATCCTCTAGAAACCACTCACTTTAAAACGCCAAAAAATGTTAGTTAAAAAAACCACAGATGTCAAAGTTTTCACTGAAATGGATTCTTCTTCTAAAGGGGTTATCTCAATAATATTTTGCTGAATAAGATAGACAAATATTCAAAAAAAAGAGACTGATGACAGTGATATGTCATCATGTGAGCTTTGTTCTTGATGAATATCGGCATAGAATAAAGGGATCAACACAAGTGTAAAATGTTATTTTGGACTCCATTATTATAAATAGCATCAAGCAAGAGTTGGTCTTCAATGATATGCCACCAAACAAGAATATCACACCAAAACATAGGATGCCATTATGCAGCTTCGTCTGAAAAAGACAAGGTTTATGTAGGAAAGTTGGCATCTAGCTAAAGTATTAAAAAAATGTTCAAAACACCAAAACAAATTCAAGAAGATAGAGGTTGATGACAGTGAAGATTCGGAAGGGAAATTAGATTACCATTTTTTATTTTTATTTTTATTTTATTTTCATTTTATATTTTTTGATATCAAGTTATATGTTGTTTTGTTATCTAATTCTCTATAAATAAAAATACATTATTATATAAAACGCCAAAAACTTCAAACACCAAAACGCTAGTAGTATGAAATCTGGGAGAGCGGGTGCTCGCAAAGCACCTTGTAAAAAATGTATTAAACGCCAAAAAATTTACTAAACGCCAAAAAAATGGTCTTATTGTAATCTTATGCAAATATTAATGACTCAAAGTGAATTATTATAAAAAAAACAACACAAAACGCCAAAAAAATTGACCAGAAAACGCTATAACGCCAAAAAATTATCTATGTGACACAAAAACTATTAATTCAACGCCAAAAAGTTTAATCAATACAATTAACGCCAAAAAAAACCTAGACGCCAGAAAATAATATATCACGTTGGGAAAATAAAAGAAGATTGAAAAGACAAAAAAAACCCTGGGACCCTGATCATGTCCCGCGCCACGTGTTGGGCCAGGATGCGTTCTCACCGTTCTCACACTTTTGAGCGTTTTCTCCTGATCCCGTTTATATATATATAACAAAACTCATAATCTATCTGCACAATCTCTTCTTTCTCTACACTCTCTCTCTTCTCCATCACCAACAACCACTGCAGCCACCAACTGTCACCACCATATCACCACCGTGCACGACCCCCACCCAACCACCACCTTGCACCAGCTCCACCAGACCACCACCACCTGACCACAACCCTACTCGACCATCACCCCTACCCGACCACCACCACCACCTCACCACCCTAGATCGATGGTCGTCATCCTCTACAACCCACAATCTGAAATCAGAAGCCCTAATTGTGTCGTTATCCTTTATACCCCTAGGTCGGCACCGCAATCAAAGCCCTACGGTGGTCATGGTTTACCGGAACTAGGGTTCCGTCTAGGTGTGCAACAGTGGAGCATTCAAGCTCAGGGTTTTCGTAGATCTAAAACTTGCGACTTGGGGGCCGGCTACAAGGTTGTCGTTGTTGTGGATGGGTTTTGTTCGGTGGCAGTTAGGATGTGATAGAGGTGGTGGTTTAGTGGCGTCTGGTTGGGTGTGGTGGTGATGGTTTCATAGTGGTGGCAGGTGGTGGCGATTTCATGGGGGTGGTGGTTTCACAGTGGAGGGCTGGTAGTGATGGCAGTTGTTGGTGGCCGACTAGTGGTTTTGTTTGGTTAGTAGGGGGTAATGGTGATGGATTAATTTAATAGATTTATATCTTTAATATCAATAAATACAAAAATAAAACAGATTTGAAGAATTAATAATAATTAATTAATTATATTCTAAATTACTGAAACATCCTTTCTTTTAACTGCAAATTTTAATTGAGTTAGAGGCAATGAGCAAAATGGTGATAAGTTAGAAAGATTAGGGAGGAAAATGACACTTTTTAAATGATTGGGGCAAAACTATTAAAACGATTAAACCACGGGGAACAAAACGGAAGTTAACACTATATTAAACGTCATGGTCGGCCGTGAAGGTGGGCGGGGAGGACCACCAGCCAGGGCCCGATATTTGGAAGGGCACGTTATTTAAAAAAAACTCTAATATGTATATGTAAAAATAAATAAATTAATAGGGTATACCCATATAAACACCAACATAAGCCCCTTACAAAACTATTTTTATGGTTTAGATTAGTTACTAGCACATTGACATTAGATTTAGACCTTTAGTGAGCCCAATACCAAATTTCGTTAAGGCCTAATGACACGTTTTTTCAAGCTCAAACAGGGTACATGAATTTTCAGAGACGACCATGTTAAACATTACTTAATTGTTTTTATGTTCTATATTTTAACAACTTGTAACAAAAAAAAAATGCATGGTAAAATATTACATAGTAATTAAAAATAACATACTAAAATATTAAATGACTAATTTTTAAAAATAAAATAAAAAACAACTTGAGCAGCTTAAAATACAAAAAAAAAAAAAAAAGTTATATATCTACTATTCGTTGTCATAGGGTATTCTGTTGGGGAAATTTGTGAATGGATATTTAGTTAATTTATAATTTAGTGAAATTATAATTACTAATTAAACTCCTTCATATGGTGAAACTCTTGAGTAGAGTTTTATATCACTTGATTAGCTTTTATTAGAGTTTTTATGGCTCTAATTAAATCACTAATTAAGTGAAACTTTTATTAGAGTTTTATGTCTCTAATAAAATCACCACTTAAGAGAAACTCTTCATAACACACAACTCTTGTAAAAAATGGGAGGCCATGTGACTCAATGGAATTATGAGAAAACTACAAGAGAAAGATAATATGTATGAAGAATTCTTGGAGAAGTGGTGAAGACTTGAACATCCATATGTTGGGAATTATAGAGAGATAAGTTTTCTCTACTCGATTCCATCACCTTCATATCATTATTTTCCACAAGTTCAAACACTATAATTCTATTCGGTGTAACCTCGGGCGTGTGGCAATTTCCGGCAGTACAGACTGCTTCGGCTGTTGTACCCTGGGAGACAGACATGTCGTCTTTAGTAGAGGCGCGAAATCTGTTTTAAGGGAAGCGTGTTGAACACGTGCCTCAACCAAAATCGTCAACATTTTAGTGTTCTTTTTGTTGCAGTCAAGGAGTATTTTTCAAGACTCAAGATGATGAATACTCGAGTCTAGGATGCTATCAAGTGCGCGTGAAGGACCCACCAGAGATGCGGCTTGAATCAAGATTGGTATATATAATTATATTATATATTCTTTTTATTTAGTTATTGCAACCGATATTGTACTATGATATTTCCTACGAATAACGAGAGTCTCGTTATTATATATTTTGTAATTATATTTTACAAAAGGTGAACCTAATTCCTACAAACTTAAAACAGATTTCGTGAGATTGTTGGTACAATCTTAAAACCTTATTTATAAGGATTTTGGGTTTATGAAAGGATTTATAATAGAATAAAAAAAATATTTTAGAGGTTATGATCTTATAAATATTTTTTTTTTGGGAAATATGAATGTAGTACAACTTGTTGTGTTTGAATTTTTGAGATTAAGATACAATCTTAAATCCTATACCATGGTACAAAACGAATAGTTTTGGTTCCAACATTTGGTTTTGAAACGATTTTGAAAATCGTTAATTTTTCTAACTTTTGTGTTAGATCGGGTTTATTAGTGTAAACCATACGTTTTTTGTAAACGTTAAATTCTCTAACATGTGTGTTAGACCGGAATTATTGGTGTAAACCATACGTTTTTTGTAAACGTTAAATTCTCTTAAGTAGAGTTTTTTATGTCTTTAAATAAGAGTTTTATGTTACTTGATTAGAGTTTTATGTATCTAATCAAGTCTCTATTTAAAGTAGACTTTTCATCCACCCATGGATTGATATGAACAAATAAGTCTTATAATGATTTTTGTAATCATTTGTCTTCTAACATGTGTGTTAGAAACGTTCATGAAACGCGTTAGTTTGGAAGCAATTTTAATTGTTTAGTTTCTAACGTGTGTATTAGAAATGACTTATTTATTTGAACCATATATGTGCTTTCAGCAAGTCAAATTAACATTTTGTGAAAATGTTAATATTTCTAACGTGCGCGTTAGAATTTCTTTCATTTTAACATAATTGTTAAAAATGGTTAAAATACAAATGCTTTGAAATGTTTTATGTAAACATTTTATATAAGTAATTTGTTGTAGCATTGATTTTAATGCTTTGTATGATTTAGAAATAAAAGGTCATACATTGAAGTTGATGTTTGATTGGCTTCAAGAATTAAATCACAATAAAGTGCTAGTGTAGTTGTGTGGGTTCATCACCAACTTTAATTTGTGATTTCTAAATCAATTTGAATGAAATTTTAATTACTAATTAAACTCTTCATATGGTGAAACTCTTGAGTAGAGTTTTAATGGTGACATTTGATGAGTTTTATTAGAGTTTAAATATATAGTTATTGAGACTCTTAACTCTTCATATGTGAAACTCTTGAGTAGAGTTTTAATGGTGACATTTGATGAGTTTTATTAGAGTTTAAATATATAATTATTGAGACTCTTAACTCTTCATATGTGAAACTCTTGAGTAGAGTTTTAATGGTGACATTTGATGAGTTTTATTAGAGTTTAAATATATAGTTATTGAGACTCTTAACTCTTCATATGTGAAACTCTTGAGTAGAGTTTTAATGGTGACATTTGATGAGTTTTATTAGAGTTTAAATATATAGTTATTGAGACTCTTAACTCTTCATATGTGAAACTCTTGAGTAGAGTTTTAATGGTGAAATTTGATGAGTTTTATTAGAGTTTAAATATATAATTATTGAGACTCTTAACTCTTCATATGTGAAACTCTTGAGTAGAGTTTTAATGGTGACATTTGATGAGTTTTATTAGAGTTTAAATATATAATTAGTAAGACTCTTAGCTCTTCATATGTGAAACTCTTGAGTAGAGTTTTAATGATGACATTTGATGAGTTTTATTGATGACATTTAATGCTCTAATTTGGTCATGTTTTGTATATATAAAATGACTTAAATTTTCTAACACGTGTGTTAGAAAATGTGTATCACGAATACGAGGTTAGAGATTGTTCATAATGAACAGAAATGTTTTATGTAAACATTTAATTGCCTATGTGTGCATTAAAGATGATGAGAAATGGTTTATTTTATAAACTATATTTTTAGAAAAAACGTTTTATGTAAACGTTCGATTCTATAGTGTGCTTGTTATAACATTTTTTTTAACATGCGTGTTAGAAAATGTTATTTGGTGAAAAACAACTTGGTGTTGTTGTGAACAAATTTAATTGTTCAAGTTTACTACTTAAACGTAGTATTTGTAACAACTTGGTGTTGTTTTGAGCATAATTGTCCTAGTTTAAAGTTTAAAGATGAAATGGGAACTTGTACTTACAAGTGCATGGAGTCTTATTGAGGGAGTACCTCAAGACATGCTATGGGACGATATTGTTGAGAAGATTTCGGTCAGATTATAAAGTGTTGAAGATAAAAACACTTTGCTATTTGATGTCTACATATTGTCTATGTTTCCGTTTAAATTTCAAAAGTGATTGACACTTATGATTTAGTTTCTAATGTATTTTATTGTTTTGTGTTTAATATCTTCGGATAACACATACAGTTTTTTACAAAGAAATAAATCAATAATGGTTGTGACGTATAAATTATTTTTGTGGAAAATAATTATAACGTCGGTTAAACATTGTTTAAAAGAATATGGTTTTAAACGGATAGTACATGAAAATACTTGGACATAAACAACTTGAGAGTTGTTACATTGACTAAAAGTAAAAAACAAAACACCAAATGTATAACCACATCATGAGTGAGTAATGAAAGAACGTAGTGAGTGTATTGAGATGAAATACACTAACGACATTCATGTCGACATACTTCATTAGAAGTCATTGGAAAATTCACAAGTGTGAATTCTAACATATGAAAGTAAAAGTACTATATGTTATTGTATACCTTTAATAAATCTTGCGAGATTTATAAGTAGATGCATCTATCACTTGATTATTGTTAGATCTATATGGAGATTTTACCTTCATTTGGGAGAGCATCCTAAATATACATATCTCCTAATGAATAACAATACATGTATGCAAATCACTTATGGCAAAATTATGAATGCCATGTTGTTGAGTGTCGATCTAGTTGACTCTATCTCACACATAATAGTGATTGTAGACGAGAAACATTTATCTTGTTGGTGATGAATGTGTTCACCAAGTGACTTGGATTAAGACTTATGTTTAAGTACTTATGAGTCAATGGTAGATCGTTGGAGATCAAAGGTAAACAAGTTATGTTCCTTAAATGAATGATGAAATTTAGCTTTGTGCTATATACAATAATTTGTGAGACCTTCCTAAATATTGATGCTTTAGGATTATGAATAAGTCTCATTATTTTGTCTTAACAATGGATGAATGTTGCAAAGTGATATTATGATATCCTTAGGGCTGTGAAGAATCAGAATGATGCATCTTCTGTTCACAAGCTAAAGTATTGTAGTCTAAAGCATGCTAGACTAGTACTTGGTTAATTATGGGTCTTGACAGAGACTAATTAACTCTAAACATTCAAATGTGTATGAACACAAAAAGAATTTGTGTATGGACAAAGTTGAGAGAGAATTTTCATTCATTATAAGGAAATGACATGTAACTTTTAAAAGTTTGTTCGAAAAGCTAATGAGGAGAACTCATTGTCTAAGCTTATTCTAGATGTTAAATTAGAATTATTCTAAGTTGGTGACAAACTTATGACAATGGCATGTGTTGCTTTGGTCAGCTCGGAAGCTTGTGTAAGCTAATGCAATATGAGTTGAATTCACTGATACAATAAGGTTGGTCTTGTTCAATCATATGTGTATAAATGTCGCCATAAGTGGTGTTACGGAAATGCTGATCAAATGGCAAGAAATGTGGGGGAGGAACCATTTAAGAAACAACCCTATAAGGGTATGTAGAAATGGTTCTCATTAACACATCTAAATGTTATCCAATAACACTTAAATGTGGGGGTGTCTTGCATTTGTTTTTAGCAATAAGGATTTTGTAATCCAATCTAACATTGCAAATAGACGACTAAGTGGAGGACACAAAGGTCGTAGTGCATAATAGAGATGTGTTTGCCTTAAATGATACACGTATCTTACGAAGACATATGTTATAACCAGATTCAGATGGCCACTGAGGTTATAGTCTTAGAAGTTGACAATAGGCAAAATTAACTTACGAGTTAAGAACACATCATGACAACTGATCTCAAATACGCAAAGTTATTTGCTAATGTTATGGATCCAATAACCTGATGGTTTATTAGAGATCAAGTTGTGGAATGGGACTGAAGCCCTTGAAAAATGAAGTTCATATGATGGAAACCTAACTCAGTAGACTGGAGATCCCAAGAATTGAGTTCAATAGGAAAACCTAATTGTATGAATAAGCGAGGTCACTGTGGGGGAATAACCCTACGCATTTAATAAGGTAGTTTATTATAAAGATTAATAAACTTCCTAGTCCATTCCTAAAAGTGACAAGTGTGAGGCTAAGCATAATATGTGGTAAATGATTTGGATAGATCACGATAACCACAATGCTTTTAATGATCTAAGGAGAATCACCTATGTTAGAGAGAAGTGGGGTCGCTTCGAATGGAATTGAGGGCATAATTCCTAGAGCTCTCGCAGAACCAGGAAAGTGTTCCACGACCATTATTGGACACGACTATGAGGAGATGACCCGGCTAGGGAGAGTCTTGTGTGAAGTGTATTGTCGTCTACACAAACGGCAGACGAGTTCAAAGACATCGAGATCTACTCAGAGCTAGTGGGCTAAGTGCATTTCATGAGCGAAGGTTCAAAGGGTAACACCTACCTATCGTATGCAAAACTCAACTGTCGAGGTTCCATTGGAAATTTTATGTGTTTTGAACAATCTCCATTCATGTGGGGGATTGTTGGGAAAATTTGTGAATGGATATTTAGTTAATTTATAATTTAGTGAAATTATAATTACTAATTAAACTCCTTCATATGGTGAAACTCTTGAGTAGAGTTTTATATCACTTGATTAGCTTTTATTAGAGTTTTTATGGCTCTAATTAAATCACTAATTAAGTGAAACTTTTATTAGAGTTTTATGTCTCTAATAAAATCACCACTTAAGAGAAACTCTTCATAACACACAACTCTTGTAAAAAATGGGAGGTCATGTGACTCATTGGATTTATGAGAAAACTACAAGAGAAAGATAATATGTATGAAGAATTCTTGGAGAAGTGGTGAAGACTTGAACATCCATATGTTGGGAATTATAGAGAGATAAGTTTTCTCTACTCGATTCCATCACCTTCATATCATTATTTTCCACAAGTTCAAACACTATAATTCTATTCGGTGTAACCTCGGGCGTGTGGCAATTTCCGGCAGTACAGACTGCTTCGGCTGTTGTACCCTGGGAGACAGACATATCGTCTTTAGTAGAGGCGCGAAATCTGTTTTAAGGGAAGCGTGTTGAACACGTGCCTCAACCAAAATCGTCAACATTTTAGTGTTCTTTTTGTTGCAGTCAATGAGTATTTTTCATGACTCAAGATGATGAATACTCGAGTCTAGGATGCTATCAAGTGCGCGTGAAGGACCCACCAGAGATGCGGCTTGAATCAAGATTGGTATATATAATTATATTATATATTCTTTTTATTTAGTTATTGCAACCGATATTGTACTATGATATTTCCTACGAATAACGAGAGTCTCGTTATTATATATTTTGTAATTATATTTTACAAAAGGTGAACCTAATTCCTACATATTCAAAGTGTGTAAATATGTTTCATGGATGTAACCGATAATTGTACGTGTTAAAGCCGTATACGAGACAAAAATACTTTATTTTGAGACGAACTCATTTTTCAATAAAATTGATACAAAATGTTCTTAAGAAGTTAAACACACCATGTATGTAGATTTTTTTTTTAAACGAGCAAAAAGTATTTGAGAAAAATCAAATTAATTGGTAAGTTAAAGTATTATATTAAAAATAAAATAAACAAACAAAGTAGATTGTTTCTTTTCCGTTGAACTTCCTACACTTACCTTTCATGTGTTGTCCATCTAATCTCACGATAGTGAACCATGAGGGAGGGGCATGATGTTCCCCTAGTGGTCATAATACTACCTCCGCTTCACACTCATGTTTTTCCTATATACCACGTGACATAAGATGACAAAAGATCACTAATGATAACAAAAGGTTTCATTGTGGTTTGAGCTAATGCCCCCACACTTTGACGTATTTCGTCACGTGGCAGTACAGTTAGCATGAGAGCATTATTGGGCGTTATTGCAAAAGTGGCGTAGTAGGAATAATGCCCAATAACACCCCATCCAATCATTAAACAATTATTTTATTTTTTTAAATTTAAAACTTAAATCACTTCATTAATTTAAAAAAAAAATACACTACTAGAAATGAAAAAATAAAATCCGACTAAATAAAAAAAAATACATTAGTTTTCGTCTTCGCTTTCTTCACCCTCGCCAACTTCGTCTTCGCTTTCTTCACCCTCGCCAACTTCGTCTTCCTCTTCCTCCGTTTCTTCTTCACCCTCAGGTGGGACATACCGAACCGACCTTGCGTGTTGTACCAAATCAACCGATAACGCGGAATAGTACGGTTCGTAACGCAATTCTCGCACATTATTCACTCTTTCTTCCATTGACGCATGTGGATGCTCCTCTTGAACGGCTTCTGGCACGTCGCATTTCCTTCGTCTTCCAAAATCATGTTGTGCATGATTATACAAGCGTACATAGCATCTCTCATTTTTTGCTTGGTCCATGCACGACAAGGATTTCTCAAATACTGCCATCGTTGTTTAAGAACCCAAATCATCTCTCAATGTCTTTTCGTGAAGACTCTTGAACCTTTTTAAAGTGTGCTCTTTTTTCATCGATAGGATCAATAAACGTCTTCACGACAATCGAATACTTAGGATAAATTATGTCGCACAAATATTATCCATGAGGATAGTAGTTTTCGTTTGCGTAAAAAGACGCTTTTGGAGCTCTGCCAGAAATCCCGTCCTCTAACAACGAAGATTGTTCAAAAACATTTATATCATTGCATGACCCGACCACGCCAAAGTAAGCCGACCAAACCCAAAGGTCATGTGAGGCAACCGCCTGAAGAATAACAGTAGGTCCTTGTTGGTCACCCCGTGTGTGTTGGCCTCGCCATGCTGTTGGCAGTTATCCCAACGCCAATGCATGCAATCTAAGCTCCCGATCATACCAGGCAAACCATGCTCGGCCGAATGTACCTCGTAGAACTTTTGAAGGTCGTCCCATGTGGGCGTTCTAAGATAACGCGCACCATACAAATCAATAATACCTTTATAAAAAAAACCATACACAAACATAACCTTAAAAAAAACACTTGTAAACATTATAGTAAAGTATAGGAATTGTACCGCGACAAAAATGTTCCAAGGTGTCTCGCGTTGTTTTCTCGGCCATTTTTAAATACTCGTCGTTGATGTCGGTTGTGTTTCCGTAAGCAAGAACTCGTAGCGTCGACGTACACTTTTGGATACCGGTAAATCCAAGTGTCCCTTTGGCATCCGCTTTTTGTTTAAAATAATCATAGTTGGTTTCCAAGTCGTCGACTATGCGTAGAAACAACCGCTTTTTGTTTAAAAACGACGTCTAAAAATTTCTGGGTTCGAAAATGTCAGTGCCTCATCAAAATAATCTTTCGTCAACTGATCGTGTGCCGCGCGTCGGTCTCGTTCTATATAATCTCTTGTTTTAATTTCAGGTTTGGGGTTGCGACAATGCTTCACATATCTCACCGCTAGTTGACAAGCACTCGTAACCGCCTCTTGCTCGACCTCCTCATCGGTGGATTCATCGCCATCCGCAAAAAACTCTTCGTAGTAAAAATTTACTATGGAAGAGGAACTAGGGGAATCCATATTTTTATAAAATGATAGTGTTTGTGTGAGAGTTTTGGTGTTTAAAATTGAAGAAGTTTGTATATATATAATGGGTAAGAGGTTTAAAAAAAAATAAAATAAAATAAACCAAACTAGCCGTTACATAGCCATTGCAAGAAGATGATTGGCCGGTCAAAACCCCATTCAGCGTTATTCAAAAAACGCCAAAAGCAAAAAAAACACGCCCAATAACGCCTACGGCGGCGGAGGAGCAGCGTTATTTGGCGTTATTGGGCAATTTAAAAAAAAAACACGCCCACTATGGGCGGTCTAAGAATATGGGGTGTGGAGGGGTTTGGGTTGGGGGCATTGTTCGACATGAGCCAACGGTGGAATCCAAGGTAATACTCAAAAACTAGGGGTGTGGTATGGCGTGGCCAGCCATGTGGAAATTTTTTTTTTTTAACTATTTAAAATTTCACACAGGCAACCAAAGCCAACCATGTCACCTAGTCCCCCGGCCCACGCCAGGCACAATACCCACGCCAAAGGGGCAACACCAAACCCAACGCCAACCCGGGGTAGAGCAGCCGGCGTTAAAGGGCCAAAACGCCATAAAACCAACGCCCACATTCACTAGTCTAAAAAAGGACTTTATCCTAATTACATATCGATCATCATTGTTCTCTTTAATCAAGTTATTGACCATTCTCATTAATCTTGCAGAGATTACCATTGATAAAGATAGTATAAGTATTTAGATTTTTTTTTTCTTGGAACATCCAAATTCTATATAAATGTAGAAAGAATTTTTCACCCACAAAAACGAGTTCTTGTTCACCTCATCCATCATTCCAGAGAACAAGACATGTCTATTCTTAGACTTTTTCTCATTTCTTGCATTCCATATCTACCACAAAATGTAGTCAAGGTCATGAGATGTTTAGAGTGTTAATAATGAAACGACATGTTAACTAACATTGCAAGTTACTCCCTCCTTGTGTTAAAGGACATTAAATGGGTTATTTGTTAACATGTTAACACAATGTTAAAAGATTGAATTAATTATTCTTTTTTTTTTAGACCAAAAACCACTAAAAGATATGGTTAAATGAAGTTAATGAGATTAAACCATTTCCTTAGACCACCCGTACTGGGGCGTCTTTTTTAAAAAAAAATTTGAAAAAAAACGCCCGGAAACGCCCCGAGCCCCACTACGGCCGGCGTTTTCCGGCGTTATTTTTGAAAAAAAAAATGTAACCGGCGTGTTTATTAAAACGCCAAAATGGGATTGTGATGGCTTGACTTTGGTTTGACTGGCCAATGAGAGAATAGATTGGTTTTTTTTTTTTTTTTTTTATAATGATTGGAAGGGGCATTATTAGGCATTATTCCCACTACGTCACTTTTGCAATAACGCCCCATGCTGACTGGGATGACACATGTCGGATAATGCCCCATGGTGGGGGCATTATTTTTCTTAACCACTACGGGTGGTCTTATAGTGTGGTAAAGTGAAACTAGGGAAAAAAGATTGATGTGTCACTTAGGTAAAGTTAAATAGGTTAAAGTATACTAAAAAAGCTTTAACTAGTTAATTCCCTACCTTCCTAGCTCAATAAATTTATTGTTTTTGTTACTTCTCTTTACCTATTTTATTGTTTTGATTTTCTTATAATCTCGTACGTATGGACAAAAATAGTAAAAACAATAAAAATTTAATAAAATGCAACAGGACGAATAATGATATTGCTATTTAAAGTCTTCTAAGTGTTCAGTTATTTTTTTATAATATTTCTATTATCACTTGACTTAAAAAATCAGAAAACATGTAGTTATGGTTAGTTTAATTTCACATTCAGAATTTTAATAAAAACGAAGTTGTATTTGATATCATAAATTAAGAATTAACAGTTTTTACCGAGTACCAATACAATACCAATACCATATTAAATTGATACTGGCCGAACAATATCGGTACCAATATTCATTTTTATTGTTTTTGTTTCAATACAAGACGGTTTCAATACTTTTCAGTTTTTTGTGCTATCAGTACCAAATTGGTATTGTACTACCATAATTAGTACGATATTTTGTATGTGTATTTACTCATTTTTAGCCCCGGTATTCTAGTACGATACGATCTCAGAGTTGTATTCAAAATATAATATTTATGATGTAAGTTCTACAAGATAATAATGTTTGCAAACGATAAATTATTTTGTATAGTGTCGGGGTGCCTCTATATGAGAATAAAGGAGACGCACAGTATTGTGGGAATTACAGAGGGATTAAGTTGTTAAGTAATAGAGACTAGAATTAGAAGAGAAACTCAGGTTACAGTAAACCAATTTGGTTTCATGCCAGGGCGGTTAACTACAGAGGAGATACATATCCTAAGAAGATTGATGGAAAAATATCGGAAAAAAAGACGAGATCTACATATGGTGTTTATAGACCTTGAGAAGGCATACGACAGTGTACCTCGTAGACTAATTTGGGATACTTTGGAAGTTGGAGGGGTTCTTGGGTAGCATATAGACATAATTAGGGATATGTATGTTAGGACTAAGACGTGTGTTCGTGCGCATGTAGGGGATACTGATTTCTTCCCTATGGAGGTAGGACTCCACCAAGGGTCTGCGCTAAGTCCGTTTCTATTTACAGTAGTGTTGGATGAGTTGTTTAGGTCGATTCAAGAGACAGTACCATGGTGCATACTTTTCGCAGATAATATTGTATTAGTGGCAGAGACTAAATAGAGCTTGAATGTGAGGTTAGAGGAGTGGCGAGCAGCTTTAGAGGATAAGGGTTTGAGGATTAGTCGCTTTAAGACTGAGTATCTTTGTTGTGATTTCAGTGGTGTAGGCGGTGACGACAATACTCAGATTACCATTGACGGGCAAGGGGTCCCACATGCAACTAAGTTCAAATATTTAGGATCGTTTGTACAAAGATATGGGTAGATAGATAGTGATGTAGCTCATCGCATCCAGACTGGTTGGTGTAGGTGGAGAGCAGCCACTGGGGTACTATGCGACAAGAGGTTCCCAACTAATTTAAAGGGAAAGTTTTATAGGCTTGCAGTTAGACCTGCTATGTTGTATGGGACAGAGTGATGTGCTATCAAGAAGACACAAGCACGCAAGTTGGGGGTAGCAGAGATGAGGATGTTAAAGTGGATGTGTGGACATACAAGGTTAGATCGGATTAGAAATGATGTTGTTAGGGAAAGATTAGGAGTAACTAGTATATCAGATAAGTTACATGAGGGGATATTGAGACGGTTTGGGCATGTGATGAGGAGACATAGCGCTAGTTAGAGCAGTGGAACCTCTTATTGTGGATGGGAGAAGGAGTAGAGGTAGGCCCAAATTGAATTGGGATTTGAGGATTAGGCAATATTTGTTAGAGTTGCACCTTTCTGAGGACATGATACATGATACAGATCTATGGAGATGTATGATTAAGGTTGGAGACGGATAAGAGCAGGTTTATTTATGGCTTAGCTTTTAGGAGGAACTTGCATGTGATTGTTACTTATATGTTTATATGTGGTCTTATGCCTTTTTTTTTTGTATCTACTTTACTATGTTACTTTGTCACCACCTATTTTGTCTATTATTTGGTCATTTCCAATGTTTTGTTTCTCTGAGTTTGTCTCGTCTACCATTAGATTCTTATGTCGGGGGTCTCTTTGGAAGCAGTCTCTTTATCCCTAGGGATAGAGGTAAGGTTTGCCTACATCCCACCCTCTCCAGACCCTGACAATAGCTTGTTGTATGTAGGATTCACTGGGTATGGCTGTTGTTGTTGTTGATTTAAAATAGTTTACCATTTATATTTTTTTTATAAGTTAATTATGATATGAGTACTATAAATTTTTATTAAGATATATCTCATTACTAAAAAAATATAACATTACAAATAAAAGTTTTAATCTTAAGTCAATTTTGCATCCACTAAATAGGTGTTATAATGATGTCACTATTTAAAAATATATATATCATTATTTAAAAAAATACATATATCACCTATGTCTATAATCTATAATAATAATAATATATAATATACATTATAAAGCATTTTAAATAGATAACATGCTAATTTTACAAAAAAAAAAAAATTAACATGCCTGTTACAACTTTCAAAATATAGGGTACAAGTGTTTTATGCAATAGTTTATAATTTTCTTTCATTTCATAAATTTCTCACAATTAATACATTATTTAATGCGCATTAGATTATTAACATAATATTATAATAATATTAATAATAATGCAAAATCTATAAAATTGAGGTTTGTGATCGGTGAAATTAATAAATAACTTAATATTTTCATTATGTGTAAAACTTGTTTAAGCGAACATTTTCTGTAAATATTTTTTCTTGCATTAAAAAAATATGAGGGTGGCTATTGTACAAGAGGGTTAATGTGCGAAGTGTACGTGACATTTTTGATCATTGATTTACCAAGATCGAAAGTTAAAAATCATGAAGTGGCAATTACGTAATTTAAAAATGTCACAGCCCCCATCCCCTTAACAACCCGGGAACGGGCGGGCGCGGCCTGTTTTAGTGGTATCGGTGTGTATCATTTTGGCAGCGGAAATTACATCAGGACCGTAGTTAGGAAATATTTTATCAGAGTAAAATACTACGCTTTTATAATATCAAGAGTAAACTGTCATTTTGGTCCCTGTGGTTTTGCCACTTTTGTCATTTTAGTCCAAATCTCAAACTTTTTAAATATGGGTCCCTGTGGTTTCGCTTTTGTTGCCATTTTAGTCCAAAAGTTAAATTTGGCCAGATTCCCCAACTTAAACCCTGATATTTTGTCTTTATCCTAAGGGGTATTTTAGTCATTGTAGATTTATTATAACTCAATATTGATTAAAAATAATAAAACCCAAATGTCGTTTGACCCTATTTAAAGCACTCATCTCCCTCATTTCACCCAACTTCACCTTTTCAAAAACCCTAATTCATAACCCACCTCCATCATCGTAATCAGCCACCACCTCCACCTGTTGTGTCTTCTTCACCGTCATCGAGCGTTTTTAGATCTGCACCGAATCTGGTGGTCAGTGATGAACGAAGCTAGAGAGGGGAAGATGAAGATTTGTGCGATTAACAAATTAGATATGATTACGTGACCATTATTGCTTTCGACCCACAATTTTTTTTTAAAATATGTCGTTATTGAAGGATGTTTCAAACATTTGATCAACAGTCGAACATCGTTGAGCGAAAGTTGTAATTTCCATATGTTTACTTAAACTTATGAGAGGAATTGCTTGCAGGGGAGCAATTGGGCAGTCGCGATTATTGGTCCCTGTTGCCTTAGTCATGATCTATAATCGGTGGAACGGGTAAGCCTTTGTTTCTACTTTGAATTCAAAAACTATTTTCACTTAAAAAGGACTCTTTTTCAGTTACCACATCATTGTACCTCTGTTGGAACAATCACTCCGTTTCCGATTAATCATTTCATCAATCGCCAATTGAATCTAAAACATTCCAGAAGATTCCGATCATTCGCCGGAGTTCAAGATTCCACGGCGGTGATTTCAGTCGGTTTATTCCGGTGCTGGAGTTGAATGTTTTAGTTGTTTTGTTTCGCCGGTGACGGTGCATCCGGCAAAGAGAATGAATCAGGTTAACAGATGAATATGATTATGAATATCTGAACTGTATTAGGGTATAAAGGAATTATATAAGATTAATTTAGTTTATTAATTATTAATATGTTATATTAAAATCAAATGGACAAAATTGCCCCTAAACAAAAAGACAAAATAAGCAGCTTGAAACAGTCAAATAAGGGGGTTTTTGAATTTTGGACTAAAATGGCGACAAAAACGAAACCACAGGGACCCAAATTTAAAAAGTTTGAGATTTTGACTAAAATGTCAAAAGTGCCCAAACCACAAGGACCAAAATGGCAGTTTACTCTAATATCAAACACATGAGAAATTCCCAAGTTTCAAGTACACACATTTTCATAGGGATAAACCCTATTTTATTTAAATAAAAACATCTCTTTATTTATGTAACTTTTATTGCCACTTTTCCAAGCCTTCAGTGCTGTCCAGCTGGCTTCTATTTGGCTTTCACATTTTGTTACCTGAAACGCGTTTAAAAACATTTTGTCAGTGGAAAATACTGGTGAGTGAATCCCAGTTTAATCAAAACAGGTTTTATCAGTCTACAACATTGAGGGCGGTCGCGCAATTACATTTGTTTCCATCTACTTTAATTATCACCCACGGTACTATCAACCCGACTTGTGGTCATGTTACTACTCACAATGTAGTAACAAATTTTGTATACAAAATCCCAACATACCGACGATAATTGTAGAATACAAATACTCAATCACTGTTTAATATAATGTTAATCATATGAGGTTTTGTAAAAACAATTTGCAAAAAGGAGGATTACTCACATTGTTGTCTTAGGGTTTTCCTTTAGGATTTCCTGGTGATTATCTATTAATTACACAAATGCACACGCGTTAGTATAATAACCCAATATTTACATTAGTAATACCCTCCCCGAGACGGCATTTCGACGACTACGTCGGGCAGAACCTCGACAGCCGTTACGGAACCCTGGATCAATCGGGCAACGTATCTAATACGTAACAGGGGGTTATGATACTTACAACGAGGCAGAACTTCGTTATTTAGGGGGTATAATGCCCGAAAATCACTTTAGCTATGTAGAAATTCGAGATAGAGAAAGAAAGTTGAACGGTTTGGACTGAAGGCCGATTGCGTCTATTTATAGTGTCTGTCTGACATTTTGTCGCGCCCCGCGTAAGAGAAGAAGGGGGTCTTCACGCCCCGCGAGGCCAGCTAGGGTAGGCCCTAGCTGTGCTGATTCGACCACTAGGCTTGACACGAGGCTGCCACGTGGCGGCCTGGGGGCTCGCCCTGACTATGAGCTGTCGCGGCCCGCATAGATCACCACCAACTCGTTCGCGGCCCGCGAGCGAGGACTGGATCTTGTTTTTATTTTATTTTTAATGATATATGGTATTTAGGGTTCGGTTTTCGCATACGGGGTGCATTTTAAGATATATATGGATATTTTAAATATATTAGGGTGTCGAAAATTATTTTGGAGGGTTGTTATAAAAAAGTTTCTATAATTAAAAAACAAAAAGCAATTGGTATTATGGTCTTTTCTTGCGTGAATTACTCCGGCCACTTGATTTTCAAACGGCTATAACTTTTTATACGATAGTATTTATAAAAAAAACTACATCTTATTAATGAGAATTTCATTCTCTTTAATTTGAGTATGTTATTACTAAAATTTTCTTAATTTTAAAAAAAATATATATGTATTTTACAAGCTAAAAAGTTACGTGATAGTGTAAGGTTACGTGATTATGTTCCAGTACAATATAATCACGTACTGGAACATAATCAATGAATACCTAAATCATGTACCATATGTGCAAGCAGTAACAAGTTCTCAATGTAACACTACATCTATAATCACGTCACAAAATGATCAGTAAATAGCTAAATCGCGTACCAAATATTCATTGTATATCTAAATCTAAAATCACGTATCATGTATGCAAAAGCAGTAACAAATACTCAATGTAATAATCTGCAAAGTAGTAATAAATGTCCAATGTAGCAGTACATTTATAATCATGTAACGATTTATATTACATATCTAATCACGTAATAATATAAAAATAATTAAGTTCTCATAATAAGCATAACTTTAGTAAAAAAACATTATATAATCAAAAAAATTATAATAACGTAATTCCGTACTGATACATAATCACATGACATTAAACTTGTTACATATGGTACGTGATTACAAATGTAGAGTCACAATGTCACATTGGGCATTTGTTATTTCTTACACATATGTGTAACGTTACATAATCACGTAACGTTACACAAATCGAAAATTGGGGGGGGGGGGGGTTCATGTGAGAAAAGACCATAGTACATCCTCCTAAATTAAAAAAGAAACTTACTTGTCAAGACCAGATTGTCGCGTATGTTTCACACGGAAAATCCCTCTTGTACGTTAACCAAAACCTATAAAAATATTATTTTGTGAAGATATCACAACAAATGTTAAGATTCACAAATCTATTTAAAATCGTAAAACAATAAAAACTGTTTTATTCATTTTCTTGATATTTTTTTATTAATTTGTTTAAAGACCATGAATACATCATCAAAATTTAAAACTATAATTATATAAATATGCATATTTATGTTACAGAAAAAATCGAAAAGTTAATTTTAATTTTAAAGACTGTATCGCTAAGAAAGGCTCTTTTGAATTTAAGAAAAGTAATATATTTATAATTGGCCATACAAAACTGGGCATGTGAAGGCCACATGCCTTTGATTGTCAATTATTTCTTTTGTCTCATACACAATAATAAACTATCAAAAACTCAAATATTATTGTGTAAATTTACCTATTAAACATTTAAAAAAAACATATCTTATAACATCAAATGTATATTTTTGGTCATTAAATTTGCAGAATGTTAAATTTTCAAAATATTTTTAATCTAAGTTTTACCATTAAAAGAAAACCTGGTTATAAATTCAAGTCTTAGATAAAACGTATCACATTGTTGTTAAGATTTGTAGAACAAAGGACTTACATATTGTAGATTCATATTATATTATACACGTATAAATGTATAATACTAGTTTTTGCTCCGCCCTCGTTGCGGGGTAATAAACCAAATATTTCTCTCCCATAACATGTATGTCTGTATAGAGGGCAAAATCGTAATTATAATTTGAGCTGGAGGCAAAATCATAATTTTAAACTGAGAGCAAAATTATAATTTTGAGCTTGGGGGGGGGGGGGGGGGGAATCATAATTTTATTTTGAACTGTGTGCAAAAACGTAATTTTTAGCTGAGGGCAGAATCGTAATTTTAAGGTAGAGGGAAAACCAACATTTTATTTTGAACTGGGGCAAAACCGTAATTTTAAACGAAGGGCGAAACCGTAATTTTAAACTGAGAACAAAATTAAAAATGAGTTTTTGAACCGAGGGCAAAAGCGTAATTTTGAGCTAGGGGCAAAATTATAATTTTATTTTGAGCTGGGGGCAAAAACGTATTTTTAAACGAAGGACGAAAGCGTAATACCCATTCTCAAAAAAAAAAGATTATTACTTTAATAGAAGATGGGACTTGAATTCATCTACGGTATTATATAACATCGTTTTTATTTCACTTCAACTATTATATACTATAAATTTGTAGCAATTTTGGGCATTGTTGTTTGTACTATATGTATTGAAGTTTGTATGATGGTTTTAAGAAACCATACTAAATAATAAATAAGCAACACTTTTGTTTTTTTATAGAGTTGTGCCCTTAGCATAAATAGTTTTTTTTTTTTTAAATTGATTTTTCACTTTGATACCCCATACTTTTCTTCTTTTTGCAAGTTTTTCTTTTTACGTTTCTTTCTATATTTTGCAAGTTAACACGCCGCAACGTACGTGTAAGGTTCAACGTTTTTTCGTCAATTTTTTCCCGTTTGACAGGCCCGTCGCAACACGTCTATTTTTCCCTGTTTGGCAAGTTCGTCGCAACGCGCAAGTCCTAGACTATCTTAGTTATTTTTTTTCTATGTTTTACGTTTCGGTGTACTTTCTTCACATTAACACGCTGCAATGGGCGTACGTGGTTCAAAGATTTTACTTTGCTTTTCGTTCGATGTTATTTTTTTTTATTTCTAATTTATTTTGTTTTTTACGAGGTTTTCTGGTGTTGGTGGTCACCGACAGTGGTGTAGCATTGGTGTAACTTGGCATGGTTTTACGCCCCCGCCGCAACACGGGGATGGTTTAATACTAGTTCGTATTAAATATGAAATATGTTCTTCATTTTAATAATGCAATCCCCCACAGATCACATGATTTTATACATATGATTTGAAAGTTTGCATGAATGGTATTTCTAATTTTTTAATATTTTGAGTTTAAGTAATATTTTATATGTTATATAAGTTGAGTTTTAGTAATAAACCATAATTCATAATTTTAAGTGTTTGCTTTTTTATTTTATTAACAGTATTTTATTTATTATTAAATTTGATATTTTAGTAATAACTTGTGTTCGTTAACTTTAAAAAATAAAATTAAAATTCGTTTATATGTTTATTTTTTTAGCATTCCATAGGCATTGGATCTGTATCGATACGGTTTGTTACATAGTAACTTGTGTTCGTTAATTTCTAAAAAAATCTAAATCTCCGTCTATGTTTGTTTATCTTTTTAACATTCCGTGGGCATCTGATCGGTATAATTACGGTTCGCTACAGCAACGGTACAATACATGCTCTAGGTATAGAAATCAACACGTGTTTTACATCGGTTGAAAATGATAAAAATGAACACCGACAGAGCGGCATTGATGTTGTTCAAACAGTATCGATTGGTTTAGATTGTCACGGAAATATTCATTTATCGACACACACGAAGTTGTATAAATGAATAATTTATAGGGTTTCAGTTTATCGAAAGAAAAAACAATAAAAATAAATATTGGTACCGAACTAATGTTGTTCATTTGTTTTCGTTCCGGTTCACTATGGTAGCGATACGATACCAACGTTGTTCGGTTTGACACGGTATGGTAGTGATACGGTGTCAATTTATCTAAAACAAAAACAATAAAAATAAAACCGGTACCAGTACAGATGTTGTTCAGTTAGTTTCAGTTAGGTTTGGTACGATAGTGGAACAATATTCGTTTGCAATAAAATTTACATCGCAGTGTTGAAAAAAATAAACATAGAACACAAACCAACCGAACCGATATCAACTAAACAACATGATATTCGCTTTTATTGTTTTTGATCGATGTAAGATTTTCTCTTTTGATTACTGTAGCGAGTGTTGCTACTGTAACAAACCAAACAGATAACGTCGGAATTCCCGCCGCGAAGCGCAGAGGAAAATTGACAAGTTAAGTATTAAATATGAAATATTTTTTCATTTTTAATAATGCAATCCTCCACAGATCACATTAAGAATTTTGTAACTTTTATCATCTTTACTAATAAAATTTAGGGGTAACTTTCAAAATAGTAACCAAGTTTTAAAAGTGTTCTAATTAGTTTACTCAAATTTCAAAAGTGTTCCAATTAGGTCACTCAACATTCAGTTTTCATTAAAATTAAGGGTTTTTTCATCCATTTCATAAATAACCATGGTGATGTGAATTTTTGTTTCTTTTTTTCCTTTTATTTGATGCTAACTTCGAGTGATGACGTGGATTGTAACTTGTTTTTTTTTTTAATTTTTAATGTAATTAAATTGTTTTTATTTTAATAAATATAATTTCATATATTAAAATAATCCGACTTCAACATCTTATTCTTCATTTTTTTCTTGACACATAGAAAAAAAGACATGACTCGATTTGAATGTTAAGTTATCTAATTGGGACAAAAATGATACGAATAACCTAATTAGAACATTTTTAAAACTTGGTTACTATTCTGTGACCTAATTTTCATAAAAATATGATATATTTTAAAGTTGCATTTTATTATTATGATAGTATAAAAACTAGGTTGTAAAGAAACGAAAATTTTAACCACCTTTTGGGAAAATTAGTACCTACACATAAGCTTGTGTAATTATAAGAGAATGATGATACTTATCTATCAAACTTTAAAGGTTGAAAAATATAAACTTATCTGACTTTGTTGCACCTTAAAGCTAGATGATATATTCATCAACTTATAAAAAATGGTTTTAAATCCTTTCAATTTTAAGTTACGGGTCCTATGTTACTTTTGAAAACATCACCCTCATAGATTTGAATTTTGATTCCACATGCTTTGAATTTTTTCAAAACCTGACAAAAAAGTAACTAATGCTTTCACGTATTTGTGGGTTTGTTAGGCTAGAGGGTGTGGGATAACCCCTTGGGGCTTTATAAGTGCCACCTCAGCGTCACGTAGGCGCCACGTCAGCCAAGTGGGCTTTATAACCCCCCCTTTAACATGGAGGGTATGGTGATAACCCCTAGGGGCGCTATAGAAAAAAAAATAAAAAAATTGATTGGTGCAAACAAGTGGGCCCCACCTGATACCCCCTTCTCCTCTCGTTACCATGTTGGCGAGTGAAGTATGGCGCCCCTCCTTAACATGGAGGGTGTGGGTGTATAGCGCCCGGGGCGCTATAGAGGCTGAGGTGGCGGGTATGGCGCCCCCCACACCCTCCGGCCTTATAAAGAGGGTCAAATGATTTTATCGGTTTTTGGGTTAGTCAATAAAACGAAGGGTGGACGGTTCGAATCTAATTGGCGAAGTCATTTGAGTTAATTTATTGTTCCTTTTAAGATCAAGAGTTCAAGTCCGGTTGAAAACGATCTTGATGTGATTTAAGCCGTTAAAAAATACTTAAAATGGTCACCTAAATTAATAAAAGAAAAAAAAGAACCATCAGATAAAACAAGTTAAAATACGAAAACACGGAGCAACTTAGATACAAAACTAATATTAAGTGAACTAGGTTATAAACTCATGTGTTACATGAGGTTTATGTAATAGAAAAACAAAAGTATAATAGTGTGTAAAAAATTACATAATCAAAATATTTTTATTACGTATAAGAGTAAATTGCCATTTTAGTCCCTGAGTTTTGACCAAAATTGCCACTTTAGTCCAAATAGTTTTTTTCTTGCCATTTTAGTCCAAATAGTTTTGTTTTCTTGCCATTTTAGTCCAAATAGTTTTGTTTTTCTGCCATTTTAGTCCCTGGTGGGTGGTGATGGTGGTGGGGTGGGTGGGTGGGTGGTGACGGTGCAGGCAGGTGGTGGTGATGATAGAAGGTTAGTCCCTGCACCGTCACCACCCACCCACCCACCCCACCACCATCACCACCCACCATTTCCACCACCACCGGGCACTTTTACGCCACCCACGTCATTAACCAACATCACCGTCATCATCGTAAAACCAACAACCACCGCCATCATCTTCACTGTAAACTGGCACAACACCATCCCCATACCATCGCACCTGCAAAAAAAGAAAGAAAAATGTGGTTCGACCAAAATTCACCTAAGTTAAATATTTTTTTTTGAATGGAGTTAGTGGGTTGGATGAAAATGGCAACAAATGACAAAACTCAGGGACTAAAATGGCAGAAAACAAAACTATTTGGACTAAAATGGCAAGAAAACAAAACTATTTGGACTAAAATGGCAAGAAAAAAACTATTTGGACTAAAGTGGCAATTTTGGTCAAAACTCAGGGACTAAAATGGCAATTTACTCTACGTATAACAATAAAAAAACGAAAATAAAATTACGATTCACGAAATTCTAAATACTTTTTTGTACAAGTTGTTTTGTTTGGAATTTAACTTCTTTATTACCTATCAATTGCTTAAACTATCACTACTTGTTTAATATGTGCGTGCACACACGATTTTAGAACACTAAAAACTAATATTCCGATTCTAGCAATGAAAGTTGAAACAACAATAAACAATTTATATGGGATGTAGAAAAAAAATTATATCGTCATAAAGAAAATTTACATCGGGCGTAACTACCGACTCGACAAATTATTAATTTTTTTGTTTTGTTTTTATAGATGTGTTTTTAACATTTTCATCTACGTTTGTGCAAATAATGGTGACCCAACTCGAGCGTGAAGTAGGAGTTCTCATGGTTCTCACAACTCGTGGTGTTTCTCAATTGAACCGAATCCTATATATACACACATACATACATGAAAATCACAACGGGTATGCCCGACACCTGCCGATATGACCGATACCTGACGGGTAATGTGCAAGGAATGAGACAACATTTTACAACCGGGTATGTGTATGGGATTAGTCATACCTGACCCATACTCAGCCCATTGCCATCCCTTGTCATGGCGTTGCAAATTTCAAAACTTGTAAAGGATGATGTGGTCATTGCCATCCATGGTGCCGCCTCATGATTGTTCGATTCAAACCCTAGGTTCACAAAAATGCAAAATTGAACCCTAAGTCATGAAATTTAAGGTAAAAATCAGTTTAGTTTTGACTGATTGAGAAGATAGAGTTGTTCAAACACTGACAAGAGTCTGGATTTGTGTAGATTTAGGTTGAAGATACAAAAAACTGACTCAAATGGCTTGAAAGTTTAAACGGTCGAGTGGCTATGGCTCCATTTGTAGTTTTTTTTTTTTTTTTGAGTAGATAATGGATTGGGGATAAGATAACGTTTTTTAGACTGTTCATCGGTCAACCAGTCCGGTGTTCTTATTTTTGTATTTAGTATTCAGTTCTAGTTTATCTTTTGTTATCTATGTACAAACTTATGCTATATATATCAGTGGTGGTTATGTTGTTCGGTTACGTGATGTTTGTTTGCATTACATAATATCTCATAATAATTTGTTCAAGCCGTAAAACTGCAACGATATAATATTGTGAAACGATAAAACTAAATGGTATAATGTTTAAACGGTAAAATTGAAACGACATCGTATTTTAAACGGTATAACATTTTCAACGATATAATATTGAAACGGTATAATGTTCGAACCAGACCAGAGTTCATAAAAAACGGTATAATATTTCAAACGATATAATATTGAAACGGTATAATGTTCGAAGCCGATGAGAGTTTATAAAATAAAACGGTATAATGTTTGAATCGGACCGGAGTTTATAAAAAAAACGGTATAGTATTTTATACGATATAATATTGAAACGGTATAATGTTCGAACCATACCGGAGTTTATCAAACAAATTAACGGTATAATACTTTATACAGTTGTTTGAAGCGGATGTGAGTTTATAACACCAAAATTCACCAATCTATATTCAGTCCCCTTCTGTAGGCCTCGTACAACCCTGTATGGCGTACATACCCTCTCAAATTCTATATTGACAGTATGCAGACACAGCATTTGATGCAATCTTATACGTCTCGTACAGCTCTATAAACTCTAAAGTAAAGAAAATCGGCTGCAACATTAGAGTTTTTTTTTAAAGGATGATTTAAAAAGAAATATATATTGATAATAAAAATAATTAAATGTTTGCTTTTATGATGTAACGTAAAAAAGTTATAACTATGGATAATGTAATGGATATGAAGATGAAGTGTGTGACATCCCATTGGATGCGAATATAGATTTGATTCGGATGTGGATTGTTTATTTGTAACTCACCCCACCATATCAACTCCACTATCTATTCCATGGTCTATGATCTTCATGCTCAACCCTTTTTTAAAACGTTTGCTAATTAATATATGTTGTATTGCAAAATGAGATTGTATGATCGACAATTTTAATATCGCCAAAAATCATCATATCATTCAAATAGAAAACTTCTTCAAAAAATTAGAATGCATGTTCAAAAGGATGTAATTAGAAAAACATACGTTTTTTTTAATTAGTTTTATCAAATGTTCTATAAAGATTATAGTATAACTCCAGTAAAAACCTATGTAAAAAGATACATTAAAATTTAGAGAAGTGAAGAGGTATGGTCCCAATTTCTTGCCCACATGGCAAGGACCATACCACTTTTTCCATCCTACATGGCGCTGACATCAACGATACCATCCAGAAGCTTCTAGAAGCTTCTGGAAAATATGAAGGCAGCACCAAAGATGCTCCATCCGACATAAAGGACAATACGTGTCACCAGTCATCAAGCGCCAAGTAGGCCTGCGACGAATCCAGGAGCAGTCCGACAACGCCAGTACGACGTCTACAGAATAGGCGAATACAGGCGCGCCACGTGTACCACTACACTGACCACGGCAGAGGAGACCAAGGGTACCACTACATTATTCCCCTTGGTCGGACAGCTGGCGCGCGTATACAGCTGGCACCGCTGCTCTCTCCCTTCTTCACCCTCCGGCTATAAATAGGACCCTTCACCATCCAGGTTGATCATCTTACTCTCTATACTCTCATACTTAACACACACTGATTATCCTTCTTCGGAACAGTACTTATTCTCACGCCGGAGCCTGGTTAAGAGGGAAACCCCCATATTCCCCTCTTAACGAGACTAACGGTGTTGCTGTTTTGCAGGAGCCGAGCCATTTCCAGCGAGTAAGAAAGGAGATTGAATCCACCATTGAAGTAACCCCACGGATTAACCCTAGTGTTAACCTGTGTTTCATCATTGGCGCCATCCGCTTTTAGCAAAAACCACTCTCATCTTTTTTCTTTTTGAAAAACTCGCCCAAATGGCTGAACAAAACCCTTCTCACCCGGTAGATGGAGACGTTTCTTCTTTTGAACTCATTTCGGACAACGTACACGTCCAAAGGGGTCAAATGAACGAAATCATCCAAGAAGGGCCGATGAACAATGATTTTCCTAGTATCTTCGGGAGTGCATCCAGGGTTGTTACTCAAAACACAACTGGTGCTACTTTCCAAACTCCACCTAGGATCATCACTCAAACCACAAACGGAGCTACTTACCAGCCTCCGTCAGAGGTAGTCCAACAAACACCCCCACCAGTGCAAACACAGAGCCATGGAGCTGGTCCCTCAGCTCCATCGGACCAAGCACAACTGAACTTCTCTGCACTACTAGGGCTACCCGAAGGAAAAACTCTGGCTTCCTGGTACGCTGAACAAGTGGCGTCTATAAACCTCGTTTACACACAACTCAGTGCGCAGCAAGCCCTGCTCCAAGCACAAGCCAACCAGTCCGCTTTCGTCACTCCACTGCCAAGGCCTTTGAGCGCACCCATGCCGCAACAGACTAATGCATGCAATTTACGCCCTGAACAAACACCTCCACCACACATTAGGAGGCCAAGCGCGACACGTACGGTGAAACAGAGAGCAATTATGTGCAGTATTCTCACCAACCAAAGAAGCCAATACAAAGTCGTTTAGGTCCGCGCAACATAAATGACGAATTTGAAGACGACGAAGCGACGAACACAGTGTTCAGCAGATTGCCACCAGAGCATGAAGCATACAAACCTCGCAAGCGCGCAGGTTATGACCCAAAAGCAGAGCATGATTACAACTTGAGCTATCGTCCAGACGACATGGCTGAGAATTCAAAATTCATTAGAGAGATCGCCACGGCTGCCATAGACAAAACGAAGTTGCCACACAACGTGGGCAAGTACAACGGGTTGACAGACCCAGACGATCACCTTCAAGTTTTTAACGGAGCTGGAGCAACAGGCGGATGGAATTTACCAACCTGGTGTCACCTCTTCGCACAAACCTTCGTCGGCGCAGCGCGCGCCTGGTTTGACAGCCTGCCAGCAGGAAAAATCAAATCATGGGTCGATTTCCGAGAGAAGTTCCTCGCACACTTCTCTCAGCAACGTCGACACACCAGAGACCCAGCCGATTGTTTAAACATATGGCGCAGAGACCACGAGAGTGTGGAAGATTTCATTACAAGATATAACAAAGAATGTTTGGAGATTGGTGATCCAGGCGAGAAGATGATGCGCGCACACTTCATGAGGGCAGTCAAGTGCGACGATTTAATCAAACGTGTAAAAGGAAGAGATGGCGGACCCAAAGATTGGGAAACCTTCATTGAAGCAGCCAAAACCATTGCGCAATCTGACAGATAGTTGACCGGTGACGATCACCGTCAGCGCGGATACAATCACAACGACCGGCATAGCAAGAAAGGCAGAAGCCAACCATGGAAAACATCCGGTCACAGAGAAAGAAGCCCGGTAAGAGAGGATGCGCGCCACACGATCAATCAGATAGCTCACCGGAAAGACGTGAAACGAGAAAACAGGGAGAAACAGTGGACACCCCTCACGAAAACTCCTTCAGAAGTCTTGGCCACCGAGAACCACCAGTTCAAACCACCGTTACAAATGCGCAACAAAAGGGGCCAAGACCCGAATCTTTTCTGCGAGTTCCACAAAGACACGGGGCACTTAACTGACGACTGTTTCAGTTTGAAGCAAGAAATATAAAGGTCCTTAAGAGATGGAAAACTCACTCATCTAGTAAAAGGCGGAAGGCGCGACTACCGCCAGATACAAAGAAGAGAAGAAGGACCAGATAACAAGAAACTCCGGAAGTTAGAAACCCACATGGTTCAAGGGGGTCCACGAAGGCCAAGGAAAAACTACAACAAACGCGCGCAAGACGACTCATGGCGTGAGAAACAGGTCGTTTTCCCGGTTGTAAGAGGAGGCCCACGAGAAAGAAGACCCATAGTCATCTCGGGCGTAATAGGGCATTACCAAACAGATTACATTTTCATCGATCCAGGGAGCACTGCGGATATCATATATGAACAATGTTTCAATCAATTCGATCCGGAGGATAAAGCGCGTTTAGAACCAGTTGATTACCCGCTCACTGGTTTCTGCAATGAAGCCGTTTTTCCTCTAGGGCAGATATCATTCCCAGTGTTGCTCTCGGATGGAAGAAACTCAAGAACAGAAGAGGTTACATTCATGGTGCTGCCAGCACACTCAAGGCACGATATTCTGCTGGGAAGAGAATCCCAAGGCGACTTCAGCATGATCTGCTCTGGCCCACACTCAGCTGTGGGATTCCCAACAGAAACAGGAGTGGCCATCATATATGCAAGCAAAGAAGTATTAGCAACAGACGAGCTCAGACCTGCAAAAGCAAGTAAACCAGCACCACGCGCGGAAGCAGAGAAATGGGTATTGAATAGCGCATACCCGGAACAGACAGTTACCTTAGGACCGGCCATGTCCGACCTGACGCGCGCGGCCCTAAAGAAATTGCTGTTCCAAAACATGGACGTGTTCGCCTGGACACCAGCAGACATGGTGGGTGTTCCACGGCACATAGCTGAACATCGATTAAACGTCTCAGAAGATGCAAAGCCGGTGGTGCATGCCAAGCGCCACTTGGGAGACATAAAGCACGACGCCATGAAAGAGCAGGTGATAGAGCTGTTAAACGCGGGAATTATCAGAGAGGTCAGATACCAAACATGGGTAGCAAGCCCAGTCATGGTCCAAAAGAACAACGGTAGCTGGAGAATGTGCGTAGATTACAAGGATCTGAATAAGGCATGTCCACGCGACTGTTACGCCTTACTAGACATTGATGAAAAGATTGATTCGCTTGCCACATTCCGATGGAAATGTTTCCTCGATTGCTACAAGGGGTACCACCAGGTACAGATGGCTGTGCAGGATGAAGACAAGACCGCGTTCCGCACACCAACAGGGCTATACTGCTATACCAAAATGCCTTTTGGTCTAAAAAATGCAGGCGCGACTTATCAGAGGCTCATGAATGAAACTTTCCACGATGCCATCGGCAAGTATATAGAAGTGTATATGGATGATCTGGTTATTATGAGCAAAGAAGAGAGTACAATGTTGCTGAACATCCAAAAGACGTTCGATACCTTGCGCGGTGTCAGCATCAAGTTAAACCCAGCAAAATGCTCTTTCGGCATGGAAGAGGGGAAATTCCTGGGTTTCATTGTCACGAAAGATGGCTTCAAGGTGAACCCTGATAAGATACAAGCAATTGAACGCATGCCGTCACCTTCGACGATCAAGGAGATGCAAAAATTGGCAGGACGGTTAGCAGCACTTAATCGTTTCCTGGCCAATCACGCAGCTAAATCATTCCCATTTATCAAAACTCTCCGAAACTGCATGAAGAAAAGCCAATTTGTTGGTGCACTTATGTCTGCATTTTGTCTGTATTCGGTCACGATGTAAAACGATGTCTTGTTAGTCTTGTAGGTTTGACCAAGTCAACCATCCTCCTGGTTTGACTTGGCCAAACAGTCAACAGTATGTTTGTAAGATGTTGGGTCGAAGGATGTGCCATCGAAGGATTGCCTATATCCTTCGATGACCTGCTCGAAAGATGTCATTCGATAGATGGACCACGAAAGATCCCATCTTTCGTGGTACTTATGGATCGTTCGAGCTGTTTCTGGTCGATAGATGATCCTTTGATCATCCTATCTGATCCTTCGACCAGATCATGCTTGTTTGGGTATAAATACCCGCGTGTTGTGTTCACTTCGACAGTTAGACACAGAGAGACAGATAAGGAACACACACACACTAGAGAGAGTTTGCAGAACTGATTTGTAAACCTTGTGCTTGTAACGGACCTTTCATACGCATTAATACAAGTGATGTTAATCGTTGAGTCTTGTGTGTTGATTATTTGCGTGTTCTATCTCGGTTTGCTATCTCGGTTGGATTCCGCACAACCGGGTTGGTTTGTACACAAGGATTAGGCGACTAGATCCTCCCCTAGCCGGACCTACAAGTGGTATCAGAGCCTTGGCTCTTCTCCTTGTTAAAACCGAGCGTTTTCGGGTTTTAAAAGCTTGTATCTTCTGGAAATTTTCTGTTTAAAACTTCAAAAATCTGCATGTTTTTGCTGTTTGTTCTTATAAAAACCTTGTCACTTTTCATTATCACATGTTAAAAATGGGTTTTTAGTGAAGTTTCAAGCAAAAACGGGTTTTGGATAGTTGTCGGCTTGCTGGAAATTTCATATTTCTGGGTTTGTTCTTCATATCTTCAACCGATATTCTAAGTGTTCATCATAATTTTACACATTTGATCTTAAAAATTTGAATTACCAAGTGTTTGTGTGTTGGAAGTTGTATTTTGATTAAAATATTGATCATTACCCGGTTGGTGAAAAACCTGCATGTTCAGAAGATATGGTCTGAACATACTTTCTGCCGAAAGTTCTCACCAACCCGTCAACTTTTTCACCAACTTGTCACCGTTTGTCAACTGTGTCAGAATCGTTCGAAAGATATCCTTCGAACTCGAAAGACCATCTTTCGATCAGTGGAGGTTCGATAGATCTTCATCCTTCGAACCAAGGAATCATTTCGAAACATTCATCTTTCGGTCTACTGTTCATTTTCGAAAGACAAGGATCCTTCGATTGGGGAGTCTTTCGAAGTCATCTTTCGAAATTATCTTTCGGTCTACAGTACTTTTTCGAAAGATAAGGATCCTTCGTTTGGAGAATCTTTCGAAAAACATTGTTCGAAATTCAACAGAGATCTTTCGAACCCTGTTGATCCTTCGAACAGGTGTTGATCTTTCGATCATTAGTCTGTTTGTGTTTAACAGTTTGTATTTTTCAAGTGTCTTTCGAACAGGTATCCTTCGGCTGATCAAAAATGAATTCGATGTGGGGTGTTCCGGTAAATGCAGAGATGTATTTTGGTACTCCAGCTCCGGATTCGGGTTCGCAAGCCAATGCTACATCTACTGGTCAATGGGCATTCGTATCAAATCAAGCCCCAAGTGTTCAAAGCATTTTACTAAGCGAAAGTGAAACGGGAAGTTTGAATAGGCCTCCAAAGTTGATGCATTTAAGTGAATATCCGGGATGGTTTGACAGATTTCATACATATGTCCTTGGTCAAAATACAGAGTTGTGGTTGCGGTTCATCACAGACTTTGATCAAACAATAGAGGTTGCTGCATCATCTGCTGCTACTACATTTGCAGATCTTACCGAAGATCAAAAGAAAATCTATGATTTGGAGAAGAAAGCATATGCCATTCTTACTCAGGCACATGACAGGCGATATGAAGCTTCTCTACGACGTCAAATCTATTAGAGGAGGTTATGTTGCTTTTGCTGGAGATAAGGGCGGATATATAACGGGTGAAGGAATGATTTCCAACGGGGTTGTTAGCTTTGACAAGATCAACTTTGTGCAACAACTTGATCACAATCTTCTTAGTGTTTCTCAAATTTGTGACAAGCAGTTCTCAGTACACTTTGATGCTAATGGATGTTATGTGCTGAAACCCGGCTTCAAAATTCCAAAAGAATGGATTCTCTTGTCGGCTCCAAGGATAAATGATCTGTATGTTCTTGATATGAGCCAAGCTATCACAACGTCTGCACAAGCAACGTGTTTCGTTTCCAAAGCCACAGAGAAAGACACAATCTCTTGGCACAGACGAATGGGTCACATTCACTTACGCAAAATGAATCATTTGGTATCGAATGAATTGGTGAATGGTGTTCCTCTTAAAAATTTCCATCTTCAAGACGTCTGTGTTTCGTGCCAGAAAGGAAAACAAACGAAGAAACGACACCCTACAAAGAAAGTCAACACGGTGGCTGTTCCTCTTGAACGTTTGCACATGGATTTGTTCGGTCCTGTCAAGCACAAAAGCATTAGGAATGATCAATATTGCCTCGTGATAACTGATGATTATTCAAGATTTTCTTGGGTGGCGTTCATGGCACATAAGAGTGAAACCTTCGGTATTATCAAAAATTTGATCATTCAGATTGAGAATCTGTATAACTTGAAGGTTAGGCGGATACGTAGCGACAATGGTACTGAATTTAAAAATCATGCCATGGCGGAGTTTTGCACTTCAAAAGGTATTCTTCACGAATTTAGTGCAGCTTATACTCCTCAGCAGAATGGCGTCGCTGAACGTAAGAACCGCACATTGATCGAGACTGCTAGGACTATGTTGGTAGAGTCACAATTGCCGATTCCTTTTTGGACTGAAGCTGTGTCCTCTGCATGCTATACGTTAAACCGAGTCCTTACAGTCAAAAGGCACAACAAGACCTGCTTTGAGCTTATTAACAAACGGAAACCTGACTTGTCATATCTTGAACCGTTTGGAGCTCCATGCACAATAATCGATCCTAATGGAAAGTTTGGGGCAAGAGCAATTGAGGGATACTTTCTTGGGTATTCCACCCCGAACTTAAGAGTCTGGAATCTAGAGACTAAAAGGGTCGAGGAATGGTCTGAAGTCAGAGTACAAAGGCACACTTTACCAGTCAAATGTCCTGGTCAGCCTTGGATGTTTGAGTACGATGACTTTTTCAATTCGATCAATGTTGAAGCCGTTGAAGAAAATGATGCGGCTAGGATGTTTTTCGAGAGCGACAACGCAATAGATTCACCGTTGGTTCGTCCCATTATAGTCAATCAAGAACCATCTTCAGTGAACAATAATGCTCTCGACAATGAGGATTTTCACGATGCTTCCGAATTGAACGAATCTTCAGAGGATGATGAATTTCTAGATGCAGATCAAGAGGCTCCAACAACAGCAGTACGTGGTACTTCAGAGGGTACACCTCCAGTGGATGTCCCTAGAACAGCTGAAACTTCTGCATCATCCTCTTCGTCAATTCCGGGCCTTGAATTGATTGTTGATCTCAATCTCAACAATCTGGGTACAAATATTCCAGTTCAAGATAATCCAGAAACAAGGATTCATAATACCCATCCTCAACAAAACATCATAGGAAATGTACAAAGTGGCGTTCAAACAAGAAACATGTTGCGAAACAACAACAATGCAGGCTTGTATGCAACTATCCGAGAATCTGGTCAACAAAATGACTGGTCTTTCGCGTGTTATGTCTCACAGGAAGAGCCAAGAACTTGGAAAGATGCTTTGAAAGATAGCTCATGGGTTGAAGCAATGCAGGAAGAACTGCAACAATTCCAGAAGCTAGGTGTCTGGAAACTCGTAGAGAAACCTGCTGGTTACAAGAAGATTGGTACCCGTTGGGTGTTTAAATGCAAGAAGGATGACCGTGGGATCGTTATCCGGAACAAAGCAAGGCTAGTCGTTCAAGGTTTTCGTCAGATTGAAGGGATCGACTACAACGAAGTGTATGCACCTGTTGCACGTCTAGAAGCCATTCGGATTTTTCTGGCTTATGCCTCATTCAAAGGTTTCAAGGTATACCAGATGGACGTGAAAAGTGCATTCTTACATGGTGTGGTAGAAGAAGAGGTGTACGTCGAACAGCCTCCAGGTTTTGAAGATCCTATCCATCCCGATCGGGTTTGGTTGCTCAACAAAGCTCTCTATGGTCTACATCAAGCACCGCGAGCTTGGTACGCAACCTTATCTAATTATCTGCTGGAGAACGGTTTTCGCAGAGGTCTTATCGATTGTACTCTCTTCATCAAAGAACAAGATGGAGATCTTCTACTGGTACAGGTATACGTTGATGATATTATATTTGGTTCTACTAACGATGTTTTGTGTAGGGATTTCGAGCGTGTTATGCAGGATAAATTCGAGATGAGTGCTATGGGGGAAATGACCTTCTTTTTGGACCTACACAATTCCAGTGGACTCCGGAAGCCGAGAGCGCATTCCGCGAGATGAAAGATTGCCTCATCAAGCTGCCAACATTAACCGCACCAGTCAAAGGAGAACCTCTGGTGCTGTACTTATTGATCGACAAGGTGTCCAAACACCAGTCTACTATGTGTCAAGAACCCTGACTGACCCAGAAACCCGGTATGCAATCATGGAGAAACTAGTACTCGCACTGATCCATGCATCAAGACGGCTGCGCAGGTACTTTGCCAATCACGGCATCCACGTGCTAACAAATTACAATATTGGCAACATCCTCGCAAGGCCAGAGATTTCAGGGAGATTAGCAAAGTGGGCGATAGAGCTCGGGGGTCTTAACGTGGTTTTCAGGCCGAGACCGGCAATTAAGGGCCAAGTACTGGCAGACTTCATGACAGAGGTACCGGATGACAAGGATCGAGAATGCAAGGCGATGGAAAAAGCCGAAAAACAGCAAGTAGAAGAGCCATGGTTGTTATATACAGACGGCGCGTCTAATGAAGATGGTGCAGGTGCTGGGCTCCGGCTGGTGAGCCCTGACAAACATGAGTTCACCTACGCCATACGCCTGGATTTTAAAAGCACAAACAATGAAGCTGAATACGAAGCTTTCCTTGCTGGTTTAAGGTTGGCAATCAAAATGGGAGTACGACACATCGAAGCGCATGTGGACTCCATGTTGGTAGCAGGGCAAATCAACGGGCAATATGAAGCCAAGGGAGATACAATGGCACTTTACCTGAGTCAAGCAAAGACGCTGTTACAAACCTTCTATTCCTACAAAGTGCACCACATTAATAGAAGCGAGAACAAGCCAGCAGACGCGCTGAGTAAACTCGCCTCTACAAGCTTCCAACACCTAGCAAAGGATGTACGCATAGAGGTTTTAAGCAACCCGTCAGTGCCACTGCGAGAAGTAAGCGTCGTTCAACTAGGAACAACGTCTTGGATGACTCCGATAATCGCGTACCTCCAATCCGGAATACTCCCGGAGAACAAGGCAGAAGCGAGGAAAATCCAGTACAAATCCGAACATTATCAGATGGCCGATGGGATCTTATATAGAAAATCATACCTCGGGCCTTTGTTAAGATGTGTTGACCCCGAAGACGCAAGCTATTTGATCAGAGAGGTGCACGAGGGAATCTGTGGTATACATGCAGGACCAAGAATGGTGGTAGCAAAAGTCATAAATGCGGGGTACTATTGGCCCGGGATGCATTTAGATGCGGTTAAAGAATTGAGAAAATGTAGTGGGTGCCAAAGGCACGCTCCCAAAACAATGCGCCCCAAGAATGAGTTGGTACCAGTCACGACGGCGTGGCCCTTCCAACAATGGGGAATAGACATGGTCGGACCTTTCCCCGAAGCCCCAGGCGCTGTCAAATTCATAATAGTCGCAGTCGACTATTTCACCAAATGGGTAGAGGCAAAGGCCCTCGCATCAACCACAGCCACCGTTGTCAAAAAATTCATTTGGGAACAAATCATATGTCGTTTTGGATTACCCCTCAAGATCATCACTGACAATGGAACCAACTTTGCTGAAGACAATCTTCAACAGTGGTTTAAAGAATTACACATTGAGCATACCTTCTCCTCGGTCGCGCACCCACAGGGGAATGGTCAAGTTGAAGCCGTCAACAAGAGTATTGTCGATGGAATCAAGGCAAGGCTGGGAGAAAAACGAAGAGGCTGGGTAGACGAACTGCCCAGCATCTTGTGGGCCCACAGGACGATGCCCAAAACGAGTAACGGAGAAACACCGTTTAGCTTGGTGTACGGGTCAGAGGCAGTAATACCAGCAGAGATAGGATTGCCGTCACCCCGAATGCTCTCAATGAACATGATCAACAATGAAGAAGAGAGGAGGATCGACCTTGACCTCCTAGAAGAAAGGAGAGAAATGACGGCAATCAATGAAGCAAAGTACAAGACGAAGCTGGAAAAATATTACAACTCTAAAGTCCGAGTCTGCACCTTCAATCCGGGAGAATACGTCCTCAGAGACAACGAGGCCTCAAATGCAGAAAAACCCGGGAAGTTGGCTCCCAAGTGGGAGGGTCCATATGTCATCGACACAGTGCTCGGAAAAGGAGCCTATAAGCTGCGCACCATCGACAACAAGGAGGTTCCTCGAACATGGAACGCCCAACAGCTGAGAAAGTGTTACCTGTGAAGAAAATTCTTGTAATTGCAATGGCCAAGTCGCCAACACATTTATAGTAATACAAGAAGTGTTTGGCTATCTTTCTATCATGCAAATTTCTTTGTCACAACTGCATACATTACTTTGGGCATACACGAAAACATCAATGGCTCGACCATTAGGAAACGTTGTAGACCTCCAAGGCATGTCACAAACAAGTGCACAGCCGGGTCAGATACACAACTAAAGCCTAACAAACGCCAAACAAATACTTCATGCCCACATAAACACGAAAACATCGAACACAGGACAAACAAACATTGTAAGCACCCCCAAGGCTGAGAACAGCTGGGTCTACACAATAACCTGTAACTCAATCACTTCGTATTCACGATCTAACCTGCGCACGAAAACGACAGAATAAAACGTTGTCATAAACACAACACAAACCTGTCAGCGCCATCATTCATTCGTGATACCTGAATCAAAGTAATTGCACATGCACATATTATGACGATAACAAAATTCGCATAAAAACAAACAACTATTAGCATAACAAATGTCGAAGCATAGCCAAATGTCCACAAGCATAACAAGAAAGTTAAAATTGTTCATCCAATTGTCAAGTACAAGACCAACCAAGGTCATACGCGGCGCGCAGGCCGGAATCCCTCATTCGGGGTGACTGGGCCCAGCACCCCCAGCCGCACCACCTTCGTCGCCAAGCGCTTTTTTCAGCAACACGACACCATCAGATCTTCGAGCCAACTTTTTCGCAGCTTTAACCACAGCAAACTCCAAAGATGAAAACTCTTGTCTCTTCGCGGCATAGGCAGCACTACAATCTTCCTTCCACAACTCGAAATGATGTTCTTTCTCCTTATTGACAGCCGCAGCTCTGCCCTCAATATAACCATCCTTACGCCCGCTATTGTAACCAGCTTGCCCCAACTCAAACATGTAATTGGCAAGCTCGTGGGAGTTCACTATGCGATCAGCAATCTACAAGAAAACACAAATAAGAGAAGCAGTCCACGAAAATCCTGAAATAAAATAACGAAAGTTACCAGAGGCACCGCGCGCGACAGCAGCCACTTGCATTCGGCTGATGTCTCCTCAGCAAGGACTTCAGAGGCTCGACATTCAATAGTTTTCTCTTGAAGGAGATGCTCAGTTGTCTCATACTGCCTCGCAAGCTCCTCCAGCTTAGCAATACGATCAATGTACTCTTTCTCTTTCTTCTCAAACGCGGCGCGCGCCTCTTGAGCTTCCTCAGCAAGTTTTGTCTTCTCACCAGACAACCGTACAACAGTATCACGTTGAGACTTCAACTCCGCATTGGTACGCTCGCACGTAGCTTCCCAATTTTTCTGCTTGTCAGCATTGACCTTCCTCTCCTGGGCAAGCTTCCCCTCTGCATCAGCTAGCCTCCACTCCAACCCTTTCTTCTCACCATTGAATTTCTCCCTCTCTTCTGCAAATAATTTCTTCTCATTTTCGAACTCGAGAGTGTCTTCACCCATCAGCTTCCACTCACGGACAATTTCCTGCGAAGTGGACCAGAAGTTGACCCCAGCCTGAACATGCTCATCCAAAAGCTCCAACTGGCGGCGCCTCTTCTGGAACATCCTTTCAGCCGGGGGGAGAGACAGTGAGAAAAACTCATGACAGTTATCCAAATCATTCATCCTAGAACCCTGGGTCAGATTCCAACGGGGGGCATGCGGAAGATCATCACAAGCAGGATTCGTCGTATCAAAAGAATCAGCATGCACCTTTCCAAACTGCGGGCTGCAGACAGCACCGGAGGTTGCACCACCACCATCACCCGGTGGGCGTTTTGTATACACCGTTTGATGAGGAGTAGTTTCACTTACCTCCACTTCAACTTCAACATTCTTACCACGATCACAACCAGCAGCACCGCCCGCATCACCACCTGTGTTATCACCACCTTCTCCAACCTGCTCAGCATTCACATCTTCTGTGTTCTTCCCCTCAGGAATATCATGAGGGGGAGACAACCCAAATGTCCTCGACGGTGGAGATTCCGGAGGAGTAATTTTGGAAATATCAATCTTGTGTCCAGTCTTGGCTGGTTTGGCACCTGCTCCAAAACGAGCAACACACTCAGACAAGAGAAAGGAAGGCAAGCAAAAACAAAAGGACAAACTACAAACTGGAAAAACGAGTACCAGAAGCCTCAAAAATCTTCTGCAACAGATCCCCAGGTTTCTGCGCAAAAACACCCATGTCAATCTCCGATTCAGAAGGAGGAGGGGGGGTCCTCTTTTTGAAGTTTAATCTTCTTCGAGGCAAGCATAGCAGCAGCCTGCTCATCAAGCTTTCGCTTCCTATCCTCTAACATCTTCTTCTGCATTATCTCTGTTAGAGTCGCGTGATCCTCAGGGTCCGACTCAGGTCCTTTCTCTCCAACTCCTAAACCGGGCAATGTACAGAAACGACAACATAATCAAGGATACGATGAGTATGAGGTCGCTTACGAAGAGGCTCAGTGGCAGTTTCTTCAGCTTTTTTCCCTTTCCCTTCCGGCTTGTCCGCTTTCGCTTTTCTCCTCGTCTCCAACGGGTCAGCAGTTTCGACTGGAACCTCCAAGTCATCACCAACAGGCTCGTTCACCGGCTCATGCACAACCCCCTGCGCCGGACCTGCACGCGCGGAACCAGAAGTTAGGTCTTCAAAAGATCTGCCAGACCCATCACTCGAGAGAACGATAACTTCCTCTCGAATGGAATCAAATGCATCATCATCATTCTCACTATCTTCACCTAAGACAGTGTTGACGTAAGTGGTGAAACTCTCATTGCTCGGGTGCAGAAAACGGCCACGGATCTGATCCAACCAGGGTCGTTTATCAGGTTTTTGTATCGCCTCAACCATTGCACCCGGTGCCTTAAGATCCAACACGTTCAACAAAGTGAAACCTACTGCATAAAAAGGCGGAGATAAGGGAACAATGCAAAAATAATACAACATACACATACACAAAAAAAAAGAAGGGTATGGAATAAAACGTACACTTGCCATCATAACCATAAACCAGAACCCCCAACGGATGTTTAGGGACCCACTTCATGCTCATACCGGCACCCACCAACGCCATCTCCTCAAGCTGGATTATCGGAGTGGCTTTCCGAGTCAACTTCTTATACTAGTCCTGATCAGCAAAATTTGTAACCACATCAACTTTGGGGATACCCTCATCCACAGATCTGTAGTGCATATCCACAGGAACAACACCCCAGCGAATATAAAAAAACTTTTGCTTCCAGTCATGGAGACTCTTCAACGGCACAGAGCAAACTGGAGCAACGCCGGTACGAGCACTAAATGAGTAAAAACCACTTGTATATGAAACGGTGTAGAAGACGTTGAACATCTCAAACGTCGGGTCTAAACGGTTGGCCATACAAACGAACTCAAAGTGAGTAATGCGAGGAAGCCCAATGGCATTGATCTGAGAGATGTGGAGACCATAACCCCTCAGCACATCAGCAGTAAATCGAGTCATCGGAAGCCTAAAGTTGCCTTCCCGGAAGAAAGCGGCGTACAAAGTAATATACCCGGGAGGAGCATCCATGGCGGTGGAACCAGAGATAGGATACTGAGCACCCAAGTCAGGGAGAAAACCCATCTCCCTTACCAAATTATGGAATTCCTCCTCTTTCCACCCTATTACCGCCTGATCCGGGCCAGGTGGAGTTTTCCCTTTGTTCCTTCTCTTCCTCGAAGAAGGATTTGCAGAAGACATTATGGGAAAACAAACAATAATGCAGATGAACTCAAGAGAGGAAGAAAGAAAATAAAGGAAGAAGAGAGATATCCGGAACTCAAAATTTGAAAAGTAAAGAAATTGGGGGAAACCACCATATATTTATACCCATCGCATTTAATGCGATGGGTAGTGGAGGCGTCAGGATCTGAAAAAGCAACCAATAGGGGAGAGACACGTCAGAGGAAAGAGAAGACGCCATCATCTTTTTCGGAAACGTGTGCAACAACCACCTGCCATTATGACATAAAGTAACTGACGTGACTGAAACGGCGCCTGTTCACCTGACATCAGACAGTCACATCAGTCCCTCCTTCCCAAGACGACCAAAGCTTCCTCCTGAAGACAACAACAAAACCCATGCGCCATGCGCCATGCGTCCATTTGGCTCACTTTTGCAAGGAGTCAAAACCCATGCGCCATGCGCCATGCGTCCATTTGGCTCACCTTCGCAAAGAGCCAAAACCCATGCGCCATGCGCCATGCGTCCATTTGGCTCATTTTCGCAAGGAGTCAAAACCCATGCGCCATGCGCCATGCGTCCATTTGGCTCACTTTTGCAAGGAGTCAAAACCCATGCGCCATGCGTCCATTTGGCTCACTTTTGCAAGGAGTCAAAACCCATGCGCCATACGTCCACTTGGCTCATTTTCACAAAGAATCAAAAACCATACACCCATCATGTGCAAACGCCTTAAGCCTCTCACAACAAGCGTCTTAAGGAAAAACACTACCTTCATAAGTCCAGAATCCCTCCTAGGCGATCAACTCAACTAGAAGGCACACTGGACTGGGGGGACTTGAAGAGGTATGGTCCCAATTCCTTGCCCACATGGCAAGGACCATACCACTTTTTCCATCCTACATGGCGCTGACATCAACGATACCATCCAGAAGCTTCTAGAAGCTTCTGGAAAATATGAAGGCAGCACCAAAGATGCTCCATCCGACATAAAGGACAATACGTGTCACCAGTCATCAAGCGCCAAGTAGGCCTGCGACGAATCCAGGAGCAGTCCGACAACGCCAGTACGACGTCTACAGAATAGGCGAATACAGGCGCGCCACGTGTACCACTACACTGACCACAGCAGAGGAGACCAAGGGGATATTCCCCTTGGTCGGACAGCTGGCGCGCGTATACAGCTGGCAACGCTGCTCTCTCCCTTCTTCACCCTCCGGCTATAAATAGGACCCTTCACCATCCAGGTTGATCATCTTACTCTCTATACTCTCATACTTAACACACACTGATTATCCTTCTTCGGAACAGTACTTATTCTCACGCCGGAGCCTGGTTAAGAGGGAAACCCCCATATTCCCCTCTTAACGAGACTAACGGTGTTGCTGTTTTGCAGGAGCCGAGCCATTTCCAGCGAGTAAGAAAGGAGATTGAATCCACCATTGAAGTAACCCTACGGATTAACCCTAGTGTTAACCTGTGTTTCATCAAGAAGGCATTTTCATAGACAAAAAGGTTAACATATTTTCTTTCATTATATCAAATTTGTTTTGGATAAGAACAAAATATTGACATATTTGCATATTACATGGCCTGGCCCTGGTTGATGAACTATAACTCTCCTAGCCACCTTTATTCATAAGATATCTTTGAAACTATAATAAAAAAGTCAGATGTATGTTTATTGGATGTATGAAAAAACACGAGAAAAAAATATATATATATTAATAATCATATATCAATCAATCAATATTGTTTATTTCAGGGCCGGCCCGTACGGGTGCGGGGTTGGTGACGGCACAAGGCCCAAATCCTCTGAGTGCCCAAATCTTTTTAATTTTGTATAAAATTTACGCTGTACAAGATAGAATATATATGCACTGAATCAAATGATAACGTAAATGAGCCCTTGTACTAGTGGTTACTGTCTTGCTTAAACAATAATGAGACCCGAGTTCTAATCCCAGCGTCTCCAAATTCTTTATTTTAGCTTATTTTTTGGGTTTTTTTTTTTTTTTGTTAGTGACATTTAATACTTAATTTTGGTTACTGCATATTTCCCTTTTATTAATAAATTACTTTCTAAACTTAACTAAAAATAATTATTTAAATTACATCCACATAAATTTTAGTGATTGATGAGTTTATATTAAATGGAGATTTTCGAATAGGATCCAAATTTTTTATCTCGTAGAGGGCCAATTTTTTTATTGTGATTTTCGAAGATGGCCTTGGTTTGTTTACTCAGTAGTAACTCACATATTTGTTTTAATTATCCGAGTTGAGACTTTCTATAAGATCAGCCATCTAAAAACTACTCCCGCTTGAGCATACTTAATTATAGTGTTTTTCTCACATCCACAACCATTGTGCCAAAAAACGCGTTAGTGAAATTTGAGGTTCAGTATTCCTTCTAAACCCAACATCTCTCATGTCCACGACCGATGTAGGGTTTGCCTAACATGTTACAATGACCTCTCTCTTTATGAACTCATCATCCTCAATGAGGTTCTCCTCGCCATCCCAGTCAGGGATGTTGGATTTGGCTAAAGTGTCCCCATGTACGCCCCTCGGGACTATCATCCTCAACAAGGTTTGCCTCGCCATCTTGAGCGGCACAAGAGTGGCTCTTATATTATTCGAAACATTTGAGCTCTCATATCAACCAATATTGTCTGCTTTGCCCACCAGTAGCTCACGAATTTGTTTTTGGTTGCCCAAGTGGAGATGACCCAGGAGGTCACTCACTCAGCATAATATGCCACTTCCACTCGAGCATGCTTAATTCTTAAATATGGAGTTCTTCTCTCATTCATAGTTATTACGCCCAAAATACGGAGAATATTGAGGTAGGACATTCCTTGTGAACCCAAAATCTCTCACATAAGATTTACCTAGAGTGTTACACATTATTGACATATAAACTCCTTGATCCTAGTATGTGCTTCAACCTCAAAACCCTTATTCCAAGTGTCCCTGTGATTTCGCTCCTACTTCTGTTAAGATTTATTCAATTATATATATATGTTTCTATATTATTGTAATACTTGTTCATGTTATAACTTATAAAATTCTATGTTTTTTGTGCTTGTTCAGAAATGGAGTATGGTTAGATTATGAGCAATTAGGTGTAGTTAGATATCAGTTGTTTTATTTTAAGTCCAATTTATTACCGAAGTCTAAACGTGAAACTAAACCTGAACCAAGCCGTTAGTAATGGTTCGGTTTTAATTTCCAATGTTGTGGTTTCAGTTTCCGACAATAAAAATTGTTACTAATCATTATTTAGAAGATATATGTACATTCCATGATTTTCATAACAATAACGTATTGTAAAAGTTGAATCTAAGAGTATTAACTTAAAGTTTATTCTAATTCTAAAGGGAAATTGGCCTGTAATAATCTCACCTAGACCTTATTGGCCATTAATAATCCCACCTCATAATATTTTCTCCACTAGTCCCACCTTTCACATATTTTTCCTACAATGGTCCCCTGTTAAAAAAAAAACTTAACGGAGTTAAGCTTTTTTCGAAATTACAAACAGATTTTTTAGGGCTTTTGATTAGAACGACGATATGAGTCCATTGATGTAAAACTTGCCTCGAAATGGTGCTCCAAACGATGAAAACGACGCTTCAATTCGGGTGTTTAAATTTCCAATTAACCAAAATCAAGTCACCTGGAGCACCATTTCGAAGTAAGTTTTACATTAATGGACTCGTATCGTCGTTCTGATCAAAAGCCCTAAAAATCTGTTTGTAATTTGGAGAAAAGCTTAACTCCGTTAAGTTTTTTTAACGGGGACCATTGTAGGAAAAATAGGTGAAAGGTGGGACTGGTGGGGGAATATTCTGAGATGGGATTATTAATAGCCAATAAGATCTAGGTAGCATTATTACAGTCCAATTCCCTAATTCTAAATAGATTTTAGAGATGAATAGTCAAATAAACGTGGCATGGGCTTATTATGTCTAGTAGTGTAGCTAGAAAGGGACACTACCTAAACTTGGTCACTAAAGCAGGCACCATATGTATTTAGCGTTGTCATTTATGGTAGTATAACTATCCAAATTGTCGTCGGTAGAATAGTAGAAAAAAAATGTAAAAATAACTATTATGACCTCCAACTATTAAAAATTTTTGGTTTCGCCACCAGTAGATAAATCTACTAAAACATAAAGAACATAACATTTTTTCATATTGACTTTATCACTTGGTTTAAAAAGGTGTGAGGCTCCAAGGCGTTTAGTCCCAAAAGTCGAAGCACGAGGTATGTGCATTACATATACGAGGTGTTGCTCTTTGTACAACCAAATAAGTTAATATACAACTAAAAGTTACATCTCTCTCATCTATTTTATATATAAATAGGGCTGTAAACGAACCGAACAAACACGAACAAAGCCATGTCCGTGTTCGTTCGTTAAGGAAATTAACATGTTCGTGAACTGTTCACGAACGCATACCGAACATAAGTTTATGTTCGTGTTCGTTCGTTAAGGAAATTCAATTGTTCACGAACAGTTCATGAACACGAGTCTCGAACACAAGCAAATAAAAACGAACATAAACGAACATTTAAGTTGAAAATAATAAATAAAAACATTGTTATCCTTAAACAATAGAAATAAATAGTTAAATACAACCATCAAATGATAAACAAAACACAAAAAGTCTACTACAACCACCAAACGATTAATCAAGTTTAACTAACTTAGACATAATTATCTCAAAAAAATGTCTTAGAATATCCAAATTTTAGCTAACTTAGAAAAAATAGAGTTTCAAGTTTTCAATATGTTTAGATAAAAGGTTTATTATTTATTACTTTTTAATATAATTAAACGAATGTAAACGAACGAACATGAACTAACGTAACCGAACATATTAACGAACGTTAATGAACGCAGTCGAACGAACGAGACCTGTGTTCGTGTTCGTTCGCTAAGCTGACCGAACGAATTTTTTTGGTCATGTTCGTTCGTTAAGCTAATCGAATGAACATAAACGAACTTCCCGCCGAACGATTCACGAATTGTTCGCTGAACGTTCGGTTCGTTTACAGCCCTATATATAAACATTATATAAAGTAAATCTTCCATGCTTTCTTCATCCATTTGGTTGTTATTACATATAGAGTAAATGTAACACCCGTCTAATTTTACTTGATTTTAATAATAGATTAGACCATTGTAAATAAAAGTTCCTTAATTAACATAAGAGTTATACAAGAAGTTCATAAGTAGCATAAACTTTAGTCAACCAACAACTAAGTAAAAACAATTCAAAAGTTGTTTAACAAGTGTTTACAACCCATAAACCAGTCTAGTAGAGTTTTAAAACATTGCGGAAGCTTGTAAGTAGTGTTCGGTTCTTCAAAAGTTTGCTCGACCATCTTCCGGTTAGTTTCCTTCATCACCTAAGATCAAACCCCAACAAAAGTTAGTTTTGATCAAGTTATAAGGGTTACAAACAAGTTCCATGAGTTAAATAAAAAAAATATAAAATTTTTCGGACTGAAGGCGTCGCGTAGCGCCACGGGGGCTCGCGCTACGCGAGGCTCTTATTTTCACAGCCTCTTTATTTTTCTGATGCTGCACATTCCCAGCTCCAAGTTCAATCAAGTTCCAACTTTAAATAGCCATAACTTTTGACTCGTAAGTCCGTTTTAGGTGATTCTTTTTCCTATGCGTCTGTAAATTCATTACCGACATGCCTATTATAAATTTCGTACCGAAAAGTTTGTTTACAGACTGAAGGACTATATGACCATATGCAATTATTTGACCCATTTCAACTTAACACAATTCACTACCGTTTAACTAATAAACCTATGGCGTTTTATGCCAACATCCGGGGCTTATTATCACCCGCATTTCTTACCAATTTCATGGTTTAATGCCTTTGTGATTATTATCACCATTATCTACTACTAGAACGTTTAAAACTAAATTTTTTCACAACTAATAGATCCGTTGGCTCATATTGTGGAACCATCCACTTATAATGACTACCAATTGGTTCGATGACTATACTAAGTCTATTAATTCACATTCCAACCACAATCAATCTAAATTCAATGCAAATTTTGATTCAACAATAAGATTTACAAAACTTATCAACAACTCGCTTAATGTAACTAATCAAGTTACGTACCTTCAAAGTAGGCCTTTCAAACGTGGTTCGCCACCCGCTTGTCCGCTTGACGCTCCTGCGCCCGTTCCTATAGAGTTCATTTATGATACGTTTAGAACTCTCTTTAAATCATAATTCGCATAATGCACCAAAACATCATGAGTATGCGTTTAACTTGGAATTTCAGTTTTAAGCCTTCATAGAGGCATTTCAACAAACACTTCATGGGCAGATTTTTACATGATTAAACATCAAATCTCTAGTTTACCATTTAGCCCTAATTTCACATCATTCAACCTTTTTACATGATTGATAACTTCTAATTTTCTGGAATCACTTCAAAATTGTCGTTTTACACTAGATTAACAATCTATTTCCTAGTGTTCATCAAAATTACACACAACCCACTAATCACCTACAATGGTGATCATAGTTTCCACTAAAATTTCACATGATTTCAGCTTGTGTTTGTCTAGGGTTTGTCCCTAGACACTATAGTTGGTCCTAGATCATCATAACATACACATGCAACTATAATTTCAGATTATCCCAATTTCATGAGAATTTCAAGTTAAGAGTTTTCATCAAATTTTACATACCTTGTAATCCTCTCGTGATGAGGATCAATAATCTATGCTTTAATTTCGATTTCAACTTGGATTGAGCCTTCAATTTGCAGATTTAGTGAGTTTTAGGGTTTTGAAGAGTGGGGATCGCCCCTGGCTATCTCCTGTACGACCAGACACCTTCAAATGGTGTTTGGTTTTTAATTTTTATTAAATTTAACAATATAGTTTCAATTCTTACAACTTTGGCCCTTCCACTTTGTTCAACTTATAGTTTAGTTGTTTTAACCCTATTTATAAGCTATTTCTAGATTATTAACTAACTAGGTTAAAATTCCTAGTTAGTAATTTCTCATTTATTATAACTTATAACTCTAATATAAGTTTTATATTTTTCGGGGTGTTACAAGTCCACCCCCCTTAAAGAGGGTTTCGTCCCCGAAACCGAAGTACGTACCAAATAATGTAGGGTGGAGACGTCGCATCTCCTCTTCGGACTCCCACGTAGTGTCCGAACCTTTCCTATGCTCCCATTTGACCTTGACTTGATTAATCACCTTGTTTCTCAAACTCTTCTCTTTACGATCTAAAATCGCAATTGGTTTTACTGCATAGTTGAGGCTGTTATCCACCTCGATATCATCGTAGTGGATACGAGCAGTTTCGTCTGCCAAACATTTTCGGAGATGTGACACGTGGAATGTGCTATGAATCCCACTCAACTCCTCGGGTAATTCGAGACGATAAGCTACTTTACCAACCCGTTCAGTGATTCTGAATGGCCCAATAAATCTTGGGCTTAGTTTCCCCCTTTTTCTGAATCTAATAATGCCCTTCCATGGGGAAACTTTTAGCATAACCATGTCGCCAACCTGAAATTCAATTGGCCTATTCCTTTTATCCGCGTACGCCTTTTGCCTGTCTTGAGCCGCTTTCAAGTGTGCCCGAACCATGTCGATTTTCTCATTCGTAGTTCGGATTATATCAGTAGGTGCTAGCCCTCGTGGACCCACTTCTCCCCAACATACTGGAGTTCGACATTTTCTGCCGTATAACAGTTCATACGGGGCCATCTTAATGCTCGCGTGATAGCTATTGTTATATGAAAATTCGACCAAGGGTAGATAGACATCCCAACTACCCCCGAAGTCAATAATGCAAGCCCGCAGCATATCTCCCAACGTTTGTATTGTTCTTTCACTCTGCCCATCCGTTTGTGGATGGTAAGCAGTGCTAATGAACAATTTAGTTCCCATTTGTTCTTGAAATTCACGCCAAAAATTCGAAGTAAACCGAGTATCTCTGTCTGACACAATGGATATCGGTACCCCATGTCGTGCTATGATTTCATTGGTGTACACCTCCGACATCTTTTCGGACGTATAAGTCTCACGAATTGGAATGAAGTGGCGCTTTTCGTCAATCTATCTACAACTACCCATATAGCATCAAACCCGCGGTTAGTTTTGGGCAATTTGGTCAACAAATCCATGGTGATTTGTTCCCATTTCCAAACCGGAATTTCCAACGGTTGAAGTTTACCGTATGGTTTTTGGTGCTCCGCCTTGACTTGTAAACATGTCAAGCATTTTTCTACGTACTTCACCACATCTCTTTTCATCCCGGGCCACCAATAGTTTCGTTTTAAATCATTGTACATTTTGGTCGCTCCCGGATGAATTGAATATCGGGATTTATGAGCTTCATCAAGTAGAAGCGCCTTCACCCCACAAGTATTTGGAACCCATATCCTCTCGAATCGAGTCTTCAACCCGTTATTCCCATCCGTCAAATCTTTCAACTGACCGATTATTCTTTCCTTCTTCCAATTCTCCTCTTTTACTGCTTCTAATTGCGCCTCTCGAATACGTTCAAGTATACCCGAGGTCACCACAAGCTGCATCGACCTTACTCGTATTGGGACATAGTCCGCTTTTCTGCTCAGAGCATCCGCTACCACATTTGCCTTTCCGGGGTGGTAATGTATTTCACAGTCGAAATCTTTCACCGTTTCTAACCATCGCCGTTGTCTCATTTTTAACTCCTTCTGATCGAAGAAGTATTTTAAGCTCTTGTGATCGGTGAATATGGTGCACTTTACCCCATATAAGTAGTGCCTCCATATTTTTAAGGCAAATACCACCGCAGCCAACTCAAGATCGTGCGTGGGATATTTCTTCTCGTGTATCTTCAATTGCCTCGAGGCATAAGCTATAACTTTGCCCCTTTGCATCAAAACGCATCCGAGCCCCGATAGTGAAGCATCCGAATAAACCACCATATCTTCGACTCCATCCGGCAATGTCAGTACCGGAGCTTGAGTTAACTTTTCTTTTAGCGTTTGAAACGCTTTTTCTTGATCAACTCCCCAAATGAACTTTTCTTTCTTTTGGGTTAGCTTTGTTAGCGGTGACGCAATCTTGGAGAAATCTTGAATGAATCTCCTATAGTATCCCACAAGCCCCAAAAAGCTTCTAATTTCCGAAGGGTTCTTCGGGGAATTCCATTTTGACACAACCTCGATCTTGGACGGATCCACCAATACTCCGTCGGCACTTATGACGTGGCCAAGAAATTGTACCTCTCGTAACCAAAAGGCACATTTAGAGAATTTCGCATACAGCCTTTCTCGTCTAAGTGTCACTAACACTTCTTGTAAGTGGTGTGCGTGCTCAGCTTCACTTTTCAAATACACCAAAATATCATCGATAAACACGATGACCGACTTATCCAACATTGGCTTGCAAACCCGGTTCATGAGGTCCATGAAAGCCGCGGGTGCATTTGTTAGCCCAAATGACATTACGAGGAATTCGTAATGTCCGTATCTCGTACGGAAAGCCGTCTTCGGCACATCTTCTTCTTTGACCTTTAGTTGGTGATACCCAGATCTAAGGTCAATTTTCGAAAACCAGTTCGCACCTTGTAATTGGTCGAATAAATCATCTATTCTCGGAAGCGGGTATCGGTTCTTTACCGTGAGTTTGTTTAACTCCCGGTAATCGATACACATCCGCATGCTCCCGTCTTTCTTTCTCACGAACAGTACCGGTGCGCCCCAAGGAGACACACTCGGCCTTATAAATCCTTTGTCAAGCAGGTCTTGAATTTGGGACATCAACTCTTGTAATTCCGACGGCGCGAGTCGGTACGGTGCTTTAGCTACGGGTTTTGCACCCGGAATCAATTCGATCCCGAACTCTACTTCCCGTTCAGGCGGTATCCCCGGTAAATCCTCCGGAAACACATCTCCATAATCTCGTACTACCGGTACATCTTCAATCTTCCGTGATTCTTTCTCGGGCTCATTTGCGTATATCATGAATGCCTTGCATCCTCGCTTCATAAGCTTGTGAGCTTTCAACATTGAGCACACTATGGGGTTACCTCCTTTTTCGCCATAAATGGTGACGTGTTTCCCGCTCGGAGATGTTAGTTTTATCTCTTTGCGAAAACACACGACTTTTGCATGGTGCTGGGCTAACCAATCCATCCCAACGACTACTTGAAATTCCCCCATTGACATCGGGATTAGGTCTATCAAGTATTCTTCATCGTCGATGCTTAATTTGCAGCCTCGACAAACATCACAAACTATAAAACTTTTGTTGTCCCCTATTTCAACTTCTAAGGGCATAGGTAATTTCGTCAATACAAATGAAGGATGTCGAATAAATCCATGCGAAATGAAGGATTTATTCGCACCCGTATCAAACAATACACGTGCTGGAATTGAGTTAATTGCGAATATACCTGAAACCACATCGGGTTCTGTTTTCGCTTCAGCCGCGGTAAGTTGGAAGGATCTAGCTTTCGCTTTGGGAGCTTCTGTTGGAGATTCCTTAACATCTCTCTTTCCAACTAAGTCCGGACATTCGGACTTTTTGTGACCGGGTTGATAACATTCGTAGCAAACAGAGACTTTTCCCGGGCATAACGAAGCCGTGTGCCCCGTCTTATTACATATGGGGCATGGCTTGTCTTTGAACCGACATTCCCCCTTGTGTCCCTTCCCGCACACTTTACAACTTGGCGACCCACCTTTAGCATCCACCTTCTTTCCCGATTCTCCCGTTCGGGCTTTCTTTGTAGGGCTTGGATTCACATCATGTGCCCTTCGCTCACCTCTTTCGACTTGTTTCTTCAACTCGATTTCCCGTTCCCGAGCAACGTTTATGATTTCGGTAAGGGTCTCGTATTTTGAAGGAGTCATAAACTCCCTATATTCAGCGCTCAACATATTGTAGTAGTAGTAGTATATCTTCTGTTCTTCGTTCGTCACCAATTCACTACTAAACTTCATTTTATCCATAAACATCGCCGTGATCTTGTCTATGGTTTCACCCTTGTGCCTAAGTTGCATGAACTCTTCCTTGATTTTGTTAATGACCGCTTTGGGACTATGATGTTTAAGAAATGGTGTCTTAAACTCTTCCCATGTCATGGCCCTTGCCGCTTCGGCCCCTATTTCATTCTTCTTGTTATCCCACCAATCCTTGGCTTGTCCTCTTAACTGACCCGTTCCGTAAGCAACGAAATCGCTTTCGTCGCAATGGGTCCTTTCAAACACCCCTTCAATGTCGCCCAACCATCTTTGGGAAATTATCGGGTCGACTTCCCCGTTATAGATTGGCGGTTTACACGCCATGAATTCCTTGTACGAACACCCTTTGCGTTCTCCCGTTTTCTCCTTCATAAGGTTGACAATATCCTCCAACCTTTTAACTCGCTCTTCTACAAGCGAAAACACCGTGCCTTGAATTTTGTCTATAAACCCGGATAGACTTCCTTCAATTGCCTTCCCTACCTCTTCGGCAATTATCTCTTTCATTTGTTCAGTGCTTGTTTGCACCGGATTATCATCATTCCCATCGAACATCTTGAAACTGAAATGTTTACATCAAACGTTAAACATTTCATTCATGACATTGCTTCTTTTGTTTCGGTTTAGCCAAGTTCCTAACTTGCTTTAACCGTTCACATTTAATGCACTTTCCGGGTTTGAGTGTGTTAACACGCTCTTCCCATGCATATCAATTCGTTTCTCATTCCTTACATAAGACATAATTTATTAACATAATAAGTTAATTCTTACCGGACGATCGATCGAGCTTGAACCGAACACTTTGTTGACAACCTTAAGCTCTGATTACCAACTTGTAACACCCGTCTAATTTTACTTGATTTTAATAATAGATTAGACCATTGTAAATAAAAGTTCCTTAATTAACATAAGAGTTATACAAGAAGTTCATAAGTAGCATAAACTTTAGTCAACCAACAACTAAGTAAAAACAATTCAAAAGTTGTTTAACAAGTGTTTACAACCCATAAACCAGTCTAGTAGAGTTTTAAAACATTGCGGAAGCTTGTAAGTAGTGTTCGGTTCTTCAAAAGTTTGCTCGACCATCTTCCGGTTAGTTTCCTTCATCACCTAAGATCAAACCCCAACAAAAGTTAGTTTTGATCAAGTTATAAGGGTTACAAACAAGTTCCATGAGTTAAATAAAAAAAATATAAAATTTTTCCGGACTGAAGGCGTCGCGTAGCGCCACGGGGGCTCGCGCTACGCGAGGCCCTTATTTTCACAGCCTCTTTATTTTTCTGATGCTGCACATTCCCAGCTCCAAGTTCAATCAAGTTCCAACTTTAAATAGCCATAACTTTTGACTCGTAAGTCCGTTTTAGGTGATTCTTTTTCCTATGCGTCTGTAAATTCATTACCGACATGCCTATTATAAATTTCGTACCGAAAATTTTGTTTACGGACTGAAGGACTATATGACCATATGCAATTATTTGACCCATTTCAACTTAACACAATTCACTACCGTTTAACCAATAAACCTATGGCGTTTTATGCCCAACATCCGGGGCTTATTATCACCCGCATTTCTTACCAATTTCATGGTTTAATGCCTTTGTGATTATTATCACCATTATCGACTACTAGAACGTTTAAAACTAAATTTTTTAACAACCAATAGATCCGTTGGCTCATCTTGTTGAACCATCCACTTATGATGACTACCAATTGGTTCGATAACTATACTAAGTCTATTAATTCACATTCCAACCACAATCAATCTAAATTCAATGCAAATTTCGATTCAACAATAAGATTTACAAAACTTATCAACAACTCGCTTAATGTAACTAATCAAGTTACGTACCTTCAAAGTAGGCCTTTCAAACGTGGTTCGCTACCCGCTTGTCCGCTTGACGCTCCTGCGCCCGTTCCTATAGAGTTCATTTATGATACGTTTAGAACTCTCTTTAAATCATAATTCGCATAATGCACCAAAACATCATGAGTATGCGTTTAACTTGGAATTTCAGTTTTAAGCCTTCATAGAGGCATTTCAACAAACACTTCATGGGCAGATTTTTACATGATTAAACATCAAATCTCTAGTTTACCATTTAGCCCTAATTTCACATCATTCAACCTTTTTACATGATTGATAACTTCTAATTTTCTGGAATCACTTCAAAATTGTCGTTTTACACTAGATTAACAATCTATTTCCTAGTGTTCATCAAAATTACACACAACCCACTAATCACCTACAATGGTGATCATAGTTTCCACTAAAATTTCACATGATTTCAGCTTGTGTTTATCTAGGGTTTGTCCCTAGACACTATAGTTGGTCCTAGATCATCATAACATACACATGCAACTATAATTTCAGATTATCCCAATTTCATGAGAATTTCAAGTTAAGAGTTTTCATCAAATTTTACATACCTTGTAATCCTCTCGTGATGAGGATCAATAATCTATGCTTTAATTTCGATTTCAACTTGGATTGAGCCTTCAATTTGCAGATTTAGTGAGTTTTAGGGTTTTGAAGAGTGGGGATCGCCCCGGGCTATCTCCTGTACGACCAGACACCTTCAAATGGTGTTTGGTTTTTAATTTTTATTAAATTTAACAATATAGTTTCAATTCTTACAACTTTGGCCCTTCCACTTTGTTCAACTTATAGTTTAGTTGTTTTAACCCTATTTATAAGCTATTTCTAGATTATTAACTAACTAGGTTAAAATTCCTATTTAGTAATTTCTCATTTATTATAACTTATAACTCTAATATAAGTTTTATATTTTTCGGGGTGTTACAGTAAACTGCCATTTTGGTCCCTGTGGTTTGGCCAGTTTTGCCATTTTAGTCCAAATCTCAAACTTTTTACATCTAGGTCCCTGTGGTTTGCATTTTATTGCCATTTTAGTCCAAAACTCAAAATCTCTGAATTTTGACTGATTTAATGACCCTTTTTTGTCCTTTTCCTTAATTTAGTGAAGGGGCATTTTAGTCCATCTAATTTTAATATAGTGTATTAATAATTAAGATGATGTCTCACCATCATCTTCCCCAAATGCAGATGCTGATTAAAAACCCTTAAACTCAAACCCTAATTCCACATCCACCTTCAACTCCACCACCGCCTATATCTCTCTCTAAAGACCACCCACTGCTACCATACACCATTTCCTCGTGTCCACCACAACCACATCACCTACAACCATAAACCACCATTGACCACCACCACTATAATACACCGCCGCTGCCACCTCCATAAGCCACAACTCCGGCCGTTAAGATCATCACCATCTCCGGCCGTTAATACACCGCCGCTGAACACCACAATAAACCACCACCACTAATACCTCCTCCTTTCCACCCTCAACTCCGATCTCCTCTTGCTATCTCCACTTTGAAACCCCAATGCCGCCACCATTCAGATCCATAAACCTAACTGCTTCTGCAACTCTAAATCGGTGAACAAAATCGTTCAGTTCTCTCATAATGCTGGTTTGATGTTGTTTATTGATTTGTGTTTGATGTTGTTGATTGAGTTGTTTTTGGTTTGATTTTGACTTAGATGTGTGTGATCTGTTGTGACTTTGTGTTACTTTGGTTTGATTTGTTTAGAGATTACTTCAGGTGGTTTGATTTGTTTATGAATTTGTGTTACCTTGATTGAATTCCTAATAATTCTGTATTGTCTTCTAATCAATTTTATGTTACTTATTCTAGTTGCAGATACATATGAATTCCTAATAATTCTACAGTTGTAAGTCCTATATTGTTTGTTTGCAAATTCATTATTCTTGAATACATTGTTTCGTAATTTTTGTTTCTAATTTATTGGCAGATTAATATGGATAATTTGAATGAATCTGTTGTGTATCATGATGGGGAAAGAGGAGAGAGGAGAGAGGGAGAGGGGTGGGGGTGGGGGTGGGCAGGTGGGCAAAATGACCAAAATGTCATTCACTAAATTAAGGAAAAGGACAAAATAGGGTCATTAAATCAGTCAAAATTCAGAGATTTTGAGTTTTGGACTAAAATGCAATAAAATGCAAACCACAGGGACCCAGATGTAATAAGTTTGAGATTTGGACTAAAATGGCAAAACTGGCCAAACCACAGGGACCAAAATGGCAGTTTACTCTTACATATAAGTCGTCTAAAGATTACAATATGACCATTTTTTACCAAGGAGTACATGAGACACCACCTCCGGCCCCTAATGTGTCTTCGATAGCGTCTCAGGCGTATCTTTTAAAACCAAGCTTTGGCATTGAGCTAACGTGGCATATATGGCTAAAAAACTCGAACCGATATAGTGATATGTTATAACTAAACGTGAACCACACAACCCTTTTAAAGATGCTTTAAGTTGTATCATTGGACAACCATAGGCCCTACTATGGAGCTTTTTCCAAAAGTGGTGTTGGAGGAAAAATTATTTACCATTTTGGTGTTCTCGAAAAACTATTTATCAAAATAGTGTTTTTATTACTCTATTAATTTTTTATTGACTCCTTTATCTATTAGCATAAGTAATTAAAAAAGGGCATACTTCCTGCCAATGTTTTAGTCTAATCAGTTCCCCCATCGCTAAACTGAATCGCCATCCCATTGAATCGACATCACTAATTTACAGATCTACTTCGATAACGAAACAGATATTTTCATCTCCGTGATTGATTGAAACACTATTTTATTAAAGGCAATAAAATAGTTTGTATGTTTGCGACATTTGTATCTACCATCGATTTCTGTTCATATATTTCAACTTTGAATAGTATGTTTGCGAATTCACCACAATATTGGATTCTTTTAAGATACGGCCTTTAATTTTTTTAATCCATGGACAATTTGTTTGTTTGTGACATCACAACAGAGTTTGATTTTTTTTAAGAGAAGGCCTTTAATTTTTTACAACTAGAATGCTTTTAGATTTTTTGACTTTGAATAGAATGCCACAAAATTTAAATTGTGAAAAAGAAAATGAAATATAGTGATCAAAAAAATAAAATGAAATATAATGAATTGCTAATAAAAAAATAAAGATAAAAAGCACTAGTACAATGCGTTGATGGGAAAAATAAAAAATATATATATGATTGATTAATTGAATAAAAGGTACAAAATATGAACTAACAAAACCAAGAGGGAATGAGCCTTTTTCTTTAATCCAATAAATAAATTAAACATGAAAAAGTTAATAAAAAATGAAAATACTATTTTGGTAAATAGTTTTTAGAGAACAAGGGAAAAAAAACACTCCCCTACTACGCATATGTATCTTACTAGTTGATGTCCCGCCCGCGTTGCGGGACGATGGCTGAATAATGAGCGAGTGTTAGGCAGCTCATTGACACGAAAAACAATTAAATCGAGTCAACCAATTAAAACAAAACACTTTTATAGTTTTGATAAAAAAAACTAAAACAATGGCAATATTGTAATTTTTAACTGAGTGAAAGTTGTATTATTTTTACTGGGGTAAAATCGTAATTTGCCAAAAGCTAAAGTGATGATAGTATTGTAAATTTGAACCAGTGGCAAAATTGTAAATTTTCACAGGGGCAAATTCGTAATTTTGAACTTGGGGTAACATCATAATATAAATGTGAACTAAGGGCACAATCGTAATTTTAAGCTGGAGGCAAAATCACAATTTTATTTTGAACCAAGGGAAAAATTGTAATTTTGAGTTTGGGACAAAAACATAATTTTATTTTGAACTGGGGAAAAACGTAATTTTAAACTGAGGGCGAAATCATAATTTTTTAAACGGGGAAAAATCACATTTTTGAACAGAGGGCAAAATCGTAATTTTTAGCTGGGGGCAAAAACAAAATTTTATTTTGAACTGGGGGCGAAAAGGTAATTCTGAGCTGAGGGTAAAACCACAATTTTATTTTGAATCGAGGAAAAAATCGTAATTTTGAGCTGGGGACAAAAGCGTAATTTTGTTTTGAGCTGGGGGCATAACCGTATTTTTAAAGGGGGGCAAAAAACGTAATTTTAAAATGGATATAAAATAATAAACTGGTTGGTCCAATGGGGGAGTGCTAGGCAAAATCGTAATTTTGAAATAAGGGTAAAATCGAAATTTTGAGATGGGGACAAAAGCATAATTTTATTTTGAGCTGGGGGCAAAACGGTAATTTTAAACAGGAGCAAAAACGTAATTTAAAATGGATATAAAATAATAAACTGTTTGGTCCAATGGGGGAGTGACAGGTAGCTGCCTGACACTATTCCCCAATTTGGTAAATGTATGTATAGGAAATAGTGTTATGCGCTGCCCGCGTTGCGGGGCGCTAAATCGAATATTTCTTAGTCTAATAACATGTACGCCTTTATTTCGGTTACCTATACATGCTACTTATAACACGATCTCACATAAAAGATACATCGAGTCAACCAATTAAACCAAAACTACCACAGTTTTGCCAAAAAAATAACTAAAACGATGGCAAGCATGTAATTTAGAGCTGGGGGCAAAACAATAATTTGTTAGGACCAATTAGCGAGTGTTAGGCAGCTGTTTGACACGAATAAAAACTACATTGAGTCAACCAAGTAAAATAAACATTACCATAGTTTTGTCAAAAAAAATGATGGCAAGATTGCAATTTTGAACTGGGGTAAAATCGTAATTTTGAAATGGAGGCAAAATCATATTTTGAACTGAGGGCAAAACCAGAATTTTATTTTGAACTGGGGGCAAAATCGTAATTTTTAACTGATGGCAAAATCGTAATTTTAAGTTGCGGGCAAAACGAAAATTTTATTTTGAACGGGGGCAGGACCATAGCTGGGGACAAAAAACATATTTTTATGTTCAACTGGGGGCAAAATCGTAATTTTTAAGTGTGAGCAAAATCGTAATTTTAAGCTAGAGGCAAAACCAAAAGTTTATTTTGAACGGGGGCAAAACCGTAATTCTAACTTTTATATGCTAACTAAAAAAAAAACCTTATTTGCCGCCATCTTTGGCCAACCAGAAAACATAACTATTCCCAGCAGGAAAAATGTAAATGTAGTAAATTCCTATCTCTATGAGTGTCATTGTGTCAACTCTATAAAAAATTACCAAAACAAATTTTATTACATAAAAAAATTTAGAAAGTTGTAAACATGTCAATGTGTCATAAGGAACTTTTAGCAAATGAAATAAAACCCTGACTTTGATTTAAACCAACTTATGACGGTAGTAGATTTTTTTTTTTAACGGCAAATTTGGATCACTGACTGACCACTGGAGTATTATCGTGTCATAAGTGGTATCACCTGATCATATCCATCTCTACTAGGCAATAATGTCTATACACCAATTTATGAGGAAACCCAATAAATATGGGGAAAAACCCCTTGTGGGAATCGAACTCAGGACCTATTAGTCCCAAAGTCTTATCTCACCCCCAAGATGCCACTAGACTATAAAGCCATGAGCTATGACAGTAGTAGATAGGGGTGCATAGATCGGGTTTTCTATAATACCCGGTTTCAGGCATGATCAGGTATAGGAAAATCGTGTATTAAGAGAAACCGGGTAGGGTTTGAGTATTAAGGAGAAAAACCATATCCTATGTACCCCGGGTAGGGTATGATCAGGTTCGGGTATAACAGAGTATTGGAACCGGGTATGGGTCCGGGTATTAATACCTGATTTTTAAAAATAAGTTTTTTTTAATTATTTTACACAAAAATAAATTCATTTAAAATTAAATATGATTTGTAATTTGTAAAAATAAATTACAATAACATAAATTCACTCAAGTATAAATTATTTGCTTTATATATGCATTTTTAAAACACTCAAATATAAAAGTTGTAAAGTAAACACAAAAATATTTGTAAGTATATTTTTATGTTTACTTTACAAATTTTATGGGTTAAACTATGAATATGAAATTTTGTAACGTCATTTTTAAAACAACTAGTTATTTTAGGCGTGTAATAAAATGTCTGACGTACACTCATCTCAAAATACAACATTGCGGCATGTTTTATATGTTTAAACCGACTCGTCGTAACACGCAACCGACGTGCTTATTTTTCTCCATATTTCGTTGTAAATTTCGATTAAATAACATATAATAATTATAAAAGTGATAAAAAAATAACTCGATCACCCCAACTATTCATATAAAAACACATGTATTTTATAAAAAAAATTGTTAATAAATAAATAAATAAAATTTTAAGAAAATCAATAAAAGAATAGTGATAATTTTAATAAAATAAATAGAAAGAAAACAAAGAAAAGAAATAAAATAAAAGAACTTAAATAAATTACAAGTTATGCCCTTTATAAATAAAATACAGATTATGTCCTTTGGGTAAAATGATCTTTTTACCTTAGAGTTAAGTGAAAAGTTAACATTAGTTAGCTTAAGGGGCTGTTTGGCAACATCTGAATCAATAAATGCTAAATGAATAAGAGGTCTGAATGGTTAAGAGGCTCTGAACCAATAAGTGTTGAACCAGTAAAGTGCTGTTTGGTTGCACCTCTGAATGACTGTGTAAAATGACATTTTTACCCCTCTGATAGATCAAATATACAGCTTCAAAAATGTCCATTTAAACTACTCAATTTACTCTTATCAGCAATTAAACCTTCAACACAAACTATATACAAATTTCCAACACAGAAACTAACCAATGACCACGAACCCTAACTTTGGAAGTACGAAACATCGGGTTGGAATATAAATAGCAGTGAAGTATTAGAGAAACGAAATCAGAGAATTCAAAGTGTATAATAAATAGTATGAGAGGAAAGATGAAGAATACATACGGCGGTGAATGATGGGATAGGTCCGACGGTGGAGAACAACGCTGCAGAGTGGAAGAAGGTCGCCGGTGGAAGAAGGTCGGCTGTGCACCTCCGATTGAGGGGGAGGGCGCTGCAGAGAGGAGGAGGTAGAAGGTGGAAGAAGCTCGGCTGTGGACCTCCGATTGAGGGGGAGGAACTGCAGAGTGGAGGAGGTAGGCGGTGGTAGAAGATGAGGAAGAAGTGCGGCTTCAGTGGAAGAAATGAGGTTAGGGCATAAGGGTATAGTTGTAACAAGTTCCATTCAGATCTCAAAAGGTGCTGAACCATTCAGATCTGAATGGTTTCATTCAGATGTTGTTATTTGCTGAACCAAACAGCTTCATGTCTGAGCGATTCAGAGCCAAGCCTCTTAATGGCTCCATTCAGACCCAAACAAACAGCCCCTAAAGGACAAAGAGTGTGCAAAATTAACAAAATAAAGGACATTTTGCGTGATTTTTAAAGACAAAGGACAAAGAGTGCAATTTAGTATATAAATAAAGGACAATTTGTGTAATTTAGTCAAAATTAAATTTGGTTTGTAATTTGTAATAATTAAAATAAATTACAATAACATTAATTCACTCAAGTACAAATTATCTGTGTTACAGTATAAATTAAAAAAAAAACTTAAATATAAAAGTTGTAAAGTAAACGTAAAAATATACTTTAAAACTTCAGGTATTTTATTGGGTATTAAAAAACGGTCTTGGGTATAGGGTATAACTGGGTTCAAGTATAGGGTATGACTGGTACTGGGTATTTTCCGGTATAAACCGGGTACAGGTATTGAGCTCAAAATGTATACCCTATCCATACTTTACGGATAGGGTCAGGTTCGGTTATGGGTATAAAATACATGGGTACAAAAATAACCTGTTTCGAGTTTTTTTCTCGGGTATGGTTCCGGATACAGGTTTTTTTGCCCCTCTAGTAGTACTGTTCAAAAGTAGTGGGCTTGATAAAACTGAAACATACAAATTTGGGCCATGCAAGAACTTTAAAGTATAAAGGGAGCATTATTACCCAACTTAACCCTTTTACATTGGGCCGATGTCAAAATAACTTTTATTGCATAAACCTTCAACTTTTATATTTAAGTTTTTTTTTTAAATTAATACTATAACCCAGATAATTTGCGTTATAGTATTAATTTAAAAAAAAAAGCTTAAATATAAAAGTTGTAAAGTAAAAGTAAACGTAAAAATATACTAGTATTTTATCGGGTATTAAAAAACGGTCTCAGGTATAGGGTATAACCGGTCAGGTATAGGGTATGACCGGTAGTCCGGTACTGGGTATTTTCCAGTATAAACCGGGTACGGGTATTGAGCTCAAAATGTATACCATATCCATACTCTACGGGTAGGCTCGGGTTCGGTTATCGGTATAAAATACATGGGTACAAAAATAACCTGTTTTGGGTTTTTTTTCTCGGGTCTAGTTCCGGATACAGGGTTTTTTTTGCCCCTCTAGTAGTAGAGTTGAAAGGTAGTGGGCTTGACAAAACTGAAACATACAAATTTGGGCCATGCAAGAACTTTAAAGTATAAAGGAAGCATTATTACCCAACTTAACCCTTTTACATTGGGCCGATGTCATAATAATTTTTATTCAGTAGTAATTTGGTAAATTAGATCTTACATAAGATCATTGTATGCTTATTACCAAGTCATTTGTCAATCTGATACAATTAGTCAAGTTGACCTTCAAATATTGTTCGCCCATTGCTTGGTTTAACAAAGTGTGAGGCGCTCCAACGTGTTTTGGTCCCAAAATCCAAGGTAAAACCAAATAAGCTTTATTTATGACGAGAAACTGCATTTCTCATATGTTTTACTCATAAACCAATTTATCAAGTAAACCTTTCATAATTTATGCATCCTGTAGGTTGTTTTTACATATAAACCTCCTCCTACAAACCCTAACTTTAACCCATTTTGACCCAGAACTACATGAGGCGCGCCTTCATTACCCTAACGTGTGTTCCTTGAAGCCTTGTGCATTAGGCGCTCCTTTTAAAGCATTGCAATGCTGATGTATAAAGTTTATGAGCCACAAGTTTTACCAAAATCATTAAAAGCGAATCATGAAGAACTGTAGATTACACTAAGGGATTCTTAAAACGACAATTTAAACTCACGTTACAGACCAGTGTTATACCGAGATTAAAGTGCAAAACTGCAAATGAGTCATCATATCAAATTAGTTCTAAAGCTACACATCAAGAACAAAAGATAACCAATGAAATTCAAAAATAACCAGGCATTACATAATGCAACTGATTTCACAAAATACATAATTTTGATATAAACAAAACAAATCCGAAAACGTTAAATTCACCTCGGAATTCTGCTGGTGAAGGAACCTTAATTTCCTACCTATTTGCACCTTTGGAAATCAGTTCTTTTGTTGTGTTAACGGGATTGGATTTCTGGTTAATAAAGGCGTCCCTAAGATATTTAATGCTTGCATTCTTTCCATCTCTTTTCCTGCAACAGAACAACACTTTGAATATGAAATAAAACCGTAAAGATTTTAAGTTTCAATATCCCAAATTGATTGTAAAGTTTCTACATCATACCTTCTTCTATGGTTAACTGAATCGCTCTTTTCTCCAGCTCAACCGCATGTTTGCAAAGTTCCGAGGGTGATAAACGCACGAGCACTTCAGAAAATTCACAAGAACAAAACAAATCAATTAGCTTATCAAGCTCAACAGAAAGAAAAAAAAAATCAACTCTTAACATACTTTGCGTATTCTCTCTATGATCAGATCCATCACATTGCTTGATAAAATTCTGCAAGCGAATAAATCGTTCTGCCCACTGTTCATCATTAGACTCCTTTAACCGAGAAACATATGGTTTTGAAGTCGTCTGGTTTGGCCCCACCAAAGAACCATTAAGCACATTCTTCCCACTTATCTGGCCTGCTTCTTGCTGAATTTGGGTCAAACTTCCAGATTTTGGTTGACCCACATTTTTCTTTCGGTTTCCTTCAAATTCATGTGCACCGTTATTGCTCAAAATAGGAGATGAAGCATGGTCCGGTGCAATCCTTTTGATTCCAATTGTTTTACATGCATCTGCAACCGGTTCTTTATGAACTGTGGTGGGCCCAGCTACATTACGTGTGGAGTTACTATTATCGTTCTGCACATCTTGTAGCGCTACCTTCTTGGTTGCTAAAACCGCTTTTTTATGAACTGAGGTGGGCCCAGCCACGTTACGATTATCGTTCTGCACATCTTGTAGCACTACCTTTTTGGCTGCTAAAACCGGTTCTTTATTAACTGTGGTGGGCCCAGCTACATTACGTGTGATGTTACTATTATCATTCTGCACGTCTTGTAGCGCTACCTTCTTGGCTGCTAAAACCGGTTTTTCATGAACTGTGGTGGGACCAGCTGCATTAGGTGTGGGGTTACTATTATCGTTCTGCACGTCTTGTATAACTACCTTCTTGTTTGCTAAAACCGTTTTTTTATGATCTGTGGTGGGCCCAGCTACATTGGTCCCAAACTCAGTCGTTTTAATCTCGGAATTAATCATTTTGATACCTGTTGACAAGATCAAGCGTACCAATGAAAAACAACAAAATGACGATCTAGACACAAAAATCCCAGTTTTTTTAGGAGTGTGAATTTCTAACACGACACGAACTAAACACAAAATTCGCGGGTTTGAGTTTAGTCTAAACGGGTTCGGGTCGGTTTCAGGTTGAATTTACGAACCTGTTTAACTAGACGGGACGGGTTTTGGTCAACCGGTCGCAGGGGCATAGCTTTGAACGGACGGGTGCCCCCACCAATGTTTCGGTTAGAATTGTAATATTTCCGATTTTTCGTCCGAAAATTTTAAAATTATATAGGTCCACCCCTGCCAATTATTTTGCTTAAAAATCCCCTGTCTTTCCACCCCCTCGAAACTTTTGGTCAAGCTCCACCACTGACCGGTCGGGTTGGCGGGTTGACCCGTTATTGTATTTTATTTTTTACAATATGTTTTATGTCATACTTAAATTGTGTGTGCATTTTATGCCATAATTATAACTTAAAAAGAGAAATTGACATAATATTTTTTAACTAAAATGTAATTGCATCATATACATCTGTGTTTTCTTGTAGTAATTTTTCAATTTTAATATATTAATTTGAGAAAAATAAAAGAATAAAAAAAATTAGGGTTGAACGGGTCGCTTTCGGGTCAACCCGCGAATATTTGGGTCGTGTTCGGGTTCATGTGTATGACACAATTTTCGTGTTCGGGTCGGGTTTAACCCGTCAATCCGCTAACACGACCCGTTTAGCACCCCTAGTTTTTTTGACTCATGAAATTACAGAAACATGTGCTAATTATAAAATCACCACAAATAAGAACAATATCAAGCAAATGAAGAGTAACTGATTGCTAATCTTCAACTAAATAGGGACGTGTTCTTATAAGAACCTGAGTACCGCAAAATGCATTTGTACAAAGTGCGCTCCTTTCGTTTTTCAGCGTCAGCCGAAGTACACGACACATTCTCTTTTGGCATTTGTGTCGTTGCCGCCGTATTATCATCGGTCAGAGGTTGTGTACTTTGACTGCCATTTGAAACATATTTTCCGTTCCATTTGCGTTTAGCATAATATCGTTTATTGCGCTCCTTTCGTTTTTCAGCCGAAGTAAGTATCAAAGCCTCTCTTCGCATTCGTGGTATTGGCATTTGTGGTATTTGTGGCAGTTCTTTCATTTGTGTCATTTGACTACTATTAGTTTGTAAAGTTCTTTGCGGCATCCTTTCTATTGATAAATCACTTTGAGAGATATCGCCGGTACCGACGTTTAATGCTTTGTAAGCATAATATCGTTGATGATACGGTTTTCGTTTTTCAGCGAACGTAGATGCAGTTGAGGAAGGTAAATCACTTCGATCTTTTGGTTGCCCGTCATCAATACAATCTTTTGCTACTTTGTTTTTCTCTTTGCGTGAAAGATAATATCGTTTATTATACAGTTTTCGTTTTTCAGCGTTCGTAGATGCGGTTGAGGAAGATACATCACTATGATCTTTTGGTTGCTCGTTAGCCATTGTGAATTGAAAAATACCTTGCTAAAAATAAAGGCCTGCAAATATAGTGCAATAAAATATCAAAAAGCAAACATAAGAGTCACAATAATACAAATTCAATTAGACTCATACTATCTGCAATGTGTCATTTTACTGCAGCATTACTAAATTCTTATTTTTATATCAGATTAATTAAGAAAATAATATATTAAATAACCTACTTTACTTGCATTCAACCAAACACATAGGAATCATTTTGAAAATATCGAAACTGGACTTCTATGAAATCATGAGCTAACAAAAAATTTTAAACTACATAAATCATAATTATAATGTTTATCAAATACAATTCTGAATTAAATATTAATTTGATCACAGAACTGATTTCCATTTAAAAATACTAATTATTTTAAACCATTTATATATACTAATTGTTTTTGCAGTAATATAGTGGATATACTTATTGTTTTTGCGGTAATATAGTGGATTAAAACACAGTGATGGAAATTAACTAAACAGACTGAAGACTTGATCAAATCAAAATAACACCCAACTTCTAAACAATTAATATTAAGATGTGTATGCATACTAAAGTTTAAAATTAAATAAACAGCAAGTTGATTCACAAAGATAAGTTGAAAAGGAACACGTCAACACGTAGCTTAAAATAAACAAAAATTTTCAATCATAACAGAGCTTAGAACTTAAAATATTAAAGAACCTGATGCTTAGCAGGAGCAAAATTTTAAATTGATTTGTTGAACTCAAGTAACCGGCGATGAGAAGTTAACCTAAGAAGATCACAATACCGGTTGAGTAAGTGGTGAACACTTCTAAAACAAAACTCTGATATCAATAAATAATACATACATTTTTCAAACCATAATTGAAACAATTGAATCCTATGCTATGCAGTTAATGCGGTAAAAAAATCGGATATCAGTTAAGGACCGATATTTGAGATATATGTTATCGCGGTGGGATATCGGCAATTTTAATTTCATGCAGAACTTATACATATAACAATTTAACCCTAACAATTCGGTATACTCTCCTACCATTAACAAATTAACCTTTTGCAACTTGCAAAACACTAACAATTGTAGCAAGTAGAAACTAATTAAGACTTAAAACACTAAAAATTAACAACTAAGACTTAAAACACTAATAGCAACAATAAGAAGAAAGACGAATGGTAGAACTAAGAAGATAGGTACTGACATTGGGAGAATCGGTGATATGTCGGTCAATATCGCCGCCGATAATATCGCCGGTCGGTACCGAAATTTGACACCGATGTTCTAAATGGGGACCGATAACCGATAGATATTAACTGCACAGCTTACAAGTAAATTGCAGGAAAGAAAGAAAGAGAGACGGCACAAGATAGTTATACTTATAAATAAATTTGGGAGTTTTAGAACCAAGTTTGGCTCCCAAAGAAGAAAGCCCAACAAAAGGTCAAGTCTTCCTCTTTTGAATATTATTTTGGGGTTGATATAATACTCATTACAATCATTTAAAAAAGACCTTTTTAGTGGTGGGATGGATCCTCTTGATTATAAAAAAAAATTATATATTTTTGTAATTAAAAACGAAACATAGACATCGTTGATAACCTTTGTAACTTTAGAAGTAGGGTTGCAAACGAATAAACAATTCAGTAAACAGTTCATGAACCGTCCGACGGGAGGTCATTTAATTTCGTTCGTTAAGTTAAATGAACGAACATGAAGAGAGGCCGTGTTCATGAACATTTAGTAACATGTTCGTTTGTGTTCATGAACACTCGTTAGGATTTTTAACTATTACCCTTATATTTACTTAAATACTTCCCACTAAAAAATATTTAATAGATATTAGTGTATTGTATATTATTCGAAATTTAATATATGTTAATTTTTTCTTCGTTCCTGCTCATCAACGCTTGTTTGTGTTCGTTTGTGCTCGTTACCTAAAATTAACGAACGAACACGAACAAAAAATCCCATTCGATAAGTATTCACGAACACTTCGTAAACACAATTATTTCCTTAATGAACACGTCCTTCGGTTCATTTTAGGGATGAGCTCAGTACCGAAAGTAGATCCCAAAAATCAACAAAATTGGGTACCGGTATCGGTACCTTGGTTTAAAAAAAAAGCAAGAGGCACACAAAAGTGACGAGGTCTAAAAATGAGGCCCACAACACAAAAGCGGTGGGCTTTTCGTACCCGAGGCGCAAGGAGTTTATATAAATTTTTATACATATCCCATAGGCTTTTAGCATCCCTTATCCAATATATAGCTATAAAATGAGGTTTATATATGATTTTACCTACATGTACAAGCCAAAAAAAACCTATTGATGCATAAAAACAACACAAAAACACCCAAAGTACATGAGGCGCGCGCCTCAGACCCTAAAAAATGCTCTTAGTGGAAAAGGCGTGCCTCGGGTGACCTGAAGCGCTGAGGCCTGCGCCTAAGCGCGCTTTTTAAACCTACATCGGTACCACAAATATGCCCGGTACGGTATTTGAAGGTAAAAATCGGTAAAATACCAGTACCGTACCGAACCGAAAGTACCGATCCCGAAAACGCCAAAGAGTCGGTAGCGAATTGGAACCGAAAATCATTCGGTACGAGAAATTAAGCACCAATACCGGTTCGGTTTCAGGATTTGGTAACCATTTGCTCATCCCTAGTTCGTTTGCAGCCCTAATATAATGACAGTTTAGACACAAGAATCCCAATTTCTTTACTCATTAAGAAATTACCACAAATAAATAAAAAAAATATCAAGAAAATGAATAATAATTAATAATTAATGACTAATCTTCACTTAATTAACATCAAAACTAGGTTAACTTTTAACCAAATCAGATTCCGTCAGTTATTGATAATCATAATCGATACTAACACAAATTAATTTACAAAAATAGCTAATTATCAACCAATCAAGCAGATCGAGACTCAAAAAATGCCCTAAATACCAAACTAAACATTCTTCTAATTAATAACTAAATAATAACAGAAAGAATAAACAATAACAGAAACACAAGCTTCAAATCACATATAAATTCAAATCAAGTAGCAATTAATTTAGTTAAGGATCATCTACTGCTGCATATTTACAACAAAATTGAAGGAAAATCAAGTTCATTTAGGATTTAAATAAGAATTAAGCGGTGTTTGGAGTATGAATAGTGAATTGAGAGATGAAAAATTACCAGAATTAGGAGAAAATGGTGGGATCGGAGAAGGAGAAAAATTAAGACGGCGTAAGAGATTGGGTTTGGGGGTTTTGAAAGTTTGGCTCCAAAGGAAGAAAGCCCAAAGGTCAAGTGTGATGATACCAACTTTTTTTTTTTTTTTAATTTTCGATTTTGATTAGATTCTTTGTTACAAACTTTAAGAGTTGAAGAATAAGTTGTCTTTTAGTTGTGGGATCCACTTTTTTTTAATTTTATGGCGAAGAGTACGGACGGGATCTGTATAGTACTCGTACTTAAAAACTGAAAATATTGGTACCGAATTTGAACAAAATTGGATACTGAATATTATAGTACGGTACAAGTACGGGTATCGGTACCGGTATTTCGATACAGTACTCGGTTTGGTACCACTTTGTTTTTTTATCTTCGAGCATTTGTATGGTACTAAATAGGTAAAATCGATACGGATACCAAAACAGTATGGGTAAAAAATAAGGTAAAATAGGTACGAGTAGTAATACAATATGAATACCAAATAAATAAAATCGATACGAGTACCATAATACGAATAAAGCATAATATCAAATTCATTATGTTAAAAATTCAGTACCAATACTATTTTTCACTTGTATCGGTACCGAATATGCAAAACCGGTATGGGTACGAGTATTTAGGGCAAAAAATCTCATCCCTATTCACTAGTGTCAAATTCTGACATCATGTGTTTTGTATTAGTTGCAAAAAAATGTCATGTGTGAATTGTCTTCGTCAAGCACAAGCGACGGTTAATAAGTAGTTCTATAGTTTTGCAGTTTGTAGTGGTTCTCATTTGAACTCAGCCCATATACATGTGTATACCTAAAAGGATTATTATGTAAAAGGGCTATTTTGTAAAAAGCATGGTTATATGTGACAGATGATTAAACTAAAAGGGATTAGAATGTAAAAGGGGGGACGAGCATTTGCGTTCATTTAGTTACACGATTTAAAAAAAAAAATGGCTGCGATCTTAAAACATATGATTTATAGTGAATCCTAAAACGAACTATGATTTTCTTCTAAATCACTTTTCCTCAAGAACAAGTTTTTTGCAAACGAATGTTTAAATCAATTACCACCCACCATACATTCAATATTTGTGTTGGGAATAATTAAAAGATTATTATCATCACAACTAATGCATTTAATACACATTAAAATGTTATAAACTTATAATTATCCGTATATTGTGTATACGCATATAGTTTACTATATGTATAGCAAATTCATTCATTCATACAGTTGTTTTAGCTAATATCTATATTAGATTCATTCATACAGTTGTGTTTTGGCCCTAACTATCTGCACACCCAATTTGCCTATCTGCACACTTAGGGTTTACCTACGCAGCGTATAGGGTTAACCCTATACGCTGCGTATTGACCTATACTCAGCGTATATAAACCATGGATCTCAGTGCCTAATAACCAATCATTGCACAGAAAACAAGGTTTATATACGCTGCGTATAGCTCTCTACGCAGCGTATATAAACCATTAGACTTTTTTGGGTCATTTTGGTAGGTTTGAGGGATCATTTTTTCACAAAGTTTATATACGCTGCGTATTGACCTATACTCAGCGTATATAAAGGTCTGAAAATGTCATTTATATCCTTGTATTGAGGCTATACGAAGCCAAATACAAGGGTAGTTGTGTCATTTTTGTCTTATATGCTGCGTAGTGATCTATAAGGAGCGTATATAAAGCTCCATTTTTGTATTTTTTTGTGTATTCCTTTGTTTATTTATAAAAAAAAAAGGAAAATAACACCGATACGATACTATACGATACGATATAACACCCGTATAGGCCTATAGGTGTGATTTAGGTCCCGTATTGACCTCGTATAAGCCTATAAGTGTGATATCGTATCGCATAGGTGTAGTATAGGTCACGTATTGACCTCGTATAAGACTATAAGTGTGATATCGTATCGTATAGCATAGTATATGTCCCGTATTGACCTCGTATAAGACTATAAGTGTGATATCGTATCGTATAGCATAGTATATGTCCCGTATTGACCTCGTATAAGCCTATAAGTGTGATATCGTATCGTATAGCGTAGTATATGTCCCGTATAGGCCTATAAGTGTGATATCGTATCGTATAGGTGTAGTATAGGTCACGTATTGACCTCGTATAAGCCTATAAGTGTGATATCGTATCGTATAGCATAGTATATGTCCCGTATTGACGTCGTATAAGCCTATAAGTGTGATATCGTATCGTATAACGTAGTATAGGTCAAGTATTGACCTCGTATAAGCCTATAAGTGTGATATCGTATCGTATAGCGTCGTATAGGTCACGTATTGACCTCGTATAAGCCTATAAGTGTGATATCGTATCGTATAGGTGTGGTTTAGGTCACGTATTAACCTCGTATAAGCCTATAAGTGTGATATCGTATCGTATAGGTGTGGTTTAGGTCCCGTCTAATCCTATATGCATATACAAGACCTATAGGAAACCTATACGAGACTTATACTACACTATACGATACGATACGATACGATACGATACTATACTATACAATAACACCCGTATAGGCCTCTATACGAGACTTATATACTATACACAATACGATACGATACGATATGACGCAATACGATACGATACGATGCAATACGATAAGATAATTTAATTTAAACGATAACAATATAATATATTTGTATTATTTACGAATAATATTGTTTTTTTATAAATAATTTTCTTTTTTTTATAAATAAACAAAGGAATACGATAATTTAATTTAAACGATAACAAAACAATATATTTGTATTATTTACCAATAATATTGTTTTTTTATAAATAATTTTCTTTTTTAATTTTTATAATTCATAATATTTATATTATTTTTTATTTTTATAATTTATATTTGTATTATTTACCAATAATATTGTTTTTTTATAAATAATTTTCTTTTTTTTATAAATAAACAAAGGAATACACAATAAAAAAAATACAAAAATAGAGCTTTATATAGGCTCCTTAGAGGTCCCTACGCAGCGTATGAGACCAAAATGACACAACTACCCTTGTATTTGGCTTCGTATAGCCTCAACACAAGGGTATAAAAGACATTTTCAGACCTTTATATACGCTGCTTAGAGGTCAATACGCAGCGTATATAAAGGGTGGTAAAATTATTTTTAACCCCAAACCTGTGGTAAAATTATCTTTTTAACCCTTATAGTGTATATACGCTGCGTATTGACCTATACTCAGCGTATATAAAGGTCTGAAAATGTCATTTATACCCTTGTATTGAGGCTATACGAAGCCAAATACAAGGGTAGTTGTGTCATTTTTGTCTTATATGCTGCGTTGTGATCTATAAGGAGCGTATATAAACCTCCATTTTTGTATTTTTTTGTATATTCCTTTGTTTATTTATAAAAAAAAGGAAAATAACACCCGATACGATACTATACGATACGATATAACACCCGTATAGGCCTATAGGTGTGATTTAGGTCCCGTATTGATCTCGTATAAGCCTATAAGTGTGATATCGTACACTACAAGAAAAATGACCATTTGGGACTAAATTATGAGGGACTGATCTATCAGTCTCGGATACATAGTATCGGGGACTAATTTATTAGTTACTAATTGTATTAGAGACTGATTTTTTTGTGACTGATGTCCGTGACTAATAATCAGTCCTTAATACTTGGACAACTTATCTGAGACTGAATTTTAGTCACAAATATGTTTGTCTAAAAATAAATTTTGGGGGGAAAGTTATTGGTTACTGAAATTCAGTCCTAAATAACAGACCCCATTAATAAAAATGGCGCCATTTTATTGGTCACTAATATTCAGTCACTAATATATTGACACCGAGGGACTAAACTATGAGGGACTAATCTATCAGTCTCGGATACGTAGTATCTGGGACTAATTTATTAGTTACTAATTGTATTAGAGGTTGATTTTTTTGTGACTGATGTCCGTGACTGAAGTTTAGTCACAAATATGTTTGTCTAAAAATATATTTTGGGGGGAAACTTATTGGTTACTGAAATTCAGTCCTAAATAACAGACCCCATTAATAAAAATGGCGCCATTTTATTGGTCACTAATATTCAGTCACTAATATATTGACACCGAGGGACTAAACTATGAGGGACTAATCTATCAGTCTCGGATACGTAGTATCTGGGACTAATTTATTAGTTACTAATTGTATTAGAGGTTGATTTTTTTGTGACTGATGTCCGTGACTGAATTTTAGTCACAAATATGTTTGTCTAAAAATAAATTTTGGGGGGAAACTTATTGGTTACTGAAATTCAGTCCTAAATAACTGACCCCATTAATAAAAATGGCGTCATTTTATTGGTCACTAATATTCAGTCACTAATATATTGACACCGAGGGACTAAACTATGAGGGACTAATCTATCAGTCTCGGATACGTAGTATCTGAGACTAATTTATTAGTTACTAATTGTATTAGAGGTTGATTTTTTTGTGACTGATGTCCGTGACTGAATTTTAGTCACAAATATGTTTGTCTAAAAATAAATTTTGGGGGGAAACTTATTGGTTACTGAAATTCAGTCCTAAATAACTGACCCATTAATAAAAATGGCGCCATTTTATTGGTCACTAATATTCAGTCACTAATATATTGACACCGAGGGACTAAACTATGAGGGACTAATCTATCAGTCTCGGATACGTAGTATCTGGGACTAATTTATTAGTTACTAATTGTATTTGAGGTTGATTTTTTTGTGACTGATGTCCGTGACTGATTTAACTAAATAAGACTAACCCAGTTAAAAATTATAAAAGGATTTCTATTAAAAAGACTAACCTAGTTAGTCTTTTCAGTTAACTACTTCAGGGGGCTGATTTGGTTATTTTTAAAAGTATTTTAACCTTATATTCTAACCGAGTTAATGGATTTGTAAAGGTTCCTTATTAAACAACTAACTTAGTTAATATACCCAGTTAACTATTACAGGGACTATTTAGGTAAATGTGGAACCACAGGGGCCAAAGTGTAAATTTTTGTTAAAATGAATAAAAAGGTTCGAATCGGTCACCAACAAGACTCGAACCCGCGCCCCTCGAACACACACACACATGCATAACCGGCTGGACTACCACCATCGTTGTTCATATCTCAGATTTATGTTATATATATATATACACTTTAGAAATATAAAATATATATATATTTAAACCTGCATATCCGCGCTGTTGACCGGACTTCGACAAACCCCGATGTTAATGGGTTATCTGATCAATGTCGTTGCACGCCTATTCTCTGCACCTCAAAAGCAACTTCCCACGCGCATTTAATTGATTCGAACGTGCCTGACTTCGATGAAACCGAAGTAGTTTTTATAAAATTAAAAGTGGAATCTACCACTAATTTCTGTCGATGTAATGTCCAAATTGAGGCGTTTTATAAAAAAAAAATTAAACCAAGCGTAGAAAAAAGTTGTAGCAACATCCGTAGCAAATCTGAGGAAAAAAATATAAAAAAATAACGTAGCAAAATCGGTAGCAAAAAGAAATGTTTGAAAATTAAATAAAGAAGTTAAATAAACCTGGTAGCAAAATTTGTAGAAAGTTGGATGTAAATAAAACTTAAACCCCAAAATAGGGTTTTCTTATATGCAACCAGTTACTCCACCACCGTTCACGACCATCGCCGCCCACTCCATCGGAATCACGACCTTCAAATTGAGTTTCGGGCCGAGACGAGGTTCGTACACACTACAAAAGAACTACACAAACATGGATATTCTTGTTGACCAATCATATTCTTTCTTTATGACGATGTCTCAAACTGGAAGCAATGATTAGTAAGCAGCCATCTTGCATAACCCATCTAAACTGCATTTGCATAAAATTAAAATAACTAACATGACATTAGAATATAAAAATAAATAAAAAAACCTAATTTAACTATTTAT